>OY728167.1:948932314-950383883 GCA_963277665.1 Viscum album
TGTCCAGTGGGGGGGTGTGTGTTTCCAACCATGTTTATTTTTAACAATAATTGTAAAGTATGTTTAGATTCAAACAATAAATAAACAATATTACTATATAAATAATAATAAAATATTGAAAATAAAACTAATTTTAAATTGAATATATTACAAAAATTAAGAATTAGATAATGATAAAATTATTGATGGTAATTAAATGTATTTAATAACTTCCTTGGTTTTATTGTTATAGGGAATAATAGGAATGATAATGATTTCATGGTAGCACACACATGTATGTACAAGCACACACACATGATAAAACACACATGGTATTAAAAGAATAATTATAACATTCATGATATCACTCCCATGGATTATTTTACAATAAAAGAACATAGTATGGTATAAAATAACACTATGAATCATACCATTATCACAAGAACAATGGTATAAAAATAATATCACAAAAAAATATATTTAAGGAATCATGAAAAATAAAAAATGAAACTGTGGCCTGTGAGGATTACTTGAGTGTTTCAAGTCAACCTGATATATTTTCTGATAATAAAGATGATGAATGATGTTGTAAAAATGTGGTTGTATGGAACAACTTCAATGAATCTGTTCTAGGTTTTCCATGCGAGAAAGACAAGTCGAAGGTCACCCGATCAAAGAAATCATAATGAAATATTATTGGGAACGATAAATCATTTATAAGCTTTATCACGATGGTTATTTAGTAATTGATGTGATAAATTGTTAATTTTTATATTTATCATGTCAGTTACTTAATTACCAGCATTGAAAATAATTTACCATGTTGGTTAATTTATAACTGACGTAGTTAATTGTTGAGATTTTTTTACCAGACCGGTTACTAAATAACCAACGTTATAAATCGATTATCGTATATTTATCACTTCTATTATAAAATAACTGTTGTGATAATCAAATTTTTACAGCTTTTCACACCAGATATATATAACTAACATAAAAACACAAATGTGTTAATCGTTTTGGCACTAGTGTTATATCATTAACAATATGTGGATAATGAGACTGGGTTTCAAATAATAATCACTGAGTTCAAAAAAATCATAAAGGAATGAAATTTTCTTCATTTGAACAAATGAAATTGGAATGTTATTTTGATACATTTATAATACTAATTAATAATGTAAAATTAATTTTTAATGAATATTCATGAATGATTATAGTATAGGGATTTTAAAATAAATAAGATGGAATAGATAAAATAATGATATTAGTAGAAAAACAGATTTACAAAACTGTTAATTGTATTAGGTAAATAATTTTGAATTTGTATATATCATTGATATACCATATTTTGGATGTTAATGGAATGATTTTATGTGTATGAAGGATTATTGACAAGAAAATATATTTCTTTTTATAATCTATGTACTTGGATGAATATAATGTTGATTATAATGGAATAATATAAATATTACATCATATTATATGGAAAGTGCATCCTTGAGTGCATTGTGGAATAATAAAATGACATAATGAGATAACATGAGAGGTTTTTATCTAATAATAGAATTTTGGAGTGGAGGAAATTAGGTGTAGATTGTGTTATTTATAGGGAAAATGAAGAAAATTGTTAATCATTTTCCAAATATATTAAATGGGATTAAATGTTATTGAAAATTGAATACAATTTATATTTTGCCAAACTCCATTAAAATAGAGATGAGGTATTACTTTAATCTATTAGAATAATAAAATATGAATCACATACAAAATTTATTTATGGTTTAATAGTCTTATTAAAAATATATATATTTATCTAGTATTCCAATATTAAATTTTAAATCATAAATTACAATACATTTTTGAGAATATCATTATTCATTTAAGAATATAATTAAATATCATTTTTAATAAAATTATAGGATTCTAGCGAAAGGATATAGAATAAGAGAGATAAACAATGTTCAGTAAGGGTTAATAAATTGATAGTTATAGGTAATTAATATTCCTAGTCATGCTATGGTAAAGAATAGAACAAAAATTCTATTTTATTAATTTTACATTCATAATCAATATATTAAGTTAAATAATTGAACAAAATTTCTATTTTAATAATTTTACTATCATAATCAATATGAAATTACAAATATTTTACCAAACATTCCACTTGATTAATTTTTCTATAATTATAAATACTTATGTTAAAATAACCATAAAATAAGCCTTTTAGATTATAATATTTTTCTCATTAAATTGTAATTCATAATTGTAATTTAATGGTAAATAACTCAAAACACATGAAATTTGAGCAATAAAGTATTAGTGAAATACATCCAGATATAATATCTTTAAAAATATATCTTTTATAATAATAACTATATTATTGATTATGGATATTCATAACTATTAGTTCCCATGATATCATGCATAATGATACTCCTACCATCAATACTTTTCAAAAGATATTTTAAAACTATTGAGTAGGTATACACTACAAACCAATTTAAAATAAGGATATCCAACTGTTTCTCCTTATATGATTACCAATTATTCAAGGTAATTTCAATATTTATTCCTCATAAATACATTCATGTCCATGGAATTCCTCATATATTGAATAATTGATTTAAATTATGAAATATTTTCATAAACAAAAAAATATATTTATTCAGTAAAGAATATGGATTTTTTTATCTATCCTTATTACGTAAAACAAACATCAATATTTTACACAAAATATAGAAATAATATTTTATTTGATAGATAATATTATTCAAGAAAAATAATATTAATATTCTAGAGTAATGTAATGTCTAATGAGCATAAGAATAAAAATATTTTGAAAGGAATATTATTGAATAGACAAATAAATCAATAAATTGAATGTCATTAATTTCCTTGGAAAAATTGGATATTAAAAACAATGTGAAATAATAATTATTATATCAATACAAGAAATATCCAATGTATCATAATTATAATGAAGTGATTTTTTCATTGATGAATATAAATACCAAATAAATTTTATTTAAAAATACTTGTCGAAAATAACTTTCTAAAATAGAAATATATTAAAAATTAAATCTTAAGAAATTGATATTAATTTCACTATCAAAATAACCATTTAATGATTTCATTAAAAATTTAAAAATATAATCTTTGATAAAGGATTGATATTTTAGAGATATATCACATATTAAAACAAATAATCATTCCACATTTTTTGGTTAATCATAAAAAAACCTTATTATGAAAATGACATGATGATTCAACTAAATTTTTTTATTAAAACGTAATAAATGTAGATTTTTTTAATATATTATTTTGATACTTTTAAAAATATTTTCTAAAATATATGTTGAAAATTTTTTATTAATGAAAATGGATATTTGTTAAAAGTGAGAAATGAGGTTGAATTTTAGTAAAACACTTTATTGAATATATAATGTACCCAAGATATAAAAAATGATAGTATTTCTTGAATACATCATGAATTTACATATGAGGATAATATTAAAGTTTTTTATTAGTCAATGATCAATTAATTTACCTTGACTAATATTCAATCATAAACCATCACAATTAAAATGAGGTTATGAAAAAAATACTCAAAAATATCGTAATGTTAAATAAAGGATTAATCAATTTATCTATTTTTAAAAAAAAAATTAAATCCAAATTAAAAAATACTAGTTACAAAATAATATAATAAAAAATTATTAAAAAATTACTCACATAATATTATAGACAATTATGATGTAATATTTCATATCGAATATAAGTTGGTCTATTAAAATTTTTAACATGTTGTCATTATAATAGAAAATACCCATAAGTGAAATAATTAAAATTTAAATTAAAAATACTAATAATATTTTTGAAATAATGATATTACATTTAATAGGGTAATTATATACCCTATATAAAAGATATTATGTGCAAAACATTACAATATGCCTAAATGAACAAAAATTGAGATAAAATCCCTCTAACCCACACAGATTTTTCAAATGAAAATATATTAAACTAATTTATATTTTTTTTGAGAAATTTTATAATTTATAATATAACCATATTAAAATTTATAGTATCATATATGATCATCTTATAACATTTTACCTCTCATTTTCTAATAATAGTTCGTTTTTCTCATTGTTTCAGGTGTTAGTTGCCTCATTTTTTCATTCGTGGTATGTCATAAATTTAATGAATCTTATTATATGATATATATAATTCATATAAAGAATAATATAAATCTATAAATATAGAAAAAATAATTATATAAATTTTTATAATCATTCATTATTTATGGATGTGGAAAATTATTCGCATTGTTACGATGCTACAGTGGGACATATGAACACACAATCAACGATATAATTCTATAAAAAAGTGAAAGGGTATGTATCTGGGTGATTTATGAATATTAAATGATCTTTATAAACTCATAAATATCATATATATTAATTAAATACAACTATATTACTTTCCATGTAAATAAAAATAGAATTATTAATCAACTCGCTTCAAGAGACAGTAGTCTAATATACAAATGAGGGACATTATCGAATTTCAAATAAAATGGAATGTAAGAAGTTATATTAGATATAATAATTATATAGGTATTATAATATATATATATATATATTTAATGTTTTAAATAAAATAATTACATCTAGTTGTCAAAGGTGGTTATGAAAAATGAATTATGTTAGTTCACGTGGAAACTATTATCTATACACATGATCGACGATTTCCTTTCATTTTTAATGTATGATGGGATTGATATAAGAGATGAAAATATTATAATATTATATTAGTTTAAGAATAAAAATTTTGTAACTATATATGTTATTATTAACTATATTTTAAATAGGTGGATGAAGAAAGAAATTAAAAATGCACATTTAACAATGTTACCTATTCTTTGGATGACCACTTAAGGATTTCTAATATCATTAATATGTTAGAATTTTAATTAAAAAATGATCTATATAGAGAAATTTTTTGGATTAAGAAGTTTTATTTGGTAGGTCTTGTTTGATACAATTTATTTTATATGTATGAATATGGGAGGAGAGTGGGTTGCATTTTTATGTAAGGTAGAAGAGAAAAATATAATTTTTAAATAGAATCAATTACACCAACGTTTTTATAATATAAAATAATTCAAACATATGTCATTAGGTTACCTTATATGTTATAATATCGAAATATGGCTAGAAAATTAGTTATTTACATTTTTTGAGAACATTTTAAACCTTATATTTTTTTTGGTAAACCCCCCATAAATTGATTTTTCATAATGGCAGTAATTAACATATACTTACATAAATTTTCATAATTGTTAAAAAATTGTGTATAAAAAATTGTATAATATTAATAATTATTATTCAAATTATTTAATTTTTTTTACAGTTTCAATTCATAAATGTGATAGTATAAAATTTAAAACAAGATACATAAATTTGATGAAAAAACATGATTTCAATGATAATATTCTCATCAATATATATAGTTTAGAAAATTTTAATATAAAATTTATTTAAAAACCCTAAAATAGATAAAATTTAATATAAGTGAATTTTTTTCTTAAAAACCTATTTTCAATTTATTGTACCATTGTAAAATATTCAAATAGTTCTTAAAAAACAACATTTATCACTATTCATCAAAAAAATGAAACATTTGTTACAATATTTGAACCATTCACCCTTAGATAATTTATATAATATTATTAAAAAAATTCTTTTTAAATTTTTTTTTCTATTCTTAGGAAAAAAATATTTTAATATATATACACAATATTAGGATAAAAAGTTATTTATAGATAATACAGATTTAAGTAAACATATCATTTTCATTGAAATGGTAACTATTTTATATGTAATCAATAGATTACCAAAATTGAAAAAATATATATAGTACTATTCATACAGTCATAATTTTTTTATGTCTTAAGTGTATAATATATAGTACATCATTTAGACTTGATGTAGGGTCTTTCACAAGCTATCAAATATAATGTTTTATATTAGAATTTAATGTTATTACAACAGTGTCCTAAACCAAATATTAGATATTGGTTTAAGAAATTTATAGTGGAATTTTTTAATTTTAAATACGATGGAACCAAAATCCATTTTTTATTATGTCATTAGGCATGAAAAATAGTATTTGAAAAATTATATTACTTTTTAAAACCAAAATTTTTATTTTAATCATTGGAATATTATTTTTAGGTTTTTAAACAAATTCTAATTTATTAAGACACATTAAAATAATTAATAAAAATTATTTGTATTCTATTCTCATTTGTTGATTATTTTATTCTTATGGCATATTTATGACATCAAAATAATTATCAAAGCTAGAAAACTATATATTAACTATTCACAAATGATGCATCATAACATAATTTAGATAATTAAATTTAAAATATAATTTTTATATTATAAAAATATGTTCATAATTATATGATATATATATTTTAAAAAAAATTACATATTCAAAATAAATAATTCTTTTTATTGGGAAGCACATTATTTATTCCGTTTAAGTATTGTTTAATATTGTTATATTGTTAAAATTGATTCCTAAAAACTTAATGGGAAAAATTAATATAAAATTATAATACATGAAATTACATATGAACAAAAAATATTCTAATTTTCATATTATGATATCATTGAAATCACTGTTAATATTAATATAAAGGTAAGTTCTTATAGGATACATTTTGTCTTTCACCCTATGTAAAATCTATCATTCTCATCCATAATCATTAACTAAATCACATCTAAGGGATCTCCATTTCACTTGATAATGTCTATCATATATTCCAGCTAATTAAATTTATTTTTCTAATTTTTTTGTTGGATTGATGTTAAATGGATAATTCAAGACTATAGTGTCAAATGATCCCAACCAATTGAAGCAAGATCTAGTGTCTTATTTTGTAGATTGGAAAAAGATAAAATAAATCTAATTCGGAATGACCAAATATTTTAATAGTTTTTGAAAATGAGATAGATACATGATTCTATATTACATTTAAGTACACAAGTTATTAAAAAAATGATTTCTATAATGTCATTTTTCCTCTACAATATCTATCATATAAATAACAAATACACTCCCATGATTCATATGGACAAAAAAAATATGGGTGACCTCAAATGTTCAAAAAGGGTTTAGTATAGTGGAAGCATTAATGATTTAATAGGCCTGGTGGTGTAATGATACATAACATATTATGCATTTAATTTAAATAATTTACAAGAATAATACATACATAAGGGTAAATAAAAATAAAATATTTTATTAATGAAACAAATATCATATATAGATATGTTAATATACACATTACAATGTCTACATATAAACAACCCATCCATTTATTCAATAAATGGATATTTAAATCTTTTAAGATATAATATCATTGAGAAAATAGCATGTATATTTTGAAATGATTTTTTAGTGACTAAAATAAGATTCCTTTGACGTCCTGTTCTTGGGCACATGACACATCCACTATCATCAACATTCAAAAAACAATATAAACTACAATTGGAAATTCATTTATTGTTACATCAATGATTCCCATCATGATTTTAATGATACATCGAGGGGAAAAAATTATATTCCCACCCATTACATAATATTAGAGGCATTCCTTATACATTTAGTAATTAATTTTCTTCATTAATAAATTTATGTATCATCTGAAAATTGTATTGTGTATTGAATATGTATTTATCTATATTTAAGTAGATATAGTTAAAATAAATAATACATTTTGAACACCATATGTATAAATGATATAATTTTTATGAAATAAATATATAAAAGAAAATTAATATTCATATTTGGGGTAAATTTAATGTCTAATAATATATAAAATGTAAATTCTTTGACGAAATTTTAATGACTACAAAAATTAATCATGAAATTTAATGGTAATACTCTCCAAGCTAAAATTGATAATAAACATTAAAAATAAATAACATCAATGATATTAATACAACATATATTTAGTGGATCATAATTATAATAAATTATTTATTTCATTAAGGACTAAAAATTAAACAAAAATGTAATCAATATATTTTTTAAAAATGTCACATTTTATAGTTTAAAATAAATTTTATAATAAAAGTAATAAAAAAATTTGAAAATTATTATTTTTTAATATACATGAATCATATAAAATAATTTGAAAAATGTTGATTTGTAACTAGGGATATAAATTATGTATAAGACATGTATATTACAACAAATATTATTTTAACATGCTCTATAAACTCAAAACTTCCATTTTATTGTAGAAGTTGATGACACATTTCAAACAAATATAAAAACTAAAAAAGGTTAAAAATGTCATTCATAAATTTTTTTTACTTTTTTAAAATGTTTTTAATATTTATTATGTTACATTATCATTGAAGAAGGTATATTGAAAAAAAATATTCAAATGATGATCAATTTTAATATAATATTTTCTCAAATGTTTTATGCTCAAAATAGTGAAAATTAGAAAAATTACCAGAAAGTATCATGAATAACCAAAATAGAAAAAAATAAGTGGTTTTATTAAACAATGTTAAAAATACATTAACTAATATTCAATAATATCCAATCAATATAAAAATGGTACTATGAATTAAGTCATTACGAAGATTAAAAATGGTGAAACTAGATTTTACAAATGAAAATATTTTAACTATGAAATATAAATCTAAAACATAGTGTCGAAATATGACATTATACATTCAAAATACATTAAAAATATTTTTTTAATATCATGGACATTTAATAATGAATACAATTTAATGAAAAGAAATTGAGATACTAATTTATTTATCCCATTAACAAATTTTTGGTAGAAATTTTATTTGATTAAATAATTACTATTGAAATGTTCATTAAGATTAATTATCAATAAATAATTATTTTACATTTCATAGGTTCAGTATATACACCATATAAGAATATTAGGTTCAATATATTAAAATATTTTCCAATGATGGAAAATTGTGATGGAAGTCCCATACCTCACATTTATTTTTCGTTGAATTTTTTTTTCAAACACTATAACAGTATTAATAATGAAATTAATTTATTCTGTAAATGTATTAATAATTAAAATATCATATAATATTCTTTAAAAATATATTACCACCCATTTTATAATATTATTTCATTTTTTTAATTATTTGTGTTGACAATTGCCTTGATTCCCATGCATGCTTTATCTTGAAATTTCTATTTAATGAAATTAGTGTAAATATATATAATATCCACAATTATATAAATGTTTTATATATAATATTTAATCATTAATAATTTTTTAAAATCATTCTAAATGTTTATTAATAAAAAATGAATCAGATCCCTCAATATAAATGCAAGGCCATAAATATGCATGAGAGACAATATCATTCATCTAACTAAAGAAATGGAACAAAATATAGTGATATGTTAATTATAAACAACAATAATAATTATATATATTTTACATACATTAATTAAAATTTTCTTTATTAATATCCAAGTAAATCATAAGTGAATAATAAATCACATTGATCTGTTGGGATGTAGTCCACCGTAAAAACTAGTGACATTATCCAAAATTAAATTAAATGAAAAGTAAGACAATTTATGTGATACAATTTTTATATAATTTTAATAATAAAATAAATATCAAATAAATATGTTTATATAATCAATATTTTTATACTTGAATGTTTCCAATGGAATAATAATTACATCGGTTCTTGAGGCAGTATTTCACCATACACACGAACGATGATTTTGTTTACCATTTGATAGAGGAGGAGATAGATAAATATAATGTAATGAAAATTATAAAAACTTATTATATGTTATATTATAGTGATATTAAATTTAATTTCATAAATAATAGAATGTGGAAGTGTAATAATAGAATTGAATGAGTTTTGTAGGGACAATGACCTTCTATTTGACTAACCTCCTCTAAATCTCATATTAATGACCATAGGGTTTGACATTTGGGAATCTGAGATTGTAAAAACTATGTATAATGATGTTGGGTATTGATTTTGGAATGGTGTTTTAAATCCCAATGTCATTATATATGTGTAGAAGTGAAGGGATTGATATTCTTTGTATAATTGGGGAAATATAACCCTATCAAAAAATACAGGGAAATTTCACAAAAGAAAGAAAAATCATGATGTAATTAAATAAATTGAATCCAAATTACATTAATATTTTATCTTATATAATAATTTTTTATATCCACGAAATAATATTTTGACATGTTGGAAGGTCATTATGATCCCTATAATATCAATTTGACTCATAATAAAAACATTTTACCTTAACTATGATAATTAATTCATAATGTTTTTATAAAATAATATGATATTTAATTTTTATGACCATATTAATTAACATAAATTATTATGATTTTTAATATTTATTCCATTATTTCAAATTCAAAACATATAATGGAAAAATTAAATTTAATTCTAATCCGGCAAACAAGATGAGAATACATGGTTTCAAAAAGAAAATT
The DNA here is from genome assembly GCA_963277665.1 of Viscum album. Lineage (NCBI taxonomy): Eukaryota > Viridiplantae > Streptophyta > Magnoliopsida > Santalales > Viscaceae > Viscum > Viscum album. The sequence continues at coordinate 948,942,855 of OY728167.1, forward strand.
TTAAAAACATGATAATTTTTTTATATAAAAAACATATTAAATTAATTCTAATAGAATATATTATATTAATATATATATATATATAACATTAATAAATTTTTATTAAATCCAATTTAAAATTTAACCTATCATTTTTGATACTTTAAATGTAATGAAATTTTTAAATTGTATGTAGTATTTTGTCACTATTCATTGACTAATGATCCTTTTGTTTAAAAAATATTCAACCTAATATAATTGTGATACTATGATTTAAATAATTATGTTAATTTTCAAAAATAAATTTTTCAATATTTTAAAAACTTATTTTAAATTAGATATGCAATGAGTAGCTAAATAATCATTTAAAAATAATATCATTTTTTAGACAAAATTAATTTTCCTTTTATGAGAATGTTATTTTACTTCCAATCTATTGATATAAAAATTACATAATGTAGTTATTACAATTCAAACAATAAACTTTATTTCATATATTTTAAATTTATATTATATTATTTTTCATTTAGACTTAGGGATACATGTTCTGCATTCGATCAACGATATTAATGTCAATCGAATATATTTCATGTATTTTTTAATATTGGTGTTCTGTGGCACATATGTTGCAGGGTACACTTTTATTCTTTTAAAAATTTAGTGTTTTATATTCTACACATGTTATCAGAATTATAGTATTTTTATTAAAAATCAATGGGTTTTATTTGAAAAATAATTTCATGATATCCCACACTAAAAATAGACTCTATATAGTCCCCTCAATAATAAAGATAATGATGTAAAAATGTCTTTTGTAATAATAAAAAACAATGTTTCCATAGGTGGGATGGGACTATATAAAAATATAATAAAGTACTAAATATGTATGGATTGTTAAAGAGTTCATTCATCACAAGAAATCGAGTGGTCAATGGAATGTTAAGGACATAAAACCCATAAATATGTTAGGATTTAAAAAAATATTAATCAGATATGAATGTAATAGGATAACATTTTCATTTTAAAATCATTTTCGTAAAGTTAATTTACTCTTTTACTCTCTAAGAAAATATGTTAATATACTTACATGAGAAATTTCTATTTCATATACATAGTTTAATCCATTTGTTTTGCTTTGTTCAACTTCTAATTCAAAGCTTACTATTAAGAATTATTATCCCAAAATGAATTTTTTATGCCCATATCCAAAAAAAATTCTTTTTAAAGAAAATAAGATCTTTAAACGAGTAATGTCTCTTTCAATCTATATATAAATATATTACCATACCAATATTCTTATTATATTTTTCCAATATTATTCATTAATCTCCAGACCTAAATACTGAAACCACTTAATTACAATTAATATTTAATCACCTAATCATTTGACAAAAACCATAAAATATTTACGTTGAATTTATATAGGAAAATGGTAGGTGACAAACCATCTTTATCCTTTTATTATAACATCAGTCCCCATGGATGAGTTGGATGTAATGGATTGTCACCCATCACAATTTTTATATCTTTTATAATTTAATATTAATATAATTCTTATAAGGTTCATAAATTTTGATGTCCCATACAAATTACTACATAATTAGTAAGGTATCCCTTAATATTATCTATTTACGTTCACCTTAGGTCCAAAAAATTAATGTTATTATTACTCAAATAATTTCCTAATATACTAATCCAACTTGTTGAATATACATAAATTCTTCCTAACAATTATCATTAATCATGACATTTTCCTGCACCAAAAAAATTCAAAATGAGTGTAAATGAATTTTTATATATGATTATTCGTAAATTCATAAACGTGTTATGTTTTCTATAAATATTATGAGAATGAATAAATGTATGATTATATTATTCAATACAATCCTTTGTGGTTTCATTATTCTTATAACCAAAATAAAATTATTAAAGATACAAATACATATTAAATCATTGTTCCCAATAAATAAATACATAAACAATTTTATTCCAACATACTTTATTTGCTGATAAAATGGTTAAAATTAAGAATATGGAACTAACGTGAGTTTTTAATAGGTACCACACATTTTATACTGAAAACTATAAATGGGTAGCTAATATGAGATTAATTTCACTCAATCACACTGGTAATTTATCCTTAGAAAAATAATTTTATATGACTTTATTTTAAACACATAAGACATTTTGTCTTCTAATTGATACACATTTTTTGGATTTTATTCCACATTTAATGTATGGAATATATGGAGATATCGTTCTTATGTTATCTATAACAATCAATTAGTAAAAAAACTCCCTCATTATCTTATTTTGAGAATCTAATAGATGGTTAGAGTATAGGTTGGTAAACATATTATTTAATAATTAATTATAAAATATAAAAATATCATTCAATCATGTAATCATCAGATATCGTTTCCCATAGTCACGACATTGTCCTTCATATTTATTATTAATATTATTTTATTGGGTTTTATACATTCATTAAAACCTAAAGGCTTACACTGATCTAGAAAAATCATGTAAGGAAAAATATATAATCATTATAGAATGTTTAATCTTTGAGGTCATTTTTTTAAGGATCCAATATATTTAACATAGGATATTCATTGTTATCATTTACTAAAATCATTTATATTGTTTTGTATTGAAAATGTGAATTATCTTAATGATATCCCCAAGTAGTGTTAAATTAGGTGCATAGTAAGGCCCATTTTTATGCACCAGGTAAGGATCGGGTCAATAACAATATGCATTTTTCAAAGGTACTACCCCAAATTACAAATATTCATAAAACAATACCACATGTAATATAATTATAGAAAATTATTCCATGTAATAACCACATAATATAATCCATTACAATACAATATTTTGTTCAAATATACTAATCCTTAATGGGTAGCATACAATTAGGCCTAAATTCTACTTTTTGTAAATATTTTTTCTAAGGTTCTTACGAGTCATACATTGATACCAAATGAATAAACCTCATCCCCATTAATCTATATGAGGTGTTTTATGTACTAAATTTTATTAAGTCCAAATGAATTAAATCATGATGCACAGAGAAGTTTATAAGTCTTAGTAAACAGATATAAAAATGATTCCTATATTACATTTGAATAGACAAGTCAAATCTAATTTCATTTCACGAATATCATTATTTCATCTAGATAATCCTTTAGTATCATTCATAATATTATTATATGGATTATTGTGGATGAAAGAAAATATTTGAGATATCTAATGCTCGAATAAGTTTTAAATAAAACTAAAGATATTATGAATCCATAAGAATAGTCATTTTATGGTAAATAATGGGTCACAGATTCTATTCATATAATTTTACTAACATAATCAATATATAATGATTAAAAATATAAAAACCCCAATTTAACCAATAATATGGATATCATTAATTTATAAAAAAATATATATATAGGTAAAAATCGTAAAACACGTTCAATTTAATTAATAAAATTAGAATGAAATGATTCCAGTGATAATATAACTAAAACTATTACATGTATAATAATAACTTATTTATAAATTAAGGATTTTATTTACTTTTTAGGCTTCATGGTCTTAGGAACATGATACCTTTATCATCATGACCATTCATAAAAATGTTTAAACTACTATTATAATATCGTTTAATCTATCTAATTGATTCACCTCATATGACAACTAATGAATTTACAGAATATATATTTCTAATCCCTACCCAAAACATCAGGTCTAATTAATTACTCACATATCTAATAATAAATATAATTCAAAAACTATATAGATTATCTAGAAATATTATAATTATGTAGAAATAAAAATTTATTATTTTTTTCTAAGAAAATAATTTTACATTCAATGTATAACACTATATGTATATATTATATAAATATTAGTAAATAATTATATCCATGATAAATAATATTTATACTGAGTGAATTTTTTTCCTATTGATCACATTAATGTATATATTTTTAGGTAATGTAAATGAGATAAAAAATAATAAATGAAATTGAACAAAAATACTTTACTTAATAAAAAGGATGACTAATAATCAATATAAATAACTATGATACTTTCAATAAATCATATCCCTAGGGATAATATGTAAAATATATAGTTGAATTTATTGAAAAATATAAATAATTTAATAATTTAAATAGAATCCTTATTGAGGAAAACAACATATAAATTTTAAAAAATAAATTTCATGATTCATGTTAATAAATTAAAGAAAATAGACATATTTTTTTAAAATATATGAAATACACATTTAATCTAATATAGTGTGTTTCAAAACTTGGTCTGGTCATAGAGGATGTAAATTTCAAGCATTCTACGTATGTTAAAATATTTATTCATTTGAAGTATTTAGTAAAATAAAATCAATAAATACTATGAAAATTGTACGAAAGTTAATTTCAGAACAATTTTTAAAATAACAAAATTGTTTAAATTTTTATTAATATATAATTTGAACAATATTATAAAAATTTTATTTTTTTTCGAAAATACGGTTTTGTAAGAAAATATTCCCCCAAATGAAGATATAAATGTATACTAATTTTTATAAACAAATAATCTATTATTTTAAGATCCATATAGTGTAAGGAATTGTATTATTTCATGAAAATATCAAAAAAATAGAGGTGAAAATCTTTAAATGGGATTTATAAAAAATCAACAAATCATTTCAATGAATTAAATTTCAACTGAAAATAATATCAATGAGAATGAAAATTGGAAATAAACCCTTATAGAGATAAAATAATTGAATAAATAGTTAACCAATGACCTAATTATGTTTATAAAATTTAAATACACATATAACCATATAAAATGATTCAGAAAATCTTCAAAATTAATTAAAAAAATTATTAAAATGCCTATACTCATAAAAAAGTAATATAACTTACAAAATATGTAATGTGTTATAAAATTAATTACCCCTTAGAAAAATTTAAATAAAATCACCACATGTGAAATAAAAAAATTGAATCTCAAAATTTCATTAATTTTTAATTATTAATGATATTACATCTCAATGATGATTCATATGAAACATATAAATTAAATTTGGTGTATAAAATTTTAATATTCCTCAATTGAGGGAAATTCAGGCTAAGCCCCTTACCACACAATTTTGAATGTTTGAAATATTTTTAAATTCATTTATGATAGTATTAAACATGTTAATAATTTTATATATATATATATATAATATCATATATTTTCCCGAATAACAGTTAACCACATATTCCTTATAATATCACATTATATTCATTGATTCAACTGTCAATTTCCATGTTTTTTTCATGACTGTTATTTATAAATGATTTTTCAATGATTTTTGGATATAGACCCATCATGTCTAAAATAGATTAAATTTTACAAATATCAAAATAAAAAATGTATCTTTATTTTTAATCTTTGTTTATGATTGAACACAAAAAATAAATTGCATCTCTTTCTGAAGACTGTAGGCCATACGTATGCATAAAAGATGATATCATTACTTTATCAAGTGAAAGGGATAATTATTGAGTTATATTTTTTTATAGTAGATAAAATTTTATACATATCAGATATATTCATTATATTTTTCATTATTACTTTTCATTTAAACATTAAATGAAAAACCAATCAAATCCCTTTTGGCAGCATTTATCATCCATACACATAAAGAATGTTATAGTGATTTAAATCTGAAGGAAGAAATAAGGTATATGTTATATTATATTTATAAATGTAAAATAATATCATCAATTTCATATAAATATGTTAATGTATATAAGTATATCAATTCATGAATTTTTATGATAGAAAATGAAATATATTGGTATGTGAGGTGGTTGTACCTTGTATAAATAGACGATGATTTTGTATCTCATTTGGAAGAAAGGTGGATATAAAATGTGTCTAGGTATTTTCGGGAAGGATTTTGTTATGATTTGGTTGATCCATAGAGATTGATATATTTTTTTTGTTTGTGGAGGTATTGGGTTTAATTTAGAATTTTGGAATAAAAACACTCTTGGAAATTACATGAAAATGTTTCCAAGGAATCGAGAATGATAAATTAATTCATATCAAATAACTTATAAATGATAATATTTTGGATAATAAGATATTAAAACGAATTAAAATGTCCATAATATAAGACTTTTTAAAGTTATAAGTACATCTTATCCCTTGTCTTCTGTTTTTACCTAGAGGTAAACCCATTGTCACATTAACGATAGTAAAAACATTTTAATATTTTTACTATTTAATATACTAAAAATAAAGTTAATATTATTATTAAATGTAAATTTTATTTATTAATAAGTTGCTGTAAAAATTTTCGAAATAATTTTTTTTAAATTTCTAAATTTAATTTATAATTTTCCCCACAGAAAAAATGACAAAGCTGGTTTACAAAGAGAAATTGTCCAAATGTTTATACTATTTTTATATAAAACTTCAAAATTCAAATGATTAAAATGACATAAGTTTTATTAATAAATATATATTTTTGTTGAATCTCACATTAACCATTAAAAATTTAAAACTAACTTTTTTATTATTTAAATTAAAAGGTTGTTTTCAATAAAAAAATATGTATTTTTTCACGAATCATTGAAAAATAATGTTTTTAGTAAAATTAAAATAATTAACATTATAGAAATTTTGATATTCTGATTTAAATAAAATGGTTATCATTATCAAATAAGTTATTTAAATTTTTTTAAAAATAATATTAAATTTTATTCCCAAACCATGATGTAATCACATTGTAGAAAAATAATATAGGTTTTCAAATAAACATCTTTGATCTATTAAATAATTCATATTTTATATCTAATAAATTTAGCACCATAATTTACATATTTTATTATTTGCAATATGTAACATAAAAATATAAATCTATGCTAAAATTGTAATATATATTATAGTATATTTAGACTCACTATTTCATGTTTTGTATGCTATTGAGGAGTTAATATTAATATAAAATATATCATTGGTTAATTACACTTAGTGTTTTTTTCCATATTAGATATCAAATAAGATATTAACCATTAATAATTTTGACTTCAGACATGGAATTTTCCTTACTGTGTGCATTATACTTTTATATCCTCCTTATATAAATCATATTACTTATAGTCAACATTATTTCAAGAGGTTTAATGTTTATGTGAAATTAAACAACCATTGTAAGTGCAATAGCAATAAAAGAATATTCTTTAATATGGATTTATTTAATTTATAGAATATTATCTTTGTTCTTTCATTGGTAGTTTCATAAAAAACAATATTTATATTATGTCACTCCATTCAGGTAATATATGTGCCTTAGTTTGAGTTTGTTTTATCCTTTCAGACATTGGAGACGTTTCTGAGAGAAGATGTTTGAAAACAATGATTAAAAACATGTGATGATTATCATTAGGAAATACAATTATCACTAACCATGTAGTGTATTAATATGAGAATTCAAAGATATTTTAAATAGTTAGAGTATAGATAGCCAAACAATATGGATCACTAAGGAATTGTTCATGTATCTATGTGGTTATCTAGGGGTTTTGTATGGATTGATAATGGTTTGAATGAACAATATGGATTTTCTATAACTATATTTTCATCTTATTATTATAGGTAAATAAGGAACACACCATTTCCACATAGATTTTATAAAAGTTTTCCATAACAGTTATTCCGGATATGAACCATTACGAAGGTGGAATTTACCCACGTTCTATTTATCAATTTTATATCTAAACACCTCAAAATCTACAATAGTCTCAAAATAATACATTTGTAGGAATATTTTGGATTCAACATATAGATTCTATTTTCTTTTACTTTTTTCTTGTTGGACCTCTTCAATGTATGTTCAATTTTTAGATATTTTTATCATTTCTTTTTACATCTTTACTTGATAACATATCACATAATATCATTGAAAAAAACTGAGCATTGTTATTTAAAATGAAGTGGTTTGATATATAAATTTATTGTTTTTCCCTCTGGAAAAGTTTCTTGACAGGAGCCTATATACTCATTTACTCTACCCTTTTTCTAACTTGATTATTTTACTCTTTTTTTCATGTGGCTAGTTTCTCTATATAAATGTTCTACATACGAAAATACATATTTGTTTTTATATTTTGTGAGATGTTTTTTTAAATTTATTAAATTGATATCAAAATGTGATTATTTAAAAAGATTAATTTTTTAAAAATGGATTTCATTAAAAATATATTTGTTCATTCCTTGATTATTCCATTAAGAATATGTATATGTGGGATTTTAGGATATTGTTAAAGGGAAGTTAGTCTAAAATTTCATAAAAGTATCTTTAGTTTGTCAAATTATTAATGTGATAGATTGGTCATGAAAATTAGTTATATGGAGGCTAAATTGTCTGTAGACACATTTTAGTTGTCATATTAGATCACTAAGAATGATGTTGTTTGTATCATAGATATTTACCATACTTCCAAACTATACTCTATTGGATTATCTCTCTGTAGTTAGTAATGAATTTTTATTGTTCATTGGTATTGATCTGATCTATGTAGAAGTCCTTATTAGAGATGATTTAGTTCGACCGGGTGTTTTTTTAATGAAAATATTACTTATAAAAAAAATACTAGAATATTTACGTCACAAACAATGTTTGGTTTATATACATTTGTAGAAAAGATTTAATATCATAAAAATTGGTGTAGTGTGTATGGAATGGTTCCTGGACACATGACATATATATTGAAACATGAGATACCATGGTTGGTCAGGTATTATTTCCAAGAATGATGCTTAGTGATTAATGTTATTTAAATAATCATCATTATGGTTTTATTTAAAAATTAAATTTCATTAATATTTTTTCATTCAATCATGGAATCCATAATTACATGAATTTTTTTCCTTTAATGTTATTTAAGTGGATTAATGATTATGGTATTTTTATTATGGAATTTATATTCTGTTGATTAGATATTACTTTTTGTATTTATTAGCCAATTCATACAAGAATAGATCTTAATAATCAATGGGAGGAAGTTTTAAAATAAATTAAGTAGGAAATTTCACTTATATAGACTTCAATTGTAGAAATCGCTATATTAAGTATTCATTGTCTAGGATATGATTGTATTTTAATATATATATGAGTTATGGATAGTGGATAATAATTAAACAAAAGAATCTCTCAATACTATATAGTGAAAAAAGAACCTAGGATTATGAATAACAGTTTAATGATATTGAACATAACTTTTATTTTCTTAAATTACTAAGGAATTATAAAAAGGTATTCACCACATACGTAGTGATGTATGATAAAGGAAATGGTAGTAATTTTTCAAGAATGATATGTTACATGAATTAATCACTAAGACTTATTATAAGAATACCATCAATGCGAATTTATTTTTTTAAAAAAAAATTTATTCAGTAAAGACATGAGAATTTATTACCTTATATTATGGTGATCCTGATGTTCTGGATAAATTTACCCATTTCAAGTAGTTGTTTAATGTGAATCCTGAGTTTGTTACTAATAATTTATTCATTTCAAGGATAGTTGATAAGGGTATGATGGCCATTATTCTAGCTGTAATGATTCTATTATTCTTTCTGACATTTGGATAAGATGTTAACAATACCACTATGGAAGGTAAATACAAATAATAAAATATAAACATAGATGGATATTTTTTTGTTGTTATTATTATATAGGGTATTTCTTTTGACACTAAAAAAATGAAAAGGAAGCCCATATTCTAGGGAACTATATTTAATGGATTTGAAAGGATAATAATATGTTGGTCATATCATTATGTAGATTCTATTCATGCCATGCCAAACTGTAAGGATGTTCAATAAACATGTAACTACTGGTGGTGATTGGGTCATGTCGTGTAATTTTTTTCATAATATTTTCTAAGAGATTAAGAATGTATCCTCTATAAATTATTGTTCACATGTTTTTTCTAGTTATTCCATATGTATTAACTCATATCCTCATGCCAATGGTTATACACATGTGGCTAAAAAGTAACATTTTTGTGGTTTGACCAAAAGAAACTCCATAGTGGAGTATACACTTGTTAAATTTTTGGCGAGGATAACTAATATAAGATGGATGAATATTATTTATATTTCTATTTTTAGCTTTTTATTATTTAGGTGATACAAATTATATTCCTACGTAAATATTAATTGACATGTGGGGATGTTATTCCGAATATTTTCTGTTGATATTGGATCATTAAATTACATTGGAAGATATTTTTAAGAAAATATTTTAAATTTCAATCTTATTGGGTGATGATTGCTAACCTTGATGTGGTATGGGACATCATAGATCATGATCATGATAAGATTAACCATATTATTTTAATGGGTTGGATAATCTATTTATTAACTATATCACCACTTACCATCATCATGATCAAGGATTATCTCTCATGGGAGTATCTTGTGGGTATTATATTTGGGAGGGTGGTCCAGTGTTCTCTATGTAGGTTGGATCTCATTTTAGTTATCATTAACATTCCATAATGACAATTACCCTCTATTGGAAATCTAACTTCGTGCATTAGTTAATGAGTACCATGGTGAATTTACTAATTGTTTTTCATGGTTACCAACTCAAAGTGTGTTTTTGTTCACTATTTAACTTCATCCTGGTATGATTTCCATTTATATTCCATCATATATTCTAAAACCTATGTTGTTAAAGGATCAAAAAAAATTTATTGTATTATTGGGCCTTGTGAGTTATTCATCAATATGATTCACCTGGGTCTTAACCTATCATCTCTGATAAGAATTCATATGATACCATCATAGTTTTTGTTGAACAGGTAAACATAAATTTGAAAACTATTAATAAACATTATCCATTTAAAAGATTTTATATCTTTTAGAGTATCGTAGAGGTACCCATCAGTTTTATTAGATATTTATATGGTCTCAAAACTCCCATTGGAGAGTTCTGGAAGGGAATATACCCATTTTTTTATATCATGTATGTGATTTTTTTCTTGCAGGTTATTCCACTCATAGACACCAATGATCCTATAGTATTTATGGAATTGATTAACAATATTTTTTTACTTGGATCATTGAATATTTTTTATTCACTTTTATGAAAGACACTTTGGAAATCAAAATGTCAAAATATGAACACATTTATATTATAGTTATAATCCAAATAACCATGAAAGATAATTGATTGTATGGTATTCATTCCAAGTGTGATTTTTGGATAATTGAAATTTATTTTATTGGAAATTAAATATCTAAGAGGGTTATTTTTATTCATCCCATAATTATTCTTGTGTTTCTTTCATGGGTTCATACTATATTTTTTCATCAAATTTTGAGATTCATTGGTTTTTTTGGTTATTAAATAGTGTTTGGATATTTTTTATCATATCATTAATATCCTACATCATCTTAAAATAATAATGGTATATAGTTAGAATAGAATGGACCATTATAGTGTTTATTCAAGAACTATTAGAAGAGATTTACTTTGGTTCTAGTTCATATTCATTCAAACAAGTGTTCAGATTATGATGATTACTACAATGCATGGAGTATAGGATTTGGGTGATTCATGATGTAGAGAATGTAGGTGGTAACTAATGTGTCACGAACCAGCCCGGGTCGACCCTGAACCGGTCACCCGAGCCGGCCCGCGGCATGGCCCGAGGGGCGTTCCCGATCCCTCCGGGATGGCAACAAGTGTCGGGCATTGAAACTTTAATCGTTGGGAACGATTTCAGCCCAAGCTAAAAACAGGATTGAAAGAATGAAAGTAAACTAAACAAACGGCAAACACTAAATACATAAACAAAACTAAATCAAGACATACCTCCATGTGACCTCGCGGTTCACCACCCAACTACAAACCAACGTCGCCCCATCACTGAGCGACTCAAGCCAGGAAAACCTGAACACAAGGAACCTGCAACTGAAGAGGTAAAAGATAGGCGTGAGCACAAAAGTACTCAGTAGGTGAGCCCCACAACAAATCCCAATGCACTGCCAGTAAATAAAGAATCTACCTATTTCAGGTTTGAACTACAATGTATAAAAGTATGCTTTTATAATGTTTCACCTGAAAAACTAAACACGAGCCATTACCCTTATTCCTTTTTAAAATTTGAATTTCTTTTCATTGATTATAAATTCGTTCTGAATGATAAAGAAGTGTTACATTTTCAGTTTAACTACACAAGAGAAAAACACATTTTTATTTGAGAACCATTTTCGCAAAGCAACCAGTACAAGCGGTAAAGAAGAACTGAAAGTAAACAAGTAGGAAAGAAAACAAGTGCAAGTATAAGTAAACAGGCAAGGAAAAACCAAGTGCAAGTAAAAATAAACCAGAAGTTATCAGCAATAACCATGGGCGCACACACACACTCACACACTCACACACACACACACATACTCACACACGCACACAATCACACCCAAGTGGTCCCCCGTATGCCGACGGAAGGCACCACGCCAGAGATGGTAGATCACTATGGGTAAATCCCCTAAGGTTCATCTAGCCCGCGTGGGACCCTAGAACCTCGTGTCTCGGTGAAACGTGGCTTAGAAGGCCACGACCCTCAGAAAACGTGGCTTAGAAGGCCACGACCCTCAGAACACGTGGCTTAGAAGGCCACGACCCTCAGATATCATATGTTTAGTTAGTGTTTCAATCGTTAATCCAGCTAAGTGAAACAGGGACGACACCCATCCGGCTCACTAGCGCACTAGTTCTAGTCCGCCCACCTAGATACCCAGGGTCTCCCCGTGTGCTCAACAAGTTTCACATTCACATAGTATGTTTCTTCCTCATATCGCAGGCCAAACAAGATATTTCACACAAAAGTCACCATTTCCACACCCCAAACAATATTTCAAAACTCACGCACACCAAAAATACCTTTCTAGAAACATAAATGTCATTACCCAATCATTTCTCAAAAACCCCTTTTTGGAAACACTCAAACAAGAACATAAACAACTTTCACAACCCAGAAAGCATTATTTTTTTAAAAAAAGGATGACACACGCCATTTCATTGAAAACTAGAAACGCACTTAGAAATTTATTTAAGAAACTCAAATCAACATCTTAAACATGCAACACATTTGTTTCACAAGTAGAGTCACTTTCCAATCACCAAACGCACCCCACTTTTATCAAGAGCCAAACGGGCCTTTAATCATTTTTTTGAAGGAACACCATTTCCCAAATGAAATCCAAACTTTTGTTCGCGTAACAAAGGAAAACACCTTTCATCAACCAAGAGCCACACATAAAGTTTCCAAAACGAGTTCAAAGGTCACACGACGTTTCCTCTAATCAAGGTTCTAAGAAAACACCATTTTCCATGAACAATACATCTACAAAATTTCACACGCCAAAAACATTTCAAAACAAAATTTAACATGACTTTCATTATTCAGGAATAACCATTTAGCAATACTATCATGGAAGCACAAAACTAAATCCAAGAAGAACACTTTCGCTAGTATTAAAAACGGCTTTTATCGTGAGCAGATCACCACACTATAAAAAACTACTAAATATTCTTTTAAATTTACTGAAATTCAATAAAAGGCAAGGAATAAATAAATTCTTAATTTAAAGGCGAGTGCAATGGGAGACCTACCTCAAGACGCAACCCGGAACGAAAAACGACACGGCGCAAAACTCCAGTTGCGTAATGGTCACACCGTACTGCGCCGTCAAACCGATCCTAAAACAAAAGGCCGTTAAACGGGTTCAACGATAATAATAATATCATAATAGTAATAACAATCGTAATAATAATAATGTGAAAATATTTATGGAGATAACAATACCATCATAATAATGATAACACCATATAATAATAATAACAATAATGATAAAATAATAATAATAATAATAATAAAAAGGTCAACAATGATAATGATAACAATATTATTAATAGTGATAATAATAATAATAATAATAATAATAATAATAATCTCATAACAATAATGATAATGAAAATAATAATAATAATAATAATATGAAATGATAATAACAATAATAATGATAATAATAATAAATAATCATAATATAATAATAATAATAACATAATAACAATATAATAATAATAATACTGCTATTAACATGATAAAAATATTAAAACACAATATATATATAAAAACGTAAATGAATGGGATTAACACATAAAGAAAAAGAATAAAATAAAACAAAATAAAAACAAATTAAAAATAAAACTCACAGAAGAGCGGGTAAGGAAGGAGGCGGCAGCCAGAGGTGGGGCACGGCAGCCGGGCGACGCAGGTCGGGAGCGGGGCGGAGGCCGGCGGTCGGCTGGCAGAGGAGGCCGGCACGGCGAGGTTGCAGGCCGGAGGTAGGGGAGTCGGACAGCAGGGGGGTGCGGCACGGGACAAGGTGGAAGAGAGGCCGGGCGAGGGGGCGCCGGCGGTGGGAAGCAGGGGGCGGCGGTGGTCGGTCGTGCGGCGCGACGAAGGGGGAAGCGGGGGACGCTGGGTGAGACGGGATTGGGACTGTCCGTGGGAAGAAGAAAAAAAGGGGAGGGGGAAAATCCTAGGGTTTTACACATATATATATATATATATAAGACAAAACATAATAATAATAATAATAATATACCAGAATTTAATACAATAATTAAGATAGTAATAAAATACTAATAACTCATACTAATGTCATTAAAATCATCAACCTCTTTAATAAAAATAATAACCACAACTTTAATAATAATAAAATTTCAACATAAAAACATTAATATTTAAAACGTATGGAAAACGCACGGTCACCGCTAGCAATGCGGTGATTGCGCACCGGCGCGAAACCGCCCACACGACTAAATGAAAAGGATAATAATAATAACAATAATAACAACTTAATAAACATTAATAAAACCAATAATTATAATAATGAACATATTTTTATGTATAAATATATATATATATAAACATATATAAACCAACTTATACAAACATTGATAAATATATATACACACATATATATATATATAACTGTGTGTGTGTCTGTGTATACAAACATATATATAACATATATAAACATATATATATATATATAAACATATATACACATAATCATACAACGTTAAAAAATATTTATTTATAAACATATATGTATATATATATATTCACATATGAACACATTTACACATGCATATATATGTATACAACGTTACCACACAAAAACATAACGTTAAAACTGGATGACCGTACGGTATTCGCGCACCGTACGGTACCCAAGCGGACTGAAGTGGGCTACGCATGCCCAAGTGGATTGCGCGTCGTAAACTTACGGTGTCCGTGCACCAACCCAAACCATAAACTCATCCCAACATAAAAAATTTTAAACCGGGACTCACCCGCACTTACGCAAAAACACCCAACGCCAAGAGAAATAAAATAAATAAAAAGACTAAAAAAACGGGTGTGACATAATGTCTCCCGAAAAAAATATCCTCATGAGATGAACATCAATACACATGACCTGGATACAAAAGACACTATTCATACTCCAACAAAATGGTGCCAAAATCTCTTAATGGATCTATTTACTGTTTCTTCTGATCAAAATATATGGATATTTATTTCAACTCAGAGGGGTTTGAACTCGCGATGAATATAATTTCATGAGTCTATTCAGACTTTTTATTTTTAGATTTTTTATACACATATAAAATATATTGTTGAGAGAAAATCATTGAGAATGAAATTAATGACTGAAGCTTTTAATTAATTGCTAGAGGGATGTTTCTGAATACTTTTTTCACTGAGATGAGTTTATTAATAACAGAGGATAGTGGGAATGTGTTCTTTGTCTGTATAATGTATTATATTTCATTTGATAACTGATTTCATAATTAATATATAAATAACCAAAATTTATCATATTTTATTTAAATACTAAACATTTATGGATACCTATTGTGAGTGTTCTTGTGCTCTTGAGAGTGAATTGATATTAAATATATATGGGGTTTTTCTAATATCTAATTTAATGGTGTTGTATGACCGTCAACACTGTCCTTGTTTTCTAAACATCATGAAACTATACATATATATCATATATAGAGTTTTTAATATTAGTGGTTTGTGATAATGTTTCTTATTATTGACATTATATCATGGTGAATTACATGTTAGAGTATTAATGTAACAATACATAGGCAATTTGGTCTGTTTTATCCTTTTCTCATTCTATTGTCAAATTAGGATGATATTTTTATTGTATTATAAATTGTTTATCAGGGATACCTAGTCGTAGTGATCTAATTTGTGTGAAGATTCATTAGTTTCTGTAATCACTACATTTACATATGAATATGGATTTTAAAATTGCGGAGTATCTCTGGGACATGTACATTTAATATGTTGTAAATAATCAATGATTTTAAATAACAGATACAAGACACATTTTACTTATATTTTTATTAATTGTTTTTAAATAGTTGATTGTTTCCTAGTTATAATTTAATAGGGAATATCATTCATAGATGGATTGGAAAACTATGTGAACTATTAATATTCTTCTTGATATAATCCAGGAATTAATTATTAATTTTTTTGTTCATGGAGAATAAAATCTTCCTCTCTATTTATTGTCCATTTAGAATTGTTATTCATTATAAATTATGGTCTTTAAATTGAAATAATTGTATGAGAATCCATATAGATCTTTGTTGCACTAGGAGGACACTATATAATGGTCCATGGTTTTAACTAGAGTGGTCCCATGTTATTGAATAGGATGGTGTTGATCTTGATCACCACAACACTATTTTTCTACAATGGATCATACTATATATTCGATGAAAATGTTTTATATGGTAAATCCATTCCCCTTGTCCATTAAATATATTATTAATGACGAGATAAAACTGTTTTTTTGGAGTGGGATCACTTATGCGGCAACATTGTCATTTTTCTTTTGGGAGACCAGAATATTACGAATCATCAGTGAATATAATAAATTTATGGTGGGGATAATATTGATTCCCTTCCAAGAACTTGTATACAACAGTTTTATATTTATCTATCTGTTGGTTAAATTGAGTAGTTTTTAGTTGATCGTGGTTTAAATCATTGATTTATTAAGGAATCATTTTAGACACATGGTTAAGGAACATTATTAGTACTAACTGAGTGGTTTGGAAATGTAAGTTAGTAGAGGTATTTGGAATGGTTATCCGAACAATGTGACTAACAAAGGAAACCATGCAGGCATCTTTGTGGTTAAATTGGTATTTATCATGTCCTGACCACTATTTTACCAAAGATGTAATATATATCGTAGATTCCATAAACCATGATTTTTAGTATAATAGGTCTTACATGGTTGGAGCCTTGTTTGTATAACCATTTAGATAAATAATGTTTCTTGATCTAGACCATTATAATGTTCGAGTTTAAATATTTTCCATGCAAAATTATAATTATAATCCACACTTAATCCCCAATAATCATGAACTAATCCTTACATTATTCTTAAAGGATCATGTCATATTATTCTAATTGGTTTAACATTTATCATAATGGATATATTCAATTTATGTTCAATTAATTTCTTATTTTTATCCTCTTTTACAATCCTTTCTAGATCATATCTCCCCTATAATTAATAGAACTCAATTTGGATATGAATTCTTGATTAATGGTTTTGATAAATATTTTATATAGATTGTTATTGATCTCATATCATGGGAAAATTATCAACATGTTCCCTGTTTCTATTTTCTATTATAATTAATTGTTCCTCTTTTCTTGAGGTTATTGAGAATATAAAAATAATACAAATAATAAATTACATTATATTATTGTCAATTTCATTGAATTATTTTTTGGATTTTTTTTGATATCATTGAGATTTTGTTTAATTCGATGCATGTTTTAAATTTGTTTTCAATACAAATAATATTTCCACACCAACTATTTAATAGAATTCAATAATTGTGGGTTTTAATGGAAAATATATTTTCACTTATGGATGTGAAAATTCATCAATATGAAAATATTTTATAATTGGTGATATTTTTTATTATATTTTTGGAAACAATAAACATTGGAAACCTTGGGTAAATTTTGAAATGGAATTATCACTTTACTATGTGTAAAACCACAATATGTTTGATATAAGTAGGCTATAACATGACTTGATAACAGTTAGATCCACATGATTCCTATTATAGCGTTTTATTTATATATTACACCACATATTTTGATATAGTATAACTACATCTTGTGCCTTTTCACTTATTCTTTATTTTATAATTTGTCTTATATTTCAATAATTTTTCCCAATTATTTATCTTATAGTGCATCCACACATTTTTTTTTAATTCTATCATGATTCCATAAATTTAGTTTCATAATTCTATTTTAAGTGAAATAGAATGGATTATATGAAATTATAGGAATTTTTTAAAAAATGATATATCTTTTAATTTTTTTAAATTGATTTTTTATATCTTTGTATAATTTTATCATGGTAGTATATTTTATATTTATTATTTCATGAAATCATACAAGGATTATTGATCATTCCCTAATTTTACATTTGTGAATTATTAGATGTGATTTATGTTAATATATATATTTGAATTTTTGAATTTTTGATCATTGAATTATCTTGATTGTTATTGATTTCTAAAGAAAAACATATTGTTAGAGATAAATGTCCACAAGTAGGCTTTGTTATATCATTTATTATTTTACATATAGTTGTAGCTCATTGAGATTTAGATTCAATGTCTCATATATATGTTTCATTCTTCCACACTAAACTCTATTATCTTATCTCTGTCAGGATATAAATGTAACATCCTAGGTAAATAATGATATTTTATTTTTCATGTTTATTAATTTTTTAATTAAATATTTATTTTACTTTAAAACGGTTGCTATGTTCGATAGCGTACCTGATACGAAACAACAGGTTTCTATGAAATCTTACGTTGCACACTAATAATATATTCTAATTTTAAACCGTAGTTAACTCCTAGACATTGTATTAGCGAGAATGAACTAAATTTACTAAATATTATTATACATGTTTCTTAAATGTATTTACATTTATTTAATAAAATTTTGAGGATTAAAAATGAATGAATCTAATTTTAAGCATAATTTACATTAAAATTCCGATTTATCAACTTTTTATGGAGAATCCTTTTTAAATATAGTTTGGACTCTTTAATATATTATATATGACCAAATAAAATCCTTTTTTATAATGGGTACCTCAATATTTAATTTTTGTAAATTTTTTATTTTTTTTCCAATGAAGTTCATTTTTTAATGAATTGTGAAAATATTTTATTTTAATTCAAAAGTTCCTTTTAATATAATTTATTTATTTGTTTAGATTATCTTTTTAATTGGTTTTAAAGTGGAATTAAAATATATTTTTACCATTTCATCCAATGTTGGTAATTGGAATTAATTCCACTTTGAAAATGGACATAAACAATTATCAATAATTTGACAATTATTGTTTCTTAAAAACACGCTATTAGTTTTGATAACATGAATTAATTTTAAAATTAATTAATGGAACCTCAATGTTTTTAATTTGGAAAAATAGAAATCATTTTTGAATTCGGAATATCAAATATAGCACATGCTAAATTTTTGATATTTTTCTGAGAAACATCAATTTTTGATGAACAGTGAACCACTTAGAGGTAGTTAAAAAAACTGACTTTTTCATTTAAATGAAAATTTACCACTTCTGTGAATTGAATTTTGAAAATCCGACATACATGGATATTATAAAGAAGTAAAATTTTGTTTAATAAGATGAGAATAATTTTTGGTGAATAATAACTTTTTATTTTCATTTACCACTTTTAAAGGTAAATAAGGTAATTCAAGTTAAACAGAATATTATAATAATTCAAAATTAAATTTAATATTGTCCAAAACGTATTGGTTGAGTCATTTATGACAATGGGCATCTTTGGGTCGATATTGGGACCTCATTGAGTCACATTGGAGTGATAATGACTATTTAGATTAATCAACCTAAAGTAAAGGCAAAAATGACAAAAGAAAATATCTTTTAGTAAAATAAATTTTCTACGGTGTAATATTAGTAATATTTTAGACAATAAATATTATTTCATGCATGATAATATTTTTTTAATTTTTAGACATAAAATAATTTAAATAATTTATGACACATTAAGGGTGCAGTGTTTACCACATTAATAAATCTTTTAAATAAATAAGATTATAATGATTAAAATATTATCAAAAACCTATCCAATTCATATTTGATAATTTTATTTAAACCTTGAGTAAACATATCTTCTACTATAATGATTTTTGGACCATTATTAAATGAATATCAATATATAATAAAATAATGTTTCCACACTTTCTTAAAGAGCCCCTCCTACCCCTTATAAAAGAAGACCATTTTTAACCAATTCCTCACACCTCTCAAGCCTATTGGATCGTTCATAATCTACCCAATTAAGCTCACTACATCCTTATCCTCCTTCTACAAGCCTTACCTTAGGCATAAATCACTTGAAAAATTCCTTTGGTTCAAACCAAAGAGAGTTACCCAAATTAAAGGTGACAACTTCACTTAAATTGTATTTTTTATTTTACTTCTCCAACCCCTAAACTCTTTTTATTAATTTATTTTGATAAAACACTAGTATCCTCAATATACTAGGTTGTTTTTATGATAAATATTTGTACTACACTTACACACACCTCCATGTAATGGATGAAGAACATAATGTTCCTGCGGATGGAAAACTAACGCCTCACGAAATGTTGATTTTTCAAATATATCCATCCGCATATCATGGTTTCCATTATAGTGGTACTATATTTTTATATGATATATATTATGTTCATTTTTTCTTTATGATTCTTTATTTTCCATTTAGAGCAAGGATTTATGGTTTCCATAGTGGGTAAAAACGATAATCTCATTTGAAGAAGCGCGGATTACTGCCCCCTCAAAGTGATATGACTTGTTAATGCCTTATGTGGTATGTATAAAGGATAGAATTAATAATATTATATATTATATAATACTGGAATTATAATATACATATCTATCATTATGTTTTAATTCCATTAAAATAATAAATTGAAATAAAAGTAGCATTCATGCGTACGTAAGACTTACTGTCTCCTTGAACGGTGCATTTAATTTCTTACCTCTAAATGTTATGTTCTATTATAAATACATGTACATACTGGATATATATGATATATATGGTATCTAAATCATTAATATCATTCTTTATATAATTAACCCTTGAACACATGAACAACATGTAATTATAAGAAGTCCATTTTTGACTCAAGTAACAAATATCGACAAAACGAACATTATTAAATTATATGTTTACATAATGTTTATAACATGGTAATAAATGAAATAAAAGTAATAATGAAATTGATAAAAGTTCTTAAGAAAGTATAAATTAACTTTAGCTTATTATTCAAGAGACTAAAGAACGATCGAGGCAAGTCGGACATGAGGTAAGGGATCTGACGTCTCTCTCTTTTTTCAAGTACTATAATTTATGTCATTTCTTTTATTCTCTGTATTATTATATTGGAAGATGTTATTTTATATTCACCATACATTAATATTTATTTCCATATGATGAGAGACCCCCTCTTACTCTCATCAATTCATTTTAATAATTTTTAAGTGGCGTCGTTGGTTGTCGATATTTTGTAAGGGGGTATTTTACATCACATTCAATTCTGTGAGATTTCCATTATTTGCCTGTAATTTATTGAACTTTGTGTATTGTGTACTGCCATTTAATATATGTTATAATTATTTTTTTATATTCATGTTATTCTGTGAATCATTTGGTGGTTATTAACTTCTGGTTATACGACTCAGTTGATTACAACGTGGTAAATGGTTTAATCTCACTTTTTATTCCCGTGAGATTCATGTTATATTTTCCAATATTATCTTCTGTGTGGTGTATGTACTTCCCATTATGGTACTCTTTGTGTAATATAATTTATTTTACTATTATTTACATCTTAATTTTATGATCTTTCATTCATGTGGCGTATTTTTCGCAAGCTACCAAATCGGTAAAGGAACCTTTCACCAACCAATTTTTAAAAGACATTTTTTGTTATCTCTTTTAATTTACATATTATTATGTTCAGATATATTCTACTATATACTCAATTATGTAAACTTATTTTCAGAGTGATGAGATACCCCTTTTTATTTCAACATCTCGTTTTCTGAAATTTAATGTGATGCCATTAGGCTGTCGAATTTTTACATGGAAGCCTCTTAACACAATTTTAATTATTCATGTTCAACTTGTACTTATTGATTATGCCATCCTATGAATATGTGTGAATGACATATAATCTTTTTACACTAAATATCTACTTATTTGGGGTCTACTAATATTTTTCACACGTAATTATGTGATCGATTTGTCCTTATTTTAAGTATACCATCTTTATAAGGTATTTCATCTCAATTATCATTTCCATTGAGACTTCATTGTTGTTATGCACCAATTCACTCTTATATGGTGTATATACTATAATTTGACATATTATATCATGAATCCATATATTATCATTATATTTTAATGTTCTGATTAAATTTTATTCATCAATTATTTGTATTCAAGTGTCTCTCTTTTGGGTAAAAACTCTTTAACAAAAATATTGTTTTAATTGTTTTAAAGATTTATTCTTCTAAAATTTTCTCATTAATGTCCATGTTTTCAAAATGGGTTTTAGGATTTATTTATATAGACATTATTGTTTTCAAATTATAATTCATTTAAAATCTTTGAAGTGGTTTGGGACAATTTGATTCAAAAATCTCTTTTTAATGGTTTTGAAAATGATTTGACAAATCATTGTTTATTTCAATATTTTGATTTGATATATTGGAATGTTTAAATGTTCTCTTTCCTTTATACATCTATTATGATTATTCTGAATTGTTTACGTATATGGGTGGTTTCGTGATAAACCTAGGGCGGGTGAGCCAGAGATAGCTCTCTAATGAATTGGGTAAAGTGACAGAGGTAAACATGATGTTTCTCCTAAGAGATTTAGAGAATATACTATGATGGGTATTTCAAGTGTAAATCCTTACGTAGCTATGATAGTTATAATGTATGTTTAATATGGATTCCAAAAGTACCCTTTAAGAGTTATGATTTGTTTTTGTTATTCACAAATCTTATCATTTTATAAGGTATGTTATGATTGAAAAGTATGGATTCATGGACTTGTATTTATTGTTGGGATAATGTTTTCCTACCTTATTTTATAACCCTTAATGAGTTATTATGCTCATCCCATGTTTTTGAAATGTTTTACATAGAGCTTAAAGATGAATTGGTTCAAGGATATGATCAAGGAAAAGACATGCTGTCTAAAACCTGGAACTAGAGATTTGTCTTTCTAAGAGTTTTTATTTTATGAAAAAAATCGATACTGAGTAGTAGTGTCTAATTATAATATTCAAGTTGTTATGTAATAGTTATGGACTAATTCCCTAAAACAATAAATCTGAAAATCACCCCAATTTGAATTATTCATTTAATTCAAGATTATGTAATGTTTAAGGTCGGGTCCTTATATTTGGTATCAGAGGTCGGTTTAGATTACTTTAGAGGTTAGGGGTTTCTTTAAGCATAAGTGACATTACCATAATGGTTAGGATTTTAGAAATAGTTGTGGTTTAATTAGATAGAGTGAATGAGTTTAAGATAACATGAATAAGTTTATCTTAGTGTTTACCCTCATTATAAGATATTTTATAATGATTTTACTAATATAATGACATTGACCTTTGTTGTTTTAGTAAATGCCTAGATCTGGAAGGCACCAAAGTAACGGTGGGTGTGAAGAAAACTATGACTGTTTTCTGAACGAGAAATTGAATAATATGGGAGTTGCAATTAGAACACTTTTGTTTATTCTCAACCAACTATCTGGAGTCATGATTGACCACCTGAACTTTAGTGATATTTATAAGGAATCATATATGCTAGAAACATGACCCTACAGAAGTTCAGGTAATAATCATAAAGGTAACTATGTTCAAAAACCAATGTGTCAATGATGTTGAAAGAAACACGTAGGAAATTTTTTAAAAGGGACTGAAAGATGCTATAGATGTGGAAATGAAGGTCATAAAGTAAGAACCTTCCATGGAAAAAGGAAACATCCAGTTGACTCTAGGAAAGGGAAAGATGCCTTTTTTGAGGGATCAATTGAATGTTTTAAATGTGGTGTGAATGGTCATTATGAAAACACATGTCCTACCAAGATGTTTTGGGAATGGGATCATCAGGATCATAAAAATATTCTTTTACCAATACCCAATGCCATTCCAACTGAGGATTTAGAAACTGACAATAACCAACGAAAGGTATGGATTATTTCTTAACATATGTTTTTCCTATTATTGAAATCCTATAATATGATTTATAATTTTGTTTCAGAATAAGATGGAATTAAATGGTTAATGAATCATGAAGATTGTTTAATGAGTAAGAAGTAAACATATAAGGGATTCAAGAGTTATGGTAGAATTTAGGATTGTGAAATGCTTAAAAGTATTAAGGCTCTTCTGAAGATGGGATTGGATTTAAAGACTTTTATAGTATGTGTAACCCTGATGTTTGATATGTGAAAATTTTATTCAAGGAATAATTATCTTATCTTTTAAGGATATAGTTATATAGAACCTTTGGGTTTATATGATCCTTGAATTTGAGGAAATTATTGGTTAATAGATTTTGGGATGCGAAACGAAATTTATTACATAAACTTTGTGGTTAAAATATTTTATGGTTATTTTTGATGAATTTATCTCTTTTTGTGAATGTTATAAAATTATATAGTTTTTGAAAAGGAACAACATGCAAACTGTGTGACAACTCTTCGCGTCGGACGAAGCTGTGGGAATCGAACCCACAACCAAAGTGAAAATGGTATTTATCACCTACCAGTGGACTATGTGATGTCCCTGGTTAGTATGACTAATTATTTTTATTTAGATGATCCTATAAATCAGTAATAAGTTGATTTTCGGTTATCTATATAAATGATTAACCTATCATGGAGGATATGTGATTAGGTTAATTACATTCCAGAATGAGACTTTAAGAGTAACTTATGTTATTTGGAGATAAATGTTAAGATTTACCATGGAAGACTATGTGATTAAATCATTCATAGATTTGGTTTTTAATCTTAGATTGGATTACTTTGAAGAATTTTAAGGATAATTGTATATTTAATGGTCTTTCTTGATCCTTGGGTTCTTTTTGTTGAATTTTAGAGATTAAGAGTAGTATTTATTTTTATAAAAGATTATCCTTTTGATGATTATCTGATATTGTACTTACAATTTTGGTTTTAGTTGATGTATAAATACAAGGTAAATAGATATTTCCCCTTTTGTGGATTATGTGATTCTCTAGAAGATGATTCTTGTTCTTTTGATGTGACCAAGTCTTTTTGAATGCTCGTCGAATAGAGAAATGATTCGTTTTGGTAGAAACTTATTAAAAGATTAAACTCTACTTGAAGGTAATTATATTTCCTTATGTTTTTATTCTATGTAGAAGATGAATTATTAAAAATTATGAAAATGAATGTAAAACAAAAACATTGTTGGTTTACCTTTACTACTGGGTAATCAAACACACACATCATAACTTTATGATTTTCTTGTGGTTAACTTTCTCCTATTCATATTTCCTATCACTCTCTATCAAAACATGACCATTTCTTTTCTCCTCCATATCCATGTTTTCATGGAATCTTAGTATGGGTTAACTCGGGTGACCATTGAACTTATCTTTCATTCTTTTAAAGTGATAGTTGTACTGACTCTTTTTCCGATATGGGACTTTCAATCAAGATTCTGAGCCAAAATATTAAAATTACGGGGACGCAATTACGAAAAGGGGGGAAGGATGCAACATCCCAGGTAAATAAAGAAATTGGATTTTTCATATTTATTAATTTCTTATTTAAATATTAATTTTACTCTGAATTTGTTCCTATGTTCGATAGCGTACCCGATACGCAACAACGAGTTTTTTGAAACCTTACGTTGCACACTAATAATATATTATTATTTTAACCGGTAGTTAACTCCTAACCGTTTTTTAGAGGGAATAAACGAAACTAACTAAAATATGATTATACATGTTTTTTAAATGTATTTACATTTAACCAATAAATTTTTGAGCTTTAAAATGAGAATAAATCTTATGTTAAGCATAATTTACATTAAAAGTCCGATTTAACGCCATTTAATGGAGAACCCTTATTAAATATTTTTTCGGTCAGTTTAATTAATCTTATATGACCAATTAAAATATTTATATAGAAGGGGGACATCAAAATTTACTTTTCATAAATTTTTAGAATTTTTCTGATAAAGTTCATTTTTTAATGAATAGTGAAAAATCTTGTATTTTAATTCAAAATTTCCTTTTAATATAACTTATTTATACGGTTAGATAATCTTTTTATTTGGTTTTAAAGTGAAATTAGAATATATATTTTTCATTTCATCCAATGTTTGTCATTGGAATTAATTTTACATTGAAATTGGACATAAACAAGTATCAATATTTTTATAGTGATTGTTTCTTAAAACCACGATATTTTTTTATAACAAGAATTAAATTTATAATCAATTAATGGAACTTATATGTTTTGAATTTTGAGAAGTAGGCATCATTTTTTAATTCGGAATATCAAATATTGCTCAGGCTGAATTTTTAATATTTTTCTGAAAATCGTTAATTTTTGATGAATAGTGAACCACTTAGTGGTAGTTAAAAAACTGACATTTTCATTTAAATGAAATTTTACCACTTTTGTGAATTGATTTTAGAAAATCCGACAAACATGGTTATTATAAAGATGTAAAATGTGGTTCAATAAGATGAAAATAATTTTTGGTGATTAGTAACTTTTGACTTTTATTTACTGCAGTTTAAGGTAAATATGGTAATTCAAGGTAAAAAATAAATTTATAATAATTGAAAATAACCTTAAAACTTTTCCTAACCTTATTGGTTGAGTCTTTTATGACCATGGGCATATTTGGGTCTATTTTTGGATCCCATTGAGACACTTTGGAGTGACAATGGAAATTTAAATTCATTAACTTAATGTAAAGGCAAAAATGACAGAAGCAAATATCTTTTAGTAAATTAATTTTTATATGGTGTTATATAAGTCATATTTTAGAATATAAATATTATTTCCTACATGATAGTATTTTTTTATAATTTTTATTCATCAAATAATTTAAATTATTTATGACATAATAATTATGTAGTGTTTACCTCATTAATAAATCATTTAAATAAATAAGAATATAATGATTAAAATATTCTCCAAAACATGTACAATTCAAATTTTATAATTTTATTTAGACCTTTAGTCATCATATATTTGACTATAATGATTTTTGGACCATTAGAATC
Source organism: Viscum album (assembly GCA_963277665.1). Lineage (NCBI taxonomy): Eukaryota > Viridiplantae > Streptophyta > Magnoliopsida > Santalales > Viscaceae > Viscum > Viscum album. Next base: position 948,970,405 of record OY728167.1, read on the forward strand.
CGAATATAAATATATAATAAAATAATTATTTCACACTTTCCTAAAGAGCCCCTCCACCCCCTTATAAAAGGAGACCATTTCTAACCAATTCCTCACACATCTCAAGCCTTTTGTCTCATCCAAAATCTGACAAATTAATCTCCCTACTTCCATATCCTCCTACTAGAAGCCTTACCTTAGGCATAAGGCACTTCAAGATGTCCTTCCGTTCAAACCAAAGGGAGTTACCCAAATTAAAGTTAACATTTTGTCTTAAATTGTTTTCTTTTATTTTACGTCTCCAACCCCTAAAATATTTTTATTCATTTCATTTGTAACAACACCAGTATTCTCAATAAACTAGAATGTTTTTATGATAAATATTAGAACTACACTTACACACACCTCCATTTAATGGATGAAGAACATAATGTTTCTATGGATGACAAATAACGCCTCACGAAACGATGATTGTTGAAATACATCCAACCACATATCATGGTGGACATTATAGTGGAACTGTATTTTTATATGATATATATTATGTTTATGTTTATTTATGCTTCTGTATTTTCTTATTATAGTACTCCTTTTTGGTTTCCATAGTGGGTAAATAAGATAATCTCATTTGAGGAAGCGCGGACTACCATCCCGTCAAAGTGATGTGACTCGTTAATGCCTTATGTGGGATGTATAAAGGATAGAGTTAATGATATTATATATGATATTATAATGTAATTAAAATATACCTATGTATAATTATGTTTTAATTCTATGAAAATAAGAAATAGAAATGAAAGCAGCGTTCATGAGTAAGTGCAACTTACCGTCTCCATGAATAGTGCATATCATTTCTTAACTCTAAATGTTATGTACAATTATAAATGCATGTACATACATGAAATATAATATATATATGATATCTAAATCATGAATATCATTCAGGATATAATGAACCCTTGACCATATGAACAACATGTAATTATAAGAAGTCCATTTTTGACTTAAGTACCAAATATCAACCATGTGAACATTATTAACATAAATGATTGATTAATATTTATAACATTGTAATAAGTGGTATAAAAGGAATAATAAACTTGAAAACGGATCTTGATCAAGACAAAATTAACTTTAGTTTATTATTCGTGAAGTTAAAGAACGATCGAGTCAAGTCGGACACGAGGTAAAAGATCTGACCTCTCTCGTTCTTTTCAAGTACTCTCTTTTATGTCATTTATTTTTTGCATCATGTTATTATTTAGAGGATGTTATTTTATATTAACCATAATTTAATTTTTATTTCCATAAGATGATATTCCCCCTCTTACTCTCATAAATTCATTTTAATAATTTTTAAGTGGCGTCATTAGGCTGCCGAATTTTTGTAAGGGTCTTTTTATCTCACTTTCAATTCTGTGAGATTTCCCTTGATCGCCACTAATTTATTCATTATGGTGTATTGTGTACTTTCATTTGATATATATAATCATGATTCTCTTTATTTTCATTTTATTCTGTGAATCATTTGGTTGTTATTAACTCTTGTTCATACGGCTCTATTGATTACAACGTGGTAAAGGGTTTAATCTCACTTTTTATTCCCGTGAGATCCATGCTATAGTTGCCATTATTTTCTTTTGTGTGGTGTATGTACTTCTTAAGATGGTACACTTTTTTTAATATACATTCATTTATTAGTATTTAAATCTTCATTGTATGATCCTTCTTTCATGTGGCGTATGTTTTGAAAGCTACCAAATCGGTAAATGAAACTTTCACCCTCCTCTTTTTAAAAGACTTTGTTTTGTAATGTATTTTAATAGACATTTTATTATGTTGGGATCTGTTCTTCTATATCCTCATTGATGTAAAATTTCTTTCCAAGTGATGAGAAATCTCTTTTATTTCATCAACTCATTTTCTAAATTTTTAAGTGACGTTGTTAGGCTGTCGAATTTTTACAAGCAAACCTCTTAACCAAATTTCAATTCATCAGGTTTAACTTGTACTTACTGAATATTTCATCCTATAAATATATGTGAAAGACATGTGATTTTTTTACACATAATATCCACTTATATTGGGTGTATTTATAATTTTCAAACATAATTATGTGATTGATTTATCTTTATTTTAAAGATACCATCTTTATAAGGTATTTCATCTAAATTTACATTCCCATTGAGACTTCATTGTTGTTATGCACCAATTCACTATTTTATGGTTTATATACTGTACATTGACATATTATATCATGAATCCATTTATTATCATGATATTATAATGTTCTGATTAAATGTTATTCACAAATTATTTGTATTCAAGTGTCTCTTTTTTGTTAAAAAACTCTTTAACTAAAATATTGTTTTAAATTATTTAAAGATTTATTCTTATAAATGATTCTAATTAATGTCCTTGTTTACAAAATGTGTTTTAGGATTTATTTATTAGGACATTAATGTTTTAAAATGACAATACATTTAAAATCTTCAAAGTCTTATGGGAAAATGTTATTCAAAAATCGGGTTTTAAAAGGTTTTGAAAATTATTTGATAAAATATTGTTTATTTCAATATCAGGATTTGATATATTGGAATGTGGTAATGTTATATTTCCATTATTCATGTTGTATGGTTATTGGGAATTCTCTACGTATAAGGGAGGTTCTGTGACAAACCTAGGGCGGGTGAGCCTGAGATATCTCTCCAATGCATTTGTTAAAGTGACGGAGGTAAATGTTATGTTTCTACAAAGAGATTTAGAGAATATACAATGATGGGTATTCCATGTATAAATCCCTATGTAGCTATGATATCTAATATTTATGTTTAATATGGATTCCATAAGTACCCCTTATAATTTTTGATTTGTGTGTGTTATTCATAAATCTTATCATTTCATAAGGCGTGTTACGATTGAAAAGTATGGTTTCATGGATTTGTATTTATTGTTGGGATAATATTTTCCTACCTTATTTTATAACCCTTACTGAGATTTTTATGCTCATACCAACTTTTAGAAATATTTTCCACAGGACTTAAAGATGAATAGGTACAAGGATGGGTTCAAGGAAAAGCCAGTTTTTCTAAAACATGGAACAAGACATGTGACTTTTTAAGAGTTTTTATTTTATGAAAAAATGGATACTAAGTAGTATTGTCTACTTGTAATATTTAAGTTGTTATGTAATAGTTATTTCTTATTATCTAAAACTCTAAACCTGAAAAGATCCCCAATGTGAATTATTCATTTAATTCAAGATTATGTAATGTTTAAAGCCGTGTCCTTGTAATTAATGAATCATTTTAGTGTTTTGTCTTCATCATTACCATGTAAAAGGCCCTCTCGAGTGTTCTATCATGTTAACTTGGGTTGGTTCATTACATATTTCCAGTCTTAAGAGTTCCATATAATATGATTGTTATATAAAGGGACAATTTCAATGGGATTTATGATGAAGAAGATGTTATTATCTATAAATGATTTTTTTAATAATATGATCATTATGTCTAATATAGTTTCATCACATATTTTAATGAATGTGATCTTATTAAAATTTATGACCCCTTACGTCATATACAATTAGGTAGAAATTTTAATATATATTAATATATATGATTCATTATTAATTTAATAGATAAACTTTTATAAAAATAATTAATATGGATATGATAAACACTATTTCCCCATTACCCTAATCTTATTTGGGTTTCCAAACTACTGAAACTGAGCCATGTCACCGTTAATAAGATTCTAAAAGAAAAATAATGGGGAACCCTGCATTAGCATGACACAACCAAACTAATTATCTATAGTAATTATTAACATAATTCAAATACAAAATATAATACACTATAAATAACATTATAATTAAATACATAGTTGAATGATTGAGATCTTGAGAAGTGCATATTTTGAAGGAATCTCACACATAGTGGTCAAGGGGTGTTAATGCCGCACTGATTTTATATTAATTTAATTTATATTAAATAAATACTACTATATCACGTGAAATATTTGGGTTAAACATTTTTATTTAATGTGGGAAATAATTATTTTATTATTTTATTTTTTTAATTCCAATTTCATTCAACAAATTAAATTATGTGGGCCTCATCAATGTGTAACCATTTAATTTACTACCAATTTATGTTATTCTTTAAATAATATAACGCTTTTATATTCATATGTATTAAAATTTATTAATTTCATAAGGAATATTAACTTTTAGTTGGTGTAATATAATTATAATTGATCGAAAATCTCAACTTGAGTAATCGTGGAGTGACAATCACTGAACATCTTTACCTTGTTGGATAAGGCATAACTATCCAGAATGGAGGGTAATCTGACACAATGATTGTCTCCTTATAAAAAATTTAAAAAAAACGGAATTCAGTAACTTGTATTGATTAAAAGTAATAAGTAAATACTATTAAAAACTACTAAATCCAAGTAAATAACTCATATTAGACAGTGTGGGCAAAGTAGATGAAAGCTAAATGTTAGAGTTATTTACATAGTATGTAGTTAATTTCGTTATCAATTAGAAATTATTTATAAATAAAATTTGGTATAAACAATACTCATAGTAAATAAATATATATATATATATGAATAAATTATAGAGTAATTTACAATTTAATAATCATTTCAAAAATTTATTCATTGAAAAATTTACAAATTTTATTTGATAAAAACATTCTACAATTAATTTATAATTCATCCCAGCGATATGAATATTTTATATTGACATTCATTATATCATTTATATCACATTACAAAATAAATAATTTCATATTTAATTTTATATGAAATTTCAATATAAATATATGATATTATATTAATTAGGTATTTCATAATTAAATTTCTGATATGTAAAAAATTTATACTGTACGAATATATAATAAATTACAGTATGTTATCCTTTAGTAAAATTCGTCATTAAAACCGATTTATATGTTTCATTAATAATATAAATAAATATGGAATTATTTTTTATTTGAATATTTAAAATTACCTAATTTTGAATAACTTATAATTAAAATATAATATCCATTATATTTAATCCAAATTTCTATACATTGAAAACTATTATCGTGTTATCATTATAATTATTAGAGAAAAATTCAATTTACTGACTATATATATTCTATATTTTATTTGTTAAGAGGTTTAATATATTTTTTGATGATTTAAATACATTTAATAAACGATATTAATTTGAAAAAATATACTTCATATTAAATATTTAATATTTAATGAATGGTTTTAATGGATATTTGAAAAACCATTATTCCCTTAATGAAAAATATTTTATAGTTAAATTATTAAGATAAAACATTTAAAAATAATTATAAAATTGATTTATCTTTATTTATAATCTATAAAGAAATGATTTAAGTTTATTATTTATTTAATTTTATTGTATGATTATTAATTCTATTAAATTACATGAGAGATTAATATGAATAATGTCATAGTAAGTATATACTTGTAACGAAAATTATAAAAATCATATAACTACTAATATTATAAATAAAACAAAACAACTGAATATATATTTATATATATAGTACAAAAAACATTTTTGAAATATTATATATATATATATATTATAAATTAGTGTATATATATATTCCAATTTATTGGATAAAAATTATTTTATCCAATTTTAATATGATGTTTCAACATTATTCGTTATATAAAATTTCTCTAAAATTTTATGTTATCATTTTGATTTATTTCAATTTGAAATCAAATTTCTAGTATGTCAGGGATTTAAATAATCAACATATCAAATATTTAAATTTTATTTTATCTGAAAAATTAAAACATGAAAACACTTCTTATGTTTTCAAAATAGCAACTTAAATAAATTTCTTTTTAACAAAAACAATTTTATAAAATCAAATATGAAAATTAATAATTTAATGTATAAATGAATATATATAAGTACATAATTTGTGTAATTATTAATCTATTATTAACCTTATTATTTATATATAAATATATTTGTTTTTTATCAGAACCATTTTAATTTAAATTTTTAATTGGAATCTTAAATATAATCATATAATATTATGAATATTTTATTAATAAATTTTTAAAAAAATTATTAATATAAATATTTATAAACTATATATAATGTATTTATTTATAAACACATTCAATGATATAATATTCCAAGAAAAACCTTTTAGAATAATTACTAAATAAAATTTAAATTTTTTAATATTAAAAAATATATAAGTCCATTTTTGTCAAAACATATTAAATGAACTAAATCATTGATCCCCTTTTTTCCATAGTAGTGACATTGAATATAGTATCTTTCTAAAATAATTTCAACAATACACAATATATTCTATTATTAAATTAATATAACATCATTTGAATAACATGACATATTATTTTCATATACCTTAATAGCAAGAGGGATAATATTAGTTTTGATTACATGAAACATATTATTCAAATAAATGTCAATGAAACAAATTGATTTTATGAATAATCTAGAATTGTTTTCATTTATGGTTATGGTGATTATTTATATGAGTAATGGTGTTGAAATACAATCCAAACATTTTACGGATCTATCCATGATAGAATCATCATTTAATATTAAGAGATGTCAAAAACCCGAAACATAAATAGCAAAAAGCTTCATCATCAGTCATGGATATAGTACTCAGGATATAGATCACCTGAGTTTTACAAATAATCATCTCAGCTATTTAGGCCTTACACTAGCACAGGGATACTTGATGATTTATCAGAAATCCTTATATGTAAAAGGGGTTTAAGATTTATGACCTTATGATAAAATGTGTCTAATGAGATAAAGAGTATATTAAGGTTTATAAATGGCTAGTCATTCCGAATTATGGTATCACACCCCATTATAAATAAATCTATGATGTGATGTCTGTAATGAATTTGGTTGTCCATATTTAGTGTATGAAAATATTAGTTATTACTATTAGAAATAAACAGTGAATTATTTCAATGTATTAAAGTAACATAAAGAATTTGAAATACATAGAATTTAATCTGTACATAATTCATTATTTTCAGTGATACATTGTAGAATGATACATGAAATTAAATTTAATTATTAGAAATTCAAGATTAGTTCATATTTAATAAATACATACTAAAAAATGATTGCCTTATTGATGTAGATCATTGGTTCAATTTTTCTACAATATATTATAATTTATGAATACATTATTGACTATAGAAAAATCTAGTCTATGAATTCATAATGATATTTTTTCTGGATGTATGATACAAATAAAATCTCTTTCAAAATTCAATAAACATATTTATATTTTGAGGAGGTTCGACATTCATGTTGTGGGTAAGTTTATTCATCATACACTATCAAGGTTGGTCCAATGTGAGACCTCACATTTGAGATATCCTCCTTATTCCTATGAAATCATTGTTGGTGAATCTGATTGAAATAATTATATTTAGTGTTTTTAGGTTATAGTTATTATTTAATATGAATTATAATGGATTAGAAAACACAATATGGATCCATATAATCTGATTATTATGCTAAAAGATCACCAAAATATAGTTTCACTGAATTCAATGATACTCATTATATGATGATAGCATGAGGAATCTATAATGGATTCTATTATGGACGCTCTTTCAACTAATTATGAAGAGTTCAAAAAATTCACACATCCTATAATTTAAAAATTAAAGCATGTGATGTAGTTCATTCTATTTGTTGTGATTGATTAGAGTCCTAGGACTATAAAATTTGGTTTATGTATATAATGAAAACATATGTGGTGTAAATTTGTCATAACATTTCCAACATGGATTATTATTAATGATATGTAAAATAATTATGTTTGTACATATATGTATTCAATTAATGTGTGAATGCTTTTTCTTATTATAAATTTAGTTAAATGTAAGAGGAAAGTTTCTTCTTTTTTATTGTTGGGAGGTTGTGAAATAATATATTTAAAAGAAAATTAATCCATTGTATCAAAAAATTTGGGATATTTTTATAGTCCATAGTGGAGATATTGATGGGCTTGTGGCCATATAATTATAATATAATATGAGCAAAGAAACATTATGTTTATATTCAGTGCATAATTATTTCTCAACAAGTTTCATAAATGATTCCATAATATATATAATTATCTTACGTTATATATGATATAGGTTCTATGGATGATCATTACACCAATGTTATTCAATGTTAAGTTTTACTATTACCATGATTAGAAATGTGAATGGAAATATTATTATACACATCCTCAATTAACTGAATAAAAATGATATGTAAATTGATTTAATTCTTATAGAACATGTTTTAATATCTAAATGTTATACTTTGTGAATTTTTTACAATACATATGTTAATAATATAACTATTTTTTATATGTGTCACTGTATAGGTATAAGAAGCTTTGACCGTATATCATCTTCACACAGAACCATAATTGTTTCATATATTGGAATAAAAATATGAATTAATATTCAAGAACGTAGATTGGTGACTGTATAAGAGAGTATTTACTGACTATGAAATTTACACCACAACCTTCTTTATTAAAAATTTTATGTGAAAGTCTAGTTTAGAAAATCCATTACATAACCTCAAATATATATAGAATTTTTATGAATATAATGACATTAAATTGATGGGTAATCCAAACTAATTATTAAATTTTTCATATTGGTGTTAATAAAACCATAAATTTCCTCTTAGAAATTAGACCTACCGAACTAATCGTCGAAAATAATGAGTTTGATTGTGGTGAACAAGAATAAAATTTTACACACTTTCAATATCATTTAATTCAAATGAAAAACATGAAAATTTGTCATCACATTGAGATCATTGCTGTAAGGCACATTCTGCAATGTTACCTCATCAGTTGTTCAATTTTTTTCGACATGTATTAAATAGAAAATATTTTTTATAAAAATTTGAGAATTTATACAGAAGAATGTATGTTATGAAACCGAAAATATACATAGTAAAATCCATTAACTTGTAAATCATTTGAATACTGTATTTCATGCCTTGGAGACATATGTTGATGTAAGAGAAGTAAAATAGGGGATCAAAGTATTTGGTAATGTATATCTACATATACAAAATTGGATTATATATTATGAACACTATTCTATAATTGATGTTTTCTTTCATTGATTCTTCCTGAAATTAGAATTATTTACAAATTATCCTTATAAACTATGTGAGTATGATTTCATTCTATATGGTCTATTAGTTCATGATGAGGTTGTGCAACACTTCCATGTACTGTGAAAAATAAAGGGAATTTAACTTATTGAACGTAAAAAACATATTTTTGTTATTATAATGTATTCTATTAGAGAAATTTTATCACCTACCATTAGAATATAAATATAATTTTAATGGTCCATTAAGAATAAATTCTTGACACATGGGTGATTAATCCTTATCAAATTAAATTAGAGAGAAATTTTTTAATATAACATAAACCACTACTCGAGTTAGTTATAACAAGTAAGATTTATTGTTTTTTATTTTGAATTTTTTGTTTTTGTCGAATAATTAAATTTATTTCACTATTAAATCACCTCATAAATAAAAAAACATAACAAACAATCACCTAAATAGGCCCAATAAGTTGGTCAACACCAACCCACAATTTATAAATCGTAAAATTAAAATTTAATAAATATATCGTTTTTAATATCTATGGAACTCTGTATATTTGATTGTAGTATTCTTTATTTCATGTGGGAGATGTAAAATTATTCAAATCAAGAGTACTATGATAATAATGATAGTTGTTTTATTGATGTTAGATATGATGATCAGTGATTAAAATAATGTCATATATACACCACTTTAATTTATTTTATTTTTTGTGACATTCATTGTTCTTTTATTAGGTTCTTTATATGCAATTTTAATTTTTTCATCCCTTCATATTATTCATTGTGGGTATATTTAATTAAATTTTTTTATCACATTAATAACATTGGATGTTCATATATACTCATTTATTGTTCTTGATTGGAAATCATGACTGGAAGTGGTTCCATTCATTTTATTGTCACGTTTTTGGTGGTATATCGTTTTTATTAGCTTTTTACATGTCAAAAAATAATTATAACTTTTTTAATGAAAGAAATGATTTTATTTCTGTTAAAATTCAGATAATTGGATAAGGATAATATTAGTCAAAATTATTTCTGTATTTGGGGATTAGGAATTTTTTTTAAAATTATACTTTGGGTATTTATTACACAATACATGAATTCCTGTTTGGTTTTGTTGAAATATAATTTAAATCATTAAAATTAATTAATATTATATGTTTTATTTTCAATGACTTGTGATTATTTTAACTCTCATGTGATATTTTAATATAAATATCTATATTTTCGAATGAATTTTTCATGATTTTTTATTGTCTCAAGGACCCTATAATTGTTATATAAAAATTATTAAAAAAAAATTATAAATCAAAAACTTCATTTCAATATTAATTGGTTTCACATTATTTTTGACACAAATGTAAATTATAAGACAATGTTTTCCTCTGGAACATATAGTTCACCCTATGTGTCATATAATGTTTATATGCACCAAACCTTTCAAAAAAGAATATCATTGGAGGTTCATTTAGTAAAATTAATAATAAATTATTTTAGTTTTTAAAATTAAAAATATAACCTACTTTATTTACATACGATGTCATTGAAAATACCAATGATAGCCATATAACCATGGTATATTGGAGAGAAAGAGAATAAGATTTGTATTAAGAATCTTGATCATTGATCGATATCCAAGAATCAAAAGATAATGAGGCTGATAGATAGTGTAATGATATCGACTTCATCATCATAGTGAAATGCACTCTTCAGAAATAATCGACCCATATTTGAGGTCGAGACCATTATACATGGTTTTCTTCCATTAGATTAATAGATAAGGATTTAATTTTATTAACTTGTTTATTAATAAGTGTTAACCAATTCATCAAATGACCATGATCATTATCTATGTTATTAAACCCTCTTTTTATCATTATACCATAATTTATATCATTGATTCCACACATTATGATATTTTTTTGGGATTTCATTTTACATGGATTTTCCTCACCTTAGTTTAAATTCATTTATTCTATACATTATTTTCAATAATAATCATTGGCCCATGGAGATATTGTTTGATGTTAATGGGGGGTATAGTTATATTAAACCCCATTATTTTATGTGGTCCCATGACCTACAATATGATTTTTTATCTTAGGATGAATCAATGTGGATTCATCATTGTGGTTGATGGATTCATGGACTATGAATCTGAATCATTAACATGATGAGGGCTGGGATCAATTTTTGGTGAATGAATTTCAATTTTACTGAAACTAGATTTAAGTAAATGATGATAGATAATGAAAACTTGTGGTTTTTGTGGTCAAATTGGTAGATTATTGTCTGGAAATATGGCTACAGAAAAAGGAATGGTTTTAGTCCCTCCAAAAAACATAAAAATTCATCATGTAGTTCATAGTAATAGAATTAGTATACATTAGATTCTATAATGAAAAAGGTTTTGGTTGCTTTAAGGATCACACTATATGCGGAAGGTCCCACATGTCAAACCCGGATCGTCAATTCCATGATTTGGTTCAAATACTCTTTCATTTCATATATTTATCCTGGTTTTCGGGTGTTCTGGTTTTGAAATTGTGGTGTCTCTTATGTTGTGGATCTATGAAATTGGTAATGGGGTTTTTTATTGTAAATGGAAATCAATTTTTTAAAAGTTATTGTATTAGGTGGTGGTTTTTTGGAGTTTTCTTAGTGACACTCCATGTGACACCACTGGTGGGGTATGTTGTTGTGGTGGTTTTCACCCATGAGTAAGATTAGTTTTTTGGGTGAAAATGATGATTTCTATAGAGACATTTTATCCTATATCATTGGAAAATCTCCCCCCCCCCCCTTGGGTTTCCCCTTGTAACCCCTTGAATTTGGAAGATAAATTAAGGTTCTTGGGTTCCCAAAACAGGCCGCACGGTCTGGCCATACAAGTCCAAACCGTGCAAGAAAACCGTTTATGGTTTTCCTGCTCATCCAAAATGTTTTGAAATTCTGAGTATTCCATTCTAAAAATAAACATAATCCACACATTCCTTCTCCATTCGATCCCTACCTCCATGACCAGCCTACAAAGTCTCTCCCCCATTCCTAGGCTGCATTTTTGAAGGGAGATTTGATGGGGGAAACATGAAAATTATGAAAGTAAGTCATTCTATCTTTGATGTATTCCCTATATTAAGGTTTTATTCCACTCTTTATGCAATATACTTTTATCCAAAAACTAAGGCTCATGCCAAGGTCTTAACATCGTGTCTTTTGGATGAAATATTGAGGTTTTTGGTTACTATTATGTATCTTCTGGTGTTGTGATGGTGCAGTTGATGTTTTGCACCCATATTTGAGGGTTTTGAAAATTTTGGTCGGTGATTCCATGTATAACCATTTTATTACGAGTTATCTTTCTTGGTTTATTTATTTATCATGTCTCTAATCTGTTGTGTTTGTTGTGAATTTTTTTTGTTGGTTTTGGTTTAGATTTTAATTTTATAGTTCCATCTTATGTAGAAATTGGGTGCTTTTTATGTGTGACACTTTGGGTAATGTTTGGGTGTATTTTATAAACTATGAATGTGGTTTATCAGTTGTTAAAATGAGCTTCCAATTCCGTTTTGTTAAATATATAGTGTCATGGGGGATTTTAAATGTGGTTTTTCAATGGGGTTTATGTATAAAACATTGTAATGTATCTTGAATGTCGTTTATGAAAATGTGTGTTTTCATGTCTATCATTTGTGGTACTATTTTAGGTAATTTCATAAAAGTTGGTTTTGGTTCAATAAACATATATAAGGCTTAAATTTTGTTTTTGGGTTGGTATTTGTATGGTTTTGGCATTACATGAGGGTTTTGATATGGGTTTGTATGAAAAACATGCATATACCCCTTGGGCTGGTTTTAAAAAAAGTGTATGTGATTTAATGAGTTACAAAAAGTATGAAAATGATGTTTTGTGTGGTTTTGGTGGTATTATTATCTTAAAATGAGCTCATTAAAGATAAATTGGTTAGTTGTGATGTCAAACATTTTGGTAATGTTTTTTAATTTGTTGAGATGAATTATGATATTTTGATGTGGGTGTGAAACATGTTTGTGGGTTTTTTGTCTCAGTGTGATGTGAAAAATAGATTTTATTTATGATTAGGGTATTATATAACATTTGAGTGGGCTGTTATTTGAAACCTATCATTTTGGGAATTAATTTATAAAATTTTTAAAAAATTTATTTAATTTTGAATGATTTGAAAAATGTGTTGTGAGATATTTGGGTGTCAGTATGATTTCAAAATGTGTTTAAATGAATAAGTGGATTTTGTGACTTGTGTGATGGGAATGTGGGATTATTGTTGAATGTGTGATATAGAAGTGATATTTGAATGTTAAAATTATACTTCTTGTCTTTTTTTACTTGTTTCAGCACAAGAGGGAAACATGGGTATCTAGGTGGGTAGACGTGTACAAGGATGCTAGTCATATCGTGGGGTTTGGCGTCATTTTCACATAGAAATATTGACGCTTAATACAGTAACTAAAATACGATGATTATGATTGGTTACCACTAGGTTATGGTTAAGTTATGTACTAGTGGCTCGTACATGAGAAAAAATATTGTGATGGTATCTTTCACTAAGATGTGAGGTACCAGGGAGCCACAATGAGAAAGTTCCAAGGGTTTGTTTCTTATCACTTTCCCTCACTAGATATTTTGTTCATAACATATTCATATGGTGTGATTGGATGGAAAAAATTAAATATCATGATGGTTTCATTGAAAATATTTCATTCTTTAAAATATCCCACCTCAAAACTGTTTAGTTTTAATGTTTCATCTTTTAGAATCTATCACTAGAATGTCTTATTTAAAAAAAAATGTCTTTTGTCTAAAAAATTTGTTCACATAGGTTAAAGTAGTGGAGGTATCCTACTAGGCTTTGGCTCACACCCAACATACACTTTTGGGTGTAAGTAGACTTGGTGATTTTTGTCACAAGTTAGGGTACCATTTTTAGTGCCAGTGGTTTGGGTTTCTAGAAGGTTCATCATGGTGTTGTCTTGTAGAGATGGATTTAGATAGGTGCCTCTTGATATAAGGATGGTTCTTGAGATATTAATTGTGGGTTTCTATAGTTTTCATAATATTTTAAAATTGTTTTTAACTATGTAATTATATTCTGGTTTTTTATAAAATATATTTTGATTCGAATAATCTATATTTATCGTATTGAATATTTTCATTGTCTAATATTTATAATCTCTAGTAAATCATTCTGAAACCTCATTTTAGGGTACCTGGGAACGTGTTCTATCCTATGGTGATCGAGAATTCTTTTTTGAGCCTTGTCATGTGCTGAGTCAGATGTCTATTTTGGTAATGATCAGATCTATTTCATGGAAAAATGGTATTGAAGGAGGTTCTGGTTAACTCTTTTGGTCATGTTATTTAGGAAGAGTCAAGATAGACTATAGTTAGGATTTTTGATACATGGTATTTCAGTTATGGGTAGTGTTCCTGATGACCAAACCTAAAGAAATGATTCAAGTTTCTGGGGGATGTCAGGATTTATCTATTTCCTTTGTTTTTTATGTTTTAATGATGATTAGTGGAAATAAAAAAGAGAGTTGGGTAATGGTCGTAGTGATCTCGCAGGGCCTGGAAAGCCTTGTGGAGCCGAAGATATTTATCTAGAACAAAATATGTGATGGTGAAATGATTGATGTATAGTCTCCAACTATATTTCTATGTCACGTACTGATACTAGTTTCCCCTCACATTTTATTGTTCCCTTTTGTATTGAAATCTTGGATGTTCGTTTTTAAATAAACAATGGCATGGTATTAAGATGTATAATGTTTTTGGGAAATTATTTTCCCATAAAGGGTGAATGGATATAATTTTTAAATGGTAACACTATTTTTTTAATTGTTTTGAAAATTTAAATGATGTGTTTAATCCTATTTTAAAAACAGAAAATTATGATAACGTTGGTTTTGAAAACGTTTTCCCAATTGAGTTTTCTAAACTATTTAAATGAGTTTTAATGGGATGATATATTTTCAAACTTATGTGAATATATTTCGACTGATATTTCATTTGAATTATGTTTCCATTTTGAAAATTTTTGTTAGTTGTAATTTAGGTTTGATTTCGTGTTTAACGGTTTGGAGAAAATGAATGAAGTATTGGATAATTGTTTTGGTTTTGAAAAGTGGTAATAATTTTTGTTTTAAAAATTGGTATTTCCATCAGTGACCACATGCACGAGGTTATATGGGATCATGGATGGTTGATGGCATATCATGGATGAGTTCCAGGAATGATATGATGAGGGTGCCTGTTGTGGCATGTAAATATAAATGTTAGAGGCACATAGGGTACCATTGGTGGATATGCTAACCAATGAACCACTTGTTTAAATTAAATTTTTTTATAGAAACCATCATGTCTCTATGACTTGTTTAAACTGGTGTAATTATTTTTTAAAGGTTGATGTTGTGAGATGTTTTGAGTCTACGAACCTCTTCAATTTGAACCTTGTTTTGGGTTTGTGTTTGGTCGGTTGCTAGGTTAAAGGGCTGGTTAGTGTTCTCTTCAGAGAAATATTTTGGGATGCCATTATGGTGGTTACATTCATGCGTTTTTATCTGTTTTGTCCCTTGTTTTGACCAATGTAACTGCTTGTTTGGGTCCTTGGGTTCTTTTATTGGATAAGGTATGCCCCCTATTATGTGTTAGAGCACAACTGATGTGCAACCCGTATTGTTACGCTGATGGAAAATCCAACAATTGATCAATATAAGAAATTATTTTCCCGAGCAATGGAGAATGAGTTTACACAATTTTATTTTCATTAATTTTTGGACCCCCTTTTAGAATGAGAGTGCTCATGGTAGGTTTAAAGAGTCCTTAGTTTCTTAAGTTACCAAATTCGTTTAATATAGAAATGGTCTGGGGTTGTTATTGTGGATGCGTATCTAGATTGTGTCTAAGAGTGCCTCTAAGTCCTTTGTAGTATCTTTAATGTAACAGTTCTTGTGAAACCACCATTTTGGTAAATATGGTCATGAGAGGCGATTTTGGCCACTATGGAATTGTGTGTTACTGGGGGAGTTGGCATAACGTCCCATTCCACTTATTGCTTCAATCGGTCTCATTGGTCATGTTTAGTGAGACATTGTCATGTCACATGCTCATTTGACTATAAAAGAGAATCTCATGAAATCATTTGAGAGTCTCTATAATGTTTGTAGTATGTCTACATTGGTAAAACATTAAAATTATCTATTTTAGAGGAAGATGTTTATATGATTCCTTTCCTTATGTTGTTTCTTACCCAAAGAAATAAGGTGTGATGTGTGTGGATCATCAAATCACTTATTTAAGTGAAATGATGGGTTTCTGAAATGTGTGTTTTCGAATTTGTTATGTATTGGTACACCCATATGGGGATTTTATGTAGTAGTTTGTAGAATTGGATGAGGGCGTTCAGTTTTTGGGTTTCCAAATCCTAACTGTGAAGCCGAACATATATCAATCATTTGAGACCAATCCATTGGCCCTAGATACAAGCTAGCACATCGTCAAGGGAAATCCCAGGTTCGTTTAAACCCTTTCATAATGTCATATCCCCATTATGAAATATGGTGAATATTTTAAACATCTTTTGTTTCTGTATTGTTTTTTTTTTGAACCTGTTCGATGACAATATTTTGGAGGACCTCATGTCTATGTTATCACACAATGTCATTTCCTCCCACATTGGTCTCCATTGAGTTTATTGAGAAATGATTGAAAGCTTTCTTGACAGGTTTAGCTAACAATTTTTGGATGGTTAGTAGTAACCATGACCCAGAACACCAAGAAAGTAGAAGGATCTGCACGTTTAGTGCATGATATCCCAAACTGTGTGGACTAAACGTGCAACTGTGCAAATCCTTTAAATTTTGGGGAATTCTTTTCTATATTATGTTGATTATTTAATAATTTTGTTTATTATGGTGGGGATACACACTATTAATTTTATGTATGTTCATTTGTAAAGGTCTAATGGAGGTTTACCCCTTTTACTAGGGAGTCCGTTCGGGCCTCCACATGTTAATTCCCTTATCCTATATCTGGAAAATTTACATTTCCTCTTATAGTTGGAATCCCATATGTGTCATCATGTACTATTAACATAGATTCATCCTTAGTATTGTCTTGGATGTGGGTAGTATTGTTTAGATCTCTCTAACTACTTACATCTTCTTGGGTAAAAATTGGGATATGAGAATACCCATCAATTTTGTTAAAGAAATGTACGTGAAAACTTGTTCATTGTTGTTGTGCATTTGGGTAAGATGTTTGGGTATTATTTGTATACTTTTTGAGAAGATTCTTTTTTGGGATGATGTTTGAAAGTGCTTAATCGTTTCAGGGAAATGGTGTATGTATTGGTTTGTGGGGTTATCCCTTCCTTAATTTATCACTGGAGGTGTCTTGGCCATTCGGGGTCGGACCGAAGCTTTGAAAAGAAGCACATATTAATTTATCAGTAGGGTTTGATTTTTGATTATTTGACTTCTTATGGATTTTGTTAGTGGAAATATTTATGGTAGTGAGAACACTCATACCCATATTTTTAATTCCATTTGATGGTTCAAATCTTCTTCGGTTCTTAACTTTCTCTTGGTTTTCGGGTGATCCGGGTTTGAAATTTTGGTGTCAATTGTTTTATTGATCAATGACCATGGTATTGGGTAATTTGTATGGTAAACGGGATTATTATTGGTCAAAGTAATTTTATGAGGATGTGGTGGTTTGGGGTTAACTTAGTGACACTTTGAGTGACACCACATGTGTGGTATGTGTTTGAGGTGGTTTGCACCTTTGGGTTGGATGAGTTTTATGGAGAAAAGGATTGTTTGTTTTCGGATATTTTATCCCATATCCTTTGATGATCATTCCCCGTTGGTTTCCACCTTGGAACCCCCTTAATTTAAAGAATTAATGATGGTTTTTGAATGCCGAGAACATGACGAAGGGTTTGGTTGTATGGATCCAAACTATTCAGGTAAACCAGGTAGGGTTGAGCAGCTCATAAAAAATATTTTTGAGAATCCATGTTTTCTCTTCCGAATATAAACCAAATCCCTGCATTCTATCCCCATTTCGTTCCCTACCTCCATGACCTACATCCATGGTCACTCCCCCTCCCATAGACATTATATTTTTAGGGAGATTTGATGGTGGAAATATCAAAATTATGAAAGTAACTCATTCTATCATTGAATTATTCCTTTTTGTTAGGATTTATTCCATAGCTTCATGATGTTACATTTTTTCAAAAACTAGGGTTCTTTTATAGTGTTTAATTTCTTATATTTTGGGTGACATCTAGAGGTTTTAGGATGCTTTTATCATCTTTGTGGTGCACTGATGGTGTAGCTAACCTTTCACACCATGAGTGGAGGCTTTCAACAATTTTGGTAGGTGATTCCATGTGTATCCATTTTATGATGAGTTAGAGTGATTTATTTATACATTTAGCGAGTTATAATCTGTTGAGTGTGATGCATAAACTATTTTTGTATGATTTTATTAATAGTTTTATTTTATTGTAGCATTTTAGCTGGAAATTGGGTGCTTCTCATGTATGACTCTTAGGGTAATGTTTTGGTGTATTTTATAAACTATGAAAGTTTTTTATTATTTGTTGATAGGGGATACGAATTCTAGTTTTCTAAAGCTTTATTACCACGCTGTATTTGAAATGAGGTTTTTAATGTGCATTATTTTTTAAACCATGAAATGTCTCTTGACATTGTTTTATGAAAATTTGGGCTTTCATGTGTATATTTTGTGTAACTATTTGAGGTAGTTTTATAACATTAGGGTGGGGTTTAATAAACATTTATTGGGATTAAATTTCTGATTTGGGTTGGTATTTTATGGTTTTTTCATTGTATGATGGTTTCTAAATGGGTTTGAATGCAAAACATGGTTATATCCCTTGGTTTGGTTTTATAAAAATTGTAGGTGATTTCATGATTTACACAATGTTTTCAAAGGGTTATTATGTAATATTGTGGTGGTTTTATGTAACACCCCAGGTAAATAAAGAATAGACATTTTCATATTTATCCATATTTGTGAATAAAGTATTAATATTACTTTAAAGGGATGCTATGTTCGATAGCGTACCCGATACACAACAAAGAGTTTCATTGAAATCTTACGTTGCACTCTAATAATAAAATAATATTATTTTAAATGGTAGTTAACATGTAGCCATTGTATTGGCGGGAATGGATAGAAATAACTAAAATATGATTATATATTTTTTTAAATGTTTTTAGATATATCCAATAAAAGATAAAGGCTTAAAATACAGAAAGAATTCAATTTTAGGCATATATGCCCTAGTTCTCATTAAAGATTCACTTATCGCCTTTTGATGGAGAACCGTCATTAAATATAGTTTTGTTCACTCTTATACATTCTATTGGACCAAATAAAACTCTTCTTAAGAATTGGGACATCAAAATTTACTTTGTGTAAATTTTTGGTATCTTTCCAATAAAGTTCATTTTTTTAATGAATAGTGTAAAATGTTGTATTTTAATTCAAAACTTCTTTTTAATCTAATTTATTTATATGAATAGATTATCTTTTGAATTGGTTTTAAAGTGAAATTATAATATATTTTTACCATTTAATCCAATGGTGGTCATTGGAATCAATATCACTTTGAAATTAGACTTAAACTGGTGTCAATCTTTTGATACTTATTGTTTTATAAAAACACGCTATTTGCTCTGACAGTGGGAATTAATTATTAAATTAATTAATGTGACTTATATGTTTTGAATTTTGTAAAATAGAATTCATTTTTGAATTCGTAATATCAACAATAGCTTAGGGTGATTTTTTGGTAATTTTCTGAAAAACTTCAATTTTTGATGAATAGTGAAACCACTAAGTGGTACTTATAAAAACTGATTTTCCGTTTAAATGAAATTGTTCCACCATTGTGTTTTGAATTTCAAAAATCCGACATACATGTTTTTCATTAAGAAGTAAAATGTGGTTCAATGGGATAAAAATAATTTTTTTGTGAATAGTAACTTATTAAGTTTTTAATCGCGATTAGAGGTAATTAGTGTAGTTTAAGGTAAAAATAATGTTTTAATAATATGAAATGAACTTGAAACATGTCTTACCCTCATTGGTTGTGTCATGGACGACCAAGAAAAGCCATGGGTCAACTTGGGGACCCCATGGATCCACTTTGGTTGGGAAATGACATATATAACGTTTTATTTAATGTAAAAGTTAAAATGACACAAACATAATATGTTTTACAAAAACAATTTTTACATGGGGTTATAAAGATTAGATTTTAGATTATAAATAGTCATTGGAAAGATAAATAGATTTCCTACATCATAGTATTTTTTTTTATAATTTTTAGACATTAAATAAATTAAATTATTTATGACATCATGATGATGCAGCGATGACCTCATTATTTAACGATTTAAATAAAATGGAAAGATAATGTAAAATCTACAACCTACACATGGACAAAACCAATTGGATGAGTGGAATTCGAAGCCTTATCACCTTAGCCACGAATTATATCAATGTGGGACCTTTTAAAACCGAAACACATTTTCAAATAAAGTAATATTTCTTTACTTTCCAAAAGTGACCCTCCTCTCCTCTTATAAAAGGCCCCCACCTCTACCTCATTTCACACACTCCTCAAGCCTTTGGCTCGGCCAACCCCTGCCCATTTACTCTCTCCACATCCCTCTCCTCATCCTAGAGGATTCCCTTTGGGCAGAATCTTTTCAAAGGATGCCTTTAGGCTCAAATCAAAAGGAGTTACACTTTTAAAGGTAATTCATTCTCTAATGTTCATTTGTTTTATTTTGCTTCTCCAACCACCTAAACTCTTTTTATTTACTACTATTGTAAAAACACCAGTATCTTCAATATACTAGGATGTTTTTATAAGATTTATTTGAGCTACACTGTCACACAACTACATCAAATGGTTAATGAACATCCGGTTTCTGTGGATGGCGAAATTATGCCTCCCGAAACGATGATTGTTCAATACTCATTTAACACCTTCAAAGGTGGCCATTATGATGTCACTATATTTATATATGATATATAATATGTTTATTTTTTCCTTACGCTTCTATTTTTTTTCATTTTGGGCATAACTGTATGGTCTCCATTATGGGTAAATGCGATATCTTCATTTAAGGAAGTGCGGACTACCGCCCCGTCAAAGTGATTTGATTCGTTAAATACCATATGTGGGACGTATAAAGTATGGAACTATGATATTATATATGATATTATACTAAATTATAATATACCTTTATATCATTATTATTCCATTCTATAAAATATGAAATAGAAATGAAAGTAGCGTTCATGCGTACGTACGGCTTACCGTCTCCATGAACGGTGCATTTAATTTCTTACCTCTAAATGATTATGTAATGTTATAAATGCATTCATGTACTGGATATATATGGCATATATGATATCTAAATCATGAATACAATTCTGGATATAATTAACATTTGGCCACACGAACAACATGTAATTGTAAGAAGTCCACTTTCGACTTAAGAACCAAATATGGGAAAAAATATTATTAACTTAAATGATTACATAATGTTTATGACATGGTAATAAGTGATATAAAAGGAATAATGAACTTGAAAAAGGTTCTTAAGGAAGTATAAATTAACTCAATTTTATTATTCAGGAGATTAAAGAACGATCGAGTCAAGTCAGAACCGAGGTAAGGGATCCTACACCTCTCTTTCTTTTTAAGTACACTGTTTTATGTCATTCCTTTTAAGCTCATATTTCTTATGATTGGGATGTTCTTTTATATTACTCCTACATTACGTATTATCTTCATATGATGAGAGACCCTATTTACTCTCATCAATCCATTTTGGAGGTTTTGAGTGGCGCCGTTAGGCTGCTGAATTTTTGTAAGGGATTTTTCATCTCACTTTTATTCTCATGAGATTTATGCTACATTTGCCACAAATTCCATTGAGTGGTGTATTTACTGACCATTATTCTACTCTTTGTGTAATATAATTTCTTTTATGAGTATTTACATCAATGATCTATTGTCCTTCTTTCATGGGGTGTATGTTTTGAAAGATACCCAAGTCGGTAAGGGAACCTTTCACCCTTCTTTTTTTTAAAAGACTTATTTTGTTGGGTATTTTAATTTACATATTGTTATGTTGGGATATCTTCTCATATATCCTTATTGATGTAAATTTTATGTCCAAGTGATGAGATACACTTTTTATCTCTCATCAACTCATTTTGATGTGATGTCGTTAGGCTGTCAAGGGAACTTTTTAACCCAATTTCGATTTCTTTGGGTTCAACATGTAGTAATTGAATGTGTCATCCATTGAATATGTGTGAATGACCTTTTATTGTTTTACAATTAATATCCACTTATATTGGTTTTATTTATATTTGTCACACATATTTTTGATATTGATTTGTCCTTAATTTAAGGATACCTTCTTTATAAGGGATTTCATTACATATGACATTTCTATTGATGGTTCATTGTTGTTATGCACCAATTCACTCTTATATGGTGTATATACTGTCTTTTGGAGTATTATATCATGAATCCAGTTATTCTTATGATATTATAAAGTTCTGACTAAATGTTATTCCTCAATTGTTGTTTTCAAGTGCCTCTAATTTTGGTAAAACCCCTTTAACCAAAATATTGTTTTAAATGTTTTAATTATTTGTTCTTATTAATATCCATGTTTTCAAAATGTTTTAAGGATTTATTTATATGGATATTAGTGGTTTAAAATTTTATGCTTCAAGGTGGTATGGGACACTTTGATTCAAAAATCTTTTTATTAAATGTTTTAAATGGTTTTGGAAATGGTTTCTTTTTGTATGGATTCATTATTTCAAAAATACTAAAATGTTATATTGTGATTGAAATGTGGAAATGTTTTGTTTCCTTTATGAATGTTTTATGTGATACGTTTATGTTATGGTTCTTGGGAATTGTTATGAAAACGGGTCGTTCCGTGATAAACTAAGGGCGGGTGAGCCCGATATAGCCTTCCAATGCATTGGGTAACGCGAAGGAGTGAAACGTTATGGTTTCTCCAAAGAGATTTAGGGAATATATTGTGATGGGTATTCCAAACGTAACCATGAGGGTTACTCCCTACGTAAGAATGTTATGAATGTCTCAAGTTACCTTTATGTCTTATGATTTCTATGATTTATTAATGATTTAATGAGGTAGGTTAAAGTGCCTATATTTTATGGGTAAATTATGATTTCATTCTTATGTATATATGAACTCATGTTTACTTTCCATATTTTTATATCCCTTACTGAGCTTTTTATGCTCATCCCAAGTTTTTGGAAATCTTTTTCATAGGTCAAGGGAAAGGTACGTGATGTGATGATAGTGTCAAGGATGTGTCAAGAAAGAATCCATGTTTTATTTTCAATATGTTTCCTTTGATGGGAAGAATGAATAATGTATTTTATGTAACCATTTTTTTTAAATGTGGAATGTAATGAAAGTTTTATGATCTAATTCTCTAAAACTCTAAACCTGAAAAGATCCTCAATGTGTAATCTTTTATTAACACAAGATTAAGTAAGGTTTAAGGCCGGGGCCTTATAGTTGGTATCAGAGGTCGGTTTAGATAACTTTAGAGGTTAGGGTATTCTTTAAGCATAAGTGACAATTACCATAATGGTTAGGATTTCAGAAAGAGTCTTAGTTTTAGATAAAATGAATGAGTAATTATATCTTAGTTTTTGTCTTACTCATTAGTACATGATGGTTTTTTTGATATACTCACACTGACCTTTTTGGTTTTAGTAAATGGCTGGATCTAGCAGGCACCAAAGTAACAGTGGATGTGAAGGAAACTGTGATAGTTTTTTGAGCAAGCAACTGAATGATATGGGAGCTGCAATGAGAACTCTTGTGATTATCCTCAACCAACTATCTGGAGTCCTGATTGACCACCTAAACCTTGGATATTTCTCTAAGGCATCATATATGCAAGAAAAAAATCCCTACGGAAGTACAGGTAATAATCATAAAGGTAAGTGTGTTCAAAAACCAATGTGTCAAAGATGTGGAAAGAAACACCGAGGAAAATGTTTCGAAGGGACAGAAATATGCTATAGATGTGGAAATGAAGGTCATAAAGCAAGAACCTGCCATGGAAAAAGGAAGCATCCAGTTGACTCGAGGAAAGGGAAAGAAGTTCTTTCTGAGGGGTCAATTGAATGTTTTAAATGTGGTGTGCATGGTCATTATGCAAACACATGTCCTATGAAGAAGTTTCGTGAATGGGGTCACCAAGAGCGTACCAATATTCGTTTACCAATACCTAATGACATTCCGATTGAGGATAAAGAAACTGACAATGACCAATCAAAGGTATGTACTATTTCATGACTATTGTTTTCCTATTTTGGAATCTTAGGATATGATTCATGATTTTGTTTGTAGGAAAGAGGTATTTCGGAATAAGTTGGAAAGGAATGGATAATGGATCATGAATAATGTTGAATGAGTAAGATGTCAACATATAAGGGCTTCAAGAGTTATGGTGAAATTCTTAAGAGTATTAAGTCTCTTTTGATGATGGGGTTACGTTAGAAGACTTTTTATATTATGTGTAACCCTGCTGTTTAATATAGGCAAATTTTATCCAAGTAATAGTTATCTTTTCTTTTGTGGACATAGTTATAAAGAACCATTTGGGTTTATATGATCCTTACTTTTGAGGTAATTATGGGTTACTATATGTTATGATTGAAGTGAAATACATGAGATAAAATTGAGGTTAAATTATGTTATGGTTATTTTTGATGATTTTATCCCTTTTTGGGGAATGATTTGAGAATTATATAGTTTTGGAAAAAGGACAACACGTAGACCGTGTGACTACCCGTCGCGTCGGACAAAGCTGCGGGAATCGAACCCACAACCAAAGTGCGACTGGTATTTATCACCTACCACTGGACTACGTGAAGTCCCTGGTTAGTTTGACTGATTCTTTTTAGTTATATGATTTTATTAATTAAGAGTAAGTTGATTTTGGGTTATTTATGAAAATGATTAACCTATCATGGAGGATATGTGATAAGGATAATTACTTTTCAATGTGAGACTTTAGGAGCAACTAATGTTGTTTGGAGATAAATTTTACGATTTAACTTGGAAGACTATGTGACTAAATCCTTCAAATATTTGGGTTTCAATCTTATATTGGTTTACTTTGAAGAATTTTATGGACAAATTGTTTATCGGATGGTCCTCGTTGAACTTTGGGTTTTGTTGGACAAATTTTGGAGATTAAGAATAGATTTTCTTTTTATAAGGGGTTATCCTTTTCTGGATTATCTGATCTTGTACTAGCCTTTTTGGTTTTGGTTTTGGTTAAAGTCTAAAGAGATGGGATGTATATAGTTCTCTTTTGTGGATTAGGTGATTCTCTAGAAGTTTATTATAGTACTCTTAATGTGAACAAGTCTTCCTAAATACTCGTCTTTTGGAGAAAATATGAGTTTGTGTAAAAGTTGAAAGTCAACATGATAAGTGATTATGTTTCCTTATGAATAAATTACTCAATAAAAAGTAACATAAAACAAAAATGTTGTCTATTAACTTTTCCTACTGGGGAATCGAATACCGTTTAACCCATCACAAGTTTGTGATTTTCTTGTGGTTAACTTCCTCCTAAACATGTTTTCTATCACTCTTCATCAGAACATGTATAAGGCCCCAGCCTTAAACCTTACTTAATCTTGAGTTATTACCAGATTACACATTGAGGATCTTTTCGGGTTTAGAGTTTTAGAGAATTAGATCATAAAACTTGCATTACATTCCACATATAAACAAAGTGGTTATATAAAGATAGTATTCTTCATTCCCATCAATGGAAACACATTTAAAATAAAACATGGATTATTTCTTGACACATCCATGACTCTATCATCTTATCATGTACCTTTCCCTTGACCTGTGAAAAACATTTCAAAAACATGGGATGAGCATAAAAACTCAGTATGGGATATAAAAAAACATGGAAAGGAAACATGACTTCATATATACATAAGAATGAAATCATACTTTACCCATAAATCATAGGCACATTAACATACCTCATAAAATCATGAATAAATCATAGAAATCATAAGACATAAAGGTAACTTGAGGCATTCATAACATTCTTACATAGGGAGTAACCCTCTTGGTTACGTTTGGAATACCCATCACAGTATATTCCCTAAAATATCTTCGGAGAAACCTTAACGTTTCACTCCTTCTCGTTACCCAATTCATTGAAGAGCTATAACGGGCTCACCCGCCCTTAGTTTATCACGGAACCACCCGTCTTCATAATAATGCCCAAGAACCATAACATAATCATATCACATAAAACATGCATAAAGGAAACATAAAATTTCCACATTTCAATCACGAGATATCAATACAACACATTGATATAAAAACATTATGAAAACCATTTTCAATACCAAAATAAAAGAAAAGTAAATCATGGTATTTATTTTTCTTTTAAAAAAGAAGGTATGGCTTGTAGAGGAAGCCGAAACTCAAATAACGGTCACGACGGCGGAGAAGTCGCTGTCGCCTCATACGTACGACAAAAACATTCCCTTTAGTCGTTTAGTAAACACTTCTTATAAAAATATTCCTTTTTAATAAATGTAAAAGTCAAAGGGGTTTATACACCGTATAAAAGAAAGTTGTGTATAAAATAAAATATGCCTCAACGAAAGGAGATTGAGACGAAGTCCCTACTTCGTATCCGACTTGACCCGACCGTTCTTTAATCTCTTGAATAATAAAATTGAGTTAATCTCTACTTTCTTATGAATCTTTTTCAAGTTCATTATTCCTTTTATACCATGTTATGAACATCATGTAATCAGTTAAGTTAATAATGTTCATTTTGTCGGTATTTGGTTCTTAAGTCAAAAATAGACTTCTTACACTTACATGTTGTTAATTTGGTCAAAGTTTCATTATATCCAGAATGTTATTCATGATGTAGATATCATATATGTCATATATATCCAGTACATACATGCATTTATAATATTACATCACATTTAGAGGTAAGAAATGAAATGCACTGTTCATGGAGACGGTAAGCCGTACGTACGCATGAACGCTACTTCCATTTCTATTTCATATTTTCTGGAATGTAATCATAATGATATAAGAGTATATTATAATTCCAGTATAATAACATATATAATATCATAAACTTTATCCTTTACACATCCCACATATGGTATTAACGAATCAAATCACTTTTAGGGGGCGGTAGTCCGCACTTCCTAGAATGAAGATATCGTGTTTACCCTAATGGAAACCATAAAGGTATGCCCAAAATGAAAAAAACAGAAGCTTAAGTAAAACATAAACATATTATATATCATATATAAAAATAGCGACATCATAATGGCCACCTTTGAAGGTGTTAAATGAGTATTGAACAATCATCGTTTCGGGAGGCAGAATTTCTCCATCCACGGAAACCGTATGTTCTTTAGCCATTTGATGTAGTTGTGTGAGTTTGTAGCTCAAATATATCTTATAACAAAATCCTAGTGTATTGAGGATACTGGTTTTGTTACAAAAGAAGTAAATAAAAAGAGTTTAGGGGGTTGGAGAAGCAAAATAAAACAAATGAACATGAGAGAATGAATTACCTTAAAAAGTGTAACTCCTTTTGATTTGAGCCTAAAGGCTTCCTTTGAAAGGATTATTCCCAAAGGGAATCCTCTAGGATGAGGAGAGGGATGTGGAGAGAGTAAATGGGCAGGGGTTGGCCGAGCCAAAGGCTTTTGGAGTGTGTGAAATGAGGTAGAGGTGGGGGCCTTTTATAAGAGGAGAGGAGGGGCACTTTTGGAAAGTAAAGAAATATTACTTTATTTGAAAATGTGTTTCGGTTTTAAAAGGTCCCACATTGATATAATTCGTGGATAAGGTGATAAGGGTTCGAAATCCACTCATCCAATTGGTTTTGGCCATGTGTAGTTCATAGATTTGACATTGTCTTTCCATTTTATTTAAATCGTCAAATAATGATGTCATCGCTGCATCATTATTATGTCATAAATAATTAAATTTATTTAATGTCTAAAAATTATAAAAAAACTAATATGATATAGTAAATCTTTTTAGATTTCCAATGACTATTTATAATAAAAATTTGGACTTTTACAACCCTACTTAAAAATTGTTTTCGTAAAACATATTATGTTTGTGTCATTTTCACTTTAACATTAAATAAAAAGTAATTTATGTCATTTCCCAACAAAAGTGGATCCATGGGGTCCCCAAGTTTACCCATGGCATGTCATGGTCGGCCATGACACAACCAATGAGGTTGGGACATGAGTCTAGGTCATTTCATTTTATTAATGTATTATTTATACCTTAAACTACCCTAATTACCACTAATCGCGATTAAGAACTTAATAAGTTACTATTCACCAAAAAATTATTATAATCTCATTGAACCACATTTTACTTCTTCATGACAACCATGTATGTCGGATTTTCAAAATTCAATACACATTAGTGGTAAACTTTCATTTAACTGAAAAATCAGTTTGCTTGATTACCACTTAGTGGTTTCACTATTCATCAAAAATTGAAGTTTTTCAGAAAATTACCAAAAATTCACCCTAAGCTATATTTGATATTCCGAATTCAAAAATGAAGTCTATTTTACAAAATTCAAATCATATAAGTCACTTTAATTAATTTAATAATTAATTCCCGCTGCCAGAGCAAATAGCGTGTTTTTACAAAACAATAAGTATCAAAAGATTGACACCAGTTTAAGTCTAATTTCAAAGTGAAATTTATTCCAATGACCACCATTGGAGAAAATGGTAAAAATATATTCTAATTTCACTTCAAAAACAATTCAAAACATAATATAATCATATAAATAAATTAGATTAAAAAGCAGTTTTGATGTAAAATGCAGTATTTTTCACTATTCATTAAAAAATGAACATTGTCAGAAAAATACCAAAAATTCACACAAGGTAAATTTTGATGTCCCAATAATAAAGGATAAGTTTATTATGACAAACATAGTTTATAAAATTGTCAAAATATAGATTCAAAAATGGTTTTCCAACAAAAGGCAGTAAAACAATCTTTTAATAATATTAGTGTATTCCATGCATAAGATTGTATTTATTTTCATATTAAGCCTCTATAACACTATCTTAATCATTAATAGACATAGATAAAAATATCTATTATTCATTACTTACTTGGGATGTTACATCCTTCCCCCCTTTAGAAAATTGCGTCCCCGCAATTTATTTACTTATCGAATAAATGGGGGTACTTATCCCTCATTGCATTTTCAGATTCCCATGTTGTCTCTTCAATCATGTGGTTTTTCCACAAAACCTTTACCTGCTTAATCACCTTATTCCGTAACACTTGCTCCCTGTGGTCAAGAATCTGGACCGGTTGTTCCTCATAAGATAGGTTCTCTTCCAGCTGAACTACCTCTGGACTCAAAACATGAGATGGATCTGGCATATACTTTCTCAACATCGAAACGTGAAAAACATTGTGTACCTGAGATAAACTCGGAGGTAAAGCCACTCGGTATGCAACTGATCCAACTCTTTCCAGAATTTCATATGGTCCAATGAACCTTGGACTCAACTATCCTTTCTTACCAAATCTCATCACACTTTTCCAAGGAGAAACCTTGAGAAAAACATGATCACCTACCTCGAAAGATAGATCCTTCCTCCGGTTATCCGCATAACTCTTCTGCCTGCTCTGAGCTGTTCTCATGTGTTTTTGAATCAACTGAACTTTTTCTGCCATCTCTTCTACCAATTCTGGTCCCATCAACTTTCTTTCACCAACTTCATCCCAGAAAGCTGGAGTTCGACACCGCTTCCCATATAATGCCTGAAATGGTGCCATCTGTATACTGGAATGAATACTGTTATTATATGAAAACTCAACCAAAGAAAGATGTTGGTCCCAACTTCCCTGATAATCCATAGAACAAGCTCGTAGCATATCCTCCAATGTCTGAATTGTTCGTTCTGACTGCCCATCTGATTGAGGATGAAAAGCTGTACTAAAATTTAATTCAGTACCCAACGACTTCTGAAGGACCTTCCAAAAGTTAGAAGTAAACCTGGGATCACGATCCGATACAATGGAGAGAGGAACTCCATGTAACCTGACTATCTCTTTAAGATACAAACGGGAAAGTTGATCAAGAGATAAAGTATCTCGTATAGCAAGGAAATGAGCAGATTTGGTCAAGCGATCAACAATAACCCAGATTGCATTATTACCTCGAGATGTCTTCGGTAATCCAACAACAAAGTCCATGGATATATTCTCCCATTTCCACTCTCGCACTGGTAAAGGCTGAAGCATCCCTTTCGGTAACTGCCGCTCTGCATTAACCTGCTGACAAGTCAAACACTTCACAGTAAAATCAGCAATATCTCTTTTCATTCCATCCCACCAGTAATACTCCCGCAGATCTCTATACATCTTAGTACTGCCCGGATGAACTGAAAACGGAGAACTATGGGCTTCACATAACAACTCTCTCTTCAACAGTGAATCACAAGGCACACACAATCTCTTCCCAAATCTCAAAACGCAATCATTATCAATGTTGAATTCAGGCAACTTAACTTTCTGAACCAGCTCTACCTTTTTCTGCAACTCACTGTCTTGCTTCTGTGCTTGCTTGATTCTATCTGATAGAGAAGATCTCACTGATACCTGAAACAAAATAGAACGACTTCCTACACCAACAACTTCTATGCCAAATTTCATCAAATCGTTAACCAAAGGATCACGTTCCAAACGCAACATTGTTAATGAAGCGTTACTTTTTCGACTCAAAGCATCAGCCACTTTATTTGATTTTCCCGGATGGTAATGAATTGTAAAATCATAATCCTTGATTAATTCCAGCCATCTCCTTTGTCTCATGTTTAACTCTTTTTGAGTGAATATATACTTTAAACTTTTGTGATCGGTATATATTTCACACTTTACTCCATACAAATGATGCCTCCAAATTTTTAAAGCAAAAACAACAGCAGCTAATTCCAAATCATGTGTAGGGTAATTTACCTCATGATTTTTCAACTGTCGTGAAGCATAAGCAATTACCTGATCATTCTACATTAGGACGCAACCAAGTCCTTTCAAGGAAGCATCATTATATATAACAAACTCACCATTCCTGGAAGGTAGTGCCAAAACTGGTGCATTCACCAATCATCTTTTCAATTCCTGAAAACAATCATCACATTCTTTTGCCCAGATAAACTTAACACCCTTCCGAGTTAGGTTAGTAATTGGACTAGATAACCATGAAAAATTTCTAACAAACCTTCAGTAATAGCCCGCCAAACCAAGGAAGCTACAAATCTCGGTTACATTTGTGGGTCCTGGCCATTCTTCCACAACTTTTGTTTTTGCAGGATCAACAGTTATTCCATCTTTAGAAACAATGTGACCAAGGAAAGAAATTTGTTGCAACCAAAACTCACACTTTCTGAATTTCCCATACAGTTTCTTTTCTTTTAAGGTTTGCAAGATAACCCTTAAATTTTTTTCATGCTCCTCTTTACTTTTAGAAAACACCAAAATATCATCAACGAAAACCACCACAAACTTATCCAAGAACTCATGGGAAATTCTATTCATTAAGTCCATGAATATAGCAGGTGCATTGGTTTGCCCAAAAGGCATTACTACAAATTCATAATGGCCATATCTCGTACAGAACGCGGTCTTCGGAATATCTGCCTCCTTTACCTTCAGCTGATGGTACCCCGATCTCAAGTCAATCTTTGAAAAAAACTGAGCTCCCTGGAGCTGATCAAACAAATCATCGATATGAGGCAAAGGATATTTGTACTTAACAGTGATATTATTCAAGGCTCTATAATCAATGTAAAGTCTCATAGAACCATCTTTCATTTTAACAAATAAAACAGGAGCACCCCATGGTGATGTGCTAGGTCTAATGAAACCTTTCTCTAATAAACCTTGAAATTGCTCCTTCAACTCTAAAAGTTCAATTTGTGCCATTCGATAAGGGAGTTTTGAAATTGGCTTAGCATCAGGAACTAAGTCAACAGTAAACTCAACTTCCTGATCTGGTATTATTCCAGGAAACTCATCAGGAAAAACATCAGGATACTCATTTACCACTGGCACATCATTAATCTGAACAGTTCCTTTATTTTCAACGACGTGTGCAAGGTAACATTCATTTCCATCTTTTACAAGTTTCTCGGCCTCTTGATATGTTATCAAAAGTAAGGGTTCATTCTTGTAAACAAACTGAAAGTCTTTATGAAAAGAAACTTCTTTAGCTCTACAGTCAATCTTAGCATGGTAAATAGAGAGCCAATCCATACCCAGGATAACATCAAACTCTACTAGAGGTAGAACAATAATGTTTGCAAGTAGGTTATTTCCACAGATAAGGATAGGAAGATTCTTATAAATTCTTTTTGCCTCGACACTTCCCCCAGGTGTTTTTACCAAAAGTTCAGGAGTCATTTCTTGAGATGGTATTCCCATTTTACTAGAAAAGGTTTCAGAGATGAAAGAATGTGTAGACCCCGAATCAAACAACACACTGGCATAATCTGAAAAAACAAACAAAGTACCTGATACAACTTCATTTGATGGCCCGACATCTGCTGAAGTAGTCGTAAAGGATTTCACCACCCCTTTCTGCTTGTAGTCTAACTGCTTCCCATCACTCAAGCTCCTTGTCAGACACTCGTTTTCATAGTGACCCATCTCATTGCACTTATAACATTTCACTAACTGTAAATCAAATTTGTTCCTACCTTCACCTTGATCCTTTTCAGTGCAATCACGAGCCTTATGTCCCATCTTACCACATCGGTAGCACTTCCCAGAATTCAGAAGACATTCCCCAGCATGCCTTTTGCCACATTTTATCACAAACTGGAAACTTTGTTCTCTTACCATCAGACTTTTTTGAAGAATTCTTACCTTTCTCCTGCCACCTCGGTCTCTTCTTCTGCTGGTTGTTATAGAAAACTTGGTCATCAGCAAACTCCATTTCCACCTTCTCAGCACATCGAACAAGCTTTTCATAACTTTTAAACTCACGAGAAGGTAATGCCCTTCGATACTTTGGCTTTAATCCTGAGTAAAAATTATTGATTTTACTATCAAGGTCCCGGATAAAATTTGGAGCATACCTTGCCAATCGAGTGAACCTTTCTTCATAGGAAGCCACTGAGTCTTCCACTTGCCTCAATTCCAAGAATTGATTTTCCATCCTAAGTCGAACAGCCTTAGGAAAATACTTCTCAAGAAACATACCTTTGAATTCATCCCAGTCAAGAGCATCAATCTCATCGGCGTCCCTGATATTTTTAACCATAGACCACCACTGATCTGCTTCACCCTCCAAACGGTAAATAACAAGACTAACCTTTTGATTGTCTGAACACCCCATGAAATCAAAAATATTCTCCAGTGCTTTAATCCACCCTTCTGCTAGCACAGGGTCAGATGATCCTCTGAATGATGGTGGATGTTGCCTCATGAAATGTTCCACCACTGACATGTTCCTCTGCGGTTGATCTGGCTGATCTCGTGCATGGATACCACCGCCATTTATCGCTTGAGTCAACTGCGCCATTACTGCAACAAACTGTTCAGTTCCAATTCCGACCATTTCTGGATGCTGATTGGAAGGTTATTTCCTCATGTATGCCTTCCTAGCACTGCTTCCCTGTTTCCTCTGCGGAAAACCATTCTGAACAAACATGTCTTAGATGAAGCAACATGGTAATCTTTAAATGATATAACATTTCGAAAAAAAAATTTTGGATAATCATTTAATAGAATTCTAACTCTTAAAGTTATCTAAACCGACCTCTGATACCAACTATAAGGCCCCAGCCTTAAACCTTACTTAATCTTGAGTTATTACAGGATTACACATTGAGGATCTTTTCGGGTTTAGAGTTTTAGAGAATTAGATCATAAAACTTGCATTACATTCCACATATAAACAAAGTGGTTACATAAAGATAGTATTCTTCATTCCCATCAATGGAAACACATTTAAAATAAAACATGGATTATTTCTTGACTCATCCATGACTCTATCATCTTATCATGTACCTTTCCCTTGACCTGTGAAAAACATTTCAAAAACTTGGGATGAGCATAAAAACTCAGTATGGGTTATAAAAAAAACATGGAAAGGAAACATGAGTTCATATATACATAAGAATGAAATCATACTTTACCCATAAATCATAGGCACTTTAACATACCTCATAAAATCATGAATAAATCATAGAAATCATAAGACATAAAGGTAACTTGAGGCATTCATAACATTCTTACATAGGGAGTAACCCTCTTGGTTACGTTTGGAATACCCATCACAGTATATTCCCTAAAATATCTTCGGAGAAACCTTAACGTTTCACTCCTTCACGTTACCCAATGCATTGGAGAGCTATAACGGGCTCACCCGCCCTTAGTTTATCACGGAACCACCCGTCTTCATAATAATGCCCAAGAACCATAACATAATCATATCACATAAAACATGAATAAAGGAAACATAAAATTTCCACATTTCAATCACGAGATATCAATACAACACATTGATATAAAAACATTATGAAAACCATTTTCAATACCAAAATAAAAGAAAAGTAAAACATGGTATTTATTTTTCTTTTAAAAAAGAAGGTATGGCTTGTAGAGGAAGCTGAAACTCAAATAACGGTCACGACGGCGGAGAAGTCGTTGTCGCCGCATACGTACGACAAAAACATTCCCTTTTGTCGTTTAATAAACGCTTCGTATAAAAAGATTCTTTTTGAATAAACGTAAAAGTCAAAGGGGTTTATACACCGTATAAAAGAAAGTTGTGTATAAAATAAAATATGCCTCAACGAAAGGAGATTGAGACGAAGTCCCATACCTCGTATCCGACTTGACCCGACCGTTCTTTAATCTCATGAATAATAAACTTGAGTTAATCTCTACTTTCTTATGAATCTTTTTCAAGTTCATTATTCAGTTTATACCATGTTATGAACATCATGTAATCAGTTAAGTTAATAATGTTCATTTTGTCGGTATTTGGTTCTTAAGTCAAAAATAGACTTCTTACACTTACATGTTGTTAATTTGGTCAAAGGTTCATTATATCCAGAATGGTATTCATGATTTAGATATCATATATGTCATATATATCTAGTACATACATGCATTTATAATATTACATCACATTTAGAGGTAATAAATGAAATGCACCGTTCATGGAGACGGTAAGCCGTACGTACGCATGAACGCTACTTCCATTTCTATTTCATATTTTCTGGAATGGAATCATAATGATATAAGAGTATATTATAATTCCAGTATAATAACATATATAATATCATTAACTTTATCCTTTACACATCCAACATATGGTATTAACGAATCAAATCACTTTTAGGGGGCGGTAGTCCGCACTTCCTAGAATGAAGGTATCGTGTTTACCCATAATGGAAACCATAAAGGTATGCCCAAAATGAAAAAAACAGAAGCTTAAGGAAAACATAAACATATTATATATCATATATAAAAATAGCAACATTATAATGGCCACCTTTGAAGGTGTTAAATGTGTATTGAACAATCATCGTTTCGAGAGGCAGAATTTCGCCATCCACGGAAACCGTATGTTATTTATCCATTTGATGTAGTTGTGTGAGTATGTAGCTCAAATATATCTTATAACAACATCCTAGTATATTGAGGATACTGGTTTTGTTACAAAAGAAGTAAATAAAAAGAGTTTAGGGGGTTGGAGAAGCAAAATAAAACAAATGAACATGAGAGAATGAATTACCTTAAAAAGTGTAACTCCATATGATTTGAGCCTAAAGGCTTCCTTTGAAAGGATTATGCCCAAAGGGAATCCTCTAGGATGAGGAGAGGGATGTGGAGAGAGTAAATGGGCAGGGTTTGGCCGAGCCAAAGGCTTGTGGAGTGTGTGAAATGAGGTAGAGGTGGGGGCCTTTTATAAGAGGAGAGGAGGGGCACTTTTGGAAAGTAAAGAAACATTACTTTATTTGAAAATGTGTTTCGGTTTTAAAAGGTCCCACATTGATATAATTCGTGGATAAGGTGATAAGGGTTCTAAATCCACTCATCCAATTGGTTTTGGCCATGTGTAGTTCATAGATTTTACATTGTCTTTCCATTTAATTTAAATCGTCAAATAATGATGTCATCGCTGCATCATTATTATGTCATAAATAATTAAATTTATTTAATGTCTAAAAATTATAAAAAAAATACTATGATATATGAAATCTTTTTAGCTTTCCAATGACTATTTATAATCAAAATTTGGACTTGTAAAACCCTACTTAAAAATTGTTTTCGTAAAACATATTATGTCTGTGTCATTTTCACTTTAACATTAAATAAAAAGTAATTTATGTCATTTCCCAACAAAAGTGGATCCATGGGGTCCCCAAGTTGACCCATGGCATGTCATGGTCGGCCATGACACAACCAATGAGGTTGGGACATGTGTCTAGGTCATTTCATTTTATTAAAGTATTATTTATACCTTAACCTACCCTAATTACCACTAATCGTGATTAAGAACTTAATAAGTTACTATTCACCAAAAAATTATTATAATCTCATTGAACCACATTTTACTTCTTCATGACAACCATGTATGTCGGATTTTCAAAATTCAATACACATTAGTGGTAAACTTTCATTTAACTGAAAAATCAGTTTGCTTGATTACCACTTAGTGGTTTCACTATTCATCAAAAATTGAAGTTTTTCAGAAAATTACCAAAAATTCACCCTAAGCTATATTTTATATTCCGAATTCAAAAATCAAGTCTATTTTACAAAATTAAAATCATATAAGTCACATTAATTAATTTAATAATTAGTTCCCGCTGCCAGAGCAAATAGGGTGTTTTTACAAAACAATAAGTATTAAAAGATTGACACCAGTTTAAGTCTAATTTCAAAGTGAAATTGATTCCAATGACCACAATTGGATAAAATGGTAAAAATATATTATAATTTCACTTCAAAACCAATTCAAAACATAATCTAATCATATAAATAAATTAGATTAAAAAGCAGTTTTGATGTAAAATGCAGTATTTTTCACTATTCATTAAAAAATGAACATTGTCAGAAAAATACCAAAAATTCACACAAGGTAAATTTTGATGTCCCAATCATAAAGGATAAGTTTATTTTGACAAACATAGTTTATAAAATTGTCAAAATATAGATTCAAAAATGGTTTTCCAACAAAAGGCAGTAAAACAATCTTTTAAGAATATTAGTGTATTCCATGCATAAGATTGTATTTCTTTTCATATTAAGCCTCTATAACACTATCTTAATCATTAATAGACATAGATAAAAATATCTATTATTCATTACTTACTTGGGATGTTACAACATGACCCTATGTTTTCTCCTCCATGTCCATGTTTTCATACTTGGAATCCTAGTATGGGTTAACTCGGGTGACCTTTGTACTAATCTTTCTTTATTTTAAAGTGATTGTTTTACTGACTCTTCTTCCGATGTGGGACTTTCAAAGATGTTACCAAGCCCAATTTTAAAATTGCGAGGACGCAATTCCCAAAAGGGGGGAAGTATGTAACACCCCAGGTAAATAAAGAATAGACATTTTCATATTTATCCATATTTGTGAATAAAGTATTAATATTACTTTAAAAGGATGCTATGTTCGATAGCGTACCCGATACACAACAAAGAGTTTCATTGAAATCTTACGTTGCACTCTAATAATAAAATAATATTATTTTAAATGGTAGTTAACATGTAGCTGTTGTATTGGCGGGAATCGATAGAAATAACTAAAATATGATTACATTTTTTTTATATGTTTTTAGATATATCCAATAAAAGATAAAGGCTTAAAATACAGAAAGAATTCAATTTTAGGCGTATATGCCCTAGTTCTCATTAAAGGTTCACTTATCACCTTTTGATGGCGAACCGTCATTAAATATAGTTTTGTTCACTCTTATACATTCTATTGGACCAAATAAAACTCTTCTTAAGAATTGGGACATCAAAATTTACTTTGTGTAAATTTTTGGTATCATTCCAATAAAGTTCATTTTTTTAATGAATAGTGTAAAATGTTGTATTTTAATTCAAAACCTCTTTTTAATATAATTTATTTACATGAATAGATTATCTTTTGAATTGGTTTTAAAGTGAAATTAGAATATATTTTTACCATTTAATACAATGGTGGTCATTGGAATCAATTTCACTTTGAAATTAGACTTAAACTGGAGTCAATCTTTTGATACTTATTATTTTATAAAAACACGCTATTTGCTTTAACAGCAGGAATTAATTATTAAATTAATTAATGTGACTTATATGTTTTGAATTTTGTAAAATATACTTCATTTTTTAATTCGTAATATCAAAAATATCTTAGGGTGAATTTTTGGTAATTTTGTGAAAAACATCAATTTTTGATGAATAGTGAAACCACTAAGTGGTACTTATAAAAACTGATTTTCCGTTTAAATGAAAATTTGCCACCATTGTGTTTTGAATTTCAAAAATCCGACATACATGGTTTTCATTAAGAAGTAAAATGTGGTTCAATGGGATAAAAATAATTTTTTGGTGAATAGTAACTTATTAAGTTTTTAATCGCGATTAGAGGTAATTAGTGTAGTTTAAGGTAAAAATAATGTTTTAATAATATGAAATGAACTTGACACATGTCTTACCCTCACTGGTTGTGTCATGACCGACCAAGACAAGCCATGGGTCATTTTGGGGACCCCA
Organism: Viscum album; assembly: GCA_963277665.1. Lineage (NCBI taxonomy): Eukaryota > Viridiplantae > Streptophyta > Magnoliopsida > Santalales > Viscaceae > Viscum > Viscum album. The sequence goes on from OY728167.1 coordinate 949,009,542, forward strand.
TGGATCCACTTTGGTTGGGAAATGACATAAATAATGTTTTATTTAATGTAAAAGTAAAAATGACAATACATAATATGTTTTATGAAAACAATTTTTACATGGGGTTATAAAGATTAGATTTTCGATTATAAATAGTCATTGGAAAGCTAAAAAGATTTCCTACATCATAGTAGTTTTTTTATAATTTTTCGACATTAAATAAATTAAATTATTTATGACATCATGATGATGCAGCGATGACCTCATTATTTAACGATTTAAATAAAATGGAAAGATAATGTAAAATATACAACCTACACATGGCCAAAACCAATTGGATGAGTATACTTCGAAGCCTTATCACCTTATCCACGAAGTATATCAATGTGGGACCTTTTAAAACTGAAACACATTTTCAAATAAAGTAATATTTCTTTACTTTCCAAAAGTGCCCCTCCTCTCCTCTTATAAAAGGCCCCCACCTCTACCTCATTTCACACACTCCTCAAGCCTTTGGCTCGGCCAACCCCTGCCCATTTACTCTCTCCACATCCCTCTCCTCATCCTAGAGGATTCCCTTTGGGCAGAATCCTTTCAAAAGAAGCCTTTAGGCTCAAATCAAAAGGAGTTACACTTTTAAAGATAATTCATTCTCTCATGTTCATTTGTTTTATTTTGCTTCTCCAACCACCTAAACTCTTTTTATTTACTTCTTTTGTAACAACATAAGTATCTTCAATATACTAGGATGTTGTTATAAGATTTATTTGAGATACACTCTCACACAACTACATCAAATGGTTAAAGAATATCCGGTTTTTTTGGATGGCGAAATTATGCCTCCCGAAACGATGATTGTTCAATACTCATTTAACACCTTCAAAGGTGGCCATTATGATGTCACTATTTTTATATATGATATATAATATGTTTATGTTTTCCTTAAGCTTTTGTTTTTTTTTCATTTTGGGCATACCTGTATGGTTTCCATTATGGGTAAACGCGATATCTTCATTTAAGGAAGTGCGGACTACCGCCCCCTCAAAGTGATTTGATTCGTTAAATACCATATGTGGGACGTATAAAGGATGGAACTATTATATTATATATGATATTATACTGGAATTATATTATACCTTTATATCATTATTATTCCATTCTATAAAATACGAAATAGAAATGAAAGTAGCGTTCATGCGTACGTACGGCTTAACGTCTCCATGAACGGTGCATTTCATTTCTTACCTCTAAATGATTATGTAATGTTATAAATGCATGCATGTACTAGATATATATGACATATATGATATCTACATCATGAATACAATTATGGATATAATAAACATTTTGCCACATGAACAACATGTAATTGTAAGAAGTCCACTTTCGACTTAAGAACCAAATATGGGAAAAAATATTATTAACTTAAATGATTACATAATGTTTATGACATGGTAATAAGTGATATAAAAGGAATAATTAACTTGAAAAAGGTTCTTAAGGAAGTAGAAATTAACTCAAGTTTATTATTCAGGAGATTAAAGAACGATCTAGTCAAGTCAGAACCGAGGTAAGGGATCCTACACCTCTCTTTCTTTTTAAGTACACTCATTTATGTCATTCCTTTTAAGATCATATTTCTTATGATTGGGATGTACTTTTATATTAATCCTACTTTAAATATTATGTTCATATTATGAGAGACCCTATTTCCTCTCATCAATCCATTTTGGATGTTTTGAGTGGCGCCGTTAGGCTGCCGAATTTTTGTAAGGGATTTTTCATCTCACTTTTATTCTCATGATATTTATGCTACATTTTCCACAAATTCCATTGAGTAGTGTATTTATTGCCCATTATTCTACTCTTTGTGTAATATACTTTCGTTTATGAGTATTTACATCAATGATATATTGTCCTTCTTTCATGGGGTGTATGTTTTGAAAGATACCCAAGTCGGTAAGGGAACCTTTCACCCTTCTTTTTTTTAAAGACTTCTTTTGTTGGGTCTTTTAATTTACATATTGTTATGTTGGGATATGTTCTCATATATCCTTATTGATGTAAATTTTATGTCCAAGTGATGAGATACACTCTTTATCTCTCATCAACTCATTTTGATGTGATGCCGTTAGGCTGTCAAGGGAACTTTTTAACCCAATTTCGATTTCTTTGGGTTCAACATGTAGTCATTGAATATGTCATCCATTGAATATGTGTGAATGAACTTTTATTGTTTTACAATTAATATCCACTTATATTGGGTGTATTTATATTTGTCACACATATTTTTTATATTGATTTGTCCTTAATTTAAGGATACCTTCTTTAATATTTCTATTGATGGTTCATTGTTGTTATGCACCAATTCACTCTTATATGGTGTATATACTGTACTTTGGAGTATTATATCATGAATCCAGTTATTCTTATGATATTATAAAGTTCTGACTAAATGTTATTCCTCAATTGTTGTTTTCAAGTGCCTCTATGTTTGGTAAAACCCCTTTAACCAAAATATCGTTTTAAATGTTTTAATTATTTGTTCTTATTAATATCCATGTTTTCAAAATGTTTTAAGGATTTATTTATATAGATATTAGTGGTTTAAAATTTTAAGCTTCAAGGTGGTATGGGAAACTTTGATTCAAAAATCTTTTTATTAAATGTTTTAAATGATTTTGGAAATGGTTTCTTTTTGTATGGATTCATTATTTCAAAAATACTAAAATGTTATATTGTGATTGAAATGTGGAAATGTTTTGTTTCCTTTATGCATGTTTTATGTGATACGTTTATGTTATGGTTCTTGGGCATTATTATGAAAACGGGGCGTTCCGTGATAAAATAAGGGCGGGTGAGCCCGATATAGCTCTCCAATGCATTGGGTAACGCGAAGGAGTGAAACTTTAAGGTTTCTCCGAAGAGATTTAGGGAATATACTGTGATGGGTATTCCAAACGTAACCAAGAGGGTTACTCCCTACGTAAGAATGTTATGAATGCCTCAAGATACCTTTATGTCTTATGATTTCTATGATTTATTCATGATTTGATGAGTTAGGTTAAAGTGCCTATGTTTTATGGGTAAATTATGATTTCATTCTTATGTATATATGAACTCATGTTTCCTTTCCATATTTTTATATCCCTTACTGAGCTTTTTATGCTCATCCCAAGTTTTTGGAAATGTTTTTCACAGGTCAAGGGAAAGGTACGTGATGTGATGATAGTGTCAAGGATGTGTCAAGAAAGAATCCATGTTTTATTTTCAATATGTTTCTTTTGATGGGAAGAATGAATAATGTATTTTATGTAACCATTTTTTTTAAATGTGGAATGTAATGCAAGTTTTATGATCTAATTCTCTAAAACTCTAAACCTGAAAAGATCCTCAATGTGTAATCTTGTATTAACACAAGATTAAGTAAGGTTTAAGGTCGGGGCCTTATATTTTATGTTCATAAAATGTTATTTTTAAAGACAAAGTGTTTATATGTGATTTCAAATTTTTTGGTAATGTTTTGTAATTTGTTGAGGTAATTTATGAAATTGTGATTTGGGTGCGTAATAGGTTTGTGGGATGTTTGTGTGATTGTGATGTGTAAAATGGATATTTTTATTAAAAGGGTATTATTTGACATGTTAGTGAGTTGTTACGTGATTCATAGAATCTTGGGAAATATTTTAATGAATTTCTAAAGGATTTATTTAATTTTGAATGATAAGAAAAAAATTTATGGGCTTATTTGGTGTGAGTATGATTTCAAAATGTGCTTGAATGAAAAAGTGGATTTTGTGACTTCCGTGTTGTGAATGTGGGTTGTTTGGTGAATGTATGATGTTAAAGTCATATTTTGATGTTAAAACACATATTTATTTTCAAGTTTGACCTTTTTAAGCACAAGAGGGAAACATGGGTATTTAGGTGGGTTGACGTGTACTAGAATGGTAGTGATCTCATGGGTTTTGACCTTGGTATCAAATAGAAATATTGAAGCATACCACACTAACTAAACTTTGAGGAATATTAATGGGGACCACTAGGTTATTGTTATGTTCCCTCTTACTGGCTATTACCCTATAAATGATATTATGGTGGTTACTTTCACTAAGATATGATATACCTGGAACCCACAACGAGCTAGTTCATTGGGGTTATTTCACATTGCATGTCCTCACTAATTAGTTTCTTCTAACTATAGGCATACAATGTGATTTTATGGAAAAAAATATTTTAGCAATATGGTTTCATTGAAAATCATTCTTTCTTTAAAATAGCCTAGGTCAATTCTGTTTAGTTTTAATATGGAATCTTTTAGAAACAATCACAAGCATATCTTATTTTAAAAACATGAAATTATTATTTTCCTGAAATGTTTCTAACATGGAATCTATTAGATGTGGTATCATACTGGGAGTTAGATCACACCCTACTTACACCTTTGGGTCTATGTCAAATTGGTTATTTTTTTCACAGTTTTGGGTAAAGCTTTTAGTGGCAGTGGTTTAGATTTCTAGCAGGTCCATCATGGTGTTGTCTTGTGGATATGGATGAATTTAGGTGACTATTTCCATGAGAATGGATGTTAGTATGTTCATTGTGATTTTCTACAGTTTCTGTAGTCTTTTAATATTTTTTTAAACAATTTCATTAAATTCTATTTTTTTAAAGTTGGTTTGTTTCAAAATATACATATTTTTCATATTGAATTTTTTCATAGTTTAATGTTTATAAACTCAATTAAATAGTTCCCAAACATCATTATATGATACTAGGGAACTTGTGCTAGCCCGTGCTGATCAGGAAATCTCTTCAGGCCTTGTCACGGGCCGGATCAGGTGCTAGTTTTGAAGGTGACCATATCTGGTTCATAACACCATGCATCATGTTACCTGTATAGGGTAGAAAATCCTTGTGCCAGCTACAGACTCCCATGACTGCATGTGGTTAGAACTAGATTTTACCAAGGGGTCACACATTGTATAGGTTCATGTCCAGCCAATACGTGTGAAATGAGTATAGAACAGTTTCACCAAACCGAAAATCTGAACATTTTCCCACAAGACCCTATCCTTTATTGTGACATGGGATGAAAAGCTATGTATAGTATTGAACAAAAATATATATTATGAAGCTATCTAACATACCATGTGGTCCCTCATATACATCAGGTAACCACCCATGATCCTCAAAATTCAACTTTTCCCTTCATAGGGACATGGCATTTGTACTACGAGTAGATTATCCAATGTTGTTTTTCAAGTAGAACATGATGGTATACTTGTTTTAAAATGAGATACATGTTTTGAAATTTTTTAAAAAGTTATACTCCTTTTTCAATGGTTAACTTATATGAGTGACCAGGTTGGATAATCTAGGAGATATCAGGGTTGGTCCTCTCCCATCACACCAGAGAATGTGTCACATATGCTATATATTTTGTAAGAGTTATTACACTTTCACACTATTCAACGGTCTATTAAATATATCAATAAAGTATTAATACCATGTATTTATTCGTTTTAAGAGAGAGGGTCCACAATTAATGATTTTTATCCCACATTTTTTGAGTTTAGTGACAAGGATTGGGCCCTCCACCCCAATTTTTGTTTTTTTCATGATGATAAATATCAAATAAAAATACATTTTTATATCTATTTAATCTCATTATTATTGAATGGGATATAAATATAGAGACCCCATTTATATCCCTCTTGGTCTTATTTATGATCATATAACATGGGTTATATTACACTATTTCTATGAGTTTGATGATTTCTATTATATCATTTGTTTTCAACCTTTGTATTTTTTGGGGAATCATTCGTGTTATTTATATATTTACCACAACAAAAATTATCCAACATGTTCCATATCTTTTTTAGATGACATGAATATTAATAGTGAAATCGGGAAAGCATAGATGTTTTATAAGTACATTGACCATCTTCCATTATCAGGTGAGGAGATCAGTATCTGTGAAATCTACCACATTCCACTTTTCTTATATTTTTGGGATGGGACATCATTTTTGGATTAGATTTTATCTTTCCAATTTTTTATTTTTATTTCTATTTATATACTCTAATATTTTTTGTAAGGCATATCTCATATGTAGTTATAATTCATATTTGTTTGTTTGTTGTTATTTCTCATCTATTTATCATGGATAACATTGTGTCTCTATGTGTGTATGGGTATATTTGGATAGGGCATAATATTTCAGTATATTCATCATCATCGATTTCCACCAGACACTATCCAATTGGTGGTGGGCATGGTGTTTCACCCTTGACATAATTCAATCCAAATGTTTCATAGATGAATTTGTTATGAAAAAGTGATATCGAATTTGGTTCATAATTGGGCCGATTTAGAGATGAAACTAAGGTAATGATATTTTTTAAAATTAGTGAAAAGTGTCTGAGAGTCTTGAGTGTAGAATTTATATCATGAAACATAGTGATGGTGTAGAGAGTGATGTACCAATTCACTATGAAACTAATTACCCACTTTTAATCATTTTATACGTACACCACAGTTCCATTGTACCAATGGTTCATTCATCATGTTGGATTAAGAACTTTGGATTTTTTTAGTCAGCTAATAATTTTATCTTATATAACTAGGCTATGTATTTATCACTTTTAGGATTCTTCCGTGAATAAAACCACCCATTAAACCGAAATAGTATCATGTTGATGAATAATTGAGATATGATGTCCAAATTCATTGACAATCTCATCTGGGGATTCCTCAAGGAAGGAAATGAAATGTACTACAATCTGTCTATATGTGAATAGTAATACATGGTTAATATGACGATGCATGTAGGCTCATTTAACAACAAAAGTTCCATCATCTGAGACTAGTGAGATTCCATGGTGTTGTAGATCATCAAAAAGTAGAGTATTGATTGGAGTTAGTGATTCCAGTGATCATGATTGTTTATACTGGGACTAATAAGATGAAAATGCTAGAAGATGGACTTAATCATGGGATTTATTGATGGAATTGTATTTTGATTTAATACACAAATAATGATATGAAGATATCACTGTTATAATTCATTAACATGTTCCATGAAGAGTATTACCATTCATTCTTATGAAAAATATACATATAAATGGTTGTTGGTCTATTTAGAAGTGATATTAAGGTTTTAATGTATGTTTTGATGTTCACTTACCTCATGTGTAACTCCCTATATATGGTAACTTATGGGTTATTATAGTTGAAGAATATAATAATTGTTCTCTTTAGAGATATCCATGCCCAGATGTGTTTCATATTCATTCTAACCTATGATGGAATGTAATTGCATGGAATATTGTATACGATTATCGCAGAACTGTGATGACATGATTGTAGAGCCTGATGTGGACCTCATGAGAATATGTTGTTCACATCATTTGTATGAAAATAGATTTCAGGGTCTCCGTGTATGAGGAAAAATCATAATCAGACTCAGGAACATGGTTAAATCAATTAGGGATCATACAAAGGATACCTTTATCAAAGAGAATTCTATTTCTATTCTTGTGTTAATTAAGGTCACATGGATCATGATTTCCTACTCTAATATATGAATGAATGTAGAAATATTTTGGAAGAACCAGCATGATATAGTCATCATTGTGATCGGGGATCTCACATGTGTGGTGAGGACAACCCCTATTGAGGATGTTCTTTTAGATTACATGGTGGATCATATGAGGGAGGAACTATTGGTGGATGGTGACCTGATGACATGCTCAAAACACCAACATCATATAAAAAATTCAAGGATCATGGAGATGATGGTCACAACCATAGGATGTTGTATTCCATTGAGGTATATAACCTGGTTGCAGACAAGATAATTTTACGTATGATATTTTGCTATTATACACTTTCCCATGTACTAGTAGACATTTTTTTGATTCATACCTATGTCTCAACATCCATTATAAAAGATCTAGTTCATCCAATTGATAACATAACACATGGTCTATTTTTAGAGGGTTCAAATGGGTTTCATTATTTGTTATCAAATATCTTTAATCATTATAGATGGGGAAACAGTTGAGAGGGTTTCTAGAGGGACCACCTGATTGTAATGATCGAAAATTATGTCATCCTTTTGGGTATGGACTATTTGTTTACTGTGTGTGACCATATTTACATTCATCATAGGTGGTTTTGATGCATTTGGTAACGTGGGAAAATATTCTATTATGTTAGTTACAGAGATATCATGGGTGATTGAGTGGTATTTTCAATATGTATGTTGCAACTCATAACCAACTATTTGGAGAAAATATTCATTGGTACAATGGGATCTTTAAGAATTAGGAATCTTTATATTGTGGAGGCTACATGGGTGTCTTCCCCAAATATGTTATATGACTACATCAGAGAAAATAGATGTAATTATTCATCCACATTCATCCTTGGACAATTATAACATCTTATTTTACATATTGGATACCCCCTATCAATAAATTATAGGTAGGGGTGTAGTTAGGGGACCTATTAGAGAATGGATTTATCATTCCATGTGTTTCTTCTTGGGATGCTCCATCTTTCTTCATGAAAAATTTGGTTAGGAGATTGAGAATTTATATTAATTATCACATCGTGAATTAGGAAACAATAATTAAAATGTACCACATGAGAATAATTTAGGTCCCCTGGAACCATTTGATATGTGTGAGTTGTATCTCAAAGATTGGTCTCATCTATTGATACCACCATTTGAGAATTCATGAGAATGATATTTTGAAGATGTAATTATAGGGTTTTATAGACCCGATGTATTTTTTATGATTCCATTCATCTTGTAGATTAAAACATCTATGTCTATTGATCTAACTATGTTAATATTAAAGATATACATTGAAAAATTAATTAAAATGTTCTTTGATGACATAATCAATTAATCGTCATCATAACAAGAGAATGGTTATCATTTCGATATGGTTATTGGTTTACTTTGTGATAACCAACATTAGGTTTTTCTACCAAAGACTGATTTTTTAATTGATTATGTTCAATTTTTGGGGCGTTTTTTCTTTTGAGTATAACTTAGATATAGACCATATTATTAATGATGTAATGCTTTCATGAATGAAAACCAAGAATGTGACATAAGCCCATAGTTTTTTTAGAGTAATAGGGAACTTTATGTTGTTTGAGGAATATATATCTTGAATTTCTGTACCATTTTAATTCATTATTACAATTGTAAATTATTTTCATAAAATGAGTGGTGTCAAAAGTAGTTTTCTAAGTTAAGGTTACAAATATCCAATTATCATGTATTGCATCTTCAAGAGGAGGGAGTTGAGTATATAGTGTTCTTTAATGCCTCTATTTTGGATTGAAAATGTATTTTATAGTATAAGAAAAAGGTAGTGGAATATGATACTTGGATGATGAGACCTCATGATAATAACTACTCAAATTGTGACATTGATTTTGGAATTGTAGTTTTTTCTCTCAATATGATGATGTCTTATCATCAGTATGAGTGTTTTATTATTTATTCAGAAAACCATAGTCTCAATTTCATAAAAATATAGAAATACCTTAACATTAGAAAATGATAATATTTAGAGCAATCATTGGTCTATAACATAGAGATATCCAATTTTCATATGAATGAAAATATGGTGGTAGAAGCACATAGTTTGATTTCTCAACCTCTCTTAGTATAACATGAATTTTTGTTGTTGTATGTCTAATATCTAACTTCAATTGTATAGGGGGTGTAGTTTTTTTTGATTTTATAGTGATGATTCAACCAATTAATCAGTGTATATTGGTGGAATTGGTTGGGGACATCAAATACAATGTTTTCTAGGAACAATATCCATTATACAAGCATTGGATGAGTTTATTGATAGAAGTAGTTATGTATTTATTTTATAAGTTATATAGTGGTTCAAATCTAATTTCTAGTAGTGGTGATCAAGGATATTCAAAATTCCCATTTATTTTAAAATCATCATGTATTATATATGTATATTTACATTCCGTGAAATTATTTTGAGATAGAAATATGACTATTGTAGTCGAATTTTCAACTCAGTGTCTCACATGTCATTAGGTATAGATTGAGCATCATGTATTAACCAATCTGATATAGCCTCTTGTTATCATTAAGTTAATGTGGGAGAAAATATTCACGGAATTTGGTAGATGAATTATTTTTATAATAAAAGACCATAATGTTATTGAGTTTTTATTTTATCGAATAATCAGTTCAGCACAATTTCATAACATTATAGAGTAGATTTCATATGATATTATTAGAATGTTATAAATGTTAGAGATCATCTAATGTTATTTGGTACCCTGGATATATAATATGGTAATGATGATCAGTTCAAAACATGTTTTTTGTCGAGTTATATAAGAGAAATTTGGTAATTATATATAGATAATAATGTATTTATGACCCCAGATAAATTGTATTTCTGAGTTTATAATCTTATTATTAGAGGTTATTCTCGGAAACAATGTGTTGGACTCTGGCTAGAGCTGGTCTGATCACATGAAATTGGGATATTTTTCGTGTAATAATAAGTATCAACATTATATTAGAATGGAACAATTCATGCCATGTATGGGTGACCCTATAAGTCGGCCATGGGAAGGAATGATTTTGTTGATGAATATCTTGTTATTTGAGAAATGGTGTAGGTGATGATAAATAATGCACAAGTGATCCTCAAGTAATTTAGAGAATTTATATAATGATAGAATATATATGAAGATCAAAATCATGGGCCTATGGAGTTTAATAAGAGATACAATATTTTTTAGAGACACCACATGATGTGGATTATAATTATTTTTCATAAAAATAAATTAATTATTGAGGTTCATTGGGATGACCAGGATCCTATAAATGAGAGCATGGGATTCCTTCCACAAATCCATGAACCTAATGTTGGACCAAGTGTAAAAAATATTTGACGTATCATAGATGATTAGATACATGCATGAACTTATACATGATATTGGAAAGGGAAGTCCAGACAATGATAATTGAGACTCTTTTGTTGAGTAGACGCTGGTGATCGATGACAGGTAGGAGATGATCTTTGATAGACATACCATCATTTTGGTTTGTGTGATTTGGTAGTATGGGTGTGGGTAGGGGATCATCTGGAAGGATGAGGGTCTTATATGAACTAACTCACCCCATCATTTTACGTATCTTTTACATTTCATGTAGAAAATATTTTATGTCGGGGTCAATGAAATATAACTTTTTATTTTATTATTCCTTTGAATAATTCTATTTATATTTTTTGTTTTCCCACAGAGTCTTCTTGGTGATTATGTCTTTGAAGATACAAGTATTAAAATATTAATAATATTAATATATAATAAATCTTGAGTATAAATAACTTCAATTAAAATGGATTTCCCATTTTTTAGACCTCAAATGAGTCTAGAATATAGGTTTTACTATAGGAATGACATAATGATCATTAGCATCAGACATTTCATTTAAGTAATTTTTTGGATGTGAAATTAATAAAAAATAGAATTTTGTCATAATTTAATTTTAAATGAATATATATAACGCTATATCAATAAATACCATCTTATTGATGATCCCTAGGGTAGGCCTCATGATACATGGAGTCAATGGAGTGAGAGGATAATATTATGATTGGAAACTAGGATATTGGGTTGAAAAATAATTATTACTGGTTCATGGAAATGATGGTAAACTCCATGAAATCCTCTTCCTCATCACATGGGAACATGATCATCACAAACTAGTAATCCATTATCAGTTATGGCCCTTTTGTTTTATGTTTTTCACAATTAAATTTATTGATTATCATGTTTTTTTATCTTTTAAATTTAGAATCATTTAGTTATTCTTTGCATTACAGTGAACATATATTTTTGGAATAAACCTTTTTTATTATTATTATAACATGAAATATCAAAATAATTCTATAATTTATGATATTTTTCTAGGACCTCATCTTTAAATGATTATCATCACCTTTATGATGAGAATGTATCCTCTAGTTTTTTCTTTTTCATCAACATTGTCACACTTTGTTACATTTTGACATTACTAGGTCTGGTTCTATTGTGACCAAACCCAATGATTCATGGTGTTTGTAGAAATTATTCGAGTTTTGATTATTATGATGTATCATGTTTGATTTCTTGTTTTAGTTGATGAATTTTTTGTTAATGAATCTATAGTGGTGTCATGATTCATCATGAGTTTAATTTTTGTTAATACAATTTATGATATCTAGATTCTGGGTACTAGGGTAAAGGTTGGATGAAAATCCATTAGATTACATTTAAAAAACAATTATATTTTTTGTTAAAAAAATTATTAAAAAATTGAAGACCATGATTTTATAAAGCTAAAAAAATAGATTACATACTCTACAGTTAAGAAGAACTAATTCCATGGACATATAATTATATAGTTATTCTTGGTTTGTGTGAGAAAAGATTAAAACATCGTGTATTCAGGAAAACTATTCCAATAATACCACTAGGATGGCTATGTTTTTTTCCAGAAATACATTAGAGAAACCCATATTTTTAGACATGTTGTGTACTCTAGGGAAAATTTGAGGTCATATACATGGATAGATGAGTCGTATGATAGGTATACATTTATAGGAACTGGGTAGACATACATGTTGTCATCTCGTGAGGACACACTGTTTTTTGACAAATGGATTTTTGAGCCATGTCCAAAGTAGAATATTCCTATGTGAAAGGGAGGTAATATTCCTCGTGAACCCTTATTCATGTTATGTATGACACCTCAAATCTTCTACATTATTAATACTGTTAATCAAGACATCAATTTTGGACCACAATTAAAATATATTTATCTTTTTTTCATACAGTACTTGATGGTATAATTTATTGTAGATTGAAATATATGAGATGATGTGTTTGGAGAAATAATATTCATTTTGAAATATTATACCAATTGTAGGGATTATGTGGGGTCATCAATGATATAATAGGGTTGGTGCACCCATGTTACACATGTGTGTTGTTCCACAAAACTCTTTTCAATTGTTGATTCAGTAATCCCCATACTATGAAAGGTATATGTACTCTATCAATTGAGCTTCAATTTTCTATCATAGAGATAATATGGTAATAATGTAATCACATGAATATTGTACTCCTTGACTATGGAGGGGTATGGAATGTAATGTTCAATCAACTAAAATAATTATGAGTTTTCATATGATTTTAGGATTTTAATGAATGAACTTTTTGAGTTGTACGGAAACTCTCATTTATTATATGTTCCTTAGAGATGGATAACCCATTTCTCCAACATTTTTGTTTTAATATAATAATATATGGTTGGTTCTATTATCATTTTTTTATTTTTTGAATGGTCTACATGTTTATCATTCATTTTCTCCCATTTTTGTTTCCAGATAATTCTAATAGGTATATATATACTCACTCCTTCATGGAATTCATGTACATGTTTAATGACTCTTTCATATGGAAGGAATAATGACGTTGAGATCAGTGGATTTTTTAATTACATTCCATGTATTGATGATGTTTATTCATACGATTTAGATATCTGAGGTCTAAATTTCTATATATTTCCCATTTAGCAGTTTCTTCAAGTGGGGCTTCATTTTTGGTTTGGGGATTATTTTTACATTTTATGATTTTCAGTTATATTTACATTATCTAATGTATTCCCATGATGTTATTTAATTCATGATTATACTATAGATTTTTTCGTTTTATATTATTTATCGTCTCTTTTTGGTGGACATGTTTTCATGTGTGTGTGATGATACGTTCGGGTTTTGACTCCCATATCATTGTATTCTTTCTCATTGTTTATTGTTATCCCATGTCCTATTTGAGGAAGGATTGGGGAACCACTCTCACCATACCACCAACATTCTTGACCATGATGGTTCATGTCATGAAAATTTTATAATGATGGATATGGATATGTGTTGAAATTTGTGATTAAATTTTATACTTGTTTCATAATTAAATTCATTAATTTTATAATGAGTTCCACATTACATAATTTTTTACATATGGACTTTTTAAATTTACATATGTTGTATAATTTAGTTTTATTAGAAAAATCGATGTATATGTTATATATTTGTGACATTAAATATATATGTGATATATATAAAACTATATGGATATTCCATTTAAATACACATTTAAAAATAAATTTTTAAATAAATTCTAATAATTATACTAACTAACACCTTAATAATTAAATAAAATACCCCATTTGAAAGAATGTTCTATTTTAAAGTCTTCTTTCTATAATTTTTTATATAATAAAGCCTAAAAATATGGAAACACTAATATACTATTGTATTTTAATAGCTATTGATATATATCCCTAAAATTTTACACATTAGAGGAATGGATTTTGTAAAATTCATTTGGCGTTGTAATAATGTATATTTAAATAAAACATTATAGATATTATATCAGATATATTTTATTTCACTCTCTAAAATAATGTATATTTTTCTCTATAACAATTATGTGGTGTCAAATTTTTTATAAAATAGTAATTTTAGAGAATAAATATGATTTAAAATACCTAATAAATTTACTAGATGTATTCTAAAAATTGATTATTTAAAATGATTATAACCTCATAATCATGATGAATGATTACATTTTATATTATCATTATGATTAACACCATTTAAATCTAATTTTTGATACCAGTACCTGTAAAAAACTCAATATTTAAATGTTTGTTTACTGTTTTTAAAACATGACAATATATGTCAATATAAATATATGTTTAAAATAATAGAGAGACAACTTCCTAAAAATTTATATACTAACAATGGTCTAGAATAGGATTAATATTTTAATTCTATAAATTAGAAAGGATCTCCTCATATAACAATGAATATTTCTATTTTCGACAAATTAATATTTAATAATAATCATGAGATCATGGATCCTTATAAGATAATAGAAAATATGAAAAATTGTGATCGAAAACAAGAAATCATTGATATGTAAAGGGATTTAAAGTAGATTCTATGATGTGTTATTAGAGAAAAATCTTTAATTTCTAGACACAATAAAAAAATTATTTATATGAAAAAATTTGAAAGGATTGGTTTTCCATTATCATTTTAATTGTAAATTCCATTTATCATAAAACCATTTTTAAATAGATTTAATCAATCGAACATTAAATATACTATTAATATGATTGATAAAACATTATATGATCTTTTGAAAATGTTGAATTTAGATGATAAATGTGTAGATTATTTAGATATAGATCCACTATGATTTTATATAATGATTAGGCTAAAATTTAAGCTTTGGGTTGATGAAACAATATCCAGAAATATACATAAATGTATGATTCATTATATTCAAATTACAGTTTTATAATTGTGTGAAAATGATTCTATTATAGAATTAAAGGACATAGAAAATTTATCTGTCCAATATACATTGAGGTTCTTTGCAAAAAAGATAGGCTCCCTAGTTATGTAATTTACATTAATGAAATATATATGTAAATTTTTAATTTATTGTAGTTAGAAACGATTGTGTAATTATGTTATTGTGTATATAAATAGGTACTGAAAAGTGATGATCTATTTATAGTGGGATATAGTGTTATATAGTTGACTATATGAAAAATATTTTTCTTTCGGCAATGAAATGTGTAACGTAGTAAGGCGCACTTTATTTTGTTCATTGTTAATATTTTTTTTCGAATATAGTATTATAATTTTACAATTTTTAAATGAGAAAAGGCATTCTATGATGATTGAAAATAACAAATATTACTATATAAAATATATTTTTGTTATACTAAATGCTTCCTATTAAGATAACAAAATTTATTAAATAATATTAATATCATGATAATTATAAAATTATTGTGAATTCATTATGATCAATATTATAATAATGTTTCTAAGTATTTTATAAATTGTGAATACGTTTCATATTTGGAAAATATTAATTTATTTAAATTATTAGATAATTATATTGATTCATGTATTAAATTAATTAATTGAAAATATGGTTTGGTTCTAATATACCTTTTATTTTGGAGAAATAATAAATTGTATTCAATCGTATTCATAATGTAATGTCTTATAATATTATATTTGCAAAATAAATTTTTTAAATGCCCAATTGTATAGTTTAACTATATGAAGTTCAAGTCTATATAAATAAAAATAAAATTATTGATGTCAAATATGTTACATACTTTATCAATGAAAGTGAAACTAGATGATTTCAATTATTACCTAAAATACATGTGTATATTTAATGTTATGTTAATACTGTTTATATATTAATAAAAAATATATTCATCACTATGACCAATATAATATATGTCAATAAAGTATATTTCATTCTTCAAGGAATTAAAATAAAAAATAAATATGATATTTATTTATTATTAATGTATAATATAATTATAATATTAATAATTGAACATAAGAAAAAAATTTAGATCAAAGGTATTAATTTTGAACATTACAATTAAAATTCCTAATCCCGCCATTTTCCAACCACATTCTATGAATTGTACCACCTCATTAAGGTTATTATTGAGACTATAGATATATTAAATTTTATATTGTTTCATAAAGATTCAATATGAGATATATATTAATTAAATTATTATATGTTGACATAACTTTATTATAATGTTCTCAATGTAAGAATACATCACATCCTCTAATGAACATATATATTTTGATTAGTAGTACATTCACTTATATATATGGGGGATTTTTATATTTTATAAAATTATTAATATTAATGTATATAGGAATGTATCATTTTAAAAAATGTAATACAATGTCAAATTAATCACTCATTAACATGTTTTTGTATTTATAAATTGATAGTAAATGAAAAACAAAAAAATTGGTAAACCATTAAGTAATAATAATTAATAATATTCACATAAATATTTTTTTTTGATAATATATAATGAATATTTCATGTAGGTATCATATAACGATACATGGATAAAACCAAAGAATAATATTATCAATTGTTACTAGGGTTGACATTATTGTTTCTAACACATGGAATGTCAAAAAAAATCATTATCATACATAAGTTTCATGTTATATTGGTTAAACTATTATTATTAGTTAAAATGGGTTTTTGAAAGTTATTATTCATACCTTTATATCACTTTCATTAAAATATTAATTTTAACATAACAAAGTTGTAATTATGTGTACTATGGGACATTTTTTGAGTTTTTATAAAAAACATGGGATTTGAAATCGTGTATATTTATTATAACATTTGGTCCTATTAATATAAAAATAATCATAATATGATATTTAAATAATCCATAAATCATGGTTAGAAAAGACAACTTAGATAAATGGATTGTATTTTTATGTTTAATATATGGAGAAATAACAATTGGAATCATATTTAGAGGAAAATTTATTTAATAATGATTTTTAAAAAACTATATTTAAATTTAGTAAAAATGAATTTTTCAAGAAGGTTTATATTTTATTATAGATAATAAAAATATTTCATAGTAATTGGAACATTTACTATTGAAGAATGCAATGTGAAAAAACATTCATAAAAATAATAGAAAAATAAGAATATAAAACCATGTAAAAATAATAAAAGAAGTGTTTTTTGAAAAACAACACCCACATCACATGATGAAGAAATTAGTTTTCATGAATTCACCTTCTAATGAACCATATGTGTTTGTTTATTAATGTATATATTTTAAAAACATGATATAGATAAAATATTGTCAACATTTGTTGTAATGAAGAACTAATTTTGGGAAAAATATGATTTATATAAGAAGCTACTATAGTTTTATGAAATAAAGAATGTTCACATGTGGATGAAATCAGTTTTTGTACCCATGCACTTTTTATACACCAAGAATTTTTTTTGATCAGTATGATGTTCCTTCAAAACATTTCATGTGGATGGCCATTTTTTAAAATTTAGATATCCAAAGAAAACTTTTAAATACAATATACCCATTTCAAAATAGTTAACCCAATGGAATAGTGGATAATAATTCTATATAGATATATAAAAATTTGGGAATGTTTGATGATCACAATATATTACATTTACAATAAAATACAATGAAATTATATACGGATGAATCACTAATAAATACAGATATATTCATGTGGGTGTGTGGTTGGGCGTGTGGGGTTATCCAATGAAACCTTATCACAACATCCTCCATTTTTTGTGCCTATGAATGAATTTCATGTTAATTAACATTATGGCGCGATTATCATTTAAATTAATTTCCAAAACCTCTTAAAAACAATCCCTACGAATTTTCCTCCACCTTTAACCACCCCAATTCAATGAACTAGATAGATTTAATATTATCCATCAATCCTTTCATAAGGCCTATATACAATATTGTATTTTCCCCTATTCTCCCACATCAATAGGTTATAAAAAACATTGAAAAATTATATAATCCATTCCATTTTATTTTCTTAAGATAGATTCATGTGGTATATCACAATAAATACCATTATCGACCACATTCTACCAGGTCATCACCTTGAAATGTCCAACATCAACCGCACCCCAAACAACCTGACATTCATGACTGATTAATTAGAAACATTAGATTTCTATTACGGGGATGAAAAATCAATTTATAAAAGTTTTACCTGGTTGTGTCATCCAATGTATTTATAACCCAAATACTAATGAATTGTGTGTTAACATGTTAACTATGGTATCAATACTAATGATTTAATGGAATTTTCAATGAGAACAATATGCTTATCTTTTCTCATGTTCCCTTTCAACCATCCATGTACTCATTAACATGCTTTAATGATGTATTACCCATCAATGTTCCTATTAATGATATCATTACTAGAATATATTAATTAGAATGGAAAATCTATATCATGTATAAACACACTCATGATAAATCCACACATATTTCCTAGATTGTCTCATGTACCATAATAGAAATATTATGGGTATACTTTGTGGCTCTTCCTTTTGGAGAAATGTCCACTTTGAGTCCAAAAATACTTCAGATTATAAATATTAAATGAATCATAATTTATGATCCATATAGGTATACTTATTAGATGTAATCCATGATCACTCATTCCCTAGTTAATGATGTGATAATGATAAAAAAAGTTTGAAACATTATAGAATCATCAATTTATAGGACCCAATAAATCATATATTTTTACCCTTTTGTGACATAGATTTCGTAGTCACACCATTTGAAACAAGATGAAAAAATATACCCCACGAAATTAAATAATGTTATATAATCATATAACATGTCTTAAAACTATTTTACATTTGCTACATTTTATTTTATTCATATAATTCATGATACATTGAATTCTTATTTTTTATTAAAACTCAATAACCCACTAACCATACCTTCCTAGGGTTATATTTAAAGTAAAATGCATTATACATACTCTTGATGCTATATTTCATATGTAATAGTTTTTTAAATGATATATTCATTGAGAACCAAACTATTATCCATCAAATCATATTCATAGGTATCTATATAACCTTATTAGAAACTATCTATATTCACATTGAGATAACTATCTAGAATTTTCCATATTTCCTACATTCCAACAAAAAGGGTTACAATATAATAAAATTAAAAACCATCATTTATGTAAAACATTTTACTAATATACCATTATTCATGGTTTCAAGATGTTAAAATGGAAACATGGCCATATTTTATTATTTCTATAAAATGTGTGATACTTCCAAGTAATAATAATCGAACCATGTGGGTTTTATTTCAATAATATTGATATATAAGAATTCCTTCATAAGAGGTCATCTCAACACCATGAAAACATACCTCTACTGTAAATGGTGATAAATTATATAGTTCATATAAATTTATCTTCAACCTATACAATAACATGTTAATTTGGAAATATGAACATCCTATTTCATATACTGATGTTTAAATTGATGGATTTAAATGATAAATGGTAACTATTGGGGAATCCATTCATGTTTATTCAAAACTGAATAAAAAATGAATTAAATCTCTAAGGTATTATAAGAGTATATTTTAATTCCATTTAATAGTGTAATTTGACATTGGCCTCGAACCCTTCCATCTAATGTTCATTTTAATGTGTCCTAAAAAATTATTATTGATTACATATATTTGGAAAGTAATTATTCCCTAAAAATGTATTTGTCTTATAATTTGTTGGTGATTCCTTATAAAAAAATGTTGAATTCAACAGGAATACACTAACTATGGAAGATAATGATCTAATATTATCTTACAAGTTATAATACATAGTTTATTTTTCATATTTTTGTGGATCATGTGTAATATAAACCCATATCAATATAGAACATCAATCCAAAGTATTTTCATCAATTTGTGGACACCATTCTTATTCCAGAACTATATAAATGTTTCAATCCTTAAATACAAGATAGTTGTTTCCTTTAATGAATCACCTTTATTAGCATGTAATGAATTTATAAGTGATATATTATACTTGAGATTTCACTATTCCAACCCTTGAAGATTATAAATAGTGCCTTTAGGAATAAAAACCTTTCAACATTCTATATTAAAGGAATTTTTTTGAAATGTTTTATGATGGTATCTCAATCAATAGAGTTGTTGTGCTTGGGGGACAGTAATTCCTATCCATTATAGACCAAGAGTATGATTACACATCAATAGAATTAATGGAAAACTACAGTCCCATGGCACCACCCCATTATTTTTAAATATCTTAATCAATACATACTTTATATAATACATTCTATTAGGTTCCTAAAACTATAATCATAATGATCAATTATGTGAACCATTCAATGAAAATTATTTACCAGGTTCTACCTAACAGTGATAAGTTTAACTATTGAGGAGGTCCTACCCTTCCCAACCCATTGACTTGTAAACATGTATATTTTAAATTAAGAAGACATATTTATAATATTATAATTTTTTACCATTAAATTCATTGTGAATAACCTTAATGTAATAAAATTTATCCCAAACATAGAATTTCCTCATATTTTTAAAGATACATTGATAATTCCAATATACAAGTTATCCCTATAACATCTACTCCCTCCATTAATATTTTTATGCTCATAAATATGAGGTATTGGTAGATGATAATTGTAATTTCCTACCTCGCCCTAAAAAATATATCATATTTTTAATTTTTACTCCGAACGTAATAATCCTTGAAGAAGAATCATTTAGAAAATAATTATGGTCATCATATTATGTAGAAGTGTTCTTCGTCATAGATGATGAAAAAAATTAGGATACGTCAAATTAATATAATGAGAATAACCTCATTACATTGTATATCCAAATTATAAATCCATATTACATCATATTATGGATGATAAAAGAGGAGTTCATGTCATTCCTGGTCTATTAATTATGTTATACTCTTTGTTAGAATAAAAAACATTTTTCTAGTTACAAGTATCTGAATCATCTGAAAGAGAGAAGAAATCAATAACTAAATGAAGAATAAATATTTCATGGTGTCTCAATGAAAAATATATTATAAATTATAAAAAAGATCCAACTTTATTCATACAAACATTGTCTAATTTCCCTCAATAGAAAATTATTGATACCCTTTCCCATATGAAAAAATTAGATTTTGTGAATAAAGAGAATTTTAAAATACTACATTTACCAATCAATAAAATCCAAAAATGAGTGAATTATAAAATATTGAATATATAAGAGTGTTTTATATCAAGATTCATCACATATCACTTAATATTTCCAACAAATTCATACAAACTTTAATGACAGAAATTGGTGTATCCATGTGGAATGATACATTTATATAATCACAAACCAAACATCCAAAGATGTTTCATGATTATCTCAATTGATAATGGGACGGTACATGACTATATAACAATCCATAGTAGAGATTTTATAACATTATCAACATTTTATACACATAGAATATACATGAGTGAAATCATTGAAATTTAGATTGAATGTGCTAGCAGTTTTTATGAAAGATGTCATGAAATAGACCTAGTTTATTAGGGGGCGAAAATTTTTACAACTCTAAACTACATAATGGTGGATAAATATGTATATATAAAACATTGAAAATTGTAATATATTGTCATCACTTGAACATAATAATATGGTTATATTTGAACACTGATATCACACATACAACTAAGTTATTATTTTCCAAAATATAAGAAGATTTTAAGACACTATTACCACATGAATAATATAATTATGTTAAACACAATGATATGTTGAGGCAAACATAGTCATGATTTGTAGGGATTTTCTCTGGATCACTAACCACTGGACACTCCATAGTGAATTCCATGTTCACATGATTAACCCACATTGAGTTCTCACGACAAAGTGGTATTTTTGGATATGGAATACCATGTTGGATCATTATTTTCCACTTATAGATGAAAAATAGATACATACCAACCATATTATTATGAGTGTAAATAATATTTGATATTTAAATATTGATATAAATTTATAGACATCATTCATTCCAATTCAAATTTTGATACATGTCGAGTCATTTATGCATAAGGATATGATGATGTAACATTTGACATGATGATTTTTTTACTAAAATTTAATTAGAAGGAATTAGAAAAATATACATATAATGATATCCTTGTGGATTTAAATATCTATTTACCTTCTAATTGACATGCTTCAACTAAAGAATTATGTAAAAGTGTCGTATATAGCTTACTTGCAACCTGAAATGATTAAAACTCTCTTAACTAATGAAATGTTGGAGTTATTTGAATTTGATCTAGATGATATAAAATGATTCATAAATGATTTGATTATTGAAAATATTCCCATTGGGTACAACAATAATGTTCTGAATAATTTTCTTCCTCTCATAAATCTTTTATAGCATGAAGTGAATACCCAAACTACAAAATAGTAGTATAAACATCATGGTAGATATTGGTACAATCTTCTAATTTATTTTTTATATGAGAAAAATTATGACCCAGATGTTACTCTTTTTTGAAAATATATTATGTTATATAATGAAATTTACCCTTGTATTTCATGAACTAAATAGAATATATATATATAGGGTGGGAACGTTTTGATTTTCTAACTAATCACATCCGTGCGTAGATCAGATGATATTATTACAAGAGCTCCTAAATTCCACAGAATATTGTACCCCTGAAATGGAATCTATATATGAATGATGTGTTCTAGTGTACCATGAGAGTAAAAAATATCCAAAATCATAGGATTAAAATAATAAACTTCCATTTTTCTTAAATAAGGTATTACTATAATTAAATGGGTTGGGAGAACTAGAGAAACACATAAAAATTTTAAAATAAAAATTAAATTATCATGGTAACATTTGGTTATCATTAGGAAGTCAAAATAAATTGTTCTATAAAACATTCAGGGGAAAACATATTTTATATAAATTTACAAACTAAATTGATTATATGGGGAAATGAAATCATAATAAATTTATTTTATTATTTATCACTTCAATAATGACGCTGGTGGTCCTTGATCACTCAAAATAAATGTATTATAAAATATAATTTTTTTATCCTCCAATGTCACATAAAATGAATTATTTGAAAGAATCTTTTTATTTAATTTCAATCCTTTCATTGTTATGCGGGTTTTCCATTCATTTTTGTGGAAATGGTTGGTTTTCAAAATTTGGGCCAAACCATGAGCCCATTTAAATATTTAAAAACTAAATTTGTTTCTTTTATAAATATTTAATTTTTCTAAAATTTTCCACTCATTCTAATTCCTAAATTTCCTTCCTCGACATATTAACACCGCCATTACAATTTTTAACCCTTATGAATTCTTAATAATGGTGGATTTGGGTTTTAATTTAAGGAATTGGGCCAGACTGAAATCCCATTTCCAATTTTAAAAAAAAATTATTTATAATCAAGTATTATATTAACTATTTTATTGTGATTCCACCTCTATCCTGAGACCACTAAACGTATGTGTGTGCTCAATCTCTTCTCCCCCTCTTCAGAACACATTTTTTTCACAGAATAAGTGAGATCTTTTTATTTTTTCTCATTTCGAGAAGATTTATAAAGGTAATTTGTTTCACTCATAACGCCTTCATTGGTGACTCTTTTTTTCATTTAAAATTCTTACAATATCTACTTATCATTGTTCGAATATCTCTTGAATTTATGGATGGTTTAAAATTCAACTGCTGGTGTATTTTTGGTGATTTTATCAAGATCGCTCTTGTAATTGGTTGTCCTAAAAATATTTATTCAAATTGATTAGGGTTTCATACAATGTTCTTAGGGATTATTCTATTATCCTTATGGTTTATAATGTACATAATGTAGGGATTCAAAATTATGGTTTGTTCTTGTGTATCATGGTTTGAAATTCTAGTTTTTGGTTTGTTTTACCTTTCTTATGGTGCAACAGTTGTGGGTTTGAGTTTTCTCACAAAGGATTCAAGGGTTATCATTAATTTGGTAGGTTATTACATGTTTATGAAATCTCTGTGTCTTAGAATGATGTATTTATCATATTTTTAGTTTTATCTTATTTTATTATTACTTCAAAAATTAGTGTTAGAGGTGTTTTTATTGATAATAAATTTAAAATGCCAATTTTATGTAAAATTTGCTGTTTTTTTACTAGAAATGCTTTATATGTTTATTTGGGAATTCCCAAAAATATGTTGGTTGATTTTATCTATTTTTATTAGGGTTTAAAATTCGGTGTTGAAGGTTTATCACTCTTTTTTGCTTCTGTAATAGCTGATTTTTGTGATGTTTGATATGTGATGGATTTTTTTCCACCATCTTGGTGCTAAATTGATTGTCTTACATGGATATTTGATGTTATGACTAATGGGGTTGTTTTATAACACATAAAATTGGATAATATAAATTTTGTTGGTAACTGTGAATTGTTTTTTCGTACATATGAGTGTGAACATAGTGTGAAATTTTGGATTTTCAAGGAGATTTTGGTGCAAAATAATGCGGCTTTTGGTGAAATTATTTTATGAAAGTCAATTTGTTTTATTGTGTGTTTTAAGTGGTATAAAGTGTGTGTAGCTAATATAATATTCTAATGTGAACATTAGTTGTGGTCTATGTTAAAATGGATTTATATGGCATTCTTAAATTGTTTGAGCACTAAGGGGGAAGCCCATGTACCTAGGTGGGTGGAAGTTTACAAGTACTTATAGTGGACCAGATGGGGTTTTTACCAGTTTCACATAGAATTTAAATAATGAAAACTTTAACTCAATTATGTGGATGATTATTTTGTACCACTGGGTTTCTTTTATGTTCCTTAATAGTGTCTCGTGCAGGAGAACAGATTTAACAATGGTTACTTTACACCGAGGTATGAGGTACATGGGGCCCGAAACTATTTAATGCCTAGGTGTGTTCCCGATTTTGTTGCTCATATGATTTGTGGTATTTGCCCATTTATTTTTTGATTGATTGAAATTATATTATAGTAGCTAACATACTTATTAAAATTTGTCAACATTTTGAATGTTTTATCTTGAAAACTGTTTTCAATTAAATGTTGCATTTTGTGGAATTTAACAACGCTTTTCTTTTCATATCAAACTTTCTTTCTTTTTCACATTGTATTGTGTGAAATTTGAAATCATTGGGTGGTATCTTATTTGGATTAGGCTCAAACCTTACATACACCCCTTGGGTTTAAGTATAAATTATTATTCTTGACTTAAGTAAATGGAATGCATTGGGTGATGGATGTTTAGGGAGTCAGTTCCCATCCTAGGTAGAGAGTTGTGGAGACGACTTGTTGGTGATAACCCCATGTTATGTGGGGTCCTTGGGGATGTTTTTCTACTATTTCATTGTGTCTTAGGGAAAATTATATTTCCTTTTAACATATGTATTCAGTTCTATATTATTTTATAAACCTTTTTTGGTATGAAATTATCATATTTAGTTTATCAAATGTTTTTGATGTTTTATGTATCCATATTTTGCTAAATTTTTTCCAAGACATGATAAATGATAACTGGGAAATTGTGACAACCCATGGGGATAATGAATGCCCTTTGGTCCTAGTTGTGGGTGTAGTTTAGAAATTGTTTTTGTTGCGACAAGATTTGGATTGTGACAAAATGGTATCAGAGGATGTACAAGTTAACTCTTTGGGTCATGTTATTTAGGGAACAATTTGGATAGTCTTGAGTTAGGATTTTAGGGACGTGGTATTCCAGTTATGGGTAGTGTTCGTGATAACTGCACGTGAGGATGAGATTCATGTTTCCAGGTGAAGTCATGATTTATCAAAGTCTTTTTATTTTCTTGGTTTGATGATGATTAGGGGAAATGAAAAGAGAGTTGTGTTAATGGTATCACTGAGCTCGTAGGGCCTGGAAAGCCAAGTGGTGTTGGGGATATTCCTAAGAACACTCTCTGTGATGGTAAAGTAATTAGAATATGGCTGCCAATCGTATGTCCAAGTCACTCACTGAAACTAGTTTCCTCTCGCATTATCTTGTGTACTTTATTTTTGAACTCTTAGAAGATTGGTTATAAAGTGACATTCATTTGAGAAGAGTAGAGTTTTTTAGAAATTAATTTCAAATAAAGAGGGAATGGTTTCACTTTTTATACGGTGCAGCTGAATTTTCTGAATTGTTTGAATTGGAAAATGGTGTGCCTACACCACTTTTGAAAGCATGAACTATATTGAAGTCTGTTATAAAATATTGTTTCCAATAATGTTTTATAAACAATAATAGGGTGTCTATATGGGATTATATGTTTGTTAATTGATTTGAATAACTTGAAAGTGAGTTCTTATCTAAATGTTTGTGTCTTTTGGAAATGTTTTTTATGATCTGAATTGGGATTTTTATTTCGCGGTTAACAGTTTTGTGAAAAAGGATGTGTTGGTTGACCGTTTTGGTTTCGAAAAGTGGAAAATATTTTTGTTTTATCCTTTGGTATTTCATTGAGGAACCACATGCATGTGGTTATATGGGATGGTGTATGGTTGATGTCATGACTAGATGAGTGTCAGAACCATTATGAGGAGGGTGCCTGATGTGGTAAAAAACATGCATGTTTGAGGCCCATGGGTACCAATGGTAGATTCGGTAACTGCTGAACTGTTGGTTTTAAATGAATTTTTTTTACAGAAAAACCTGATGTCTTGATGAATTTTTTGGGATGAGGTATAATATATGTTTTTTTGAAATATTCTGATGTTTTTGGATGATTATAGTCCAAAAGCCCCTCGTGTTCGAACTGTGTTTTGGGTTTGTGTTTTGTTGGTATGTTCCGCAGAAGGATCAGTTAGTAGTCTCATATGAGGTATGTTTTGAGATACCATTTTAGTGGTTCCATTCATGTGTATGGATATAGTTTGTGGAATTTTTTGACCAATGGACCATCTTGGTTGGTTTCTTGGGTTCTCTTGTTTGATAAAGACACCGCCATTAAGGGTTAATGCACAACTGAAGTGAATCTCATATTGTTTCACTGTTGGAAAATCATCATGATGATTGTAATGCCCTAGACCTCTCTGGTCCATTATTTTGTGAAAATGTGGGGATAAAGGTGTTTTGAAAAATCAAAGTGACTTGGGGGTGCGTTTGGGTGGACCATTAAGGAAAAGTAAAGGGTTAATGTCCTTCGCACGGGAGGCGCACGGTTTGTAAAATCGTGCGGCCAAACCGTGCGAGGTTGGAGTTGGAGGTAGTATCCTTCAAACGAGAGGTGCATGATTTGGACAAATAGTGCGGCCTAACCATTTGAGGATTGTTGTTGAGACATAAGCTATATCAGGGTTAGCGCACAGTTTGTTAAACTGTGCGGACTAACCGTGCGGGCAATTAAAGTTAGATCCTAAAATTTCGGATCTGACATCGTTTGCCTATAATTGGTTCGTTTAAGCCCCTAAGATGCCATAACCATGATTAATCTTCATTGGAGGTGAGATACTATCTCCCAATCATTTTGGAGGTGATCTGGAGGCTTCACTTTGCTAATCGAAGCCCGTTTCTCAAGGTATGTTATTAATCTTGTTGTGTTCTTGAATATTATCAGATCTACTGATTTTCTTCCCCTGGTTCCTTCAATCTACACCCGTTATGGGTAGATCTATTTTTGTGGATGACGAATATGATGAGTTTTGGTCTTTATATTTCATGGAGGAGAGATCTAAGGTGGGTTTTCCGAGAAGCGACCTGGTTCTTTGAGCGTTCCTTGACCATTTTGGTTTCGGTCAAAAACATTTGAAGTAGGGTTCTTACCTTCATATCTCTCTATTTTGTGCATCATGTAGGGTGGGTATCCTCTTGTTTTCAGGATATACGGTTGAACCAATAAATAAATATAGTAACTATTTAGAGAACAGGTTTGGTGAATTTTTGTTGATATTGTTGTTTTATTTCCATCAATGTTTATCCTTTGATGATGTTCTGAATTGAATAGACTTATGCCTACTGAAAATCATGGACGTTGGGGGCCTTTTCTTGGGAAATTAAATATTTACCTATTTTTCTAGATTGTTTTGTGGATAGAAAATCATTGAATGTAGAAATTGTTAAATCATGTAAAGTTGGCAGATTTAATGAATACCTGGAACCCTTGTACGATCACCCCAGTTAAACTAAATGAAAGAATGATTTTTTTTAGTTGCTGGTAGGGGTTTAATTATGTGAAGGGTTGTTTCATGGGTTTTTGTGGAATGGGTGAGCAGCTGGGATGCGGTTGGATGGGTTGTGGGTTGGCGTGTATGATATGGTTGTGATGGGCAGCAGAGGTGTGGTAAAAGGTATCAAAGGGATGATGATGTGGTATGAGTATTGTTTCTGATGTGATTGAGGCTATGGTGGTTGGAAGAAGGGTTGTAGGGATGGGTTGTGCATATGAATAAAAGTGGATAGTTTAACTAATGAATTGTGGGGCATGGTAGTTGATTAAATATGGAAAATCAATGGAATTGATTGGATGATAAAAGAAAATGGTATTGTGTTGACTGTGTTTTCCCTAACATTATTTTTGGTTGGCTGGGATATGGTTTATGAACGATTGATCTTGTTTGGTTGTTGTTAGTTGCTCTGTAGTTAATGAATTGATAAACTGAAACTGTTTAAACATGAAATGCTTAATGGGATTTGGGGGTGTTTATTGTGTGCATACTTTCAAGGTAGCCGTACTGAGGCATGTGCTCAAATCTTTTGTGTATAATCCTTAGGATGGGATGAGTGGTTGATATAATTATATAAATCTGTACGTTTTATGTTTCTTTACGCACCCCACCAATGTCAAGCACTACGTGTCGAACACCCATGGGATGAGGGGTGAGATTCTCAAACATCTAAAGGATGGATAGTTACTGTTCTTCCCTGTACTCTCTCTTCCATGTTCTATTGCCCAAGATCCATTGGGGAGGATACGACAGATGATTCCCAAGAGTCTTCAAGATGAGGATGTGATGTTGTTCCCAGGTATATTTGGGATGATATGTGATTATGGCCGAGGATTGAGTGTTGGCGGGATACTATGATGGCTGAGGATTGAGTGCCATCGAGATACTATGATCTTCATATGGCTAGGTTGTGGCACTATCTCGAGCTTCGTATGGTCAGGTTGCAGCACTAGCTCAAGAAGAATGGGGAGAATCAGAGTGTTAAGCATGAGGTCCTGAGCAGTAATCAGTGAGAAGGTGGTGCAGGGTACCCATACTTTGAAAATATTTCTATACTACTCTATTGATTTTCGAAAATTAGGGAGTGTTCCTTGGTGAGGTTTGGGGGGATAGATTCCTTACTAGGCATTGGTTCCTTCTATTTTCTCATGGTGCATTATGATTTCTCCCCACCTGTGCACGAGATCTTTAGGTTTTCTTTATGAGTATACTTGTATGCCCATCCTACGTTTACTTTCATGTTTTTAGGAGAACATCAGGGACCGTGCAGGATCTTGCTAGTTGCGCGTTAGAGTTTTTCTCTTTTCAATTTTTTCTTTTTTTTTGTATCGTACTTTGGAGATTTTCTTGTACTTGTAATTTTTTTTCAGTATTGTATAAAACATGAATATGGGTTTGGTTTTGGGTTTTTTTCGTTTAGTTGTTCCTTTTCCTTTTGGGGTTTGACTCATCAAATTTCCAGATCTTAAATAATAAAAAGGGGAATGCCTCCCATATTTGTGAAAACTCATACTCATGGTGCTAATAGCCACTCTGGGGCCTACATGAGGCGGGACTCGGGGGTCATTATCTCCTTTTCAACATTGAATACCTAGGAGGGGAATCTTTTGTGGGAGGGGGTCATGACAGAATGGTATCAGAGATGATGGTTGATAGATAGTATGGAGTCTAGAGTCAGGCATAGTGAGTTCTACATGGTATGGTAGGGGAACAATGTTGGCTGATCTTGGTGCGTGACATAGGCCATGGGAGACTGGCTAGGACACGAGAATTTAGCCCCCCCCCCCCCCTTTGATTCGATGCAAGGACTCTTAGCTTACCGAACGACCAAGTAACACTACATTGATTGCAGGTTAGAGACCCTAGGAATGGTACATGTGTCATCATGATTTTTGTTTTACATGATTTGGGTATTCTGGTAAAGAAGTCAAAAATAAAATGATAAAATTAATCCTTGAGAAAATTTCCCTTGCTACTAGGTCTTAGGTGTTTTTTGTTTACAGTGTTGTTATGGCACCTGTACATCATCCCCGCGTGACTCGGGCAGTCGAGGCCCAGCAGATTCAGAAGGTCGACCAGTTGAGGATTGGCCGAGAAGAGGAAGACGACTTGTGGCAGCACACATTGCAGGCTTTTTCGTGACAGAGCTTGAAGATGTATGAAGGCAGAACTTCAGATACATAATTAGAGAGTTGGTTGAAGGAACTCGAGATCACCTTTTGGATGATTAGGGCCCCATCATAGTAATGGGTTCCTCTAGCAGTAAACCATCTACGAGAAGTGGAGCATCAGTGGTGGATGCTTTATATTGGGGAGGGGAAGGAAACAGAAGTTCTATGGTCCAACTTCGAGAAGGAGTTCTACAAGGAATTTCATTCCTCGATGAGGAAGGACGAGAAGATGTAGGATTTGGTGTCCCTCCATCAAGGAAGCATGTCAGTGTGGTAACTAGGAGTCAATTTCAAGGATATACACCATTTTTTCAAGAATCTCTTCCCGGATGTAGATTCCCGAGCCAGACATTTAGAGAAGGCACTTTACCGCTCTATTCAGTGTCTGGTGACCCCTTTCACCATACCAACGCACCTAGAAGCACAGTAGAAGGCAGAGATAATAGATAGGATTCACTTGAATTTAGGTCCACCGTGACAGAGGAGTCACCCAAGTTCATCCAATAAGGAGGTGGTCAATAGTAGATCTCCTGCAAAAGGACCTTCCATGTTTCGACCGGCAGGGAGCATACTTCGGCAGATTCCCTACCAATCTCATGTTTTTTGCCCGTTTTCTATGGGATAGTGACTGAGGTGCTTTGCATAGAGGAATCGTGGGAATCCTAGAATAAATTTCCCTTTTCAGACTCAGTATGGAGGGACTGGGCAGGTTCAGCCCCAGTCCGAGTAGCAGTTCGCAGCCCAACCCTTCCAGTAGCAACATGATCCAGTCCCCCCAAGGGGAGCTGGAGCAAGTGGTGGACAACCACAGAGAGTTCTCAAGGAACCCAACCTAGACATGATCGTGGAGGTGGATGTCAATAGATAGGTAGAGGATTGGGATGCAGACAGTTGAACGGAACAAAATCGGCAACCCTAGAAAGGACAGAGATCAAGACAGATGTTTTTGGTTTTACATAAATGGTCTCATTTATGTTTTGTTTAAATTCAGGAGCACCACACTCCTTTTTTGAACCTCATTCTCACCCTTGCTTTGGGTCTGGACCTTGTTTTTCATTAGTCTATAATGCTAATTTGTTT
Organism: Viscum album; assembly: GCA_963277665.1. Lineage (NCBI taxonomy): Eukaryota > Viridiplantae > Streptophyta > Magnoliopsida > Santalales > Viscaceae > Viscum > Viscum album. The sequence continues at coordinate 949,041,525 of OY728167.1, forward strand.
CCCTCTTTCCTTTAAATGTTCATAAAGAGTCCTAACATATGGGTAGAGGAGGACATGATCCCTAATCAAGACACATTAATGTGGATAAGATTAAACCCGTGCAGGCGAGTCAGTTCCACCCAAAGCGGATAGTATCTTGGCATGGGAGAAGGAATTCCACTATCCATGTGTTGGGGAAGCGTGTTGATTTTTTTCTGTGGTGGTGGGGGAACTATCTGTATGAGAAATACTAAAATATGGTGGTGGGAGGACCTAATCCCTAATCAAGACGCATTAATGTGGATGCGATTAAACCCGTGCAAGTGAGTCAGTGCAACCTAAAGCGGATAATATCTCAACATGGGGGAAGGAATTCTCTGACTCATATAATTAGGATAGTGGATGGATTCCTGTTATGACGAGAGCCCGGAATGGTATCTTGTGGGGTGGTTGTTTGGACCATTCCCCTTTTTATGGGTTGGTTTTTAATTCTCGAGGATGAGAATGTTTTGAGAGGTATCTGATGTAATGGCCCAGACCTCTCCGGTCCATTACTTTGTGAAAATGTGGGACTAGAGGTGTTTCTAGAAATCAAGGTGACTTGGGGTGTGTTTGGGTGGACCTTTAAAAAAACTAAAGGGGTAATGGACTTCGTATAAGAGGCGCACTGTTTGTCAAACCGCGCAGCCCAACCGTGCGAGGTTCGTGTTGGAGGATGTATCCTTCACATAAGAGGCACACTGTTAGGATAAACCATGGGCCTAACCATAAAAGGATTGTTGTCGAGACAAAAGTTAACGCACGGTTAGCTCACAGTTTGTTAAACTGTGCGGTCTAACCGTGCGGGAACTTATGTTTAGATCCTAAAATTTTGGATCTGAACCCTTTTGCCTATAAATGGTTTGTTTAAGCCCATAATCAGCCATAACCTAGGATTACTCTTCCTTGGAGGTAGGAGACCCTCTCCCAAGCGTTTTGGAGGCGATCCGGAGGCTTCTCTTTACAAACTAAAGACAGTTTCTCATGGTATGTGATATTTCTTGTTAGGTTCTTAGATCTTCATAAATAACTCATTATCTTCCCTCGGTTTCTTAAATAAATACCCGTTATGGGTAGATCTAATTGTGTGGATTTTTAATATAATGAGTCTTGGTCTTGATCTTTCTAGGAGGAGAGATCTAAGAGAGGGTTTTAGCAAATCGACCCGGGTTCCCTGAGCGTTCCTTGACCATTGTGGTTTCCGTCAAGAACCTTTGAAGTTGGGATCTTACCTTCGTCTCTCTCTCTTTTATGCATCATATGGGCGGGTATCCTCTTGTTTTCTTGAGATACATTTGATCCAATAAATAAAGATAGTAACTAGTTAAAAAATGGTTTTGGGGAATTTTTGTTGATTTTGTTGTTTTATTTCAATCAATGTTTATAATTTGATTATGTTGTGAATTGAATAGGCTTATTCCTACTAAAAATCAGGGTCGTTGGGGGACTTTTCATGTGCAATTAAATATTGACCTATTTTTCTAGATTTTTTTTATAGAAGGAACATCATTGAGTGTATAAATTGGTTAATCATGTAAAGTTGGATGATTAAATGAATACCTAGAACCCTTGTATGATCACACCGGTTAAACTAAATTAAGGAATGAATTTTTTTGGGTGCTGGTTGAGGTTTAATTATGCGAAGGGGTGTTTCGTGGGTTGTCATGGAACGGGTGAGCAGTGGGGCTACCTTTGGCTGGGTTTTGGGTTGACATGTATGATATGGTTGTGATGGGCAGTGAAGTTGCGGTAAAAGGGATCAAAGGGATGATGATGTGGTTCGGGTATTGTTCCTGATGTGATTGTTGTTATGGTGGTTGGCAGTAGGGCTGCAGGGATGGGTTGTGAATATGAATAAATGTGGAAGGGTAAAATAATGAATTGTGGGGAATGATAGTTGATTAAATACAGAAAATAAATGGAATTGATTGGCTAATAAACGAAAATGGTATTGTGTTTCTTGTGTTTTCCCTAACATTATTTGTGGTTGCCATGAATATGTTTTACGAATGATTGATCTTGTTTGGTTGTTTTTAGTTTTTCGGTAGTTAAGGAACCGATAAACTAAAACTATTGAAACATGAAAATATTAATGGGATTTGGGGCTGTTTAATATGTCCATACTTTCTTGGTAGCAGTGCCAAGGCATGTGCTCTGATATTTTTTGTAGAAGCCTTAGGATGGGATGAGTGGTTGATATAATTATATAAATCTGTACGTTTTATGTTTATTCACACACCCCACCCATGCTGAGCACTACGTGCCGAACACCCGTGGGACGGAGGGTGAGATTCTCAAACATCTATTGGATGGATGGTTACTGTTCTTTTCTGTGATCTCTCTTCCAGGTTCTATAGCCCATGATCCTTTGTGAAGGATAAGACAGATGTTTCCCAAGAGTCTTCGGGATGACAATGTGATGTGGTTCCCATGTGTCTTCAGATGAGATGTGGTTATGGCCAAGGATTGAGTGGTGGAGGGATACTATTATGACCAGGGATTGAGTGATGGTGGGATACTATGAGCTTTGTATGGCAAGGTTGTGGCACTGGATCGAGCTTCGTATGACCAGGTTGTGGCACTAGATCAAGAAGAGGGGGAAGCATCAGAGCATTAAGCATAATGGTCTTTAGCAGTAATCAGTGGGAAGGTGGTGCGGGGTACCCATACTTTGATAATATTACTATACTACTCTATTTATTTGTGATAATTGGGAAGTGTGCCTTGGTGAGGTTTGGGTGGATAGATTCCTTACTAGGCTTTGGTTCCTTCTATTTTCTCACGGGGCATTAGGATGTCTCCCCTTCTGTGCACGAGAGCTTTAGGTTTTCCTAATGAGTATACTTGTATGCTCACCCTACGTTTACATTCAGGTTTCCAGGAGGACTTTAGGGACCGTGCAGGACCATGCAAGTTGGGCATTGGAGTATTGATCTTTGTAGTTTTTTCTTTTTTTTGTATCATATTTTGGAGCTTTTCTTGTACTTGTACTTTTGTTTCAGTATTGAATAAAATATGCATATGGGTTTTGTATTGGGTTATTTTCATTTACTTTTTCCTTTTCCTTTTGGTGCTTGACTTAGCCTATTTTTTGATCTTAAATATTATAAAGGTTAATTCCTCCCATTTTTGTGAAACCAAACACCCTTGGTGCTAGTCGCCACTCCAGGGCCTAATAGATGTGGGAATCGGGGGTCATTATCTCCCTTTCACCATTTCCATCTCAGGAGGGGAATAATTGGTAGGAGGGGGTCATGACATTGATCAATATAAAAAACGTTTTATCGATCATTGTGGATTTAGGATACACCCATTTATTTCCTTCATTTTTGGATCCCTTTATAGAGGGTGATTGCTCTTGTAAGGTTGAAAGGGAAATTAGTTTCTTAAGTTTCCTGATTCGTCGAAGGCGGAAGTGGTCTCTGGATTTTTGTGTGGATGAGTGTCTCAATGTTGTCTAAGAGGGCCTTGGGGTTCTTTAAAGATTCATTGATGTAGGATTTCTTGTTAAACCACAAGTTTTGGTAATCTGGTCATGAGAGGCTATTGTGGCCACTTTCGTGACATGCGTGTTGTTTAGGGACATAACATTAGGTCCCGATCTATGTATTTTTTCTATCAGTATCAATGGTCATGTTTGGTGATTCCTTGTGATGTTAAGGGATTCTTTGACTATAAAGGTGATGGAAGTTTAATCCTCTGAGAGACTCCGTTATTTGTTGAGTATGTATCCCTTGGCAAATTTTCAAAATCATCTGTTTTAGAAGAAGGTTTTTATATGTTTACTTTCAATCTGTTTTTTCTCACCCAATGAAACAGAGTGTGATGGGTGTGCATATTCTAAGACATTGTTTTAGTAAAATTTTGGGGTAGGGTAATGTGAGTTTGGAACTTGTTATGCCTTTCTAAACTTATATGAGTTTGCAGTGTAGTTTTATGTTTCTCCGGAAGAAGAAGTTCTGTTTAAGTGGCTTCCAAAGCATACCTACAAAGTCGAAGATACTTCAATAAATTAAGCTCTATTTAAATGTCTCGAGGAGAATTCAGAACGTGGTCAGGGAAATTTAGGGGTCATTATAACCCCTTTTCAAAGTCTAATCCTTAATATGAATGATAGGATGAGATTAAACCTCTGGTTCGATCATCTTCTTCTAGTTATTCCCATTTAGTGGTAGAGGTGGGAGGACCTCATTTCCATGTTATAGTCTGAGTTCATACATTACACTTTTGGTTTTGACTGTGTATTTAGAATAATGTTTTAATTTTGTCTATATAGTTTGAGCAGAATGTTAGTAGTGGCCATTAATAAAAAAACAATGTACATATAATAATCCGGACAGTTAGCGCACATTTTCCCAAACGGTTTTGACTAACCGTACAACTGTCCCAACTCATTAAATCTTGGTGTATTTCTATACCAGCTCATGTTGGCCCGTTATGATGGTTGGTTCTAATTGTGGGGATACCCACTATGAGTCATATATAAGTTCTTTTGTAATTGTCTGATGGATGTTGACCCCTTGAACATTGGAGTCTATTTAGGCCTCCCCCTGTTAGTTTCATAAATCTATTTCGGGAAAATTTATATTGTTTTTTATAATCAGGATCCCCTTTTTGTCTCCCTAAAATAGTAATATGGATTGGTCCATGGTCATATTATGGTAGGAGGTAGTCTTGTTCAGAGGTATCTAACTAACAACATCTTCCGGGGTAAAACATTGGGATATGAGAATGCCTAATGGTTTTGTTAAAGCAATTTAATCTTAACCTTGTTCTTTGTTGTTGTTCGTATGGGTAGATTACATGAGTTTTGATCATATAGTATTTAAGAGATTTATTTTGGGTATAATTTTTAAATGTACTTGATCATTTTAGAAAATTGATTTATATTTTGTTCAGTGATATTATTCCATCTTTAATTGATCGCCATAGGTGGTTTTTCCCTTTTGGGGTGGGCAAAGAATGGCGAAGAGTACATTTTTTGTCTAATAGTTGGGTTTAGTTTTTGATTTTGGATTTGTTTTTGATTTCTAGGAGTTTAAAATTTTATGGTGGGTAGAATTTTGACATCCATGACTTCATTTAAAAGAATTTTCTTTAATTTCGGTCATTGCATTGTAATTGGGGTTTTCCATGCTTTTTGGTGGAAATGGTAGGTTTTCAAAATTTGGGCCAAATTGTGAGCCCATTTATAGTTTTAAAAACCAATTTTGTTTCTTTAATAACTAGTTAATTTTTCTTATTTTGTACCCATTCCAATTTTTTAATGTCTTACCATAACCTATTCAAACCGACATTTCAGTTTGGTGAATTTATGAATTCATTATAATGATGGATTTTGGTTTTTATTTAAGGAATTGGGCTATCACGATAGAAAATTTATAGTTTTCAAAGAAAAATTATTTATTTAATATCATATTCTATTTTAAAAAAAATTTGTTGACTCAACCTCTAACCTAATCCCACTAAACATAGGTGTGCCCCCATTCCATTCTCCCTCTCTTTTGATCTGTTTTGCTTCACGGATTATGTAGAATCTTTGTAAGATGCCTCAATTCGAGAATATTTATAAAGGTAATTTTTTTCATTCATAACTCCATTGTTTCTCACTATTTCCCCCATTTAAATTACAACATGATATAAATATATTTTTTCAAACCTTTATTTAATTTTTGGCTGGTTGAAAATTCAGCTACTGGTGTATTTGGGGTGATTTTTTCATGATCACTCAATTATGTTGGTCTCTTTCAATCATCATTCAATTTTCTTAGGATTTCATTCAACATTCGTAGGGTTTATTCTATTATCCTTCAAGTTCATAATTTATAGCTAGCATGGATTCAAAATAAAGGTTTGATATTGTATTGCATGGTCTAAAATTTTAATATTTTTTCTATTTTACCTTTCTTGAGGTGTGGTTGGGGTGCGTTTGAGTTTTTATGCAATGGATTTAGTGGTTTTCATTACATTGGTAGGTGATTCCATGTTTATTAAATCATCATGCGGAGTGGTGGAGATAGATTATGGGTGATGACCCAATTTATTTTGGAGTTCATGGCACAGTTTTTCTGCTATTTCATTGTGTATTTGGACCATTTGTATCGCATTTTAACTTATGTACTCAGTTCTGAAATTTTGTTTAAACCTAGTTTGGTATTGAATTTTTAGATTCAGTTTATCAACTTTTTTTGATGTTTATTGTATACATATCCGGGTAAATCATTCGCAATCCAAGATAAATGATACCTGGACACTTGTCTCAAACCATGGGGGTAAAAAATGCCATTCGGGCCTTGTCACAGGCTTAGTTGGGCTCTTGTTTTGGTGGTGACGAGATTTTTTTCATGACTTCAAGTGATTGTGAATGACATAATTTTAAACATTACAACTTACACAGAGAAAAAAAGCATGTATTTCTTGATGATATTCTCATATAATAGTTAAAAATTCAATTTATCCCTCTATATAAGCCATTTTGATTTATGAAATTGGTTCATTGGCATAAATATCATGTGATTCTATTTAGAAAACCACATCTAAATATTATCGCACAAATATTTTTCAAGGATTGTTTTTTTAATGAAGAAAACTAAAATAATAAACATTAATTTGTAGTAAAAAATGACTCTGTCAATGAGATAATCTTAATATCAGATGATTCCTACAATGACGATACAAAATAATACCATCAAACCCTCATATAGAAGAAAAATGGTGCAAGGTCTCCTGTGATAAGAAGATTATAAAATTAAAACATACACCATTCAAAAATTATAGCTTCCATCTTACACAATCATACCTATATAAACTAACATACTAAAGCTTTTTGTGGACTACCAACCCAATTAAATAGTCATAAAGGATACTCATTACTGTTTTCCTTAGTTTAAAATTCATGTAAACAATATATATGAATAAAAATCATTAAATAATGTCTAAAAAAGATTAATTATGAGTTATTTTTTTGAAAAAATGCATCATAAGTTACCTATGTATAAACAACCCACCCAAGGGAATAATACAACCAGATGGAACTAAGTGTTTTATAATATTTTTGTATTATTATTTCAGTAATTTAAAGAAAATTATTCTATCTCATTACATTTTATTGGAAAAAAATCACTTTTGACCCATCATTTAATGGTATCATCAAATTTACAACTAATACAAAATCATCTAATGGAAGGAGTAAATGTTTAACATATAAAAATGTGAAATTAATGTAATATCATCCATGTCAAATTCAATTAATTAATATTTTGTATTTTTTAAACCCCATAATATTAAGGGCATGCACTTCACAATCAAAAAAACTATAATGAAATGAAGTGTCATATTTTCCTATTCTAATATTATTTACCTTATAGAGCCTATATCTAAGGTATGTGATACATATAAATTCCCATATTTGATATATTGTAAGGAAGGATTTTTTTTGATTTTGATGGATCCATGGATGAATTGGAAATAGTATATTCAATTTTTTATTGAAAAACCTACATCGAACCCCTATATAAATCGAACGTTCGGGTGTTATAACATAAAAAATCTTATGTGAAACTCAATTATGGCTCTGATTTTTTCAAGGTCCATTATAAGGTAACTTTTTGGAAGATCACATTATAAGTTTAAAATCACTCAATAAGTTTAATCATGTGTTTCTTCTATCTTAATATAACTCACTAGTAATAAACATTCTGTCTTGTTATGTCATTACAAAAAAAATAGAAAATCAAGGGACACAAATCACAATGAATCCTATTAAAAAATACCAATATAATGGGATGCATTATTCTATAGTATAAAATTATGATAACTACTAGATATTTTCATTAATTTGAAACAAAAAATTGATCACCCATGAGTACTAATAATAAATAATTTCTTGAATATACATGTCTCATTACACCATATTTGATTATTTTAGTAATAGGTTCTATATATCATTAGTGATTCTAATGACTTCTGGTGGATCAATTTTGGTTTTAAATGAATAAAATGTTAATTTTTTATGATTTATCCATAATGATATATGCTAATAATCTACATAACTTCTTTGTGAATATCATAGAGCTATGTGAGACATAGGGTAACTATGGGGGTGAATTGATGTTTCCTAAGGAAAAATATTGTGAGATACCAATACATAGTCTTAAATCATTGTATTTTAGATGTTAACAACCATTAATGAAAATTCATTATAAAATTATTGAGATATTAAAAGTAATCGATGACAATAAATAAGATTTTTGTATAAAATGTAAAAATATTGGCTATACTCCATCAATATAAGGGTAATTCTTTTTATAGTTAACCATTTAAATTATATGTATGAAATGTTTTTCAATAAAATAATATCCTCAGTATTCAAATCAAACACCCTTCCACATGTACGAATTTATTGAGATTTAAAATGACATAAGGGTCAATTCCAAGAAGTTAAATAACCATATATAAAAATGAAAAGTGATTTATAATCAGAAAATGAATGTTATTTAAAAATAAATATCCACCAACCATGATACATAAATTAAACATCACAATGTAATATTATTTTTAGCCCCAATGTTCAAATACCAAACATGTATTTTCATAATGATGGGAATAAAAAATGATCATAGTATTTGGAATAAACATGATCATTCAATGGGAATCATTATATCCATTAGAGGTTATATAATTTCAGTAAACAAATCATTGTTGAATCCATCTACCAAGTGATTTGTGCGACGAAGTCATTTATAGGAGATGATAAATGATCCCCCCATGTGATGTTGATTCATGATTTTACATGTGGATAGATTTTTAGAAGACAAAATGTATACAGTTTCTTATAAATAAACAATTTTCACCACATAATAATGAATTTAGTTGTACTATGGAGATCGATTATTGATGAAAATTAAAATAAGTCAAGAAAAATAGAATATGTCGTATATTTTATTTCTGTCGAAATAATGGTACACATTAAAAAAACATGATTTGAACATAAGATTGATATTTTGAAAATAAGGTGCTCTAATTCAATTGGCCATCATGAGATACTCCCATTAAAGGAACCACATGCTGCACAATTCTAGGAAATATATTCCTAGAATGAGATCAATATGAAATCTTTTATCAATACATTATTAAAAAACAATTATACGACACCCCAACATTGTGTTTCCTCCCACCTCTATGAAATTGATGGCTTCAATTGGTAACAATTACTATTTATATAAGGTCTATATCTTGCGTATCATTTTCCCCCAATTCACCCACATCACAATGATCTATGAAATTTTTAAGATATAAAAATTAAATATTATTTTATACACCCATGTTACTAAATTGGGGGTATATGATTACAAAATACCTTCATAGACGACATTCTCTATAGTTAATCCCCAAAAAGGAAAAACCAAAAACCCAATAAAAACAACATGACCTACATTATTGACTCATTTGTTGCAACAGGGAACCCTCCCCCTTTTTATTGACATGCTAAATGGTCCTTTGGAAATTATCCTCTATTTATTGATGTACCCTATGGGTGGTCATGATTTTTTCCCTATAATAATGGAAGTTTCCATCATGAGGACGTAGTATAAATTTCTACCATTTTTATGTGCTCATGTTATCTAATGACTCCAATTAACAAGGAACATTGACATAAAGAAACTGATGAGGTGTAATCTGTATAAATTGTCCCATTAATGATTTCATCAGCTGAATAAATTAATATAACAAGGAAATCCACATGTGCGTAATATACACCAACGTATAAGTACCACCCATGTTCCCTCAACTCCCAAAATACACTATTATTATCTTATGTGTAATCCCAAATAACTCCTCAAAATGGGGATATATCCCAAATGAATACAATTTATTCAGTCTAAAAACATTAAAATAATGTAATTGGGTTCTCACCATGGGATTATTCCTTAAGATTTGGAATAATTAATTAATTCCTTTAACAAAATTCCTTCGTATTAATTCACTAGTGAAAGTCATCATAGTTGACTAGACATTAATACCCCAAAAAATCCCATGTCATAAAATCTTTTATGAAAACAACATCTTTGTTGAAAAATGTAAAATTATATGATAATGTTTTTATCAAATGACATTAAAAATATTGGTACTATATTGTCACACAACCTGGATATACATACCATAAACTATGCATGTTTTCATTAGTTTTAATCAGGATACCCATGATACCTCTTTTAATTTAAAAACAAAAAATATTTATATCCATTCCCTTAATAGTTCATATTGCTCATTGTCTATATTGTAAACAAATTTTAGTATTTATTCCATATTGAAACCCATCACCACCGGTCTATGTTTAATGAAATTCAACCATTAAATATTTTATTATATACCTAATTAGTTATATTATAACAATTTCACATTCATTTAATAAATATAAAACATATTATTAGGTAAATATTTAATATATAACAATATAATAAATGAAAAAATTAGATAGGTCAAGTTTCTTTGGGAAAATGGATACATAAACTACATGTTCACAAGAGATTTATATTATCCCATATTTATTTTATCATAAATAGCATCCCTTTAAGATGTATCATACCTAAAATCATTCTTTACAACCATAGTGAAGAAAAAAAATGAATTTTTATGATAAGATTATTATTATGGATAAATAAAGAATATAGCAGCATAAAATAATCATAATGGTATATGAACATGAAAATATCATTTGAAAACCATACCCTAAATAATGAAGAAAATAATATCGAGGCATTGAATTATTATTTTATGTTCATAAGATATGAATCGTAATGGAAAAAATAATGAGACATGAGGGCATAACAATATTTTAAGACATAAGATTATGGCACAATAGTAAGCAAAAAAATCATTTTTTAGTCAATGATGGATTCAAATACTATTAGAGTGAAATGGGTTCATTCAATATTCAATCATATCATATGTCAATGTTCAGTCCAAATACTATAATAGTAGACAAAGTATCTTATTAAACTATGTTCAATCTCTATTTCAATCATTTTTATCTTATTAGATATCCATATTTACCCAATTGATTAGAGAGAAATATAATGTTGGTCCCACCATTCACATATTTCAGTAGTACATTTGTGTACTATATAGTGAGAAAAAATTCAACATTAAATAACTCATTAAATAAATTATTAGCAGTTTAATTTTCATTATTATAGTGTTACCCATCAAACATATGGGGTTTATAATGGATTCATAATACATTAATTAACATGTTGGATAAAATTTAATTTCATATATTTATACTTAAATAATATCCACATAATAAAATGAAAGAATGCATGTGGATGATATTATTGGATTATTAAAATAAAAAACAATATGTAACGTCTAAGGATGATAACATATATGATATTTAAATTTAAAAGGCCAATATAACAATCCATGATAACTAACACATTTTGTGGAAATTAAATTATTCAATATCTATAAATTTCCATGATATAAAAGAAAACATTTTCCTTAAGGAAGGCCTTGTAAATTTGTAATGAAAGATTAAACTAATTTATTAATTTTTATTCAAAGAAATAATATTTTTTTGGTTTAGATTAAAATAATTTTTCTATTCCTATTTTCATTTAAAATTCATATATATCTCATTAGAAAAATGATAAAAATATTCATTTTGAAACAAATTCTAAAAACTAATTCATTTGTAATAATGTCTTTAAGAAATCAAAGGGGAATGGGTAAAACATACATGAATTATTTTTATAAATCATTTTCATGAAGGAAAAAGGATATTAGACTAAATATATAAATAAACACTTTTTTTAAACATTCTTCTCATCACATGAGTTCATAATGAGTTGAAAAAAAGTAGAAAAAGTGAATTCACAATAAATAACCATTAGAATAAAAATTTAATGAGATTATTGATAGTTAGATCATTAATATTTATCTTGAATAACATTATAGTAAATTATATTGCAAAATAATAATATTTTAAAACAAAACCCCTAACTCAAGATCATCACACATTGATAAAAATTTACCATCTCTTCATTAGTTGATCTTTAATAAATACATTTATAACGATCCTTCGAATAGATTTAATGTAATAAAAGAACACTAATTCATGATTATGGATTTTTTATTATTGAATTTATAATATTATGATATATTTAGAAGTAACAATGTGGTGTAAAATACAGAAATAATATGTATCCATCTATATGAGGTGGGATAACACACAAGTTATTTAGTAAAATTATAATTTAAAATAATTTCATTATAAAGAAAAATTCTTCCAAATGTGCACATATTTTAATTTTATATAATATGTTGTTAAAATATAGCCATCCAACAAGATTTATAAATGATTAGTGAGTAATTTCACTTGTATTTTAATTTTTATCCCATAGTAATCCCATTAAAACTATAACTGGAGTGATGTTTTTTATATTTTTACAATTATTTATAACCCAAAAAATTAAATTCTACTCAGTAGAAAATGAAGGAATTATGATTCCAAAGATGGACTCTACTTTATAAAAATCTATATCCAAGAGAATCATAAATTACTTATATATTATACATGAAAAAGTAGTTGAAAAATGGTATTCATGGAAATAAATATTGTAGTTGATAATTTTTTATACAACAATAAATATAAAAGTATTTAGAATGATCAAAATTTTATTATTTAGAATTAAAAATGATCTAATTTCACATTAAAAAAATAAAAATAATATAATATTAAGAAGTGGTAATTTTTTACTCTTAATCGAAATAGTATTCTTTTTATAAAATATTCACAAATTCAATCTAAGAAAATTATTTTCTATTGAATTTTAATTTTTTTTCATTATTTAAATTAAATTTTTGTGAATAATCATGGAACTCATAGAATTAATTTATCAAAAAAAATACATCATTGCTGATAATTTTTTAAACATATAATGTATTGACCAAAAATTGATTACATAAATTCATATATATATGATTTATCTAGAAAAATAATTATATATTTTTAAATGTTGGTTATTCCTATTCATACATGGTGTTGTTTTCTGTTTTCATTTCTAGTATGGGTAATACGATAACACCCCATAAAGTTTTGTCTCATAACATTAACTTATTGAAATACCATGAACCAAGATACTCACTCCAAACTTTTATCTCTATCTTATCCCACAAAAAAATTCATTTTCATATCGTTATACATTTTTTTTCACATCCATGAAGAATAAAGAATGATGAACCATGAGATTCAACAAAAACATTCTCATTAAATTATTTTATTGAAAACAATGATATTAATTTCCTAAACCACTTCATTACACCAATATCAATTTTTTTCTTAGGAACATTTAACAACATTTATTTTAGTTCAACATTATCCTTTTCAACCACATTTATCCTTACATAGATATATGGATGAATAATATTCTAAAAAAGATAATATGTATACCCTTTCTTAAATATTTATAGATCATTCCCTTAAAAATAAATATATAATGGATCATATTTTGGCCACATAGTTGAAAATCTAGTATGATAGTTTTGAAATATGGAATCTCACACCATTATTTCAATCACATGTTGTTATTATATTTACCAATAATAATAATTAATAAAATATAATCATATTTTATGGTTAATATTTTTCTATGTATGAGTGAATTTAATCATAAAATATTTACTTGTACAATATATCACAATTGTGATGACCCAGACTCTCTTGGTCCTTCCCTTTGCCAAAATCTGGGTTCTAAAGGTGTGGTGTCTCGGTGAGACCTATCGGTGAGACCTATCGGTGAGACCGATCGGTGAGACCGATCGGCGTCACCCAGCCATGTCAAGTTGTTTCCAGTAGCGCTCCTTTGCATAAATAGGGTTTTAAACCCTATTTTGACTCGTTTAAGCGTGTTTTTAAGACTTGTAACGCCCATAAGAGTTATAATTAAATGCTTCATCAATTCATGAGTCGGCTTAAACCACCTGACCCCCTTTTTGTGATGTGTGGAGTGGCGTGGTCAACCCACGACCCTCGTGCCTTACGTGGTTTTGCGTTTTCACCTCAACCGTCCCCGGATCATATAAACTAAGGGTTAGCCGTGGTTTCTCCCATCCTCAATCGCTGATTTTCACAAACAGCTTCTGGTGCATCGGGCACATTGTTATCCGTAAGGTTCTGCTCCCCCGGCCTAAACGGCGATCATCTATCAACATGTAGGGAATTTCTCCATTGTCTCTCTCTGTTTTGTATCATGCGGGGTGGGCGTGCTTTTGATTCTAAAGGATTGGGTAAACCAGACCTAATTAAAGATAATTAACGAATTCTATAAAGAATGAAGTGGGGGGCTATGATTGTTGATGTTGTCTTATACTTTGATGTTGTTTATTCTATGACCATCTTGTTTAGTTGTGTTGGATTATGTCTCTTGAAAATCGAGGCCGTTGGCGGTCGTTTTTTGTGCACTAAGGAACCCTACTGATGTTTTAAATGGCTTGTTTGTGGTGGTAAACTCCTGCTGTGAAAAGTGAATCGGTTAATCACGTATATCCGGCTGAATAATTGAAAGCACCAGGATCAACCCTTCTGTGATAACTCCCGGTTATAACACACAGAATTTGAATCATGGAGTGTGTTGAGTCATTTAAATCTGAAAATACCGGAAATCCCTGACTTGTGTTAGTGGTGGTAGTTGGTTGTTTTCCTTTCGGGTCGATTGTTGGAGATGTGGGAGGGGATGGGATCCCCTGTCCTTTTATACTCTCGGTGGTTGTGTGAATTTTGGGGGATGGGTTCTCCTGTTGGTATGGATTCGGTGGTTGTGAGTTTTAAGACCGGGTGGATACTTGTTTATATCACAAATTGGGGTGGAATCCTCTGTTGTTGAGAACCGGGTGTTGGGGTTTTGGTTGATGTTTGACATTTTACTTTACTGTACTTATGACTATGCCTACTAGTTTCCCATTAGTGCTTAAACGTAAACATTATTACTTAACGTGAAATAAGAAATGGGGCAAATGTGTTGTAAGTGTGAGTCGTGACTCGGACTTGACTGATGTTGTGATCTGTAGGCTGTCTGAAGAAAAACCTAGCTTGGGTGAGTCCTTGCTACCTATATATATACTTGTAGATTTGTTTTTCTTATTCGAGCCCCACCCAAGTTGATCACTTAGTGCCGAACACCCCCATTTCATTGGGGAGGGTGTTTTTCCCAACACTATTCTTAGTGGCTGGTTATTAGCTCTTTTCTGCTCCCTTTCCTGGATCGCCCAAGTATCTTCAGGCTAGATGTGATGGCCTGAGGTCCCTTATTAGCCCAAGAACCTTCGGGTGGGGTAGTGTGGTGGTTGGCCAGGTGTGTGTGGCAGGTGGTTTTCCAAGCGTCTTCTAGATGAGGCCCAGGTGTCATCGGGCGTGGCAGTGGATCCTTTGGCCCAGGTGTCTTCGGGCGTGGTGGTGGTTGTTCTGGCCTAGGTGTTTGCAGCCATGGATACATGTGACAGTTGTGGCCCAGGTGTGTGCGGGCAGGATTCAGCAGTGGGACTGCGTGCGGTTGAGGCCCAGGTGTGTGCGGGCAGGATTTCGGTAGTGGGATTGCGTGTGGTTGTGGCCTAGGTGTGTGCGGTGGTTGTGGCAGTGGGACTGCGGTGAGAATGGCGGGATTGGTCTGATGCGTAGGATGTCTCAATAACTTATGGGAAAGTGGCGCGGGGTAACCAAACATCGATGTGATCTTATTATATATATTACATGACTTGCGTTATTTGGGGAGTGAGTCTTGGTGAGGCCTGGGATGTATAGTTTTCCTTGTTAGGTGTTTGGATTACTTTTTTTCTCATAGGACTTTAGTACGTTCTCCCACTTGTGCACAAGAGTCTTGGTTTTCCCTAATGAGTGTACTTATATGCTCACCCTACGTATATAAAACTGCTTTCAGGTTTCCAGGAGGACTTCGGGGATCACGCAGGACCTTACTAGCTCAGACCTTTGGAGTAGTTGCAGTTGTTGTTTTTCTTTTCCCTTTGGTACTTACCTTGTAGTCACCTTTTTCACTTTGTGGCTTTTACTTTTGAAACATGCATGTGGGACTGGTTTACTTTTGGCTTTACTTTTTACCATGGTGTTGATGGGTTTCCTCCTCCTTATCTCTTAATCCTATAAAATAAAAAGGGTAATGGCTTCCATTTGTGAGAAATTTCTATACCCTTGGTGCTAGTCGCCACTCTGGGACCTATTTAAGGTAGGTTTCGGGGGTCATTATATCTCCTTCAACATAATGAAGGAAGGGCTTGGCAATCTGGTGACCCTTCCCTCCTTTTGGTGAAGGTGGGTCGTGACAGAATGGTATCAAAGGAGATGGTTGAGAGATAGGATGGAGTCTGGAGTTAGGCATAGTTAGGATTGCATGGGATGGTAAGGCAATGGTGTTGGGTGACCTTGGAGCATGAATTAGGCCATGGAAGACCGGCTAGGACACGGGATTTTAGGGCCCCTCGTGATCTTATGCAAGGACTCTGGAACTACTGAATGACAAAGTGAGGCCACACTGATTGCAGGGTAGAGACCCTAGGAAAGGTACATGCATCATAATGACTTGTGTTATTGTGTTTCTAGGATGTCTTGGGAGTTAAGAATAAGTTAAATTTTAAGAAGTTTTAAGAACGATATTATGCACTTCTTGGGCTTAAGTATTCCTTGTTTACCTTGCAGGTATGGAACTTGGAAGGTGACCACGTGTGGTACAGGCGATCGAGGCCCCGGAGAATACTTTGGCCGATCGGCCGAGAGCTGATCGAGAGGAAGAGGATGACCATTGGCAAAGACTCTTCGAGCCTTCCAGCAATAGGCCCTGGAGAAGTATGAGGGCAGCACCTCCGATATGAAGATGGAAGGATGGCTAGAGGAGCTAGTTTTAGCCTTCAGCCTGATTCGGGGCCCGAACGAGTACTGGGTTGCTTTGGACGTTAGCCATATGCGGGGAGAGTCATGTCAGTGGTGGATTCTTTACCTAGGCGAGAGGAGAAAGTATGAGGTGGCTTGGGTGGATTTCGAGAAGGAGTTCCGGGTAGAATTCCTCTCCTCGACGATGAAGGCAGAAAAGAGGCAGGAACTACTCTCCCTCCAGCAGGGGAGTATGTCTGTGAGGGAGCTAGGGATCATGTTCAAGGACCTCCTACATTTTGCTCCGGACCACTTTCCCGACAAGGAGTCTCGGGCAAGTCGTTTGAAGTAGGCACTCCGACCCTCCCTCTAGTACATTGTTACCCCATTTACCCTGTCGACGTACATGGAGGTCCAGAAGAAGGCCTAAGTGGTGGATCGGATGCATGCTCTAGGGGGAGTGTCGCGAGAGGGGATCCTGCTGGGACCATCAAAGGGGAAAGCCATCAGCACCAGGCCTCCAGCGTCAGGACCCTCTAGGTTCCAACCCGCAGGGAGCAGGCCGCAACAATTTCAGTTTTGATCCTCCGGCCCTCGCCCTTTTGCTACGGGCCCGGGACTACGGTGCTTCATCTGTGGGAGACCTAGGAATATCCGGAGTCAGTGCCCAGACCGGGTGCAGTACAGCATTGGCAGTCAGCCCCAACACCCGCCCCAGCAGCAGCTTCCAGCCAGACCTTTCCAGCAGCAGCAGTAGGGACAGCGAGATCCCTCTCCTCCGAGGGTAGACGTAGGAGGAGGCCGACCTCAGGGCGCTCCACAGGGACCTCGACCAGGGCGTGGTCGGGGAGGTAGCCGACAGCCAAGGGGCAGGGGAGCTGGGTGTGGACAGTAGCACGCTACAGAGGCAGCAGTTCCCGCAGGGCCACAGGTTGTTCAAGGTACGATCAGTCTGTTTAGCACTCTTGCTTATGCTTTGTTCAGTACCGGAGCTTCGCACTCATTCATTGAACCCAGCCTAGCCCGTTCCATGGGTCTAGATGCTGAGAGACTTCCAGTTCCCCTGGTGTTAAGCACACCAGTTGGAGGCCAGACCAACTTGTTGTTCATTTTTCGGAAATGTAAACTGATGATAGGGCCACATCAGTCGGTTAGGGATCTTCTTCTTCTACAGATTCAGCCATATGATTTCATCCTAGTCATCGACTGGCAATTTTTTTGTGTGCGCCTTCATCGACTGTTTTCGAAGAAGGGTGGTGTTCTCAGACTTGGACAGCCAGCGTGTTACCTTCACCGGAGAGCGGAGCAGTCCGAAGGGAAACAGGGGATAGGAACTTCTCCTCTCCTTGTTGACCGAGCTGACGGTAGAATCAGTAGATGCGGAAATGGTTGAAGTGCTAGAGATCGTCCGTGAGTTTATGGACATCTTTACTGAGGAGGTGACAACTCTACCCCCTCGACGTGATATCGAGTTTGGGATAGACATGCAGCCCGGTGCTCGTCCAATCTTGATGGCTCCTTACCAAATGTCAACTTCAGAGCAACGGGAATTGCGGATACAGATTGAAAATCTGATGAAGAGGGGTTTTGTTCATCCGAGTGTGTCACCATGGGGTGCTCCGATCTTGTTTGCAAGGAAGGCAGATGGTGGCCTTAGGTTGTGCATAGACTACAGGAGGGTGAATCAGGTGATGATCAAGAATCGCTACCCTCTCTCAAGAATAGATGATCTTTTTGACCAGCTGAAAGGGGCATGATGGTTCTCGAAGATCGACCTCCGGTCTGGGTACCACCAGCTGAGGGTGAAATATAGAGACATCCCGAAGACAGCGTTCAGGTGTAGGTATGGACACTTCGAGTTCGTAGTCATGCCCTTCGGTGTTACGAATTCCCCGACTATGTTCATGGGGATTATGAACTCCATCTTCCGAGAGTACCTGGATCGGTTCGTGGTTGTGTTCATCGACAACATCTTGGTCTACTCTAGATCAGAGGAGGACCATGCAGAGCACCTGAGGATAGTTTTGGAGGTCCTCCGACAGCACCAGCTATATGGGAAGTAGTCAAAATGCAAGTTCTGGACATGAGAAGTGCACTTCCTCGGGAAAGTAGTGTCTGAGCAGGGGGTAGTGGTCGACCCATCAAAGGTTGAGGCAGTTGTTTCTTGGGCAGCACCCAAGAATGTGGCAGAAGTCTGAAGTTTCCTTGGGATGGCGGGTTACTACCGGAGATTCGTACCCAACTTCTCCTGAGTAGCATCCCCTTTGACAGCCCTAACCAAGAAGGACCAGGCCTTCGTATGGACTGAGCAGTGAAAGTCAGCCTTCAGCTATATGAAGGAGAAGTTGGTCAGTTCCCCAGTGCTGAGATTACCAGAAGAAGGGGTGGCCTATGAGGTATTCTGCGATGCTTCGGGACAAGGCCTGGGATGCATGGTGATGCAGCGACAAGTGGTGATCTCTTATGGGTCCAGGCAGCTGCGTTCCCATGAGTGTAATTATGCCACCCACGACATAGAGCTTGCAGCGGTCGCTTTTTTGCTAAAGTTTTGGCAGTACTACCTCATCGGGGAATGCTACGTGGTTCTCACGGATCAGAAAAGCATGAGGTATATCTTCTCCCAGCGGGACATAAACTTGCGACGACAGAGATGGGTGGAGTTCCTCCAGGATTATGACATCGAGATCTCTTATACTGAGGGAAATGGAAATGTGGTGGCCGATTCCTTGAGCAGGAGGACGCAGAAGGATGCGGTCTGAGAGTCGACGGACGCCTGGAAGGCAATGGAAGAGTTGGATGCCTTGCACCTGGATGCGACGATGGATAGTGGCAGAGGCTGCCTATATCAGATGACAGTGCAGTCATCCCTGTTTCAGCAGGTGGAGGGGTCTTATTGGGGAGTACTAGGGTGTGAGCTGATGTGTGACCAAGTTGACAAGGGCAATGCTCCAGAAGGATGGACCGAGGATGTTCTGAACCAGATTCTTTTCCAGGGAAGCTTGTTTGTCCCAGAGGCGATGCGCGGCAAAGTTCTCAGTGAGTCCCACAACTCACCCCCTGGCGGTACACCCGAGAGTTTCCAAGATGTACTAGGGGTTGAAGAGGCAGTTTTGGTGGCCCAGAGTTAAGCGAGCAGTGGCAGAGGTTGTGGCCAAGTGCCTAGTGTGTCAGTTAGTGAAGGCTGAACACCGAGTTCCAGGCGGCCTACTACAGGCCCTAGATGTCCCCGAGTGGAAGTTGGATGAAATTTCAATGGATTTCATCATGGGACTACCCAAGGTCCAAGGAGGGTACGACGCCATCTGGGTGGTAGTGGACAGTTTGACAAAATCGGCTCACTTTCTGGCGATCAGGGAGTCGAGTGTTTTGGATACTTTGGCACGAAAGTATGTGGATGAGGTGGTGTGGTTTCATGGAGTTCTGAGGTCTATAGTCTCGGATAGGGATGCACGGTTTACCTCGCAAGTCTGGAGAGGGTTGCAGCATGCGTTTGGCACCCAGTTACGCCTTAGCACTGCTTTCAATCCCCAGACTGATGGAAAAATAGAGCACACCATCCAGACCATGGAGGATATGCTGCAAGCATGTGTTATGGACTCAGAAGGATCATGGGTGCAATACTTGCCTCTTGTAGAGTTTTCCTACAACAATAGCTACCACTGTACCAATGGCATGGCCCCGTTTGAAGCCTTGTACGGGAGGCCATGTCGTTCGCCTATGTGTTGGACCGAAGTTGGAGAGGCAGGCATCCTTGGTCCAGAGGTTGTGCAGAACACAACAGAGAAGGTTCAGCTCATACGGGATAGGATGAAGGAAGCCCAGGACCGACAGAAGTCGTATGCTGATACCGGGAGGAGGCCCTTGGAGTTTGAGGTTGTGGACCACGTGTTCTTATAGGTCTCCCCTCAGCGTGGGCAGCGGAGGTTCGGCAAGGGGAGTAAGCTTTCTCCCAGGTTAATCGGGCCCTTCCATGTGTTGTGGCGTGTCGGCGAAGTGGCTTACCATCTAGCGTTGCCACCGCCGCTACAAAAACTACATGATGTCTTTCATGTGTCCCATCTCCGTCGGTATCTGCATGACGATTCACACGTCCTTGATTGGGGTGAGCTGGACATCGAGGACGACGTGACCTTTGTGGAGAGACCAGTGGTGATCGAGGATGGCAAAGAAAAGGTGCTTCGCGGGCAAACCATTCCCTTGGTTTGCGTGTCTTAGAGACATGGTGGTCTTGAGGAGAGTACATGGGGGAGGGAAACATAGTTGCATACCCAGTACCTAGAGTTGTTTTATGTTTTTTTCCATGTTGTACCTATTGTGATAGAACGTTTTGTCTTTTGGCGGTGAAATGTACTGGTTTTCTTCCTCTGCTTGTGCGAGAAAAGCCCCGGCTATGGGGAAAGAGAGAACCCAACCCCTAATCGAGACGCATTAAATTGGATGCGATTAAAACCGTTCGGGCGAGTCAGTGCAGCCCAAAGCGGATAATATCTTGACATGGTGGAGGAGACTCCCCAACCCACATGCTCAGGCAGTTTGGCATGGTATGTTGCTTGGTTTGTGATAGGAAGAGGTTCTTATTTAACGATGAGGTTCACTCTTGAAAGGTATCTTTTGGGGTGGTTGTTCGGACCCACCCGTTCTTTCTGGGTTGTTTAAATTGTCGGGGACCAGAATAGTTTGAGAGGTGTCTGATGTGATTACCCAGACTCTCTTATTCCTTACCTTTTCCAAAACTTGAGTTCTAAAGGAGTGGCGTCTCGGTGAGACCGATCAGTGAGACCGATCGGGGAGACCGATCGGGGAGACCGATCAGGGAGACCGATCGGTGTGACCAATCAGCGTCACCCGGCCTTGTCAAGTTGTTTCCATTAGCGCTCCTTTACGTAAATAGGGTTTTAAACCCTATTCTTACACGTTTAAGTGTGTTTTTAAGACCCATAACGCCCATAAGAGTTTTAATTAAATGCTTCATCAATTTATGATTCGGCTTAAACCACCCAACCCCCTTTTTGTGATGAGTGGATCCACGTGGTCAACCCACGACCCCCGTGCCTTAAACGGTTTCCCGTTTTCACCCCAGCCGTCCCTGGCTCTTATAAACTAAGGGTTAGCCGTGGTTTCTTCTTTCCTCGATCGTGGCTTTTCACAAACAGCTTCTGGTGCATCGGGCGCATCGTTATCCATAAAGTTCCGCACCCCCGGCCTAAACGTCAATCATCTATCAACAAGTATGGAATTTCTCACTTATCTCTCTCTTTTGTGTATCATGTGGGGTGGGCGTGCTTTTGATTATGAATGATTGGGTAAACAAGACCTAATTAAAGATAATAAACAAATTCTATAATGAAATAAGAGGGGCGTTGTGATTATTGATGTTGTCTTATACTTTAATGTTGTTTATTCTATGACCATCTTATTGAGTTGTGCTGGCTTATGTCTCCTGAAAATTGAGGTCATTGGTGGTCGTTGTTTGTGCACTGATGAACCCTGCTGATGTTTTAAATGGCTTGTTTGTGGTAGTAAACTCCTGCTGTGAAAAGTGAATCGGTTAATCACGTATATCCGGCTGAATATTTGAAAGCACCAAGATCAACCCTTTTGTGATAACTCCTAGTTATAACACACAGAATTTGAATCATGGAGTGTGTTAATTCATTTAAATCTTAAAATACCGGCAATCCCTGACTTGTGTTAGTGGTGGTAGTTGGTTTTTTTCCTTTCGGGCCGATTGTTGGAGATGTCGGAGGGGATGGGATCCCCTGTTATTTTATACTCTCGGTGGTTGTGTGAATTTTGGGGGATGGGATCTTCGATTGGTATGGATTCGGTGGTTGTGAGTTTTAATATAGTGTGGATACTTGTTTATTTCACAAATTGGGGTGGAATCCTCTGTTGTTGAGAACCAGGTGTGGGTGTTTTGGTTAATGTTTGACTGTTTACTTTCCTGGACTTATGCCTATTCCTACTAGTTGCCCAGTAGTGCTTAAACGTAAAAATTATTACTGAACATGAAATAAGGAAGGGGAAAAATGGATTGTTAGAGTGAGTCGTGACTCGGACTTGAGTGATGTTGTGATCTATAGGCTGTCTGAAGAAAAACCTAGCTTGGATGAGTGCTTGCTACCTATATATATACTTGTAACTTTGTGTTTCTTATTCGCGCCCCACCCAAGTTGAGCACTTAGTGCCGAACAGCCCCATTTCATGGGGGAGGGTGTTTTTCCCATCACTATTCTTAGTGGCTGGTTATTAGCTCCTTTTATACTCCCTTTCCCGGATAGCCCAAGTATCTTCAGGCAGGTTGTGATGGCCTGAGATCCATTATTAGCCCAAGAACCTTCGGGCGGGGAAGTGTGGTGGTTGGCCAGGTGTGTGCGGCAGGTGGTTTCCCAAGCATCTTCGAGATGAGGCCCTTGTGTCTTCAGGCGTGGCAGTGGATCCTTTAGCCCAGGTGTCTTCGGGTGTGGTGGTGGTTGTTCTGTCCTAGGTGTTTGACAGAATAGTTACATGTGACATTTGTGTCCCAGGTGTGTGCGGGCAGGATTCAGTAGTGGGACTGCGTGCGGTTGAGGCCCAGGTGTGTGTGGGCAGGATTTCAGCAGTGGGACTGCGTGTGGTTGTGGCCCAGGTGTGTGCGGGCGGGTGTGGCAGTGGGACTGCGGTGAGAATGGCAGGATTGGTCCGATGCGTAGGATGTATCAATAACCAGTGGGAAAGTGGTGTGGGGTACCCAAACATCGATGTTCTCTTATTATATATATTAATTGACTTGCGTTATTTGGGGAGTGAGCCTTGGTGAGTCCTAGGATGGATAGTTTTCCTTGTTAGGTGTTTGGTTTACTTTTTTTCTCATGGGACTTTAGTACGTTCTCCCACTTATGCACGAGAGTCTTGGTTTTCCCTACTGAGTGTACTTGTATGCTCACCCTACATATATAAAACTACTTTCAGGTTTCCAGGAGGACTTCGTGGATCACGCGGGACCTTACTAGCTCTGACCTTTGGAGCAGTTGCAGTTGTTGTTTTTCTTTTCCCTTTGGTACTTACCTTGTAGTCACCTTTTGCACTTTGTGGCTTTTACTTTTGAAACATGCATGTGGGAATGGTTTACTTTTGGCTTTACTTTTTACCTTGGTGTTGTTGCATTTCCTTCTCCTAATCTCTCGATCCTTTAAAATAAAAAGGCAAATGGCTTCCATTTGTGAGAAATTTCTATACCCTTGGTGCTAGTCGCCACTCCGGGACCAATTGAAGGCGGGTTTCTGGGGTCATTATCTCTCCTTCAACTTAAAGAAGGAAGGGTCTGGCAATCTACTGACCCTTCCCTCCTTTTGGTGAAGGCGGGTCGTGACAACAATCCACCATCCAAAACTGTAATTACTGTTTATAATTTATGAAATAATTACCAAAGCTTGCTATAAATCACTATTTTGGTAAATTTTCCTGTGATCATTCAATTTTCATAAGGCATAAGCTATAACCAATCAGTCAACATGATGATGTATCTATGTCCATTTATTGATTCACCAATATATATCAAAAACCAATCTCCTCTACTGGTTCTTGTAATCATAGGTTCTATAATTATTTTTCTCTTTAGTTCCTATATATTTGCATGACATTCATATATCCAAAGAAACATGGAACCTTCCGTGTAAATATGTTTTGTGGATTGGTAAACCATAATAAATTTTATTTAAATATTCGACAATATGCCAAAAAAACTAAGAAAAATTTGGATCATAGTCACTAGTGTTGTTCTATTCCAGCATTCAATAACTCATGTATTTGAAAAATCCGCTGATATAACCTATCATGAGATTATATTTCCTTAAAATGAATCATTTTTCATGAAAATTTTACAGTTGGTAAAATTTTCAAAATGTGTATTCATTATAAAATTCATCATTACAATCATGAGGTTATGCTAATTCCCATCCATTCCCTATGAATGTACAAAAATATCATCTCTAATGACTACCATACACTAATCATTAAAATACGTAAAAACTATATGAATTAAATCCATAATTATAGAAGTATAATTTATAAATCCATAGGGGAATAATATAAATTCATTGTTTCCATATCATTGACGTAATTATTTCAGGGGTACATTCCTCATCTTGATGCTCAATTGATGATACCAAGAACAATGTCTAATCTTGGGTTAAGTATTCAACTATATGTAGTTGATAAATTAACTCATCAATGTTGGTAAAGAATTTTTTAACGTTATTGTGACAGTTCTCATTTCCCAATAGTCAATATTTAGTCACATCGATCAATATTTCATCACAAACAATTATAGGTACATCTCATCGAGATTCACATGGACAAATAAACAACATATCAAGAATCATCTATAGTCTATTATTCAATTCATTACACTCAATTGGATTTATTTGATATAGACTATTTTAAAATTTTGTATCTCTCTCTATGAGTTCCATTTAAATCTCAACATTAAAATTCATGGAAATTATGTTAATATAAAATATAATGGAATCAATAAAATATGTCAGAAAATGTGAATATTTGATAATAATTTTCTCTTAAACCACCATAGATAATATCATATTTTGAATGATAATAAAAAAACCTATATTGTATGTGACATCCATAAAAAGTTTATATTATTCAACACATTGTAATATGTTAATAAATCATTTTAAATTATAAAAAATAACATTAATTAAAAATTAATTGATAACAGGTTAATTTTGATAAATAAAATTCATTCCTACAATTAAATCAGATTCAACTAGATGGATAATATTGATAATGATAGGAATCATTCCATCGGAATTCAATCAAATAAGAATTATTGACCTTAGATTCATATGTCATACCAGGATTCATTTTCACTACAAATAGATTATATAATGACTAGGGTGGGATTTTTCTATAATTATGAAATGTTTTACAGGTAACAGACTACTTATATATAGAATAAAATAATAAATTTGTAGTTCTATAGTTTATGGAATGTGATCCTTTCAAAACTTTGTTATCATAAACCACCTAGACAATAGAGATCAATCAATATTTTAAATTTTATATAGGATTAAAAGGCTATTGAAATTTTTCATTATCAAAAAACAATATATATGAGTATATATTATCATAATTATTATACTCTTTTCATTTCAAACACTAAAGTGTGAGTGGTGTATTAATTTTTTCTTATTATCTATCATGTCATAACTTTTTATTCCCACCACATTAGAACTCTAAATTTTAAAGTGATTCTTTTTCAAACCTAATAAGTATTATAGATACATTATGATAAATAAATTTATATTTTCTCAAAACCATAGTTATATTGGGAATCCTATATTTTTTTCTCT
The DNA here is from genome assembly GCA_963277665.1 of Viscum album. Lineage (NCBI taxonomy): Eukaryota > Viridiplantae > Streptophyta > Magnoliopsida > Santalales > Viscaceae > Viscum > Viscum album. The sequence goes on from OY728167.1 coordinate 949,067,772, forward strand.
ATGGTTTCTATAACTTCCATTTAATTCCAACTGACTTTTCTTTTAAAATCCATGATATTGATGGGATCATATACCCTCTATTTCTACCATAACATTACATTGAATTATTTATTCATTACTACTAATATTTAATAAAGATTAATCCTATCAAATAATGTTTTTAATGAATCTATGGATTCTATCAACCTTATATTATGGGTGGATGATAATAAAATAAGAATACAAAACATGTCGTCTAAAACATGCCTAATATGTTCTTTGTAAACCATAATACTTATTCATTATCTCATGTAAATACTTATCAATTAACGTACAATAAATATAGGTAATGAAATTATTTAAATGTATTCTCTGAAACTCATACCACTATGTGGATTAAATTTCATCATGTTTTTACATTTATTGATATGTTTTCACTATTTACCAGATTCACCTTCCAATTGATTAAATTATGTCATAATATTTTTATTCCAATCATTGGATAATTTATAGAATTAATTTAGTGGTATTGATATATTTCAAAGAAAATATAATATAAAATTACACACAAATTGAAGGTGTATGATGCCTCATATATGAAATAAGAAAATGTTATTCTGCTCTTTTTTTCATTTGGATGGTCAACATGATTCTTATATTTAGAATGTAGTGTAATCATATAAAAAAAATCTAATTACTACACCAATTAAATTATGTTTCTAATTACTAAAATCCTTTCACTTTCAATTTCATTCATCGTTAAAAATTATTATTGGGTCCGAGCTATTAACTAAAACCATAAATCATAGTACGAGAAAACAAAAAAATCGATGAAATAATCACAAATAAATTATAATATATCTAAATCCTGAAAAATTATTTTCATTCTAGGAATCCTTATATATAACCTAGTCCATTGAGAGTAATAATCTACAAAAATCCATAAAAATAGTTCTTAAAGATAATGTTAATTGTATATGAATATTATCTAAAATGTAAAATGGCATGAATGAGCCCATTGATTCTCTACAGGTTAGATGTAAGGTGATTATGAAACATCAAGTCTTCGGAAAATGGCCAAGGGATGTTCAAATGTTCAATGTATGATTAAGAGACCCAAGGTATACCTTATAAAAATGTACCAATCTAGGTGATCTCATTACCAATCCACCAACACCATGGTATATTATAAAACATGATTGATATAGAAATTCATTCATAACACCTATGCCACATCTGATATTGAATGGAATACTTGAATTAATAAATGATCAATAATATTTAACTAAAATAATAATAGAATCTAACATTATTAGTAGGAAAATTATATTAAATGAAACACCTAGTAATACAGAAGGCAAGTCTATATAAACTCTTGTATTCTACTCATAGTCATTGGGCCTAATAATGTTAATGATGATTCTGATTGATGTCTCACTTTTTAGGCCACATTATTAAGTGGTATTAACTAGAACATATATAATATCAATACATAGGGAAGGGATACATCCCAATTCCATCAATTATTTTTGACCCTAGATGAAATAACCTTCAAATTAGGGTATAAACCCCCATGTATGATGGTCATGTCAATTATAAGATAACCCAAACTTTGGGTGATGATTAAAGATCACACACTATTATACAAAGAGGGATTCTTGAAAAAATATGTAAAAAACAAAAAATTTATGGAATCATATCTATTTTCTAGGCCATTATTCCTTACTCCACCCATATATGGATAGACCAAAAGAACAAACCCTATGAAAACTTTTCAACACTAAAGAGATTAAGGGAATAAATCTACCTTCTAGAATTTAAATGACATGAACGCGTAGTACATAGTGTGTCTTACCTAACCTAGGTCTTACCGTGTGTATTACCCCATACCATGGTACTTCGGTTCGTGCTTGTGTACTCTAATTGGGCCTATGTATGAGTTTGTGTCTAGGTATATGACCATTTCAGTGTACCAGGTCATGATACTGTAATATAAACATGTCCATGCCCATGTACTCCATGTTTACATGATTAATACTTTGAAACAAATCACATTGTAACACACCAAGATTCCACGGTATGTTTCCCTTTGAATAATGCAATAGATTGCATTGTACGAAACTTCAAGATTCTAACACACCACGACCAATAAAAATATCCATTATGAATAATAATACCAACTTTTTGAAATTTTATAAATTATAATTTTCAAAATGGACTTCATTTTTGTGTTCATAATTTTTAAATTCTCTTAGGGTTAATTTTTGGTATGTTTCAGAAATTTTTCAAATTTTTATGAATATTGAAACAGACTACGTTATTGGTTGAAACCTAATTTTTATTTAAATAATTATTTGTTTTACTTAAATTTATTTTAGGTCAAAATATATACATAATATATATATAATTTTAATTAATTAATTGGATTCATTTTATTAATGTTTAGATATATAAAAATTTTATTGAACTTTTTACCGTCTTTTACCCACCTCCTATGAGCATTTGGAAATTTTCATAAAACATAAATATAACACTTCTATGAGTTGAATTTCAGAAATCTTACACACAAGATTAATATCAATAAGTAAAATTTGGTTCAATTATATTTAAATAATTTTTGGGGAATATTAACTTTTCACTTTTATTTACCAAGATTAAAAGTAATAAGGTAATTTAGGGTAAAAATGATATCATAATTACCCTAAAACATGTATTAATTCTATTGAATATGTATAATTCAACCATAAAAACCATAGGAATAAAATATGATTCTTTTTTGGTCAACTTAGATTTGATTAGAACATTTATAATTATCTTATTTAAAGAAGAGTTAAAAGTGTTAAATTCAATGTTTAATAACTAAACTATTTTTAAAATTGTGTTACACACAATTTCAATTCAACTGTAAATATTAATTAGATAGATAATAATATTTACTACATTATGGTATTTTATTTATAATTTATATTCACTAAATAATTTAATTAATTAATGACAAAATGATGATGCAGTAATTACGTTATTAATGAAATATTAGAATAATTGTTATTATAAATATCCAAATAAATATAAACTGAGACTTCTGATGATTTAAAAAAAATTAGGTTAATAAGACTTTTTATGGTTGTTTAAATAAATTTTACTTGAATTGATAAAGTATTTATGGCTTTCAAACAAATCAAATACTAAACCGGGTCAAATTTGACGTAATAGAGTTTTTTAAATCAAATAATATATTATTAGTTGATATAATATTAAAAAAACTAAGATTGGGGAAGAGTAAATAGATAAGGATATATATATATATATTAATAATAAAACACATGGGTTTTTTTTGACTAGTTATAGTATGTTTATTAACTATATAATATAAAAATACAAGGATACATGGTAAATGTAAAACTATTTTACTAAGAGTTAAATCTAAAAGATAAGGTTAATATAACGATGTAAACCTATCTAAAACTTATTGGTTGTAATTTTTTCAACCCATCCCCACCTTATCCTTGAAATAATTAAATTTTGGGCCATTAGAAACCAAAAAATATTTTATTATAAAATAACATTTCAAGTCTTTCCTAAAGTGACCCTTTCCTCTCTTATGAAAAGAAAATTCCCCTTCTCTTAATTTCAGACCTCCAAATCCTTTTGTCTCGGCAAAAACCTGCCCAAATATCTTCCAAACATCCCTAAATTTAACCTAGAGGCCTTAATTTGATCATAAAGAAAACCTATGGATCCCTTTTAATCATCTCAAAAGAAAACACATGAAGTTGGGGTAATAATTTCACCACGCTCTTTCAATATATTTTCTTCTTCCACTTCCACTTTCTTTGTTGTTTCCATTCTAAAATAATTAATATAGAATATTATTTATACTGTGATGTTATTTTAATGTTACAACCATATTCATTATTTTATCAATCATATATATGAAAAATTCACCATATCTGTGTTCGTACAGCTTACCATCACCACGTTGTGGTGTAGTTTGTTAATCAAACACTTCATTATTTGGATGAGTATAATAAAAAGTATAATTGATTTAATAATAAATATACCATATTAATGATTATTTATATATGATATACCATTCAATTACAATTGATTTCACGATCAATATACTGATATTGTCGCTCGTGCGTACGTACGAATTATCGTCTCCACAAACTCGATGAGATTCATTCCCCGACATAATGATTAAAAATAATTTTCATTTTATGATTAAAAATTATTTCTAAGAAAATAACATATTTATATATATGAATAAAATAAATATTATCCATAACAAACATGGCTTATGTAATCGATAATATAAAAGAAAACAGATCAGTTAACACCTGAAACAATGATACTATAGAAATATTATTAAAAATGCAATATAAGAGGGTCATATATGATGTCATATTTAGGTATATAGTTCATGTATAATTTGATAACAATAATTTAAATATTATACTGGTGGCTGACATACCCTTGACCAATGAAAAGTACAAGGTAAGGGTTAATTCCACAATCTCTTTATTATCTGAGGTTGTTTTTATGTAAGTATCTATTCAGACCTATTAATCATCCACATACGTGTTTTCTTAATAATGTATTTTAAAACATTTTTACTATTTACTAGAAAATGGTTTACTAATATTTATACCCTTACTTGGCCTTATATTTTTTGAAATCAATCTTTTCTTCATTTCCCAAACAATGTACTTTATGAACAGTTCGACAAAATTAAGGTTAGAATGTTTTTTTTAACATATACGGCGAGTGCAGCAATTTTCTACCGTTATAACAATGTCATGATTCCCTTAAAATTTTATAATAATATTTTCAAAATATTTGAATTCTTTTAAAATTACATGACTTTTAAATTATTTCAAAATAGAAATAGATGTTTCTCTAAAAAAAATTTGATTTCATCTATGTCAACTTGCTTTTGATGGATTTTAAGATTGTTTGAAGTTGATTTTTTATAATACAAATATTATATATTTTATTGAAGGTTTTTTATATGTTTGACTTTTGATATGTTATTTTTATATCATTCATTGTATATGGGTAAATAATTGAAATTTTGTATGCTAGTTATAATACGAATGTTTATGTAATAATTAAACATTTTCATATAAGGAATGAATTGGACTTAGTAAGTGATGGGTGGAGCCTTCTATAGCTTCTCGATGCATTGGTAAGTCTAATGAGACAAACTAGTATCTTGGCACAATTCCTAAAAAAATATTTTTTCTAATCATGGCACATGGACTTGACTATGTGGTTATTATGTCTCGCATTATGCATTCCATCATTAAGAAATTTCATATTAAAATTTCATGTGATTATTCGAATAGTAAAATATCCATGTGAATATGTATATGGAGTTATTTTAATTTATCATTTCCATATTAAATTGAAGTTTATGTTTAAAAGTCTTTTATTTTAGTCTTATACACTTCCATAAATTTTTATTTTTATTTATGAATGTTTCTGCTATATTGTAATATTTATTGAGCACCTGATCTCACCCCTTTGTATGTTTTATTTTTTCTAAGAGATGAAGAAGTATTTAAGGGTTGACCTGCATGGATTGGCTAAGGATTTATGTATGTTAAAAAGGGACAAAATTTTGTTGATGTTTTTATTTTTGGATGTAATGTAAAAACTATGAATGTATCTAGTGCTTCCAAGGCTAAAAAAATTAATAAGTGGTATTGTGGGACATGATTCCATGTATCATGTCTATGTAATGCAATAATGAACCAATTATAGGTAACAGGGGGTGGGGAATTACATTTGGTAATAGAGGAAGTTTAGTACAAACCATGGATACTATATTTATAAAGACTCAGATGAGAGAACACTATCCTAAGATAGACTTTGATGATTAGTACAGATGAGCTTCATAAAATTATGGTACTATAGATATTTTGTGAGTTTTCAATGCAATACTTCCCTCTATGGATATGAGTAGGTAGAGTCAGCTCGGGCACCGATGTACCTAGGGGTAAAACCCAAACACACCTCTTTGAGCTAGACTCGAACTGGAACTGGTACACAACAATGGGCCTTGATTTACTTTTGGTTATGAAACTCCTAGGGGATATGCTTCAGATAATTCAAATTTTATTTATAAACCATTAATAAGGATTATAAGTATATACTTCCTCAAAGAAAACATTTTTATGAGTATTTATTATTTCGATTAACTGTTCAATTTATGTAAAGAGTTTTACAAGTTCATAATTTTGTATTGTGGTTCATAAATTAATCTAATGAATGCTATTGTTTAGAAATAAAGACTATTGGAAGGAATGAATACTATATGAATGCACGTAATTTATGTAGGGATTTCCCTCCAACTCAAGATAAATATAGTGGAGCTAGTGATTCAACCGGTGCTGATCAGCTTATCACTATACTGGGGAAACTGAGACAGGTTATGAATAATATCATTACCCATATAGAGCACCATGATCCACAACCCCGAGGATCAATGTAATAGTTATTCATGAGACAACAACCACCAACATTAAACAGCAATACAAATCCATTTTTTTTAGCAATGGATAAGTTCCATAGAGAAAATAGTTCATGATTTTGGGTGTAGCGAAAAAGAAAAAGTTGTCATGGCAGTTTATCACCTCATGGGAGATGAAGATCAATGGGGGTCAATTATTCAAAACACAAAAGAAGATGATGAAGTATAAAATATGGAATGGTGATAGTTTAAAGATATTTTTTGGGAAAAATATTTTCCTCATGACCATGGAGCAGATATAGAAAGGTGACATTCGATTTTGAGACAAAAGTAGGATGAGAATGTTGCAAAATATGAGGCTAAATTTACTAGGACTGAAAGGAATACGAAATATTATATATATAATAGAATGAGTAAGATTGATCGATTATTTAATGGGATAAAACAATTTCTATTGCGAGCATTATTCCCACAATAATTCATATCATACGAAGATATCGTCTCATGTGCTATCATGACAAAAAAATAAGTCTCTATGTCATATGAATTTAATGAATATAACGAGAAGAATATATATTTTGAACACTCTAGAAATGGAAATGAGGGGAAGAAGTGATATATTGAATATCCTTCACGTGGTAAATGTGGCTAAAAACACCCCGATACTTTCCAGAAATGAATGAGAGTCTATTAATAGTGTAGTGAAAAAGGAAACTAAAATCGTGATTGTAAATAGAAGAAATTGGCTTTCAATGTTGAATGCTACAATTGTAGACAAAAGGGGCATTATGAAAATCAATGTCCTATTCTACAAAGAATATTACACCAAAAAATTCCAATGGAGCAAGGCCTAGCTTATGTGATCACTACTACTGAGGTTGAAGTTTCGAAAGACGTGGTGGTAGGTAATTTTATGATTTCCTCATGATTAGACAATGCTTTATTTGATTTTGTATCATCTCATTTTTTCATATCTTCCCAGATTTATAGTTAAATTATGTAATTCAAATTTTATTTAACAAGGGTTTTGTCATTCAAAACTCCTAAGCAAAGTATCATTGTAATAATGTTTTGTGAATCAGTTCCCATTAATGAATATAAATGATAAGTATCTATTGTTCTCATCGTCATACCCATGATTGAATATAATATAATCCATGTTATGGATTAAATTTCACACTATTATGTGAAAATTTATTATAAAAATAAGGAGGTTGCAATTGATGATGATGATAAAGATTACATTATCTTCATAGGAGAAAAGTCACCACCCAATTCATATCTAGATCCACCCCCTACAGCTGAACTAAATTCAGTTAATTAGGATGAATAGAATGATTTAAATACGGTTGAGGAAAGGAATTTTAAAATAGAGGGTGTACCAATTGTGAAAGAATATATTGATGTGTCTCCAAAGGATTTACTTAGACATCCTCTAGAATGAGAAATTGAGTTTTCTATTGATTTAATTCCTTGTTCAAGAACCATATCGAAGACCCCTTATAGAATGGCCATTGTGGAATTAGTGGAACTAAATAAACAACTAGAGGGATTGAGTAATAATGTATTTATTTTCCCTATTGTTTTTCCATGGGGATCCCATGTTCTTTTTGTTAAGAAAAACGATGGATATATGAGGTTTTGAATTGACTATAGGGAGATAAATGCTATAACAATTAAAAACAAGTATCCCTAACCACACATTGATGATTTATTCGAACAACTTCATGGAGATCAATATTTTTCAAAGATTGACCTTTGATCTAGATATCAATTTTTGTGTGTGAATAAGGAAGAAATTTCGAAAACAACATTTTGAACCAGGAACAGTAATTACAAGTTTATGGTAATGGATTTTGGATTGACTATTGCACCCCTTGTCTTCATGGATCTAATAAATAGAGTTTTCAATGAATATATTGATGACATTGTTGTGGTATTTATTGATGATATTTTGGTATAATAAACAATATATGAATATCATGAAAATCCCTTCCGCCTTATCCAAATGACTCTTAAAAGAAATGAATTATATGAGAAGTTTAGAAAGTGTGAATTCATTTTTCAGGAGATTTATTTTCTTGGCCATATTGTCTCTAAGGATGGAATCACTATTGATACTTCTAAGAAAAATGAAACCCATGAAAGGCTATCCTCGATGAGTATAAATGAAGAATGTATTTTTATTGGTTTAGGAGCTTATTATCGGCATTTTGTTAAAACATTTTCTAGATTGTCAAACCCATTAACCAATCTCACATGTAAAGGAGTTAATTTATTTTGGAATGAAGAGGGTGAAAATGTTTTTAAGAACTAATAAATGATTAGTTAATGATCTTATCTTGAATCTACCATCAAGAATGATGAGTTTTTTATTTCTAATGATGCTTTCAATAAAGGACTTGGTTGTGTCCTTATGTAGAATGAAATTTTTATTGCCTATGCGTCACGACAGCTAGAAATTCATGAGAAAAAATATCCTACTAATGACCATGTGTTAGTAACTGTAATCTTTTCACTGAAAATATAGAGACACTATTTATATGGTAAAAAATTTGAGATTTATACTGATAAATAGAGTTTGATGTATATTTTCTCACATAAAGAACTCATCATAAGGAAAAAACTATGGCTTGAACAACTCAAAGATTTTGATGGAACTATACTCTAACACCCAGTGAAGGCAAGTAAGGTGGTAGATGTTTTGAGCTTAATGAATCCCAATGTTTTGAAGAAAATGAGAGTTGAAAGGGATACTATTTTCTTGGATCTATTAAAAATAGATATGAGAATAAACATGGATGGTGAAACATCGAATTTTTTTTAATGGTTGCTAAACCATATTTACTAGAAAGGATAAAAAGTTCTCAGACTTATGATGAGAAATTTAAAAAGAAAATTAAAGCTATAAATTATGGGAGATTGCTCGACATCATATATAAAGATGGTATTTTGAAATTTTGGAAAATCCAGTGTGTACCCGATATACCTAATCTAAGAAGGTAATTGTTGGATGATTCTTATAGCTCAAGTTTTACTCTACACCTTGGTAACACTATGATGTATTGAGATTTGAAAGAACATTTTTTGTGGGATAACATAAAGAGGGAGATTACTGATTTTGGGTCAAGATGTATGGTCTGTGAACAAGTGAATTTTAGAATGAAACATCCTAGATGATTCATGCAACCACTTCCCATACCTGAGTGGAAATGGGATAATATTACGATTGAATTTGTCAGGAGGATACCAATGAATACTAGAATAAATGATGAAATAATGGTAATTATTGATCATCTTACCAAGTCAGCACATTTTTCTATTATAATAGAATATTTACCAATTGAACGTCTAGCACGACTATATATTAATAGGTTTGTAAGACTCCATGGTGTACCCCTATCAATTGTTTCTGATCGTGATCCTTATTTTACATAATGATTTTTAAAAAGTATTCAGAATGAATTTGATATTGAACATTGTTTGAGCACTGCCTACCACTCTCAAACTGATGAACATTCAGATAAGACAATTCAAACCGTAGAAGTCATGTTGAGATCTTTTTCACTTGACATTTAAGATATGTGGGATAGATATTTACCTATAGTTTAATATTTATTGAACAATAAATTCCATTCATGTAATTAGATGGCTCCATATGAAGTGTAATATGGAATGAGATTTCACACGCCAACTTGTTTTGGATGATGTTGGTGAAAGAATACTCATAGGACATGAAATTTTTGAGTAAACGATGGAAAATGTTATGGTTATCTAAACCCACATAAAATTTTCTCAAAGAAGGAAAGAGAGATATGCTGATAACTGAATAAAGGATTTAAAATTTCATGTAGGATATCATGTTTTCTTAAAGTTATCTCCATGTACTGGTGTTATAAGATTTGTTAAAATGGTAAATTGAGTCACAGGTACAACGAACATTTTGAAATTCTACAATGAATTTGAGTTATAGATTATCATTTAGAAATGCCTCCAAGTCACTCCAATGTTCATGATGTGTTCCACATATCACTGTTGAAAAAATAAATACCTGAAAAAATGCATGTAATAACCTACGAGGTAATTGAATTGGAACCTGGACTGTCTTTTTTTGAAGAGCCTACCAAAATTTTTTATACAAGAGAAAATGTGTTGAGAAATTGGACGACTCATTTGTTAAAAGTTATATGGAGAAACCATAAAATGAAAAATGCAATGTGGGAACCATATGAACTTATGATGAAGAACCACCTGAATAATTTAGTGTTTTAGTATTATAGAAATTTCTAGGATGAAAATATTTGGAGGGTAGAATGTCACACCCCAAGCTTCGATGGTATGTTTCCCTTTGAATTATAAAATAGCATGCATTGTATGAAATTTTGAGGTTTTAACACACCGCGACCAATCAAACTAGCCATTATGAATAGTAATAGCCACTTTTCGAAATTTTATAAATTTAATTTTTCAAAATGGACATCATTTTTGATTTTGGAGTATTGAAATTTGCATAGGATAAATTTTTGGAATTTTTTTAAACACTTTCCAATTTTGATGAATAGTGGAAAACAATACGTTCTTGGTTAAATCCAAAATTTTATTTAAATATTATTTTATTTTATTTAAATTCATTTTATGTAAAAATAGGTACATAATAACTATATAAGTTAAAAGTAATTAATTTGTGTCGTTTTATAATAATTTTAGATATTTAAAATTTATAATAAACATTTTACCGTCTTTTACCCACCTCCTAAGAGCATTTTCAAATTTGCATAAAACATAATTTTACCGCTTCATTGACTTGAATTTCAAAAATCTGAGAGACATTGTTAATATCAGTATGTAATATGTGGATCAATAAGATGAAAATAATTTTTGGTGAATAGTAACTTTTGAATTTTATTTACCACAGTTATAAGTAAATAGGGTAATTAAGGATAAAAATGATATCATAATTACCCAAACAAATGACCTTATTATATTAAATTAGTATTATTAGACCCAGAAAACATAGGAATAAAATATGATCCTCTTTGGTCCATTTAGATTTGATTAGGACATTTATTGTTATTTTATTTTAAGAAGAGTTGAAAGAGTTAAATTAAACGTTTAATAACTAATCCATTTTTAATATAGGGTTACAGAAAATATATATTAGGTTTTAAATATTAATTAGAAAGCTAAAAATATTTCATACATAATGGTATTTTGTTTATAATTTTTAGACATTAAATAATCTAATTTATTTATGACACAATAATGATACAGTAATTACCTTATTAATGAAATATTTAAGTAATTGATATTATAAATATATAAATAACTGTAAATTGAAACTTTTGATGAATTCCATTAGTAATATAGTTTAATATGACATTTTAGGGTTAGTTAAATAAATTTTATTCTAAGTGATAAAGTATTTATGACTTTCAAAATAATCAAATACTAAATAGTGTCTAAGTTGACATAATTGTGTTTTTAAAACAAATACTATATTATTAAATGATATAATATTCCAAAAAATATAAGGTTCGGTCAAAGGACATATATGGTGCTATATATATATTAATAATGAACACCATTGTGTAATATTGGCTTGTTATAGTAATTTTATTAACCAAATAATATAAAAATAAAAAAAGACAAGGTTAATGTCAGACTATTAAACTAAGAGTCAAATATAAACGATATGGTTTATATGATGATATAAACCTATATATAATATATTGGTTGGAGTTTTTTGACCCAAACCCACTTCACCCTCTAAATAATTCATTTTTGAGCCATTAGAAACCGAAAATAGTTTTATTATAAATTAACATTTCAAGCTTTTCATAAAGTGACCCACACGTCTCTTATTAAAGGGCACTTCCCCTTCTCTTAATTTCACACCTCCAAAGAATTTTTTCGTGGCCAAAAACCTACCCAAATATCCTTTGAACATTCCCCAAATAATCTTAAGTGTATTACATTGATCATAAATCCAACTTAAAGAGCCTTTTTGATAAATTCAAAAGGAAAAACTAGAAGTGGATGTAATAATTTTACCACCCTCTTTCAGGTTCTTTTATTTTTTCCACTTACTCTTTTATTGTTGTTTCCATTATAAAATAACAACTCTAGTATCATTATATAATATGATTTTTGTAAAATGTTACAACCATATTATTTATTTTATCCATCATATTAATGAAAAAGTCACCATACGTGTGTATGTAATGCTTACCGTCTCCACGTCGTGGTGTAGTTTTTTATTTAAACACTTCATCATTTTGATGGGTATAATAATTTTTATAACTCATGTAAATAATAAATATAACATGTTAATTATTTTTTATATTTGATATATCACCCAATTACATATGATTTTCTTATCAATATATGATATCATATTTATGTATATAATTCTTTTATAAAGTAATAAAAATGATTTAACTATTATTTATAAGGTTAACATACCCTCTTATAAAGAAATGTACAAGGTTAGGGTTAATTCCACAATCTCTTTATTATCCGAGTTTGTTTTTATGTATGTATATATTGGGACATCTTTATCTACCACATCCATGTTTTCATAAAAATTTATTTCAAAACATTTATCTTATTTACTAGACAATGGGTTAATTTCATTTATACCTTTATTTGAACTTATATGTTTTGAATGGATTCCTTCCATCATTTTCAAAATATGGTACTTTATGACATTATCGACCAAATTAATGTAAATATTTTTTTTAACATATTCAGTGAGGGAGGATATTTTATTCCATTATTACATCGTTGAAACTTTCCTTACAAGCTTATGAAATTGTTTTCAATATAAATGTTTTCTTATAAAATTATATGACTTTGAAATGATTTCAAAATGGAAAGAGATATATCTCGATAAAATGTTTTCATTTCATCTATGTCAACATCCTTTTGATGCATTGCAAGATTATCTGAAGCTGATTTATTATGATACAAATCTACCATATTGTATTGAAGGTTCTTTTGATATGTTTGAGTGTAGTTGTGTAATTTTTATACCATTCATGGTAAATAGATAATGTATTGACTTTTCTTATTCTAGTTTTAAAACGAATTATTATGTTATGATTAAACTTTTTGATATGAGGAATGCATTGGACTTTGTAAGTGACATGTGGAGACCTCTATTGCTCTTTGATACATCGGTAGGTCTCATGAGAAAAATGGTTTCTTGGCAGAAGGCATTGGCAAAATCATATTTGTAGTCTTGGCACAAGGCATTGATTATGTGGTTATGAATTCTGGCAATATGCATTTCTATATTTTGAAATCGGATATTGAAATTGAATGTGTCTATTCAACTAGTAGAATATTCATGTGAATAATTATGTGGCATTATTTGATTTTAACTTTCCATGTTATCTAGAAGTTTATGTTTAAAATGATTTTTTAGTCTTATACATTTCCATAATTTTTTATGCTTATTTATGAAATTTGCCGCTATATATTTTTACTTATTGAGCATTTGAGCTCATATCATTCAATGTTTTATTTTTCTCTAGAGGTGAAAAAGTATTTAATGGTTGACCTCCATGTATATGATAAGGTTATAACTGTGTTCAAAGGGGAAAAATTTTTGTTGATTTTTTTATTTTATGGTTTAATGTTAAACTTATGAATGTATCTAGTACATTCAAGGATACTAAACTATTATGCCTTTTGGTACATGATTCATTTTATCATGCAAATGTTATGTAATAATGCACTTACTCTGGGTAACTGGGGTTGGGGAGTTACATACATGGTAAGTCATAGGTCTCAAATTAAATGTGATATTTTATTGTTTCTTAAACCATAGCCACCACATCTAGCATACTATACAACATGTGTTCTTGAGACCCAAAAATAAATAGTTAGTTTTTAAAAAAAATATTATGTAATTCACCCATATTATTCACCTTAAAATTCCACTTCTGAATCCTCCACAAATAATAATTATGAAATTGGACCTATGGTTGACAAAACAAAGTCCGTCATCATTTTGTAGGTACTGGTTAGACTTTTCCTTTTGATTTACCTCCCATCGCACCATATCGTTGCTACATGACAGGCCCTGAATCTGGGAATCCCATATCTAAATAAAATACTTAACCTATCATTGATCATCATAATCACACATCGATCACTCCATCAATTGGGAATCCAAACCCTTGTTGTTGATCTATTGTGTGAAGGAACGATCATTCAACAATCATCCACTCAGTATTATTTGAACAACTGGACAATGAAAGTACCAATAATGAACATGAAATGAAAATGGAAGGAATGCTTAAAAAATAATATTAATTAACATCATACATTATTTGTGTTGGCCACGATCCCTTTCAATTAATACAATAATCAAAGATGAAACTGTAAATCAATAATATTTACCAATATTAATCCCAATACCCATGGATAAAAACCAATGTATGTAAACATGATCAAAACGATAATCAATATATTTGTTTAATTGATTGTTTTATTTAGATAATAAACTCATACGAAATAAAAAAATAATATAAATGAAATATTGAAGGATTAGTCTTATCAATAATGAAGGGTGGTCACAAAAAATTGTGTTATATGAGATCAACAAGCTTTTTTTGGAATGAAAATTGTCGATCCACATTCTATCATTGATCATTTGAGGTTCATACTCCAATTATTGTCTCATCATCTATAGGGTTATGCATTATTCGCACATTATTTTCCATTATTGTTTTTATGTTGGACTAGAATTTTATAGGATGTTATGAATAAATATATAATTTATTTAATTTAATATTCGTCCCAAGATGGTTCTCAAAATGAAAATTTTATACACACAAAGGTGGTTCTATTCCTATAGTACAAACTATAATATGTATATAATAGAGATATCAAAATTGTAATATGAAACTATGGTGGAGATATATTCCATTAATATTAAAAAACTACATGTCCATGATATAATATATTTTTGTTAATATTATGTTAATACTAAGAATCCCCAGGCCACTACTATTAAACTAACCCATTGTATATATCCAAAACTATTATTATATATATTATTAATAATATAATGTAAAAAAAGTCTTCTTTCTTCTTCAAACATTAGTGAATTTCATCCAAAAAATAATAACAACCAAGAAATAATATGGTAATGAGAACATATCTTGTTGAAAAATTGATAGGTAATCTCTTGAATTTTCAAATTCTTCCACCAAACACACACCATGGGATCCATTAATCTATAGAGGACCTTCCCCTACATTTCATGGATCTATAACGGGTTTTTTTTAATTTTTTCACTTTCCATGTTATCTAACTCACCTCTGTGGATAACTTCTTATTCATTATGCACAAACCTAATCACTTATAAAACATTGAATAAATCGTGTACCATGTCTACTTTCAGTTATAAGACACTGTGGGATACCACCACACTAACCCTACAGTGTATGAAAGAAAAGTAAAATTAATCTCAAAATTTCATTCCACCATAGCCAAATCTCTCATATCCACATTGTGGTGAGGCCTTCAATAACACTTGGTATCCCTTATGGAAATCCATAAACCACAATTATTAGCCCTAATAAAATGTATAATAGCCTTATTAAATCCTTATATACTCTTAAATGATGTGCACCTTCATTGTTGTTTCTTGAAGAAACTCTAGGAAATGTACTATAGGGTCTCCTAAAAATGTACATCATATTCTTGACCTAATGTGTATCCCATAAAAGGCCCAAAATGGTTTCATACCAATGGTAGAATCATAGGTATTATCTTATTCATGTTACACTTGTGTTTGGTTATTCTACAAAATATGAAAAAATTCAAACATGAAATACCACATCCTGCATTTCAAAACCAAATTGTTCCACTCATTCCAACCATCTGTCTTTGGTTGAAATATTTTTCTAGAGAAACATTATCCCAAATGACTCCATCAAAAATATCCATAATCAATACATGATTATAGAATCAATGAATAAAATTATCGTTGGGGCATATTTTTTACTTATGATATCTTCCTACACATAGTGGTGTCTCAATATCCTTTCTAATATTTTCTCAAGGACATAAATAAAGAGGGTTTACATGGTGAGTAATTCTAAGATCATTCATTTAGTATAATTTACACTCTATTGTTATTGGGTTCCAATAACTATGAACAAAAATATACCATCCCACTTCATCTATGGAACCCTAGGAGGATTATTTAAAGATTTTAGAACCTGGTGCTCAATCATTACCTACTAACATGTGATGTTTCATGAGATATACTCAAATAAATTTTTATTCATACATGGAATCATATACTGACATCTACTGTCATGGTACATTATTTAATCATTGAGATTTAATACCAAAGGGGATGTATGAAGGCCCCAGAAAACCCCATCATGACACATCACATGTAAAATAATATCTCCTCTAAAAAGTGTTATGTTTTCCTCATCTATAAAAATTAAATTCAGATCACGTTGAGTGGATATTCAAATGAACATGGTTTCATATATGGTATTCAAAATTGATCCTACCTAATAGTCTATATATGTTTAGGTTTAACAACCGTCTAATGATGGTATGATTCCCCATTATTGTATATTATATACAACTAAAATGAGAAACAAATCGTTGACATAATCCTCACCAATAGAGAACACAATCTCAAATTGAGATAATCGATCACCATGGTCGCCTTCCGAAGAGTATATACCTTCCTAATCCATAAAAAAAGAGAAAAATATCCATTGAAAATATCTATAGTTATTTTCCTTATTTGAAAATATATAATTGAGGTACATATGATTAAATTTATGATAAACTCTCAACCTTAATATAGTTTCAAAAAAATCATTATGGTGGAGAATACAATTTTAATCTCTAGATCAGGGGCCAAATGGTTTTACACAAGTTATATAAACAAGATGAACCCATATGAAATACCTTCTAACCCCTATATCAAAACACAACCATGGTTTTTTACATATGCATTACATAACACTATGTACTCAACACCCTCCTTGGGTAGTATTATTATGAGGGATCTCATTGTCCTTAATCATAACTTAAGAAAAGAATGTCGGATCCTATCCATCCTCAAGAAAATTTTTCCTATAAAATTTAAAGGAGTGGATGGCTTCTATGTCTAGAAAAAATATGTTATTAATTCTTTATAGTAACATAGAAACATAATGAATCTATATACATCAATAATGGTCATGGGTGGCTCCAAATCCATCACTTCATCAACCTTTGTTTTATCAACTTTTATTCTATCTTCATATATAACATTTTAATATATGTGGTCCTCTCAAATCAATAACTAGAACATTAAGAGTATCCCATAAATATGTTTCCATTAATCACATACAGTACCACCCTCATGTGTCTTTTGTTCTTTCCTCGATGTCAATATACAAAAGAATGTAATCGATGATGGACACCAAATGTTGGTCTAATAAAATATGATAAACCATATTCATGAGGCCCATGTTTCTTTTGAGTGTTCATTAAGAGGAATTTAATTAAAAGTAATCTTAGATACCTTATTGAAATTAATATTCAATCCTTGGTATGTATTAAACCATAATATAGTCCAAATGATATCTTGAAATGAGGTCAATCATTGAGAACCATATCTACCCCATCATCTGTTCAATGAGGTCATCAATCCTAGGAAGTGGACACATATTCTTTGCAGTAATTATGTTTAGGTGAAGAAAATCCTCACACATATATAAACTCAATTACACCTTCATAAAAAACAATATTTTTTATACTCTAGGGGACACATAGGTTCTGATATAATTCTTCTTCTATAACACCATCATTAACACCTCCATCTCACAATTCCTCATGGGTTTCATATGATATAAATTTTATAATAAAAGTTTAATAATTGGGTGAATGCCTATGAATATGTCTAAATCTATGTTGGGAGGTAATTCTATGATATCTTTGTGGAAGACATCCACATACTCTTCCAAGAACAATAGAAGATGAAAGATTAAGAATTTACTACTAAAAAAGACATAATACCCAAATGGTTGGTAATAATATATTTACTCAAATGTATAAGAGTATACTAAAAAACCTAGGATTCCTTATCACATATGAAGGAACACATTATACTATTACTGTTGGCCGACATCATCCTCAATATGAAATAATTAAAATGGGAATGAACTATTAATATAAAATTCATACATATGATGAGACCATGGGGTCTAATTGTGCAATGCTGAGATCCCAACACAATATTTTTATTCCATGTGTCTTGTAACATATCATTTTGAAGTGAGTGGTCAATAAATCTCCCCTTATAGATTTTTCAAAGTTGAACGGTCAATCCTGGGGCTCTTATTGAATCTCAATGTCTGGAACCAGATATACTGAATAAAAATTTTGGCTTCTAACATTATATTTTCCTACCACATATAATGTATATATTTCAATGATCGTACATAGAGTAATTCATAGATATTCATGGTAATTGGACTCCACTACATATTGATGTCCTTTTTGGTCACAACTGGTTCTATAATCCTGGGGGTGTTAGATGGGGGGTCATGGTGGAAACATGTCAAACCATCTACCACTTCATACTACTATCTTTTATCCTCGGCCACATCATCATCCCAAAATACCTATAAAATATTTCTGAAATATATGCATAGATGGTATATCAAATCTCTCTTTGTTAATTTTTTTATGGGTTAAAAAATCCCATGTGAGATGTCTGTGGAATTCGAAAGGGTAACAATGCCTCTTCTTATACTAACTAAAACTGTCTTGGTATTACAGTCCCATAAAACTCATATTCCATGAATTCCTATGGAATCATCTCACATGCCTGGATCTATATTCCCAATATCAGTTACAATATAAAAATGTGACACTCATGTGTTACCACTACCATCAATAACTATCGATGTCTTACAGGATAAAAAAATATCTACTCTAAATCATGATAGTTTACACCAATATATGTTTGAATGAAAAAAAAAATAAAACTATCCTGGATATATTGTAGATAGGATTCTTTAAAGTATGTTCTTGGATAAAAAATTCATTAACCATATACATTGATTATTGTTAGAGGTTATTAAACCTCAATGAATACTGAAGACTCTCATAAAACTTCATAGAAGCTACACCATATCCAATTTGAACACACCGGAAACTATTGTTAGATAGATCATCATAATGAAAACAATCGCAAAATCTTCCCTATAAATAGTAATATAATCATATGAGAGGTACACCAAACTCCACCAACAACCTACTGATCCATAAAAAATTATTTATTATTGGACCCAGTCTGATTTCATAGTGGATTAATAAGGATAAATTCTCGTTAAACCTCCTCAAAACAGTCCATTAATGTATTAATTACAAGAAATTCGTGAATCCAAATGGTTTTTACATCTAAAAATCATGATATCATCTGTTCTGACATGCCTCATCCATTTGTGAGACCATTACAACATACTACTATCCATGTGGTGTTATGAAAAGAAAACCAACTTATGGTTCCACTGCCTGAAACCTCCTTGTATTGAATCCCTATCACTACGAATATCATAATCATAGTCATATTATGGAATCTTATTGTAATTTCATAATAAAGGAAAAAATTAAGAGTCACTATATACCTATGTTAAGAGTATATAGACTTAGGTCACTCAAAAATGATATGGAAAACACAACCCATTATTAAATGAATCACGTGATAATGTTTTCTTCAATGATAATGACTATATGTATGATTATAAATATAAATTATTAGATTCATACCAATTGGATACATTGGGTTCTATAGAAAATTTATATTTTACAGACCAATAGCTAATGTCAAAACACTTTGACATTGTTATCGTAATACCCAAAATTACATCACAGCTATAATATCTCAAAACTCTATTCCAAGGATGAAAACGCCATTGAGACTACCCCATCACAACCCAATGCACCAGGTTTGAAAAAATTGGCATTCATCCATGTGTGAATCCTAATCCTAACATCTAGTAGGATAGTGGTTTGAGGGAAGCACTATATAGTCATACCACACAAAGGGTTGTCCTCTGTTTAAGGTTCATGTACACACATTCGCATCTCCAATCCAACAACACCATGATAAAAGATAAAAAATCATACCACAATGAATCCCTAAGATCTATCCCACGTTATGGTAGAATCTTTTTGGTTAAAAATTCTAAAGGGACAAACACATTCCCACAAAAATAGTAGAGGATTCCAAATTGTTTATAAGGGATATAATGCAATAAATTTCTACACATAATAATAATCATGTTCTGTCTTACTCAACAATATATTTAATTATCGTAACCCCCCTAGGAACCCATCAAATGTAACATTATAATCATAATATATAACATGTGTGGGTAGATCCCATGAATGGTTGAGTATGACAATACCATGTTTTACACCCCTAAATCACAAAAAATCCATTAACCATGAGATCTATCATATAAATATCTGAAATTAAACCTAATTAGCATATGAAATTTTTTAATAATACTGATGATATATGATTTTTGGAAAATAGGTCACATGGTATGTTCATAATCACATTGGTTGCATAAGATTATGCATGATATTTAACATTGAGTATCTTCTAGGAGAACTAACTCTAGGAGCCCAATTATCTTGATGGTACATATCTGATAGCCTGTAATCACAATAAATCACTATAAATTAGTACATTCAGGAACATAGAATATATTTGTAATTATATAGGCGATCTCTTTGTAGACTAATAAGAATAATGATCCTTGACTATAATATCATTCCAATTAGTGGATTGACAGCTAGGTATGATTTTCACTGTGATTCCATGAAAACCCCACTAAGTGAAACCCCAATAAGTGAATATGATTGAAGATCCCACCCATTTTAATATAAATGGATTCCCAGATTTATATCCATGAATAATCCCAAAATAAAGACTATATCCTATGCTATGTACATAATTCGTCAATCTATTATTATATGGATGGATCGAGGGAATGATCCCTATTGAGAGAATGACCAAACTGAAGACAAAATGTTCCTTAAACAAACCTAGAGAAAGTACACAATGTGTAATAGTAATACATGACATGTACCTCCTATAAAAAATTAGGAAGTGTTTTATGGCTCTTTCTCATGAAATTTATTTCAATATCATCTCATTTGATAATACTATTTACCAAGATGTGCCTAGTTATCTATCCAAGTCTATGTATTAGTCTGTTCATGTAGACACTAACATTACCGATGTACATTAGGCATATCCATGTTTACTGTGGGTGTTCACTGGTCGAGTCATCATGCATGGGTAAAAACCAGTTTATACGTCCCACATGAGATGTAACATTTTATTTTAACTAAGCCCTACCCACTATAGTCAGGGTAATATAGATTTTCTGTTTTTTATATTACACACTATATTGTGTCAGTTTTCATGAACCTACTGGTTCATTATACGTATTGTGGTCATATTTTCACTACTAAGGAGTCCACCATAAACAACATTAAGTGATTAAATATGATATTGAATACACTAGTTCTATAATTGGTTTATATATTGATTCAACCATTAACATCATGATTCACCCACCATCACCCATGACCACTAAAATAAGTCATCATGTGAATCATGATCTCAAAATACAAAACTCACTCCATCCTTGATTTTCCACCACTACCATCATAACTCATTCAATATATCATTTTTGAAGCTCAACATACAATGAAAATATTTTTCCCAAGGAACGTGTGTGAAAATATTTTATTCTACATATTCGACAAACCATTAGAACATGAAAATATTTGTGGGAATGTGTGATGAATAGGGAAATAAAATTATAAAACACAATAAGAGGAAGAATAAATAATAAAGTAATTGGTTTGGAAATGATACATTTAAGATATAATTATGAATGATTTGAAACTAATAAAAATCAATTACTAAAAAATATTAATCAATAAAACAATTAGATATAAACAAATTCATTGAAACATGATCAACATATTAATAAAATCTATAAGTGGAATTGATTCATGTAAAATATTATATAAACATAATGGGATTAAAAAATGATAAGACCAACATAACTACTGATTATATTGATCATATATGAAGAGAATTGATATATTTTAGTTTTTGGTGATATCAAGGTTCTCTAACTGACATTCCATTTTATAGTTAATGAGTCATAGTTGATCAGATAAAAATTATTTTCCAACAACCCTATCTCCATAAATTTTTTATTAAGCCACTTTAAGGACAAGTGGAAAACCAATGTTCGCACACAAGGACTACATACTGAAAGAGCTCACAGAATCGACAAACAAAAGACTAATGTTATTTGAGTTAGATGCTCTGTATAATTCCCAGTGCAGAGTACTAACCTGGATGTCTGGATCCTCTCTCTAAGTGCTTTAAGGTGATAAATCATTCTGTCCATTATCTGGATAAATTACTCCAAGTTGATTCTTCCTTGGTTGAAGCCTCGGACGATGATTCGGTCTTGCTCGCCTATCCACATTTCTTACTCCTATATGGCCTCAGTCTGCAGGCGTCTTTCATAAATCCTTAAAATATCTTCATTTGATGCATTTGGACGAAGGACTTTTTCAAACATCTCTTCCTTAGAGTGGCATATGAGCCTTATACACTCCTCACCCTCTTCCTCTATTACTCTTGATTCTCTTCATGGATACCCACTTTCCCCGTTTTGTAGGCCTTTGATTTCCTTGCTTCCACATTTCTTGGATGACCTGGTTTCCATTGGTTTCGGCAATTGAGAGTAGTATTTGCGCCCCTTGGGTGTTTCACCTTGAACCACTATGCATTTCCCCGGGTCGCGCTTTCCTTTTTTCCCCTTCTTCCTTCTTGGACTGTGGGGACCTCTCCCTTGGAACTGTTCCAGGATGTCAACTAAGAGTTGGCTAAAACTATCATCACCTGAATCCACATCCTCTTATGACAATGAATGTTCTTGAGTTTCCAGGCCTTCAAATTGGGTTTTCACTTCAACCCTCGGCCCTTCTTTCAGAGCCCTCGGCCTACTCGAAGAATCCAACTTGCCTGCTTTGACTGCCAAATCATTCTTATTCTTCCCCTAGCTCCCAGTCATTTGAATGGAGGACTTCAAACTGAGAGTGTTTGGGTCAAGAGGACCCAATAAGCTAACCCCTTCCTACCTTCCTCGACCTTCCTGCCTTCCTTGACCGTGGAGAGAGCTTGTAGCTGCATGAAAAAGGATTTCCCCTGCACACATTTTACAGATGGCTCGGCCTCCTTTCCAAATTGAGACTACTTGTTAGATCCCTCCCATTCCCGACCATGAGGACCCCCTAGGTCATGGACATCTCTAGCACCCTTCACCACACCAATATCGACAATTCTGTCCGAGACCGGATGCTCCACCACATCCACATGCAAGGATAGCTCCTTTCCTCCCCCCTGCACTGCCTCCGCTCCATTCTCCTGTAAAGAGTTGATCCCCAAATCCTGCCTTAACCGAGCTATGACATCCACAACCCATTGCAAGGAGGTACTGGACCCCACAACCTTCACTACTAGAACCATTGGGTAAGTCCCATACAAAGGCTGGCCCTCTTGAGGACTAATTTGGCTACCGGAAAGGACAGTGCCTTCTGTTTCTAGCCTCAGAACCTCACCTGGACTAAAATGAGCCCCACCTGGATACCCTTCCCCTGGATCAACCCCACGCACCTCTATAAGCATGTCCAGTCTTGCTTTATCTGATAGCTGAATCACACCGGGAATCACCTACGCTTGAGAGTCTTCAGGTTGGAAATTCAATGGTTACTGAGTCCTTGGACATCGACGAAATCCAAGGACCGAGTGTCCTAGATGATGAAAACCCAAGAAAAATGCTAGCCAAGACTCAAAGATCACCTGCTCTTTCCATCTGAATTCTTCGCCAACCGAAATCCGAAGCCACTTTATAGGAGGCTTCGAGACGTTGACCTAAACACAAATGCAAGGGTTGATAGGATGACAAACAGCAGTAGTCCTACTATCCGAACAGAGAAATCTACCAACCATGTTCCCTAACATGCTAATAATTGACAAAATCTGGAAAGGAAGCAGAAAATCTGGGAAGCTTACCCACACCGTCGTCGATAGTTTTTCCCGATTCATGATGGATTATAATGACCAGTGAAAGAGGTAAAATCCGCATCCATTGAGGTTTCGGGGGGTGTTGGACCAAGAAGCAATCAAGTAACTCTCAGAGGAAAACCGAACCATCATTTGCCGCCGGTTGAGCAGCCCAACAACCGTGTGGTCTTGAAGTCTCCAAGCTTCGAATACGAATCAGTCAAAGGAATCCACTGAAGGGCGGCGACCCCTAAAGAGAGAGACCAACGTCGTCCCAAAGAGAACAGAAGCACCATTGAACTCCTTCATGGACTGCGCGAGCTGTGGAAACCCCTTATGAAGGTCAGGGACCTTAGGGCACAAAGAAATCGTCGGAAAGGAGGAAGGAGAGTGGGGTTGGTGAAGGGGAGAAAACTACGGACGATTCCCCCTCCCCCCTCTCAGGAGGGAGGAGTCGGCGTGGTCGCCATCGTCGCTAGGGCTTCAAAACCCCCTTGATCTCCCTCTATAATGTTCCAACAACCCTATCTCAATATGAAGGTATATATAGAAAACATAATGGTTTTCTATTAAAAATATATATAATAGAGTATTGGGTTTGGAATATAATGAAAAATTTAGAAATTTAATTGATTTAATTAAATATTTTTCCACAAAATTGTCTTAATGGATAACATTTGGTGCAAACAAATCTTGAAAAATTCCTATGGTAAAATCTACAACCTAGATATAAGGATTGTATTTGAATTCCAATCCATTAATTAGTTTAATATTCATTCAATTAATTTATAAAGTCCTCTTTTGTTGTGATTTAATATATATTAATCTTTTATCATACCAACATCGAGCCACACAAGGTATTAGAATCCTATAAGGATTCAGAACATAGCTCCAAATTTAATCCATAAAATATTTTAAATATTCATATTATAAATGATTCGTTACATTAAACCAAGTTTGATGAATGTTAATTCTCTATATTCCATATAATTATTGAAATGATAAATAAAAACACTTTTAATTGTTATTACCCCCATACGTATATTCACAAAATCAATTTCTACTAATAGTATCGAAATAAAGATTTTTTCTAAAGAATACTACCCTTCTTTCTTGAGCATAACATTTAAAAATATCTAATTCGTAAGATTACTCTAAGGGTTATGAATACATATTTCACATCTTAGTATCTATAGTTATTGACTGAACACTCCAATATAAACTGTAATGAACCATAAATTTTATTTCTAAATATCACATCTTATTAGATAAATATCCAATATGTACCATTATAATATACTTTGGGATCATATAGATTTGTTTTATTTGGAAACGTGGATACAAAAAAATTCATAATAGTTATATATCATATCCCAATTGTTCATTGATAACAAGTACCCTTTATAGACCTATCATAAGAAAATTTATTCATTTCCATGGTAAAGGATACAAATGAAAATGAGATATCATATGATTATTAAGGGTAAAAAAGGAGGTATCAACAAAACATGGGAATAAATATATAATACCATAACCTATATAACATATATAATATTATTGATCCAAGGAATAATGCTTCAAAGTTACTCAGACATGAATTTTAATAGAATCAAATCATGTCCCGTTACAGAATAATATTAAATAATTCATAGGATTTGGGAATATAAAAATGAATATAAAATCATTTCATTCATCAAGGATAACATCCTAGAAAATCATTGTGGATTGGGTTAACTCCCTATTACGATCCTTGTTAATGGATGACGATCTATAATGTCATATTTAAAAAATTCCTATTATGAAAAACGTTCACATCCCATTATTTTTTTTATTATCTCCTGAGATATCAAAATTTATATATTTACATACAGGGCTATGTATATCTTCTTCCACTCCACACATAATGTTAATCATTTATATATATTCTAAAAAATCACAATACATTCAGTATAGATTAAATTATTTAATGTAAATGTCATTAATAAACATTTCATAATTTTTTAAGATCATCACCTATGGAAAAGTAATGGGTTTTGTAATGGTGTCATATTAAAAAAATTAAGTAGTGCGAATGAAATGGTTATCATATAAACATAATTAAATAATATTTATCATAAAATCCAATGATTAAAAGTGAATAAAATCATGGTATAATATCACAATTAAATGACACATAACATCATAGGAAGTAATCATTATAAAGAATTGTTATAAGATGCTAGAAACATTCATTTGGATAATAAATTTTTAACATTAAAATTGATTATTAATTTTTTTAAAATATAAATTCTTTTTAAAGAAAAATATTATTTCAATATATATATGAATATTATATTAGAATCATTAAATATATGAGGGTTCATGTTTGGTGTAAATTCTATAATATCTCTTTATGTTAAAACAATTTTTAATATCAATTTTTTAAAATAAAATACTAAATTATACCATTTAGAGAATGAAAATAATAAACCTTATAAAAAAACTAATAAAAATTAAATTATACATCAAAATGAATTTAAACAGTTAAATTAGAATAATAAAACATTCTTAGAAATTTCGTTATTATAATTATTCATCAATGAAAACGGATTTTCGATGGAATTGGTAAAGAAATTAGATTTTTATTAAAAACAGACTTCCGGACTCTTTATTCCATAAAACATAGATAAATGAATGAAAAACATGTATTCTATATTAATAACCAATGGATAATAATATTGGATAGATTCCTTAAAGGTAGATTGTGAAATTCTAATATTAGATATATAATCATATACAATCTCAAAAAAATAATAAAATATAAATATAAATCTATTTCTGTGTGTTTTGATTTTTGGAATGTATAATTATCCACTAATATTATGTAGGCCTCCTATAGATTGATTTATTTAGTCTATTTAGATGTGATTTTGGAATTAAAACACCATTATATAATCAATAGGTAAGTTTATAAAATAATTTCTTATTACTTTCATGAGAATTAAGGCTCTTATGTATATAAAGGTAAAAAAAGTGGGGTGTCCACTTATAGGAGTGGTAGAGGACACATTTGAAATTTCTATAAAGAATAAAATTTTGAAAATAAATCTTTAGGTAAATGATAATAATTGGTGAAAATTTTGATTTTTAAAAATTTTTACGTCAAAATATATCTATCTAATTGTATTTATACATGCTTAATTAGATATTTTATGCTTATCAATTGCTTTATTCCACAGATAATTGATTTTATCCGTAACCATGGTTATTTTTAAAGGATTCACATATTCATACTAAAAATATTAAATAAAAAATCCTTAATAAATATATAAATTCTAATTCATAACATGGGATTCATTTCATCAAATATAATCTATAAATTTTTTAGAAAGAAAATTTTAACAAAATGTTGCGATAAAAAAATATCAAAAGAAAATGTTTATTTTTGTAGAATAATGTTTTCATAAAGAATACACAGAAAACTGATCTATATAATACAAATTTTATTATTCATTATATTCATAAACCAGTTTTACTTTTCAAAGAATCTTAAATAAATTGGAACTAAAAATCATTATTTTGCACTATTCATATCCAAGGAAATATTTTCTAAAAATTATTAAATATTATCTTCGTTTTAATTTAGACATTTTATTTAAAAAATGAATGTAATTATATAAGTTAATTATATTATTTTCTCAAAAGATTTTTTAAAATAAAATTTTGAATAAATACTTAATTATAGAAAAGTTATTGAATTTATTTAATATTGAGATAATATATATATATATATATATATTCTTTCTAAAACCAAAAATATTACTCTTAATGTTTCCAATTTAATGGAAAAAATATAATTTTCTAATATTTTATGGTTCATTTAGAATCATTTATTCATGTATTAAAATATATAAAAGAAAATAAGTATTCTAAATAATAAATAAATAATAAATTCTCGTGGTGTTAATATATTTTCCTCTCATTATGGTCATATTATCAGTGTCATAACCATTGTAGAGGGTCTAAATTAAATGTTATCGTAACAAAGCGGTCTACTAGAACATAAGTCCCAGAAAACTGTTTCACTGACCTTGTGTCTAATAACCATCTGGAAAAGAATTCATGACCATAAAAGTAAATATGATGATCTTTATCATATGTCCATTTAAGTGAAGAATATTTATATTATACATTAATTTTTAGGAATTTTGATTAGAAAATTTATATATAAATTTACCTGTCTATTCATAATTTTTTACTGAAATTCTCTAAAACGATCTATAGATATCATTAAAATACATATGAATATGATTCATTTTTAGGAACCTATTTTTTCTTTTATTCAAAAATAAAAAAATAAAAATATCATATAGGAAAATGATGTTCCCTTTGATTTTATAAGTGATTTATTAAATTAAAATACTCTATCTTAAATAATGAATATTCTATTTGTTTTTTAAGGGTCTTTATTAATACATTCATTGTGAATGGATGGGCCATCATTTAAACAATATGTTCTACATTATTATCATTTCACCTAAACCATTCTTGGATTGGTCAAATTATTTGGAATTTCTAGTTTAATAATATATATACTTTTTAATATCACTGAATCCCAATAATCTATAAAATATATCTTTTTATTTTTAAATATCTGGGGATGAAAAAAATCATTTATTTTTTAGATAACTATAATTACTAACAACATGGTATGAACACAATAACATTATGAAGTGATGTATGTATCCTTGGTCAAGTTTAAATTATGATCATAAAATGTTACATGATGACTTGATAGAGGGTTATTTTTTTATTGAACCAAATATCAATTTAAATAATATATATTTTAATATATATATTATTTTTATAATACTTTTAATGATGCAATAATTGTATTATTCGTATTTATTGTTACATTTTATATTCAATTTTACAAAGGATGATTCATTCCAACTAAAGTAGTATTCTAATCTAGGTTCCCCAATCAAAAAATATTTATATTCCCCTGATGCCTTTGATAACATTTAATCACATGAGAATTTATCTAAGGAGTACTGCTAATAATCCATGTTTATAATGATATGGTATCATAGGTTGTTTCTATAAACAAATGATACTTTTTATATTTTAATTTATTTATAATAATTATATACATATTTATAAAATAAATATATGTCTCTAGAAATTATAGTTCAAATAATGAATTATGATAATCTCATTAATTTTTTAATTTAAAATTTAATAATCATTGGTATATTAATAACTTCTATATGAACCCATACATAGAATTATTAATCATACCTGTTATTTTATAATGTAAATCAATAGAAACTATATTCTTTTATCAGATTAATGTGAATTTTTTATTATATATATCAAAAATGTTCTTATTTTAAGATAAAAATAATTATTTTTATTTATTATCTACAAATAATTTTTTTAAAAAGTTAGTATAAATATTAATAAAGATGTCAAAAAAGATAATTTTTTAAATAAAATGTTGTTACAATTTTTTATATTATGATTCTACAGTTGGGAACACATTGATAAATATATATATATTTATATTGTATTAGAGTTATATATTATTATCTTTCAAAATTATGATTTAAAAAATGAGAAATGCATATATACAAGAGAACTAGTTTTTATGTTGTATAAAATTATCGTTTCAATAAATATATTTAAATTTATAAACTTGTTATGACATCCTTAAATAAAATATAATATTAAAAAATATTAAATCACTATTTAGACAAATTTATTTTATGAATATATTTGTATGAAGGATACGTAGAAATGGGAATAATGATCATTTTGAATGAAATTAGAAATGGATGGATTTGGTGGGTGTCTATCATACTATAATTTTTTTGTATAAAAAAATGGTTGTTATATCTTTAATTTTCCTAAACCAAACTATTTAAAAACATATATAGTAAATTATATAACATTTGGAATGGTGTTTGGGGAACCAATATCCAGACAGTCTTCAAACTTGTGCCCATACATCGATAAACAATTCTAAGAATGATTTATCAGAATGAACCAAAAATACTATGTAATAAAAATATATTCAGATTATCTTGAATGATAATAAATAAAAAATCCTGTAAAACATAATCACACATAATATTGATAATTATATATTTAACACCATGACATGGATAAATAAAATTACTAAAAATATTATCTAATTGAATAAAGATAATACCTATGAATAAAACAGGCAAATCATAATTGATACGACCCTTCACCATGTGAGTTTTGGTAACTCACTATAGCCCATGTAATAAGTCAACAAACTATACCATGAATAATTGAAAATATAAGGTGAAATAATTAATAATGAATGTGAACTCGAAAGTAAAAAATGAGCATTAAATCCACCCATTTGTGTATGTAGGGTGAGAGATAAATGATTCAAGTAGTATTCTACTGTGGATTTTGTTTAATTCATTTCAAAAGACATTAAAATTATACTACATTGAAATAAATGTAGATTTTTCAATTTGAATTTGTGAAATAAAAAAAAATTAAAATTATCTTTCTATTTTCCAAACACATATCATTACTTTTTTGTAATATAATGTAAAACAATATATTTTCATAATCACAAAAAACTCCTTCATAAAAAAATAGCACACAATTAAATCAAATATCTTCCATAGAATAAGTATTTTAAATTATTTATTAAATAAATATAATGAAAGAAATATTTTACACATTATTAAAAATATAATGTAAACCAACACCCATAAAGATGGAATAATATCATTAAACATGTAAAATATAGATAAGGATATTGAAAAAATTTTGATTAGACAATCTCTAATTAAAATAATTGATTCAAAATGATGGTAATATAAATACAATAAGTATTGTCAAATAAAAAGGTATCATAGTTCAAAAAATACATCCCTTGGTAAAATGGTACTATACATGATATACCTAGGGACAAACTACATGTTGTTTTTCTACCTAAAATATTACAAGACAGTGACATATATTGTACCATGAATATCTGTGTAAATTTGCCACTAGAAATGAAATATATCACAACTATAGGGACACTATTATCTTGTTACCTGAAGGGTATAGAAAAATTATTGACCATTATCTTAGGATATGGTTCAAATATTATCAATTACTTGGGGTTAAAAATATATCAAATCATGATACATCATATTACAATTATTATTTTAAAAATTTTATAGAAATTATGTATTCTCTTTAATTCCCTATAATATAATTTCCAATACACACATCAACCATATAATAGTAGTAAACAATTACAACCACAAGATATAAATTTATTTACCATAAAGGGCATCAATAAGTTTCCAACCACTTATACATCCTAAACCCCATTTAATAATGTCAAATTGGCCTACCTAAAAACCAACCAAGGACAACGAGCACATTAATATAAATAAGATCTATTTAAAAAACCATTAAATAGAAAATTAATAAATATACATTCTATTTAAGAAATAACCACGTTAATCATTCAATAAATATAATATATAATTCAAAAATTAACTTTATTTAAAACACATACTTTGAAATCAATACATTTTTTACATTATGATCTGTATGGTTCAAATTCATTTTGATATAAAATATAAATATTGATAAACTATAGAAAATTTTTTATAATCACCTCAAATAATATAATCAAATATTTAACTTTCTAATGAATTTGAATATAATTTTGATTAATAAAACAATAAAATAACACTGATTAATTTGTTTAGATCATATTAAAACATTTCCAAAACCTATAATAACTATCTCATGTAGATATGATTTAACAAAAATAATATCTTTAAGTGACCAATCAAACAATTACGTTAAAACTAAAAAAATCACCAAATCAACTACCACATACCACAAGGTAACACATTATTACAAGAATCAATAAGTTGTCCTTAATGAAATAGGCACACCAATATCAGAAGAAAACCCATATACTCATTAAAAAAATGAAATATGAAAACCACCAATACTCTAATATCATCCAAAAAACCCTAAAGTTCATATGAATGATTGAAACAAAGAGGAAATGGGGATAATGAGAAATAAAGGGGGTATTATCCTATATAAATGTTGGGTTTAACATACAAAATACTATTAAAAACAATTATAATATTATAAAATGTTAAAGGGAAAGCAGTGAGATCCCTTTTGGTAAACCATAGATATTTCAAATGAAAATGAATGATGAATGGGGCTAATCAAATTAAAAGCAAAAATTATATAGTTTAAAACATGAAGTTTTATTAAATTGATAATATTTAATCTTATTCCATATAGATTATATTTTTTTCAACCATCTATACTTGTGAAACTATATAATCACTAAGAAAAAAAATTCATAATTATTATTAAAAAAATAGAATAATAATGTGTGTTACTCAGTAATTCAGTTCATTATTCCCAGGGGATAACCTAGAAATATCACTAATAGTATTCATTATTTGTTCCCATCATTAATACATCAAAATAATTACAACTAAATCAAAAATTATAAAAAAATATAAAATTTGATAATTATATACATAGATAAATTAATAAGTAATTGAAGTCAATGTATGAAAATTACTCCAAGAATATAAATTTCCAATCCTAGAAATTATTTGAGAAAATAATATTGTAACATGGTAATAAAAATATATCAACATTGAATGAAAGTGGGGTATACTAAATGGATCCATTAGAAGGATCTACCATAGAATATTTGAAACATTCCAATCATTGAGGAAACCATAACAAACACACAAAAAACTTATATATATTGTGTAATGAATCCACAATAATTTCAAAAATATGTTTAAACATGACATCACAAAATCATGTAATATGGTTCATAAGGTAAATTATCACTAAAAATAGGTATCGAAATCATTAAGAATAACAAAATAATCTATAATTAGAATGTGACACATATCAATAATGAATATTTTTTTATTAATTACATTCTTTCTAAAATAACATGAAAATTTAAATACCATTTTCATATTCAAATTACCTTATAAATAAATTATAGAGCTAAAAATATAAAATAACCCCAAAAATTGAACATACAATATAAAAATGTACATGGAAACATGGTTATATGAACCATTAAATATAAAATAGGACCTAAAACCAAGACACCATCATCTATAGAATCCATTTACTCAAATACCTCACTCTTGAGTGACTAATGAAAAATTATTTAAACTAGTCCTACTAACTTATAAGTGGTAAGTTTGGTCTCTAATTTTTGATCTATATATAATACATCCATAAATACTAACAATTTAAAAACAATGACATTATATTAATACAACCCTACCAATAAGGCATTCATAATTGATTACTTCATTTACCACCATAATAGTGAAAACCAATATTTTAAAACATTTATACCACTAAAATACCAAAACAATAATTTATCAAGACCCACATATCACCTAATATTTCATATTCTAACTGTTCAATTTAAAACCCCAATCTATTCCCTAAATAGTTATATAAAATAAATTCCTTTATTGATTTTTTGGAAAAATATCTTTGAATTATGAGGAAATCCACTAGAAAATAAATACATTTCCATTGATAATAATAAGTTCATTTTACTATACCGTACAATGTAGTTTTTTCTTGCTTATTCTTCCCATATAATAGAGTATCTTAATTCCCAAAAATTATGTATAAAGAAACATTGACTCTAGGTGGCCATATCTAATGATCATCCACTAATCAACTATTTGATACAAATTAATGTGATGAGGATTGAATATGATTAAATATGATTTCATTAAGGTATGAGAAAATATTTTTTTCAATGAAATAAACACTAAATGAACCATCATTATTGATATCTATAGATAAAAAGAAAATTCAATGATATAATCAATATACTATTTCACTAATAAAACACCCATATATGGACTCTTGAACTCAACCACTTTCTTTTTATTCACAACATCATGTTCAATCTATTGAATAAATGGAATCATTTGAAATTTCAAATACTAACACTAAATTATTTTAAACGAAAAAATGTCTCCCCCAACATTTGGTTGGCTTCTTTAATTATTGTGATTATGAACATTTCCTTTGATTCATCAATGATTTATAAGGGATTTAATATATGAATAATTATATATATACACTACATTACATCAATATTACAAAGATAACCACTGAAGGTATATCGATGGTTAACCATGAATTCATAAATTTGGTCCAATGAAATTTAGGATTCTAAATCTACCAATAAATGTTATTTATTTGGGGATTTTTTAATAAATAACCCAACACTAGAATTTTTGAATGATATATTTTAAATTAATCACAGTAAATAGACTTCATACAATTATATATTGTATATATTGGAAAAAAATAAATTAATTCAAAAAATGTAATTGACTAATACTCCTTAAAACCTATAAAAAAATTCAAAATAAATAATAATAAGAAGAAATCAAAATCAAAATATCACATTATAATTAACCCTTTAAATATCAATGATTTAATAAGAACTAATTGATTTAATTTAGGAACCCAACATGTTAAAAACACACAACAATTTATAACGTCATACCTTCATATTAATAGAAAATAGTGAATATTAATTTATGTTTTTAACATTATTTATTTTAGATAAACTAAACATACTAATATTAATGTATGTATAACACCTCTTTAAGAAAATCATTTAAATTATTATTTTAAGGGACATATTTCATTTGAAATATAATAATACAGATTTTATGATGTCTCATGATGAATGAGAATACTGAAATAAAAAATAAAAAATCCATATTATCATTCAAAAAATAGTTATTAAAAATATACAACAAATATATAGAAATTGCTACAAAAAGTTATTAATTTTTTTCCAATAAAAACAAAATCAACAAATAGAAATTATATTAAAAGAACACCATTAATTTCACACAAATATATTCTAAAAACCATTGGTTTTAATTTTTAACGAAAGAGACAAAATAATATTTAATGTTAAAAAATAATAGTTCATAGTTTAGGAACATGTAATGTTAGACAAATGTCTACCCATGTGATAGTAAACAGTGTGATTTAAAAAACAAAACATGTATACTCGACAAGTTTAATTTCAATATACAATATTTACAAAAACTGTGTTCATTTCACTATTTATCCCTAAAATACTGTTATACCAACAAAATAAAAAATATATCCAATGATGATATAAATATCATTAGGTAAAACAAACATAACCCTCAAAAATAGAAAATAAATCCTATGAACCCATTATAAAACATGATTCATTATGAGAGGGGGTGATATTTAAATTACTAATGATCAATCCAATGAATTTTTACTGCAATCATAATCAATTTTTTATCAACCCCCTTATAAAATATTATATGCGTGGCTTGTTATATTTTTGTCGCAAATAAACCCATATCATCATTCATTTTAGAACACACAATAACCCATGGACATTATATAAAGTTTTCTATGGTCCCCATGGTCTAGAAAATAGTAAATGGAAATAAAGAGAGCATAAATAGATATTAAGAATCAAGAAGAATAAATTAATAAAACTAATAAATGAACATCAAACCAGTGTATTATATAGTAAAATAATTCAATATTGAAATAAACGATATCGATACATAATAAAAAATCATTTTGAATGAAAATTATGATATTAAATAATAAAATCTATGAAGAATTATTATGATGAATAATTTCATTAAAAAGGAATCTAAAAATAAAATGAAACTAAAATTGTTATTACACATAATTTTATGACCCATACATAGTCACGACATCCCATTTCACCTTCAAATACATGAAACCAAAAATTATTCTAAAAAATTTGGATAACGATAGAATAAGGAATTATAAATATAATAATATAAGGTGAGAGTTTCATACACACAATGTTGTATTTAGGGTGTGAGATACTTTTTATTATAAGGATTTAACCAATAAATTCTTAAAAAAAATTCCAAAAATAATTTCAGAATTTTTGTCTTGACTTACATATATAAAATTATATTTCATTAATAATGTTAGTAAATTATATATTAATCCAATTTCATTTTTATGAAATGTTTATTTACATACTAATGATGAAAAATTTTATTTTTTTATAAATATCAATTTAAATATTTTCAATAAATAACATTCATTAAAATAAAATTTGTTTTGTTAATATGAATAGACTTTTTAATAAATTTTTTACATTCTTAGTCAAATTATAACTAACACCGTGTAGAATTTATATTCCTCGATAAATAATTCTACCATCTATCATATAAAAGTGAAATGTTAATAATAAAAAAAACCCGATGTCAAAATATTTAATTAAAATAAAGGTTTGGATATGGGTAAATAATAATCATTGTTATATCACTAAAAATAGTTGGTATACTTTTTATCAAACTATAATATATGGAATAATTTTCATAGAGATACTATAATATAATACCAACAACTGATATATATTGCATCCTACCATATCACAGGACACATAAATTTCCCCCTGATAAACCATATGGTTCACTCTAAACAATCCATAATAAATAAAAAAATATAGAAAACTAGTAGTTTTTGTAGTCATATGTGTATCATAAATATAGAACATTATCATAGAGGAATGTTATAATGAAATAAATAATTGGTTCCAATAAATTATCCAAAGCATAAAAGAATTAAAAATAAATAATTTAATTAAATATAAGAAAAAAACCTCAATTCAGCTCTACTTCCATTTAAAATAAAATTATATATCCACATCATTTTAATAACAAAAATAAAAAATATCACTGTCATAATCAAAGTCTAAATAAAAAAATTCCACCCAATAGGTTTTGGCAAACCCATATAACATTCTAGTATTATAAAAATTATAAATGAGAGCCTCGAAAATTCTACATAGAATGAGAATCCATTTAATATCATCAATATTCATTTTTATAAAAAAAAATTATATCCCCTTAAAAATATATTTTAAATTATTTGGGTAAAGTTCACCTTTTTCATTCATAAAATCTTGTAATACACAATAGCTGATTACTTCAAACCCTATTTAAAACAGTATTTTTCCACTATAT
This sequence comes from Viscum album, assembly GCA_963277665.1. NCBI lineage: Eukaryota > Viridiplantae > Streptophyta > Magnoliopsida > Santalales > Viscaceae > Viscum > Viscum album. The sequence goes on from OY728167.1 coordinate 949,105,447, forward strand.
GACCAATGTGTTATTAAATTCAACTAAATATCCAAATTTGTTTAATATAAGTTAATGTTTTTTCAATAAAAATGATACCAAACAATAGATTTTAATTTATGAAACAATATAAAAAAATATTGATAAAATTAAAAACATTTTTTATGGGATAATTTATATTCAACAATTTTTAACCCTAATTATAACTCTTACATATAAATATAATTCAAGAAAAAAATGTAAATTATAAAAGAAATAAATTACATTTTTATTAAGTGTGGATAAAAAACTAAAACATATTTACATGTGATAAACCCTTCAAATAATCTGATGTAATATATCTTCAGTAATAGAGTCTCATATATATAATATTAATAACAATAAATAAATTAAATAACTGAAATAAAAAATTAAAACCATCCTATAACTGAATGTCCTCCCAAAATCACCTAAGGGTATTGGGAGGAAGTGAAACTAATACAAAAATAGGGAAATGATATATAATTAATTATAAACAAGAAGTAAGTATAGATGATTAGAATAATTCCACATCATGTCAATGATTTGAGGCTCAACATTAGAAGATAATTGAGTTAGGTATCCCTTATAAAAAAACATGTATTAGTGAAATGAAAATGGGGAAGGAATGGTGTTTAAACACCTTTAGTTTTAACTCCCATGTAAATTTTAAGACAATATTTTAAAACCAATGATTATCACATAGTTTTGATGCATGATTTGGTATGATGTTTTATAATTGTTGGACTCTTATAAGATAATAATTGGAATCCATCATAGAATAGGTACACAATTTTGTAACACGTGAAATAACCTTGTATGTGCCCATGAAATTTATTACTAACAATGCCTAAGATGGAATCATGTCTTGCACTAATAGATAAATAATAAAATTACTAGTACATAAACTCCAAACTATTTATAATTTAACACAAATAGACTAAAAATTAATTTTAAAATTGAAAATATATAAATTACCCAATTAATAAGGAATAACAAAAACAGGGTACTGGACTAATTACATAATTTGTCAGAAATAATTAAAATAAATATTAATTACTACTATTATCACAACATCACTCACATACAATGGTATAATTCATGAATAAATAATAATCATATCATATTTATTATTTCAATCACCTAGTGGTTGAATTTTCAAATAAATCATTCTATTAACTTTTTTAAAATTTATAATTATCAACAATGATAAACATTGTGATAGATGTATATCAATTGGGAAATTGGATATATCACTTGAGAAAATGAAATATAAATTTAAAATTAGTAATAAAATAATTAATTGTGTAAGAATCAAGAAAACAATCCATTACATCAAATTAATTATAACAGAATTTGAGTAAAATGGATTGAATTCTTCTCGTATATAAACTGAAATATGATGAGATGTTAGGTGAAACTATGGATTTCAATATATAATTATCCATTTATTTTTATAAATTTTTAATCAACACAAAAAAATTATTTTTTATTTATTAGTAGACCTCAATACATATCTTATTCTATTGTTATTAATATAGTAACATTAATGATATGTAATTGATTATCCTTAAGAATAAATAGTAAAAATTGTCTTTGAGAATCTAAATATTCATAATGATCAATTTAAATGAAAATATATCTTTATAAAATTTAAATGATAGTTCTATTTAATGGTGAGAATAAAACAAGGCCCTACTATAAACATTTCTATATAATTGGATGAAATCATCTATAAATTTATTTCATGGAAATAGAATGAATTACTACTGATGATGGGTTGGAAACCTTTAAATAAAAAAACATTGAAAATTAAAATCAAAAATATGAAATTTGAATATTTATTAATGTAATATTATAAATTATCAACAAATTTTTCTATTGAATAATTATATGGAATAAGTTAAATTTTAGTTTTTAGATATTTTTTTAATGATGATCTAAAAATAACTACAACATAGGATAAAAACACATTCATTTTTAATTAACATATCAAAGGAATATTTTTTCTACATAAATAGTGTAATGTATCATCATTATATTCTCAGATATAATTAATAATCCAATTGAATCAAAATCTATTCAATTCTTAATTCATAGTATGTTAATATATATAGTTAAAATTTTATATAATGACTTAATAAATAATATATTAAACTATATTGTTTTTATGTCAACATGAAATTTTGATATAATGTATGTTTTTAATAAAACATTATTTATAAACATAAAAAATCAAGTCTTCAAACAGATTAGATATTTATATAACATATTGGGGACACAAAATATCTTCATATACAAATAATAATGATATATTAAATAAATATAATATATATTTATTGTAATGAGACCAATATAATTTCATTTCAAATGGATAAAATATTTAGATCTTATAAGGATATCATAATTTTCAAAAATAGTTAAAAACATTGAACCATGTTTTATTAAAACAAGTAATAACAAGTTTCGATTATATATATATATATACATAACATGAATAAAATATTTAATAATTATTTACTTCAATCCATTGATCGATTTCATAAAAGATCACAATCCATATTTCATGAGATTAAAGGAGGAATATCAGTTAAAATCAATGTAATCTGGCCTCCAAATGTATCATAAATAAATCCAATAATGTTTAATAGATTTAGGAAGTACATCTCTTAATTATAAGACCATATATAGCATTGTAATTATGGGAAAATGTAAAAAAACTAAAAATTTTAGCCTTTAATTTTCCATGTTGACGAATTCTTATATATTAATGTTTTAGCCATCATTTTTATATGGAAGACACTAATTTATTCCCCAAGATAACATGAATCATTTAATAGATGTGAAAATTCAATTATATTTGATCATTAATGTTTTTTATAAAATCTAATTATTTGAAATCCCTGAAATATATTTTTCAATTTTTTCTAACCATGTATGAAATTTCTAATGTTTAAAAAAATAGTAACCTATACTAAATATCATTAAACACTCTATTAATTAAATAGTAACAAATTAATAGATTAATAATTGTGATAATTGGGGGAATTATTTTAAAATTTATACCATTCAATTAAAAATGTAATGTCCTTTATACTGACAACATCACCAAATTTCCCACAGAACAGACTGAGAACCCTGAAATTATTTTGTCATGACATAAGTAACACTAAAATAGTGTTTATAAATTAAAATATCAATATTATATACTTAACTAGAAAAGAACAATAAATTTTACATATTTATTAATATTTCATAATATTTAGTCAAATTACATCTTATGTCACATCATATGAAGCAAACTGTGAAAAAATGTACAAAACACCTTTTAGTTATTATCTAAAACATTTTTACAATATTATATTAATAATAATATTCTATTAAAATGTTGAACAAAATAAAACATTTTAGGATAATTAATTTTGTTCTACAATTGAATTTTTTTATAAAAATCATGTATTACATGTCTTTAGCGACAAATTTCATAAAATTTTTCATTTAATTATATAATTATTTTATTTAAAATTCATTACATGAATAATTTTATAAAAATTATATTATTTAAAAATAATAATTTTTTATATGATTATAACAATTAGTTTGAAAAAAACATAACTGTGCATAATATGTGATCCCAATGTTGGGTTTGTATCATAAAATTGAATAATAGACATAAAATCATATCACCGATATCTTTTTTTGAAATTGATAAATTGGTTAAAATTTATTTCCTTAAACAGTCATTTTGATTTATCAAAATTATATTTCTATAGTACAATAATCATTCTACTTTCCCCACTATTTTTTATTAAAATATCATAGCATTATATAGAATAAAACTATAATTTTCTCTTCAATCATACCCCTATAATAAATTAAAATAAATATGTACCTAACTATTGGGGAAACCCATGATAAAAAGTCATACTACAAAAAACATGTAATTTTGAAAGTATTTAACGCATTATATGGTAATGGGTTACTTTATAATTCACTATCATTTATCATGTTTTCAATTTCTTATGCACTCTTTTATAAATTTGTTTTTAACATAACAAAAACATTATGCATTTTTATATTAATATTTATGTAAAAAAATATATTACTACTGATTTTTGTTAATTACAAAAAAAATAAAAACAATTTATATCAACACATATTTAAATTCATCTCTTTCAAATATAATGTTAAACCATTTATTTTAATTTATGATAGAAAAATTAATCTATAATAAAAATTACAACATTTATGTTTTCATATGTAGTCGAATGTAATGGCCCATACCTCTCTAATCCATTAAATTGTGAAAATGCGGTGTTAGAGGTGTTATGGGAGGTTATGGTGGCTTGGGGTGCATTTGGGTGGTCTTTTAAGGGAAACTAAAGGGCTATAGCTTTCGCATGGGAGGCGCACAGTTGGTCTAAACCATGTGGACAAACTGTTCGAGGTTGGTGTTAGAGCCAGTGGATAATGTATGGTTAGCACATGGTTTGTCTAATTGTGTGTTCTAATAGTGTGAGGAGTGTTTGACGAGGTAGTAGCGACCGCACAGTTAGCACACGGTTTGTCTAACCGTGCGAGAAAACCACGCGGCCACTTAAATCTAGATCCTAAAATTTTGTATCTCATCCATTTTGCATATAACTTGATCGTGTAAGCCTTTAAGATGCCATAACTTGGGATTACCCTTGCTAAAAGGTGGAGAACCTCTCCCAATAATTTTGGAGGCTATCTGAAGGCTTCTCTTGGAGAATCGATGACGGATTTTTGAGGAATGTGATCATTTTTGTTTGGTTTTATAGATCTAATTAGATATACTCCTCCTCATCTCTTAGTTTCTTGGACCCACTCCTCCTCTTCTCTCGATTTCTTAGATCAAGTGTGTGGATGTAAAATATGAGGAGCTTTGGTCTTGATCATGATAGGAGGAGAGATCTAAGGTGGGGTTTTGGAGAATCGACCTGGTATTATTGAGCGTTCTTCGACCATTGTGGTTTTCGTCAAAAACCATTGAGGTAGGGGATTCATTACTTCTCTTTCGTTTACATGAAACTGTATTGATATAATGTTTAATCCTGCTGGAAGACAATGGAATTGACAAAATAAATATTTTTAATTGGATAATGAAATTGTATCGATCATATGTTATTGCCTCTTGTTTTTCTAGATGGTGTGATATCTATTCTTACGTTGCTTAGCTGTTTTCAATGATGGAAATCGATAAATAACTTAAACCTGGGCAAATTGATATTTTTTTGGCTAAAGATAAAGATTCATGTGAACGAACATGGTTCTTTTTGTAATTTTATGTTAATCAAATTGGCATAGTAAGCATGTGTAATCATTTTTGATAGCTTACTGGTTAGGTTTCCCGATGATGGAACAAATGGTTTATAAAACTGTTAATTCAAGATGGTTTGATGATTTGATTGTTTGATAATTCCTTGAAGGGTTCTGAGTTACCCTATTGTTTGTAAAAGGGCCAAGAGCCCAATTGATGTTATGTTTTCTTTCCTACTGCTTGTGTTGTGATGTGATCCTGGATGGTTTTTGCAATATGTTGGGGCATAAAGGCCTTTTGGTTGTGGCAGCAGATGATTCCTAGAGTGGTGAGATGCATCGGTCAATGCATGTGGGTGCCGGGGAGGACACCATGGATGATGGAATGAGATGGTTGTGATTTTTGGATGGTTGATATTTATTTTGGTTGATTGTCTTCTTTACATTTCCCCACTGCTCAAGGAAGCTAGTCTTGCTTAACCTTCTTTTCAAAGAGGTGAAGACGCACGGGGTATACCATGTTCTTTTCGTGTTTAGCTTCTCGAGGGAGGATGGGTATGTGCTCTTACTTTAGGTGGCAATGACTTGATGGGTAGTACATCTACTCACCCTGTGGAGCCTCTTGTGTCAGTATCATAGAGTGCTTTTCTAGAATGCCTGGGAATATGGGAAACTGTTTCTGTAGTAAATGTTTGATTAAATGGTGTTAACCCATGGGGTTGGTGTTGGCTGAAACATAATGATGAGGCTATAATTTTAAGAGGATAATGGACTTTGGGAGTGATTCTACAGACACCTAATGTGGATTTGTTCATGGTTAATTAATGTATAAATATTAATTTACATATAGTGGAATTGGTAAAAAGGTAATAAAGTAACCTAATAAAGCTTTATAAATGGTTGTGTGCTTATAGGATACGTAGTCGTAGAAGTGGAAGCCCAGATTCCGAGAGACGTTAGTTGCAGTTGTGTCTAAGAATAGGTTATGCCCATAATGTGGTTGTGAGTTATAGTATATTTTGTACTATTTGTGTTTCTATATGCTACTCCACCCTGTCAGTTAGAGAAACATACACCCTGGGGATTCTGAGCCATGGGGGGTGTTTTCCCCAACATTTCGGTGGGAGGATGAATGGCTGACTACCCCCTTAGGCCCCACTCTCTTCTCTTGGTAGATACTATGGACATTTGGCACAACGGTTATTTTTCCCCATATATGTGTGTAGAGGGATGTAATGGCTTGTTTTTATTCAAACACATATATTCAGGATATAGTATCCTATGTAATTCTATAAGTGTAACGTGTATTGGTTGTGATGGCTTGAGGATCATTAATTGGTGTATGGGCTATAATGGCTTAAGGCATAATACCCAACATATGATACACATTATGCGAGATGTGGTGGATCCTAGAAACTACCTAGTTACATTTGGTTGTGAGGATGGTGTGCTGATTCTCCCAGGTGTATACGAGGAAGCCTTTGTTGTGCACGAGGTGCACATTTTAGTGTTTTTCCCAGGTGTCTACGGGGAATCCTTTATTGAGAGATATGCTTAGGACGTGTGACGTTGGGGCAAAGTGGGAAACCAGTGGTGAAGTATTAGCAGGGTACCCTTGATATTCATTATTATATTCTATATTCTTGAATGCGTTACTTTGTGATATTATCCATGGTGAGGTTGGGAACTTTGTATACCTGGTTAGGTGACGAGTTAGTTTCACATGTTTTTATTCTTCTTTATAATGCTCTCTTTACTTTTGCACGATAGGAATCGGGGAGGATCCTACTGATTATACTTTTATACTCACCCTACATATATATAAACTGTTATTAAGGTCACTTAGAGAAGGTTGGAGATCAAGCTGGTATTTACTAGTTTGTGGTTGCAGGAGCTGTTTGGGCTTGTGGTTTCTGCTGTTTTTACATTCTTTTTTGTACTTATAGTTTTCCACTTTTTGTTGTAGTATTTTTTCATGAAATTGTATTTCTGCACATGGAATTCATTTATATTTATAGTTATATGTTGGAGTTGATTGGTGTTTATGTTATCTCTTGCATCCACAAGTGTTCTCAAAGAGGGTAATGCCTCCCACTTGTGTGTTACTATACCCTCGGTGCTAGTCGCCAACCCAGGACGTACATGAGTCAGGACTCGGTGGTTATCATCTCCCTTATCACATTTCCGGCCCAGGTCGGGTACACACTGTGGGGAGGGGGTCATTAAAGAGTGGTATCAGATCTTTGGTTGAGGGATAGGATGGAGCTTGGAGTTAGGCAGATTTGAGGTTTCATGGGTTAGTACTACAATAGTGTCATTCATGTTTAGCAAGTGAGGTAAAAGCTAGAGACCGGTTGAGACATAGGCGTTTAGGGCCCCCTATGATCTGATGAATGAGCCATTAAATTTACAACGGCTACAAAACAAGGGGATACTAGTTGCTGGGTAGAGACCTATGAAAGGATCATGCATCATTCTTCATTGTGCATGTGTTTGAATGGGTAGAACATTGAATAGTTTAACCTATAATGAATAAAAGAAAACAATTAATTAATTATTGTTGAGTCTTCTATTTTCTAGGTTTAATACCTCTAACGGTTTTTTATTTTATAGGTGTGGCACAAGGTCGATGTTTTTGTCAAGGTTGCACCGAAAATGTCTAGCAGGATGTTCCAATAGATCGCTGCAGGGTAGAGGTTGACGATGAAGACACATGGAGGAAGAAACTCCGAGTGTTTCAGTGCCAGAGTCGTCAGAAGTATGAGGGCTCCGTTTGAGATGCAGTCACAAAAGACTGGTTGTAGGAGGTCGAGATCGGCTTCTGTTTGATCCATGCTCGGAAGGAGCACTGGGTGTCCTTAGCTGTGACAATGCTGCATGGAGAAGTAAGGATGTGGTGGTTTTTGTTCCATTGAGATCGTGAAAAATCAGCGATCTCATGAGAGGAGTTCTGAGAAAAATTTAGAGTCGACTTCCTTTATTCGACTATGAATGTGTCCAGTCGCCACGAGCTTATTACCCTTTGATAGGAGATCTCTACTGTTTGAGAGTTTGGAATCCATTTTAGGAACCCTTTATGATATGCTTCAGACCTTTTACTAGATGAGGAGGCTAGGGTGAGGCATTTCGAAGAGGCTATGCATCTAGAGATCGAGCGCCAGGTCACCCCATTTATGCTGAAGACATATCTTGAGGTTCTTGGGAGGGCAGAGGTTGTTTAGAGGAACATGGCCAGGACCATATCATCATGAGAGGGGGATCGTCATGATCCCTCAAAAAGCAAGGATGTGGTCCGGGTGCCTCGGTTTTCAGGACAGAAGACTATCTGTTTAGTCGGGGGTAGGTCACATACCTTCACATCTCATTTCTCCATAGGCAAAAACTCTTAGGCCTATGCCAAGGGATCAGTCACATGTTTTTATTTTGTTGGTCATGGACATCATTAGGGGGAGTGACAGACCTTTCAATGTGGTCATCGTGCACCAGTCGCTATGCTAGCAATTCCTTTGTTGAGGTTGTTCCAGCCGAGGCAGCAGCAGCCAGTTGCACCAGCTTTAGATCTGCAGAGGGTAGATGGGGCATGTAGAGGACAACCCTGTGATGCTCCACTTTCTTAGAGAGTAGAGCACAACCATGTTGGTAGTCGCCATCAGGGTCAGAGTTGTCATGGAGGAGGTTGTGGTCAGCTTCATGCTCTGGCATTGCCAGCTCCAGGTGAGCCAAATGTCATCTGAGGTACCCTTTTCTTGTTTTCTACCTCGGTGTATGCCTTAATTGATTCAAGAGCGACACACTCCTTCATATCACCTATCAATGTTCCATGCTTTGGGACTTGAGGTAGAAAGTCGTTCAGTGCCCTTGGTATTGACCACGCCAGTTGAAGTTCGATCTGAATTCTTTGAAGTATGTAGAGACTGTGAACTAGTGTTGGGGAAACACAAATCTTGGGGGGATTTTCAATTTGTATGAATACAACCATATGATGTCATCCTCAACATGGATAGGATGTATTCAGTTTTGGATATCGTGGATTTCATCAAGAATATGGTCGTTTTATTTTGTGCAGATGGAGAACAACTGGTGATTGTTGGTGAGCGAGATCCTCAGATGGGTCATAGGCGTGTTATATCCTTATCATCAGTGATGGCTGAGATGATACTGAGTTCTTTAGAAGTTTAGTAGTGGGCATTTCCTCAGGTCTTAGAGGAGTACCCTGATGTCTTTCCAGAAGAGGTTGTAGCATTACCCCCTCGATTAGAGATCAAGATCAGGATCGAGCTACAACTAGGATCATCTCATATTTATATGTCTATATATATTATTACACCTTCTAGGTTAGATAACTACTTATAAAGCTTGATGGTCTGTTACAGTGCAATTTTGTTTGGCCAAGTTTGTCACATGGGGTGCACCAGTTTTTTCATGAAAAAGGCCGATAACAATTTGTGGTTGTGTGTCGATTATCGTCCCTTAAAAAAGTGACAATAAAGAATCGATATCCTATTCTATGGATTGATGACATATTTGATCAACTAATGTGTGCAAGTTGGTTCTCAAAGACTGACTTGTGGTCAGGATATCATCAGATGCATGTGAAGGATGAGGATAGTCTGAAGACTGCTTTCCGTTGTCATTATTGGTGTTATGAGTTTGTTGTAATTACATTTGGAATGAAGAATGCTTCATCTGTAATCATGGTATTAATGAATGATGTGTTCTAAGAGTTCCTGGAAAAGATCTCAGTAGTTTTCATCGACGACATCCTTGTGTAATCCACGTCTGAAGTGAAGCATGCAGCGAATCTACAAGCCGTTTTGTGAGTTCTTCCTTGACATCAGTTGTTTGAAAAGTTGTCGAAGTGTGAGTTTTGGGGTTGAGAAGTCCGTTTCATGGGGCATGTTGTGTCCTAACAGAGAGTTGTTGTGGATCCATCAAAGATTGAATCATTTGTGTCTTGGGAAGCAGCGAAGACATTTTCAGAGGTGTAAAGTTTCCTTGGAATCACAAGTTACTACAAAAAGTTCGTAGCCAATTTTTTCACGAGTTGCAACTCCTCTGACTGCTTTGAACAGGAAATATCAGCCATTCATATGGACTGATCAGTGTCAGGCATATTTTGAGTGTCTAATGGTGAAGTTATTAAGTGCTCCAGTCCATTGTCTTCCAACTGAGAGAGTCCAATTTGATGGTTCTACGATGCTTCACATCTAGGGTTAGGTTGTGTTTTCTTGAAAAAGAGGTCAATTGTTTCTTATGGGTCTCCACAGTTCTATCCCCATGAACGAAACTATTCCATCCATGATCATGAGTTGGCAGTTGTGGTGTTTGATCTGCGGTTGTGGAGACATTACTTCATCGATGAGCGCTTTGTGGTTTTCACCGATTATAAGAGTTTTAGGTATGCTTTCTCCCAGAAAGACATGAACATATGACATAGACGGTGGATGGAGTTCTTATAGTAATATGAAATTGAAATATCATATACACATGGATAATTTAATGTTGTATCTGATGCATTGAGCTGAATTCCACGTAGTGGTGTTGTGCGTGAATCCAGTGATTCTTGGAAAGTAATTGAAGAACTATTAGCATTACATCTTGATATGGAAGAAGTTGGGGGTAGTGGTTGTATTTTTCATATTACTGTATAGTTATTCATGGTGCAGAAGGTAGAAGATTCCCATATAGAGGATCTAGAGGTGGTAGTCTGGAGAGACCGAGTTATTTGTGGTTAGGCCCCTGATGGTTGGTCTGAGGATGAACAAAACAGATTGTTGTATCATGGGAGGATTTTTTTTCCATTGATGATGTGTGATAGAGTCCTCAGAGAGTTCCATAGTTCACCTTTAGTGGTACATCCTGGTGGGACAAAGATGTACTGATCCTTGAAGAGTCAGTTTTGGTGGCTTGGATGAAAAGTGCGGTTGCTGGGTTTGTGTCTCGATGTTTAGTATTCCAGAAGGTGAAGGTCGAACACCGTGTTCTATGTGTTATTCTTCATCCATTAGGGATTCCTCAGTGGATTTGGTAGGAAATATCAATGGACTTCATTTCTAGTTTACTTCGAGCTCTAGGAGGACATGATGCTATTTGGATGGTAGTGGATCGTTTAAAAAAATCAGCGCACTTTATAGCAATCAAGGAGTCAAGCTCAGTGGGTGTTTTGTCGAGGCAGTATCTATAGGAGGTTGTGATACTTCATGAATTCCCTAGAATGATAATTTCTGATCAAGATCGTCCTTTTACATCCATATTGTAAAGAGTTCTCCAACATTCATTCGGTTATCAACTATACCTTAGCACTACTTTTCATCCTCAATCAGATGGTCAGACAGAGCTAACCATCCAAACTCTTGAAGAAATGTTACTCTCTTGTGTTCTAGATTTTGGAGGCTCATAGATAAGGCACTTACCCTTGGTATAGATTGCATACAATAATATTCTTCACTCCACCATCAGCATGGGGCCATTTAATGACTTCTATGGACGGCCCTTCCGTTCCCTATTATGGTGGACTTGGGTCGGAGAGTCGGCAATTCTTGGACCGGAACTAGTACATATCACAACAGAGATGGTTCAAGTGATTTGTGAGATGATGAAGACAGCGCAGGATCATCAGAAAGAATATGTTGATCAAAGAAGGAGACCCTTAGAGTTTAATTTTGGGGATCATGTTTTTTTGTAGGTGACTCCCCGTTGTGGGAAGCGAAGGATAAGACGTGGAAGTAAGCTTTCTCCCCGGTTTGTTGGGCCTTTTGATGTTTTAGCTCGTGTTGGAGCTGTGACATATCGAGTAGCACTTCCCCCTTAGATCAGTCGGATACAAGATGTTTTCCATGTATCACAGCTTCGTCGTCATCTTCATGATGACTTTCACATCATTTATTGGGGATATATCGATGTTGATGATGATGCATCCTTTGAAGAGCGACCTATGGAGATCCAAGACTACACGGATACATTTTTACATGAGTGTTCTATTCCTTTAGTCCATGTCTTGTGCCGACACAGTGGCTTGGAGGAGAGTACTTGGGAACGTGAGTCACATATACGTGCTCAGTACCGAGGGTTTTTTGGTGTTTAACTCTTTTCATGTATCGTTGTAGCTGATGTGGTTATGAAACAATCATGATTATGAGACGTCTTCTTTTGTTGTTTTTGTGGAATTCTCTCTTTTGAGAGGTATCTCGGGGGGTGTTTGTCCAAAACCTATTTCATTTTCACATTAGGTGGGTTTTGGATTCTCGAGGATGATAATGTTTTGATAGGAATCTAATGTAATGGCTCGCACCTATCCAGTCCATTACATTGTAAAAATGCGGTGTTAGAGTTATTATAGATGGTTATGGTGACTTGGGTGCATTTTTCTGTACTTTTAAGGTAAAGTAAATGGGCTATATCTTTCTCACGGTAGGTGCACAATTTTTCTAAACTGTGCAGCCAAACCGTCTGAGGTTGGTGTTGGAGGCAGTGGCTAATGCATGGTTAACGTACAGTCTGTCTAACTGTGCAGCCTAACCATGCATGGAGTGTTTGACGAGGTAGTAGCGACCACACGGTAAGCTCATGGTTTGTAGAACCATGTGAGAAAGTCATGCAGGAACATAAATCAAGATCCTAATGTTGTGGATCTCAACCGTTTTTCCTCTAAATTGATCGTTTAAGCCCCTGAGCAACCATAACTTGGGATTACCCTTCCTTGAAGGTAATAGAACCTCTCCTAAGCATTTTGGATGTGATCCGAATTCTTCTCTTGACGAATCGAAGCCGATTTCATGAGGTATGTGATCGTTCATGTTTGGTTTCTTAGAACTAAAAAGATCTACTCCTCCTCTTCTCTTAGTTTCATGGATCTAATCTTACTCTTCTCTCGGTTTCATAGATCTTTGCTGGTTATGGGTATATCTAAGTGTGTGGAAGTCCAATATGATGAGATTTGGTCTTGAACTTGCTATCCGGAGTGATCTAAGGTGGGTTTTGGAGAATTGAATTTTGTTTCATGAGCATTCTTCTACCATTGTGGTTTTCATCAAAAAAAACTGAGGTAGGGGCTTCATTGCTTCTCTTTGTTTTATGTGAAACTGTATTGTTAGCATGTTTAATCCCGTGAGATGACAAAGGAATTGACATAATAAATATTTTGAACCAGATAAAGAAATTTTATTGATTGTATCTTATTGCCTCTTATTTTGCTAGATGGTGTGATATTTATGCTTACTTTTCAAAGCTGTGGTATTTGAAGGAAATCGGTAAAGAACGTAAACCATGATTAATTTATATTTTTTGGCTAAAGATAAAGAGGAATGTGAACGAATCATGTTCTTGTTGTAATTTTATGTTAATAAAATTGACATCTTAAGCATGTATAATCATTTGGGATAGAATAATGGTCTGGTTTCCCAATGTTTGAACCTACGGTTTATAAAAATATAAATTCGAGATGGTTTAAGGATTTGATTGTTTGATTATTCCTTGAAGGGTTCTGAGATACCCTCTTTTTTGTAAAAGGGCCAAGAGCCCAATTGATGTGATGTTTGATTTCCTACTGCTTGTGACGTGATGTGATCATGGATGGTCATTGCGATATGTGGGGGCATATAGGCCTTTTGGTTGTGGAAGTGAATGATGCCTAGATTGGCGAGATGCATCGGTCTATGCATGTGGGTGACAGGGAGGACACCAGGGATGATAGAATGGGATGGATGTGATTGTTGTATGCTTACTGTTTCTTTTGGTTGATTGTCTGCATTACTTTTCCCCACTACTCAAGGTAGCTGGTCTTGCTAACCCATCTTCTAAAAGAGGCCATGACCCGTGGGGTATGCCACATGCTTTCGGTTTTTAGCATCTTATGGGAGGATGGGTCTATGCTCTTTCTTTTGGTGGTGAAGACTCGACGGGTAGTACATCTACTCACCGTGTTGATCCCCTTGTGTTAGTAGCAAAGAGTGCTTTTATAGAATGCTTGGAAATAAGGGAATGTGTTTCTATAATAAATGTCTGATTAAATGGTGTTAACCAATGGGGTTGGTGTTCGTTGAAACATAATGATGAGGCTATATTTTTATGGGGACAACGGACTATTGGTGTGATGCTAAGGAAACATAATATGGATTTGTTCATGGTTAATTATTGTTTAATGAATTAATTAATGTATAGTAGAATTAATAAAAATGGAATGAAGTAATCTAATAAATCTTTTTAAATGGTTGTGTCCTTATAGGATACCTAGTCTTAGAAGTGGCAGCCCGGAGTCCGAGGGACATTAGCTGTAGTTGTGTCTATGATTAGGTTATTCCCATAGTTTGATTTTGAGTTATAGTATATTTTTTACTTTTTGTGTTTCTATATGCTACTCCACCCTGTCAGTAAGGGAAACTAACACCCCAAGGATTCTGAGCCCTGGTGGGTGTTTTCCCCAACATTCAGGTGGGAGGATGAATGGCAGACAACCCCCTTTGGCCCCAATCTCTTCTCTTGGTAGATACTTGTGCCATTAGGAACAACAGTTAGTTTCCCCCCTATGTGTGTGTAGAGGGTTTTAATGTCTTGTGGTTATTCACACACATATATTCTGGAAATAGTATCCTATGGATTACTATATGTGTAACGTGTATAGGATGTGATGGCTTAAGGATCCTTACTCTTTGTATGGGCTATAATGGTTTGAGGTATAATACCCAACATAGGATACACATAATGTGAGTCGTGGTGGCTCCCAGAAACTACCTGGTTACTATTGGTTGTGAGGATGGTGTGGTGCTTCACTCATGTGTCTGCAGGAAAGCCTTTGTGGGGAACAAGGTGCAGATTGTGGTGCTTCGCCCACGTGTCTGCGGGAAACCCTTTTTGGGGATAGATGCTTAGGACGTGTGATGTTGGGGAAAAGCGGAAAACCAGCACGGAAGTAGTACCGGGTTACCCTTGTTAGTCTTTATTATATGCTAAATTCTTATATGCATTGCTTGGTGAGAGTATCCAAGGTGATGTTGGAAACTTAGTATACCTATCTAGGTGATTAGTTAGTTTCACTTGTGGTTCATTGTGCTTTAGCATGCACTCTTTATTTTTGCATGAGAGGCATCGAGTAGGATCCTACTGAGTATACTGTTATACTATCCCTACGTATATATAAAATTTTATTCAGGTCAATTAGAGTAGGATGGAGATCAAGCTGGTTTCTACTAGTTTGTGGTTGCCGGAGCTGTTCAGGATTGTGGTTGCTGATGGTTTTACATTCTTTTGGGTAGTTGTAGTTGATTTCATTTTAATTGTAGTAATTTTTCATGACACCCATTTGTGCACTAGGGTTTCTTTTATATTACATGTTCTGAGTTGGAGTTGATTGGTGTCTATATCATCTCTCTCTTCCTCATTTGTTCTCTTATAGGGTAATGCCTCCCCTTGAAGTGTTTATATACCTTCGGTGCTAGTCTCCAACCCGAGGCCTACTGAAGGCGGGACTTGGGGGTCATCATCTCTCTTCTCACATTGCTGGCCCAGGAGGAGTACACATTGTGTGGAGGGGATCATGACATCGAACCTTACTCTTATAGACTATATCTAATGGTTTCAGTCAACTAGGGAGGCCCACTATAATTCCAATTAAATTTCAGTCAATAATCAAAATAGAAATTAATTCTAAAATAGTTATAACTACCAATATTTTTAAATTGCAATTTCCTATTATTATGGATTTTTTTATAAAAAATAAAATCATCATATTTGTTGAATTTAACTATACCAAATATTATAAATCCATAGATAAAATTTCAATATAAATCATTATACATGAGAAATATATTATATTTTTTTAAAATATAATAATATTTTTTTAAAATATAATAATATTTTTTAAATTCCATATTTTTATAAAAATATTTTAACAATGTAAATATTAGAAACATGCATTTTCTTTCATTATGAAAATTTAAATTGATTTATTTATAAGAATTCGTTTATATTCAAATATTTTTATCACTATGAAAATGAACACATTCATATTCTTTTTGATATGAACAAATAATTTTAAAAATGAAATTGAATTATAAATTTCTTTAATGAAATTAATCATATTATTTTAAACTATATTAAAATCATATCAAAAAATTTATTATTAGTTAATAAATTTAAAATATTATTCTAATATGAAAACATTATGTTACTATATTTAGAAAATTTTATAAATTTATGTAATCGCATTTATATTTAGACTTATCTTTCTATTTATAAACACCAAATAAGTTGACTTATAATTATAATTAATAAATCATCAATTAAGCTTCCCCAATATAGTAATTTCAAAAATTATCATCACATTATATAAAATATTACAATGTTTCATTAAAAATGGAAATTTAAACATTAGGTTTTCTTGTTTGATATATGTAGTTTACTTTTCACTTTATTATCATACTACATTTACAATCTTCTTCTTATTTTTGAATTCGTTACAAATAAATTTCTATTCTTATCATGTGAGATTCAATTGAAATTATGATATTTTTTATTGGGTTGGATATTTAATTGTCTCTATAATGTTGTCCAAATGATTAATTATCATTATAATAAGGCAAGAAGTATAATCACTTATGTATTATAACATTATAATATATTATTACTCACAGCCATTAAAAATTCTAAATGTTAAGAGTTTTATCCACATAATGATATATCCATTTCCTTAAAAACTAGATTACTTTTTTAAATTCTTTGCATGACCTAGTCACATAGGAATGACTCCATGTAATGGTGATGGGTGTGAATGTTCATGAAAAATAATGTTTTCAATATATCATCGGTTGAAAACATGAGATGATGGGTTTTGACACTAAAATACAATGAATTTCCATTTTGATGTCATCATGTGTGATTTAAAAAATCTAAACTATTAATACCTGAATATTGAGAAAAAATTAACCAAATAATGTCCTAAAAATATATACTGAATGGGTTTCACAAAATATAACATATGAAATTAATATAAATATTGGGGAAAAGATTGAACTTCTATCATGTGAAACCCTAAACATCAATTATAACTACATTTTGGAAAATACAATCAAGGAAAACGAAAATAGCTCATTAGACCATGACCACTGTGAAAAAACCACCCATCACATCATCCAACATGACCCTATAACCATTTTTTAAAAAAATATATTGGATCTTATCATCATACATTATTGGTCATCTAAAAAACATTATTTATTATTGGTCATGAATAAAAATAAATATTATATAATTATATTACATTGTTTCATCATTAATTCTCAATACTATCATGGGTAAATCGTGTTTAATAAATATTAGGAATACCATTAGATATGTATAACCATGAAATATTTTTAAATAATGTATAGAATTTCCCAAAAGTCTATACGTAACAATTTATATGAATTAATCAACAAATTATTTTATTCATGTTATTAACAAAATAATCCCCAACAAAATACAATTGATCATTAATTAGAATACATGTAGTTTAAGAAATAAAAAAATTACCCTCATAAACAAACTATCAAATACATGTTCTAATGTCTATAACACTAACCATATTTCAATAAATGCGATATCATAAATGAAAAATAAACACATCAAGAATTAATCCAACTTATATATAATCAAAATATCCCATCAATTCAAAATAGTGGTTAAATGGTGGGGATACCAAGCTATACATCTATTAATCCAAAATATAGATTAGATATTGGGTTTTTATAGAGAATGTAACTCCATTTATGAAATAAAATCATAATAAAAAAATTAACTCTTAGAAAAGTTTATACCCAAATATTAACTACAATAATCAACCATCAGTATACTTTCAATTTTTTCATCATCGTCTTCATACCATAAAATTTTTTTCTATCAATAAATAAAATTATTTAAAAGGATATGAATATATTTTTTATAGGGTTATAAGGTATTATTTCAGAACATTTAATTTTTATAGTGTTATATAAATAATTTTAATTTATTGAATGTAATCTTGTTATATCATCAAACTAATTAAGATTATCTACATTGATCACTCTAAATGTCTCAATCAAAAATATTTTCAAATTCAGTTATCTATGGTATAAATTTGGTCTAAGAGAACATAAAGAGAGTTACACTAACATGTTTGTCATCCAATCATGGATATTTATGAATAAATGGGACACTATCCAAATAAAATAATAATTACCTCTACCCTTATAGCCTATATCATGTGGTTAATTAATTTTATTGTCACTATATAGAAACAATCATAACCCAATTAAAAAAAAATAGCAGTCTTACTAATCTAGATACACATATGAATCTTACATTATATATGAATGCATTAAGTAAAAATCTTGAATGTAAATATTCTTCATCATATAACACAAAAAATATTTCATTTATATACTTTTTAGAGAAGGATAATATATAACGGTGAGATCATATTCCTAGTAATGATTTTTCCTATCATTTTATATCATATGTAAATAAGGAATAATTAAAATTTTTTGTTAATGTACTAATCAAATATGTCATTTAATCATTAATGTGATCATGAAGAATTATATTTTTATAATAAATAATAAAAAAATATGTCCATAAAAATAATCTCATATGCTTGAATCATATCCATTGATACCATTACTATTAAAATAAACACATGGATATTAATATCTAATCCCATAATTATATAATGCATAATGTCAAACATCATAAGAGTTCATTAAAAAACTCAACCCAAGACATATTACATAAATTTGTAATATGTCAGGAAAATATAATAATTAGATTTCTCATGAGAACTACTGATGGATCGAGGGGCTATAATGAGAACCAACTATTACTTACTATTTCTAATTCATTCATATTATAAAAGAGGATTATAATTATTGAATATATATTTAAAAAAATTATATTGGAAACATCCATATTATTTTTCAATTTTTCCACATTCATACTGGTCATAATAAATTAAATAGGAAAAATAAATATTGTATCATTAAAACATATAACTAGTGGATCATAAGTAAAATATTGGGTTTCTGTGATTGATGAATATAAATTTCAACAAATGATCATTAAAATAATTTGTGTGGAAGATGGAATTATAACATAGAAAATAATTTTTAGAAAATTAATATTTAGAAATTATTAGGGAGTTCTTTTAAATATAATAATGAAAACATTAAATAATACCATCAAATCATTAAGTATAGATTTTTATAGGAATTATCATTCTTGATGAATTTGATCAAAAACATTCCTTTCGTACTTAAAAAAAATGGAAATAAAGTACATCATTCCTAAAATATTTGGATAATTTCATTTAAACAAAAAAATTTATAGTAGTGTGTGGGTAAAAGTTTCATGAACAGATCACAGGTGAATGGAAAAAATTTATATAATACATATTAAAAATAGATGGATATTTAAGATAATTTTATTGTAAGATAAAAAACATAGTTTGGTTTAATATAAAAACATGACTTAAATATATTTATTATTTACAAATATGAAAATATAATGAGAATATATAATATCTATAAATTATAATGATATAAGAAACTAAATATTTATTAAAAATTAAATTTATCATTATTACAAAAAATAAAACATAAAAACTATGAATATAATTTTTTTTTGAGATTTTGGGATGAATCATTAGAAATTTGTTATGTTTTGAATCTCAATCCCCGTTAATGAATGGTAGTTAATTGATCTTTTATATACCCAGAATATTAAGAGTAGACGTATATTTATATCATGAAATATGATGTGATTATAACATAACACATCTCCAAAAGAAGACAGTTTGAAATGAAAAAACATTCAGGGGTCATAATGCTAATGTGATAATAAATAAATGAATTGATTATATGTGAAAAATATAAATAAAAAATAAATTTTAATTATATTTAATAAACAGAATGATAATTTCAAAAAAAATTCATTACATAATCTAATCAATTATGAAATGGTATAACTCATTGAATGAAAATTTAGATTTGAAACACTTGCCACTTAGTAACATTCTTGTCAAATCCCCAAGGATGAAATAATTTAAATTTAATATTTAAAAACATTATTTTGATGAAATTATGATATATCATGATAACTGCATTATTTTACACCTCATAAGATAATTTAGGTTAATAATAATAAAATATGATAGAGTGGTGGAGAATTTAGATGAAATCACTTACCTAAAGTCTCACTCATTACATATGTTCATTATCATCGTAAATAATATAAAAAATTTATATTATTTATTCAATAACAACCTTTAATATGTTGACTATTCCTTATATATTATTTAATACCATGTTATATTTAATTTGTCAATCCATTTTTCTATGTTGGATACTTTTACGGTATTGTGTTTATTTATCCAAAATGACTTATATAATTTAAATATGTTAAAATAATATAATATTCTTCCATATATAGGTTAATAATAAATAAATAATAAAAATTATTATAAATTAATTTTACATTTTATTGACAAAATAATGAAATTATATGAAAATTGAATTATGTTACAGTCATGTAGATAATATACCATATGTATGCATGAGTAAAGATTAATTTACCTATTTCTCATGATTGAAATAAATTATATGTTATTTTATATGTATATAATGACGATTATATAATAAATACAATATTATAAATGTAAATAAATTTATATTTACCAGTCATGTCATGTGGTTATCAAAACCAAAACACATCCTTTTGTGGAGGAGGTAATCCAAATGTATTCACATATGATTTTACCCTTATTAAATTAATGAAAATGATATAATTAATGTTATATATTAACCATCCATAATGATAAATATTTCATTTTTATAATTTATATAAATTAAATCCATCATAATACCCATTTATGAGCAGTGGTGATGAAAAACAAATTACACAAGTTTTCCAGGTGGTAGTCCATTATACACAACAAAGAAGTTTCATTTCCTATATGAAAGAAGAGGATATGGATATAACATATTAGATAATAATAAATAAATATAAGTATATATGAGATAATTATGTTATTATAGTATAATGGTTTAATAATATATTATGTAGTCTGGAGAATAAAAAAACTAAAATTGTTTGTTAAGAACAATAACTCTCATATAAAAAATATCTTTAGTTTGTCTTAAAATTATTCCTTAAGACTGTTTAATGATCACAATAGGGTCACTTGAATGTTTTTTTGAGGTAATTAAGGGATTTGGGTAATGATAGGATGATAAAAATGGCCTTTTTTGTTTTGTGAAAAGATGATATGGGTTCCCTTATATTAGAGAGGGGAGGGATACTCTTGGAATATCATTATATTTAAAATCGATAAAAATATAATTTCCTATTGAAATGAATCCAAATTGATATTAATTTATTTAAAAAGAATTTGGGATCATTTTAAATCATTAAATAAAATATTAAATATTTTGGAATATGTCTTCACCTTTATCAATTGGTTTAAAATCATTCTAAACAATTGTTATAATTATATCAATACAAATGTTTTTCACATTATGGGACTACAACGATTATATGAAAGGAAAAAAAGACTATAAACATAAAATGGATTATATTATAAATTATATCCAATTTAATTTCATGAACGTAGTAGTTTTATAAATTTTAAATAATTTTTAAAAACAATTTTGTTTGTAAAATGTCAATATTGTCAATTTTTTCATTATTCATTTAATTTGATGTTATAAACAAATAAAAAATATTTTTTTTGACTATATTACTATAAACAATACAAATAATTATATATATTAATGTATTTTGACATTAAAATTTAAATAAATAGTTTCACATTTAAATTTTTTAAATTAATTTATCTTAATTTTCTTTTTATTAAATAATTATTGAATCGTTATTGTGTAAGCATGTAATTTTATTATTTCCTAACTTAAAATTTGAAACAAAATTCCATTATAATGAAATATTTTTTATATGTATAATTAATATTTTAAACAAAAAACACATCTTTTTTATCCCAATGTGATCCAATATATTATTCTTTAATGTAAAAAATTACATTCCATCCTTTTCATTAAACAAATTATCTTAAATTTCATAATAATTGAAATATGTCCCAAAAATGGATGATTAATATACCAGAGTAAATATAAATCCATAATATGTTCGTAAAATAGGAAATATAAATGTTTTTAGGTTATTATATCCCTTATCTTTGTTGTTTTCACCCAGTAATGTTGTTTTACCCTTATCGAGGGTAACATATTTTTAAATTTTGTTACTATTCATTATGATCACAAATTTAGTTAACCTTTTTACCTAGTATTTATTATTTCAATTTTAAAATATATAGTCTATTATATCATTTTCAACTCACAAAATTGGTTGAATATATATTTAATAAATCCCATAAATTGGGTCAAAAAATATTATTTATGGAATTCATTTTTCAATCAAAAGAATATCAAAAATTATTAATGTGGAAAGTGATTGTCATCATAATTATTTTAATCAAATTGATATATTTATATTCAATAAATATCATTTAAAATAATATTTATAATATAATATTTTGTTAAATATACATAAAATTAAATTATTCAATGTTTAAATAGTTTTTAAAACTATTAATTGTGTGAAATAATTTATGAATTAATTTATATTAAGATGTAGTTTTATATTTATTTTAATTAAAATTAATATTATTCATACACACAAATTTAAAATCTATTTTATAATATTTATACATAAATAAAATATTTCTTCGGCCAATAATTCTCTTTGTTTGGAATCATATACCCAATTAAATAAATATTATTTATACTAAAATAACAGGGGTTGAAAATTCAATGTAACATTAATAAATTTATTTCTAATAATTTTTAATTTCACTTATAACTAAAGGGATCAAAATTTTAAAAAATTGATGTTGAAAACTATCATTCTAAAAAGATTAGCAAGTCATCATATTTAAAATTGAAAGTTGAAAATATAATGTATGTAACATTAATAGGTTTCAAAATAGGTAAAAATTAGTCGGAATTTGAATATAGACATTGAAGTGAAAAGAAATTTCCAAATATTTATTGATACTGATTGAGAAAATTTAACACAAGAAAGTGAAATATCATGAAGATTTTTACCACCACAATACCATATACCCAAGTGCTGTGAAAAACCCATTGATTTATCTAAAATTAATACAATATGTTAACATTTTCTATTAAAGATCGTTTTACAATGTTTGAGGAATTATTTTATCATATAGACGAATAATATTTGTAAATATACACACATTACATGTTTAATTTCACCTTTTAATAAATTTCTACAAAAATATCATATTTTTCTCCAAGCGATGCGTATAAAATGATTTCATTGGACTAATGTAATAAAATCCATATTCATTAGACCATCTAATTGAAAAAATAAATCTTCATACAATTAGAATTTATCCAAAACTTATATTTATATCATAAGGTACGATAATACCGAAAAAGAATATACATTAATATAATGCATTTATAAATTGAAATTCATTTTTTTTATAAAAATAATTGAAATGGTTAAAGATGGATTATTTCAAAAAAAATTAACCATATATCTCTAATAACCTCAATAAAATTGAAATTAAATTTTCATTTAAACTCAAATTATATCCCATACCCATGAACATAAAACTATATAGTTATGATACTATTCTTCAAAAATAATCATTAATGCTAAAAAAAATGAAACAGATGCCTCAACCCAATAAAAGATATCTCAAAATTTCATGTATAAAATAAATATACTAGAAAATAAAACCTTAAAAGGGGTTCCTAGTAATATAAACACATGATAAACCATAAACCAATAAAACCATGATGGTATCCATAAGTCATATGTTAATAACAACGTGTATGCATCTAAAACAATCAATCTGTATATATTTCATGATTCTTATAACCATACATTAGTTTGTAAGAATACATATAAAATATAACTATTGAATCCAACATATAAATAAATAAAGCCTTTTATGTCAATGAAAAAATTCTCGAACCTGATGGAGACATTACATAGTGATATCAAAGATGAATTTCTTCTATTTACTTTTAACATACTATTTTTGAATGGTTGATAGCATATTTCGGTTATTTGAGCCTCAACTAGGATATCGTGCATAGGGGTTTCTATCCCATGTATGAGGTTAAATACCAAGTAACTATAACGGGATTATTGTTATTGATGTTTTTTGTTACTATACAATGTTATTTCACCTAGAGTGATTGAGTTGTTGTGTGGTGTTGTATGTTTTTTGATATATTATTTGTGTCCTGGTATAGAATGGAATATTTTTATTCATTCGTCAATTTAGGAAATTAACTTATGCGATATGCATCATTTTAGGAACATCTAGAAAAGTTGGTTCTTGGGGATATTTTTTAATTAAAATTAATTTTTATATTTATCTTATTTTAATGAAAAATGTTCTTCGTGTAAATTTTAATATTGTTAATAGTGACAAATATAATAAATTAAAATGGATAAAATGGGCGTCTAATTATAATCCATGTGTTATCAAATAAATTACCATATCATAACTATGACCATGATGTAGGATGGTCGAGGGTAGTAATAGAGTCATAGTATTATCCATTTAGTATGCTATTCGAGATGATATGTTATTACATGATTTGAATCCATTTTTTTAAAATATGATAATGTTGTGTCATGGGTAATAATACATGCATTTGTCATTATAATGCTATACATAAATTATTATGACTATTTATAGGATGATAGGAGTACATGGTTGGAAATATACCTCCAGTAGTTGATCATGATGATATAATAGTTTTGGTGGTGGAAGGTGGAGATAATTTACATGAGATCATTACAGGTTTCCTTCACAATATAGAAAATGACTCATCGAGTGTCATGAACATTATAACATAATTGACATTGAAAACCCAATTGTAGAACCCTCCCACAGTTACTGGGGAGGGTGAACATTAAGAAGATGAGTTATTGACTAAGTATGTTCAGATGAACATTGACCACTCATACACCCATACTAGGATGAGAGTCAAACTCGAATCAATCTTGTACATTAATCAAGAACTCAATTACATAAAAAGAAAAAAGCCAATAAAATTTTGCGGTACATGTTCCTAATAATTTCTTGATACGACCATTAAATGCCTTCATATGGTCTAATATATTAATCTCTGATCATTGAAAATATAACCATAGTACATCAAGGGGAATTTTTTTATAAGATGATGCAATTTTCCTCAAAAGATTCAAATTAGACATTAAAGCAAAGCATATTAGTTTGATAAATAAAATAAAGTAGTATATTTATGGGATATTATACCTAAAAACATGATGATAGTAATCCCAATTGATATATTAGGTATTTTTTCTACAATGTACTAAAGGATTATGCATTTTAAATAATTTGATATTATAGTAGAAAAATTTTCATTGTCTATTTATTTATTCAATGAATTACTATCATTATAAGTAATTTAATCAAGATTGGATTCCAAATCATATGTATGGAATTATTTGACTGTATTTTCCACACATTAATATTTTTTATATTATGACTTATAAAAAATAAATAAAAAATAAGTAAATATTTCATGATGAATTTCCAAAATAGAACAATCTAATCCGTAAAAAATAATTGTTTGAATCCCAATATTTATATTTTGATTAAATAACAAGAATAATTATAGATATTATCCACAATGAAGTCATTTTAAAATTCTATTATAGATTATAATCTCCTCCCAAATGAAGTATCATAATTCATCGCACACCTACAATATTTGTAAAATACTCTACATCACTAACCATGCGATATAAAATTGATTGTTGAGTAATAAATATAATAACTAAAATTACAAAAAATATTGAAATCAATAATATTTTGCCTCATATAATCGATGACACCTAGATTTGATGATGGGATTCATGTTATCATTAAAAATGCTTTATGAAACTACACCGTGGCCACTCATTCAATATTTTTAACCACATATTAATTCATCCCAATCTATTTCAATTATCCAAAAAATTTCATCCACCATAGATCTCTGATCTTTTTATTCGATATATATCACACAATGGTATCTTTATTAATTTTAATTATCCATACAAATTAAAAGTATTGGATTTATTAGGTTTTTGGTCTATTTTTTAATTAATATTAATTATTTTTCATTGTTAAGCAATCATAACATTATAAGATTTATCGTTTCATATTTCTATACATATGTAATAGTAAAACAGTCACCTAATTTTATATATGAACAAAATAGAAACTACTAGAACATGGTTTTACAATCATTAATAATAACCATATAATGACCCCTTAAGTATGATATTATTTTATTGAATTGAAGGCTTAATTTTTTTTTCATTATTTTCGATTATTGTTCCATATAAACACACAGCCACATATATATATATAAAGGATAAATATTGAGTGGGAGCACTATGTTTAGATCAATATATCATTTCTTGGTACACTATGAGGAAACCAATTTGTTTCTAATATGGTTGAATAATTTGATCGTTTTATCCAAAATTGATTGAAAATAAATGTTAGATACCCATATTTTTTATATGTTATAATTCCCATTTTATCCATATAAAATAAAAACACTATTTTGGTTTCTATATCCATTATCTACAAATTTCAACTAAATTTTCATTTATTTATAGTAGATTTTTCCTCTCTTATTTATTTAGTGTTGTTAAAATTCATTTTTATGTTATAAAATCATGGGTTTGTCTCTATTTCTCTTGTTAAAATACATATTATTACACCCATTTATTTTATGATATTCTGGTTTTTTAAATAAATGTAACATCTTCGACAGTAAACATCACACATATCACAGATCTCAAACAAACACCATAATATAATTACTATATCCTACTAATAAAATTGAGGTGAATTAATATGAATATTATAATTATTATATGAATAATTTTCAAACCTATTTTTAGTGTATCAATTAATACTCTTATAATACACACCTAATTTTTAGTAAAGCCATTTTGTTCTTCAAATATGATTTATTTAAAAAAATTATTGTTCTTTCATTCCATAAAAAATTAGAAATAAGAAAATTTTGATTCATTTATTATATTTATATGATAAAATTAACAAAAAATAAGTATCCATAATGTAAAAATCATCTTGTGTTTAATATTTTTTTATAAAAGATTTCATTTTTAATAAATTTTTAAAAATAAAATATTTTTATAAACCCCATATTCATTATATTTTAAAGTAATTGAAATATTTTAAAAAAATTATATTTTAATTAAGTAATTTTTGTATTAGATAATCTAATTATTTACATTTTAATAATTATTATAAATTATTTTGTTGTTAGTTTGTTTATAATCTTAAAAATATTCTAGAGAAACTATGATTTCATTGATATTTTTATTTTAAATTTTGTTTTCAACATATTTGTTTTGAATTTCTAAATATGAATTTCATATGCTGAATAATTTAAAAAATTAATTTATATTGTTATTTTTAATATCATTAATAAAATATTTACCATGGAAAAAAATGAGTTACAATAATAGAGGTAAAATATTGTATGTGGTTAATGTTAAAATTAAAACACCTATAATATGTAAAATATAAAATATAAAAAGTGTGTTTTCTCTATTTCCGAACCATAAATTTCATATAAATATATATATACCATTAAAAATCAACAGAATTAATGGAACCCAAATGTGTTAGTCTTTAAATATTAACTAATAAATATTTAACAACTTATAATTATCCTATTTAAACTATAAATTTCACCCCAAGTCACCATTTCAACAAAAAATCCATCATGCTTCTCAAATATCTTACAAATTGTCTCTTTTCCACACAACCCATGTTAACATCCATTTTTTCTCACCCACATACCAATTTCATTTTTCTAAATTGGTTTTTAAATGAACTGATGTTAATGAGGTTACATTATCAGGAAACATTTATTAATTAAATTTCTTTTTATAACTTCTCTTCACATTCTACCCCAAAAAAAATCATAGTAAATACATTATTATATATATTTATAGTATTTTTCTGCATCTAATTTACTAGATTATATCCATCCATTTTATTAGGTTAAATAATACAAAAAAATCAATGACAAAATTATGGTGGTTGATTATCCTCATAGATAATCATATTTCTGTTTTTTATTTACACATTAATTGATGGTAATTAATATATAGATTTAGTTTAATAAAATTATAATAGGTATTTTATAAACTAATTCTTGTTTTGGAACTAATATATAGACATAATAATAAATAAAAATAATTGAATTCTTGAAGGTCAAAATAATTTCCAATGTAAAGTAAAAATTTATCACTGAGATTTTTTTAAATAATGTATCCTCATATAATAATAAAAAATTATAAATGGTTCAATTTTATCAAATGAAATTTTAATAAAACCATTTATCCTCAAAAATATATTTTTATTACTATTTTAAATGAAAATCTTGAATTATACACAAATTAAGTGATCATGAAAAAACAAAATGAATGCATTTAAAATATTGATAATAAAAAAACATTTTAAATGAATGCATTGTAGGATTTTTGAAAATAATTAAATACTGTCTTAAAAATATGATTATATTTATGTAATTTATTAATAAAATTCATTAAAACATAATATAGTATGATAAGATATGAAAAACTAATATGAAGCAATAAGGTAGAGGTTCCCCTTCAACATTTAAATTCTGAGAGATATATACATTGTTCAGTAAATAATTATTTTTGGGTGTATATACAAGCTTTTTGATTCATAATATCATAAATCTAATTATCTACACATTTTTAAATATTTCACTTTATTGTTTTACCTTTTATGGTGAATGTGAGTCGACTGAATACATAGTGGTATGAAATGTCTTAACCCCATTTCTATTATTTGGGTAACCCATTTACATCCTTCATTACAACATTATATGATTACATGTGAAATTTATTTTCAATATATTATGTTTTATTTCAAAAATAATTTTGTAGATTTACAAAAAATACTTATATTTGATTCATTTGATTAATTTTCACTAAATTTATATGATATTTACTATGGACATTCTTTAATTTTTTTTTAAATTTCCATTAATACTCACTACAAAAGCAATGTCATAATTTTATAGATTTATTTCCATTTTTTTATAATTCATTTATGATTTCATTATATTTATTTTCCCTAGTATTTTAATTTTTATCCAATGTTTTTAATGTATTATTTTATTTATTTTATAAATTATGTTATTTCTAACATTTATGGAAAAAATAAAGGCGTAATTATTTTATTATCTTTTACGTCATTACTATATTTTCGCACCATAATGAATTTATAATGGTTTGTCATCTAATTTAAAAGAGAAAAAGGTTATTTTAATTTAAGAATTTTTTATTATAATTGATTAACTAATTAAAAGATAATTATTTGAAAATGGATATGTTATGATTTTTACGCATTATTTGAAGTAGTAGTTAGAGAATTATTTTTCATACAATATAACCTTATTTGATGTTATATATAGTTTTCATAGAATATTATTCATGGATGATATCATAATTCTATTTATAGTCGATTTATGTTTGTGATGGAATTATATTTTGAAACACATTTATATTCCATGATTTATTTTAATATGAAATATTTATATGTCACGTTTATTTACATGGGTTATTATGTGATGAATTAATAGTATTAATCCATCAAAAAAGTGTGTGGTTATAATTATGGAACAATGGATATGATATAACTACTGAATGGTGGGACATATATGTCCATCAAATTCAGTAGCTAACAATTTATATCTATTGATATTGATATGACTGAAATGGGAAGCCAACTAGGTATGGTATTAAATGAATGTAATGAGGATTGAGCATTGTTCAAAAAAGTTGAATTAAAATGGATGAAAGCTCATTTTGTTTAGACATGACTGGAATTGGGAATAAACTCAATTTCAAACAAATATGGCTGTTATTGGGAGTAGATCAATTTAGTAATACAATATTTTAATTTGAGTAGAACATAGTTTAGTAATGGAATATTTCCACTATGATATTTTTAGGAGTGAACCCGGAATACGATGATTTTTTGGGTAGTTAATCCATTCCATTATGATATTCATAGAGAAAAGAATTGACTACAAATGAAATGATTTTATATGATTATGGGTACTCCATAATAATATGTCTTATTCAAATAATATTCCCCTATGATTCATTTCTTATAAAAACTTATGATTCATTCCTTGAATCAATAGAATGATATTCAATATCAATGGTTAAATATTCAAATTTTGCGTTCGTTTGTTATTATGTTCTATCTACATTATATTTTATATATACATTATTTACCATTAACAAGAATTTGATCATAGTATTTAATTATGATTTCATTCTCCAGGATAATATGAAAGGTATTACGTGTGATATATAAAATGGGGTTCCAATTATGAAGGACTTAGTGGGAGAAGATGTATATATTTTATGAATCATTTTTTCATATTTCCAAACACACTAAATACATAATGTTCTAGAAATATTTATATATTATATAATATATAATATTATATTGATATGTAATTATTATATATGACAATTTTGGATCGTGATAGTTTGTATCACATTAAGGATTAGTTTACTATTAGACACTAGGATGATAAAAATTTATTAGGAACTCTAGGTGTATGCTTATGATAAAATCTGAGAGTTTTGGTAAAAACCGTCAATGATATATTATTATAGATATTGCGTCATATATTGAAATATTGTAAGTAATTTCACTTGATTATTTTGTTTTCCCTGTATGATTAGTTCTTCTCACACTCTTCTTATAGGTTTTAGTCAATGGATGGACCCCAAATGAACTGTGTTAATACTAAATGAAAATAGATATGCAAGAATTTTCTAATATTTAAATAAAAATTGTAGTATCCAGAAGAAAGTTATTATTACTATAGTCAAACAATAAATTAATCATAATGGGTAACCCGACCCGCCTTCACCAAAAGGATGGAAGGGTCAGTAGATTGTCAGGCCCTTCCTTATTTATGTAGAAGGAGAGATAATGACCCCCAAGACCCGCCTTCAATAGATCCCGGAGTGGCGACTAGCACCAAGCGTATAGAAATTTCTCACAAATGGAAGGCATTACCCCTTTTTATTTTATAATATGGAGAGATAAGATGATGAAACTCATCAACACCAAGGTAAAAGAAAAGTAAAGCCAAAAGTAAACCATTCCCATATGCATGTTCGAAAAGTTAAGCCACAAAGTACAAAAGGTGACTACAAAGGTAAGTACCAAAGAAGAAAAGAAACAACTGCAACTGCCCCAAAGGTCCGAGCTAGTATGCTCCTACGTGATCCCCGAAGTCCTCCTAGAAACCTGAAAGTAGTTTTATATATGTAGGGTGAGCATACAAGTACACTCAGTAGGGAAAACCAATGACTGTCATGCACAAGTGGGGGAACGTACTAATGTCCCATGAGAAAAAGTAGTAAACCAAACACCTACCAAGGTAAACTATCTACCCCAGGCCTCACCAAGGCACACTTCCCAATTAATGCAAGTCAAGTAATATATATAATCAATGAAAATTGATGTTTGGGTACCCTGGTCCACTTTCCCACTGGTTATTGAGACATCCTACACATCGAACCAATCTCGCCATTCTCACCACAGTCCCACTGCCACACCCACCCGCACACACCTAGGAAACAACCACCACACGCTGTACCACTGCCGAATCCCGCCCGCAAACACCTGGGCCACAACTATAACATGTAACCACGCCTGCAAACACCTTTGCCAGAACAAACACCACCACGCCTGAAGACACCTGGGCTAGAAAATCCACTGCCACTCACGAAGACACCTAGGCCTCATCCCGAAGACACTTGGGAAACCGCCTGCCGCACACACTTGGCCAACCACCTCACTAACCCGCTCGAAGGTTCTTGGGATAATAATGGACCGCAGGCCATCATAGCATGCCCGAAGATACTTGGGATATACGGGAAAGGGAGCAGAAAAGGAGCTAATAACCAGCCACTAAGAACAGTGTTGGGAAAAACACACTCCCCTGTGAAATGGGGGTGTTTGGAACTAAGTGCTCAACTTGGGTGGGGTGTAGATATAGGTAAAAATCACTCACCCAAAGTTTAGGTTCTTCTAACCCACCTACAGAACGCACCATTGCGTCCAAGTCACAAGTCACGGCTCTCTCCATGAAAACCCATTTGTCCCATTCTTGTTTCATGTTCAGTAAAAAGGTTTAAAATTTTATGCACTACTGGGAAACTAACACCATAAGCATAACTAAGGAAAGGAATCCATCCAATCGTCAATTTAAACATTCACAGCCGGTTCTCTTGTAAAGTAACAACAACAAAGGAAAAGTGAGAACCCTCGATGTACTGGAACCAGACAACCCCGAGACACTGCCTCGTGTCCCCTCCCCCAAAAAAGGTTCTTCATCAACAGAGGGTCCCAACCCAATTTGTGATATACACAAGGTAACCACCCGGTCTTAAACTTGCAAACACTAAATCCATAACAACAGGGGATCCCATACCCAATTCACAACCAGTGAGAGTATAAGAACAGGGGATCCCATCCACCTCCCCCACATTTCCACCAACCGGCCCGTGAACGAAAAAAACCAAACCATCGTCACCAACACTAAGCAGGGACTTTCTGGTATTTTCAGATTCAAAAGATTTTACACGCTCCATGATTTCAATTTTCGTGTGTTTTAACTGGGGGTTATCAGAGAAGGATTGATCCTAGGGCTTTCAATTCACTTATCCGGGTGTACGTGATTAACCAGTATCCTTTTTAACAGCAGGACTTCACAACCACAAACAAGCAATTTAAAACATCAGCAGGGGTTCATTAGTGCACAAACAACGACCACCAATGGCCTCGATTTTCAGAAACACGTAAGCCATCACAACTCAGAAAGATGATTTTAATATAAACAACATAAATGATCATAGCCCCCCCCCCCTTCATTCCTTATAGGATTCGTTCATTATCTTTATTTAGATCTGGTTTATCCAATTATACAGAAACAAAATCACGCCCACCCCGCATGATACACAAAAGATAGAGGCGAAAGTGAAATTCCCTACTTGTAGATATATGGTCGATGTTTAGGTCGGGCACGGAACTTTACGGATAACGATGCGGCACACCCGATGCATCAGAATCTGTTCGTGAAAAGCTGTGATCGAGGAATGGAGAAACCACGACTAACCCTTAGTTTATAAGATCCGCAGACAGTTGAGGTGAGAACGCAAAACCGCGTAAGGTGGGGGGGTCGTGGGTTGAACGCGTGGCTGGGAAGTTGCACACGGAGGTCTCTCGGGATTTTTAGGAATTAATTATGGGGTTTAAATGGATTTTAAAAGGAGTAAATGAATTAATTTACATCGTAACTTCTGTTGCGGGAGTGGAAAAGTCAGGTACTGGAAAAGGAATGAAAGGCTCGGTGATGGGACACGAAGCCACCGTCATGGCACCACCGTCACGAGGCCACCATCACGGTGCCATAGTCACGGGGCCACCGTCACTGTGCCACCGTCAAGGTGCCACCATCACGGGGCCACCTTCACAGTTCCACCATCATAGTGTCACCCTCACAGTGCCACTGTTTTGGTGGAGCCCCACTTTTGGCAATGTAATGGGCCAGCAGGGTTCGGTCCATTACATTAGATACCTCTTAAACGATTTGCATCCTCGAGAATCAAAACAAACCAAGAAGGAATGAGAGGGTACGGACAACCACCTCGAAAGATACCTCTTAGAAGTGAACCCATGCTAACCAAAAACACTTCTCTATCAAGAACCAAGAAACATACAATGCCAAACTGCACGGGCATGTGGGTTGGGGAGTCTCATCCCCCATGTCAAGATATTATCCACTTCGGGCGGCACTGACTCGCCTGCATGGGTTTAATCACATCCACATTAATGCGTCTTGATTAGGGGTTGGGTTATCTCCTCCCCCATAGCCAGGGCTTTTCACACACAATCAGAGGAAAGAAAACCAGTATATTTCATAGCAAAAAGACAAAAGTTTCTACCACAACAGGTACAATAAGGAACAAAACTCAAAACAACTCTGGGTACTGGGTACGCATCTGTGATTCCCTCTCCCACGTACTCTCTTCATGCCCACCATGTCTCCACAACACATGAAACAACAGAATGGTTCTCCCACGAAACACCTTCTCCTTGCGATCCTCGATCATCATTCGTCTCTCCACAAAGGTCACGTCGTCCTCGATGTCCAACTCACCCCAATCAAGGATGTGTGAAACGTCGTGCCGATACCGACAGAGCTGGGACACATGAATGACATCATGTATCCTCAGCAGTGGCGGTGGTAACGCTAGCTGATAATCCACTTCGCCGACCTTCCGCAACACTTTTAAGGGTCTTATGAACCTGGGAGAAAGCTTACTTTCTTTGTCGAACCTCTGCTGCCCACGCCGAGGGGAGATATTCAAGAAAACGTGGTATCTAACCTCAAACTCCAAGGGCCTCCTCCTGGTATCATCATACGACTACTGTTGGTCCTGGGCCGCCTTCATCCTTTCCCGTATGAGCTGAACCTTTTCTGTTGTGTTCTCCACCACTTTCGGGCCAAGGATGCCTGCCTCTCCTACTTCATCCCAACACATAGGTGAACGGCATGGCCTCCTGTAAAAGGATTCAAACGGGGCCATACTAATGGTACAGTGATATCTATTATTGTAGGCGGACTCTACCAGGAGCAAGTGTCGCATCCATGATCCTCCTGAGTCCATAACACATGCCCGCATTATATCCTCCAAGGTCTGGATGGTGCGCTCTATTTGTCCATCTGTCTAGGGATGGAAAGCAGTGCTAAGGTGTAATTGGGTGCCAAAAGCATGCTTCAATCCTCTCCAGACTCATGAGGTAAACCGTGCATCCCTATCCGAGACTATAGACCTCAGAACTCCATGAAACTGACCCACCTCATCCACATACCTTTGTGCCAAAGTATCCACTGCACTCGACTCCCTGATTTCCAGAAAGTGAGCCGATTTCGTCAACCTGTCCACTACCACCCAGATGGCGTTGTATCCCCCTTGGACCTTGGGTAGTCCCATGAAGAAATACATCAAGATGTCGTCCCAATTCCACTCGGGGACATCTAGAGAGTGCAGTAGGCCACCTGGAACTCGGTGTTCAGCCTTCACTTGCTGACACACTAAGCACTTGGCCACAAACTCTGCCACTCCTCGCTTCACTCCGGGCCACCAAAACTGTCCTTTTAGTCCCTGTTACATCTTGGAAACTCATGGGTGTACCACCAGGGGTGAGTTATAGAACTCACTAAGAACCTTGCCATGCATCACTCCTGGAGAAAACAACCTTTTCTAAAAAAACATCCGGTTCTGACCATCCTCTGTCCATCCTTCCTAAGCATTGCCCTGGTCAACCCGGTCACGAATCACTTCGCACTCCGGGTCTCCCCACTGAGACTCCTCCACTTTTCAAAACAGAGAAGACTGCACTATCATCTATTATAGACAACCTCTAGCACTATCCATCTTTGCATCCAGGTGTAAGGCAGCCAACTCCTCCATTTCCTTCCAGGCATCCACCGACTCTCGGACCGCATCCTTATGCGTCCTCCTGCTCAAGGCATCGGCCACCACATTGCCCATGCCCTCAGTATAAGAGATCTCAAAGTAGTAATCCTGGAGGAACTCCACCCATCTCCGTTGTCGCAAGTTTATGTCCAGCTGGGAGAAGATATAACTCAATCTTTTGTGATCCGTGAAGACCACAAAGCATTCCCCGATGAGGTATTGCCACCATAACTTTAGCGCAAAAACGACTGTTGCAAGATCCAGGTCGTGGGTGGCGTAATTATGCTCATGGGGGCGTAGCTTCCTGGACCCATAAGAGATCACCCCTTGTTGCTGCATCAACACACATCCCAGACCCTGTCCTGAAGCATCACATAACACCTCATAGGCCACCCCTTCTTCTACTAATATCAGCATTGGGGCACTAACCAACTTCTCTTTCAGATAGCTGAAGGCTGACTCGCACTGCTCACTCCACCCAAAAACCCGGTCCTTCTTGGTAAGGGGTGTCAAAGGGGTTGCTACTCGGGAGATGTTGGGTATGAACCTCTGATAGTAACCTTCTATCCCAAGGAAACTACAGATCTCTGCCACATTCTTGGGTGCTGCCCAAGAAACAATCGCCTCAACTTTTGATGGGTCCACTGCTACCCCTTTCTTGGACACTACGTGCCTGAGGAAGTGCACTTCTCGTGTCCAGAACATGCATTTCGACAACTTCCAATAGTTCTAATGAGGTTGGAGGACCTCCAAAACAATCCTCAGGTGCTCCGCATGGTCCCCTTATGACCTTGAATAGATCAGGATATCGTCGATGAAAACAACCATGAACTGATCCAAGTACTCCCGGAATATGCAGTTCATAAGCCCCATGAACATAGTCTGGGCGTTCGTAACACTGAATGGCATGACTACGAACTCAAAGTTTCCATATATGCATCTGAACGTCATCATCGGGATGTCGCCCTCCCTCACTCTCAGCTGGTGCTACCCAGACCGCAGGTCGATCTTTGAAAACCATCCTGCCCCTTTCAGTTGGTCGAAAAGATCGTCTATCCTCGGAAGAGGGTAGCGATTCTTCATTGTCACCTGATTCAGCCTCCTGTAGTCTATGCACAACCTGAGACCACCATCTGCCTTCTTTGCGAACAAGACTAGAGCACCCCACGGTGACGCACTCGGGCAAACATAACCCCTCTTCATCAGATCGTCAATCTGGATTCGCAACTCTCATACCTCTGAAGGTGCCATCTGGTAAGGAGCCATCAAGATCGGTCGAGCTCCGGGCTGCAGGTCTATCCCAGACTCGATATCACACCGACGGGGTAGATCCGTCACCTCCTCAGGGAAGACGTCCATAAACTCACGGACGATCTCTGGCACTTCCACCATTTCAGCATCTACTGATTCCACTGTCAGCTCGGTCAACAAGTAGAGGAGGGGTTCCTCTCGCATGTTTCCCTTCTGACTGCTCTGCTCGTCGATGAAGGTAACACGCCGACCGTCCATGTCCAAAAACACCACCCTTCATCAGAAACAGTCGATGATGTCACACACAGAAAATAGAAAGTCGATGCCTAGGATGACATTGTATGGCGGAATCTATAGCAGAAGAATATCCCTAACCGACTGATGTGGCCCTATCATCTGTCTACATCCCCGACAAACAAACAACAAGTTGGTCTGACCTCCGACTGTTGTGATCAACACCAGGGGCACTGGAAGTCTCTCCGCATATAAACCCAAGGCACGGGCTAGACTGGGTGCAACAAAGGAGTGTGAAGCTCCGGTATCGAACAAGGCAGAAGCAAGAGTTCCAAACAGACTGATCGTACCTTGAACAACCTCTGGCCCTATTGGAACTGCTGCCTCTGCGGCGTGTAACTGTCCACGGCCAGCTCCTCTGCCCCTCGGCTGCTGGCCACCTCCCCGACCACGCACCAGTAGAGTTCCCTGAGGTGCACCCTGGGGTCGGCCTCCTCCTCCTACGTCTTCCCTCGGAAGAGCGGGAGCTCGCTATCCCTGCTGCTACTACTGGAATGGTCTGGCTGGAAGTTGCTATTGGGTTGGGTGGTGGGGCTGTCAACCACCGCCGTACTGCACCCAGTCCGGGAACTGACTCCGGAGATGTCCAGGGCTCCCACAGATGAAGCACCGCGGTCCTGGGCCTGAAGAAATGTGGCAAGGACCAGGGGATCGAAACTCAAAGTGTTGTGGCCTCCTCCCTGCGGGTCGGAACCTAGAGGGTCCTAACGCTAGAGGCCTGGTGCTGACGGCCTTCCCCTTTGAGGGTCCCAGCTGGATCCCCTCTCGTGAAACACCTACTAGAGCGTGCATTTTCTCCACCACTTTTGCCTTCATCTTGACCTCCACGTACGTTGGCAGGGTAAAGGGGGTAACAGCGTACTGGAGGGAGGGTCGGAGAGCCTCCTCCAAACGTCTCGCCCGAGACTCCTCATTGAGAAAGTGGTCCAGAGAAAAATGTAGGAGTTCCTTAAACTTGATCCCTAGCTCCCTCACGGACATAATCCCCTGTTGGAGGGAGATTATCTCCGGTCTCTTTTCCACCTTCATCGTAGAGGAGAGGGATTCCACTCAGAACTCCCTCTAGAAATCCACCCAAGACACCTCAGTTTCTCTCCTCTCCCCCAGGTAAAGCGTCCACCACTGACGCGCCGCTCCCCGCCCCTGGCTGACGGCCAGAGGAACCTAGTACTCGGTCGGGGCCCAAATCAGGCCGAAATCTATAACTATCTCCTCTAGCCAGCCTTCCGTCTTCATGTTGGAGGTGATGCCCTCATACTTCTTGAGGGCCTGTCGCTGGAAGGCCCGAAGAGTCTTCTGCCACTAGTCGTCCTCTTCCTCTCGATCACCTCTCTGCCGATCGACCAAAGTAGTCACCGGGGCCTCGATCACTTGTACCACACATGGTCGCCTTCTAGGTACAATAGCTGCAAGGTAAACAAGGAATCCCTAAGCCCAAGTAGTGCAGAATATCGTCTTCAAAGCTTCTTAAAATGTTAATTTATTCTTAATTTCCAAGACATCCCAGAAACACGAGAACACAAGTCATTATGATGCATGTACCTTTTCTAGGGTCTCTACCCTGCAATCAGCGTGGCCTCACTTGGTCGATAGGTAGGTCCATATTCCTTGCATCGGATCACGGGGGGCCCTAAAAATCCCGTGTCCTAGCCGGTCTTCCATGTCCTAATTCAAGCGCCAAGGTCACCCAACACTGTTTTCTTTACCATCCCATGCAATACTCACTGTGCCTAACTCCAGACTCCATCCTATCTCTCAACCTGCCTCTGATACCATTCTGTCACAACCCGCCTTCACTAAAAAGATGTAAGGGTCAGCAGATTGCCAGGCCCTTCCTTCTTTAAGTTGAAGGAGAGATAATGACCCCCGAGACCGGCCTTCAATAGATCCTGGAGTGGCGACTAGCACAAAGGGTATAGAATTTTCTCACAAATGGAAGGGATTACCCCTTCTTATTCTATATGATCGAGAGATGAGATGATGAACTCATCAACACCAAGGTAAAATAAAAGTAAATCCAAAAGTATACCATTCCCACATGCATGTTCCAAAAGTAAATCCACAAAGTAAAAAGGTGACTACAAAGGTAAGTACCAAAGAAGAAAAGCAACAACTGCAACTGCCCCAAAGGCCCGAACTAGTATGGTCTTGCGTGATCCCCGAAGTCCTCCTGGAAACCTAAAAGCAGTTTTATATACGTAGGGTGAGTATACAAGTACACTCAGTAGGGAAAACCAAAGACTCTCATGCACAAGTGGGGGAACGTACTAAAGTCCCGTGAGAAAAAAGAGTATACCAAACACCTAACAAGGTAAACTATCCACCCCAGGCCTCACCAAGGCACATTCCCCAAATAACGCAAGTCAGTTAATATATATAATCAGATCACATCGATGTTTGGGTACCCTGCGCCACTTTCCCACTAGTTATTGAGACATACTACACATCGAACCAATCCCGCCATTCTCACCGCAGTCCCACTGCCACACCCGCCCGCACACACTTGGGACACAACCACCACACGCAGTCCCACTGCCGAATCCCTCCCGCAAACACCTGGGCCACAACTATCACATGTAACCACGCCTGCAAACACCTATGCCAGAACAACCACCACCATGCCCGAAGACACCTGGGCTAGAAAATCCACTGCCACGCCCGAAGACACCTAGGCCTCATCCCGAAGACACTTGGGAAACCGCCTGCCGCACACACTTGGCCAACCACCAAACTACCCTGCCCGAAGGTTCTTGGGATAATAATGGACCTCAGCCCATCATAGTCTTCCCGAAGATACTTGGGCTATCTGGGAACGGAGGCCGAAAATGAGCTAATAACCATCCACTAAGAACAGAGTTGGGAAAAACACCCTCCCCCATGAAACGGGGGTGTTCGGCACGAAGTGCTCATATTGGGTGGGGTGCAAATAAGAAACACAAAACTACAAGTATAGATATAGGTAACAAGAACTCACCCAAAGTTTTGGTTTTTCTAACCAGACTACGGAACACACCACTGCGTCCAAGTCTCAAGTCACGACTCTCGCCAACAAAACCCATTCGTCCTGTTTTTGTTTCATGTTCAATAATAATATTAAAATGTTTATTCACTACTGGGAAACTAACACCATAAGCATAACCAAGGAAAGGAATCTTGTCAATCGTTAATTTAAACATTCACACACGGTTCTCTTGTAAAGTCACAACATCAAAGGAAAAGTGAGAACCCACGATGTACTAGAAACAAACAACCCCGAGACACTGCCTCGTGTCCCCTCCCCCAAAAAGGTTCTTCATCAACAGCGGGTCCCACCCCAATTCGTGATATACACAAGGTAACCACCCGGTCATAAACTCGAAAACACCGAATCCATAACAGTAGGTGATCCCATCCCCAATTCACAACCACTGAGTGTATAAAAACAGGGGATCCCATCCCCCCCCCACATTTCCACCAATCATCCCATGAATGAAAACAACCAAACCACCGTCACCAACACTAAGCAGGCCCTTGCCGGTATTTTCAGATTAAAAAGATTTTACATGCTCCATGATTTCAATTTCGGTGTGTTTTAACTGGGGGTTATCAGAGAAGGATTGATCATGGGGCTTTCAATTCACCTAGTCGGGTGTACATGATTAACAAGTATCCTTTTTAACAGCTGAAGTTCACAACCACAAACAAGACATTTAAAACATCAGCAAGGGTTCATTAGTGCACAAACAACGACCACCAATAGCCTCGATTTTCAGAAACGCGTAAGCCAGCACAACTCAAAAGGATGATTTTAATATAAACAACATCAACGATCACAACCCCCCTTCATTCTTTATAGGATTCGTTCATTATCTTTATTTAGATCTGGTTTATCCAATTCTACAGAAACAAAAACACGCCCACCCCGCATGATACACAAAAGAGAGAGGGGAAAAGGAGAAATTCCCTACTTTTTGATAGATGATTGACGTTTAGGCCAGGCGTGGAACTTTACGGATAACGATGCGGCGTGCCCGATGCACCAGAAGCTGTTCGTGAGAATCCGCGACCAAGGAAAGGAGAAACCACAGCTAACCCTTATTTTATAAGAGCCATGGATGGTTGATGTGAGAACGCGAAACCGCGTAAGGCGCGGGGTTGTGGGTTGACCATGTGGCTGGGCAGTTACACACGGAGGTCTCTCGGGATTTTTAGGAATTAATTA
The DNA here is from genome assembly GCA_963277665.1 of Viscum album. Taxonomy (NCBI): domain Eukaryota; kingdom Viridiplantae; phylum Streptophyta; class Magnoliopsida; order Santalales; family Viscaceae; genus Viscum; species Viscum album. The sequence continues at coordinate 949,147,139 of OY728167.1, forward strand.
TGGGCTTTAAATGGTTTTAAAAAGAGTAAAATAATTAATTTACATCGAAACTTACATTGTTGGAGCGGAAAAGTTAGGTACTAGAAAAAGAACGAAAGGCTCGGTGAGGGGACACAGTGCCACCGTCACGGTGTCACCCTCACGGTGCCACCGTCATGGTGTCACCCTCACGGTGACACCGTCATGGTGCCACCGTCAGGGTGCCACCTTCACGGGGCCACCCTCAAGGTGCCACCGTCACGGGGCCACCGTCAGGTTGCCACCTTCATGGTTCCACCATCACGGGGCCACCGTCACAGGGCCACCTTCACGGTTCCACCGTCATGGTGTCACCCTCATGGTGCCACCGTTTTGGTGGAGCCCCACTTTTTGCAAATTAATGGGCCAGGTGGGTCCGGGCCATTACAATGGGATTCCAAATTTTCAACGTATAAGAAAAAAATCTACTTACGGTTTCAGGTGGGAACATCTATCATAATTCAATTGATATTTTTATTCAGTAGTGTCTATGAAATAGATAAACACCACTCAGAAAATATTTTCTTTTTTTAATGATCAGGACAGGAAAAAAGTTTCCTAGCTATTTATCATCTAGTAGGTGAAAAAGACCAATGGTGAAATATTATCTAGTTTAGGCAGCACGATGAACAAATTTAATCAATGTAATGTGATGATTTTAAGGATATATTGCAAATATTGTACTTACAAGTATATATAAAACAATAGAGGCTAATTTCATGAGATGAAATAAAAGGACGATGAAGAAATTGGTTTATATAAGGAACATTTTAAAAATGCATGAAAGGACTGGCTCTAGATTTATTATTTGTCCTAAATTAAATTTGAATGAATAATTGGTGGTGTATAACCATTTATTTAAAGTAACTTTTTATATAATTGACATCAATACCTATAATAAAATTATTTTATATATTATCTAGGTGGGTATTAAATCAAGGTTACCCTTCAATCACATGGTTTTGATATGAAAATAAATATTAAATTACAATTTGATTATAAAAACCATATATAGAAAAAGATGAAATTTCAATTATGCCAAATATGTTAGAAGAGTCATGAATGTAATTATATTAACGAAACTATTAAAAATTTGTAGTTTGGAAAGGATGGTCATCATGAAACTAATGGATAATGTGATAGGACAATGTTATCAACTGATGAGTATATAGAGAAAGATTCACAGAAAGTACCACCAATAGACTATTGTTTCAAATGAAAATTTTATTGGAATTGTAAAAATAAATGCACAAATCCAATGGCTAATATGGATGATAATTGACATCAAACTCTGAATGAAATATAAAAAGTGATGTTATATGTAATCATGATAAATGAAGTACATCATGTTAATCAGGGAACACTTATCCTCACCGATTTCGTTGGGAGTTTCATGACTAATTTTTAAGGATTGATATTTATAAAAATAAAAATTTTCATCCATTGTTTAAATTTTATGTTATTATGTTCGTTTACATTAATTATAGAGTAATGAAACTTATTACTATTATTCCAATGTTGTTTATCATTTATTATTTGAATGAATTTTTAAAATGGTATTGGTAGCTATTAAATGTGATGGTAGTGGTGATGTGATATTTTTTGGGACCACATGATTAAATAAATAATAAACCATAATAGATTCTCGATGATGTGATAATAAAGAGATAAATTTATTATTGTGATTAAATAAATTGGATCATATTGATGTCCACGGTACATGTTATTAATATGATGAAACGGTTCTTTATGGACTGTTTTTATAAAAACATTGAATTTATTGTGTGACGGAATTTTTAATTATATTAAAAATTAATTTTTTCACTACGGTTTTTAATGTTATTAACATGTTTCAAGAGAATATATGATAATTATATTGACATGCATGGTTTGTCAAAAATGATATCTATATCGAGCTATTTTTTTGATTAATGAAAAGATGAATTTGAAAATGTAGTTACCTTAATTAATTTATTTAATTTTAACTTGTTTTTGTAAGGTTCATAAAAGTAAACATCTATAAAATTATTTATGTTTAACATTGGATAAGGATTTACGTATTATTACACTACCAAACCATTTGAATATTTATAAATATTGGATAACCTCTTATAACAGTGTTTTTTATGATTACTTTATACAAAAAGAATGATATGTACTCTAAATATAAATCTTATTGTCCAAAATTTCTATAAGCATTATAATTTCAACATCATTATTTAGAGTATGAAATTATGAGTAAATTGGTCATGTAAAGGCCATTGTGTGAGATTGTACATATAATATAGAATCATATAATAATTACCTTTTAAATGAATTTCAAATAAAATTTTATTTTAGTTTCTAAATATCTGATTCTATCAATGTACTTTTTCGTACATATTTCATGTATGGTTTTGTGGTCATTAATATTAGAATTATTTTTTAAAACCTGTTACTTATAATTCTCTTCCATATCTAAATTTTAAAATATATATGATATTATCCTAATCAGAATTGTAGTGTTGTGGTGATCAACACCATTTACTATCCCCCTTTTTATATAATGTTTTATTGAGAATTTTTTAATGTTGGTTTCCCATTTATGATTTTTCAAATACCCACCATAGATTTGAAATTTGAAATTTTGAATTTGGAGGATGCCAGGTTTTTTAAAATTATTGACAATATTTGGATGGTAGTTTATAAATTTACCATTCAACTGATCTCAGTCAAGTTAAATATTTGTTACATGCATGTCTCATGAAAAAGAAAATATATGATCCATCACATGTAAAAAACTCATAGGTCACACCACTTAAGTGGTTTCATTTATATAAATATCAATAGGTTCCAATTATAGATCGTAGAGATAAATTTTTATAAAAATATACCACTCACATTGTTAAGTTTCTAGTGCTAAAACCACAAATTTAAGGATTATACATGTGAAATTAGGGATGGGACATGTAAGAGGTATCCCCATATGTTTGTATCCAATTATGGATTTTCATGAGAGTAATTTATTTTATGGTGGTTATATTGTATCACAATGCGGTTTTATGGATTTACACTGGATCAATGATAAATTTCATATATTTGATCTCTTAAATTGATGAAAACAACGAGATTAAACTACCTCCAAATAAATTATTATTATGTCATAGCTTATAATTTAGAGGGAATGTATATTATGAACCAAATTATAAAATATTTAGTTATCCAACACAATTATTTATATTAATTATGGTATCATTAGATTAACATTTTCTTTCATAACATCATATTTTCTATCTAATATATGTTTCAATCAAATACTTATTTTTATTGATTTTTATGAAGAAATAAAAATAATTAAAATACTAGACTTTTGGAAAATTTATTTTATTAAAATAAAATATTTATTGGATTCTTCTTGACAAAATAATCATAGGATAATTTTTTCATAAGATTATGAAATGTTTAATATTTTTGTGAATATTAATTTATTATTATAATTATAAAACAGTGATTTTCATTTTATTTTATTGTCACATAATGATTTTAATTTCATGTCATCATAACTAAAAAACATTTTAGTGATATATAATTTTATTCATTACATTCAAACAATATTTATACCTTATTTGGTTATAAGTACATTTCACTTCCTAAAAACTCATTTTTAAAAAAAATTATTTTATTCATTGTGATATAATATAAAATGTAGTATTCTAAAAATGATTTTTCAAAATATTAATATATGTACTCCATATTAATTAGTAGGAGGACAAATTTATTTTATCAGGTCATTTTGATTTATAGGGATGAAAATAGGACCAAATTATAAAAAATTAGTGTAATACATGTAAAATAATGTAGATGGATAAATTTACAATATTCTTTCTTAAAGGTAACTAGAAATAAAGAATTGAATTGGTTTATGATGTGTTTCTCACGAGTATATATCCTTCAAAACATTTATTTGCATAGAAATTATTTTTAATTATTTCCTTTGAATGGTGGTTACGTTTTGATTTAAAATTATCATTATTTAATCACTTAAAACCACCAATCTTCATGTATAAATAAAACCTATCACCTAAACAATTATCATAAAGTATTCAAATATATACCAACCCCTCTCATCACGACTCTCCCCACATTTATGTGATTCTAGAATAACCCAGAAACCAATTTGATGATCATTAAGGTGTCTATCAATGAGGTGGAAATGAAGAGATAACTTTCCCAAATAGCATCCCTTAATTTCATTCAACATTCTACCATCTATTCACCCCATTATTTACTTAATTAATAAAAAATAAATCCATATATATATAAAATAATTTTTTGAATATAATGGAATATATTATATCAATCCATTTTATCACTTCCTCATATTCATAGAAACAAAATCATTGAACAAATAATGGAAGTTATTCATCTTACTTGATAATGATTTCAAGTTTTCCTTTACTAAATTCAATGATAGTCTTGATAGTATAAATAATGTTAAATTAAATTATAATATGTATATAATAACAAATTTCATGTTCTAAAAATAATAAATTTAGCTAATATTAATTGAAATGAAATTCGTTCATGATGGTCAAAATAACTGCAAATGTAAACTAAACATTTATCATTTACAATTTAACAAATGATTCATCCTTTTTTGACAAATAAAAATTGTATATGGGGGAATTTAAATGTATGGATTTGAATTAATTCAATTTTATTTTATTTTTGGTATTTTCTATTCAATTTTAAAGAAAAATCTATATTTATTCCCAAATCAACCAATCATGAAACAATGAAATTTACACACATGAACATACATGAAAATACTCAAATATTTAAAAATTATTAATTAATTAGTGTTAAGATTTTATTAATGTATTACATAATTAATTATAATTAGGGCTAATGTTCATGAATTTATTAATAACATTTTTAACCAATTATAAATTATTTTACAGAACGAAACACAAAAAGAAATCAGGATGTATGGTTTTCTCATCTCACTTTTACTATTAAGAGATATACGACACATTCAACAATCACTTCATTTTTTTAGTGAATATACTACTATTTTATATAACATGTAATGAATCTCATGATCATTATGGTATTAAATGTTTAATATTTTAATTATTTCTTTTATGGGTAATATCACTTTCTATATTATACAATGGTAAAATAATTCTTAACCAAATTTCTATTGTTTAGGATACACCTCCAAATCCATGATTATGTCGTAATAAAATTATATATGAAATTAATTTTGAATATATTATGTTGTATTTATGTATGTCTTTTGTAAATATAATGTGGATACAAATATTAAATTATTATGATTAATTTTCACTTCCATGATATAATATTATTAATGTGGTTTATTTTAGAAATTCTATTTTTAAAAATTTAGTTAAAAATATCTTTTTCAACATTTTCTACAATTTTTAAATTATCTCTAACAATAAAATTAATATTTTTATATATTTCTACGTTATTTTTAATCTTTTTTTACTTGTATGAAATTATTTAAAATCATAATTTTATTCAATATCTAAATGAAGAATGTTGTGATTTTTTCAACAATAATATTGATGGAATGTTTTTTTAACTTATATTGAATGAACGACATATACTTAAATTTTGATGATTTAATGATTTGATTTCTCATTTTAAATATTAGACGGTGATTTTAAGAAAAATTATTTAATATTTTACAACTCTATTAAAATAAATTATTTTAGTTTGGAATTGTAGTCTTTTTCCATTAATTATTTGTAATGATGTTTTGAAATAATTTTCCATCTAACATAACATTATAAGTTTGTACTTATTTTGGACATGGTATATTATTCAATGGTAATATAATTATTCTTTTTATGTTTGGTTTATTTTAATAATGCATATATATTTATAGAACCAATTTTATTTCTAATATGAATTTTATGAGGGAATATCTATAAAAAACATTTGTTTACATCATTTATTATATGATGAATTACTTATGCTCTAGTGGAAGACATATGTATATTTATCTTTATGTGATGGTTTTTACGTTATGACCATTTATAGGTGGGTAAAATATATCATTATAATTCATTTGGTAATTATTTATAAGTCATGAGAAATACATTTTTGAAACATGAAGTGAACATGCTTCAGTAACACTATAATTGAACAAGGATTGAACTTAGTTTAGTAAAACTGGACAAAAATGAGAGGTGGATTATTTTTGTAAGACAATAATGGAATGAGAAAAAATATCAGTTCCAAAAAACATGACTTTAATGGGAAGTGAACTTATTTTAGTAAGGAAGGACGAGAATGGGATGTTGAAAAAGTTATTTAAGGGATAGATTCCTCTATGATAGTCTTGAGAGTGAACGTTTTGTACTTAGATGGTTTGGGAACTGAACACATTACACTATGATATAAATTAAAAATATCCTTTACTAATGAGGATATGATTTTCTATGCTTTTTTTTATTCCAAAATATAATGACTTCTACCAATTTTATTCTCTTAGGTTTCATGTATTATGATCAACTAGGATTTATTCCATGACTAAATATCTCGATATTTTATATTTAGGGTATTGTTTTCAAATATTATGTTCATTTTATTAGTTCATTATGCATATTTTTTTGTTAATATATCCCTATATTACCCATAACAATAATCATATCTAAATAACTTATTATAATTCTTTTCCCCATGATTAGAAGAAGGTGTTCTTTTTTATATGTAAAAAATGGTTCTAGTTATGATGGAATAAATAATAGAAGATGTATATGTATTATGAACCAATTATGTTTCCCTTTTTTGGATTCAATAAATTCGTACAATTTTGGAATTATTTCTTATGTTCTTTATTTATTATTCTTCTATTAAGATTTATTATCTAAGTATGAATGTTGGGGGCATAAATCTTATTGTATTTATTTTCAATTACATTGTATATGGTTGTGGTGTCCAATCCCTTTGGTTTTTGTTTACCTAAATCTTTTAGGTTTTTATTTATATGGTGGCTCATAGTTCTCCTCCAGAATCATTATATTCCACCTTAACTGTTTCATGTCAATAACATATTTTTATATAGGCGTTTTAGTGATATGATTTTAATTTAAAAATATATGGTTGCTTTTTTTATTAACACATTATCATTTAATGTCAATAGTATCATTCTATTCAAGATTATGATGATTTTTTTAATTAACCTTGTGGTATCTAATTGATATATAGATTTGTGTTTTATGATTTTTATCATGTATATTGAATGACTTAATGTATAATACGATGAATTTTTCTTTAAATGTTCAAAAAATTTACCTTATAATAAAAATATTGACATGAATTATGTTCTGCATTCCTAGAGATATTAAAAAAATATTTTTTATATGTTAGGAATTATAAATTCGTTATTAATTGAACAATTATAAGGGTATTTAGTTTCTGATATTATGAGTTATTTGTTTCTGATTTTTTATACATACACATTGATTTTATTTTCAAACATTAAATGATATTAAAATTATTAATTGGATTATATAATAAATATGTTTGATGTATTTAGTTTGGATGTGAAAGTCATTTTTTAGATATTTAAAATATATTGAACCATATTTTCCCTTAACAATGAGTTTTCATGCCTTAAACCATTTGTTAATTCATCAAGGGCAGTATGGGTGAGATTATAAAAACTTTTTATTTCATTGTTTACTAATGAATTCTAAAGGTACGTATTCAAACATTATAAAAATTGATTTTATTTAGATTCCAATCTTGTTATATTTTATTTTTAGAATTACGGTTATATGAGGTAAATTTATTTATATTTTTTACATTATTTGTCATTTAAAAATATATATATTCATTTTATTTTACTGTATGATGAGAATTTTCTATATATTTGACTGATCTTTTATATGAAATTTTTCATGTTTGATTTTACTCACCACTATTATATTTATAAAAGGAATTTCTAGTGTTTCGGTTGGGATATAATAAAATTATCTTCCATTGAATTATACAAAATTAAATATCTTAAGCATGTATTTTTATAATGTAACTTTTTTTAAGATCCAACATCCCTATCTAGAATAAAAAATTGATATGGATCATATCTAAATAATAGTGTGAGACTCTAAATTTTCGTATTGATTAGTACATGGACCCTAATAAATCATTACATTAGCTTCCATATAAATACACCCATTACATTTTTTTGTATTTATATTAATTCATTTCGAAAAAATTATTTTACATTAAATATCATGTAGTAGTTTCTTCTATGTGGTAAAAAGAATTTTTTGATTATGTATAGTATTCTATATATGTGTACACTCTGATTATTGCCGTTATTTATTTTTTAAAAAAATTTAAAATGAATTATATAATGAGTTTGTAACTTAACTGGTAAATAAAAGAAAACATTCTCAATAATATTTATATTATGTATTCATACTAATTTATAAACATTATTTATAAATATCTTTTATGTTATTAAATATATTTTCGTTGTTTTTGTACTTATTATTTATTTGGAAAAAACATATTATAGAATTCATTTGGGTTTTGGCATTCTTCAATAATAAAAATGTATTATTCATATAAATAATTTTTACACAATTAGTTATTGAAATTTTGAATAAAAAGAATAAAATTGAATCAATTTTTGGAGGAAACTAATTGATAAAGTTTTTTTCAAATGCCAGATATACCACCCATTGTCTATTGGCTTAGTATCTTTTACATTTTCATGTTCATGTTCTTAAAATGATATTCTCATTTTATAATTATCCTATTTTATAAATGATCGATATTTTTATTATATGGGATCATGAATTCTATTCATTCGTACATGGTTTGTATATTATTTTTTGAATTATATTATATACCTCAAATTGATTATATATTTACCAAATACAATTTATTTAAATATTATCGACATGTTTATTACTATAATTTATTTCTTTCATCCATCATGATATTTGGAATGTGAATTTTTATTTTGTTTTTTATTAATTAGTGAGTTTTTTATTCACATATTAATGCAATTTTATGTATAATATGTGGAAGCGTAATGCATAGATACACCATTCATGACACTTAAAAACATTCCCTAACAATTTTATTCAAATTCATCTTTGAAAAAAATTTATGTTGTATTTTATCTTATTTTTTAACACTAATTTCTAGTAAATTTTATACATAACTCAGATATGTCATTGGTGTGGTCCATGGTAAAAAATGGGTCTAGATAGCCCATGTTGTTGATGAGAAATATGGTATAATGGTTATTAGACACAATAGATAATATGCATAAAATTAAATGGGATGAATCAATGTAGTTTAGATATTTTTTAATTTCCTCTTACACTGGAAACTAATATAATTGATTTTTTCACATTTATATCCCTCACATGTACAATTTATTATTAATAATTCATGAAATTGATTAAAATAAAGAAAACTAGAGAAATAGAAAATTTCAAAATGTTCATCCAAATTGTGTAGTTATACTCTTTACATTAACCTATAAATATTTAGGATATATATGATCAAATATAGTCCAAAATGTATCATTCAGTGACTAGGGAAGAATAACTCATCACATAGAGTTTCAAAGAATCAAAAAACTACCATGTCATAGTGTCCGGCTAGTCAAACATGACATCCCACTAGTAATAATGATATAGAATAATGGAGAAAAATCACCTGAAACTTTGGGTTACATCATAAACTAATTAAAGTAACTCTATTTATATATCTAAAAAATTGATATGTATATACTATATTTCATTATTTTATGAAACCTTAAATAATAATAAAAAATTATATAATTCTATACTCACAACATGAAATCACATCATGTTTATTTATTTTTCTTCTTATTGTTTACTATGACATAATGGCATAGTCTCCTCCATCAATTTATATTCTAATAAAAAAAATTCTTTTATCTATGTTCCATGTTTTACTTTTTCCCTTGAAAACTAATATCGGAAAAATAAACACATAATATATGCTTTATCCACTATAATCTTATCATTATATTATCTTTCATTATAATTTTTTATTTTATATTTATGAATAATATAAATTTTATTTAATTTAAAACCCCAAACTATTATATAATAGTGTGTTTCAATAATTTCATAAGATATCATAATTAGTATTACACAAATTTGGGTATTTCATATCATTTAATGAAATTAATTATTGAAAACTATTACATAGGTCATCTCCCCATTATGATCATTAAAATATCACAGTTTCACTCATCACATTCCTTATTCAAAAAATTGTATTTAGATCCACATTTTAAAAACATAAAATAATAATATGTGAATATCTTAAATGATGAAATTTTAATTATACTTCATTTTAAATTTTCATCTCATCTCTCAACAAATACTACCATCATCCAAAATGATGAAAACTTTCCAGCCCAACATGCCAACAACTAATTATTTCAAAACCTATGTTGGTTGACAGGAAAAACAACATTGATTCAGTCATTAGTAGAATGATTTTTATTATAGGAGAGAGAAAGCATCTTCCCTAAAATATTTCCAATATTTATGAAAAATAGGGTAATTTATTTCTTCAAAATTTTTATTTTAATCATACATATACTCCCATGACAGACCATGTTTATAATGATGTTAAAGCATTTGAATAGTTAAATATCTTGATTCATGCCAGAATTATGATGTTTTTTACACTAAGGATAATCATATGTGACATCTGATTTTTTTCAATAGTGTACCAATATTTTTGAAACATGATTTTTATCAATGAAAAATATCATAAGTGAGTTTAATATGTGTCTATATGTAGATAAATTAACGACTGGGGTGAAAAATTTAATGTTCGAAGATTAATTTTATTACAATTTATAAATAAATTATTCTTCCTGATGGACAAAATAAGTACATAATTAGCTTATTTACTCTATTACGTTCTTAGGAAATATAAATATTTTTTATTTATATCAACTTGTGTGTATACCAATTCACGTATCTTTATCACTAATTTAAAATGTGTAAAATAATTACCTTACGATTGGTCATATATAGATTAATTATCTTTATCATTTTATTGGGTGCAAATGAATTTCCATATACTATTCAAAAAATGTTACATAACTCTATTTAATTTTATTAGAAAAACATTCAATATGCGTAGAATAATTTTCCAACATGCATGTCTCCTGATAGAATTTGTTTTCCTAAATTATCATGTTATGTAAAAATACTCTAAAAAAATTGTACTATTAATGAAATTAATAATATTTTTTTCATCTAAATTTATATACCAAACATATATTTCAAATATGTTTGTTAACATCTTTAAAGCTTCATGTAGCTATTCGATATCTTAATGTGTTTTTGAAGAAAAAAAACTGTTTTAAAATTCATTAAAAATACATGGGGAACTTCAATTTCGCCCTTCTAAATTTGAAATAAATTTCACTCGCCTCTTTAAAGTAAAATCATATAAGGTTAAAAATAATCACTAATTTTAGTTTGCTCGCTGATTAATCGTTATATTATAGGGTATCTTAAGTGATATTCATCATTACACCATGATAATGGATAATGTAATATTTTTAATATAAATAAATCTCTATGTGGTAATAAACAATTTATTACATATTAAAAATGAGTATTCATTATAAAATAGTTTAAATAATCATAAAATCTCTCCCATTTTTCATGAACCATGGAATTTTATTTCCTGATTAAGTTCACACTCTTATGAGGAACTATATAATATTTGACATAAAATAAATGTTCTGAATCATTTTTTCACGCAAATTAACTACATAATACAAATCCGTTTAGAGGGAGATATTTTTAACATATATAGAAATGAGGGGAATGTTGTATATAGTTTTTTATTAACCTTAGAAAATTTCTATTTTGAAAATTTACTTGGAGATATCATCATCCAGTAAAAATATTCTAAAAAACAAATGCAGTATGTAAAATTTCATAATATTCACTATATTGAAATCATATCTAAGAAAAATATATTTGGATATAGACTGATTTAGTATATTCCTAATGATATATGTTTTAAATTTATTGTAATATGAAATACATAGTGGGTTATCTGTCTAAACTATCAATGTAGCATGTTTATCCTAAAACTATATCATCTGGGTACAAGAATGGATGTCTATTATAAGGTTGAATTAATCTACGACTAATTTAATATGATTTTGATTGTTAATATCAAAGGAAAAAATGATAAACATTTTTTAATGTAAAAATGGATGTGGAACTCATATCAAGATACTCTCAAGAAAAATTGGATTTTTTAAACCCCTATAATGATATATATTAATTATACTTTTATATCATAATAAAATTCAAAATGATCATGATGTACCTAAAGATTATATTTGTTTTAAATATATGTGATCCCAATAAATCACTCTTATAATGAGAACAAAAGGTTGTGATATAAACAATGATATTCCTAAAGGTTGTCAAATAATGTAAAATATAAAAAATATTGTCCATATTCCTTTTGATTAATTTATGTTTCAGTCAAATTATTTCTCAATTTTGATCCTACAAACATTGTATTAGAGGTATATTTGAATTCATATATTCCAATACTAGCATATAATTCCATTGATATTATTTCAAAAGATAAAATGATATGACCCCTCTATTATATAATTTTTAACACTAATAAATATAAAATATCACCTATAATGGAAATTAAAAAAATAAATTCATTTATCAAGTTAAATATTTATATGATTTATTTTTCCCCTATTAAAATTATGTCTTCGATGTATCCTTTGGAAATAATAATCTCATGGCTAGTTCCATTACATAGTGATTACCGCCGCATTTTCATTCAAAAAAATCATTCCTCTGTGTTATCCATCGGTCATGGAGTACAAGAATATATGTCCCTCCTCTAATTTATATATCACGTGATTTCATACCATTCTCGAATTATTATCACCAGAAAAATATTATGATTTAATAGTCAGTATTAATTCATAAAGATCACCACAATGAAAAATATACATAAAAATTATTTGATAGATTTTTTGATTTTTTTTTGATTCCATGAAATATAACATACAAAATTTTTAAATCCCAGATAACACTGCAATTTTTTTTGAAATTAATCTACATTCATCTGTGAGTACCTTATTATACAACACTTTTATGTATCCTTTGACACACTAATTTCACACAACTTATTCTAAAATACTCACATGGTCCCATAATGTATTTATAACCAATAAAAATAGATATAGAGTATAGTTCTTATATATTTAATTTTAAATCTCACACAATGTAATAATTAATTATCCATACTTAATTTTTTCATAGAATGTTTGGGGTTATACTTGATATATATAAGTTTTTTTATTTTCTAAACGTTTAATTTTTTTTGTGAGGAATATTTTATCCTATAGGACAATAAAATTTTTATTATAAATATCATTATTGAACAATTGATGAATCTTATCTTGATTATTTTATGTTTATTCATCACTTAATATATTTTAACAAACACCAACCCCAACAATGTCCATAAAACATTACTTAAATATTAGTTTTTCACTGTATCTATCCTTAAGAAAATTAATATTTAGTGTCAAAGAACAAATTTATTCATTAATAATTTTCAATTAGTTGTACATATGATGATTCCATCAATTATTTTAGATTATATTACAATACTTTTAATCACAATCATTGGATGTATAACTAAGAAAATTTCATTCTTCAGCATATTTTGAAAATTTTATCATATTTGTTTTTTAATTATTATTAAATAGTGTATTGAAAAGACATTAAATATTTGTAAATGTGTATTTTGAAATAAATCATCTCATATAAAGTGATTGGACTTTAATGTCATGACATAAATCTATTTCAGATATTCACTTTAGTGGATGAAACATCTCCTTAAAAGACCATTTTATATTTTCTCATAGAATGAATGGTTCTCCCTATTTTTGTGAAACAAAATTGTATATCTCAAGAAAGCATTCTTGATGGGTCTATGGTGTAGGAAACTACTATTTTGAACATTATTTTAAGTCATATACAAACAATGTATTAATATTGTTGTAAAAAGGCATACATCACATTTTATTGTGAACATTGAGATCCTAATCCACATGCCTTTTAAAAATTAGAAATATCTTAATTTCCCATATTCAGTTCTTTGTGAGAAGAATATATTCATCACAGTTTACTATTCAGCAAATGTAATGACTTGGATATCAATGTTTTATGAAATTATTATCATTAGACTCCATACATGTACAAAAATTACTTACAATGGTATTTTAGATTTTATGTATAGATTGTAATGTTTCTTTTGAGTTATCTACTCCTAATAAAATGAATCAAAATTAGGTTCCATTTTTCCCTTAAGTATGTAATAATATCTCATAACATTATGTGTGGATATCATTCTCATAATTTCCATTGCAATATGGATATAATATATTTTTCAAAGACCATTTTCATCTTTTGGAGTTGTATAAAACTAATTTGATAGATTACCATTTTTGAATAACATCCCATTATTTCTATCACATTTAGAAATAAATTCATCCTCATTTTTAAAATTTATCAATTCATGTGTTTATATGAAATAACTATGTCATTTTACTCATCACATAGTTGGATATATCTTAGAAATAATATTTCATCCCTTCCAAAAATTTACCATCATTTCCCTTACAACCTATAGACTCAATAATAGTATTAATTCCACCTTTAAACCTAAGTGGTTAATGATTTTGAAATTTTACTACTCACCCTTCAAGTTGTTCAATGTATTTAAAATTTTAATTTTCATTAGATATATCAAACGTGATCTAATAGTTATATATCCAAGGTCATTATTTATTTAATTCTAAAAATTCTATTATTGTAAATAATTACATTTAATATTGATTAATATTTTAAAATTTTAATCCAATTTATTTATAGGAGAACTATTACGATATGTTATTTTTAGAATCATAGATAAAATGGTTTGGTTTATAACATTAACCACACATTTTATCCAACAATTAACCCTATTCAGTTTCAGAATTTTTAATGGGTATTTGTTTATTTATTTCTTCCTTGGGGAGTCCCATATTTTCACACCCCTATATACTCCCATTCCTTAATGTATAATACATGATGAGGATATAATATACTAGAATATTATCGCTTTGAGGAAAAAATCTCCAATTCAAAAAGTTGATAATGATTTTAAATCCACATTTATATTTTTAGGTATGTTCTGAAAACTATATTCTAGAATTACGAAATTCATATAGTAAAATACAATGAAATTATGTGAATTGATTTTTTCGTTTTTTATATTAATTTTATTTAGAATATGATTTACCTTCATACTCATAGGCCAAACCTTGTATACATTTTAAATTGGAACGTACATTGTTAGGAAATGGAGCGAACCAGGTCGGGTTGCCATCTAACCCAGCACTTTACATGGTCCCTGCCATGGCCCGAATGGTGTTTCTTATCTCCATGGGCTTGAAAAAGTGCACAGGAATCAAAATTAACGTGTGGGAATGGTTTAATCAAAATAAAAGGCAAATAAGTAAAATATAAATAAACAAAAGGTAGAAAATACAACAAAACTTGACCTTAACATTGGATCAAACAAAATGTTTACAACTCAACCCAATACTCCATTAATACTGCTAATTAAAGAAAACTACCACATATATCTACACCTTCATTAATGGTGAGGTTTCACTTTCTTAAAACAATCATTGTTAGACATGAACGGGGAAATCCATCGACATCTTAAACCATCGTCACTAAGCAAGATTCGTTATCCTTAGATACAGAAGGAAAACAAACTATATATAGACAATGGTGTGTGTAGGTGTGATCCAAGATTCATGTAGGATACCACTAAATATAATGATTCCATGCCACAATATTTAAGAGATAAATTTAATATTCTTTTTTAAAGTTATACTTTCGAAATTATTTTACGGAAAACATTTTCAAGCTAAAAGTAGAAAATGAACAGTTGGAGAAAATTGTTTCAGAAACAGTATTTTAAAGAGGAATAAAAAAAATCATTGATGACACACACACACATATACTCACACACACACACACATTCAAGTGTCGCTTCATATGTTGACTACAGGCTCCACGTCATGGATGGTAGAGTACTATGGGTAAATCCCCTCAAATTCATCTAGCACTAGTGGGACCCTAGAACCTTGTGTCTCAGTGAAACATGGATTAGTGACCACAACACTAAGTAATTGTGGCATAGAAACCAGAAAACTCAGACAATGTAGCTTAGAAACCATGACCCTCTCTCATTCATATGATTAGTTTGTGTTGCGATCGTCAGTTTAGATAAGTGAAATAGGGAAGATACCCCTTCGGATCACTAGAACACTTGTTCTAGTCCACCCAACAAGATACATGGGGATTCCCTTGTGGTTAATTGTGTTCCACATTCACACAATTTATCACATTCACTTATCACAAAACAAATAGAATATTACACACATAAGTCACAACATTCATACCCAAACAATATTTTATGAAACAAATGCACACCAAAATAATTTTTCAGCATAATTATTATCACTTGAATGACATTATAAATTGTTTAGAAAATTTAATGAACATTTCTAAATAGAACAAAAGTAATTTTCACATGAAAAATACCATGTCTCATATATATGAGTTCCTTTAAAAACATAACACAAATTTAACCCTATCAAATACAACTCCTTCTCTCCACATAAATTTTAATAAATCCAGTTAAACATTTTATAGAACCCACAAAATTATAATGAACATGTTTACATATAATAACACACCCTCATTCCATTTTAGAAAAATAATTCTAAGCCATAAACATTATTAAATCATTTAAAATGGGGGTTGTCCCCTCCCACAACATTATATAAAATACATTCAAGGCATAAAACACAATGACGCATGTACGAAACCCAATTAATATAACCCATTTTCCCAATGAGTCTATTTATTTATTCCAAAGCACCATAAAAAATTCTTGAACTCAACTCGCACCATGAAAGAAACTAAAAATACACATTTAAAAAAAGAAAAGCCACATTAAGAAACACAGACAAAAAATATAGCCATTTTGTGTAAAAAATCCAATCCCAAAACATAAGCATGGCAATCCTGAAAAAATATTTTTTCCATGTTTCAAAAAAAAATTATAATCCTCGATAACAGTTTAAAAACAACTTCATTAACACACCAATGTTTTACACCAAAAGTTCACTCCAAACCCTCTTTATAATTTGACCACACGTCTAACCATATAAAAATGTGTTTCGAACCATAAAAAAAATTATTAAACAATTAAATATCATATTAATCTACCTAAATCCATTTACCCAATTGAATATACCAATTCAAATAAAGGATCAAGTTTTAACCCAAATTCGGATCACACTTTTTTTCTAAAACTAAATTCGCACTACTCAAACAATTCATTAAATAGTTACATGATTTTATATAACAATGAACATATTAATAAAAATACTATATTATTCAAAAAATTGTTATTTTATCAAATTAGCATTCTAAAAAAATATTCTAAAACATAGTTCACCCCATCCAATTAAATCATAAGAAATGTTAAAATTTATTTAATAAAAAAATTAATTTTCTAAGAAATGTAAGGGGCCTAGAACCACCTACCATGTGAAGAATATCCATAAAATTCCATGAGCTACCTCAATTTATCCTCAAAAACATTTGAAAAAATTCATAATGCATCTTAAAACATGATATCGACAGAAACATTAAGATTGAACCGAATTACATGATACATGCACCCCAAACAACATTAAACCCTTTCAAACTAATATACCAAAAAGTAGAACAGCTAATCAGAATAGAACGCACCTATGAAGAAGATATAAGATGTTATACATGAATGTTAGAGAGGTGCTGGAGGCACCACACGTCGAAAAAAAATATGTTCGATAAGGGATGTGTTTCCAAGGGGTTGTGCACATGGGTTTTTGCGAGGGAGGTAAGGGTTGTCGTGCTACTGCCCATTGAGGTGGAGGGTGTTTCTTAGGAAGTTGGATGAAGAAGATCTCTACAATTATTAGGACAAATAGAATTAGGTGTGTGTGTCCAAGTAGGGGAGGTAGGGCATCGACCATGAGTAAATGGAGGTAGGCGATCGAGCTGAAGTGAATGTAGGCTGCCGCACATCGTCATGATGGTAGGAGGTGAGTCTGGTGGAGGGTGTTCAAAGGAGAGGAGGTCGGTGGGGAGGTTGGGGAGTTGGAACTAGAAAGTGAAGGTCGGTCGGAAGGGACATGGTGTCCAATGTGGGAGAGGTGCAACATGGCAGGATTGCAGAGGGGATAGGTGGAGTGAGCCGACTGGTCGGGAGGAGAAGCAAGCAAGGTAGGTGGAGCGGCCAACCATGGGGTGGACACATTATGGTAGAGGAGGGTTTTGATGGGATATAAGGGGAATAAGCAGAGAAGAGGGAAAAAATAGAACATTAATGGAAAAAATTATATAGGAAGAAAAAAAATTAATACCTAAATATTAAATATATATATATCAATAAATTTCTAGTAATTAATAAAATAATATTTGTAACAATTATAATAATAATGAGAATAATAATAATTATAATAAAATTCTCAAATAAATTTAATATTATTATCATTAATATAATTTGTTAATTTTTTGTATCAGGCTTAACATTAATTTATATTGATAATTGATTTTCTTTAATTAGTTTACTATCAACCAGGGCGTGCGGTAAACTGGAAAAGGTCACACGATGACCCAAGTGAGGTTGCACGGGTTTGACCGCAGTGCATAGGACACAGTCTAGGCCAAAGCACCCATTTTTAAATATGTACTCAAATTTTTAAAAAGACTCCATCCTCGACCCTGATGAAAAATATTCAAGGATGGAAAATAATAAAATAAAATAATTTAAATTAAAAAAATATAGAGTGTAATAATTCACCCCAACATATATCATTTTGTCCCTGGAATTACAGAACTAAGGATGAGACCAAATGAAAAAATGGCATACCCCTTAATATTCAACGGGGTCCCCCAAAAAAACAAGGGATAATGGAAAATGCAATGTGATTACAGAAAGTAACATAAATGAGATCCTCAAGAAACCCTTATAAATACTTCTCGCTAAGTGTCACCGACCCCAGAGAGCTATAACACATCCAGGTGATTTATTTAGGAAATGAATTCATTCACACACAAAAATTTACTTCACAATACAAAACACCTCAAGCACCATTGAATGCAAACAACATCGTCTGACTGGAACAAACCAACAAGACCAAACATCCCAAAGAAATACTATAATCACCTACCACAAAATCCATCTCATGAAATAGAACTAAAATGTCATCAATGAAAATCTTGAATGGGATACCTACCATCAGAAACATACCGACACCCGAGATGAGACCAGAAAACTGACATGAGGAGGCCTGGGCGGACTCCCCACCATTATGAAAAAGGCCAACACCAACTCATTCTAGAGACATTTGGGCGAGGCCTACTATGGGTCCCCCCCCCATTAGAACTTTCAAAAGATACAACATCATGGAAATTTTTAACTTAGTGACA
Organism: Viscum album; assembly: GCA_963277665.1. Lineage (NCBI taxonomy): Eukaryota > Viridiplantae > Streptophyta > Magnoliopsida > Santalales > Viscaceae > Viscum > Viscum album. The sequence continues at coordinate 949,166,788 of OY728167.1, forward strand.
AAACACCCCAGCACAATGTGCAGGGAGGGAGGGACCATCTACCGACGGGTCAAAAACCTGAATCTAGACAAAAAAAACTCCACATCCTTATATGAGCACCATTAAAATTAGAGACCAATTTCTCTAGAAAGACCCAGTAAGGATGGCTAAAATAAATTACATCCGGTGAAACACTGCCCCCAGAACATTATGGTAACAAGACGACTACGCCTCATCATACCCAATGAATCATAACACGCCAAAACAAGTCTTTTGTAACTAATCATAAACATCAAAAAAAATTAAACATTCTTCTCATTTAATACCCACGTCATCAATAATTCTCGGTTCTCATACACTCTAAATGATACTAACCATGTGCCAGGTTTATTCTAAGGCCTACATCTCAAGACATGATGTTTGAAGCATCTCATAGATCACAGTCAGGTATTGAAGGGTCTCCAATAGAGATTATTCAATCCTTGTGTCGTAGGAAACCATACTGCATTCAAGAAAAAACCATCGGACACAACACAGTCAATCTTCCAAATGCTCCCACAAGAAACATTTACCAACACAATATCTAAAATCGTGAATGTGCATAAACCTCGGTGACACTAAATGAGATTCTAAAATTGCAAATCATCACCGAACATGACCATTGTTTTTAGGGAAACATTATCCAAAGAGGGGCATCAAACTGAGTCTTAAACAAAACCTGATTCCTAAAAACAGACATATAACTCCCCTCTAATTGGGTCAACCAAAGTAGTGGCCTAACATAGTCCCTTTCCTAATTGAAACCATCAAAGTTCAAATTGTCATTTAGAATTGCATCTTGCACCAACAACTCCAGGATGCTTCCACCATTCCTTACATGAATCTCTTGAATAGTTTCCAAAATTGACATTCAACATAACGAGTGTAAAAATCACCCATGACTATCAAATGACTAATGGAACCCTATATTTTATTAACCCCTCTCACATCAAACTCATAATGTGGGGTGATACACTTGATTATAAAAAAGGTTGGTTCGGTCTAAGATTTCAAGAAGAGAGTCCTTATTTAAACTGGAGGGTTAGCCAATGGAGAATTATCTATGGCCATATTTCATCCTCATGTTAATGCTTTATGGGGGGTGGGGGCTTGCACATGTCAATAATTAAAGCCATGTACCAAATCAAACTGTTTCAATGACAAAGACATACAACAAGAGAATAGTAAACGTGCATAGGGAACCATTATAATTGATTCTTGGCACACTTTTTTAAATAAACCACTAACCACACACTCTCACACCAACTTAACAAAAAAACTAAAAACTCAATACACAAATCATTCTAAAAATATTATTAGATCAAAATACCTCACATCCAACAATTCCATAACCCATGAACAATCAACAAAAACAACAAATCCCCATTTAACAAAACATTTTTATAATAAAAATGTTGCTAGGATGTACAAACACCAATGGTGTCTCATGGGACTCATACATGCATGTTAACATGCCACTCTGACACCCACCTCGTGTCCATCGATGAATTCATCTTCTCGATCCATTGGAAATTTCATTTTCTATATACTCTAATGCATGTGGTTTTTATGAGAACACCAAGGATCGATACCAGACCTTTCCATTTTTCATAACCAAAACATTCAACCCAATATTATCAAACCATACTAATCATTTTCTTTTTAAAGAGATTTATTCCAAAATGTTTTCCAAAAAAAGTAATTTTTTCTTAAAAACAAGATTTATAAAAATTCAACACAATGAGATGAGGAACAATGAAATAACAGACTAGTGTTGGTGGGTGACAAGGACATATGGTTGGTGGACATATGCAATTCACTCCACCGCCACAAAGAGTAGTGTAAGATAGCATCCCCGACTCTACCTGTATTTCCGAGACCTACGAGATCACTAGGACCACTGACCATAATCCGTTTTCAATTCCCCTAAAAAAGATAAACCACAAGGAACAAATATATAGACAAACCTCAAAATACAGTGGTAACTTGAGTCAAACCACGATGGTTTCTGGACAAGAACATTTCTTATAACTAGATCACCGAGTTTTTACAGCCTTAACATTCATCTACACTGACTCTATCCTAATAAAACCCGACCCAAGAGAGAAAACCACTATATGATACCATTTTTTCATGAACCGGGCTCGGTCTCCCTCCAACACGGTGCCCAACATGGTATTTGACATGGCCCAATGGGCGTTCTCAATCCCCACAGGCAGGAACAAGTGCATGGGTAACAAAAGTAAAATGTTGGAATAGTTTACCCGCATTAATATATAGAAAAACAACTAATGAGATATATAAGAAAAATCTGGGAACCACAACTAATGAAGCCCCTAACATTGAACCAAACATAATGTTTACAACCAACCCAATAAACTCAAAAAATACTACAATCAATATAAAACTAACACATCTATCATAAAAATCATGCCACGTGAGGAGAAACATCTTCAAACCACCATAATTGGACCTGCACATGATAAACAATTGAGAAACAGAACCTTTTTCACTATGCAAGATGCCTCAACCTAGGATACACAAAGAACGAGGTCAACATACACACAAGGGTGAGTGGAGGGTGTGATCTATGTGTCTAGTTGGATACCACAAAATAGAAGGATTACATTCCACAACATTAAATAGATAAATTTTATATAAATATTCCAAGTTATACTTTTAAAATTATTTTAACGAAAAGAGTTACATGATAAAATTTGAAAATGAGCACTTTATGAAAACTATTTCACAAACAATATTTAATGATGTAGAATGTAAATTCCTTAGGGACAATCACACACACACACACAGCAGTGGTCATCCATATTCTGCAAGGAGGAACCACATTGTGGATTGTAGAGTAGTATGGGTAAATCCCCTAAGGTTCATCTTGATCAAGTGGGACCCTAGAACCTTGTTTCATGGTGAAACGTTACTGATAAATAATGACCCTCAGTAAACGTGGCATAGAAACCATGAACCTCAGACAAATTTTCATTGAAACCATAGACCTCAATCATTCATATGTATAGTTAGTGTTGAAATCATCAATCCAACTAAATGAAATAAGGAACATACCCCTCTGAATCAATCTCTCACTACTTCTAGTCTACCCACCTAGATTTTTGGGGTTTTCCCTTGTGCTCAATCAAGTTCCACATATACACAATATATCAATTTCACATATCACAATCCATCCTAAACATTACACACAAGAGACACCATTTTAATATAAAAACTCTACATAAAAACCCCACAGACACCAAAATCATTTCACAACATAATTTTCATCACTTGCATGACGCGAGAAATTGTTTAAATAATTTAAAGAACATTTCAAAATAGAAAAAGAAGGGGTTTCACATGAAAAATATCTTGTATCACATATAAGAGTTCCTTTAAAAACTTAACACACATTTGACCATATCGAATACAACTCACTCACTACACATATAATTTGATAAGTCTCCTTAAACAATTTATGAATAACATTTAATTAAAAAGAACATGTTTACACAAGAAAAACACACCAGATTTCAATTTTAGGAAAAAACTTTTCTATGTCATAAACATAACAAAATAATTTAAAAAGTGGTTTTACAACACCCGTTCATTTTATGATATACATTTAAGGAATAAAACACAAAGGCACACTTGAGGGACACAATGAATATAACCCATTTTACCATGGTGCACTTTTCTCAATTCCAAAATACTTTATACTTTTTACAAAATCAACACCCACCTTCAAAAAAACTCACACAACCCGGTTAAAAAAGAAACACCACTTTAAAACACCCACACTCACACAATATAGAATTTTTTTTAAAATAAATTCCCCCCACATAAGCATGCTGATGCTTCAAAAACATATTTTTCTTTTTTAAAACCAATTTGATAATCCGCTATAGTAGTTATTAAAACAACTTCACTAACAGACCAATGTTTTACACCAAAATTGCACATGAATCCTTTTTAAAATTTGGTAGTATGTACTAATGATATAACAATGTGATTAACACCTTCAAAAAAATTTAACTAAACCATGAAATAACTTATAAAACACCCTATGACCATTAACACCATTAAATATAACAATTTATATAAAGGAAATTGTTTAAAAAAAATTCAGATCACACTATTTTTCTAAAACTATATTCAGCATAGAAAATTATTTATTAAAAACTTATAAGCATTTATAAAGACACAAAACTATAAATTATAAGTCTATATTATTCAGAAAATTCATATTTCATCAAATTTTCATGCCAAATAAAATTCTAAAGCATAGTTTCTACTGTGAAATTAAAGTGTAAAACATGTAAAAAAATAACTAAAAAAACAAATTAAATTATATAAGAAATATAAGGGCCATGGAACCACCTACCAGGTGAAGAAATTATTGAAAATTCAGTACGTAAATCCAATTACTTCTCAAGATAACCACAACAAATTTAAGTTGAACCTTAAAATAAGATATCAACAAAAAGAATTAAGATCAAACCTAATTCCATGCAATATTCACCTCAAACAATATGAAACTCTTACCTAAAACTAAATTAAATGTTAGAACAACAAATCAAAATAGAAATAACCAATGGTAGAGATATAAGATTCTATTCAATCATATTAGATAGGTTCCATAGGTACATCACGCTTGAAAAATTTATCCGATAAGGGATGTGCAGCCAAGGGGCTCTGCACGTGGGATTGGTAAGGGGGGTAGGGGTCAGTGTGCAGTTGTCCATCAAGGTGGATGTAGTCGGTCTGGTGGCCAAAATAATATGATATCACTAGCTATTAGACCGAATAATATGAGGTGTACTAGTCCGATTGAGGGAGGCAGGGCATCGGCCGGGAGGAAAGGGGGGTAGGCGAGCGAGCTTGTGAGGGAGAAGGGCACAACGTGTCGTCAAGACTGGAATATGTGATCCCAACAAAGGGTATGAGTCGGAGAGGAGGTTGGTGGAGTGGTCAGGGAGACTATGTGAGTATGGGTAGGTCGGTTGAAAGGGACAGGTGGTCTGTCATGGGAGATGTGCATCACGACGTGGTTTAATGTGGGAAGAGGTAGTGTGAGCCGATGGGCTGTGAGGATCAGAATCAAGGGGAACTCGAGCGTCCAACAATGGGGGACTGATTTCTAGGGTCAGAGGAGGTGTGAAAAGGGAGATATGGGGAAGAAAATAGGAAAAGGGAAAAAATGAAAAGATAAAAGAAAAAAACGAGAAGGGGGAGATAAATTACAAAAATTTAAAACCTAATGGATAAATATAATTATAATAATAAATTTTTTTTGTTAAAATAAATTACAAATTATAACAATTATAATAATAATGATAATAATAATAATAATAATAATAATAACCTCCTCAAATATTAATAATATTATTATCAATTAAAATAATTTGTTAAATTTTCATCACAAAATTAATTTTGTTTATTTATTATTCATTCATTTTTTTTAATTTGTTGACCACCGATCATGGCATGTGGTGAATAGGGTGAGGTCACGCCATGACCCATGCATGGCTATGCATCTTTCACCATGGTGTGCTAGAGGCAGTCAATAGGAAAATGCATGTTTTATATAAGTTGTAAAAATTTTAAATATTCTCCAACCTAAACCTTGACAAAAAAAATTACAGGGCAAGAAATTTAATAAAATTTAATAAAATTAATTTTTAAATTTTGGAGTGTGATAGGTAAATTTTTTTGAATTTTATGAGATGTTTCAGATGTTTATTTAATATTAAATGATTTTTTATTCTCATCTATTGAAATCTTTACCATGATAAAATCAATACATTTCCTTGAATCTTGTTTGACTCATTCTAGATCATTTTTTTATTCTAATATAATCAGTTTTTTTTATTTGATATTCATATTTCAAAAAAAAATATCATCATTTCATTTCAATTGTCTTATACCTTTATTTATTTTGTATTTAAAAGATCTCTATTTATTTCATATATAACTATTTTGTTGATGAAATATTATTTACATAATCCTTAGTTATAGTTTTAAATTACTATTTGATATATTTTTACAAGGAATGACTATATATCATATTTGAGAAACTGATCAGTATATGTCTCTTATCCCCAATAATCTTCACTTTTTTGGGAATATTTTTCCTTTTCTACTTTTTCAATGAATTTTTTTAACTTTTTTCATCATTTGTCGACAAATAAAATCCAATGTAATGTTTCTTAATCTTCTATGTTGGTTTTTATTCTTTTGAAATACATCTTCTTGAATAGTAAATAACATTTCTTACATTTTATTATCTTATTAGTCCATTAATCATTTTACTAAGAAAAATATTCATGATTTGATATCTATTATAAATTTCAAGCAAAATTCTGAACAAACCTAATATTTTGGGAAGTATTCGATTGATCTCCATTTTATATTTCCTATATTGTATATATACCTATCGTGATTCATTTTGAAACATCAAGTATATATTATTAATCACCAAAATAAATATATGTTTTTGGATATTATTATTTTAGTTTCTAATTTATCATGGAATAAAATTTCATGCCATTATTAAATGTGTACATAATTAAATGTCTTCCTATCATTTGATAAGAAATGAGGTTATTATGAAGCCCATAATGTTAATGTACATCACTATCTTTTGAACCAAATTTTTTTAATTAGATTTCTTTATAAACATATTCATGTTTTTCATCACAATAATATAATAATAATGTTTTTCAATGAGTCCCTAATTTTTTCTAAATATTTCCATGAATATAAATATATAATCATAAATGGGTTCCTCTACATCCATATCTATATATTAAATCATGCTTCCAATGATTCTACACTTTTTTCCATGAATTTGGAATTCCATTCCTAGAGTCTATCCAATTAATCCCATACTACCTTAAATTTTTATAAAAACCCAACCTTTTTAATTACATTCTCTAGAAGTGACATGGTAATTTTATTTCTTGGATTTACGTCAACATCAATATTTCTATTATTAGTGAAGTTATTATGATAACCTCTTTGAAAAGGATGAAATCTAATTGATGATTAATCATGAAAATATATTATCAGATTTAAAAAATATTACAACATCATGTACTTCTATCTATGGAATTATTTTCCAGATAAATTACTCTCATCTATTATTAAATGTGTTGATATTGTTCATTATATTACATTCATATATAATATGAATAAATAATCAAGATTACGTGATAGAAATTGTTATTTATAATAGATCTTATGAAAACATTGATAGTTTTGACTTAATCAATGTTGTATAAATTATTTAATTTTAATAATTAAAAAATAACCCAATTGAAAAATTAAGATATTCTTATCACACTTTTTTTCTGTTTGTGTTTCATGAATATAATAAATGTAAATATAATATGTTCTACATTAATGATTTATAGTTTTAATAAAGTATGTAATCATAGTCTCTACTTTAACTAGTTACTATATGGGTTGTATATGTTTCATTATAATTTAATAGAAAATATACAGTAATTATTGATGAATAATACAACTTTTATTGTCTCACAACATACTTATTTACTGATATATAGAGTTATAATTGTTATAATTACAATAAAAATTGTTATAATGAGTCTAAAAAAACTAGAAAACCATGTAAATCTCAATGATAATATCACAACTAATGAATATCATTATCTAAATCCAATTATAGATAAATAATTGAATATTCTCAAGATAGCCATTAAATATAATGGATGAAATTAAAATCATAGTTTTTAGTTATTTATTTTACATGAAATATAAATTTTTCATATTTTTTCATCCTCATCACGTTGACTAAAGAAACTAATAATGAATATAATATTTTAGGATGCATAATAACTCATCTCTAGCACCACGATAATCAAATTTCTCAAGGAAATATATTTCTGAAAATAAAACCCCAGAACTATTTTACATTCCAACCACTATGTTATTATTAGTTAATTCAATTTCATGTAGAATGTAATTTTTCTATACATATGATTCATTAAATTATCTATCTATTTTTCTATAACTAAATAATATCTAATATGGTTTATCAAGAGTTATTAAATAAAATATAATAAGTATTGTTCTATATTTTAAATTGATCAAAATTTATCTAATGATTGATTAAAAACTATATCATGGGTCTGCTCACCCATATGCACTGGAAAATATCAAAATATTCCCCATATTTTTATTAATGAACATTAAAAACATCGAGAATGGAATTTAAATTACTAAATAATATTTCATTCATGAATATCACAAATAGACAACTTATTTTTATACATTATTTAACTAAATAAAATGAATTCCTATCATTTTCCAAATACATATAGTGTGATGGAGCCATTTTCAAGTCAAACAACCCCAAAATTATATTTATAAACCTATAACAGAAAATAAAATAATTTAATATGCGTACAAATAATTATTATGATTTAGTTTTCAATTTTTGGAATAAAATTTTATTGTTATGTTTGAATGACAATTATTCAATGAAATAATATAATTTATTTTAGAATCTTTGAGATTCCATTCATGTAAATGATATTGTGGTTGATCTTGTTAATCATTACGTTAAAAACATGAAAAATTAATTTATATTGAATAAAAATATAATTTTAATTTTATATAAAATATAAATCATTGTGTTAATCTTTGAATTAATTTTATTCAAAATATTTAAAATCTATAAAAATTAAATTTTTTTACAAGAAAATATATTATAGGAGTAACTAAAATATCATTTTGTAAATTAATTTACCTACATGATGATTAATCTCATATTTGTAGATAAATTCTCTCACAATGACGAAAAATATATTTATTTTAAAAATGAGACACAAAAATTATAAACCATGATTAATTAGCATATGAGGTTTTGGCTATTTACATTTTATCTTTTACAACTGCCTATAGATAGTTCATTTAATGTTCATTCAGTCAATATTTTAATATGTGTTGAAAAATTATATTAAATTATGGTATTCAATGATAAATTTTCTTTTCCATTTTATACAGTTAGTTAAATATATGTATTCTTTACAAAACATTCATAATGTAACCCAATATACTTACATGGGTCACAAGATTCTTCAGGGAAATTAAACTCTCTTATGTATGGGTCCCAAAAGAGTATCTATTTTGTAAAGTTTTACAAAACAATATATAACATTACAAAGACATCTAACTATGAAATAAATTATTCAATGTAATTGGTGAAACCATTATTTATCACAAAAACACTACAACAAATTTATGTTACATATCAACATCTTTAAATAACTATTCAAACTCTTCATGTGTGGTTGAAAATTATTAAACCATCAAAAATACATTTGGATTATTGGGGGATTATCCATCTTGATATTTTAGTGGTAATCGAATATTAGAGACATGAATTTCATAAATCAATAAGTACTTTTAGGGATATTACATATATTTATTTATTGTTATAATCCTTAAGATTTCGATTGTGGTCTGATTTTGGATTTTTAATGTAATATTAAATAATTTTCTTAATGGGATATATTTTTAACATAAATTTTGGGAGTTATATTAATGTAATACCTATTGTTTATATATTTCATAACATTCATGACAAAAATATAGTTTTAGTTAGAAGCCCATTCTTGTATTACATTCAACCTCAAATTCTTGATGGCCACATGCACATTTTTTAATGTATTTCTACATGGTTCATTCATTGTAGGCACATAGACTACCATATCATCCCTCGAAATAGTATTTACTCATTAATTCCATTAAATATTATATTGAAACACCTTTAGTTGTTGGGTTTATTTTGGGTATGATTATTTTGAATTCTGGGTGAATTGTAGATAATTTTTTTGATCATTTCATGTTACATTGTGATATTTTATTAAATAATATATTTGGAAATTTGGGTTTTAGTACTAAAGTTTATTTCATCGTGTTAATAAAGAATGATTCTATGGGGTAATAAGTTGGATTGTATTTTTATATTTTTTTTAAAAAAATTGAGGAATGATATGAGAAAATGATGTTATATTTTTATGTTTAATATTAAGGACTTTAAATCATATATATTTATATGTTATTAAAGAAATAATTTTAGATATGTTTCGAATAAAATGTATATTTATTTACTATTTTATGTATACACTTTGGTTATTTATAAATATTTATATTTATTGAATATTTAGTTTTTTATTGATTATCAAAATTTAGAATATTTATATTATGCTTCTATGAAGTGTCCCGATGAATTATGAGATTACTATATAATTAAAAGATTCATAACAATATATATATCTTGGTTTTGTTGTTTTCCTTCAAATTTTGACCCTACCTACGCACCATGTATAGTGATAGAACTTAACCTTTATCAAATGTTAGACTACATCAAAAAATTATTGAGGTAGAATGTAATCTTCTTTTGGGAGAGGATGCACTATTTTTTCATGAATTTGTTAATAATTTTGTTAATTGATATTGTTATTTTTAATTCACTTTCCAATGTAATTAGTTTTTTTATTAATATTTTAAAATTATTTTTGATGGATTAATTTTGATATAAATACATAATATTATTTTTATTTTTGATGTTTTAATTTACATTATTTTTTATCAATGTTTTACTTATATTTTTTAAATTTTAAATAAAAAATTGGTAATCCCATATATACCTCAACTGAAAGGGATCTAATACATTTTTCCTACCTAAAAAGATCCATCTATCTGAGATATCATAATTGGTAGATCCATTTAGGTGGTAATAAATAGGATGAACCCATGCACATTGTGTATGTAGTGGTTGATAAAATTATCATTTCAATTTCATGAATGTTAGAATTATCCTATATGTGTATGTGATTGTGTTTTATGGGGAAATTCTAGTAGATTTCATATGTGTTAATGAGTCCATTGTTTTTATTATATATGAGGTCTTAAAAACATGTTTCATTGATGTGGTACCCTAGACATGCGATCAATATTCCAAATTATCCAAAATGGATCCATCTCTCCATAGTTTCACTTACCCACCCATTGAGATTCCCTCAAAGCCACCTCTTCTCCTATATGTTGATGTAATACTTATCATATCATCAGAAACCCCATGGTAACATATGTAATTTAAATAACTAGTAAAATTAACCATACTAATGGCCAATTATGCCATGGATCATAATTGGGACTATAGGTTATGTTGGTGATATATATTTATTGGTAAAAATAATTTCCTACTGAGTATAGATCTCGATCATCCATATTAGAGGACAAATAATTTTGATGAGGAGCCTACATAATTTCACCATCACTGTTCAATAGGTATTTTCACATCACTATAGTGTATCAGGCTATGAATTAGATGTTCATAAAATGTATTTATATCAATGTTAAAGGTTATGCTAGCTCTAACTTGGATCTATGATTTGAAAATTTCATTTCCAATGAAGGCCAGTACTGTCAATAGGATATACTGTAGGATTTTATATTCCACCGTGAATATTATTGTAACGATTCTAAAAATGTTTCTAGAAAAATGGTTATATACATCTAAAAATGGATTTAAACTATATTAAAGAGTTCTTAATTTATGTAGTATAAAGTTACTAATCAACTATAAAATATATATAATATTTGATATGGATGTAGTTTCCACAAAGAATATAGGTATATCCCGTGCACTAGTTAATATATATACACAATAATTAATTTATAAAATTCTTATTACATCCATGGATTAACCATATAAATTTTAATATCCTCAATTTCATTCAATATACACCCTAATATCATGGAGAAATAATGTCAAAACACATCAAAACATCCTCAACTGAATTTAAGGAGGTCAAAAAACTAAAAAAACATAGTTAATTAGGTGACTAATCTTTTTTATAGTGAAATGTTATAAATGGATGAGAAATCAAGAAACAATTATTGATAGATGATGGGTAGGTTGAAATAATGATAATGGAGGGAAATATATGGGGGCCATTTTAATATAATTTGAATGTGAATGCTATAGTTAAAAATTAGACACTGGGAGTATAAAACATGCTAAATGATGTGGATTGACCTTCTCAAACACTAAACTATCTATATTATATTTTCTAGAATTTTTTTTATAATTAAATATGATTTATACCCTCATATTAATTTTATTAATATTGATGTGTGGGTTTGAAACCATGATTGAATTGGAATATGGGAGAAGAATCAATTGTGTTTCATGATACTGGGATCATAATATGAAATTATTGACATATTTTTCCTATTATGTGTTTCTAAATATTTAATTTCATAATTTAATCTAAATTCGATTAGTTTTTGTTGGATTTCATATTGTAATTATATCTTTGGATATGTATAACATTCTCTACCCAATTGGATTCATTTAAATATCATATATTAGTCTTCAAATAACAGGTTTGTTTTTATTTTTGATTTCACGTGTGAATAATAAAATGTGATCTAACTTTGATTCCATGGAATTTAAATACTTTAATAGTTGTCATATGTGAAACTCATATGATAATAATTGTGAATTTTTTACATTAGAATGAAAATATTTAATGTAAAGAAATTGTGAGGATTATCTCACTCAACATAAAAAATAAATTCTAGAAAAAAATTTGAATATTCTAACAAACCAATATTTCATAGTACATTAACTCTTTAAAGTAATTCAATAATTTGCGCTACGCACAACACCGAGTTCGAGTGCATCATGAATTTCCAAACTAACCATTCAAAAGGCAGTTATGAATAGTATTAACTAATTTTTTAATTTTTTATAGTCCATATTATTTCATAATCCATATTATGTGTTTAATTGGCATTATATAAAAACAAATTCAATTTTTTTTTTCAGAGAAAGAGAATGGTTTTAAAAAAAAAGAAATTTTACTTCCTTTTAATGGTGAACCCTATTTTAAACCAATGATTGACACTTTTTTATATTAGTTTTTTAAAATTAAATTATTCTTTAGAAGTGGTACAAAAAAATTTATATGGGATAATTTTTTTCTACTTTTATGATAACTTTCATATTTTGATGGATAGAGAAAAATACTAAATATTAATTGAAATCAAAATTTTTAATGAAAATTATTTATTGTTCTAAATTATGCATATGAAAAAAATTTAAGTATAATTAGATTATATTTTTATCATTTCATACAATATAGGTCATTATAAGTAATTTAACATTTAAATTTGACATAAACACATGTCAATATTTTTATGGATTTTACTTTTAAAAAACCTACTTCTGGGTTTTTTACAACTAGAATAAATGTTAAATTAACTAATGAAAAATATATGATTTAAAATTTGTATAATATACTTAATTTTTTAATTTGGATTTTCAAAATTAACTTAAGGTGAATTTTTGGTATTTTTCTGGAAATTTTGATTTCTGATTAATAGTGAAATAAACTACGTTGTTGTTTAAAACCTACATTTTATTTAAATAAGTATTTATTATATTTAAATATTATTTAAGTAAAAATAGATATATAATACCTATATATGATCAATGTAATTCATTAGAGTAATTTTATAATAAAATTAGATAAATAAAACGTTATTGAAATTTTTAACGTCATGTACCAACCTTCTTGGAACATTTTAAAATTTTCATAAAACATAATTTTACCACTTATATGAAATATATTTCAAAAATTAAATAAACAAGGTTGAAATTATTATGTAAAATGTGGTTCAATACGATGAAAATAATTTTTTTTGAATAGTAACTTTAGACTTTTATTTAACACGGTTAAAATTAAATAGGGTAATTAGAGGTAAAACTGCTATTATAATTACTCAAAAAAACATATTTCTATTGAATAAGTGTATTTAGACAAAAACCTACCATAGTAATAAAATAAGATCCTTTTGGTCCACGTGTATTTTATTAGGACATTTATGATTATTTTATTTAAAGAAGTGTTGAATATGAAAAATTAATGTTTAATTACAAAACCATTTTTAATATTGGGTTTTACATAAGATATATTCGACTATAATTATTGAATAAAAAGATAAAAATAATTCCTACATAGTGGTATTTTATTTATAAATTTAAAACATTAAATAAATTAATATATTTATGACACAATGATGACACACTAATTACCTTATTAATTAAAGAATAAAATAAATTATTATAAACATATCAAAATAAATATAAATTAAAAAACTTGATGAATTAAACTAATTTTATAGTTTAATATGACATGTAAGGGTTGATTCAGTGAATTTTTATAGAATATATCATTTTGTTATGATATTCACAAAAACAAATTACCAAATATTGTGAAAATTGACACAAATGTGTTTTCAAAAAAATACTATATTATTAAATTAAATAATATTTCTATAAATATAAGGGTCATCCAAAAACAATTATAATGATAATTATGAAATTAATGAACCACTTGGGGTTGTCTTGGCATTTATAGTAAGTTTATTTACCATTTAAAATAAAAATACAAGAAGTCATTGTAAAAGATAAACTATTTAACTAAGAGTTAGATCTAATAGACAAGGTTAAATGGGAACAAAAACCTATCTAAACCCTATTTTTTGAATGTATGTAGACCCATAACCACTTAAGTCTAATTATAAATTCATTTAGAGACATTATAAACTGAATAATATTTTATAATAAAATGATATTTCAATCTTTTCCAAAAGTGACACTCACCTATCTTATAAAAGTGTACATCCCCTTCTCTCAAAACCACACCTCCAAAGCCCTTTGTATCAGTCAAAAAAACTTCCAAATATCCTCCCAACATCCCTCACTTAAAACTAGATTCCTTACCTTGAGTAGAAAGCCATATTAATGTTCCATTTGGTTTAAATCAATGGGAAACACCTGAAGAAGAGGTAATTATTTTATCACCCCTTTCAAAATTATTTTCTTCTTCCACATTCTCTTTATTTTTTATTTCAATACCCAAATAAAAAATATAGTACCTTTTACATACTGTGATGTTATTGTAAATATGGTACAACCAAATTCATTATTATATCCATCCTATGAATGATAAACTCACCATGTGTGTGTGTGTACGGTTTACCATCTCCACAATGTGGGGTAATTTTTTATTCAATAAAATGTTATTTGAATGGATATAAAGATGACTAATATGTATATAAATAATTAAAATAACATAATAATGTTTCTGTATAATTAATATACCATCCAATTCCAATCCTTTGAATAATTAATGAAATGATATCATCTCTTATGTGTATGTTCGGCTTACCGTCTCCGCAATACGATGAGATTAATTTCCACATTCACCATTCAACAATGATTATAAAAATACATATTGATAATAAGTTTTTCATATATGACATAATAATGATACGTGAAATATATATATATATATATATATATCAATCACTTACTTATATTCAATACGATATGAAAACAGAAACAACGTTTATGCGTACGTACAACCTACTATCTCCATAAATAGTGTTTTCTATTTCATATATCAATCTATTATACATATTTATGTTCGAAATATATAATATATATAAAACATGTTTATTATTTTGTAAGTATTTAAATCCTGATCTAAATAATGCAGTCAAGAATATCATGTTTGAACATGTATGATACAGAAAGCGATTATTTCCTAAAAATTTAATTTAACATGGAAATAATTTTTAAATTGGTAGTATAAAGACATAAATGAGTTGAGTTTGATATAATAAATACAAATATGGTTCCGATAAAATTTTATAACACACTATGGTCATTATATAGGGGGCTACACATACCCCTGTTCAAAGGAAAATGCAATATTAGGGTTATTTCGTCAATCTCATTATTATCTGAGATTGTTTATGTGTAAGTATTTTCTGGGAAATATTTATTATCCATGTCAATGTTTCATTAAGTACTTTTCAAAATAATTCTTTTAAGGCACTATTTAAATAAAATTCATTTTAAATGTTTTAAATATTTACTTTACAAAATCATTCTCTTTAATATCCATATTTTCAAAATGGTTTTAAGGAATTATGTATTTAAATATGAATGTATTAAAATGTTAATTCCATTAAAAAGATTCAAATATGTATAGGAATATTTTAATAGAAAATATCTTTTGAACATCATCCTTTATAAATTTTGAGACTTTTAAATGATTTCATGAAAAGAAATTAGTTCTCTCAAATGGTTTTACTGATTATATTTAACTATGTCAACATCCTTTTTAGATATTTTTCTTGATTGAGGATGATTTATTCTAAATAAAATCGTAAATATTGTATTGAATGAGTTATGATATGTTTGACTGTGAATGTTCTATTTTTATACCATTCATGGTTTATGGTTAAAGTATTGACATTTTAGATTCTAGTTTTAATACAAATTTTTTTTTATGTTTCAACACACTTATATAAGGAATAAAATGTAATTAGTAACTGATGTGTTGAGCCCACTATAGATTCTCAATGCATCGGTAGGTCTCATGAGACAAACTAGTATCTTGGAACAAGGATTTGAAAAAAAAAATATTTGTAGTCATGATAAGAGGCCTTGACTATGTGGTAGTGATGCCCGACCTCATGCATTCCCTCATTATGAAAATAATTTTTACACATGATTATTTGATTAGTAGAATGTCCTTGTGCATGTTTATATGATAATGCTAAATTTATTTTCTTCATGTTATTATCAATTTTATGTTTAAAATGTTGTTGTTTTTATTACGCATCAGCCATAAAAGTTTATAGATTCTGTTAAATAATGCACCCTTACATGAATCTGAGAACACCCATTTCTTATGTTTTGTTTTCCCAGTATTAAAATAATTGTATTATGTATGATATGCAGGGTTATGCTAGGGGATTAATGGCGATCTCAATGGATTATTTATGTTTTGTTATATGTTTGAATGTGTATTGTAACATACATGTATGTAATCTATATTCCATGACTACTAAACTGGTCGATTCTTCAAGAAATTATTCCTTGTAATCATGCTAATGTAATAGTATAATGCACCGACTCCAGGATTTTTGGGTAAGGGTGTTACTGTTGGTATCAAGGAATGTTTAGTAAAACCCTTAGAAACTAGATTTAGAAAAACTATGATTATAGAAATTTAACCTGAGATAATCTTTGAGGATTAATATAGAAGAGTTTTTCTTAAAATTTGGGTAATGTAGTGATTTTCTGTGTTTTCTATGCAATAAATCCTTGTATGGATATGATAATGTAGAGTTGGATATTGCACATATATACTTAAGAGTGATAACTCTGACAAGGAGTTTCAGTTTTGACCCGGGGTTATCCTGGCACACGACAACAGACTTTACTGCACTCTTGGTTACGATACTCCTAGCGAATATGCTTACGATAATTCAAATTTTATTTACAAACAATTATGAATGATTTATGAGAATATATGTCAACAAAAAAACATTTATATTATTATGGGACTAGATGTGTGAAAATTTTAAATTAACGTTGTAGATTTTTCTAGTTTTATGATTATTCATTATGATATGATCAAACCTAGTATATATTGTCATTTAGATATGGTGTCCAGTAGAAGGAATGAGAACTCCATCAATAGATATGATCCAAAGAGTAAGAAGGATCATATCTTTCACGGTCTTATTCCAACATTTAGAATGTAAATAGTATTCCACGCATTTTAATCATATGAATAAATATTTTCATGTGTTAATATGATAGGTAAATAATTATCTAAGTCCTATGGCTTTGAACGGAATTAAGTGAAGAAAATGATGGTAGAGTGAAAGATGAAATTTATAAGTGGGGAAAGAAATATATTCCCATATATGATAAATGTAAAAGGAATCACTTAGTAAATTCTTAAAAGGAATGAGAATTTTTTATATGTGTGGAGAAAAAGGAAACAAAGTATGTGATTGAAAGTGTAAGAAAAAGGATTGAAATGTAAAATTATTCATCTACAAGGATTTGGGACGCTAAGAGAATCAATTTCCATATCATCAGAGTATTTCTCAAACAATGCTATTGCTTAATAATCATGTTATGATACAACAACAGATGAAATAGAATGTTTAGTGTCATTATATTGTTATTAAGTAATTATTTCATTTGAGTGTTATATCAACAACGTACTGGTTATATGAATTATTTAAATAAATAAGTATTGTACTGCAGTACTATTTCATTGAGGATTTAAGATTATATGGTTCTAAAAAAGCTACTCAAATTTTTGAAAAATTCATTGTTGATGGAAAGATAAACCTCAATATGGTACTGTTACTGAGGTAGAGATTTTGGAAGAAGATGTGATTGATTTGGATAAACTATATTCGATATTCTTGACTTCTTGGAAACTAATTATTTTTTTTATTCCATTATTGTTGGATTTTATAAAATTTTTCAATGTAAAGAGTATTTCCAGTATTCTATTAGTAATTATGGACCATGAATGTAATCCATAAGGTTTTATGGTAATTCAGGTTGTTACTATGTTTTAATATATTACATAATGAAGGTATTCACATGTTATTACGTGGAAAATAATATCATCATTGTGTTTACCTTCCTTTTAAATTCGGGACTGTGAGTTTGAGAATGAAGAATATTGGATAATTCTAAATATTTGAATGGATTATGTTTGACATTGGATACTATTATTAAGGTTAAAACATATCTTAATATTATGTTTTTATTATCATAAAAAGGGAAATATGGAGGTCAGGCGACAACCCATCGCATCCAAAAGGGTCGTGACACTTGAACCTGCAACTGAAGGAGGACAAGGGTGCATCACCTTCCACCGGACTACGTGATTTATTAGTTTTTATAATGTATTTTTCTTAATATTCTGACAAATGAATTAAAAATTCATGAATTTTTAAACCCTGTACTAGTTAGATAAATTGAATATTTTTGAAATCTACTATCTTTTGGAGTCAAAGATGAGTTTGTGGTCGGAATTAGGCAGAGGATAAAATTGTACCTGTCATGTAAATTTTTTTCTCTTATTATTTGAATAAATTATTTCTTAAACATTAGGGAATGGATCGTAAAACATGAATTGTTTTGTCCTAATACTTTATGTTTTGTTGAACTGATGATATTTTTATTCATTATAGATAAATGCCTTGGAGGCCCTCAATTTTTAAATTTGTTTTTGATTGATGACCTTAATCACTCCCTTTAAATATTTATGTCTTTCCCTCAATTATGTGTTTTCAATTTCCACCAATGTTCTCTTAATTGTGAACATAATTTGGTTGTGACTTTTTCATTTCTCATTCCCTCTTATTAAGATTAAATTTTATTAAACCAATTTCTAATGTTGCTTTTCCACAAATGTGTTATTTTATTTTTTACCATTTATTTTCGTAGAATAATTTCAAATTTGGAGGATTCAATTTTTTTGTGGAGGGGATAATGTGACACCCTAGGATTTCATAGTACAATATATATCCAATTTATTTCAATAACAAGTTTTACACGCAACAACAAGTTCGAGTGCACCACAACATACCAAACTAGCAATTCAAAAAGCAGTTATGAATAATATTTACAATTTTTTTTATTTTAAATAGTCCATATAATTTTATAATCCATATAATGTGTTTTTTATAAATAATATAAGAACAAATTCATTTTTTTCAGATAAAAGATGTTTTTTTCAAAAAAATAAAATATTACCTCTTTTTAATGGTGACTCGTTTATAAAACAATAACTTGACACTTTTATATATACCATTTAATTTAATTTAATTATTATTTTGAATAAATACATAAAAATTTATTTTGGATAAATTTATTTTACTTTTCTGATAACATTCATATTTTGATGAATATTGAAAAAAACATAATTTTAATTGAAAACTACATAATTGATTAAAATAATATATAATGTTAGACTATTCATTAGAATGTTTTTAAAGTATAATTATATTATATTTTTATCATTTAATAAAATTTAAGAAATTATAAGTAATCTCACATTTTTATATGACATAAACACATGTCAATATTTTAATAGTGTTTACTTTTTAAAACCTTTTTTTTTGGTTTTGACAACGAAATTAATTTTAAATTTAATTAGTCAACGTTCTATGTTTTTAAATTATTAAAATAAAATTCAATTTTAATTCATAATTTTAAATTTTTTTAGGGTAAAATTTTGGATTTTTTTTGAAAACATTCTATTTTTTATGAATAGTGAAAAACACTAGGTTATTGTTAAAAACTAATTTTTTATTTAATTTTTTTTATTTATATTTATTTTAAATTAAAATAAAAACATAATACTTCTATAATTTAAATTTAATTAATTAGAGTTATTTTATAGTAAAATTAGATGTATAAAACTTTACTGAACTTTTTAACGTCTTTTACCCACCTTCTAGTAACATTTAATAATTTACATAAAACATAATTTTACCACTTCTTTGAATTGAATTTGAAAAAACCAAGAGACACGGTTGACATAAATAAGTAATATATTGTTTAATATGATGAAAATAATTTTTTTTGAATAGTAACATTTGACTTATATTTACCACGGTTAAATGTAAATAGAGTAATTAGAGGTAAAAATGATATTATAATTTCCCTATCACATATGATAATTCTATTGGATAAGTTTATTTCGACCAAAAAAACCTTAGAAATAAAATATGATTCTTTTAGTCTACTTGGATTAGATTAGGAAATTTATTATTATATTATTTATAGAAAAGTTGAATGTGTTAAATTCAATGTTTAATAATTAAAACATTTTTAATATTGGGTTATACCTAAGATAAATTCTTCAATAAATATTAATTAGAAAGATAATAATAATTCCTACATAATGGTATTATATTTATAATTTTTATACATTATATGGCTAAATTTATTTATGACACAATGATGGTGCAATAATTACCATATTAATGAAAGATTAAAATAATTTATATTATAAATATCCATATAAATTTTAATTGAGAATTTTAATGCATTTCACTAATTTTAACTATTAATATGACATGTTAGGGTTTATTCATTGAATTATTTTTAATTAATCATACTTTTATGACATTCATAATAATAAAATACAAAACAGTTTCAAAATTGAGATAAATGAGTTTTTAAAAGAAGTATTATATGATTAAAATATATGATACTTCCGAAATTTTAAGGATTGTCCAACTGATTATTATAATGATACATATTTCCTTAATTAATCACTTGGGGTTCTATTAGAATTTTATAGTATGTCTATTAATCATGTAATATAAAAATACAAGAAGACATTGTAAAAGTTAAACTATTAAAATGGGAGTTAAATATAAAATATAGAGTTAAAATGGTAACATAAACGTGTTTAAACCTTATTGGGTTAGATTTTTTTGACCCATAAACACCTAAGGCTAAATATAAATTCATTTTTATCTATTATAGATGAGATTTTATTTTATAATAAAATAATATTTCAAGATTATTCTAAAGTGCCCTTCACCTCTCTTATAAAAGGGTACTTCCCTTCACAAAAAATCACACCTCCAAAATAATTAGTATTGGCTGACCCATGCCCAAATCTCCTCCCAACATCACTCACATTAAACTAGAGGCCTCCCATTGATTATAAAGAAAACCTTAGGAGCTATTTTTTTCAAATCTATAGGACACATCAGAAGAAAAGTCAATTATTTTATCACCCCTTTCAAAGTTCTATTCTTTTTAAATTTTTGCATTCTTTGTTATTTCGATAGAAAAATAATAATCCTAGTACCATCTACATATAGTGATGTTATTATAAATATGGTACAACCAAATTCATTATTATTTCCATCCAATGAATGATAATGTCACCATGTGTGTGTACGTATGACTTACCGTCTCCACACCGTGGTGTAATTTTTTATTCAACACTCTATTATTTAGATGGATATAATGATTAGAAAAATTTATATAAATAATAAAAATAACACTATAATGTTTCTTTATAATGAATATACCATCCAATTCTACACATTATAAACATTAAGGAAATGATATCATCGCTCTTGTGTACGTATGACTTACCGTCTCCACGACACGATGAGATTGATTTTCATGTTCACCATTCAAAGATAATAATAAAAACAATATATTATTAATAAGTATCCAATATATGAAAAGTTAATGTTACTGGAGATATATATATATGTATATATATATATATTTACATTCATCTCAATCACATACTCTCATTCAATACGATATGAAAACAGAAACAACGTTAATGTGTACGTACGACCTACTGTCTCGCTAAACAGTGTTTTTCATTTAATATAACAGTCTATTATAAATATTTATATTCTTAATATTTATTATATATAAACCATGTTTTATATTCTTTTTGTATATAAATCAAGATCCAAATGATATGATCAATAATAACAAGTTAAAACATGTGCGATAAAGAAATCGATTGTTACCTGAAATTTTCATTTAACATGGAAATCATTATTAAATGGGTACTATAAAGTCATAACTGAATAATGTATTATATAATAAAAATTAATATGGATATTTTATAATTTAGAAACATTATATGGTCATTATATATTAGGTCAAACGTACCTTCCACCAACAGAAAGTGGAATATAAGGGTTATTTCCTCAATCTCATTACTATCGTCGATTGTTTATGTATAAGTATATTCTGAGAAAAATTTATTATCCATGTACATGTTTCATAAAATACTCTTCAAAATTATTTATAAGGTTATCATTAACTAAAACATCATTTTAAATGTTTTAAATATTTATTATTTTAAAATTTTCTCATTAGTTTCCATGTTTTCAAAATTATTTTATGGATTTATTTTTATGGACATGAATGTTATAAAATTTTAATTCCTTTAAAAAGTATCAAAGTAGTACGAGACACTTTGATACAAAAATATCATTTAAATTTTTTCTTTTATAAATTGTGTGACTTTTAATTGGTTTCGTGAAAAAAAAAGACATTTCTCTCAATGGCTTTTACTGATTATTTTCAAAAAAAACCAACATCCTTTTTGGGTATTATTCTTGATTTAGGTTGATTAATTATAAATACAATCTTCAATATTGTATTTATTGAGATATGATATTTCTGACTATGAATGTGCAATTTTTATACCATCCATAGATTATGGTTAAATTATTGATTTTTTGTATTCTAGTTTTTATATGAATGTTTATGTTATGTTTCAACATATCCATATATGTAAAGTAGTAAACATAGTAAGTGATGGGTGGATCCTACTATAGCTCCTTGATTAATTGGTATGTCTCCTGAGACAAACTAGTGTCTTAGCACAAGGCTTTGAAAAAACATTTATTTTTATTCTTTGAACGAGGCCTTGACTATGTGGTAATTATGTTCGGCTTTATGAATTTCCTCATTGTGAAATTAATAATTACATGTGATTATTCGACTAGTAGAATGTCTATGTTCATGTTTATATGATAATTTTTGGTTTATTTTATCCATATTAAGATCATGTATTATTTTAAATGGTTGTTTTTATTACACATGTTTCCTTATAAGTTTAAACCTTCCGCTAAATTATTTCCCTTACTGAGCATCTAAGCTCACCCCTTTTTTATCTTTTGTTTTCCTAGGTTTCTAAGATGTGTATTATGTTCTATATGAAAGTGTAATCTTGGGGAATAATTGGATTCTTAACATATTATTTATGTTCTATTTTATTTTTTAATGTGTAATGTAATGATCATGCATGTAATTCTTTTCCAATACAATTAGACTGATCAGTCCTTCGAGACTTGATTTCTTATAATAATGCCAATGTATTAACATAATACACAGTCTCTTGGATTCTGGGGTCGGGGAAATACAAATATATTCAAAATATATTCATTTAATTATTAAAAAATTATTAAAGATTTAAATAATTCTATTTAATATTATTTTAACAAAATACCAATTTGGTCAATTTTTAGACTATTCATTTCGATGTTTTTAGTAATATCAAGATACAACGTTCTCCTGAAATAATGTTTTATTATATACTTATGAGGTGAAGGTATTCTATGAAATTCAGGGGACTAAATAATTATCTAATATTATATTTATATTAATTTTTTAAATAATATTTATTTGATATTTCACATAATAAAATTTTTACTACATAAATATTTATGTAATTATTTAATATAATTACTTGATGCAGAAATATAAAAAATAATATTCTATAATGAATATAAATTTAATATATTTCAGATGAATATATGTAGTTGAATTTATCTTCATAAAAATACAACATAAAATAATTTATACTTATTAAAATATGAATGTGTCAATTTTAACAATACTATAAGTCAAATAATATAAATTTACTAATAAATTATTATCACTAAAAATAGACACAAATAACTCCATTGGATTCTTATTGTCGGTATATACTCAACCAAAAAATTTATGTAATGTCTTTTGGCCCAATAATGGTTATTATAATTTTAATAAATAATACTTTATTTATTTTTCATCAATTTAATATTTTCTACATTACCCATATAGAGAACACTAAAGTTATTATTTATTTTTTAAAAATAATAAATAAATTACCATGTAAATATAATAATTATATCTATGAAATAACAATATATATTAGAATTTATCTTCTGTATATCCTTATTTTAAATCTTATATATTATTTAAAACATGAATGTGACATATTTAAATTTTAATTATATAAATAATTATAAATACAATAATATATCCTAAATAGACCCAAAACATAAAAAATAAATTTTTATCAGGGAAACAAGTTTATTAACAGAAAAATTAAAATTCATATATGTTGATATCACTCATTTATCTATATGTGGATACATAATAGATATTAAAGAAAATGAAAATGGAAATTTGTGTATGTCATTGAGTTAAATATTATATAAGACATTTTCATGGAAGAGGGTCCATTAAATAATAGAAATTTGATCCTTAAGTGTTAAGGGTTGAAATAAATTTATAAGATAA
This sequence comes from Viscum album, assembly GCA_963277665.1. Lineage (NCBI taxonomy): Eukaryota > Viridiplantae > Streptophyta > Magnoliopsida > Santalales > Viscaceae > Viscum > Viscum album. The sequence goes on from OY728167.1 coordinate 949,191,812, forward strand.
AATTGTTTCATTTTTTGGTTATTTTATTGTAAATAAAATTTTCTTAACCTAAATTACCTAATTTACCCTTTACATTGGTAAAAAAAATTTCCATGGTTACTATTCATATTGGTCGAAACTAAAAGTGTTCTACATACCAAATTTGGACCTACTGAATCTAAATTTGATATCAATTTTTAAAACTCTATTCAAAGGGGATACAAAATTAAATTTAAAATAAAATTGTTATAATGACATGAAAAAAGTGATCGAATATTGCTCATTTCTAAATAAAAAATGTTTTTATAATAACTTCATGTCTAATGTAATTTTAGATAACTATAATTCAATAAAAATGAACTAATCATAAGTTTAAATTAATCCATAACAAAATATTAATTTTTTTAAAATAAATCAAAAAATATTATTTTAACTATTCATAAAAAATGAAACTTTTCAGAAAAATACCAATAATTCAAAAAAAGTAATTTTTTATATTCTTTACTATAGAAAAAAAGTTTATTTATTCAAATTTAATACAAAAATTGGTAAATATTAGATTTAAAATGCATGCACACTCAAAAGGTGGTAAATCATCATTTTTTTGGAATCGTACTTCTTTTATAAAAAAAATTGTTTTTGTTCACATATATTTTTCTAGAAAATATATATGAGGGATTTTAATGTTATATAAAATTAGAAATGTGGTAAATACTGTTCATAAAGACTAGTATATATCATATTAATAGTAAAAAATTAGTTATATATTTTTTTTTGGTGAAACTCAATATTGCGTAAAATGCATGTTATCGAGGAAGTATGCCCTTGCGTGTAATGAAAAGAATGTTACAATTTCATGTAGTGAATGATTCCATTGGGGTTGCACATAACATCGTCCAAAAATAGTTCTTTTATACATTGAAAAAATATACTCAATGTTGCATGAAATGAAATCAAACAAAAGGCCATTAAATTGTGTCTTATACAAATCAAGAATAGTGTTTCATATACTGCAAAATAATATGGTTTTGCATATAAAGAAAGATAAAATTAGTCTATAATAAAACATATGACATAGAATAAAATTAAATTAAAAAATCTCATTAAATCACGAGGTGTTATAGAGAATCCAGTAGAATTAATCCCTAAACATTCACACATAGAATCTTTCAAGAGGTTGATTCCCAACTAGTTGGGATTCAATGCCCTAAACCTGGAAGCCCCGAACTAGTTCATTAATTCATTATATTGGCATACATATAATATTAAATCTATAAGGACTGATTAGTTTGGTAGTTTTGGAAAACTATATTACATACATCAACCTATAGTACAATTGTAATTATAGAAAATAACATGATACATAATAAACAGAAATAAACTACCTCCTTAAAAGATTATTCAAGGTTCTATTCTTCATAATATGGGGAAATGAAACATAATAATGCGATATGAAATGCGTTGTAAGCATAACACATAATTTAATAATGAATCAATAATAATATAAACATAATATATAAGACACAACTAATAATTCATGGACAATAAAAGAAAACAAATCTCATTAATAAGATTAGAATAAAAACTGCATACATAAATTTTGTCATAGTGAAAACCACATGGATAGTAAAAAATAATTAATTAATAAATAGGATATCATATATTTTTATGTCATGTATTTGGAACATGAACCATTATACCCTAGAGACAGTTTACGTTTGTGGGAAGTATCCCATATAAATTTTTAAAACAAAGATGGAAGGTTTGGCAACAACTAATTTGTCACATGACAACTTTCGATGCATCGAGGAGCTGTAGAGAGCCCCACCCATCACTTAAAATACAATTAATTTTTTATAAAAATATTTAATATAATAACAATAGGCTTTTTTAACATCTGTTTTGAGTAGAGGATATGGATTCCTTAATATTTCCATAGTTAAAGTAACATTCCAAAAAAAAACATATCATGAAAATTAGTATACACCTAAGTAACTAATCATATACTCGAAACATGAATATGGATATATAAAATAATTACAATTTCAAAGGTAATATGATATCAAATGGGTAGTAGAAAAGCAATATAAGAGTGATTAGGTTCACAATACAAAGTAAATCACAATGAAATGGAAATTGAGACGACGTCCTTTACAACATTGTAATCAATCGAGTTAATAATAATAAAGTGAATCAGTGAATAACATTAATATAAATAGAATCATGATATTATATCCAAAAGGAACAAAACATACATCCCATAAAATAAATAAGTGGCGAGCAATGTAAATCTCTTGGAAACAAAAGTCAGATGAGAGATCGATTACCTTTTTCCCAAAAGTGTTATTCGATTGATCTTAATGACCTAAATAATAAAATTTAGATTCATTATTTAAAATTTAAAACACATATTATACCTGTAATTAATTTTTTATAACCTTATTTTGTTAATTTATGTACTTTTATGTGATTAAGAGGATCAATTTAATTGTTTTGGTTGCATTTTCTTCCTTAGTTTTCATGATCAGTTTACTTGTATCAATGATTTTATGATCGTTTAAAATGTGGTTAAACATCAAGAATGTTTAATATATATAATTTGTGACATTAATGATATATAAATTATATTTTAATGATTTTGGTTATATACCAGGAGGATGAATAATTATATAGAAGTTAATGAAAAAAATTTGGATTAACATTGGGGTTTTGTGCACAATCAATTTGTTTTGTATTATCATTTTATATTATAATGTTTTAAATATTATAGAAAATAACACAAGAAAAAATATATATATTATGACATAGTTCAATCATTAATATTTTTTTGTGACTAGTCTAGAAGATAGTAGTGAAAATTGAAAACTCGTCTTTATTGAACATGATAAATTAACACATCTCGAACTGTGTTTTCATTTATAGTATAAATGGAGGGAAAATAAGATATAATGATGGAATTCTCCATTATGATTAAAAATTCTCGTACATATAAGGTACTATAGTTTTCAAATCATTTGGATGAAAAGAGTTGATATTAGAAAAGATAACAAATGAACTTGAAAAGAAAACAAAAGAAATAAACATATGAATTTACCACTTGAATCTATCTGCCATTAGCAGCCTATATATGGGGGGATTTGGTATTTTAAGGAGACTAATGACTTTTGTACATGCAGTATGAGATTATGGGGAAATTTAAATAAATTTAGGAATGTATTGATGCTTTATAAATGATAAGAAATGAGGGTGTGAGGGTGGTTTTTATAATGTAGGGGAAGAGGGTTATCTTAATTTTTTAATAAGTAGTTTATTATTTTTCCCTAAAAGATGAAATAGTGATGATTTAATAACCAATAATAGTAATAAGTGCATGTGAGTTTGAAAAAAGTTTTCATACATCAACAATGATTCATGGAATGTTGTATTACTATAAAAATGTATATATACTGTAAATTATCGTGTTTTACTATTCTCTAGAAATTCATGCATTTCAACAAAAATCCATGAAATTCACCGTAACCATTTATTGACATCTAGAATAAAAAAATTAACTCGTTTTTTAAGATAATTTTATAAATTTGAAAAATTTTATTTTTAATTAAATTTACAATTTATTCAGAAAATACCAACAATTAAAATATGGATCTTCATTTTTTGAGGTGCCTATTTTTGTTAAACATTCAGAGGTGAGGATTCTATATATATAAGGGGCATATTAATATTAATTAGGGTAATTTACTATTCACATGGGTAAGATAATATTCATAAATGTTTGTTAATATTCAACGAACATTTAGATGATTAAATCAGACTCTATATCTCACCATTATTGCAACCATATATGTCCATTTATCGAATTTTAGAACCCAGAAGTATAAAATTATTGTATAATTGATATATTATGACTATATCCAATAAATAACCAATTGTTGTTTCATAGATTATTAGCGATAAATGAAATCTAGGATATCTAATGAATTGGATATATTTAAGAGAAACATACCATAAAATTATTGGGGTGTAATATTCTCCCCAACTTAATAAATTTTTGTTCTCAAAATTTTTTATGTATACATGCCTTTAAAAAGTTGTGGGTGCTTATTCTTCATAATATCCTCATCTTCCCAAGTTTCTTCCTCCATATTGAGGTTTCTCCTTAGATTATTTCCTATTCTAGTTGTCCGATTTGTCAATACATTCTCTTATGTTTCGAGAATCTGAGTATGATTTTCACAGAATGAGAAATTAGGTTCAAGATTTGTTTCTTCAAAGTTGTGTACATGCATTGAGACTAGAATTTATATCTTTAATGACACTCGTAACACATTATAAATTTTGGAAAGAAATGGTGCAATTACTAAATGGTAAGCTAAAACTCAAATTATTTCTAGAATTTCAAACGGTGCGATGTGCCTGGGGCTCAGTTTTCCATTTCGTACCATTCATTATGACACCCTACCAAAGAGATACATTAAGAAATAAATGGTCTCTTACTTTAAATTCATAATCATTTCTCATGTTTTTAGCATAACTCTTTTTCCTACATTGGACTATTTAATTTAATATTGAATTTTCTATACCTTTATAGTGGTCTCTTTGATATGTTTTGGGACTATAAGTTTCCCCTCGTGATCATCATCACAACAAGTTATAGTTTGACACAACTTACCATATAATGCTTCATATGGTTTCTTTTTTAATGCTAGAATTGAAAATATTATTAGAGTAAAAATCTACCAAATGAATTTATTGATTGCACATAATATTAAATTCTAGAGATCATGATTTAAACTTGTCTTTGATTGTTTTAATAGTCCTTTCAGACTGTCTGTCAGTGTGGGGGTGATAAGAAGTACACACAGGAAGTAGAGTATCCAAAGCCTTATTTTTTATTTTCCAGTATTTTGATGTAAATCAAGGATCTTTATCAGACATAATATATATAGGTGCACTATGAAGTCATACAACATTATTAATATAATTTAATTCCATGAGCTAAAGTGGTAAATACTATCTTCTTCAAAGGAAATATTCTTATTTTGTGAGATGATCAACAATTTCCCATATAGAATCATTTCTTATAGTTATCCTCGATACTCCTCTGAATAATTCCATCGTAATTTCATCAAGCATTCAAATAGGAATATGAAGAGGTTTTATGGCCCATATAGGATTTTGTCTCTCAGCCTTCACTTTTTGACAAACTATATACCATGATACATAGTTAGTAATTTCTCACTTAATGTTATCCCACCAAAAATATTCTTTCAAAACAATATACATATTGGTTCTACCATGGTGTGTTGTGACATTTGAGCTATGAGTATCATTTATTAGATCCCCTTTTAGCTCAAATACTGATGGCACAAAAAACCTCTTCAAAATTTTTAGAACTCTATCCTCATACATGACATCTTCCAATATTACATCATTAATAACATTAATTTTTTTATAGATTCTCATCATCAGATTGGGGATTTTTATCTTCTGTATTATATATTTTTTTAAATCATTTTTAAGTGGAATGATGTTTCCACGTCCATGAATATTCCCATATGCATCTTTAGTAGATCCATGAATATAGATACTCTTTCAATCTTCATTTGGGTTATATGTCCATCATATTTCCTGCTTAATGCATGTGTAACCTTATTTTTTTCTGGGTGGTAGTGTACTAAACAATCATAATATTGGTTATCCTGAGCTATCTTTATTCCCTCATTTTCTGTTCATTATGTGTAAAAATATATTTCAAACTCGTAGGAACCTTATATATATTACATCATTCACCATATAGATGGTGTCTCTATCTTTTTTTAGGAAATATTACGACTGATAACTCATGTTATGGAGTTGGATAATATTTCTCATGAGCCTTCAACTGCCCTGATGCATAAAAAATAACATTATCATTTCTCATAAGGACAAAACCGAGTCTATTAGTTGATGCATCATTGTATATCACAAATCCAACATTTGTTGATGGATTAGTCAAAACTAGGCAATGAACAGTCTTATTTTCAGAAATTCAAATCATTATGTACATTCTTTTACTCATACAAACATAAATCTATTATGTGTGATCTTGGAAAGAGGGTTATCCAAACCAAAAATGTTTTGAAGTAAATTTCAATATTAACCTTCTAATATAATAAAACCAAGTACCATGGTTATGCTCTATGGTGTGGGTCATTCTTGGATTGAATTTGTCTTCGCAAGATTAATTATGATTCCAACCATAGAGAAAATATGGCCATGAAAATAAACTGATTAAAGCCAAAATTCACAAATTCTAAACATCCCATATAATTCATTTCATCAAAAATATTTTATAATGATCCACATGTGATTATAATAAAATTTATAGCTTTTATGTATAATATTATATCTTAAATAAATATCACAAAAAATTTATCATCATATTCTTTAAAATTTCGATACATTAGATCCTTGAAAACTGAGGGTGTATTATTCATTCGAATAGGAACTACTGTAAACTCATAATCCTCATACCTGGTTCAAATAACTTTCTTAAGAATATCATCCTTTTATCAGATGTAGTTGATGATATACATATCGAAGGTCAATATTTGAAAAATATTTTTCTTCATGAAGTTGATCAAATAAATAATCAATGTGAGGAAGATAATAATTTTTTTATCTTAATAGAATTGATCTCCCTGTAGTCAATGTATAGAAACATTGATCCATCCTTCTTTGTGATAAATACAACAGGTATTCCCCATGGAGAAACACTATTGTGGATAAATCATTGATCATTTAGTAGGTAAAGTATGTTTTTGTGTCACAATGAGGACTCACTGAAACGTCTTTTTTCAATGATTCTTCTCTTATGAGTTTTGACATACAACTCTATTATTAAATAAATTTTTAAATGGAAAATTTTAATGGAAAAATGGGAAGAGGTAATTTAATTCTATTATACATAATCAGATAAATCATTGGCTATGTTTGAGGAAACAATGAAAATATATTCAACCACATCATTAAAAACATCAACATCTGTAGTTATCAAGTCCTAAACATTCTCTTTAACTCATGACCTTTTTTAAGGAAAGTTTCCTTGGATCGTTGGACACTCATTGACATAGTTTTACGTTTCTCTAAAAATTTATCATTATAATTCATTTACTTATTTATTCTCATTTCATTCATTAGATCGATTTACCTTTTCTCTATACTTATAGTAAACTCCAATTAAATTTATAAATTGTTCAGGATGATTCATTACATATTTCTCGCATAATATTAATTGATTCATTCCATTCTTCTTCTATGGTACTTCACCTTTCCATGGTTATACGAATAATAATTCTTAACATGGTTTCCATTGATCAATTTTGATATAAGAAATTACTTCTCTATTTTTATGGCACATACTGCAATTTAATCATTTGATGAAAATGCCTAAAAATAAATTTTTCTTTTTAGATAGTGCTTAATAACATTAACGAAATGATAAATATATTATTATGATCCCTGTATATAATCTCTTCTATACCTGTCTAGTCTTGTGATGGTAGCTTCATTCTCTGCAACACTCTCTTCTTCCTTGTGCTATAGGATAAGTAATTTCTTCTGAATTTAAATTTGTTGTTAATGAGGGATATATATATATATATATATATATATATATGATAATAGTACCTTGAAGGTTCTCTATTCCTTATCATCTATTCCTTCTTCCTCCATGGTATTATGGATCATGGATTACCATTCATCAGCATCACCATTGAGGAAATATACTAATAGTGCTACCTTTTCATCTTCATTTCATCTCAATCATAAAAATATATTTTCATGTCTAGAATCCAATGCTCATATACCACTGGATTCATTTACCAACAAAAATATGGGTGATTTGGCTATATGAAATGATCCCATACTAGTGTATAATGGTAATTTTTCAATGCATGAATACATTTTCCTTATTTGGTCATGATATAATCTGCTCTAACACAGGATTTTTTGACATGATTAGTGGGGAAATACCTCTATTCTCTAATGTTAATGATACATTTTATTCTATTTGGAATTGTCACTAAACTCTGTAAAAAACAAAATTCTCTCATAATTCAAAACTTAAAACAACCAATCACATAACACAATTTGAAATTTTTTCCCATGCTAATGTCATAATCCTAAACTTGGTTTCTATTTAATTTTAAATCATTCATAATGGTTTGTAAAAAATGATTTTTATGCAATGAATATACCTCAAAAGTGTAAATCTAGTTGTGCATTAAGGCATGTTTTCATATACCAACATACCCTAGGTCAATATTGAAACTCATTGTCAGAGTTGTTACTTCTAGGTACATCAGTGGTAGAACCACATCAACATATAATATCTATATAGGGATAGATTATGTTGGAAGTCCCACATTGTATCCACCATACCAAAATTATAGGACGTTACACTAAGATTATCCTCACTGTCTGTCTTAGGGTTATGTTCTCTAAACTGTGTTTCCTAATTCTAGTTTCCATGGTTGCTGCTAAAATTCCTTAGATACCAACTGTAACACCCTAAACCCCGAATCCCAGAGTCAGTAAATTATTTAATTATATTGGAATGATTATAATAAATAAATACTAAAAGACACATTATTTTTGGACTATTTAATTACTATATAAAAACATTATACCCATTGTAAATTTGGAATGATATAAAACAACATAATACATAATAAACAAAAATAAACTCCCTCAATGATATCATATTCAAGGTTCTCTTATTCATTACCTAGAGAAAAGAAAAATAATAAGGGTGAGCACAATGCTCACTAAGTGTTACCCATTTTTTAATAATGAATAAATATTATGAGAATCATAATCAGTTAGACAAAACTAATATGGCATGGTGAATAAATAAAAACACATACCATCAATAAGCATAGAAAAAATGCATCCATATATTTTTTTCATAGTGAAAACCACATGGATAGTAATAACTAAATAATTTAAAAATAGGATTCTTATTATTTTGATAAAATTATTATTAAATATGTACCACTATACCATTGAAAAAAATTTAGTCTATAGGTGGAAACCTATTTTATTTTTTCAAACAAACTCGAAGGGTTTTTCGGCAAATGATTTGTCTCATGAGAACTGTCGATTCATTGGTGGGATATAGATGGTCCTTCCTATCCCTTAAATTAAAAAAAAATTCTTTATACATAGATTTAATACAATAAAAATATTCCATTTTAATATCATGTATTGATTATAGGATAAAAATATATCTATATTTCAACAGTTAAAGTAACATTTCAAATAAATAACATATGTAAAAGGGTATATTGCTTGGATATTAGTCACATATAGTTAACAATAATATGGATATATAATATTATTAAAATTTAAAATGTAAAATGATCTCAAACGGTTAGTAGATATCCCACATAAGACTGATAAGGTTCACAATTTCAAGAAAATCACAATCAAATAGAAATTGAGACAATGTACCTCACAAAATTGTAATCAATTGAGTTAATAATCCTCAAGTAAATCACTAAATATCGTGAATATAAAAAGAATAATGATATTATATCCCAAAAGGTAGTAAACATACACAACATATAAGAAATAATTGGTGGGAAATAGAGTTCTTATAGAAACAATAATTAGATGATATACCACTTAACATATGCATGAATGTGTTCTTTGGTTGATTTTAATTATTTGATTAATAAATGTAATCTTCATTACTAAATATTCTCCAGAGCTACTCTGAATTTAATTGATTTATTATAACATTTTTACATTCATTCATTTCATTTTTATGAGTTTAAGTGGTTCAATTTTATAATTTTAGAGGCATTTTCTTCAATGGTTTACATGATTAGATTACTTGTATTCATGAATGGATGTACGTTTAAAAAATGGTTAAACATCCATAATTGCTAATATATAGTATTAGTGACAATAAACATATATAAATTATCTTAAAATGATTTTGGGTATATACCATGAGGAAAACTCATTAGATAAATGTTAATGATAAAAGTTTTGATTGCCATCTTGGTTCGGTGCACAAAGAACTTGTTTTGTTTAATTAATTTATATTATGAATGTGTTTGGATTCCAAAATATTAAATAACATAAAATACTAATTCAATGATATATTCAACCAATATAAAGTGTTCATGACAAGTATTTAACATATTAATACAAATTTAAAATCCATCTTCCTTAAACTTGATAAATTAACACATCTAAGACAATGCATTAATTTATATAATAAAAGGAGTGAAAACAAGAGATGATGATGGAATATTAAAATATCAAAACAAAACACTTGTACATATATGGTACAAAAGTTATCATATAATTTTAATGATAATAGGTTAAAATATAAATGATGAAAAATTAACTTGAAAATAAAATAATTGAATTGAAAAGACAAATTTACTTCTTGAATCTCTCTTCCTTTACGAGCCTTGTTTGGGGAGAGTATTTTGTCTATTGAGGAGACTTAGTGATGATTGAAATGAGGAAGGATCATAAAGAGATATTTAATTATAATTTATGAATGGATTTAATCATGAGAGGTGGGAATAATTGAAGGTGTGAGGGGTGGTATTTATATTGGAGGGGAGGGGTTAATTTTAATATTTTAGTCATTAGTTTATTATTTTTCCTAAGATAAGACAAGGTGTTCATTTCATGAAAAAAAAAATTAATATATAATTTGGTTTTAATGTCAAGTGTTCTTACGTCATAAATGATGCATGTTATACTATATATATCTTAAAATGTGTAAATATATATATATATATATATATATATATATATATTATATTATAGTATTTTACAATTCATAAATAATTCATGTGTTTTGAAAAAATATAAAACATTCATTGTAATCATTTATTGATGTGTAGAATTAAAATATGAAATATGGTATTAAAATTAATTTTCTAAATAAGTGAAATTTAATTTTTAATAACTATCTAAAATAAGAAAAAAAAATACCCACATATTAAATATTCACTATTATTTTTAAGGTGCCTAAATTTCATTTATAATTTCATGGGTATGGTTACCATTTTTAAGGTTCATAATACTATTCTTATAGGTAGATTACTATCTATAAGGGTATGTTAATATTCATAAGGATATGATACTATTCATCTATAATTATGTTGATTCTACAAGACTCCAAATCTCACGATGATCAAAACAGTGTATGTACATTTTTGGGATTTCAAAACACATATGTAAACAATTTATGTTTAATTGAAAGATTGTGACTATATCATATATATACTTATGTTTTGTCAAACAGAAGCTTAGTGATTCATGAAATATATTCTATCAAATGAATTAAGGGTATTTAAGATAAACATACAACAAAATGTTTGGGTGTTATATAGGTGGTAAAAATGGAGTTTCCACCCTACCACCATAGAGGTATTAAATAAGGAAAATTAAAAAAATAAAACTAATGATACACAATTTATCACACATAATTTTAATGCGCCATCAATATAGTACCAAAAATGTTTTTTTGACCAACATGGAAAATATAAATAATGAATTCACTACCATGATAGTTCAAAATAGTTGGAGGGTATATAGATATTATAGATAGCTATATAAAGTTACTCAAAAGGAATAATTTACCACCCATTATTGATCAAATGATATTAATTTTAGTTGGATAGAAATTACTATTTATTGGATATATATTTAGGATACATCAATGTCCTCATTTCTGAAAATGAACAATAGAATAATACCCTCAACCGTTTTTGGAAACTGCAACTACAAGTTGATTTATTTTTTCATATGAAATACTCGAGGTACATTTCAAATGATCATGTTAAGTATATAATCATAGCATATTGATGTCTATATTTAGGTATTTCTCGATGAAATCTCTATTTTAAGTATTTCATTTTATCCTTTAATAGGAAATCAAAATTTTACTTGAAAACATATAATGATAAAAATTGTGTTTTAACCATTGAAAAATTTAAAATCATGGATTAGAAGGTGGTATTTGTGAGATTTATCATTTTACTAAAAGGGAGTAAGGTAGATATATTTATGGATAATGTGGTATTGTGTATCCATAACCCACTCACATAAAATATTTTGGATTATTCTTATTGAAATGTGGGACTTAATAGATGATTCATCAAGGATATAAATATGGATTCTCTTCCTCATTCAGTATTTCTTATGAATGTAACTTTTTTTATTGCAATAATTATTTTAATAAATAAACATATGATTTAATAAAAATGATTATAACCCAAATAATAATGAAATCATCACATTGGTAATACCAATGTTAATTACTTATTGCATAATAAAACAATTCTATGTGAGAAACCCTCTTTCAAATAATTTATTGAATAAAAGGCATAGATTATTTTTCATTTATATTTTGTGAAATTCAGATAAACAATACTTGCACTAAAAATGAGTTTCCTACTATATTTTTTAGAAGATAAATTCTTATATTATTTTATTGGAACTATTTTTTTTTACATTTATAATCATAAAACCTTAGGTATATAATGAAGAAAGAAAAATCCAAGTATTGCTTATTGAGATGTAAACTACTCTTGGAATAATTCAATATAGAGATTAAGGATGAAAATGGAGATAAAAATATGGTGACATATCACCTCAGTAGACAACCCATCATAAAATAAACAATAATTTATAAAATAAACCCAATCAATGATTGCATTCCGGGAGAAAAAAAGAATCATCATGGAAGACGAATTCCTATGGAATAAAAAAATAATGAATTATTTATCCACATATAATGTCTTATCATACCATTAACCCCATAATATGAAACAATCAATTACAAGTACTAATTATATATGTTCTACGATCCATTTATTTATAAAATTATCATTGATAATGTCAGTATGTGTTTTTTTGGGGGAAGTTAATATATAACTTATTTTTTAAATTAGGTCAGACCCTCGATGGTACATGCCACTTTTGACATCAGTTAATGGGATGAAATGTTTTGAAATAAAAAAATATATAGAATGACCAATATTAATTATTATAATAAATAATATATTATGTGTGACAAGTGTGAATTTCATATATATTATTCTGAAATATAATAAATTTCACAGTAATTATTCATTTTTTTGTAAAATATTTGATGTGTGGGGACATAATTGTGTGGGAACCCTTCCTATTCTATTTTTAAATTGTCTAATTTTAAATGTATTAGATTACATCATGATATATATTGACTATAAGTCAACTAAAGAAGATGATGAAAATGTTTTCTATGATATTTTTTGTTCCAATATCTTTTTCAGTTATAGAGTTAAAAGATCCATAATTAGGTAAAAATAGAATATATATCATTAAAATAATATATGTTATTCTAAAAATGTATGGGAGTCATCATAAGATTTCTATGTTATTCCATCCACAAAAATATCTCCATAGATAAGTTTATAATTGTTAAATTAATATTATTATAGGTAAAATTATTGAACCTAATAAGAAATATAAGATCAAAAATATTGAATTTGTATTATTGAAAAACTAGAAAACATAAAGGGGCATGTATTTATGAACCCATACTATATGATATATAGAAAAACTCTATTATGGTGGAGTTAGAGAACCAAGAATATTAGGTTATAAAAAATGTAAATTTGGATTTAGGGAGTTCTATAAAATAATGTAAACATAACATAAAATAGATGGATGAAAATTGAAGATAGTATTTCAAAAATACAATTATTTACAATGATAGAACTAGAGTTAGACATGATAAACTGAATCACACAATTAAATTTCAGTCCTAAGGTGAAGTTATTCTCTATAAATAAACATGAATATTAATATAGATTAAGAATCATTCCATGTGTGAAATAATTTATATTTTGACACAATTCTATCCATTTTTTCCATTTATGTTTGGAATGAAGAAATAATCTCAGTCATTGTCAATGAGAAATGTTAGATAATTTTTTATGGTAATATACGTCATGAACTGTATGAGGACCTTAAAAATCTGAAATGCATCAAATTAATATTTATCGTAATTTTGGGATGATCCAATGATGTTTACTGATGAAACATCTGTCGATAAATTATGGTTTTAATGTTTTCATACAATATAATTGTTGAAGAGGTGGTCACATCTCCCATATACCCAATAGAGCATTAAATAAATTGTTGTTGATGTTGTATGAGTTTATATATATATATTTATATATTAATCATTGAATGATGTAAATAGTTATCCAGAAGAATAAATGGATTTGTATATCATTTTCATATCTAAATGGTAGTTCATAATTAAATCATTTCTCCTTTTCCTTCATGAATTTCATGTGAAAACTATTATTAAACATAAAATAAAAATTTCAATCCAGAAATCTATATTTATGAATCACATTACTGAGCTCGGTGAAATCAGTTTACTTGGAAACCTATGATTCCATGTGTTATATTTCAATTAAAATGAGTTTGAATTACTATGATTTAAAATATAATGTTCATTGTGATGATTTTTTTTATAATTTGAAGAATCATGAATTTCCAAAATTTGTTGATTCATATAAGAGTAGTTTAGCTACATTATTCATAAATTTAATTTGTAAAATTATTATAAATTTTTTATATTATAAATTCCATGAGTGATTTTATGATTTATATGATCCATTAAATGTTATAAGTTTTTGGTGAAATAATTTCATTAAATAATAAAAATTATTCTAATGTGATCATAAGGCATGTCACATACTAAAAATTTAATTCTCTCTTGATACATATTTTTCATTGAAAGGTCATATTTAATATTATTTATATATTTTTATTTCTTAACGTTAATCCTAGATAAAAATTATTAAATAATAATGGATTATCTCATAGTTATTTTCAATGAGTTTATTATCAATGAGACCCATTCCAATCCATTTATAGCCAGTTAATTTATTCTCTATATGTATTTTGACGAAATTTTAAAGATGAATTATCCGGGTGAAAAATGACATGCTAGAAAGGATAAACATAATTGTATTGAAAATGTCTTGGGTTTTATATTTGGTATTGGTATGGTTTATTGATTCATAAATTAAAATATAATTGTTCATATATACATAATGTTATAATATATTATTAAAAATAATGGTTTCTCACACTAGAAATAAAAAAACATAAATACTAGACCAATTAATTTATCTTATGTGGTTAGGGGGTGGATTTGATATTTTTTTCATCCATGACATTTGAAATATAATATAAATTAAAAATTATTTTTATAAAATTATTTTTTTAAACCCTATAGAACATTCCAAATGGTGTTCTTATTTCATTTTTATTAAATTAATCATAAAATTTATTTTTTTGTTATTGGATTTGTGTATTTTAATTTTATGTGGAAATTTCTATTTATTTTTTTATATTACATATTATTATTTTTTTGATAAACCATAAATTATTAATTTTAATAATTTTTGAATAATTTCATAGACAATATAATCCACATGTTTCATAAATCATTAATTTTAATTTCATTTATATTTTATTTTTTTATTATATAGTAGATAAATTACTCCCTTTCCTTGATTATGGAATGGTTCATGTATTGATGTTATGATAATACCTATAGATAAATTTTTTTAACGAGTGTTTAGAGAAATGTATTCAATGTAATATATAGCATTACTTATAATATTTGATATTAATCAATTTGGAAGCATAAATAAATGAAATTAGGTGTTTCGCCATTTTAAAATTAAAAAAAGTAAAATACATGGAATACATTATTCCTCCAATAATGGGATGTCGAATTGGTGTTTGATGTAGATCATTAAAATATATATTAATTGATATAGTCATTTAAATTTATTGCATTCAAATATAAATATTAGATTCATTGGTTCCCATATGAATTTAACGATGAGAATCAATTCTTGAGGAAAAGCACAGTTCACATGTTTTTGAATTTGATAGATTAATTTTTCATTATTTTTTAAATAATTTATTAAGAAAATTTTATTATTTTTAATTGGTTTTGACATGTATTTTTTGGGTTATAAAAAATGTGTGGAATTATATTAAGATTTAATATGGATAATCAAATGTAAATAAATTTTTATTTTAAAATATTTAATTTACATTAAAAGAATTGTTGTAGTTTTATATAATTATTTTAATATTTTAGTCAATAGATTATACATCCTCGATATACCTCTAACAAATGGTCTACAAGCCACCTCTTTGTCCCAATATGGACCAACTATTCATGTAAGCCTTACAAGTATAGCCCATCTCATGGCTGAAATGGGCGTCAAGCTTCAGATAATGATTGCGTAGTTGTTGGAAAAAGTCCTTCATTAGGCCTATGTGTGACAACACCGACACATTTGAGTGTGTTGAAGGGGATTATCCCATCAGGATGATCTTGAACTAATTATTCCTCGGTATTTTTTATATATGAGATCTCAAAAATTCCCATTATGAACAGTAGACCTGGGTCATGAATTTATTATTCATCTTTATCCAAAATTAGTATACCCCTCCTCATTGCAACATCCCTAAAATCAAACCCAACAGTAACTCCAACATCACCCATCTTCATCATTAGAATACCCTAATGCATTTTAGAAACTTCATTGATGACTCTAGGAAGCTCTAGAATCAGCATAATGTCCTGTATAATGAAAAAATACAACAATGGGTCACCTCAAATACATCATGTGACATGGGTGAATAAAATATCGATGGAAAATGAAAAACTTCATAGAATATTTCTCGACCTAACGACATTGATAGATAATATCTTTTTGTTTTGTATCTGTATATCATTTCACCACTGCTAAGTAAATTGTATTTTCACTTCACTATGTAGTGTACTATTTAACCCTGGTTTTTTCCATATTTATAGTATATAGATTTTGAGTTATTGGAGAGATGTGATATGGTTATATGATTATGTTATCTCTATTCAAGAAAAGGGAGACTACAGTCTTCATGATGCACATTATGAAATTCTATTAGACCATAGATATTCTTGAATTACCTGTGTTGAAAGTTTTAGAAAAAATTACTAAAAGGAGTTGTGTAGTATATATTTATTCTAAAAATAGATTAATAAATATTTGGAGTAATTTTTTTTAATAAATTATTAAAAATATAAGATTTATTTCTTGGAATGATAGGGTACACTATTTCCATGTAGATCTTATAAACTAATGTTAGTAGACATTTTTAGTATTTTTGTCCATGCCATAGTACATACATGCATTGAAATGTGAAATCTAGATATCCTCGATTTTATTCATGGTAAATAATAATGTATCAGGTAATGATAGAAAAAAAATTAAATAGGTCCCTATCCATATTTAAAGAGGTCAAACCACTATAAAAAGTTGAATAATTGATTGACCTCTCTTGTTTAACAACAAAATTTTTTTAATTTATATTATAGAAATAGAGAATAATTATCATCTGCCTATACATGGTATTTCAAAATAATATAATGGAGGGAATTGTAGGGGATTTTACTTGTTTATAAACTGAAGGGGAAGACTGCTGTGAAAAAGTGCACACATATATAGGAAAACATACCGGAAGAGGTGTGGCTGCCTCCTGTATCTTCTAAATCTATGTTTCATCTCTCCTAGTACTAATATTTATTATTTTAATATTACATATCCTCATCAGAATCTAATTAATGTTTCTCTTATGGTGGGGTATAAACATTATGTGATTTTTTGAAGGGGGTCACAAATATAATGGACGATACTATGACATTAACCTAAATATATGGGTGAATTTTCTCTATTAAAAATTTATAAATTTTAACGACTAAATTTTAACTAGAATATTATATTATTTTTTAATAATTTTAAATTTTATTTATTTATGTTAATTATGAAAATATTCTCTAACTAATTTTTTGGCTTAATATTAATACATTTCTATATAACTATGACGATACATGTTTGTGATTCTTAAATAGATGGGGCTGAAACATTGATCTAACGTTGATTCTTCTTAATTTCAATAAAATATTTGTTATTTTGAATGATATTCAATAGAGTATTATTTTTTAATTTTACAAATACGAATTAGAATAGTTCAATTTATAGAAATTTTTTGGATAATTCTTATAATAAATCATATTAATCCATATTTAAAATGAGAAATAAATTGAAAATCCATTATTTTTACCATCTCAAAATAAATAAAAATTAAATTTTAGAAGAAAAATATAGTTTTGAAATAGGGAATCCAGACCAAACTCTCATAACATATTAATTGTTTTTAAATTTATAATTAAAATTTTCCTTGGTTATTTATATCTATAATATTTAATTAATATTTTACATTTAACCCTTTGAAATAGTTTACATCACTACAACATTTTGATTACTAAGGCTAACTCTAACACTAAATGTTTAAGAAAAAATAATATATATTTTCCCACACCCTATGACATGTCATAATTTGGTGAATACCTAAACCCTTAGTGAATGCAAACACCCTTCGCAAAAGAAAGAAGCCCCTCTATGGAACATTATGCTTCACAGAGCATTCAGCCATCACAAAGAACTTCCTCTCTAAAGCATGGCTTCGTTTATTGGAACCTATGATATGTGAAACTCATATCAAAGGAGACACTAACCTCTAATAAGACCCAAGATCTAAAATATCCTGACCTACGTGAACAGTATCATTCATGAAGCCCTATCCTATGCGAAGCTTGTACCATTGTACACATAAATTCATACCATAGGGGCATGACCCTACACATTTTCTCCAAATCTGTGATATACTTCAGTGGAGATCCTCCATGTTGGTTCCTTCACATCCATCACTTACCATCATGAAAATTAGAGAGTCCCTCCATGACCTTTTCAGGATAGTTTGATGTCATTTTTTCTAGCACCCTTATATGCCACTAATGTCCACCCATGAAAAACAATGATTTGGGATATTCCTTCACACTCTGTGAAACACCATAAGTCTAGATTCTCTTCGGGTTACCTTTAACATGTTGTGGGTTAATATTATCATAGTGGATTCCCCAAGAAACATCAATCAAACAATTACTCTAGAAACTACTCAAACCCTCATCACTGGAATCATGTGTCATGATGAACAAAAAAGATCATATCATTCATTACTCGCATAGAATCCATTTCTATGAATCTATCATCTAGTCATCCCTATGATATGTCATTATAATATGATATTTTCATCCTTGGTGCATGAATATAAATTTTATGATACCCTATATAAAAAATGGATGCCACTTGTTCTAATTTAGAGATGCCTCATGTTCCAAGAATAATATGACTCAATACATGACTAGAAGATGAACAACAGACATTATTAATGGGCCTCTATCTCATGTGTATGACCCATTCATATACCAAAATGAACCATGGAGTTAGGATACACTCATGGAGGGACATTGAGAATACATTAAAAGATAAATCCATGTGTAATCCCAATATACCCTTGCTGCTACCTGGCAGCACTTGAGTAACATCCATGTGTAATTCCCATTCATTATTCCTCTACATATCTCATGTTGGGCCTTAAGGATGACGTCCCTCCCCCAATTTCATGTAGATATCTATGATGTATATCCCATGGTAAATGACTGATTCTATTCTATCAAAGTTGAATGTTGTTAAACTGACATTCAATATCATCCTCAACACATGATGTCAACCTGTATTCTTTCCCCGACCAATGATCATGGTGTGTTCGATCGTTGGAATTATCCATTCCAACTACTATCCTTGGAGGTGATATATTAATCACCCTACTGACATGTAATTTACTCCCCATATAATGGTAATAGATCTTCCTCATGTTTATTTACAATAGTAAGTCCCAATGTCCATCTGCGGACAATTCTTGACATGCATAAGCCCCACACCATCTCTCTTGGTAGCAACATTCATGACATGACCATCTGGTCTACTGCTACATCTTGTTTGTCATAGAAAGCACAACTCGTGTGGTCTTAGTGTAATAGTGACCATGACGTCCTCTTTTGGCCACAAACCATGAAAATTTCCCAACAAGTCTTTGGGATGCTTACCATGCAGTAGATCTAACTTTCTTCAGGGTCAATGGCCATGTGTTTGCCATGAATCTATTCCCCCACACACCAAACTATGTGGACATTGATCACCTAATTCTAAATAGGGTATGTAGGATGCCACTATAGGGTTTAATACCACCACTCCCCATAATCATTTTGTTCCATATATTTATTATCGGTCCACTCGTCATGGATGACGTTAAACATCATGCACCAAAGTACAAGGGATTTTATCCCATTTAGTTATTTTGGAATCCACATTGAGGTTCAATCCCAAATAATGGTAAACTACAGTGCTCCGTCCAAGGTATCTACTATCCTGATATGAAATCTTCCTTTTTTGGGAAACGTATCCCCGATCCACCCCCTGTTGTGTTATGATACATCCAACCAAGCCACTAACCAAGTGTAATCACCACACATATAACATCCATACAACCAATATTAATCCTCATGTAAAGAGACTATAACCATGCATAATCCCCTGGTACATCTTCGTGTCACTTTCTTTGTGTTCTCCTATATTATATTCTCCCACTCATAGAACTACATGGACATTGACCCTCGCCTTCCAAACAATGTACGTAAGAAGCCTCAATGAGGTTCACTCCCATCACTCCCCAAAATCCATTTTTTACATCCATTTAATATCAGTTCACCTATCCTAGATAATGTTAAACTACATGATCCATACAATGCATTTTTTATCCCTTTCAGGTATGTAGGAAGAATCAACGAGGTTAAATTCTGACCAATAGTAAAATATGGTTCTCCCTCATAGGGATGTACCATCCTGGTAGGATATGTTTCTTTTTCGGGACACATCTCTCAGATACACCCCCTAATGTGTTTTGATCCATCCTCTTGGAATACTAATCATGTGAAATCCCTAAACATATCACTTCCCTAAAACCAAGATGGATTCTATTGTGAAGGGTCTATAACCATGAATATGTATGCATAACCTCTCTAGGTCATTTTCCATGTGTACGCCCTGATTCTCTACATCCATACTGAAATATTTGGAGTTTTATCCTTTAGTTCAAAACAGAGTACGTAGGAATCCTCCCTGAGGTTTAATACAATCATGCATTCGCATTGTGACCATTCACATGGGTCTTTATTTCTTGGGAGGTTCATTCCCTCACTAAGAGGTTATTTTTTTCCTTTCGATCCACACCAATGCATTCATTCTCACTGGCTGCCTCCTTAGGGGACTCACATCCCCACTTCCAAAACTATGTGGAATTTGACTTGGAGAAATTGGGATATGTATGGATCCTCCATAACGTTCATGACCATTTCTCTCAAAACTCCATCGGTTTCATCTTCAACTCATTCTAACCCATCATAATTATTACCCATGCCTCCACATTCCAATTATATTATTCCATCGACATCAATGGATCTTCTAGAAGCACCCAGGCATCTAACCATGCATAAGATTCTCATAATTTACATTCCTCCGACCAAGACTAACCCTCGTTCAATGGAACAAAATACATGTTTAATCCAAAAATCAATCCCTCAAACTACATGGGTATTGATCTATCTCTTATACATAGGGTACATTGGAAGCCTCTGTGAGATTCAATACTAGGCAATACTGAACCTTGGAATCCCCCTTTCATGGGTGCACTTTTTCTTTTTCACTCTTCGTGGCTTTTAAATCAGTATTAATGGTTTGAAATCTTCTTTCTAAGTAAAATGACAACCTCATGTCCATTATCATTGGGTGTTTTGACCCACTCATCGGGTAAACAAGCCCAGATCTGGCCCTCCTAGGTATCCATCTCTCTAATCCTTCTCCACGTGATGTTCTGATTAGTACCATCAATCTCTGTAAAATATTAAAATTGTGGAAGACTATGTGATTATCTTGGAATAGAATGGAAACCCGCTGAAGACATACATCATGATAAATGATTTCATGGGATCGTTACACTAATACTTGGGTTCCATGCCCTTGAGTAGCCTTATTAAGAGGAAGAACACATGTGATCCAATGTTCGAGAGTATATATATTCCAATTATTCCAAATGTGAATACATCCATGAATGAAAGTTTCTTCTCTATTATACCATTAGGAATAAATAGACCTAATGATCATAATTAAACATCTTCCATAAGGTGATGGAATTTGGAATGTGGTTCAAGAACAACATCATAATGTAAAATAAATACATAAACTTTGAGACAAATTCCGAAAAGGAATCCATGAAAAAATTGAACCAAAACCCCATCATCTCATTTAAATCAAGTAGAAACAATATTTGAAAAAGTGATCCATGTCTCAAGCATTTAGAAAAAGGGGAATGTGTGGTACAATTTCCATCAGCAAGCATCAACATAATGACTTGAATGATGCGCCATAGCGGAAAGTGTCAGAATCAAACTTCTTTCTATAATAAGTAGTATTATGGTATTTCTATTGATAATTTGAATGGATTTGAAATAATTTCAATGTACTTTTATTAATTCCCTATTTTAGGGTGAGTCCTCATTATTGTTTCCATTGTAGTCATCTATTGAATATTGAGACCACTTACTTGATTGTTTATTAATTTCAATCCTCAATGTAAATTGAGTCCTCATCAAAAGTAATATGAACATAAGAATTAAAATTAATGATGAAATCCTTATTGTATTCAATATTTTGTTCATAGTATGATATTGAATTTTAAAGGAATCTATTTATATTTTTTCTCTTATTCCATCTTGATATAATGTTTTCATATCATTACCCTATGCTATTGTAGTTTTGAATATTTAAAATTCCATGTTATTCATATAATTTTATACTTCTTTTTATGTGACTATATATGTATCACAATAATCGTTATACATTATTAGACACTTTTTTTTGGATGTTATGTTTTCTATATTTTTATCATAACTAGGATATCAATTTCAATGTTATCCCTCCATGAATGTAAGAAAATTAAAAAAAAATTGAGACCTCTCATGGTTCTCATCTTTTTTATAATCATATTGTTATTTTCTAATTCATGTGTTTTAGTTATAACATTTATATTTACAACCGGATAATGTATTTTGTTTTGGATAAATATATTTTTGTATCTAATTACTTGGTTTGCAAATGTTTTAGATATCACTAAATGTGTTGTTCCTATATCAAAATTGTGTTGTTTGAGACATTCACTCTATAATTATTTAGTTATATTATGTGGCTTAAAGATGATATAATGATGAAAATTGTCACTACATTATATATCATGTGAGTATTATTTCATGTAAATATTCAATTTATTGTAATTAAAGAGGGGCATGATTATTTTTTTAAAATTTGTGGTCTATTATAAGTTGTATGTTTATGGCATTTTTTAAGGAAATAATGTCAATTTTCATACATAAAACTAGTAATTATAAATTAGTATTTTATGTATAAATAGAAAATATAATATAAAATCCTTAAAAGATCTTTGATAATATTTATCAATGTAGAGTAAAAATATTTATCTGTTTTTCGAATAGAATATTCATGTGTTGCACATGGATTGGGAAAACCATGTGAATTGATCTTATATATTTAAAATAAGCCCTACAAAGAACTCATATTAATATAGATCAATTGAAAATATTTTCATCATATTCTAGTAAATAATTTATCCCATCCATTTGTATCCTCTAGGATTATATAGTGACGGTCACATGGATATCCCATCATTACTAATAATGCACATCCTAACCATGTGAGCATCATAAATGATTATTTTAAAATAATATATTTTCTAACAAAATTAAATAAAATCCACATTTGGTTTTCATACTCTTATATTCAATCATATCTTCCCACTTCAGATCATTATATTTCTATCACTTTCCTCTAATGAATTATTATATCTTCATCTTCATTATCACATTTGTTATTCAATATTAGGTCTATATTCATCTATTTTCAAACCACTTATATTAATCCACTATTTATTTTAATAGTGTCATGTTGGAAAACACTGGCTTATTAGTTTTTCTAAACCTTGGGGTTCATGATGACTTGGGTGTTGTATACTATTCTTATGGCTTTTCACATCACTTCCTCAAAGTATTCAAGTTATTTTTAATTTTTTCGATATGGGTTTCTAAGGGAATCTATTTATATGAAAGGGTAATAGTAATAATGATTTATAAACCCACTCTAATTTTAATTTCTATCAATTTATAGTATTATATAATTTTTTGTACTAAGTTTTAAATTTTTTTGGGTTTATGACTAAAAAAATGAGGGTTTTATTGATTTATTAGAAATATGTTATGAAAAAGGCATCTAATTCACTATAAGTGTTTTTATAAATTCAAAATGATACATTTTTCATGTAAATAATCATTGAAGATGATTTTTAATCTAACTAATGAAATTTAATTGTTTTATAAAAGTATTAATTTATGAATGAAAAATTATTTTCAAACTATGTGGAGTAAATTAACAGTGATTTGTTTTTTATTCAACTTATTTGTGACTTTTTTTTCATTTTATGAATCATACTTGTTGACATGATTATAAAATTAAAAATGATATTTGTATTCCATATAATATATTTTTTATGTTTTTATCTAATTATTAAAACTCGTATCATTTAAAAAGTGTCGTTCACTACTATTCATCAATATTTGGCCATAAAAAGATTTTTCATTTCATTGAATATTTTTTATTATTTCAAGGATCATGTATAAAATATAAAAAATTCCTTTATTTATTTATTTATGAAGTAGCATTGTCCTTGATTTTAATTAAATAATATGTTTTCTGATTTTTTCTCCCTATAGGTATATATTATTTATATATATTGTTATATAGAGTAAATTTATTTTTATTTTTAATTTGTTACACATATTTGATTATGGTTTATTAAAATGAAATGTTTTTTAATGTCAGGTTAAGAAAACTATTTTCATTATTAATTTTCAATATGATTGATTTCATTTTTCATTATACTCACCACTAACTGAATATTCTTGGAACCTTCTGTAGACTAATAGGAACATAATATATGTATCTCCTATGAAATTATTCATCTCTTCAAAGAGTATACATCATTATTTATGATCTAGGATTGACTATGATTCAATGTTTAAATATATTTTCTGATTAAACACTTTCTAGTAGAATGAAAATAATTTTGGCACTACATTTGGCTACAGATTTCTTCGAGGATCCAATTCTACCAAAACCATGGATTCTATAGGGAAACCCCATTATGATGATTTTATTATTCTTTATAAGAGTGGATATTATATCAGTATATATTTAATTTCATTTAGTATTATATGTCTTTTTTTCGATTAATTTTGTACTTATATAAGTAATTTTTAATACGATTACACAATTGTTTTTTGGTCCTAATTATCCTAGTTATTGTTTTCAAACCATTATTTGTAATGATTTAGGACGTGACATATGAAATATATGATTATAACTCAATTTTTAATCTCTTATGGAATAATTTAATTTCTTCAAATTATATTAGAATGTAAATATGAGAATATTTATAAACTTAATTATTTTATCATAATAATGTGGTTTGGAAGTAAATTGTAAATAGGTACATTCTAATCATATTGGGTTATCACTAATACTAATTTTTCATTTTTAAAAATTATTTCAAACTATCATTATTATAATTAACTATAGAGGGAACCATATTAAATCAATTCATAATAGGGAATTATAGTTAATGATTTATTGAAACCTCAATTATACAATAATTTTTTTGTATACTCAATGTATTTTCCAATTTCAGCTATATATTCAAGAAAATTTTCTATGATAGGATTTATTTCTATTTATCACTAATGGAGTGGGTTTTTGTGATTATTCCAGATGGTAATATTGTTATATACGAATAATAGAAATATTTTATTTTTGGTATTAATATTTCAGTTCACTTTGATCATATACCAACCATAGTTTATTTCCATTCATTTTTATAACTTCGTTATCATCATGTTTCATACCATCATTACTTATGATTTATGAAATATGAGTATGATGTTTTTTTCATTATTCTCTTTTTGGATAATTTTTTTTAATTTTTTAAAATTTTGTTGAATCCTAATAAATTAATGACTGATGATAATTTATTAGAAATATTCCATCAGTAATTAATTATATTTTTATTCCAAAATTTTACACAATTTTAATTTTTATGATTTCTAAACATATTTGTTGTGAAAATTAAACATTAGAATGATATTTTTCCTATTCCAATTACCAACTCAGTAATTAGGTTAAGACATACTAGTTCGGATCATAAAAAAACTATTTAAAACATTTTAGAGAAACAACAAAACAAGATAATTAATATCATTTGTGTAATAATACCACCCCAATTATATTATAAGACACACTCATATAATGTAACAAGGGTTTCCCATTATATAAAATTGTGACACTCCATTGATGACTAATTACATCCGAGTTATATGTGGCATATTTACAATAATTAGTAACACTCAAATGGGATATTTATTCGAGTGAAATTAAAAATAACCCTTAAATTTACAACCTATATACTAAATCATTATAGATAACTATGGAAAAATATATTTTCTATTTTAGTATCCACTCCTAGAGATTTTAATGCTGAAAATAGTCCAACTAAATACCTATATATATGGTTATTCATAAGATAGAAATATTATTAACCCACCAAGTATTAATTCATTAAATGTTTTAATTTTTTAAAATCACATAGTAAGCCTTAGTCCAATATCAAAATATCAAGACTTCATGTTATCACCTCCTCCCAACATGGGATATAATCTGAGAATATATATGGAAACTGATGTTCAATATATCAATGGAATCTTCTCATTATATATATTATTTTTTATTTACTATCAACCCATTCATAGTGACTCTATCACGAATATACCAAATACTATAACATAAGATTCCTCTTATGATTTCCCATCATGTCTCTTTACCCATGACAATAATGTTATCCATTATCGAGCTATACCCAAGATCTTGAATTTATTTAACCTAACCATCTGATTATTTAGAGTATCAATCTAGTATAAAAATATTTATAATCCCCAAAATCTAATATTAAACACTATATTATCCACCACCACCGAAGAGCATAGGTGAAAACTACATTGGGAACACAATGGTGACACATTATTTATATGGACCTTCCCTCGTGATCCCTCTTTCTATCAACTAGAACGCTTATAAAGAGTTATCAATTTTGTGGTCATTAATAATAGTTCTATCAGATTCCATGGTAGGAGAATACTCAACCTCTCATTACTAGAATTCTATTCGACATTATATCAGGGGAATAAAACTACTAATTCAAAATTATGATTTTTGATAAATTTTTTAATTATTCACGATGTATTTTCTTATATTATGTTATATTATAATGGAGTTTATTTTTACACTTTTATCACACAGTAATCTCCATACACAGGATAAACCATTTCATTAGTATGCTTACCCATCAAACCCACCTACAATACATATCATTCATCTTAAAACATCATTTATGAAGAACGATATTTATGTTTTTTTAAATCCCAA
Organism: Viscum album; assembly: GCA_963277665.1. Taxonomy (NCBI): domain Eukaryota; kingdom Viridiplantae; phylum Streptophyta; class Magnoliopsida; order Santalales; family Viscaceae; genus Viscum; species Viscum album. The sequence goes on from OY728167.1 coordinate 949,219,429, forward strand.
GGATCACCATCAAATAGTACAATAATTTTTTTATCCATATCATACCATTCACATCCCATACCACCTTCACTAGGGTTTATTATATAAAACGTATTAATAACATTTCCATATTATAAATAGAAAATTTATTTCATGAAAAAATAATTACCATCAAATTTGACCAATTAATGATCTAATACAGATGTACTCATGAAAACCGATTAATTATTCTGGTACTATTTGTTAAAAAAAATATAAAAAACCATTATAATTTAAAAATAATAAATAATATATTTTGTAATCCTATATAAAAAGTATTATTCATGTACATATTCTCTCTATACACACAATTTTATGATTTTAAAAAACAATAAACACAATAACATCACTGCATTAATAAAACGTATAAATAAAAATTGAAAGAAATAATCAAACATTCTCATTACATTGTATTCTTCGATAATATTTACAATCATAAAAATTCATAGAATTTATCCCATGATTAGAGTAATATTTATTAATAAATCGACAAAAATTAGGTAAAAATTAAATGGTCAGTGTGATTCTATTTTTTATATTCAATTATATTTACTCATCAATTAAGTTAAACGAAAATAGTAGGTGGTGTCATGATCACCTTGTTATTAATTAAGGTTTAATGGACCAAATTCGTATCATGGGGATATTATTCTCTGAATATAATATCCATAAATCATAATTAATAATTAATAACCACTATATATAAAATAATATTAAATTATGGATTTATAGAAAACTAAAAACCGCTGTAATATCATAAAACATTTTCACTAAAAAAGAATAAAATGAAATTACATCGATGTAATATATGCATATTAAGATATCATAATGTGTTGAATGGAAAATTGTATATTGAGAATAAAATTATTAGGGAGCCTACTAAAAGAATCAAGGCATCATCCGGTGTCAATTCAAAATCAATATCTTGTTACAAATGATAAATTATCAAACATTACAGCCTTTTAATAACTTCTATAATGAAACATGATATTTTTTACACCCACTATTAATGAATTATAAAAGAATCAATCCACTATTTTGGAATTATGCTAGGATCATAGTCGAGGTTAAATTTTTCAATACTGTATTAGAGGATGTGATGATAACACCAATGAATGGTAAAATTAATCTTGAGAAATAGTATTTGATGAATCATAAGGTTATTTTAGCTTCCATTTAATTACTCAATAGAACACTAAATGAAAAGGTTGTAATGATTTATGAATTTTAAAAAATTACAAGATTATTACATATGTCAATTGATGAATAAAAATTGTATAATAATACCTTATGATTATCATAGACACTTGAAAGTTGTACCTTCATATAATGGTAAGGTTTTTTATTTTTGGAATAGTAAAATTGAGTAAAAACTAGAAAAGGGAATGTGTGGAACTCTATAAATCTCTATTCAACCTCTAGAACTATGATTGATGAGTTAGAAAATGATATGTTATATTTTATTTGAATAATTGATATTGAAAAATTATTCAAATCCTTACAGGAAAAGTGAACATAAGAAAGAGAAATAATTTTTTCCATTATTAATAATATCTATAAGAGCCTATATTTAAACCTGATACATATGATAGATAATAGACATATTGTAGAAACCAATATTATCCTTAAAAGAAATTATAGATTGAAAAAGGGGATAATTGAAGGGAATTTACCAGAGGATCTCTAGAACCCCTCTCACCTTGTAAACGTATTATAAGAAAACAACCTACTATAAAACTCAAGAGATAGTTAGAAGTAGTATATTGGGATTATGGAGAGTTTAATGGGGGACCCTTGCCTCTATGATGACTATTGATGGGAATTCAATTGAATTATCATTGATAAAACCATCCACTACTTGATATATTGATAGGAATGAAAATAAACTTACACAATGTACTGATAATATTGATTTGGAAAAATATTTCTTATAGTTAGAATCTTTTGCGGTATCTATAATATTATCCCATGTTGATAAAGCTTCATATATTATGAAAAAATAATAATAAATTCACTCCCATGTGTGGTATCATTTGGTGTAGTGAGGTTTCCCATTCACAGTCCAAAAAAATAAATGTGGATCAATAAATAATATTCTAATAACAAAAGGTACAAAAATTATAGTGGTAAAGATTATTTTGATACAACTTGTAATATATAGAAGTCAATAATAGTTAATACTTCAAAGAATGATGAAAAATGAAAACGGAATATAAAAAATTTCATGTGAATTTGGAATAGAAATGAGGACCCTTAATAAAGATAAAATACCCTTAATAATTACTCATATTAAATATAAATGGAAGTAGAAGGGGAACTAATAAATGGAGAAATCATATAGACATTATATTATTTCCTACATGGATTTTTACTTTTATGTTCATTGAATAAATTACTCCACTATGAATTTTATGGTATTTAAATGGTCTTCAATTTGGTATAGTATTGTCCATAGACTTTGTAGTACACTAATATGAAATGTCTATAGATATTTATGTATCATATATTCCACACAATCACATGAAATAGAATCTTATAGGGTATTTCAGTTTCATTCAACACTAAATGTTATATTGTTTTGTTTTCATTTTTAAATGCATCATTATTTTATATCAAGAGAATAGTATTATAGAAGGAACACGAGGGATCCTATAAAAACAAAAATAATAAATATATGATTATAGTGGAAATAAACAATTTTTTGAAGCTCGATAAATATGAAATTCACAGTTTTAATAGATCATCCTCTAGGAAATTATACTCATACATTAATCAGCTCACCCTTTCTGAAGTCTCAATTTCTTGGACATGCATCCACATGGAGTTGGTTGTCCCTGAAAAAAAAATAATAAATTAATCTAGAAAGATTAATTTTTCAAATTCATATCAGGACTACATACAATAGTGACTCGGTTTACACCATGCCAAACAATGACTCAAACTATAAACCCATCATAGCGGAGCTATGAAATCAACTCAAAATGTATGTTACACTCCAAATGAGATTAAAAATATGTGAAGTGTTACTTTATTTGTAGGGAAATTATTATTGAAACTTCTAAGAGAGAGTCTAACATAAGTAAACACAAGAACCTAGTTGGAATATTATGCCATTATAAAAATATTTTAGATGAATGGAGATTAAATTCTTAGTTTTTTTATTCATATTGAATCATTGGGTTTTGATAAAAAAACTCACATGCTATGAAATTAGGAATCAACACCAAATCTCTACATCTAGAGTAGAACTGCAATATCATTCTAGGATTTATGACCTTTAAATAGACAAATATATTTTTCATAGAAAGCATAGAAATACATAATAGTTGAAATACTGAGATATTAATATGATGCACATCAATAGGTTTCCAATGGATTAAAGGTTAATGTAATGGAGAAATCCCTTCAACATCAATGGATGACTCCAAACTCAAAAAATGAAACCTTAATTAAAGAGGTGGAGTATATTAATTGGATATACTAGGATAATGAGTTGGAAAACATAAATAAATGATTTACAACATACCCAATATAAGATCCCGAATATTTTTTCTGGTATTCTTTTCTTTTTCTGGTCACTTTTTAGGAATAAAAAAAAGGGAAATTTTCAAAGTACACATCGTGTAATGTGATGCCGCTCGAGGCCATGTGCTGGTAGTGTCATGGACACACACATGACCCTGTAGGGTTTACATGGAGGCCGCCTAAAGAGGAATATTGAAAATGAGAGTACAAGACGTGTACTCCAGAAGTACACGTCGTGTACTTTTTTGTCATTAAACGCACCGGGGTCGCGTCTAATCACCAGAAACGTCTCCTTTTAGGTCTTGTTTGGCCAAAAGCTCCCAAACAGCTGTAAATCTTCGACGAACCACCGAGCGATCATCCATCATCCTAATCGAACTCTGTCGATTTTGTTGGAATCACATTGGTGAGTTCTCTCTTCTGCTGGATCCTCATTTCATGATTCCATCTCTTTTTCAGGTTATCGTTGAATGAACTTTTTAGATGTTTTTTTAGATCCTTGATGTTATAAGGTGATTCAAGCCCCATGGATCAATTATATCAATCTACTAACATCACGGTAGGTGGTTTGTGCCTTTTTGTAGAATTTCGTTGAGTATTTTTGTGGAAATTACACCAATACTGTTGAATGGGGTATTGCGTGTTAACTGTCTTAGTTCTATTGATTTCCAACATTGCTTGTATGCTAGAGTATAATATTTCCCATGCCTATCATTGCAGGATAGTGTAACTATTATTCTTTCATGCTGAGATGTTTTAGAAGGCATGCCAAGTAGGTATTGAGGTTATATTGGCCGATACACGCACTATGATTATTTGACTTACACATTTCTATGAGAACCTTGTGTCTTGACCATAGAGAGAATGGACATAAAGTCTTCTAAAGACAGTATTTATAATACGATGTGAGACCATAGGGGGAATTAATGTTGAGTGCTTCCTCAGAGTGTCTGTAGTTTCTCGATGCAGGCCATAGGGGGAATGAGACATTGAGTGCTTCCCCAGAGAACCTGTAGTATGATATAAGAGTATAAGAGGAATTGGCTGTGAGTGCTTCCCTAGAGAGTCTATTCATTAGTTGAACTAGAGTGGTGAGACATTGTGTGCATCCCAGTGGCTTTCTAGTACTTGTTGGTTGTACCCTATCGGTTAGGCTGTGAGAACTACCAAGAGGGTTACCTGTTTTTTCTACTTACATGTTTGTAAATTATATTCTACAAACTATGGATTTTTTTGTTGATTACTTTCTTATTTACTGATTTATATTATTTTACCTATCATATATTCACTGGCAATTTGGCATATATCTTCGGGTGGTTTACTACTGGGATTTTGTCTCACACCTATATGGGTCATGCTTTTGGGCCCAAACATATTATATTGTTGCAGGTATAGATAAGTGTAACCACCCTTCGACATCTAGTTCTTGATTGTTGTAGAGATGGAGAGCATGGGACCAAGAAATGGATTGTGATGCTGACGATTTTATCTGGTTTCTTTTTCACTTTGGTTTAGAACTGTTGTATTACATCATTGTGATTTTTTAGGCAATCTTCATAGACATATATGTATCATTCATCATTTATATATATATATGCTCCAGTTGTTTCCTTAATCAGTCTTCCACTATTACTGTTGTTTGGTATTTACTGATTCTACTATTGTATGTATTTGTGTACTTCCGTTATGTACTCTTCCAATGAGAGAATAGTTTCCCCACTATCACACCCATGACCCTCACTACTACTCGACAGCCTATGGCATTCTGGGAGTTGTGCTTGGGGCCATGTGACCAACCGGTTACGGGGCGCCTCTAGGTGGCTTCCGAAACTGGGACATTAAAAAGTGGTATCAAAGGAATTATTTTCTATTGACTTATTGTTTGGAGCCTTGATCTAGGGATAAGATATAATATGTACTTGGTAATAAGTTTTTCCCGGGAGTAGTTAACCCGTGTACTAGTAAAATATAATCTACATTTTTTAATTGCAGTTTTTCTGGTTTTTCAATTATTAGAGCTGATTTTATTTTACCATTAGTGATGCACACGATATGTGTAGTTACCGTTGATGTTATTGGTGTTCTATTTATATCGCAACCTGATGAGATGAGGGTATGACATCTCATTCCTCATATAGGAACTTTCTAGAAGTCACATGGAATGCATTCTTGCCATGTCATTTAGGATGAATTAGCAATTAAATGTTGTTGTGATAGATGTTGAGTAAAATATACATGTTGTTGTGATCGATGCCATGATAAAAATATCTTCTTCTTGTTAGAGAATTTATTTTGTAATGGTTTCCTTGCATGAATGCCAAATTTTTGTTCTTGAGGTGTTATGGGCCCTAATAGACCAGAATTTAGTGGATCATTGACTTATTTACCATGTTTGTAACTAGTTAATGATGTCGGACATTTGTTAGCGGGGATTATGGGCCCTCACATATCATAATTTGGAACTTTCAATGTTTTTTTCATTGTTTTCTGGTCTCCAGAGTAGTTTTTGAGGCTTACTATCCAGAAAAACCTAGAATACACGCCATCTAGTTTTGACTACATGCCCTGTGTTCTTATTTTTGTGAAGAAACATTTTTTCTTAAGTACAAAATGTGTAACTTTTATACACGTCATGTATTCTTTAACTGTGTGGTAGGCTGTGTGGGAAGAGACACTTGATAGAGAAAACATTGTGGGAATACGTTGTGGACCAGTTGTGAATGTCGTGTAGTGTAATCCTAGAAGTACGATTGTGTAATTAACAACACGGTCGGAGGAGTCTCTTCTAATACACGCCGTTTAGTCTATCCTAGGTACCCAACCGTGTCACCAAAAACATGGGTCAGTTAAATCCTTTCTCATGCACACCATGTCCGACTGGAACACACCGTGTAGTGTCAGCCATGTAGCTAACCACATGGTATGTTGGGACTTCTTAGTACACTTTGTGTCCTTCTGAAACATGTCGTGTAGTGTGACCTGGGTACACAGGTCGTGTCACTAACAAAACATGCCATGTGAAGCTTGTTGAGTACATTCCATGACTATCATGAACACACCATGTAGTTTTTTCTTAGGAGAGCCGTCTGGCTTAACTGTGTAGAGGGACTCGGGCAGGGGAAGAGGTTTCAGGTACACACCGTGTTTTTGGGGTGTTACATGACTATTTTTTGGAAAAGGTACACTGCCATGTAATTGACTTAAGGGAACACACCGTGTAGTATTTATACACATTTTTTAGTCATATTCCAAAAATTTTGAATGATTTCTTTCCCCTATTCCCTTATTATGATTCATGTTTATGTCCATGATAATTTTGATCTATGGTGTGGTTTTGACCTTGCAGATTCACGGCACCGACATTTCCTTCAGATGTATGCCAGTTGATGAGCGGTGATTAGACACTTGATATGGCTGACTAGGGACTTACTACAGATCCTCTTGTTGTGATAGCCTTCGCACCAGTAGTGATACAGGTTACAGTCGCTGATGCATAGTTTAGTGAAGGCTTTCTGAGGATGATTCAGACCTTCCAGGGAGCTCTGCCCACTGCCACGTCTATCGTTGACTTGACAGGGGTTTTCCAGCTGCAGCATCCTCCGACATTTTCAAAGGAAGAAGGACCTCAGGCTGCAGAGTCATGGATAGAATCCATGATAAAGATCATTGAGAATTTGGAGACTCCTCCAGAAAGGCGGGGCAAGCTCGCTTCCTACATGCTACGAGACTCCCCCAAGAGGAGGACATACATGATCTAATTAGAGGATCATTAGCAGGTTATGGCCTGGGAGGATTTCCAGCACATCTTCTATGACTTCTTCTATCCAGAGAACTTGAGGGCCGACCGAACCCGAGAGTTTATTATTCTACAGTAGGGTACACTTTATATCATTTCTTATTCCTCTCATTTCACCGAGCATCATCATTTCACACTTGTCCAGGGCGGAGATGGGTTGTTCATAGCATGACAGTTTGAGGATGGTCTCAGACGAGAGATCCGCTCCTAGGTGAATATCTTCAAGTTGACTTCTATTACTTCCATCATCAAACAGGCACTGATTGCATAATGAAATCGGAGAGATTATGGTGCTGAGAGACATGGAGGTTCTACATCTAGAGTTAGTGGTTCACCAGCTGACAGTAAGAAGCACTGTAGGGAGTCTACACATGGTGATCCGAGGTAGCTAGACATATCTCTAGGTAGCTAGGTGGTATGATATCAGTGTGGAAGGGTTGGGCATACAAGGTCTCAGTGCTAGAGAGACCCAGTGGAGTGTCGATCATGCATTATGATGGGTCACCTTCAGCGCTTCTGTCTGGTCTTCCCACTAGTAGCTGGAGAAAGGGGTTCATCCAGGACTCCTCGTTCAAGATCAGGGTCACCCGTTTCTCACCAGTCTAGGATATGGAGTTCTTCTGGCCGTTTGGGTCAAGGTGGAGGTGGAGGTCGTGGTGTTCAGTCACTAGTCATTCAACGATAGTAGGGTGGATCAGCTCAAAGCGGTCAGGTAGGTTCATAGGGCAGTGGTATAGGGCTAGCTTCAATAGTGGAGCATACCCAGCAGGAGAAGGATTCTGGACCCTCTACTATTAGAGGTATGATCTTAGTTTCCTCAGCTTTATCATCTTTAATTTTCAAAACAAGGGATTTCCATTACTTTATCTCTGTTGTTGGTGTCTATAGCCTTGGCCTCTGCACCTTTTCCTCTACCGATACATTGACAATAGACACACCGTTGGGGACTAGGATAGCTAGTGTATGTTAGTGCAATGAATGCATTCTAGAGGTGGTTGGGTATAACTTTCTATGGGATCTCTCTGTCATAGAGATGACAGGAAATGATGTCATTATCGAATGTACTGGCTAGTCCCTTTCCAGGTAGTCGTTGTCTATTATTATCACATGGATGGAGGTAGGAGAGGCATTATGCTGGGACCTCATCTTGTTCAGGAGACCACAAAGTAAATAGAGTTGATTCAGAAGAGGATGTCTACTGAACAGTTTATTTAGAAGTCTTATACTGATCAGCGAAGATGACCTCTGGAGTTCGAGGTCAAGGATCAGGTTATCCTGCATTTCACACCGCGGTTGGGGCACAAGAGGATTAGGATACAGTTTTATCTTACACCGTTGTATGTTGGCCTATTTGAGGTGTTGGATAGAGTTGTTCTGATTTCCTATCAGTTGCAGTTACCTCAGAGGTACCTGACTATGCATGACGGTTTTCACGTTTCTCAACTCTGACGTTACTTTTCAGACTTTTCTCATGTCCTTCAACCCGAGGAGGATGAACTTGATGTGGATGGATCATTCAACGAGCATCCAATCTGGATTGTTGATCACATTTCAAATGATCTTCATGGATGGTATGTTCCTTTGGTATGAGTGTTATAGCAGTAGGGGTAGTTACATGACGAGACATGGGAGAGGGAGGCTGATGTGCAAGCACACTGGCAGGAGTTATTCAGGGGTTTCTTCTTCTACGTCGTGCTAGGGATATTCAGGGACAAGTTTTGTTAAGGGGGAAAGATTGTAATAACCCATATCTTCTGTTCAGGTATCTTTTTCATTTTCTAGTCAGTTTTGGGGAAAAGAGGAAAATCTAGAAATTCTCAAAATACACATCGTGTACTTTATAAGTAAACGCAGTGTATTGTGATTCTGCCGGAGGTCGTGTACTGTATGTGTCATGGCCACACACACGACCATGTAGAGGTGACATGGGAGCCACCTAAAGCAGAGTATGGAAAAGGTGAGTACACACCGTGTACCCCAAAAGTACACGTTATGTACTTTCATTTCATTAAATGCAATGGGGTCGCGTTAAATCGCCAAAAACATCTCCATTTCGGTATCTTTTGGCCGAGAGCTCCCGAACTGCCACAGATCTTTGACAAACCCTCGATAAATAATTAGTCAGCTGAATCAATCTCCGTCTATTTTGTTGGAATTTCATTGGTGAGTTCTCTCTTCTACTGGATCCCCTTTTCATGATTCGTTCTCTTTTTCATGTTATCGTGGGTTGAACGTTTTATATTTTTTTTCAGATATTCAATGTTATAAGGTGATTCAAGCCTTTTGGTTCATTTATATTGATATCTTAACATCTTGGTAGGTGGTTTGTACCTTTTTGTAGAAAGTTTTTGAGTATTTCTGGATAAATTCCACGAATACCCTTGAATAGGGAATTGCGTGTTTACCATTTTAGCCATATTGGATTCTTTCTTTACTTGTATGCTAGAGTAGAGGATTTTGATTGTGTTTTGGGATAATTATTATGCATTGGAATGTTTTTCCATGCTTGTTATTGCCTGTTTGGATCAATGGGTCTAGTTACCTTTTTGACTACTATTATTTTCCCATGCCTATCATTGTTGGATGGTGTGACTGTTGTTCTTTCATGCTGAGATGCTGTAGAATTCTAGAAAAGTAGATCATGAGGTAACTTTGGCTAATATGTGTGCTATGCTTATTTTACATACATAGGTCCGTGATAACCTAGTGTACTAGACCATAGATAGAATGGACATTAGGGATTCTCCAAAGTGTCTTTATAATACGATGTGATACTACAGGGGGAATTGACAATGAGTGCATCCTCAGAGTGTCTGTAGTTCTTCGACGAGAGCCACATAAGGAATGAGACATTGAGTGCTTCCCCAGAGCGTCGTTAGTACGATATGAGACTATAGGGAGAATTGACGGTGAGTGCTTCCCCAAAAAGTCTATTCTTTAGCTGAACCAGAGGGGTGAGACTGTGTGTGCCTCCTAGAGGGTTGCTAGTACTTGTTGGTTGAACCCTAGGGGTTAGGCTATGAGAACTACCTAAGGGGTTACCTATTTGTTCTACATTATTTTTTATAAATTATATTCTAGATAATGTGGATTGTTTGGTGCTGAGTACTTTCATGTTTACTGCTTTCTTTACTTTTACCTTCCATATATTCACTGACTGTTAGGCACAAATCTTTTGGAAGTTGCCTACTGGGATTTTGTCTCACAAACTATTTGGGTAATGCTTTTGTGCCCAAGCAAATTATAGTTCTTCAGGTATTGATAATGAAAAGCGCCCTTCTACTTGTGGTTCTTGATTGTTGTGGAGCTGGAGAGTATGGGACAATTATATGGCTTGTGATGCTGAGGATTTTATCTTCTTTCTTTTTTCACATTGGGTTTGCATTATTGTATTCCAGCATTGTGATTTGTTTGGTTTTTTTCCAATACATATATGTATCATCCATAATTTATATACATATATCTGCTCTAGTTATTTCGTTTATCATTCTTCTGCTATTATTATTGTTTGTTATTTACTGCTTCCAATGTTGTACATATTTGTGTACTTCCTCTGTGTACTCTGCCAGTGAGGGAATAGTTTCCCCACAATCACACCCAAGGCCCTTGCTACTACATGGCATCCTCTGGCGTTCAGGGAAATGTGTTTGAGGACATGTGACTAACAGGGTACGGGGCGCCTCTCAGTGGCTTCTGGAACCCCGACGTTACACCCCATGTATTTAAGATAAAAAAATTGAGAACTCATTATCACACCTTCTAAAGAATAAATTAAACAATATATTTTTATCTAAACAGGGACAGTGTTTTTGGTCCATGTGGAATAAAAAAATCTATATGTTCCATTGAGATATTTTGTATAATGATATGATAAATTTAGACAAGAAATTATTCAATCATGCATATTTGACTTATTAAATTTACTAAAATTTTATTTCCTTGATTGCAACAAAAGAGAATGTATTTGTCAATAAGGATCAAAATCCCATTTCACATTGAAATTTATTTTTCTAAAAAGATGAGTAAGGTCGTTATGGACATGATACATGGACTAATAATGAATACTTCACACTAAATTAGTTTTGAATTATTTCTAGAATATTTATTCATATATTCATAGTCCATAAATTAAATATTATTAATCTAATTACTAATAAATTTAATGATCCTGGCCCCACTATCTAGACACAGGGACTTACTATAATAAATTCTTAAGATACAAGAAATATTATCTTGAAGGAACAATCATTTTAAGAGTTTTTGGGAACTTGATAGATACATTGTACCCATTTCAAATTATGAATATGAAATAAAACAGAGTACATAACAAAATAAAATTATCATCATCCTTGAAAACATATTAAAATTATTCATCATTAAAGCATGGGTAAGGGTATCAAAATAAGGGTGAGTAAAAATTCATTGTAAGGATTATTTAGAGTGGAATATATCATGAATCAATAAGAATAATGAACAAGTGTAGGTAAATAACATAACGAAAATTTAATTTACACTAATTTATTGCATAAATATCTAATGAATAAGAAATATAGGAATGTAGATAAGGTAAAAGACATTCAGTTTAATAAATAAAAATGAATGAAGTTCATAAATATAAAATATCATATTGAATATATCATGGATAATAATAATGCAAATCAGAATGACTGAAATACATAATTTTTACATGTCATATTTTCTAGGAACATGATATCTTCACCAACAAGATAATTATAAATATGTGTTAAACCATTCTGGGTAAAATCCCACCTAATTTTTAAAATTGATTCAACCCATGAGACTACTAATAAATATATGCGATAGTATTAACTATACTCTACTCTAATACCCCATGTTTTTTGTATGTAACACTTACTTGATGCTTTTTATCATTATAAAGTGTAATTGTGGAGTTTGGGAGAGTTTGGAGAATATTGGAAGTGTTATTGGGGCTATAGAGAAGTCGTATGAGTGGCACACAGTTTTTTTAATTGTGTGGCCAAACCATGTGCAGTACTACTCTTGAGGTAGTAGTTATACAACCGTTTGAGAAAGGTATGAGAGACCATATAAGGGGAAGTCGTGTGGGCAGGGGCTACCACATGTTTTGGGCAAAATTTTCTTAACCATGTGGTCAAGCCATGCACGGAGTCAGAATGAGATCCTTAAAATAGGATCTCGCTTGTCTTTTCCATAACTCCATCATTTTTATGGAAACCATCCCTAACATTGGAAGTTTCTTCTCCTGAGAAAATATAAGGTTCTCCCATTGATATAGAGGCAATATGTGTTGATATGTTATGTGAGTATGATATACTCTATAATACCAAATGTAGGATCAAAATAATAGAGATACTGAATCAAGTATCTAATGATGCTCAAAATGCAAGAGGTGGGTGAATTGTATACTTTTACAAATTCCATTTGAACTTTTAAATATGGATATGGTTAGCATGGTTAAACATGGTAATTCACAAAACCTCATGTTCTGCACAGAGGCTAGATTCTGGAAATATGATTTCAAGAATGTGAATCTGGAAACATGGTTCTGGAAAATGAAACTTAATGAATGTATACAAAGATAAAGATTATACCAAAAAGCCTTTAGAATATCACTAAATCAGAGTACATGTATAATGAAGTATAAGATAGTTATAAATTCCTCAACAATACAAATGTAGCGGAAAACATGTAACAATCAAGTTAAAGGCAGTAAGTCTTTTAACCCAAATAGATGGAAATCCAACAACCTTGGATAAAAGTCCCTTGATTTATACCTTCACGAAATTATACCTTACCCACACCAGGGCAATCCCTCGATATCAAGATCAGAGTTTGTCTCGCTATCCCCACAAGCCCTCAACATCATGGTAGTCGGCACCTATATCTTCCTCAACAAGGACGCCCTCAACGTCAAGATAGTCATCACCTCTGTCTTCATATCCCCGGAAGCCCTCAAATGTAATCAGAAACATTCAAAGTCATACGATGAAAATCTGAACATGAAGTTCGGTAAGCACAAAACAATGAAAGTGTCTCTCTTGAAATCACATCAACAGCATGTAATCTCTAGAGTTATCGAACAATTTGGAGCACTTTTCAAATGAGCTCTTATTTATATGCACAGCTCCAATGGTCGGCACCCTCCTCCCAAGGTCATATTTTTCTTTGAATTTCAAAGAGATATGTACACGTGTCACTCAAATAATGGATAGTTAGTAACTGAATACCTGTCATCGTTTTAGAAAAAAATAATTGTAAGAAAAAATATTCTTACATAACCAAACACTAATATTCGTAATGTAAACAAATAAAAGTTCGGATTCTAACCAAAAATGAATTCTAAGTATATAATAAAATGATATTCAGATTCTATTTTCTAGGAAATTTGAAACCTAAAATTGATATAATTATGGAGTATTAGGTTCAAGGAAATTCGGAATCTGGTTTAACAAGAATTCAGAACATGAATATAATAAGTTCGGAGTCAGAGTTGATGAGAATTCAGAGTCTGAACATACAATGTTTGGATACTGATTTCATTAGAATTCAGAGTGAGAATACAAAAGAATTTGTAACCTGAATTCGGTGTCAGAACTCAGAGGAATTTGTAACAAGAATTCAGATTCAGTATTCGTAAGAGTTTGTAATCAGAATTCATATATAGAATTCATAGTAAAACTAGGGAGAGTTCGGAGTCTAAATTCAGAGAATTCTGAGTCAGAACTTAGAAGAGTTCGAAGTCTGAATTCAGAGAACTCGAATTCATAACTCAGAAGAGTTCGGATTATGAATTCCAAGAACTCGGTGTCAGAACTGAACAATAATTCATAACTAGAATTATGAGAATTCAGATCCTAAAATAGAATACTTCATATCTAGGTAATTATTGGATTCTAAGGTTTTGGATACAAACCAAATTTTACACTTAAAAAAATTATGATATGAATAATGAAAACATGGTAAGGATATATTTATTTTGGGAATGATATTTTTTCTTATAGAAGTAAAAAAACATGGAAAAAAGGGATTTTCCTTGAGATAAGGTGTGTGTGTTTTTTAAAACAGGAAGGAATGGTAAAGAAATGAGGAATCCTTACTAACTTACCAATCTTTCCCATGTATGAAGGAATGGAAAAGTCATAAGGAGAACCTTATTGAGAGAATAATCTCCCCCTTTTTGGAAAGCACAAAAAACCTTACGAAAAAGAATAAAAGGACATAGATATATTGATCTATATTTTGAAATAAAATTTATCTACCTTTTTAAATTGGCATAGATGAATACGACTAACTCCTCTTTATGGGTTGGAATACTAAAGATCATATTCTAGAATTATGGAATGAGATTTTTTCTTATCTTGAGTACAAAAATCTATGTAATGAAAAATACCCCTTAGATAAACTCCCCCTTAGATAAACTCCCCCTTACATAGGGATATTTATTTTTTAATTATAATTATTTTTCCTTTCTTCTCCTTTGTGATTTTCAGAAATACTTTTATGGAATGAAAAGATATTATTGTACATGAAATATTATTACAAAGGCTAGAAACAGAAAAGAGAAACCGAAATTTCATTAATATTGGAATAATTTGTACAAGAGAAAAAAATACAACAAAATATTGGATTTTCTTCCCTTACTTTTCCTTGGGTATAAATTTTTTCACAATGGTTTTAGCTTCTTTAGCTCTTTGTGGTCTTCCTCTGCTTTCTTATCTAAGGATTTGATCCTATCATCATATGCCTTCAAAGCCTCTCCCTAAACCTTTAACAAGTCATCTTGCTTTACTAGCTTCTCTTCAATCTTAATCCAGATATCCATTTCTCTCTTCCAGCTGTAGGAAATAGAGTACAACTTCTCATTCAGATACATAACCTCCTAAATCCAAGTATTCTCCTCATGATTTAGCTTTTCCTCAAATCTATTTGCAAGATCCTTGATTTTTCTATCCTCAGTGTCAAAGGATTTCTTAACATCATATTGAATCTCATCAAGCCCTCTCAAATCGTCAACTATATAATTTGACCAACTATCCATTTTCTTACAAGATCAGTTTTGGTCTTCATAGTTGATAAGGAAATATTGGACATCTGATTGTAACTTGTCACACTTGTCTTTCACCAAGGACACTGAATCCGATTTTTGGTTCAAAGTATGTTGAAGCATCTGGAATCTGGAATCAATGCTTGGGAAAATCGGAATGGTCCAAACATGCTTCTTCAAGAATTGAACTATGAAATCATTTCCCAATAAAGATGGTTCCAAATTTGGTGAAGGCTCTTTTTTATCTCAAAAATCTTATTCTCCAAGTATCCACTAGCTTCCTTCTTCTTTGTAATAGCTTTCATTGGTGTAACCTCAACAACCACATGTTTCCCTTTATTATTTCTCAAAATGGTTTCCTCATCTAAAAATTTATGTTCACTATCAGACAGCTGAACAATCATATCTTCATATAATTTCTCCTTCTAGGTTGTAGACTTAGCATCTTTAGGATGTATGAAATCATGGTTTTAACGTTCTTCCCCAGACAATTAATTAACTTCTTCATCACCCTTCTCATATTCACCTTCCTCATCCTTCCAAGGAGTTTTGAGCTTTAAAGATTCTACTTTAGAAGTTTGGATTGATAGTTTCTCGGATGGGGTTTTCTTTTGATGATAATCTTCTACTTTCTTTATAAGCAATTCAGTTCCATCACTACTTTCAACCATTTCTTCTCATTTTTTTTAAAATACATTTTCTTCAACAATCTTTTCTTGGGATTTTTCTGGAGTTGAAAATTTATTCCCCGGAGTCTCAGGTAGGGGTTAAACTAAGAAAGATTTCTGTACTGGGATGTTCTTGGATCATATTTCATAATTCCTTCGAATGGATTTCACAATTTCATCCTCATAAATCTTCTTATTTTTCTTCTATTATTTGTCTTGCATCTCAATCACATCGGTTGACTTCTCATTCAATGATTTGGCCTCTGCGGGGTCCAAAAAAAATTTTTGGCTCTCCTTCCTTCAGATTCATTTTTTATTCCCTACACATGGATACAACCTCATCTAGATAGGATTTCTGCTTATTGAGCTTTGGAGGTGCGGATTTAGTTTCTTTAGCTTTTGAGATTTTTCCTTCCTCTACTACTTTCTTAAACTTTCTCTTCTTCCCTATTTTTTTAGATGGTTCAGGAACCTCTTGTTCTTTCAGAGTAGCTTCAGCCTCTTCCTCTAGTAAGTCCTTGAATTCTTCTATCTCCTTAGAGAAACCAACTTCCATCCTCTTGAAATTTAATTTTCCCATTATTAATATTCAAAATCATAATAAGAATTTTCTTAAACAAGTTTACCTTCCACAAATTCACTAGAAATTATAAGATGAACATGTCTCACATCCTCAAGGTGTCTTTTCACCTTTTATCAGAACGATAATACCCCGAACCCACAATTCAAGGATCAGATTACTTTTTGATAGGTGAGCAATATTCTCAATGTTGACATCTATAAGTCCCAGAAACTCTATAGATTTTACCTTGAAAAAACATCATTAAACAAATGGAAACTTGTTAGAACAAAATTTAGCTTCTCCTTCGAATGGAACTCCAACTAAGCTGTCTTCTTTAGTGTAACATAATGCATAGGTTTTTCCATGACTTGTGAATAAAAACTTTTCTTAGCCTTCTTCCTTAAAAAAACTAACTGACTTATAAAACTCAATAAGTAGATATAGATACACAAAGTCTTGATCCCCTAGCTTCGATATGCAGACACATTCCCATCCCATAAGCTTGACGTTCTTGGAGATTGTAGAATCATATATGTTAATGAAATCCGGATGTTCCATCCTTTCTCTATATACATGCCACTAAAATTGGTTTGATAGTAGACATATCTCTCTGAGAGGATTTCTCTGCAAAAAATCTTATATGAAAAAACTCTGAGATGTTCAGAATGGGATTTTGTAAGAGGGTAGATCATCAACAAGGAAAGGATTGAAATCAATGTGGTACAACCCTTCAGGAGTCCTTTATATAGGTGTTTGATGTGACAGTTCATCTTCTTATCTCAATATGATGGCTTATAATTTTTCTGATAAGATCTTACAATTGAAATGATATCCTCAAGGAAAAATTTGGTAGGATCTACTCTAGTGATGTTTTCAAAGGAAAATAATCAGATTTAAGGAAAGTAGATTACGAGATATTTAAAAAAACTAAAGAAACTACTAGCAAATAAAAGGTGATTATGAAAACTCAAGAAAGAATCATACCTTTCATATTTTTAGGTAGATTATTCATAATAGGAAATTTTATTAAAAAAACTACTAAAACATCCATTATGAAAAACAATATGAGTACGCAAATATTTGTTACGAAAATTTTATGTAAGAAAATCTGTATTATGATATTTTTATGTACAAAAATCTTCATTGTGAAAATATGAAGTACGCAAAACATCATTACAAAAATTTTGAGTTTGAAAAACATCAATACGAATAACATGAAAAACATCATTATCTGGTACATAAAACACTTCAATATGAAAAATATCTAAAACTTAATTATGAAAAATTTGAAATACATCATTACGAAAAATATGAAAAACTTCATTAGGACAAATATGAAAAACATCATTACAAAAAATATGAAAAACATCATTACGAAAAATAAGAAAAACATCATTATGAAAAATAAGAAAAACTTCATTTCGAAAAATATAAAAAACTTCATTACATTAAATATAAAAAATATCAATTTGAAAAATATAAAAAACTTATGAACAAACGAACCCCCCCTATGAAAAGAAATTTTTTACTATAAAGAGATTGATTCAATTGATAGTTAACAAGGAAGATTACCTTACAGTTATCCTTCATAACATCTATTTAATGTATTCAAATCTATCAGAGGGTAAAAATTTTGTGTAAATATAATCAAGTTGATCTTGTGTTCTGATAAATTAAAGAATGATATCTCCTTTTTATGTGTGATCCCTAAAAAAGTGATTCCTAATATCTATCTACATTACACGAGAGTGTTGTGTAGGGTTTTTACTAAGGGCAATGAAAATTATTTATCGAACAAAAGTTTTGTTTTTGTAAAACTCATACCATAGTCTGTAAGTGTGTGTTTCATCCATAACACCTGATCACAACTACTTCTAACTTCTACATATTCAGCTTCAGTAGTGGAATATGTTACAGAGTGTTGCTTCTTGCAGGACCAACAAACTAATTAATCTACTAAGAAATGACAAGTTCCGACTGTACTCTTTCTACCCATTCTAAGTCCAAAAAAATCAGTATCTGAAAAACTATTTAAAATGAAATAATTTTGAAAAATATAAAAGAGTCCTAAATCCATGGTTCTCTTGAAGTAGCAAAAATAGTATTTTCACTGCCTTTAAATTAGATTCCTTAAGATTGGATTGATATCTTTCATATAAGCATACTGAATACATTATGTCTGGATGACTAGTTGTCATGTAATGTAAACATGTTATCATACCTTTAAATGATGTTTGATCTACTGGTTTCCCAGTTTCATCAAAATCAATTGTGTTTGACATACCAATGGGAGTACTTATACTTTTAGTGTTCTCATATCCTTACTTTTTAAGAATATATTTAATATACTTATGTTGGTATATATAAATTCTTTCTAGTTTTTTTATAGATTTGAAAACCAAGGAAAAACGATAACTCACCCATCATACTCATTTCGAACACTAATTTCATTATATATGCGAAAGAATCATTTATAGGTTTCTTAGTTGAACCAAATATAATGTCACCTACATAAATTTGAACAATAAAAACATTTTTCTTATCTTTATTTATAAAAAGAGTTGGATCTGCATTTTCCTTAACATAATTATTTTGAAGCAAAAAAACTATAAGTCAATCATACCAAGATAGAGGGGCTTTCTTAAGTCCAAACAAAGCTTTTGTAAGTCTAAAAACATGATCAGGATGTTTTATATCTTCAAAACCATGAGTTTATTCAACAAAAAAATCTTCTTGGCCATAATCATTATGAAAAGCACATTTCACATGCATTTGAAAATGTTTGAAATAGAAGAATACTGCAAAGGAAAGTAAAATACGAATAGATTCAAGTTTAGCTACTAGAGAATAGGTTTCTTTATAGTATATTCGCTCTTGTTGATTATAGACATAGCAACTATTATAGATTTATTTCTTACAATGATTCCATTTTCATCAAACCTATTTCTGAAGACCCATTTTACTCCAATAACATAATATTCATTAGGTATTTCAACTAAGGCCTAGAATTTATTAATTTAGAATTCATTTATCTCATCTTGCATATCTTTTATCCTATCATCATCACCTAAAGCTTCACAAATGATTTTTTGTTCTAATTGGAAAATTTATACATGATGTTCTACTTAATTTCATAAGAAACTTTTTGTCCATACAGGATGATTCAGATAAGCAATGATAAAATCACTGGGATGATTCTTTAGAAACAACTGATTTGGGTTTTGTAAAACGTGTTCATCAATATAGGGTTTGTAATCTTTTGGGTAAATGTTTCAGAAATATTTTCTTGGGAATTTTCTTTATAAGAAGGTTCTTCTAACAAAGATTGATAATCAGTTTTTGAAAGACATCTGAGGATGTAGGTTGGGGTGGTTTAAAAAAAGGATCAGTTTCATAAATTTAGACAATTATTGTCTCGTCAACAGTACAAGGGTTTTTGTTGAAAACTCTATAAGCCATAGAATTTATGAAGTAGCCCAAGATAATTTCCTCATCATATTTTCATGTGAATATGTGTAGATTATCTTTTGTATTCAAAATGAAAACCTTGCAACCAAAAACCACGAACAAGGAAAGTCTAGGTTTTCTAACATTCCATAACTCACAATAATTTTTATTAAGAAACGTTCTAATCAAAACTCGATTTATAGTATATCAATTAGTACTTATAGCTTCATCCCAAAAATGATTGGCTACAGAATACTCACTCAACATGGTTCTAGTTATCTATTGAAATATTCTATTTCTTTTTTCAACAACACCATTCTGTTGAGGGGTTCTTGGTGCTGAGAAGTTGCGAGTAATTCCGTTTCTACTACAAATTGTTTCTAAATCATAATCTTGAAATTCTCCACCATGATCACTATTAATAATTTTCAATGGATGGTTTTTCTCATTTTAAACTTAGGATCTAAAACTATGGAAATAATATTAGGATTCAGACTTTTATACTAGAAAATTGACCCACGTAAATCTAGTTTAATCAACAACCATGAGAAATACATAATACTTGCCTCCAATTCTTCCAGTTTTTATAGGACCAAAAAGATCCATATGCACTAACTGTAATGAATCAGTAGTTGAGATGTCAACAGTTGATTTATAACTTGATTTATGTTTCTTTTCATATTTACAAGGGTCACAATCTTTTGAATAATCAAATCCATGATCTAGTAGATCCTTAACAAATATTTTCATAGAAATGTTGCATAGGTTTTTAGTGTTATAGTGAAATAACCTTCAATGTCATAACCAAGGATGATCTTCCATTGCACTAAGTCAAGGTAAATCATGGTTTCTATGGTCTTCTATGTTGAATGTGTATACATTCACTTTCATATGGGAAGAATGAATAAACCCTTCCTTGGAATTGTGTACTAAGAACATGTCATTCCGGAAATTCACAAGGTAACCTTCATCACATAATTGGTTTATGCTAATGAGGTTGTGCTTAAGACCCTTAACAAATAAAACATTTGAAATCAATGTTTTTTCAAGGAGAACAATGTTATCTATACCAATAATTTCTCTATGAGAATTATCTCCAAAAGTATTTTATTCTTTAATCTTGATAATATTTTCAAAATATTTTTTATTACTAGTCATATGATGGGAACATCCACTATCCATGTACCATGTATTGTTGTTGGTACTTTCACTATTTCCTGAAAATAAGAAAAAGTTATGTTTTCAGAACCCAAACTTGATTGGATCCGGAAATCTCAGAAAGAAGATTTTTTGGCACCCACATATTTTTAGAAATATAGGCTTTATGAAAACTTAAAAACTGAATTTTTTTTAGGGAAAAAAAATTTTCCTAGTGTCCACCACAATGACACTTAGTAAAGAATGGAGCACTTTGAGGAACAAAATTATTATTGTAAAAAAAAATTTAAAAGTATTGTAACCAAAACTAGAACTCTTCCTTAGAGGTCTGATATAGGAATACATCTGATCAAAATATTCCATACCTAAGGTAATGATTTACAAACGCATCCTAAAGGAAATTTTTTTTATTTTAGTTTGATAACTAAATTACTTCCTTCTAAAACATTGGATTTTGAACAAGAGTTAGGCCCGAGAAAATTTTTCTTAAAAAGTATGTTTTCTAGATATTTATAAATTTTATTATTCTCAGAATTTACATCCTCAAGAATTTTTGAAATACTTTTGAAATCAACATTTTTTATCAATATCATTAGATATTTTGATATTTCATTAGTAATAATAGTATTCCTAGATTTTACGTTTTCATGTTTGTTCATGAATTTTAAATTCTCAATCTGAAGATGTTTGGAAAACCTAGAAACTCCATCATAGGTAGCTAAAATATTATCTTCATCCAAAAAAGATTCTTCATCATAAGATTTATAATATTTATCATTAATATAATTTGAAATCAAGGAAACATTGGTAATTGATTCATCATTGTTTACCTTAGCTAATAAGCAATGATTGTCAATATTTAGTCTGGCTATTAGACCAAGATTCTTCTGTCCAGAACATTCGTAATCTAAAGATTCATCTGTAGATTCACCACTAATGGAACTACAGGTGTCATTAGATTTTAATACTTTCTTAGTTGTATCCTCGTAATACTTCTTCTTATTTATTTCATAATGTGTTTCCATTCATTTTTTCTCTTATGCATAAGACAATCAGGTCTTATATATCCATCTCTCTTGCATTCATAAAATGTAACTTTTAACTCTTTCTTATCTTTCCTCTCATTCATCATGTATCTTGATTGAAAGTTCTTCTTTTCAACAATTATGTTCATTCATTGTGAATGATTGGAAAATTCTTTCTCCGAATATTCACTTCCACTAGATTCGGATTGAATAACAAACTTCTTAAATTTGAATGTGGTAATTCTCTCAGGAGTCTTGGCTTTCATATGATTTGTGGTTGTAGAAAAAGAAAAAATGTCGTTACCATTATTCTTCTTTAAATTATTAGCATCTCTCTTCATTCTAGTCCCATGTTGAAGAAGAGTCCCATACATATCATCAAGAGATAGCTGAGTAACATTTCTATTTTCATAAATACCAGTTCTCTTGGATTCCCACTCATTGGGCATGATGTCTATGATCTTATCAAAAATAGATTCATCATATAGTCATTTATCACCCATGGATTCTAAACTATTCACAATAGTCATTAATATTTGTTCCACCTTACATATGTGTTCTCCATAAAGAATGAAGAAACCATGATATTTAGCTCTGAGCATGGATCTTCTAGTTTCAATAACATTGGATGTTCTACAGTCTGTAACATCATGTTTCTACCAAATACATTTTGCTGCTTCACAAGATGAAATTTAACTATATATATTTCTATTCATAGAACAAATCAATGTATTACGTACGTTATAATTTAGTTTATATTTATGCTTTTCTTTATTGGTGAAGGTACTAACTTTTTTGTCAAGGATATTATATCCTCTAATAAGCTTAACAAAATTATCAACTATAGTATTGATAATCAATGTCTTAATGTGATATTTCAATAATTCATTATAATTTCCATAAAAAATGTGTGGTCTAGTTAGATTGATATTGTCTATTGAAAAAACATTGATTCCTACCATCTTATTGAAAAATCATTCCAGAAAAACATGTCAGCAATAAAAGTTTTTAAAGAAGGAAAATATTCCAAAGCAAGTAAAATATACAACAAGAGTATCTCTAAGAACAAATGAATCTGAACTATACGAGTCCAAAAAACTGATTATGAGAATACGAATAGGTTGAATTTTTTTTGAATCTAATCGTGTGATTAATTCATATTGAACCAAACCTATGATACCAATTGTTGAGATGGTATCTGAGTATGATATACATTATAATACCAAATGTATGATCGAAATAATATAGACACTGAATCAAGTATCTAAGGATTCTCAAAATACATTAGGGGGTGAATTTTATACTTTTAGAAATTCTTTTGGAACATTAAAATGTGGTTATGCTTAACAAGGTTAAACATGGTAATTCATAAAACCACTAGTTATACACACATGCTTGATTCAGGAAATATTATTTTGAGAATGTGAATATGGAAATATAGTTCTGGATAATGAAACATAATGAATGTTTACAATGATAAATATTCTACCTTAAAGAATAAATAATCTCACTAAATCAGAGTACAAGTACAAGAATATATAAGATAGTTATACTTTCCTCAACAATACAAATAGAGCGTAAAATGTATAACAAACAAGTAAGATGTAGTATGTATTTTAACCCAAAGAGAAGGATATCCAACAACCTTGGATAAAGATCCCTTGATAAATACTTTCAAGAATGTATGTCTTACCCACACTAGGGTAAGCCCTCGATACCAAGATTGGAGTCTTTCTTGCTATCCGCGCAAGCCATCAACTTCAAGGTAGACGACACCTCTATCTTCCTATCCCCGAAAGCCCTCAAATGTATTAGAATCATTCTGAGTCACATGAGAAAAATATGAACAAGAAGTTCATTATGCACAACGAAAAGAATGTCTCCCTCTAGAAATCACTTCAACATCATGTAATCTCTAGAGTCATCGAACAGTGTAGAGCTCTTTTCAAATTAGATCCTATTTATAGGTACAACACCAATGGTCGTCTCCCTCATCCAACGATCATATTTTCCATCAATTTATAAGGGAAATGTACACGTGTCACTAAAATGATGATTAGTTAGTATCTTAATGCATGGCATTTTTTTCTAACAAAAACAAGTGTAAGAAAAATTATGCTTACCTAAACGAAATCCAATATTTGGAATGTAAACAAATAAATGTTCAGAGTCTAACCAAAAATGAATTCAGAGTCAATAATACAAGGATATTAATATTCTTTTTTCTGTGAAATTCAAATCCTGAACTCTATAGAATTCTAGAGTATGAAGTTCATGGAAATTTGGAATCTGGATTCAATAGAATTCGTATCCTAAACATACAGATTTCAGATTCTGAGTTCATGAGAATTCAGAGCCTGAACATACAATGTTCGGAGATTAATTTCATTAAAATTTTGAGTCAAAACTAATAGGAATTTGTAACCTGAATTCAGTGTTAGAACTTATAAGAATTTGTAACAATAATTTAAATTCAGTATTCCTAAGAGTTCATAACCAGATTTCATATTCAGAATTCGGAGTCAGCACTCAGAAGATTTTGGAGTCCGAATTCAGAAAATTTGGAGTCAAAACTCATTAGAGTTCAAAGTCTGAATTAAATGAACTCAGAGTCAGAACTAGGAAGAGTTCAGAGTCTGAATTTAGAGAACTCGGAGTTCGAAATCAGAAGAGTTCGTAACGAGAATTCAGAGAATTCAGATCCTAAAATAAAATGCTTCATATCTGGGTAATTATAGGATTCTGAGGTTTTGGTTACAAACTGAATTTTACACTTAGAAAAAATTATGATATGAACAATGAAAACATGGTAAGGATAAATTTCCTTCCAGATGGAAATTATTCCTTATAGAAGTAAAAAATACATGGAAAAAGAAAATTTTCCTTGAGATAAGGTGTTTGTGATTTTCAAAACAAGAAGGAATGGTAAAGTCATAATGAAACATTATTGACTTACCAATCTCCCCCATGTATAAAGTCATGGAAAAGTCATTAGGAAAACATTATTAACTCAACAATATTAAGTCTTTCCTTTGTTAATAAGAAATACATTATTGAGATGTTTGATTATTCATCATTGTTTTTGATCAGTTTATTAGATCATATTATCTCTACTTCTCCTCTTCTCTTGATTTACCTGATATATTCTCGTTAGAGGTAGATATAGGTGTGTGGATTGAAAATATGATGATATTTTTTCTTTATCTTTCTATGAGATGAGTTCTAAGGTGGGATCATAGAGAATCAGTCAGTTTTCTTGTGTGTTTTTCATTTATTGGGGTATTTTTTAAAACCTTCTAGGTGGGAAGAATATTTCATAACTCCACCTAGTAGAACTAATTGACATAGATTAAAAATGAATGTTTATGTTGAATAGATTATGACTTGGTTTATTTAGCACTTGTTGGAAACCCTCTTGGGAGGCGGTTTGTGAAATTTTGAAAATTTGGTGTTCGAGTAAGGTTCCTTTGTTCTTGTCTTTAAAGGATGGCCTTGAAAACATGAATTTCCTATAATAGTGGAAGATGGATATTGTTTTTGTTTTAAAAAATGGTATGTTTTATTGAAATGATATAGTTTTTTAAAATTGGTGTTCTCTTAAGTTTTCAAAAAATGTAATGTTTTTCTGAAATGGTTTGAAGTGGTTCATTTTTGTAATGGAAATATTTGGTATAAATTTTGTTTGTGTGAGAACATGCTTAACATGACCTTATTATGAGACAAGTACCATTGAAGTACAAGGGGAGTGGCACTGGATCAGGTGAGTGTGTCTTTAGGACACAAGGTAATTGGATGAGAGACCAATCCTGAGTGTCGAACTGTCAAATGAAGCATACATGTGTGGGTGTGTGGTGACCAATAGAATGGGTAATCTAAATGATAATAAGAATTGGTTTTAAGATTGTATTATTATTTTCTGGAAAAATAACTTTCTTGTAATTGGTTTCATTTATTTTTTTCACTTGGATGTAATTGGGGTTTTGAACTTGTTTATGTCTGGTTATAAACTATTTTGGTAAATAGTTTTATATAAACAATTTTATATAAATGTGATTGGATTTCATATCCTAGTGGAATGTGTAGGGAAGTTATTGGGGAAAACCTACTATGTTTTACACTCACCCATGCTTTGTAACTTTGGTGCTTTTGCAGATGCTATCTTCCAAGACTGGGGAAAAGGTAATGTTTCACCCATTTTTTGTACTGCCTCATGATACTTATTTTGATTGGTGATTGTGGAGATTGGATTTTTTAGATCATGGGGTTTTTGGAGTATTTTGAGAGTATTGAGTTGTTTATTTGTTGTTTACTTTGATACTAGGTTAGTCTTTGATTATTGTACCCTTTTATTTGGTTTTAAGATACATAATGTTGTTTTATTGTGTTTCTTTTGTTTATGCATCATTTATTTAAAATTTTGGTTATGGTTTATTAGTTTATTAGTTTATTTCTAAAAGGGTATATCTTCCCCCAATTGTATATAAAACTCATGGACATTTATTTCCAGACTTTTTTATACTGGGGATGTTTATTAAGGCAATGCAATGTCTCGTTTTACTCCTAAGACAATAAAAATTTGTGGGTCATTACAAATGGTATCATACTTTTCATTATTTTGTGGTACAAATTTTATCATCTTGTTTCTTCCTTTACTAACAAGTAGTTATTAGTGTTCTTGATCATGGAGTTGAAATTCCTATTTTTCCTATTCCTTGGGTTGGATTCATAGAAGTTATTATGATTGCTGGAACATAAAATGTATTTCATAAAAAGATATAGCTTGCCCTATTACGCTGAACTTCAAGAAACCTGGGATTTGGGTACAAAATTTTTTTTAGACACTTCTATAATTATGGAAATATCATTTTCTTGGGTTAATTCAATAAGATAAGCATAACATGAATTTTAATGGAATGGCTTCCCACTAAAAATGAATACATCATTTTAATGAATGATTAATGTTGTGATAAAGTGTTTATTTTAGAAAAAATTTCAATGTGTTTTTAAAATGATTGATTTTGGAAAAGGTAATGATTTTGGTAATTTGAAAGTGGTTTAATTTTCAAAAACCATGAAGAATGTTTTCAAATATAGTTTCACATGGAAAAAAGTTGTTTTAGAAAATAATTAGGAGATAGTTGATGTAGTATAATTTTAAAAGCTAATCCATCCCTTTTCTAGAGAGATAGATTATCAAAGTCTGTTGTTGGTTTAGAAAATGTAACTTGGTAGGCATCGTCAAAGCTAACCTAAAGAAGCAGCGGAGAATCAGGATGCACCTAAACCACTGGTGAACCAAGAATTGGTTTAGAGAATTGTCCATGGTTTTCAATCTGTGGATATGAGGATCATGAGTAATGAGCCACGACATGTGGATTATACAATTTAGTTTATGATGAATAATCCCCCTTACATCTGGGGTGATGTTGAACCCAAGAAGGCAGAGTTTGGCTCTGTAGGATGAATCATATTGTCGAATTCGATGCCACAATGGTGGAGTTAAAGCTCAATCGTGAAACGTACATGATCAAGGATCTTACACACTAGTGGAGGTATTTCATGGTGCATTATAAATTTGATAAAGTTCTAACATGGATGGATTTTTAAGACTTTTTCCACAAAAAAAATCTATCATCGAACACTCAAAATCGAGAAAACAACATACCTTTTCATCCTAAAAAAAGAATGTATCTATGTCATAGAATATGTAGCTATGTTCAAGAATTTATTGTTATTCATAGTAGAACTCGCAACAAGTGCTTCCATGAAGGCACACATCTTTGAATCGGGACTATGGAAGGATATTTGATTGAATATTGTGGTGCTTTGTAATATGGATTATACAGAGATAATGAACATAGATATTGTGGCTGAACGTGATATATCAATATCGATAGGAGGAGGAATGATGTTACCTACAAGGAATGGTGGAAACCTATCCACTAGAAGCAAGCTAAAAAGGGACACCTATTTACAAAGTGGAAATGGAAATCAAAATCAGACAGCTGGATCAGTGAACCATCATCCATAACCCTATAAAGAAATAAGATGTTTTCAGTGTGGTTTGGTGGACCACATAAAGCATGATTTAATGGCACAACCTATAGCATTTAATAATTTAAACATGATGTAACATCTTCAGCATTATTGTCGTAGTACTCCAAGGTCAGGTGCTCGAGACACTTACTAGGATTCACATAAATTGTATGCTTTAACATAGTGAGGACAACAGAATTAGACTCATTTGAACAATAGATCTAACCATAGTGATTCTAGAAATAACATGACTCATCAAATAGGGAAATCACATTAAGGAAACAATGAGATCAGTGTAGTGACAAAGCAATTTATGGAGCAGACACGATGGTTTTTGACATTCAACCTGGACAATATATGATGAGAGGTACAAATATTTTAAACTATAAACATAAAATAATTCAATTTGATATAGGTGCATAACATTATTACATTTCTTATCGTGATATTGATTTCCTTTGATTTAAGATGGAATTAATTCCTTCTATTTTAAAACCCCAAAGTACTCTTCGGGAAATAGAACGTCAAAACATTGTGTGTTGAGCAAGTGTTATAACAGTTGTTGTAGTTGGGATGAAATGTGACATCTCGTTGTTGATCATGGATGTCAAGGATGTAATATTGGATTTTTTATTGGATGTCATTGTTCAAGGCTCACATTGAATTTAATAAAAGGATCATTAATTTCATGATCGAGGACGGCGTTATGCACCACTTCAGAGAAAAGTAGATGGTATAGAAAGGTGAAAATAGCATGTAAGCACTGACGATGAGAAAAACCTCTTACCAATTATCAGCATTGAGTTTTGATTCAATGGAAGAGATCAAAGAAAATTAATTTGCAACAATTATAGATCAATTTACAAATGTATTTAACGAGAAATTATCAAGGTTACCAACTATATGGGAAGTAGAGTTTAGTATAGATCTTTTTATGAGGTCCAGTACTATTTCTATTCTATATTATAGGATGGAACCAATAAATTAACGAGAATTGAATTTATGGATGGAGGAGCTGGAATGAAATGGTTTCATTCGACAAACTACGTCTCCATGGGATGAAAATGTTTTTTTAAGAAGGAATATGGAACTCTTTAGTTTTGTGTTGATTATTATATGAATAACCATGTCATGATAAAGGCCAAATATATAAATCAACACATTGATGATTAGTTTCAGTAATTATGGGGAGCTCAATAGTTGTCCATGATTTACATGTGATCAGGATATCACCAATTGTGTGTTCTAAAGGAAGTTATTCCAAATAATGCTTTTGGAATCAGATATGTCCATTATGAATATATAATCATTTCTTTAGTTCTAAAAAAATCACGAATGATATTCATGGATTTGATGAATCAGATATTTCAGTGATATCAAGACTCTTTTGTTGTGGTGTTTTTTGATGAAATCTTGGTGTATTCAAAGACAAGGTATGATCATGAGGAACACCTGGAAACAGTGTATCAAATCCTGAGAAATCACTGTTTGTATTATGAAGTATCCAAGAGTTATTTTGATACATGAATTAAAATTTCATGGCCATGATATTTATGTAAAAATAATTTCTGTTGATATTGAAGATATAAAATCTATTAACTTGTGGAAACCACCAAAAAATGTCTTCAAGATATGAAGTTGTTTTGGTCTAGCTGGTTACTGCTGATGCTTTGTGCGTGATTTCTCACTACTAGATTCTCAAATGGAATCCATGAAGAAGAGTAATTTCCCATTCCAATGGATATAATAATGTCTCATGTTATTCTAGGAGGTAAAAGTTTGTCTTACATCAGAACCAGTCATGGTTTTTTAAGAGTCAGGATAGGTGTATGTCATCTACTATGATGCCTCAAGATCAAGGTTGGTTTGTGTTCTCATGAAAGGATACCATGTGGTTTTTTATGGTTCAAGGTAAGTAATGGTGCATGGGAATTATTGCAAACCCATTATTTGGTGGTCAATGCAGTCATCCATTATTTTATAACATGGAAATATTATCTATTTGATGAGGAATTTACTGTGTTCATGAACCAAAAAATTTTGAAACGAATTTTCTCAATGAGATATTTCAATATGTGGAAACGAATATGAATGAAGTATCTTCATATGTTAGAATTTGAATTTATTTATACAACATTAAATATGGTATTATGTGGTCAATGCATTGACTGAGAATTAATATGATTAGTATGAGAAAGAAGATTCAGATGAATGGATGTTCATGTTAGTCCAACCAGACATGCATGTGGAATGTGAAGATTGAGAAGATGTTTTGGTTTTTGTTTTAGCTATGTATCTTCATGATGGGGAAAATGTGGTCAAAGATGAACAAGAATCTAATGTATAATGTCGGGTTATGAGTTCCAAATATAATAGTTGGGAGACCATTGACGAAGTGAAATTTTATGGATATTCAGTTTTCTATTTTAGATATTTAATGTTTTTACCTATTCGATTTTAGTAACAACACCTTCATGCTTACCACCATTCGAGATGGTCTATACATCTAGGTACACAGATGATTTATAAGGAGTTAATAGAGCAGTTTTTGTGGAGTGGAATGAAAATGATGATTTCCATGTTCTTCTTGCAATTCTTAACTTATTAGAATGTTATAGAAGGGCGTCAGAGATCAGTGGAAATGTTAGTCTTTACCAAACCCATTTTGTAAATGGGAGTAGATAATGATGGATTTTGTTACTAGTATTCCAAGAATTGTTTGGAAACATGATGTTATATGGGTGATTGTGGATCATCATACCAATTCGGCCCATTTTATTACTATTCACAAAACTCATATGGTGGAGGATCTAGAAAAAATATATACATGGGATGTAGTGAAGGGGAATGGTATACCATTTTCAATCATCCATGATAGTGATTTGAGGGTTACATATTATTTCTCGAAATCCTTACAGGAGTCCATGGGACTCATTTGACTATGGGAACGATATAAAATCCTCAGACAGATGGTTTGTCTTAGCAGACAATACAAACATTGGAAGACATGTTGTGGGATTGTGTAATGGATTTTGGTGGATTCTGGGAGAATAATATACCCTTGGTAGAGTTCTCATACATTTACAAATATCATGACTTGATAAATATTTCTCTATTTGATGAACTTCATGGGAATCTTTTTTATTCTCCACTATTCTGGGTGGAAATAGGTGAGACATCACTAGTTGAAATGAGCCTTGTCTATGAAACAACAGAGAAGATCAAGTTGTTTAGAAAGACTAGGGAGGCAGCACAATGTCACCCAAAATCTTATGCTGATCACAATCAAAGGTTGTTGTAATTTTCAATGAGTGATCATATTTTCTTGGGGACCTCTCAATGACTTGGACATCATCAATTTGAGAAGTAGGGAAAGTTATCTTTTCAATACATTGTCTCTTTTGAGATATTAGAATGAGTTATAGGGGTGGAATATCACTTGGAATTACCACCATGGTTATGTTCGATGCATAATGTGTTCCAAGTATCATTCTTGAAAAATTATCAGCCTAGTCCTAACCATGTGATCAGAAGGGATCATGATGAACTAGAACCAGATGCTTTGTTAGTGCATATCCCGGTAATGACTGTGGATAGGCATGAAAATGTCATGTGTGGGAAAATCATTGGTCTAGTGTAAGTTTTATGGCAGCATCCTCAGAATCAATAAGTGACTTTGAAACACGAGAAGGAGATAAAAGAGAAATCACATGAACTCTTTTTAATCAGAGAAGGTTTTCTACATTCCAAGGATGGAATGAACAATGATCAAGAGAATGTAGTTCCCCTAGTTTCATGTATATAACCCTCATTTATTTATTTTTATTATTATAATGTATTTGTGTGGTGGTTTCGAGAGTTGTAAGAACATTGGAGGTGTTTTAGGGCATATAGGAAGTTGCATGGGTGACACATATTTTTCTTAATAGGGCATTCAAAACATTTACAGTAGTCCTCTTGAGGCAGTATCTCTAGCACGATTGGAGCATGATTTGAGAGACTGTGCAAGGGGACTATGTCTATGTATGGGCTACCCCATGGTTATCACATGATTTTATTAAACATGTGATCAATCCATGTATGGAGTTAGATTGAGATCGTTAAAATAGTATCTCAATTGTTCTTTACATAATTCCCTCGTTTTGGACCTAAATCGGCCCTAAAACAGTATTTTGCTTCCCCAATGGCCAAATAAGGTTCTGTTATCAACTTGATGGTGATCCAAAGGATTCCCTTGGTGAATTAAATTAGGATACTTGATGTATGTGGTTTTTCTTCATCGTTCTTGAATGGTTTCATAGATTTACATAGTTATACTTATCCTATTATTTTGGTTTCTTATATCTACTATTGTTAGGGGTAGATCTAGGTGTTTGGATGCCAAATATGATTATATTTGGTCTTGATCGTTCTAGAAAAAGATATATAAGGTAGGTTCTTGGTGAATCGACCTTGTTTTATTTTCTGTTATATGTTTGTGGGGGTTTTCATCAAAACATTCAAGGTAGGAGGTGTCTTTAACAACTCCACTCAGTAGAAATGATTGGAATACTTTTCATTTGGATTTTTTTGTTGAATTTATCGCGACTTGTTTTATTGAACAATTGTTTGAAAACCTATTGAGTGGCAATTTTTGATATCTAGAAAATTGGTTGTTTGAGTAAAGTGATTTTATTCTTGGTTTTAACAGATGGATTTGAGAATATTGTTATTTAGAAATGGTGGCACATATAAATGATTTTATGTTTTTCAA
This sequence comes from Viscum album, assembly GCA_963277665.1. Classification (NCBI taxonomy): domain Eukaryota; kingdom Viridiplantae; phylum Streptophyta; class Magnoliopsida; order Santalales; family Viscaceae; genus Viscum; species Viscum album. The sequence goes on from OY728167.1 coordinate 949,252,464, forward strand.
ACAAGTGTAACATTATTGAAATGATTTTTTTCTGAAATTAAATTTCACTTTGGTTTTTAATAAAAGTATAGTTTTATTGAAATTGATTGATGTTTTTTATTTTGGTATGGAAAATATTTTGCATAAATAGTGTTTGTGTGAGTTCATTCTTAATGGACCCTTAGTAAGGGATGAGTACCATTGGGCTAAAAGAGACGTGACCCTAGATCAGGGGCGTGTGTCCTTGCGACACAAGGTAATTTGATGATAGACCACTCATGAGTATAGACCTGTCAAACCAAGAATACATGTGTGGGTTTGTAGTCAACTATGGAATGTGTATGTGAAATGATAATAATAAATGGTATTAATATTTTATTGGTAATTTTTCTAAAAAAATAAATTGCTGGAAATTGGAATATTTTAGTTTTTTCACTTGGTAACAAATGAGATTTTGAACTTGTTTCTATTTGGTTGTCAACTGATTTGGTAAATCATTATATAGATATATATATTTCTATAAATGTGGAAAAATTTTCTTATCCCAGTGGCATGTGTAGAGAATTCATTGGGGAAAACCTAATGATTATTAAACTCACCCACAAATTGGATCTTTGTAGATTTTGTAGATTCTATTTTTCGGGATAGGGAAAAGAAAATATTCCATGCATTTTTAGTACTACCTCATGATACTTCGGACATTCGGTGATTATTGAGCATGGAGATTATAGGGTATGGAGATTTATAGTCTAATGAGATTCTAGAGTTTTCTATATATTGTATACATTGATACTGGTTTTTCTTCCACTCTTAAACACATTGATGAGGTTTTGAGATACGGTAAGTTGTTTAGTAGTGTTTATTTTTTTCATGCATCATTTTTTGAAAGTGTTGGTAATGATCTGTTGGTTTAATTTCTTATTTTCTTAATTTTAAATATTCCCACAATTTTATTTGAAATCCTTCAACATTTATTGCCTGCGTTTGGCATCTTGGGGATGTTTCTTAAGGCCATGTAATGACTTCTAGTACTCTCAAGCCAATGAAAATTTGCATGGAATTACATATACCAATGTATGTAGGTCCAAATAATTCCTAATCTATTGAATAATGGATTGAAATTGTGAATCAATTTTCCTTATCAATAATATTATTTATTGAGTTAAACATATGAAATTTTCAATGCTTTCAATGTTAATAAAATTACATCCACATGAAACACCATAGGTTAAAAGTGTTATACTGTTTTGGAAATAATGAAATACATCATGAAATTATATTTTTATTTAAGATAAATTTTATTTCTTGTGAAAATTTATTACAATAAGTGATTGTTCCCAGAGAATGTTAAAAATCATGTAATAAAGTGAGATTGTTCAGTAAAAATTACCACCGATATATTTTCTTATTAGACACCATAAGAAGAAATATTATAGATTAAATTTTGATATACCATGATGAATGAATGAATTGTGATATTACAAGTCAATGTCTATTATATTCACCCATTAATGTTAATTGATGCATGAAACCAATAAGACTCAATGGAATTTAAATTGTGATGACATCACTTAACAAACAATTCCATTTGATCGAACATGAATTGAACTCATGTATATATGTCTTAAACAATTGATTAACATAAAATATACCCATATTAATATTTATTATACGAAATGTCATCATTTAATAATATTTTACCACCCATTTGATAAATATCGATCATTATTTCCATTTTCTTGTGTGTTATATTCCTTGTTTAATTATTCATTCATTATCTGGAATGTTCTAGTTCATTAGAATTATATAAAGTTTTATCATAAAAATAATTATATAGTAAAAATTATCATATTTATACATTAATTATACCTTAAAACATATTACTAAAGTTGGTTCTATTAAAAGATGTATGTTATAATCATACATGTAGTAGGTTGTATGTACACATGATTAACCTTTCTATTTCAAATGATTATTCTAGACATAATATAATTAATATAAATTATATTTACATAATTAACATAATATCATATATTTCATATAATTTACATAAGTTTACATATATATATCATCAATGTTGTTTGGTGATGAAAAGAAAGTTACATCGCTTCATGAAGGTGGTAGTCCAAATGTACATGAATGTTATTCTAAAATTTAACTGTGAAAAATTAGATATTTCATTATGATTAGTGAAATATTAATCATTTAGAAAGATAAGTATTTTTTCAAGTATATCATGTGTAATAATTAACCTTCTCTGTTTTTATTTTCCATGTAAAGTTTTTGCACAAGATGAATCACATCACTTCGCGGGTCAGTAGTCTTCCACACACATGATCCACACTATCATACATCCAATAGAATGGAAGTTAAAATGATATATATATATATTACTAATTAATTATTTATAAATATTTTATAAATTTCAAATACATACATTATATTAATAATCATACCAATCATTGAGTTGTGTAATAATAAAAATGGTCACCAAAGGTTCTCAAGGTGGTAGTCCATCATGGAGATGAATGATGATTTATTAGCAAGTTTGATGGGAGTGGATATGTGTTTATATTTTTTATATATTATACAGAAATCACATAAATTTGATATAATTAATTTATCATATAGTAATTGATATGAGAATTTATATTTTTGGGGAATAAATTAAAATAAACATTCTTGTTAGAGAACAGTAAATATTTTTCAGGTATCTTCATTAGGTTTTTAATAAATAATTGATGGTTAGATTTATTCCCAACATTAGGACTATATGATGATGGGAGGGATATTGGTAGGTTAATTTTGTAGGGATTTTCTGGTATAAATTTCATGAGAGTTGTGATGACGTGAATTGAGTGTGTTCCCAATTATAATTGAGGAGGAGTGGAATTCTTGTAAATACTCAAAATAATTCACTATTTGGAGGTCAATATTACAACATGTCACTCCAAAACGAATAATTTAATGAAATTATTTATTATATAGTCTATAATCACCTCCAATACACAATATAATTAATTTTTAAATATTTTATTCAATAACACATGTTTTTCATTATTTTACAATCTTGGTCTTCCATTATGGTAACTAGTTCTCTATCCACTGTAACTTGTATATTTATAATAAAGTAAAATGATTCCATATTAGATAATTTGTTCCCATTTAATATATATAATACGTAAACATTATAAAATAAAAACATTATATGTGTTGAAAATTAATTTTTATATAAGTGAATGTAACATTAACAAACATTGTGTTATCCACAACTGTGGTAACAATGATTATTCTATCTAGGGGTTAATATATTAGTTATAAATGTAATATTTGTTCATTAATGGAAAAAAGTTGATATATATTATCATTTAAAACTCACAAGGTAGAATATACTTTTATTAGTAGTTTGATATCATTTACGAAAATATCATTTTATAGAAACAAAATTTTTGAAAATTTTTAAATTATTCATTTAATTTTAATTTTATAATACTAAGAAACTATTGGAATTATAATTGTTTATATTCAATAATATTTAAAAAATTTATATTCATCAACAAATGATTGAAAACAATTATTCATTCAATTTATATCACATTAATTATTTTAATATATTTTATATTATTTTTTGTTAATAGAATAATTATTATATTGTTTTTTCTTATGAATTTAATGTAATTATTTAATACCTAAAAATTATTTAATATTTTTATGAAAAAAAATTACAATAAATATTTTAAATGAAAACATATTTCATAACCTGGGATTATGTTTAACATATCCCAAGGATTTATATAATTTTAAAGTAGAACCCTGCATCCTTTATCATTTTTTTTATTTAACTTATTATATCGGTCATTGTAATATCAAAAATTTTAAAAAATATAAAAACCCAATTATTGATAATTTATAATTTTTTTATATAAAATAATGATTTATAAATAAAAATAACTTAATTAATATTTTAATGGATTTTTGTATGTTTAAAATCCAAGTTTAGACTTTGAAATATCCAATAGAATATTTTTGTAATCAGATGTTATGTGGGTGTGAGGTTCCAATTCCGATAATGCCTTGGTGTATATTGAACAAAACTATTTTATTTATTATCATAAGAACCTAAAATTTATAAAAATAGATTATAAATCCAAAATAATGTGTTGTGTGAGGAGAATGATACCACTGCTAGGTACAAGATGTGTTGTTTACACTAGGTTGGGTATAACATAAGTGTCAAATGTTTAGACGCCTCACATGAAAAAATAGGTTATCTAATTATTGTTATTATATTATTTAAAAAATATGAATTAATACAACCATGGTGGTTCTTCAAATGATAAATATGATATCACAATTAGGGCTAGGATTTGGTGTTTACCCATGTTAGGGTATAACATCTATATGCATTAGAAGTTTGGATGGCATGCCTAAATTTTTTTTATTTTAAATTTTTTTTTAAATTTTTTTATGAGAGAGAAAATTTACACTCATGTGGTTTTGTAATGATAATTCAAAAGATATATATGAGAGAGAAAAAAGCATCATATTTGATATAATTTTTATTTTCCAAATAAGATAACTTTTTTGCGAAAACCTGTTAATGAACATTTAGTGTTAATGTATCTATAATAATTCCCTGAAATGGTATTATGGTCTGATTAACCACATCATTTACATTGAATACTACTGAGGTATAAAGATCATTACCCTCTTGGTATGTTTTTACACTTATTTCATTGATTAATATATTTAATGGCAATTTTTTACTATGTATTATTTTCATTGCATGTGAGAGTGTGCATGTGTGTAGAGAGTAGAAATCGTTTTAATTCCATGAGGGATATTAGATTATATTGATTCTATTTTTTATTATTATAATTGGTATTTTTTAGTCTACTATATACTCATATGGATATACTATACCTACTTGTGTGTTATTCATGAATATGTATTACAATGAATTGTTTGTTGTTAGTTGTATTTGAGATAGCTGGGCCATCATGAAATATTTGTTTCCATATCAAGGGAGAATTCTTCATTGCAACGACAGTGACATGGGACTTGAGGATTGTGTGGAGGTATGAGGTGACCATGACATCATGTAAAAGATGTGCTCAAGGTAAAATTGATTCCAAATACCGTCTACCATGAGATATCCTGGTCTATTTGAGCTATAATTATATTCATCTTGAGGATCTAGGTGAAATAGGCCTCTTTGAAGATATATGACACCAAGTATCACCTCCATGAATCCATGAGGATGTCATACATGGACAATGTTTTTGACTCGTTTTGATATCTTCTAGAATTGAGGCAATTTAGGTACACTCAAGAGTTCATGCATATTTTATAGCGCACTACCATTTAGTTTTGTATTGAATGTATATTATCATCCTTCATTTATTATTATTATGTAATACACTTGTATACATGATCACATCATTTTAAGGATACATTGGTTGTGTCGTAATATGACTTTTACTTAATCTCTAGTTGATCATTTTGATGCACCTGAATATTTCAATTGATACCTGATGACGATAAAGGGCCCGATGAGGGATTTCTGGGTAGGTGGATCATAGAGATTTGATGGACTAATCAATAAACTATATAACCCTATGGTTAATTTATTTATGTTATTTTTTATTCATTCTGAATAGGCTTTTCATATTGGGATATTCTTTTATTTTTTTTGATATATAGGTCATTTACATTCTACATTATTATTAGATTTATTTTTAATGTAGTCATTATTTATTATTAACAATATAATTGGATACCGAGGTTCTAATATCTTCATTGACAGACATATAACTTCATTGGATGTGGACAAACATTTATGTATTAGTAGGAGTGCAAGATGATATGTTGAATTATGCTCAGACTCAGTGGATTAGGTCAGGATGTTACAAAATAGTACAAGATAATTACGACCCAATCTATTTAATATTCTCTTGAATTTTTTTGTGAATGGATAGATTAGAGTGGATGGTTGTAAGTGGGTAAAAGAACTATGTCAGTGTCTAGATTACACTATATTGTGGACGTCCGAGTTTTCATAAAGTGGGGGACTTATGATTTTATTTTAATTTTTAATTAAATTCCCTCTCGTGTTTCACATGATGTTTATATATGATTTTTGGTACTCATGTATGTTCATTCACCACCAATAGGGACATAGTTTATCAATATATATATATGTGTGTGTGTTTTTGTGTGTTTCATAGTGTCACATTAATTAAATCATTGGATTTTTACAATATGTTAGGGGTACTCTCTCTTTTGTGATATATGTATTTTCTAGTGTTGTGAGATATATATTTATTTAAATTTACCTTTTTTATAGAGATAGTTATTTATAAGATTTCATATGATAATTTTGACTAGTGTGTATACAAAAATATAAGGTTTAGTGCTAGGAAGGGTATATCTTGGGTTGAAGGATGAATTTAAAAAAACAATGTGTTATTCCATAGATAGCTTATGGTTTTTCCTAATGACATTAATTCCTTATGAATTGTATCCTTCTAGTTACAAGAGATGTTAGATTGATATAGGATAAGAAACTAATAGTGATACACTCCATAATTGTGAAATAAAATAATATATTTCATCATTACAACAATATGTCTAATATAATGTTGTTGAAGCTTCTCCCACACCATATTAGTTGTATATGTAGTTGGGAATCATCCACTAGAAGTCATTAACATAGTATTTTTTATATCTATTGGTGTTCATAAATTTGGTTGAATATAAAATGATATTCTAGACTTGTATTATTCATCTTATCAGCGATTGGAAGGATCTCATGATTCTAAGGAATTTGTTGTTATTTTTCTTGAAATATTTAACCCAACAGAGACAGTGAAGTACTGAATTGTTATTTTGAGAATGAACTCTTATATGGAGAAAATACATTTCATATATTTTATCTCATATTACCAAACTAAGATGAATGATATCAAGGTTTATCTGGATGAATTTGAGTGGTAGGGATTCATAAATCTGTGTACATCCTTGTGTGGTTTACATATGTTTTTTAGAAGAACTAAGATAACTGTCTTTGTCATTGCATTGATTTCGGATGATGATCCAAGTAATAGGGAATAACCATTATCCATTATCCAAGATTGATGATATTATTTATCTTCTATGAAGAGATAATGTGATATCCAACAGTATCCTTTGATTGGGCTATCACAACTTACAATTTTGATCGGATCATTTTTTAAATTTAGAATTTTGAGGTTTATATGAATAGTATGAGTATTGTGTGATGTTGTTTGGGATGGTGAACACTACATTAGTGTTCATGGACCCCATGAACAATACCATGAATTCATACTTGTAATCATTCAATGAGGTATTTTTAATCAAATATTTATATACTCACCAACAAATATAGAAACTTCTGAGGCACATGGAGATAGTTTTGAGTAATCATTGAGCACATAGGCATTAAGCCAAGAATTTGAAGTGTGACATCTGGATTAAGGAGATGAATCATTTAGGATATGTTGTCTTTGAAAATTTTATATCAATAGAAAAAGAGAAATTTGAAGAAGTATTGTACTAGGAACATCAATAAAACTAGTTTTATATTAGGATCATTGTTGTTCTAGTAAGGTATTACAAACAATTTATCAATGAATTCTTCATACTATCAACACAAATTATAGAACTAACAAATAATTAATTGATGTACCTGTGTTAAATAAAATTTTAAAGATTATTTCCTTGAGATTATAATAATATTTAAGACATATCTTGTACTAACAATCATGTAGTTCAGTGTTTTGGTATGCTATGTACTATGATGCATCAAGAATTGGGCTTGGAACGGTGCTGGTGTAAAGGAACAATGTAGTGGATTATGGGTCTTGGAAGCTAAAAACACATGAGTGAAACTTCAATACACATGATTTGGAGTTGGAAGTAGTGTTCCATTATTTGAAATGATAGAGACACTATCTCTTTTGTGAGAGTTTTTTTACATGAAACATTACATCCTTCAATATATCGTTACCTAGAGAGATCTAAATATTTGGTAGAGAAAATTGGATATGTATCTATAGTCTTCTTATTTTTGATAAGTCGATATTAATTAATAACTAAGAATTCTTGGGAATGAGTTGTATTTGTATGGGTGAACACCTGGATAATACTTAGGTTTAACCATTTTTTGTGATCACCCGAACATTAATGTATTATATCCCACTATAAATCTACTAGTTTTATCGTTCTAGGACTAAACTATCAGGGGGTCAAGTTCTTATTTCTTAATATTCTTGGTTTTTTGTAGAAAGTCTTATACCAATGTGAATTTATGAGGATTTCTCGATGCACCTTTGGATGGTGTTACCTAGAATGATGATGAATCATGATGTATCCAAGGTGATTATCGACCGACTATAGAAATATACTCACATTTTACCTGTTAGAGATGATAACCCAGTTTAGGAATTGGGAACGATATATGTACTAGTGATCAGACCCCTTTTTGGATTCCAATTTAGAATTTTTCATCTAGAGAAACATGTTCTACACCATTATTTTGGGTTGGCACATAGAAATACCAAGGAACTAAGATGAGATTCAGCACCAAATTCCATCCTTAGACTGACATATATTCTAGGGATAATATACTCATATTAGTGGATTGTCTTTGATCATTCTAGGTATATTCTGGTCATTCATTAGATTATTTTATACCCTTGACATATATTTCCACTGATAAAATTTACATAGATTTTATTTACATGGAAACATATGAGGGACTTTATGAGAATCCTCGTCGCTCACCATTGTGATGGAATGTAGTGAATGATGTAGATTTTGTTGGACCCAATATGGACGAGGAGACCATTTTGAGATTTAAACATATATAAAAGTGATTAATCACTTCTAATATATGAAATAAATCCTATGTTGACTATAGAAGAAGACACATTGAGTTTTCTATGGGAGAATAGGTTTTCTTCGAGGTGAATACATGAATGGGGAATAAACTTATGAGGAAGAAGAGAAATCATTAGCCGTGTATTTCTGGACACTTATTGATCAGCTAGAGTATATGGGTAGTGGTGTATCACCTGACCCTCCATTATCACTATTGAGGTATACATGACATGTTCGAAAATTCATAGATTCGGAGGTACATAGCTGACTATGTCCATGCTATTGATTAAATGGTTATTGAGCTAAATACATAAATATATTTAGAATAGAGTCTAGTGTCGATCATAAATTGAATCTAGAATGGGTTTCATGAAAAATATGGTACCACTAGTCTAGATTCAATTGATGTATGGGAAAATATTGGAAGAGACGTGGGATCATGAGTATGATATTCGATCACAGTTTATTGAGTTGTTCTAAATAGAATTATAGATAGATTTCTCAATGAAAATTAGTAGATAGTGGGGGTGAATTGTAATATCATTACTTTTACAAAGAAAAAACCCAGTTGATGATAAATTATAACAATCTTATATGTGAAAATCTAGTTAAAAATGATTACAAATAACTAAATGGGTTTAAAGAATTAAGTAAGCTAAAAATTCCAGTTATCAATTTTGAATATACAATAGAATATTTTCAGAGTCGGAGTATACATGGGTGAATGATACTGACCCCATAAAGCATTTGTGATGACATGAATAAAATTATATATATATATATATATATAATATTATGGCACAAAATTTATCAAAAATAATTTAATAACTAAAATATAGTGTTTCGTATGAGGAATATGGTAGAATGGTTAGGATTAAGATGTGTTGTTTACCCTGGGCCAATTATAAAATTACTAACTATTAGAAATTTCAATAACCCACTAACAAAAATTAATTTATTTAATAAATTTTATGAAATTATTTTTCAATATTATTTAACAACTCCAAAATGGTGTATCAGATGAGAAATATTATACCACCATTAGGTATGGGGTGTGGTGTTCACCTAATATGGGGTATAACATTTTTGTTTTACAAACATTTAGATAGCTCACCCATGATAAAAAATTTAAAATTATTATTTAATCATTTCTTTATATTTTTAATTAGTAAACAATAATTGCTCCCAAATGATGTTTCAAAAGAGAAATATGTGACTACCATTAGGTCCATCATTATGTTTTTACCCTAGGTGGGTTAAAGCATTTTTACAAAAATAATGTTTTCATAAGATTCCATTTAAATAAAATCATTTGATAAAGATATTAACAGATAATTTTTTTCTGTAACAATTTTCACTACTCATTAATCCATAACGATTCTCAATCCTCAAACTATGACCATGATTTTTTTCGAAAAAAAATCATTTTACACCATCTTTACTTATATAAATTTTAAATCATCATTAATTGGTTAATTACTCTACTAATCCATCATCAATCGATTAAAAAATGATATCAAATGAGATTTTGAATTAATTGTTTTGAAAGGGTTGTTGTCTCCAAAAATGTGATATAGAAATGGTAGAACATCATTGTTATATTTGTGGGTAGATTCCATCGAGCTAAAACTATCTCAAAACTCATTCACACAAGATTGGATTATCCTCTAAATATCAGATTTGGATTTCATGAAGGGTCTCCTCTCTCCCTGGCACCACGCCTAATAAAATATTGGTATGCTAAAGTAATTAAATTAACTTTATCATTTATTATTTCTTCAATTTACATCCTTAGTCAACTCTAGTTTTATTTATAATTTATAATAAATATTAAAATAGAAATTATAAATGTATAAATCTTAAATTAGTTTAATATGATATTTTGTATGAATTCTTGGATGATGAGTAAAGAGTTATCCAATGATAATTATATCGATTATCATTTGATAATATATAAATAAATTAAACAAAGATAAATATAATGAATTTAGTAGAAGATAATGATTAAGAATTATGAAACCAACAATTTCAAGGAATTACTCCAAGATAATTATTTAATTATTATCACATAGAATTATTGAGGGTTAAATGATTTGTAATTATAAGATGATAATTAATAAATTATCAATGTATAAATTTTGTAATAAATATATCGAAGTTAAATTTTATGACTATAATAATATGGATTTGAGAAAATTAGAATATAATAATTGTGAAAATTTATCGAATGATAATTATGCATTTTTTTAAATGATATATCCATAAAATTAATGAAGGATGATTATATGTGTTATAAAATGATAATTACATGAGATTATGTGATATTACTAAAATATAGTTTCTATGAAATTAAACCAAAAAAAATCGTGAAGGATAATACCAAAATCATGTTTAATATGGATAATAATTTTAAAATTATCCAAGAAAGATAATGTTTCATTGCATAAAATAATTTAGTTATTAATTATAAAATTGTATAAGTAAGATAAATTATTATGAAATGTGAAAATTAAATAATAATTTTAAATCTATCCCATAATGATTAATTATCATCACATGTGATAATTTACAAAATCAAATTTGAATTTATCCAAGAGAAATAAAATCTCATATCTTGTGATATTTTAATGATAATTCTAAAATTTTATAGGATAGAGAACGTATCATCACACATGATATTTTCATTCCTTCCATATTCAAATAGCTCTTTTGGTGCTCGGAAACAATGATGAACCTCTAGTGTCAACATTTCTATAATATGTATATGATACAGTTTCTACCAATAGTAATACCTTCTATTTTACAATGTATAATTATAACTTAGGAACATCAGTTACTTTTTGGGATTTAATTTAAACATGTTTCCTTGATTATTATATTTTTTGGAATATTTTTGACAAATATTTATTTTTATCCCACGTGAGTGTAACAGTTTATCCTATAAAAACTTTAGGGATTCCATGGGTGTTATTTGATTATATTTCATCCATGATTGATTATGGTAACATATTTTTATTTAAATTACTATATTCTCATGTTGATATACAATGTCTACTTGGGTCCTTGCCCTGTATATTTATTACATTGCCTTGTTTGTTGATAGTTGATTCTGAGACTGATGTACCATCATGACATATTTATTTCCCACGTTGGGGATAAAACATTTTTTCAATGATATAATAATGGGACCTATAAAAAATGTGGACATATGTGGTAGCAAGGACATCATGTTAGGGGTGTTCTCCAGGTATCCATGATTCCATGTTTCATTCACCCTGATACAACCTAGTTAATGTGTTCACTAGTTATTCTATTTTAGAGGATCTATGGTACAATATTCATCTTAAGGGATCGATGCATCAAGGTATCACCTTAATAAAACCATGAGGACGCCATAAATGGGTTAGTTTGTTTCTTCTAACTCATTAATAAATCCTCTATAATGGACTCAAAGAATCAACAACTCTGGGTTGCTGCAGCATGGGTATCTCTCTCATACTAGTTTTTGGATTATATGTTTATGTTTTTTCTCTAATTATTATTACACTGGAATACCCTTGTATACCTTATCACATCACGTTATAGACACATTAGTAGTGTCCTGGTAAGTCTTGTACTAACACCTTACTTGGGGAATTTTGATTCTCTTGAAGATTTAATAAGATACCTAATGAAGATAAAGGTCCATGATGTGGTTCGTTATATAGGTGGAGCATGGAGATGGTCATATTAAAGAATAATATGCATAACCAAATAGTTTATTTATTTATTTCATGTTTTATTGATTCGAGAGAGTTTTTCCATATATGAAATTACTTTTATTTTCATGAAATGCATGTAACATATATTTCTCATGATATCAATTACTATTTATTATATTGTATTTACTTATTATTAATACCATGATATGATACATATGGTATTTTCTCCCCAACTCTGGACTTAGGCCCACACTTCTATTAGGTTGTCTTGTGCATATTTTGATGTGTGCATGAGGTTATGTGGCATTACAGATAATACATGGTAGTTCGTGTCGGAATTTTGTGGTCATAATAAAAGTAATGATAGACTAAAATACCATATTTCATATTCATTGATGGTTAACATTGATATATAATCAAAAAATTAATTTAATTTAATATTTTAGTTCATTTTTTTAGTTTATCCCTCCTTTAAACCCATTTTTACTTTATCCATCAAAATTAATTTTTACTAGATTAAGTATAGGTTCCATTAAAAAATTAAGTTAAAAATATTATAAATTATAAATTATTATGTTTAAAAATAGGGGCTCCACCTTTACAAATTATTTTCATATAATAAATATAATTTAATTTAAAATTTTCTTAAACATGCTATGATAACATGGGATTTAGATGTATAAATTTACAGTATATTCGTATGTTTTTATATCAAAATTCAGGGTAAAGCATATAAAAAATCGATAAATTAGATTAAATGATATAAAATTTAACTAAACATTATATAAAAAAATATTCAAAATTTAAATTTACATTACAAATTATTTAATTTAAAATGATGTTTTCAATTATAATTCCAATTTTGATTATTTAACAAAAAATTAAACCTCTAGAGAAATCAAAATAAACTACCATAATATAATATTTTAATAATAAATTAAAAATGGAGAATATTTTATAAAAAAATTAAAATGTGTTGAAAATTCATTTCAATTTATGTGAACAATGAATGACAAGACTCTCAAGTGTTTAAACCCATTTTTGTGTGCATTGAAGCTTAACAACGAAATTAAATTTATTCTAAAATAAATATATTAGTACCTCATTTGGAATTACATTATAATTAATATAAATTATTTATATTTTTATACTTTAATCATGACTTATGAAATCAAGGATTATATATTTTTAAATATTTCTTTTGAATAACCATCATCATAAAAGGAGTTGTATAACAACTTGTTAATAAGAGTGACCTAGAAATATGAATATAGGATAACTATGATTCAATATAAAATAGCATAGTTAGGAAATAAAACATATTAATTGAAGATAAAAAAATATTGATGAATAGTGATATAAAACACTGATCATAACAATATGGGTCATCTAGAGAAGGTTGAAAACCACAAAACAAAAACAATTTATGTCTTAAAATTTCTAATGAGATCACCAGAATTGATGGTAAAGTAATAATATTTTATTTCAAGATCCTTTTTTATAATTTGGTTGAATAATTTAATTGTTTATGAATGAGAGAAAATATAATTAATATGATTCTATTTTATATGAACAATTTCAGCATTTGGTTGTTTTCATTTCATCCCCTACCCCAAGAAATCATTTTCTAAAAATGAATTTTTTATCATGCATAATTTTCCAATATTCACATATAATACATCATAATACCCATGGTATAATGAGAAGACTTTCCTCTGATATCTATTTAATATTATGAAAAAATATGTTAACGCTATTATCTGCATGTGAATAAAACTACATACGGGGTAGTAGTACATTAATATCTAAAACCTCATCTGATGTTTAACATAATACATTTATTAAATGGATAGCCTTATTTCCCTTAAAAATATTATTATCCAAAACATGAAAAATAAGGTCATGGACTTTCCAAAATTTTATTATCATTAAGAAGTTCCATTGTATTTAGTAGTATCTAATTTAAATTATCCATATCAATCATCTATTTATAGATATATTATTATATCAAAATTAAGAACATAATGATGGTTATCTTTCCCTCTGCGAAGTATTTTACCAAAAATCAATCAATAGAAAATTACTCTTTCAACATATTTTAAGGATCCAAATTCACAATCATATTAATCATTCCTTTTTTTGTATCAATAAACTAATCTTGACATTGTTCCATTATCTATTTTATTAAGAATATTGTCATTTGTGCGGAACTCATTTTATTGTTCCCCATATCCTTATAGTTGTAGAATTTAATGTTGTAAATTTCATTATTTCCATTTCGATCACTATATTGGTGTCCATTATCACTACACCCATAAAAAAATTACAATTAATTGTGGTAATTCATTGGGTAATACTTTCAAAAGTTGTCGCATCAAAGAAAATCCTTCAACCCTTCTTCCCTTTAATCATTATTTTCTCTACCATCCTATTATTCTCATCTGAATCACTGAATATATAATACATGTATCATTTATTTTCTATCATTAAAGAACCTAAAACTATATCAATATATGATTAAAAAAAATTGATTCCAACAACCTTCAGGGACATGATTACGACCATAAAATAAGTAGTCATTCAATAACTCTATGTTATGTGTGTAATTTGTAGCATACCAAGATAACCTTGTATATATAGCTTCATTATTCACATAAATTTTATAATTATTATTCCTTAAGATCATGAACATTATATTTATCTCAATTTTATTCCCATAAGGTAATTATTAATTGAAAAATTACATCATAAATGATTTCCATTCCATGAGTTATATTTCAACTTTTCCCTCATATTTTTGATCATTAAACAACATTGATATTCCTCACACTTCAGACATTACACAAATAGTTTAACATTATAATTTCATGTACATCCCAATTATATAGATATATTATACAAAAACATAGTCTATTACTTATCTTCCATAGGATCAATAGTCAAACTAATTACTAGGGGCCATTATTGCATAAAATGATATTATATAGAATAAAGTCATAGATCTGTTTGATTCTCTATGTGAGAATGGTTATTTATTATAAAATAATTATTCTTTTCTAATATATACATAATATTCCCAATTATAATATTAGATATGTTGGATTATTCATGATGGAAAAATATATATTGGCCATGTGTGTTGAATCCATTCTTCTTTCTAATTTCATTTTCTAAAAATGATAAATAATAGATTATATACAAATAAAATAAATTTTAATTCATAATGTACAATCACACATAAGATTTATAACAATAATAAATTTTAAAATTAATTAATTTTGTATCATAAAATTACAAACATGGTTTCTTTCCGAATATCATTATTTCCAAATCCATTGTAATAGTTTCCAAGGAAAATGTAAAAAACCTTATTATTTTCACATAAAATTGATAAAACAAGTGCATAATAAGACCAATTTTCATGCTCCAGGTAATTATTGGGACAATCATAATGTAACCATTTTATATTTATTATATCTTGGTATCTCTATACTAAAACGACATCCATGTATAGTATACCGAGATGGAAGTTTTATGTGAAAATTTATCATGTTCTTGATGATAACAATACATTATGATAATCTTAATAAATATCCTCACATTTTATATTAGTTTTATGATCACTAATCATATTTTTCCTTAAATATTTCTCCAATGGATTCCACTACACAACATTGGATTCAAACTATTGAAACCCCAGCCATGGTGTCTTAATTTTGATGACTTAATTTAAAAAAATTGTCATGAAAACATGGATTCAAATCATGGTGGAATGATCAATTTTGTTGTTTTAGAGAAATAGATTAATTTATTATACCCATTTTAAATTGGTAAAATAAAATTAAACATTATACATAACAAAAAAATCATCAGCATTCATGAAAACTCATTAAAAGGATTTGTATTCAATAATTGGATAAGGGTAACAAAAAACGTGATCACAAATATTCATTAGGTGTTACATAATGAAAATATATCGGGAATAAGTTAGAATAATAAATATGGTAAAGTGAATTATGAATAACACATTCTTTTAACATAAACTAACTACATGAAATGATACAACCAAATCTATATGGCAAGGTATACAGATAAAAAACCTATGTCATAAAAGTAATAAAATGAAAATGAATTAAAATCATATATAATACTATAAAAAATCACATGTATAATAATAATTAGAACATAAAGGAAGGAAATTATTTATTATTTTACATCATGTTTCACTGTAACATGACACTTTAACCACTCAAACCATTCATAAGATGGTATAAAACATGGTGAGTAAAACCCCTATCTGATTTGGCCAACACATTATTATTATGATACGTTTGATGCTTCATAGGTTATAATTAACTATAACACACGAATTTCTACAGGTCCAAAGAAATATTCATATATAAAATATTTTTTTTCATGAATCAATATTTATTATTCTCACATATCTGTATTGATAAAAAAATATAGATTTATCAATATATATTAATTTAATCAATTAACATTCAAAGTAAACACCATATATAAAAATTGTTATGCTGTATATGAAATAATAATATCTATTATTTAATAATATAGATGTTTTAGATAAATGTGATATAAAATATGAACGATTATAAGATGTTATTTTTTCAAGATAATGTAAGAAATCATAAAGGAAACCAAGATTGTTGAATAGATTTTACCACTTTAAAATTTTGAAGTAAAATACCATTGGATGAAATACTATAATAATATCGTAAAATTTAATTGTATATGAATGAATAATGAAATTAAATTTCATATTTGATGTATATACATCACATAAAATTAAATTTGGGAATGAAAATAAATAAGACTCACTGGAATGTAAATTGATAGGAAAAAACGAACATTATATTCTTTTTTGTTGGACATTTTTAAAACCATGATATAATTGTATTAACCTTTTAACTAGCTTCAAATATAACCATATTGATTTATTTACAATGATATGTTATACTTTTATAATAATTTACCACCTATTTGATAATAATATTTCATTATTTTCATTGTTTCATTTACAAATTTATTTGTTTTATCTCTCATTATTTGTCATCAATGTTCTAGTTTGTGCAAATATTTTTTATTTATATCATATATAGATTAATAATCTGGAAATTAATTTGATTTTTATTCAAGAAATATTCTTTTATACTAATAATTACTCTTTTTAAGAGAAATTTAGTTCATTATGATCATTGAGATGGTAATATTTATTTGTGCGTGAGTAATGTTTCCATTTTAAATTATAATTATATAAATAATTTAAGTAATATATTTTCATTAAAAATGATTGTAATATCATATATACCATATAAATTCTGAAAATTTACAAATATATATAAATTTATATTCTTTGGTGTGTTGGGATGAAAATATAGTCACATCATTTCTTGAATGTGGCAGTCCACACATACAAGAACTATATTACCATCATTAATTGTAAATAATGACATATTATCATTTTATAATTATTAATATGTAATTAATATAATTATTATTTAATTAATATGATATATAATTATTTATTTAATTCCTTATCTCTTTCCAGGAAAATCTTCAGTGTAAGACGAATCACATCACTTCGGTAGGCGGTAATCCGCCGTACACACAAGCGATGTTATCTTATATAATAGAGAACATAATAAAAGATTATATATAAAAAATATGTTTAATCTATAGGTATAAATATTTTATTAATATAATATTCATAATTTATTTCAATCATCATACCCCATCCTTGAGAGGTGGAACTAGAAAAATGAACGATATAAGTTCACGAGGTTCTTTCCCACTGTAGAGACGAACGAAAATATGGAACCAGTTTTATGGAAGTGTATATGGTTCTAAGTGATGAATATATTATAATAACCTCAGATTATATAGAATATATTTATGTTTTATAAAATAATGATTTAATAAATATTAATTGATGTGGGGAATTATTTTTAATAATTATTCTGATTGGAGAACATGACCTATTCTACGGGTTTCCTTTATAGGTTTTCACTAAATCCTTGCTAAGATGGATTTATTAAAAAAAAGTTGGATTTTATGATGAGGGGAGGGACTTTGGGAGATGATTTTATATATTTTTTTTATTATCCGAATTGATTTAGATAAGTGAATATGTGAGGGGAGTGAGTTTCCCCTTATATATTCGTAGGAGTGACATTATTCTAGGTACTCAAAAGAATTCTCTATTGATAGGTAAATTTTTCATAAATTAGATTCCAAACTGATAAATAAATTTATTTACACATTATATGGTTTATATGAAAAATATAAAATATAAAATTATACGTTTATAAAATTATTTTTCCTCAAATCCTATATATTTTTATTTTATAATTGTGTGTTTTCATTATGGAAACCAGGTTTTCAAACATAAGTAATTTAACTGTTAAATTAATATAAAATTAGTGATTTATTGATAATTATAACCCACTAATTTTAAATATTAAATATAAGTCAAAAAATAAAAACTCAATTTATTATTAAAAATATATGTCACAAAAGAGAAAATGATATGAAAAAAGAACATTATTTTTACCATAACAGTGCTAAGATTTGTTTTTTACTATTTAGGGGTTAATATATTCATTCAATAATTATTATTTGTACTATAATATAAATTATTATTTTTTTAGTAACATTTAAATATAAATTGATAAAATATAGTATTTTAAATTATTTTATATCATTTAATCATATTTTAAGTGTTATTAAATAAACATATTCTCAATATATAAATTATTGATTTAATAAGAATTTTACAATGTCAATAAAATATGGAATTAGAATATATTATATTAAAACATGTTGAAATCATATATTAATCTAAATATAATAGAACAATATAATTCATTCCATTTACAAAAGTTTTATGTTTGTTAGTATCATTTTTTTCATTTTATTGTTAATAAAATAATTAATTCGTTGTGTTTAACAATAATTAAAAGTATTTATTAAATTTTTAAAAATTATATATAAATATTAATGATGAAAATAACTAATTTTTTTTAATATATTATATTTGAACAAAATTATTTTATTTTCCCACTATACCATGTGTTTATATAAAGTAATAGTAAGAGAAGTATCATATTTTCCTTTAAAATTTATTGACAAATTATATGGTTCATATTCTAATAATGTTGGAAAATATAATATATTTTAGATATTTTTATGTACATGTTCTAATTAAACTTCTTAAATATAATTTATATAATTTTTTAGGTCACATTCACTCATATAATTTTAGTATAACCCCTAGTAAACAAATGTTTCCTTTTATAAGGATAACAAATTTTTACTCCATTCAATATTCATTTTCATCAAAAATTATGTTTAAAATATTTCTAAGTATTATTTATTCTGATTAAAATCATAAAATATAATTTTCCAAATTCAAATCACAAAATCTGAAAGATTAAATATGAAACTTAGCCCACACAAGTAATGAGAATTAAATTTATTAAATTTTAATAGTTTTCAATTTTACTAACATTGCATATCAAAATCAATATGAAAATGATTTCAATTAAAATAATTGAATTAATTTATCTAAATTTGAACATATATTACAATAAATACATATGTAAATTTTATTTAAAATTATATTTCTTTTCAATAAAATAAAAATATTTAGTTAAAAAAAATTCACTATAAAACATAAAATTATTTATTATAGGAAAATCCAAACTAATTGAAAATTAGATAATTTTTGTAATATGATTTTAATAATAAAAAAAATATTTTAACAAATATTTTTCTAAAATATTTAAAAATTAATTTGAAATTAAGCTCAAAAAATCTAACTAAAATGTGCTTTTTATACCATTTTATGTATGCATCAAAATCAATCAAAAAATTAAAATTATTCTAAAATAAATATAATAGAAAATCATTGGGTGTAACAGAATGAATATAGAAGGAAATGTTTCTTGTAAAATTTATATCTATAATGTGGTTCATACACATTAATTGAGATTTATTGCTTTTTCTTTAGAGATATGTGTTTTTAAATTACTTATTTATATTAGATAACATCATCCTCAGTTATATAAGGATGTTCATTATTTAAAATGTATACCCATTGGCTTCTCCCAATGCATTAGGTTTGATATCTTATGATACACACACTCAAGACTCAATTTTTATGAAGATTAAATTTATATATGCAGTAATTGAACTTCGCAAATAGGAATCTATAAGATAATCAAATCTGATAGAGATGATTTCAATTTATCACATCTCTTGTACACTAATTGAATCAAGAACCCTTTAAATTCTTTAAAGAATTACAAATCTCTTATCGATGTCAATTTTTCACATTATGAATAATTTTATGGGAATGGAATTAGATGGAGAAAGTGTTTTATTATTTTTGGTCATGAGATATCTATTGAAAAGTATGTAAAATAACTATATTTTTTAGAGTGAAGATATATTTCTATGATTCAACAATCATAGTGTCCCCTTATTTTTAGGGAATATTTTGATGAGAAATCCATGGGACTATATTCTATGGTATCATCACCCCATTACATTGGTGGAAAGGATAGTTTTGTCCCATGATTAAAGGGGTTTCATAGTCAAGATGTTGATCACATATAATTTTTTTATTTCATTTCAATTTAATGGTGTATTAGAATCCTTATATGTGATCTTCATTTCTTGATAAAAAACATTATATTCAATAGGTAATCCCATTTAATATAATAGAAAACTATTGGATGAATGGATTTTATAAAACCCAATGAGATATGGTGTATTAGATTTATTGATCTTAGGATAATAGAAGATTTTTTTATTAAATAATTCACTTTTATCCTTATCAATTATAATCACTCTACCATTTATTGGATATAAAAAGGGTCAGAATGATGATGTTTAATTTTTACCTTCACTCTTATATATCAAATATCTGGTCTTCTATGAATCACTCTTTTCTTGATATCCTACATAATTCTAAATTATTTTTCATTAGGAATTTATAAATCTATTTTTGGGACACCATATGGTAAGACAATCCTTTTAGAGATGCCAGGCGTATTTCTTTAAACATGATTCATATGAAAATGTCTAACCTCTAGAGATACAAAAAAATTATCCATGATATTTTCCCATTATTATATTTTCTATGAATTCAAAAATACATCTTCAGGGAGGCATATTCTTCATATTAGAGGTCTAAAGATAATATTCAGTTCAATTCCAAATATGAATACATAATGGAATCTGATAGATCATCTATGACACCACTATGTGTACTAAAATTCATGGAACATTTTATATAGAATTTATTCCTTCTACTTTTGTGGATGATCTAGAAACATAGATTTCCCACAAATGATTAATTGAGGATGGTGTACAGTAACTAATTTTAACACATCCATTTTTTTAGATATGAGGTGACTATGAAACACATTTTTTGGATTTAGGGTTTATAAATAGATATATTTGTACATAGTAAATCTATTTAACATTAAATTATGAACATGTATGATATTGTAGAACTTAAAGGTTCTCATTGGATGTTTTGGATATATTGGACATCTTGAAAATCTCCTCCATGTAGCAACATCATATCATGTCTCATCTTTCAAGTATATATGAATTTCAAGACTGTATAGAAACCATCTGTTATCCATCTATGCAAGAATCCATTCCTTGAATATGTAGCTTCTTACTAATTCACAATTGAATATGGGAATCAGTTAGATTATTATCAAAGACCTCAACATCTTATAAATGTTGAGTGTTTTGGGAAGTCACATGAAACTTATTGTCCTTAAATATTTCCAATGGCGTCCTCTAATACAATCATAGTTGAAGCTCAATGGTGATTCTTCAGCCTCTCACAGATGAGGACACATATGTTATGGAGGTTTCTTCTAGACTCCCCATAAATGTTTCAAAGGTTGATGTCTTCACTATTTATGAATTTTAATCTCTTATGATGAAAAACTATGTTCCATTATATATTACATTTAAATTATGTTTATAATAATGGGAATACCTGATTGAATATGACTCTAAAATTTCTATTAAATCCATCAATAAAATAATAATGAATGTTCGTTCTAAAATTCTACCTAATGTGATTGAATGTATCAGTCAGAAAAATCATATAAATTTTATTATTTCACATTACTATAAAGAAGAGACACACGATGTTTATTTATTATCGAAGAGAGAAATCATGAAATTAATATTGTATGGTCCATTTGGACACCTGAATATTATGTATCAATGGTCAATAACGATATGTCTAGAGTGAACGACTCATGTATTAATAAAACCCATTATAATTACTTACATGTCTATTTATGTTTTTCATAATATGGGATAATATATTAAAATAACGAATTTAAAATCCCCCACACAAGTGATTATCATAATAAATTTCATAAATATGTCTATAAATTTCACAACCTAATCTCCCAAACCCACATACCTGAGCCTATATATCATGTTATACATTAAAAATATATATAATGAGTTACAATATTAAAAACCGCCCACCTATAGATAATATAATGTAAATAATAAATTATTTAGGGTTGATTAATTCGTAACCCATTATATTTATTAACATTAAAAAGATCCAATATATGGGACATAAAATAGATCACATCCAAAAAACATAGAATAGAAGAGATTAAATCGTTTGTGATGTAATATTTCCTATCTATGTAAAATGAAATTGATTAACCATGACATTAACAAAATATATTATGTTATAATGTATAAGGATGGAAATAAAACAATTTGAAATATATTTTTTGTCATATTATTAAATGGAATGAGATTTTATGTTTTTTGAGAAATTAACTTGGATGTTTTATTTGATTGAAATTAATAAAATATATATTAGTGTACCAATAGGTAAATTGTGTCCAGCAATCTGCACACTCATAGAGGTCCATCCTACACATCATTATTCAATGTAACTTATATGGTCACTAGATTATAAATAGGTTCCCAATGCCACCCACTAGGTACCTAGTGGTGTCTTCTGGAAAATTATAGTAACACAAAAACCACTTTAAAGTCACAGACCAAAAAAATATCTCCAATGCCTCAAAAATATATGAAATCCACCAAATATATACGAATATAATAAATAAAATAAAAAAACTACAATATAAATATTATATATTTACTAAAACACTACACAAAAATTGTCAAAAACACATAAAAATATTTACAGATCTTACATATAAAATATATTATAGAGAATTTCTCTTGCATGTGAACACACTAATCTTTTATGTAAGAAAATACATCCTTACCACCCCCATTAATTAAGATAAAATAATTTATTGGGTATGTACTCATACCCTTTAAATCCTCTTGGATATCCCTTTTAAAAATGTTAAATCAATATCTTTTTGTTATTTACATACTTCCATTTTTACATTACCAATTAAAATTAATTCTATTTGATCAAGTATTCATCTCTTATATTTGCCCAGTTGAAACTCTTTCTCCCTATTATTAACATAATCAAATCTATTATCCATTGAAATTTTACATGGTCACTATTCACCAACACCCAAAAACTATTTTATAGCCCCAATCAGGTCACATGATTCTCATTTAATTAAGAAAATAATATATCTATTATCAATATATCAATTAAATTTTTATTTTGTAAACATTTTCCGAAAAAACTACTCTTAAAATAGACTTCATTTTTCTTCAAGACATCAACTTTAACCATTTTTAGTTCTGATATCTTATATAATCGAAGATCACCATAAACGTCAACCGTAATGATAATAAACAGTTGTTTCTATAACAACCATAGTAATGAGAAGTTTTGGATAGATAAATTGCCACTCATCCTATTTTTGTGATATAAAATAAACATCTATAATATAAAATAATGATAAATTATTACCAATAAAAATTACATATTAAAAATAATTACTTTTCATCCTAAAACATAAATATTCCATGATAAACAACTTGGAATGAATTTTTAAAAATATTGTCTCATAGTGACATATGTAGATTATAACAAATAGTGTAATGTATTATCATTTATTCAATGATAATGAAAAATTATACCTATAATTAATTATTTATGAATAATGGGATCATGGAATATTTTATACATGTTATCATTTTTATATAAATTATATAACATAGAAAAAATATCCTTACTACATTTCAGTCAGTTTTCCCATTTCATAAATATCATTATTTTATCATTAAACATAAATAATTTTAATTTAAATTGAATATTCATATAATTATATTTCATAATTATATCATAAATAAACAGGCTTCTAATTTATGTCTGACATCAACTAAATGGTAAATTTTTCCTTAAAAACATAATAGATTCTTTATAATTTATATCTCTATTTCATCAATATGAAAAATTTAATATATTGTTTATATTTATAAAATAACCCAATTACCCATTGAAGATTATAATATATAGAAAGGAAATTATAAAAATGTACAATAGTTATATATTAAAAACAATTCATCATAAAACATCATAATCATATACTTATAATGTTAAAACATCAGTGGAAGTAAATTAAAAAAAATTCCCTCAAAAAATGACCCCCCAAAGACAGACATTCAAAAAATTGAAACAAAATCTTATACGAGGTGAAAAATGATGTCTGAATGAATTATCACAACCAATATTTATTTAATTTATTGATGAACATCAAATAAAGAATGCATTATATTTACAATCAAGGTAAAAATAACATTGAAAATATATGATATTAAGCCATCATCTGGAATTCAAACACATAAATGGTATTTTACAAACATTTTTACATCGATAAAAAGTGCA
Organism: Viscum album; assembly: GCA_963277665.1. Classification (NCBI taxonomy): domain Eukaryota; kingdom Viridiplantae; phylum Streptophyta; class Magnoliopsida; order Santalales; family Viscaceae; genus Viscum; species Viscum album. The sequence goes on from OY728167.1 coordinate 949,277,892, forward strand.
CAAAGTGGATTATATATCCCATGAATGAATTTCAATTATTTTCTTATACACTACCACCATACCGTAGTCCCACATGACTTGTGATTAAAATGGTTCACACAAACCTTTACAAATTAATTCATTCTAAATTAACTCATTAATAAATTAGTGAAACATATATAACATTATGAAAGGAAACTATATTTAATAATATTTTAACTCACTCTATCATACAAAATAATCCTTTTCAGTGCCATTTATAAACAATAAATCTCATAAGGTTCAATTGTAAATTACTAATGAAAAATAATTCATTAGAAATCATTATATTTAATAATAAGATTTTATTGAACTGGAAAGTAATGGATATTCAACATGATTAAATTAATAGGAAGTTAATTTTTTATCATTAATGAATTAAATTAAATAAATACTTTCACTATTGATCATGCCCTAAATTCAGAATTATCTAAAATAAAAAAAAGATATTTCATAAAACAACTACTGAAACCAATGAGTATAATTTATTATGAATATTTTTATAGTCCATTAGCATACTAAAAAATAATAATGTAAACATTACATGATACATAGTTTCAATATAAATATTAAAATGATCATAATAAATTATATCAATAATTTTATCTTTGGGACTATACATAAATATAATGAGATTAAAATTATATTAATTTTTAATAGATAAACAAATATTATTATCTATAAATGTTGGTATAAGGATCATAATATTCCTTATACACACACTGCATGATCAAATGTTATAATAAATACATTACACGATGAATTTTATACCATGTGAAATGACTGAATATAGACACATATATATTTCACTTTACTATAAATTGCATTTAAGAAATTCACAAAAAATACCATCACCCAAAGGATTATAGAGGTTTTTATCTGGTTATTTTATAACCATCATGGAAATAATTCATAAAGGTTTTTACTCATTATAACATTCTAGGAAAAAAGGAAAAAATAAAAAAATTCATTTCATGGAGAATAGAAATAGAAAAAATGTGTGATATCATATTATTAGTATGTGAAACGATTGGTGAAATCAATCGAATATCACAATTGAGCATCAAAAAAACATGTGCGTGTTACAACATTATAATTATAAAAGGACACTAGTTATTGAAATAATAATTAGCTAAACTTAAATCATGCATCATGTGTCTGGATACATCTATGCATCCTAACATTAAAAGATGGTAATAGGTACTAAAGTGAAAAGTATAAAATCATGATCCAAGAACAAAATTATGATAGAAATATATTATTAATGATATAATTGAATAATGAAATATGACTATGAAATAGTAATCATAGAATCACAACAAATATTTCAATAATTAAGAATTATATAACCTGGAAAAAAATAAAAATGTGAGATGGGTTAAAAATATATAACTTGGTGGAATCATAAACATATAATACAATTTAAATTGTTAATATTTTAGAATGTTTCATGATTAATATTGTGATCATTTGAAATTAACCTTTCCTAACATTGTGAACATTTTCAAAATGTCCATAATTAATATTTTGAACATTTTGTTAAGTAGAATGATTATAATTGTCAACTTATCAATATGGTCCAATATTAACACTTTTATCATTTATATAATGTCATTGATTAACACTATGAACATTTACAAAACATCCATACAAACTAATTTTATATTTTAATAAGGTATATGCTTAATATTTTTTATTCATAAATTAAGTTCATGATAATCATTGAAAACATTTCCATATGGTTTATACATAACAGTGTGAACATTTCAATTTGAATAATAAATTTCATTTTTATCTAGTATGATATAATAAATTACAAAAATTCAATATGTGGAAATATAAATTTATTACCATCATGCGCTTCATATATAACCATAATTTTTTGTTCCATGTGATGTTGACAACATTTTTTATTTCCATAATATCATTACTATCTTTTATAAATGAATTTGTTTCCTAAAAAATTAGTAATACCGAGAACATGTTAATAAAAATTAATAAAGTGTATGATACGATTAAATAATATACAAAATGAATATTTTGAATCGCGAAATGATATTTATAGTCAATAGAAAAAATTATCACAAAGTTATATAATTACATAAGAAAATGTGAAGAAATTAGTTTCTAATATATATTTGGAAATAAACAACTAAAAAATAATTGATATAATAAAATATATTAAAACCCATAAAAATAAAAAAAATCACTAATAAAAATATGATAATATAATAGAAGGAGGTTATGTGATTTTCTAAACCCGATTCACTCAAATTTATCCAATCTCAATTAACCATATCGGGTCAATAATACTTTTAAATATTCCATATACTAACAACTAGAACTGAGTTTCAAGGGATGTATGGTGTGGAGAGAATAAGCTCTGTAAAAGAGGGAAACTTATTTGTAAATGATGAGTGTGTTGTTGAAATAATATAATTGTTAAATATAAATAGTGTTATAGAAAATTAATAAACATTATATTAACATGAACTAAACATAGTAAAAGTAGTAAATCAAATATAGATGATGTCATGAAGAGAGTAATAGAAAATAATAACATTATTCATCAGTTATCTACTAATACTTTATATACCAAATGGAACAATAGTGGAAAAACATTCTCTAAAGGAATCCAGAGAACTGGATCATTCATTAGATCCCAATATCTTATACTAAAATGAATCAACATATCATTACTTGGTGAATACTTTTATATTAACCATTGTTAATGATTTCTACCTGAGAAACATTCAGATACCTAAATATGGTGGGAGAAAGACTCAATTAGTTTCCACCCATAGTTTTTAATTATATTCTTTTGAATGAATATTTTTTATAGTAGTATGATGTTTTAAAAATATATAATATTGGAAAATTGTAATGTAGAATTCTATTACAATATAATATAAGGATATAAAGAGTATCATTTATGTACTATAATGAAGAAATGTGTATAATTATGGAGAGCTATATTAAATTACCACCAAAGTTGTATTATATAGTATATCAATGAGTTTCATACTATTGGTCGGCCAAGAACCAAAGTCCCATGTAAAATCATCTACATCAAGTTTGAGGAGCTCAATTAATGTAATATTGTTAGATACTTCATTGGAGTCCAATGTAATAATATATAACTACCCAAATTTAAATACACATTAATTTTTGATTTACTATAAAATGTTACAAAAAATAACGATATATATAATTGTGATTCAAAGTTTATATTAGTAATTAGATACATATTGTATGATTATTTAAATTAAATAAAACAATATTATTTAAATATTTCATATTATGTCACTATAATCCACGGGTATTATTAAACAAATTGGTATAAACTAGTAATTTACAAAATAATAGGGTCAGGTATAAATCCGTGTTATGAAATAAAATAATAATTTAATATAGTTATATAATAAATTTGATATAATATTTATATTAATGTAATAGAAGAGTGGTGAGAAGCATAATCTTTAACAATGATGGATGATATAACATTCTAACATAATGGATATACTAGAATGGGGAAACACTATAAAATAGGACATAATAAGAATAATCCAATTCTAACCCCAATATATCTTTTCATAGTCTTATTAATATAACTTCTCGCTCTAGATACATTTAATCTCATGATAAGAAATAATTACAAGAGGAATTGGCGTTATATATAATTTTTGACTCACCTATCACATAAATATTATGTAAATTCATATGTGTTCAACATATTTCATATAACATAAAGATTTAATTTTTTTAATTTCAAACCCAAAATCAAGTTGGGTGGGTTTTATACTTGTAAATCCATAATATATTAATGATATATAAAACTTGGTGAATACAACTGAGTGTTTGTTGATATGGGTTTTCACTATACAAAAGTTTGATATGGATTATCATAGGATTTTTTGGTAGCACAGAATGTGTATAATGATTTATCAAAGGGTGATTTAGAGAAATTGGGTTATATCTATAATTTCCGATCATAATTAAATTATTAGTTATGTTTCAAAAAAATTTACAAACACAAAAATTTGGTATAGAATGTAATGACACAAACATGGTTCTTAAATAATGAGGAGAAAGGGAAGATCCCTTACCTTTAGAGTGCTCCTTTAAAATCTCTTGATTGGATTTTTATATTCATGGTTGAATGACAGCATGCATATAGGGATTTATGGATATAGTATCATTATGGAACATGTGATTGTAGTGAGGTAGAACTTGTTGTTGTGTGGGTTTATATAGAAGAAGAGATTAAAATTAATAATTAAATTTTCATTACGTTTTTGAATCAATATATTAAATTAATATAAACCTCAAGCCATGAAATAGATTAAATAAATTATTATCTCCTAGGATGAATAAATTTAATTTTTTGAGAGAAAAATAAACAAACATGTTGAAATAATAACTCTAGTGATGTGGATGTGTGTCCAATGATTTGATTTTAAAATTTAAATTTATAATATAGAATGCATAGGATTCATTTAGGCTTTATAAATATGAAAAAAAATCCAAAACATGTTATTTTAGATGGTAACGATAAAATTTTTCATTCAAAATCTTTATATTACTTATTACATGTATTTTTTAATTTTATTATTTTAGAATAAATATAGTATAATTATATCATATTTATTTGTTCGCAAAAATTCAATTGTCTATGAAAATTAAGAAAAAACCACCATTGGAAAATTAAATGTGGAAATTTAAAAAATGAAATTTATTTTGTCGTTATAATAATATTAATATGATAGTATATAATTCTTAATCAAATTACTATTTATTATAGAATATTACGTTTTTATAACAACTATTTTTCTGTCCCATTTAAAACCTACATTTCACTTAATAAATATATAATTTATTTTTTATTCAGTAAATAAGGTTTAATAACAATTTTTTATTAAAATATAATTTATTTCAAAATTTATTGAATTATTTACTATTAATTTTTTAATATATGTATTTAACCCAAATACAATTTATGTTTCATCATAAAAAATTCAAATTTTTATCAAACTCATTATAAAATCATTTTAAAATAATTAATAAAAACGAAGAAAAATATTGAATGTATTATTAATGATAAAAAATTAAATATAATATTGTCAAGATCCACACTAATAGTTATTTATTAAACCAATATATTTATATAGTTTAAGGTGTACAATTGTGATATTTTTATTGTGGCGGTTGGTGAAAATTGATTGTGATGTGATTTGGATGCGCATGATATTCTCCAATAATTTGTTTTCTTAATATTTTACTATTGAATCTTAGATTGGTCATATTCAATGGAAATTCAAAGTGATTTTATAACCCATTTAAAATATAATTAATGGGTTTAATGTGATACATTCCTACAGGACAAAGTGATATCTCTTTCTGTTTGTGTCATTCGGTCTTTTTAAAAATCCATAATATTGTAATCATAATTGTACTATAAAATGGATATATAAATTTTTTTATTCTTAATGGTATTTTAAATATGAAAGAACATGTAATGGTAAAAAATAACAAAAATAGTGCATTTGTCTTATATAACAATGTCACAAATAATGTATTTATTCATTCAAAGAGGGGATCTCAATTATAAAAATTTTTCTTGTTACATCACTACTCATTTTATAAATTTCTCCAATTATATATAGATTTAATATGTTTTCAAATATAAGGTTATTTATATATAATCCCTTGTTTTGGTTCTCATTCCTTAATCCCAAACATGTGGGTTTTTAAATATTGATTGAGTATGATAGATTTCAATTATATTTTAAATTTTTCATGATAATATATGATCTTTATTAGATTATATTCATAAGAATGATCATTACCCAATGGAAAAAACCTATATATCTAGTACAGGTGCAAGGTATATAAACTACTTCCTTAAGTAGAATACATCTAATACATCATGTATTTGAGATACTTTATGTGGGAGTCCAAGTTAATAGTCCACCACTTATATTAATCAATCATCTCAAAGAGAAAATTTTATCTAAGAATATGATTTCTCTTATTCACAAACCTAATTACATTATACATTGGTGATATAAGAGGTATAAAAATATCTCTGATATTAAAATATAAGCCATTTTATTGAATCCTTTCATTTATTTTCTATTATATTTAGTTGAATTTTATGTGACATTGAGTGGTTTAATACTTCTCAATAGTATCTTCAAAAATACGAGTTACTATCATTTTCCACTCTTTAAATCCATCCTAGAATGTCAATGTTTGACTCCTATTCCCATAAAAATACACCTAAAATATTAGGTGAAACATTAAAATAAAATCTTATTATATGAGAAATCTACTAGTGGAAGGTCATCAATAGATCATCATTGAAAATACATTGATATGTTTATTAGTATATAATTAACAGTTTTAATGGATCTTTTAAACTAGACCACCACCTGAGGGTGATAAGCAGTTCCAATGATAATCTCCATATCAAATTCTTGTATATGGACTCTTTAAATCTCCATGATATACCACATATCATGATCAGATACACCATAGAGTATAAATAAATTATTAATTACTATATACCTTATGTATATCATGGGGAGTTGGTTGAGATAGAAATATTCCATGATAGAAATGATATTCCTTGAATTCGTAAGGCAGTCGACTGCCAACTATATGGAAATATGGACATTAGGTGTCTTGGGGAGTCCGACAATAAAATATATTTTTATCTTTCCCCATTTCCATACTATTATGGGTAATCGTTACTATAAGGCCCCAGCCTTAAACCTTACTTAATATTGAATTAAATGAATAATTCACATTTAGGATCTTTTTAGGTTTAGAGTTTTAGATAATTAGGACATAACTATTACATCTCAAAAGATTACAAAGTAGTCGCTTCTACTAAATTTCCATAAAATAAAAACTCTTAAAAAGAAACATGTCTAGTTCCATGTTTTAGGTAGCATGACTTTCCCTTGATCCCATCCTTGACCCTATTCCACGTTAAGTCCCGTGAAAAACATTTCAAAAATTTGGGATGAGCATAAAAATCTCAGCAAGGGATACACAGAGAATGAAAACTGTTAGTTTTTCAAAACAACAAGTAAACCATGTATACTTATCAATGTAATACTTTTCACCTTTTCAAAGTAGTAAAAACTCTTCCCTGAATAAAAGTTCATTACTTACCTTTCTGTAACCAAAATATTACCATAAAACCCTTATAAAGATCGCATAACATATAATGGTAACTTGGGACATAAACACACTTAAGTGGAATAACCATACGGTTGACTTCCACACATACTTAATAGAATAGCCATATGGCTGACTTCCACACATACTTAATGGAATAGCCATATGGCCAACTTCCATACCCAATGCATTGGAGGTTATAACGTAACCACCCATCCTGGTATTCATGGCACCACCTGTCATATGGTTTATCACGTAACCACCCGTCAAATGTCCAAGTACCAATATAGAATCATAAAACATAAAACCAATATAAAGGAATGATAACATTTCCACATTTCTATCACAATATATCATAATATAATCCTTTATCAAAACCATTTTCAATACCAATATACATAAAAGAGTATATGGTATTTATTTTATTTTAAAAACATTACGGCTTGTTGAGGAAGCCAAAGACCAAATAATACTCGTGGCGGCGGAAAAGGTCGTTGTCACCGCGTTCGTTAAAAGAAACATTCCTTTTTTCGTTTTGTAAAACACTTCATAGAAAAAATTCCTTTTGTATAAAAGTAAAAGTCAAAGGGGTTTATACACCGTATAAAAGATAGTTGTGTATAAAACGAAATATGCCTCAATGAAAGGAGATTGAGAAGAAGTCCCTTACAAAGATGATATCCTTGGATTAAGGATAAATCAATTACATAATTATGTGTGACAAACGAATACACCAAATATAAGTGGATATTAAGTGTAAAAAAATCATAGGTTACTCACACATATTCATATAATGACATATTCAAGGAGTACAAGCTTATCCCAAAGAATCAAAATTGGGTTAAGAAGTTCCCTTGAAAAAATTTGACAGCCTAACGGCATCACTTCAAAATTCTTAAAATGAGTTGATGAGAAATAAAAAGGGAATCTCATCACTTTGACATAAAATTTACATCAATAAGGATATAAAAGAATATATCCCAACATATTAGTATGTGAATTAAAAACATAACAAAATAATTCTTTTAAAAAGTGTAGAGTGAAAGGTCCCCTTACCGAGTTGGGTAACTTTCGAAATGTACACGCCATGGAGGAAGGGTCATACAATGAAGATGGGAATACCCATAAATAAAATTATACTACACGAAGTGTATAATAATGGGCAGTACATACACCACTCAAAGGAAATTGTGGCAAATGTTGCATAAATCTCACGGGAATAAAAGTGAGATGAACAATCCCTTTTGAAAACATGGCAGCCTAACGGCGCCACTTAAAACTTTCAAAATAGATTGATGAGATCAAATATAGTATCTCATAATATTACAATAAAATTTACAGAAAGTGGGATATAAAATAACATCCCCCATCATAACAAATATAAGCGTAAAATAAGTGACAAAAGGGAGAGTACGTAAAAAGAAAGAGAGAGGTTAAATCTCTTACAAAAATTCGGCAGCCTAACGGTGCCACCCAAAACTTTAAAAATGGATTGATGAGGGAGAATAGGTTCTCTCATCATATGAAAAATAAAAATTATAGTAAGATTAATATAAAAGAACATCCCAATAACAAGAAATATGAGCTTTAAAAGGAATGACATAAAAGAGTGTACTTAAAAAGAAAGAGAGGAGTAAGATCCCTTACCTCGGGTCCGACTTGACTCGATCATTCTTTAACATCCTGAAAAAATAAATGTGAGTTAATTTCTATTTTATTAAGATCCTTTTCAAGTTCATTATTCCTTTTATATCACTTATTTACATTTTATAAACATTATGTAATCATTTAAGTAAATAATGTTTGTTTTGTCGATATTTGGTTCTTAAGTCGAAAGAGAACTTCTTACAATTACATGTTGTTCATGTGGTCAATGGTTCATTATATCCAGAATGATATTCATGATTTGGATATCATATATATCATATATATCCATCATATACATGTATTTATAATTTTACATAATCATTTAGAGGTAAGAAATGAAATGCACCGTTCATGGAGACGGTAAGTCGTACGTACGCATGAACGGTACTTTCATTTCTTTATCATATTAATTGAATTAAAACTAAATGAAAGGTATGTATATTTTAATTCCAGAATTATATTATATATATATATATATCCATTATAAATATGTACTTATAATAGTACATTACATTTGGGGATTAGAAATGAAATGCACCGTTCATGGAGACGGTAAGCCGTGCGTACGCATTAACGCTACTTTCATTTATGTCTCATATATTAATGGAGAGAAATAATAATTATATAGATGTATATTATAATTACAGTATAACATCATATATAATAACTTTAAATCCATCCTTTATATGTCCCACATATGGCATTAACGAATCACATCACTTTGAGGGGGCGGTAGTCCGCAGTTCCTAAAATGAAATTATCGTGTTTACCCACAATGGAGACCATAAAGGTTTGCCACAAAAGAAAAATACAGAATCTTAGGTAAAAAACAAACATATTATATATCATATATAAATATAGTGACATCATAATGTCCACCTTTGAAGGTGTTAAATGAGTTTTGAACAATCATCATTTCGTGAGGCAGAAATTCGCCATCCACAGAAACAGTATGTTCTATAAACATTAGATGTAGGTGTGTGTAAGTGTAGATAGAATACATCTTCTAAAAACATCCTAGTATATTGAAGATACTGTAGTTGTTACAGAAGAAAAGAATAAAAAAAATTAGGGGGTTCGAGAGGCAAAATAATACAAAAGGACTCAAGTGAAGACATTACCTTAAAATCGGGTAACTCCCTTTGGTTTGAGCTCAAAGGCTTCCTTGGGAAGACTTCTTCCCAAAGTGAGGCTTCAAAGAGTAATAGAGGGAAGTGGAGAGACATAATGGGCAGATTTTTTCTGATCCAACGGCTTTGGGATTGTGGGTAAGGAGGTAGAGGTGGGGGCCTTTTATAAGAGGAGAGGAGGGGCACTCTTGGAAAGTAAGCAAATGTTACTTTATTTGAAAATGAGTTTCGGATTTAAAAGGTCCCAAAATAATATAATTCGTGGATAAGGTGATATGGGTTCTCAATACACCCATTCAATAGTTTTTGGACATGTTTAGGTCTTCGATATTACATTATCATTTCATTTTATTTAAATCGTTAAATAATGAAGTCCTCGCTGCATCATCATGATGTCATAAATACTTTAATTTATTTAATGTCTAAAAATTATAAAAAAAATACTATGATGTGGGAAATCTTTTTATCTTTCCAATGACTATTTATAGTCAAAAATATGACTGTTATAACCCCGTGTAAAAATGTGTTTAGTAAAACATTTCATGTTTGTGTCATTTTTACTTTATCATTAAATAAAAAGATATTTATGTCATTTTCCAACCAAAGTGGCTCCATGGGGTCCCCAAGTTGACCCATGGATTTTCCTGGTCGTCCACGACACATCCAATGAGGGTACGACATGTGTCTAGGTCATTTCATTTTATTAAAACATTATTCTTACCTTAAACTACATTAATTACCTCTAATCGCAATTAAAAACTTAATAAGTTACTATTCACCAAAATATTATTTTAATTCCATTGAACCACATTTTAATTCTTAATGACAACCTTGTATGTCGGATTTTTGAAATTCAAAACACAATGATGGAAAATTTTCATTTAAGCGGAAAACTCAGTTTTTATATCTACCACTTAGTGGTTTTACTATTCATCAAAAATTGATGTTTTTCAGAAAAATCCCAAAAATTAACCCTAAGATATATTTGATATTCCAAATTCAAAAATGAATTCTATTTTAAAAAATTAAATACATATAATTCACATTAATTAATTTAATAAATATTTCCCGTTGTCAGAGCAAATAGCGTGTTTTTATGAAACAATAATTATCAAAAGATTGACTCTAGTTTAAGTCTGATTTCAAAGTGAAATTAATTCCAACATCCACTATTGGATTTAATGGTAAAAATATATTCTAATTTCACTTTAAAACCAATTGAAAAGATAATCTAATTATATAAATAAATTAGATTAAAAAGTGGGTTTGAATTGAAATACAACATTTTACACTATTCATTAAAAAATGAACTTTATCGGAAAGATACCAAAAATTTACACAAAGTAAATTTTGATGTCCCGATTCTTATGAAGAGTTTTTTTTGTTCTAATAGAATGTTTAAGAGTGAACAAAACTATATTTAATGACAGTTCGCCATCAAAAGGCGATAAGTGACCCTTTAGTGAAAACTAGGGCATATATGCCTAAAATTGAATTCTTTCCGTATTTTAAGCCTTTATCATTTATTGGATAAATGTAAAAACATTTAAAAACATATATAATCATATTTTAGTTATTTCTATCCATTCCCACCAATAAAACGGCTACATGTTAACTACCATTTAAAATAATATTATTTTATTATTATAGTGCAACATAAGATTCCCAAGAAACTCGTTGTTGCGTGTTGGGTACGCCATCGAGCATAGCGTCCCCTTTAAAGTAATATTAATATTTTATTCACAAATATGGATAAAAATAAAAATTTCATATTCTTTATTCACCTGGGTTGTTACATCCTTCCCCCCTTTTGGGATTTGCGTCCTCACAATTTTCAAATTGGGCCCAGAAACATCATTGATAATCCCACAACGAAACAAGAGTCGGTAAAAAATTCACTTTAAAATAAAGAAAGATAAGTATAAAGGTCACTTGAGTTAACCCATACTAGGATTCCATGTAGGAAAACATGGACATGGAGGAGAAAACATAGGGTCATGTTCTGATGGATTGTGATAGAAAACATGTTTAAGATAAAGTTAACAATAAGAAAATCACAAACTTGTGATGGGTTAAACGGTGTTGGATTCCCCAGTAGAAAAAGTTAATAGACAACATTTTTGTTTTAAGTTACTTTTTATTGAGGGATTTATTTTTGAGCTTAAATAAAACATAAGGAAACATACTTACTTGTCATCTTGACTTTCAACTTTTACTAGATTTCTCACACAGACTCATACTTTCTCCAAAAGACGAGTATTTAGGAAGACTTGTTCGCATTAAGAGTACTATAAACAACTTCTAGAGTAGCACCTAATTCACAAAAAAAGAATTATACATTTCACATGTCTTCAAACCTTAACCAAAACTAAAACCAAAAAGGTTACTACAAGATCAGATAATCTAGAAAAGGATAACCCTTTATAAAAAGAAAATCTATTCTTAATCTCAAAATTTGTCCAACAAAACCCAAAGTTCAACGAGGACCATTCGATAACAAATTTTTCCATAAAATTATTCAAAGTAAAATAATCTAAGATTGAAACCCAAATATTTGAAGGATTTTTTCACATAGTCTTCCAAGTTAAATCATAACATTTATCTCCAAACAACATTACTTTCTCCTAATGTCTCGTATTGAAAAGTAATTAACCTAATAACATATCCTCCATGATAGGTTAATAATTTTCATAAATAACCCAAAAACAACTTACTATTAATTCATAAAATCATATAACTAAAAATAATTAGTCAAACTAACCAGGGACTTCACGTAGTCCAATGGTAGGCGATAAATACCAGTCGCACTTTGGTTGTGGGTTTGATTCCCGCAGCTTTGTCCGACGTGACGGGTTGTCACACGGTCTGTGTGTTGTCCTTTTTCCAAAACTATATAATTCTTAAATCATTCCCCAAAAAGAGATAAAATCATCAAAAATGATAATTACATATTTTAACCTCAAGTTTATCTCATGCATTTCATTTTCCAGCCTATCATATAATAACCCATAATTACCTCAAAAGTAAGGATCATATAAAATATAATTGTTACCTTTATAATTATTACCTAAACTTCCAAATCTATTTGTTCATCTCGTACATGATGAATTATAGAACATACCATGGTTAATTTGGTTGATCATGACTCCTTGATTGTTGGTTTAGAACAACCATGAGATTCCTCATTGAATCCCCCATTTCATCCAGCCTCTTAATCAGAGAACCACCACAGTTTCCTTCAAACCTGTTGTCTCTTTGGTGCCTGCTAGATCCTTCATTTCATTAAAAATAGAAATGTCAGTGTGAGTATATAAACAAATCCATCATTTACTAATGAGGGAGATAACCACTATGATATACTTACTCATTCACTTTATCTAAAACTAGGACTCTTTCGGAAATCCTATCCATTATGGTACTGTCACTTATGCTTAGAGAATACCCTAACCTCTAAAGTTATCTAAACCAACCTTTGAAAACAACTATAAGGCCCCAGCCTTAAACCTTACATAATATTGAATTAAATGAATAATTGACATTGAGGATCTTTTTAGGATTAGAGTTTTAGATAATGAGGACATAACTATTACATCTCAAAAGATTAAAAAGTAGTATCCTCTACTAAATTTACATAAAATAAAAACTCTTAAAAAGAAACATGTCTAGTTCCATGTTTTAGGTAGCATGACTTTCCATTGATCCCATCCTTGACCCTCTTCCACGTTATGTCTTGTGAAAAACATTTCAAAAACATGGGATGAGCATAAAAAGCTCAGTAAGGGATACACAAAGAATGAAAACTGTTAGTTTTTCAAAACAACAAGTAAACCATGTATAATTTATCAAAGTAATACTTTTCACCTTTTCGAATTAGTAAAATCTCTTCACTGAATAAAAGTTCATTACTTACCATTCTGTAAAAAAAATATTACCATAAAACCCTTATAAAGATCACATAACATATAAAGGTAACTTGGGACATAAACATACTTAAGTGGAATAACCATACGGTCGACTTCCACACATACTTAATGGAATAGCCATACGGCCGACTTCCACACATACTTAATGTAATAGCCATACGGCCGACTTCCATACCCAATGCATTGGAGGTTATAACGTAGCCACCCATCCTAGTATTCATGGCACCACCCGTCATATGGTTTATCATGTAACCACCCGTCAAATGTCCATGTACCAATATAGAATCATAAAACATAAAACCAATATAAAGGAATGAAAACATTTCCACATTTCAATCACAATATATCATAATAGAATCCTTTTTCAAAACCATTTTCAATACCAAAATACATAAATGAGTATATGGTATTTATTTTATTTTAAAAACATTACGGCTTGTTGAGGAAGCCAAAGACCAAACAATACTCGCGGCGGCGGAAAAGGTCGTTGTCACCGCATTCGTTAAAAGAAACATTCCTTTTTGTCGTTTTGTAAAACGCTTCATAGAAAAAGATTCCTTTTGTATAAAAGTAAATGTAAAAGGGGTTTATACACCGTATAAAAGAATGTTGTGTATAAAACGAAATATGCCTCAGTGAAAGGAGATAGAGACGAAGTCCCTTACAAAGATGATATCCTTGGATTAAGGATAAATCAATTACATAATTATGTGTGACAAACTAATACACAAAATATAAGTGGATATTAAGTGTAAAACAATCAGAGGTTACTCACACATATTCATAGAATGAAATATTCATGGAGTACAAGCTTATCCCAAAGAATCAAAATTGGGTTAAGAAGTTCCCTTACAAAAATTTGACAGCCTAACGGCATCACTTCAAAATTCAGAAAATGAGTTGATGAGAGATAAAAAGGGAATCTCATCACTTGGACATAAAATTTACATCAATAAGGATATAAAAGAACATATCCCAACATATTATTATGTGAATTAAAATACATAACAAAATAAGTCTTTTAAAAAGAGGAGGGTGAAAGGTCCCCTTACCGAGTTGGGTAACTTTCGAAATGTACACCCCATGGAGGAAGGGTCATACAATGAAGATGTGAATAACCATAAATGAAATTATACTACAAAAAATTTATAATAATGGGTAGTACATACACCACTCAATGGAAAATGTGGCAAATGTAGCATAAATCTCACGGGAATAAAAGTGAGATGAACAATCCCTTACGAAAACTTGGCAGCCTAATGACGCCACTTAAAACTTTCAAAATGGATTGATGAGATCAAATAGAGTATCTCATCATATTAAAAAAAATTACAGAAATAGAAATATAAAAGAACATCCCTCATCATAACAAATAGGAGTTTAAAAGAGGTGACAAAAATGAGAGTACTTAAAAAGAAAGAGAGAGGTTAGATCTCTTAAGAAAATTCGGCAGCCTAACGACGCCACCCAAAACTTCCAAAATAGATTGATGAGAGAGAATAGGTTCTCTCATCATATGAACAATAAAAATTACAGTAATATTAATATAAAATAACATCCCAATAAGAAGAAAGATGAGCTTTAAAAGGAATGACATAAAAGAGTTTACTTAAAAAGAAAGAGAGGAGTAAGATCCCTTACGTCGGGTCCGACTTGACTCGATCGTTCTTTAACGTCCTGAATAATAAACATGAGTTAAATTATATTTTCTTAAAAACCTTTTCAAGTTCATTATTCCTTTTATATCAGTTATTTACATTTTATAAACATTATGTAATCCTTTAAGTAAATAATGTGTGTTTTGTCGATATTTTGTTCTTAATTCGAAAGTTAACTTCTTACAATTACATGTTGTTCATGTGGTCAACGGTTCATTATATCCAGAATGATATTAATGATTTGGATATCATATATATAATATATATCCAGAATATACATGTATTTATAATATTACATAATCATTTAGAGGTAATAAATGAAATGCACCGTTCATGGAGACGGTAAGCCGTACGTACGCATGAACGCTACTTTCATTTATTTGTCATATTAATGGAATTAAAACTAAATGAGAGGTATGTATATTTTAATTCCAGAATTATATTATATATATATATATATATATCCATTATAAATATGTACTTATAATAGTACATTACATTAGGGGATAAGAAATGAAATGCACCGTTCATGGAGACGGTAAGCTCTGCGTACGCATGAACGCTACTTTCATTTATATATCATATATTAATGGGAAGAAATAATAATGATATAGAGGTATATTATAATTCCAGTATAACATCATATATACTAACTTTAAATCCATCCTTTATATGTCCCACATATGGCATTAACGAATCACATCACTTTGAGGGGGCGGAAGTCCGCACATTCTAAAATGAAATTATCGTGTTTACCCACAATGGAGACCATAAAGGTATGACACAAAAGAAAAATACAGAATCTTAGGTAAAACATAAACATATTATATATCATATATAAATATAGTGACATCTTAATGGCCACCTTTGTAGGTGTTATATGAGTGTTGAACAATCATCGTTTCGCGAGGCATAAATTCTCCATCCACGGAAACAGTATGTTCTTTAACCATTAGATGTATGAGTGTGTAAGTGTAGCTCGAATAATAATTATAACAACATCCTAGTATATTTAATATACTGGAGTTGTTACAAAAAAAATGAATAAAAAGAGTTTAGAGGGTTGGAGAGGAAAAATAATACAAAATGACTCAAGTGAAGACATTACCTTAAAATCGGGTAACTCCCTTTGGTTTGAGCTCAAAGGATTCCTTGGGAAGACTTCTGACCAAAGTGAGGCTTCAAGGAGAAAGAGAGGTAAGTGAAGAGACAAAATGGGCAGATATTGGCCGATCCAAAGGCTTTGGGAGTGTGGGTAAGGAGGTAGAGGTGGGGGCCTTTTATAAGAGGAGAGGAGGGGCACTCTTGGAAAGTAAGAAAATGTTACTTTATTTGAAAATGAGTTTCGGATTTAAAAGGTCCCAAAATGATATAATTCGTGGATAAGGTGATAAGGGTTTCAAATCCACCCATACAATAGGTTTTGGACATATGTTGGTCTTAGATATTACATTATCATTCCATTTTATTTAAATTGGTAAATAATGAGGTCATCGCTACATCATCATGATGTCATAAATAATTTAATTTATTTAATGTCTAAAAATTATAAAAAAAACTACTATGATGTATGAAATCTCTTTGTCTTTCCAATTAATATTTATATTAAAAAATATGACTTGTATAACCCCATGTAAAAATTTTTTTATTAAAACATTTCATGTTTGTGTCATTTTTACTTTATCATTAAATAAAAAGGTATTTATGTCATTTTCCAACCAAAGCGTATCCATGGGCTCCCCAAGTTGACCCATGGATTTTCATGGTCGGCCATGACACATCCAATGAGGGTAGGACATGTGTCTAGGTAATTTCATTTTATTAAAACATTATTCTTACCTTAAACTACACTAATTACCTCTAATCGCGATTAAAAACTTAATAAGTTACTATTCACGAAAAAATTATTTTAATCCCATTGAACCACATTTTACTTCTTAATGACAACCATTTATGTAGGATTTTTTAAATTCAAAACACAAAGATGCCAAAATTTCATTTAAGCGGAAAAATCTGTTTTTATAAGTACCACTTAGTGGTTTCACTATTCATCAAAAATTGATGTTTTTCAGAAAAATCCCAAATATTCACCCTAAGCTATATTTGATATTACGAATTCCAAAATGAAGTCTATTTTACAAAATTCAAAACATATAAGTCACATTAATTAAATTAATAATTAGTTCCCGCTGTCAGAGCAAATAGCGTGTTTTTATGAAACAATAAGTATCAAAAGATTGACTCTAGTTTAAGTCTGATATCAAAGTGAAATTAAATCCAACGTCCACTATTGGATTTAATGGTAAAAATATATTGTAATTTAACTTTAAAACCAATTCAAAAGATAATCTAATCATATAAATAAATTATATTAAAAAGTGGTTTTGAATTAAAATACAACATTTTACACTATTCATTAAAAAATGAACTTTATCGGAAAGATACCAAAAATTTACACAAAGTAAATTTTGATGTCCCGATTCTTAATGAAGAGTTTTTTTTGGTCCAATAGAATGTTTATGAGTGAAAAAAACTATATTTAATGATGGTTCGCCATCAAAAGGCGATAAGTGAGCCTTTATTGAAAACTAGGGCATATACGCCTAAAATTGAATTCTTTCCTTATTTTAAGCCTTTATCGTTTATTGGATAAATGTAAAAACATTTAAAAACATATATAATCATATTTTAGTTATTTCAATCCGTTCCCGCCAATACAACGACTACATGTTAACTATCATTTAAAATAATATTATTTTATTATTAGAGTGCAACGTAAGATTCCCAAGAAACTCGTTGTTGTGTGTTGGGTACGCCATCGATCATAGCGTCCACTTTAAAGTTATATTAATATTTTATTCACAAATATCGATAAAAATAAAAATGTCATATTCTTTATTCACCTGGGGTGTTACAGTTACGTCATACCCATAGAAATGTATTGTTACTCGCTAATTTGTTGTCATACCATGCCTCCAAATAAGAAATTATAAATTTTATGTCATAATGTTATCTAATTGTAATTTTTAATTTATATATATAAATCATAGTGAATACTTAATTAATATATAATGTTGAGATATATGCCTCATACAAGGGATCAATCATATGTTCTGGTTTTGATTGGGATCATATTAGGGATCCAAATCATATAACTCAATCATTAGAAAATTATATCAATGGTATATCAAAAAAAATTTATAGATCCTCATCATCATTTTGGACACATTTTATCATCCAACAAATATATGGTTGTGTATATATTTTCCCAAGGGAATATTAAGTTACTTTTATAATTTAGATATAAATCCAATTTATGTCCATGAATATGGGATCCTTTCAATTATCATAACGGATAGGGTTGAGGGGTCCTATCTTTTTAAAATATGTGGATATTTTTACATCATTTAATGGTAATGTATTGAAAAATCACAATCCATGACCAAATATAACCACATTATTTTCATCATATTAACCACATTTTGTCTGAATATATTCATAATGATTTTATGATCTATATATATATCATTTTTTTGTTTAAAGAGATAATGTTGAAAAATAATTACCATGAATACCACTATTTACATTTGTATAGAATTCATTTTTTAGTTCTACTCAAGGATAATTAATTTAATTTAGTCATATAATATCTATTTTTTTCATTTCAGGATTACACAACCAAATCCTTTTTTGGATATATAGTGTTTTTTAAAAATTCATACCATGTGGTGGGTAATATGAGAATAGGTGAATAGATTAACATCTAATTCAACTCCTTAGTGCTCTCTTGACATTTATATGACCAAAAAATGAATCACAATTCTGATTTATCATTGTCATTAGGATTTAATATTGTGATATATTTTTCAAAAATCGGTGATTGCTCCCTTATAATCATAGGAATCATTATATTATCAATCATATATGTTGGTATGAGACATCTTACGATGGCCTCAAATTTTTTTGGATCCAAATGTATATATATTATGTTATAATAATATAAATAATGATTCATTCAGCATTAAAATCAAAATATTATTGTAAGTTTCATATAACGTTTCATTACACAAGTAATTCAATTTTGTATTCCAATATTCCTCATTTTCCAACATTATTTTGTTGTAAATATGAATATATTCAGTAACTAATGTGAAAATGTTTTCGAGGTAATCCCTATGAACAATATTTATTATGTCCAATAATATTAATATATCATTAGTGAGTCGAAATGGATTAAATGTGAACTCATAAATCTCATAGCATATAAAAAATGTAGTATTACATTTATCCAACTTATTAATCATTACACAAAATTAAACTGACCGAAGATCCACATTATAGAAGTATTGGGATCTATGTAGCTGATCGAAAAATTCATCTATCTTTGGATGTTGAGTTAGTAAATTATCTAAATATTACCGAGATCATGATAATAAATTTACAGGTGCATTTAACCATTCCACATCATGATGACAATGAAATTTTTACCCAAAGGTGATGAACTTTTATTTATAAAACATTTATCCATAATCTATGGTAATATTGTATTTGACTATTAGAGCATAAAAGGGTCATTCTTTACTATATTCCTTGATTTTCAAATACTATTCGGATTGATATCATTTGAGAAAAAACCCTATATGTAGAATACTGTACAAATTTTTTTTGGGATTCACATTTGAGAACTCATACACATGGAAAATTTCATCAATGATGTTATTTTAATTGGATCTAATCATTTTACCCAGATATGATTTCTCACAAGGGAAAACATATTTGATTAATATGTTGATAATCATGAAGATTCATCCTTTTCTTGTTATTTTATTATTTAAGTTGTTATAGTGGGTGATTTCACTATCTCAAAACATTATTTTGTCTATGTGCAAGTAAATCCTTTCCATACCCACTACAACATCTAATTCATCTGAGGAAATAATCAAGTATATTTATAGGAAATTATGAACAATTATTTTGGTGCAAGTGGTGTTTTATTATTGGGATTCAACAATTAAAAAATTTTACATGATCAAAGATAACTCAACATACATGTTTAGACGTGGTGTTTAGATAATTTTACAATCTATTAACGGTATGAATAACAGCTTAGAAAAAATCAATGATAACCATATCTTTCACTATTTTAGTCTAGTTATAATCATTAAATTTAACCCAAATTGAATTTGTGATGAAAATTTTAAAATTGTAATAAACATAAAAAATAATACCTGAAAATAAATAAAATCACTCATAAACGAAAATTATTTATTAACATTGCAGTTTAGAATTTTCAATATATCTTATCCATGATAAATTTAAATAAATAACTTATATGTCCATTTTTATTCTCTTTGAATGGTTCATAAAGATATTGTGAATTTAGAAAAGAATATGCGACCGGATTGTCAAAATATGTCTAAATCATGGATCATTTTCATGCACATAGTGATGATCGAGTCTATCTCAACCATCAATTTTCATGCTTATTAATCCAAGTTACAATTATACCAGAGACCAAGTAACTTATAGTATTTATAAAGAGATTTAAATTCTTATAAACCACATACTCGATACATTAAAAATACTATGTTTCATTTTAATATATTTTTTCTTATCAATATGGCATTCAATAGTGTTTTAGAATCCAAATACTTGATAAAAAAGACATATATCTGATTCCAAATATGAGAATCCATACTTTAATTCATATTTATTCATGATTTTTTATATATGGAAACACTTAATGCATCACAAGGTGATTATGAGACCAACTTTATTTTGTTAATTTGGAAAAAATCATAACGACCTAAAAAATGAACACATCAATATTATTTAAAAACTACACATCATGCACTAATAAAACATAGATCTTCTAAAACTACACGGGATATCATAGGGGAATACATAGGAAATGAGAGAGCTATATAGCCCACTAAATTAATTAAAAAATATTATAATATGATAAATTGGTACATATTATCCAAGAGCCATAAAAAGAAATCGTAATAGTAATGATAATCATAATCTACAATACAGAGGAATGATATTTCAGGATCCCATAAATGAATCAAAGAAATGAGTGTAACAAAATTCAAACTGTCATAATAAATACAATTCTAGGGTATCCACCATAATAAAATAACATATTTTGTATAGAATAAACTACTATTTACATTAAATGGTATATAACAAGAAAAAAACATTACCCAATGCAATGGAGTGATATATAATACTTGTCCCACCTATAAAATTTATTTAATGTACATGAAAATTTATGGCACATTGATCAGTCAAATATAGATTTTATTAATTAATTTTCTCCCATTGATTATGGACTATGGGTTAAAAAATCATAAATTTATAATATATGAATAATCTTTACAAATTTGTAAAAACCGTTTATTCGAAATGGGGATGAGTATTCACTATATATTTTTTCATGGGAAACAATTGGATAATTTTATAAACATAACGGGTGTACATAATAGTTTATAAAAGTGGTAAATTATGGTGAAGAGTGTCACTAATTACTTGGTAAGAATATATAATTAATAGAGTTGGGAAAAAACATATCCCACCTAATGTTTTTGAAATAAAATGATTGAAATTAAAAAAGAATTCTTTAATAAATTGGATTATGATTAGATCATTTATCTTGAAGGGGAAATTTTTTAATTATTTTGTGGTGATTCATAAGTGATTGTGAGATCCTATACGAGATATATAGAGGGAATTTTAGAGTATTATTGTCAAGATTGTTTTTTAGTAGCTTCATCAAGATTGTTTTTTGAGTGACATTTAATTACATGGTAGATTATTTTATATAAGAAAACAATTTTTCACAGTTTATTAATTTTTAAACATATGTTTAATAATATATGTAATAAATTAATCTAACCATATACCACCCATTGGATATTTCACATGATTTATACAAATGAATAATGGATTTTATAATTTTATATGTCCATGAATTGAAATAATTCACATCAAACTATCAGTGATGTAATGGTGTTGCATATTTATTATGAATTGATATCACTGGTGAAAAAACTATATAGGGTTTTGGGGATTAGTTACACCATGTCATTTGGTGAATTATTTGTTTCTAAGTAATTTATTCTTTATGATTTTTTTTAGTTCACAAAACTTTAAATATAAAATTTTTATATGAAATAACTATGTTTTTATTGAATTATATGCACCACCATGTTAGGTTTTTACTACATGCAACACATATATTTTTTAGTATAAGAAGTTGTATTTTTTGGATTGTCCTACATAAAATGCCGACATCCATCAATAACTTGTGACACACTCAATGATGAGTTTTACTAAACTATAATATAATTTTTATATTGTTATCAATATAACTATATAATTAAAATTATGTCATTAGAATGTGAATTATTTATATTAATAATTAAATTGTATAAATTCGGTTTACAAGTTAATAAAATAATAATCATTTTGTTATAAATTAATTATTACTATTAGTATAAACTATTTAAAAATAATGAAAATTATTTTATAAGAAATAAATATCAAAACCCATTTTATCTAAATTAATTAATCAATATATAATGTATGTTCTTTTAATAAAATTTATATTCTATATATTCAATAATTTAATTACCCATATCAAATAATTTTTATGTGAAAAAATTTAATTTTATGAATATAAATATTTACATTTCTAACATGTATTTTTACATCCGTTTAATAGAAAATTCATTCTGAATGTTAGTTTTGACATATTTGTAATTATTTTTTGAACAAATTAGTATAATTTTTGAAATAACGATATCAAAACATACATTGGTTGAATTTTATTAATTTCCAGAGAAGTATCATAATTTGATGAATAATGAAGAAACAATAAATTTTATTTGACAAATGATTTTTATTATATTTTATTAACAAAGATAAATAGTTTTTTATTATGATTTTAAAGAATAATTATACATATTAGGAATAGTTTAATTAATTTTATCCCAATGGAACTAATTTCACATTTAAATTGAAAATAAAATCATTCTAATATTTTGAACATTTATCCAACAAAATACCCACATTGCCATTTCATTTACATGATTACTTTTAAATTAATTTCATCCAATTATATGAATAAAATTTTGCAAAAATGATTTATTTTTTCAAATCATAGTATTTCAAATTGTATGATATGGTCAAAAATATTTCTGAAGAAAATATAATTGGAAATAATTATAATTAATTACATTTATTAGGGTAAAAACGATTGTACTTATGGTTAACCATTAAAAAAAGTGTCCAGATAAATTAGAAAGATGCCCAAATCAGTTGGATAGAAATATTTTGACCATATATTGTTTTCGATAAAAATGTAACATAATGGGAGACATATGATGTAAGTGATACCTATCAATTTAGTTAACCTCTTTATATTTACTAGAATACCACTACTCCTATACTATATGATCACTATATAATGGCACTCACCCCCATCAATTCCTTACATAGCTCATGAAACATTGGTTAATGAAAAAGCATTCAATTTAATCCCTCAAATTAAATTATATAATTTTATAATTCTATATTTTGGGATAAATCCGTTCAATGAATCCCTTTGGTGATAATAAATAATAGTTACTAGAGCAGATGAGGTACCATTCTTTAATGTTCTTTTCTGTGTTATTTCTCTCTCGACCGATTCTATAGTTCTTATTCACAGATTATATAATAAAATTAGTACCATAAATATAATTATTTTATTTTATTATATGTTTCAATCCACATCTAAACACACTTCAATCAAATTAGAGTTTAACTAACTGTTCATGTATATGATAGAATTTTCCCTCGCGAAACGGTGTTACTCGCTTTTTCTTTACAAAATCTCAATGTTGGTAATTATGATTAAAATAATATTTTGATATAATATAAATGATATAAATGATTTATTTTTTCTTATATATTATTATATTAAACATACATTTTTTTATTAAATAATATAACTTCTTTTTTGGACCTTTGGAATATTGTCTACTGAAAGCGTTTTGATTAATTCAGTCTTTTTATTCGATGTATTAATGCTTATCTTAGTATATGTATATTACATGTATAATATTTTATTTATAATATAATTATAATAAATATTTATATACATGTATTTCATTCACATTCTTTCATTCAATATAAAATTGAAACGAAAACAACGTTCATGCGTACAGATATCCCACCATCTCAATAAACAATGTGTTCCATTACATATTTACATATTTTATTGAATATAAATAATATTTTTATAATAGGTATGTATGATATTTATATAATTTTATAAATTATGTAAATAAGTTAGTAATGATGTATGTGTGAGGATCAAGAATAACGAATAAAAACATAAACGAAATACAATACGAATATTACCTAAAACCTGACAGTAATGTGGAATTGTTAATAAACGAGTAATATAAATACATTATAAAAACATATATGGTATTAAATATAATAATTTTTTTAAATTTTTAGATGTATAACAAATTTATATTTATTATATCGTATATTTTAACATGTTCTAAGATTGTCAATACATACTGTAAGGGTATTTTATTCTAACTTCTATTTATGGGTTATACATGATATCGTCAGAAGTTATTCTTGTTGTGTTATGTATATACTAAAATATTACATATTATATATTTAATTTAATTTTTTTCATGATATTGTAATTTTTAATTCATTTTATTGTTTAATGGATCTCATGATTCAAAAGATACTTAGGTAGAAAGGGGATTTCTAGACTCACAATTATTTCTGTGAGATTTATGCCTTATTCACCACTTGTTTCTTTTTTTATGGTGAATATACTACCCATGAATATATTATATTTTTATTATACATAATATTATGTATATTTAAATATAAATATGATGATATATCTTTCTGGGGGTTTTTGGTGCAAATCTATCCAAACCAATAAAGTAATTTTGTTTAAATTTTTTTGCGACACAAAACATTTTAGGAACCTATGTTATCATATGAGGTATATATAATGACTATTGAGATGTTATATGAATATTATTTTATCAATACATTTCAATATTTATTTAATTTTATTTTCTAATGATATATATGAAAAAAAAAGTTACCAAAGGGGAAACCTTTTGTTGACACAATCTCATCATTTATAATGATTTTTTAGGATTACGCTTCTGATTAGGAAATGATAAGATACATATATCAAGAAAACTCATTAAATTTAATAACCTATTTTTATTCCTGATATATTCATATCTAATTAAAATTTTATCCACTATTTGATACATAATACGATTAATAATATGGTTTTATGTAAATACTAATTTATGTATGTTTTCAGTTACAAATCTATTTTCCACTATAACCATTTTTCTAAACCTATTTAAAAAATGTTTTACTATTATTTTGAACTTAATTTTTTACCCTGATTTAAATTTTTATTTAAAACATTTTTAAATTGAATCTTCTTGTAATTTTATTATCATGAATATTTTTTTAACATTTCACAAGTTTAAAGGAATGTTTGACATGTATGGATCTAACCACTATCATGACCTTTTTTCCATGAATATTCCCATGAAACATTAAAAGGTTATTTTTAAATTATAATGTTTTCCAAATTATTATAAATATTATAAATTTTATATTTGTTTCCAAGGTAAAAATTATCATAAAATTTGATATGGTTAAAAGTTGTTTTAAATTATTTTCAAAACATTTTATATAAGTATTCATGGTTAGTTATAATAAAAAGGTTTTTGAAAATGTTTTATTATTTAATGGTTTTGTAAAAATAGAGTAGATATTATTCATCATGATACATTATATATGATTTATAATGATTATTTAATGTTTTCCCAAATTTGTTTTCAATGAAAAGGATTTTGATAAATTTTTTTGACAAAAAAATGATTTCTAATGATTATTTATTTCCCTCAATAAATTTTTAAATTTATCATTCTTAATACTTTTCTGGATAAGATAATATTTTTTATATAGTTTATTACATTCGGAGGATATGATATAGGGACTAAATTCTCATTCATTCTTTAAAATATTTACATTTAAGATGTTATATAATTTAGGAAAACTTTTTCTCTTCCATGTGTATTACCATATTAAAACACATTTATTATTTAATACATCATGGGCTATTATATGATAAAATTATTTTTAAACTTGTATCCTTTACATAGGTTAAGATATGATGAAATATACTTATGATACCTTCATTGAATAGGCTAAGATATGATGTATATAAAATTCATATCATTTTATGGATCATGATATAATATATATATCTTACTAACATATAGAAACTATAATTATGAATCAATTATGTGGTGGATAAAAAATATATATCATCCCAATTAATTGTATAACAATTTATATGTAATAAATATATTGGTTTAGAATTTGGACTGAACTCATTTAATTTATACAGGTCATGAACAAGGAGTTACCTCAGTTCCAAAATACTAGCCTGAAATGATGACTGAACTTTGATTAGTAATACAAGTCTAGAAAATGATGTTAAATCAATTCAATAATTTAGGAGTAGAATGGTATGTGAACATGGTTCAGTATAATAGGACAGTAACATGGTGTTAATGTAAAGACCCTGGCCCTAGTATCCCAGAGAATGTGTTTATATTTATTACATTAGCATAGGTATAAGATTTAAATAACAGTGGATAGATTAGTTTTGTTGTATTGGAATCTAGATTACATCCATGATCCTTAGAGTAAAATTTAAATAAAATAAAATAATATATTTAATATCCATTGAGAACACCAAGATTATTCTTGATTATCCATTTATATCATTCATAATACACATCACTACATTAGAGTAATATTTAAACATAATAAAGTGATGATCATAGATTATTAGTGAGGGTAAGTGTGTAGTTGGAGATATAATGAATAAATTAGAATAAAATATAAGAGGTTATATATAACTGCAAACATATGATATTTAACGGTATAATTGATTGTAACAGAGAAATAATAAATAAAAATATTTAATTCCTTGTAAATAATATCATTGATATTCTAAAAATTAAAAATCACATGGAATATCAATAAATTATATTATAATGGGGGAATTAACAATACTGGACATCAAAAACATACCATCAATTCCTCAACCATGAAACCATAAAAAACAGGTAAGGCCTTAGTCGATACCATGAATAGTTTCACTAATGATACCTACTTGTTCATCGAGGGTATATAGGGGGCCCACCCCTCACATTATAAATAAAATGTATTCCTCATACAAAAAGGGTTACTCATAAACATGAGAAACATTCATATTAAAAATAACGCATACTATATGTGAATAATTTAAATATAAATCATGAATTCCCTCAAAATAGAACATACACAATTAAACAAAATCAAAAATCATTAATATAATATTCTATAATGTATCATATGATAAAATCATTAATAAATTATAATACCCAAAAATTGTTATTAACATGAAAGAAAAGACTCTAATAAAGTCATTATAAATTTCATCAGAGATATTCACCTTTTTATATTGAAATATTTTATTTAGAAGGCCACACAATATAAAAATATAAAAAATCCCTGAAACAAATCTACAATCCTTGTAATGAATGTTTCGATACAGTAATGTTTCAATATAGTAGAAAAATATGCTCATGCATTATATGTTAAAATACATTCATTATGTATTATTGTTGACAAAGTCATAGATTACTTTTTTTTACTATAATATTCATTTAAAATAGTTTTATAAAAATAATAACATTGGTAAAAATATTTTTTACATTTATAATATAATATTATGGATAATTTGAATACATTTTCAATTAAAAATGTACATGGATGATCAATATTTCCCATTAGATACTTACGTGTAAACAACTCCAAATAATAAAGAGATTGTAAAATAACCCATACCTTGGATAGTACGTTTGTGAAATGTTATTTATACTCTTTTATAATAATTTATAACTTGTTATTAATTTATTCATGAATCATATGTATATTTATGTTATCATATATTAACTTATTATATAGATTTTTAATAATATTCTATTTTTACCCATGTTTCGATGGGTAAGTACATCATTTTCCTATGCATATTTTTACATGAAATTGATGTTTATTATAAATAGGCTTTATATATTATATATATATAATTATATTAAGTGTAGTTATATTATATTTAGTCATTATATAAATTTTTACAATCGTTATTTAATGTTTAGTGTGGAAAATTAATCACATCGCGTCATGGAGAAGATATGATGTACATATTTAAAAATGAAAGTATCATTCCCATAATGGTGAAGGGGAATGGAATTGTATATTATGATTAATAAATAAGATCATTATCATGTAATATTTTTTATATATAACAATTATATCCATAAAAATACTCATCAAAATAATTTTTTGATGAAAACAAATTACACCATGACGTGGAGACCATAGGTCGTACGCACCAAAACGATGTGAAAGTTCAAAAGATCTTGAAAATATATATTCTCATAGAATTAAGTCAATGTGAGGAAAATTAGATTGATGTAACTACACATGGAGTATAATATTATAATGCACTACCACCATGTAAGGAGAATAAGGAAGAAGATTTAGTAAGCATGAAGAATCATGGAGTTCAAAAAAACATTTGGATTGACAAGGATACAATGTGATCAAATGTAGTCAAGATTGATATAGGGATTTTAAATGATTTATAGAAATAACTAATTATTTAAAATGGTTCCCCAAAAATATATATGAAATTATATAAATTTTTGATATGTAAATACGAGAATTATCAACTGAAAATTAATGTTCTGTGTAATCGTATGTTTCTAGAATTCACGTGTGATGATGAAATTTTGAAACTTTTGGGGGAGGGTATGTGTTATCTATATATCTAAGAAAAAAAGTGAGTTATTGGTTGTTTTTCAGAGATCAATGTTTTCTATAAAACCTAGTATTACAATGATTTATATATATCTGAACAAACATTTCTAGTGGGACAATATTAAGCGGGAAATTGTTGATTATGTATCAAGATTTTTAGCACGTCAATATGTGGTGGATGAATGAGAATATCCTAGAGGTTTCATGAAACCACTTCTTGTTCCAACATATAAATGGATTGATGTCACTCTATAATTTTTCACATGACTACCCAAAACTCTTATAAGGAATGATGAAATATGGGTAATTTTCTTCGACATTCCAAATAGGCACATTTTGTCACTATAATAGAGGATTTTTTACTTGATAACCTTAAATTAATCCATATTAATGAAGTTTTAATACTTCATGTAGAACATATCTCAATTTTTTCTTATCATGATCAATGGTTTACATTGAAATTGTAGACAACTTTTTATAATCCTTTGGATACTAAACTTCATTTGAGTACTTCTTATCACCCCAAACAAACGGGCAGTCTGAAACAACTATTAAAACCATTTAATACATGTTAAGATCATGATACCTCAACTTTAATGATTTTTGGGACCAATATTTTCTTTTGATAGATTTTTTCTACATTAATAGTTTATATTCGAAATTAAAATAGAACCATATGATGAGTTGTTTGGAAAGAGATATCATACACCAACATTTTGGATGATGTTGGTGAACAAAATATTCTTGGACTAGGACATATGGTGTAAAGAAAAGCAATGGTAAATAATATCGAAGCCCATTCAATTCAGGTCCTAGTACAACAAAGGGTTATAGTAATAATCGGTGGAATGATTTAAAATTTGTAGTGGGAGATCAATTTTTCTTGAAATTATCTACATGGAAGGGTTTTATAATATTTGGGAGGATGGGGGATCTTAGCCCTTTGTATGTTTGTCCTTTTAAAATAATTAAGATATTTTGAGGTATGACATATCATTTGGAAATGACTCGTAGCCTTCATGATGTACACAATGTCTTCCACATATCCTTGTTATTGATGTACACGCGAAATCCAACAAATTCACTCAGATCTGATTGAATAAAATTGGATCTTGAATTATCATACTATAAAGATACTATCCACATTCTTGACACTAATGTATAGGTATTTTTGAATTGATCAAATTAATTGGTAATGGTTCCTTGTAAAATACATAAAATTGAAGAGGTGGCTTTGGATCATGAGGAACATATGATGAAGATCTACCCAAATCATTTTATAAGGTCACAATATGGTAATTATAAGGATGCATTTTTTTGAGGGTGGAATATATCACCCTAGGGATTTACAAATAAATTTATTATATAACGAAATGCATGAAACACTAAGTCTCTATTGAACAATTTTTTAATTATAAAAGATTGTTATAACCTAGAAATTAAAATTAATTTCACTACTTCTATGTTTTGAATTTTAAAAAATGGATATACATGGCTTCGATCAATAATATTTTTTTATTCTAATAGGATCTACATACATTTTTAGTTAATAGTACATTGATCCTTTAGAATATAAAAATATCATTATAAAGAGAAATATAACGCTTATGAATAGTAAATCGACCAAATGAATATTAACATCAATCATGAATGTGAAAATTAAATTTAGGAACCTTATAAATGGAATTATTATATATTTATAACATAGTATAATTATATGAATATTTTAATAATTAATATTTAAATATTTGTATTTTTGTGAGTAATTAATATTTAATTATTAATAAATTGATTTAAAATATAATTTATTTTCTTAAAACATTGTTCATAAATAAATATATTTATCTAATGATTGTAAGATAACGTTATGAATACATAGTTATTTTTTGAAAGGGTTATAAAATTAGTTATAAATTTAAAACTATACTATTTGACTGACTAATTATTTAAATTAAAAATAAAATATCTCTTATATAGAAAATTATTTTCATAAAATGGAGTTCATTTATTAATTCTACATGTCTAAAAATGGTTTCGGTGAGCATTTGAAATTTTTGACAAATACTTCAATTTTGTTTAATAGTAAAATATGGTAATATGTCATAACTAATAAATAAAAAGATTTATTGGGTCGTATGTGATTATTTACAGATATAAGAATACATTTTTGGAAAAAATAATGTACATACAGCTGTATATACTCACAATAATTAACACTATTTATTTTCATAAGAAAAATAAGAGAATAATGAATAGAATAATGAGAAATCACCTATCTCCTCCACTCAAAAACCCAACCTCACCCCTCTTCTCCAAACCCTTCAAAGCCGTAATTATTTTAAATGTTCTAACCAAATATTATTACCTTGTGTCTCCCTATGCCATGAGATCATGGTCTTAAAAAAGTGACCAAAACCCATTTCTGTTCGGAGTTTTTCAATAAAGAGTATTGAAGAGCTAAAATCCACTTCATTTTCCTTTTATTTTCTTTTCAACTTTTTTTATTTTATTTTTCCTCATTTTATCTTCTTTCCAATTTATTATGATAACAGTTTTTTAATTTATATACTTGAATTATATCATATTAATGTAATAACCATCTTCAATCTATTCATTACTCATCTTTTTTTTAAATAAAATCATTGTCTGGGAGGTCCCATTTACAACCTTTGTGGGCGACGAACATTCGTTCATCAATTTCATCTCTATCAGTAGTCATGTTAACATTTTTAATCTATAATTCATAATATAATATATTTATTATAACCATTATTATTTTTAACAAATAACATATTCAAATAAAACTAAATGATTAAACTAAATGAGTTATTTAGGATCAACATTATTTATAATAATGAAAAAAATTATCACTAAATGTATTAAATAACAAATCATCGTCAAACCATATAAAAATTTTTATATAACAATATACACATTTTTATGTTTTTAAATATAATATAAATTAAATTTTGTATAATTTTACCAATTCCACATGAACTTCCATACTCATATACAAGTATACCGAGTGTTAAAACCAAGGAAATGAGAGCTTTTTAACAATAAAAGTGTATCCTTTAACTCATCAAAAGGACATAAATGAATGTAATAAAATTATAATAAATAAAATAAATATATATAATGTTTTGAAATTAATTAAATAGTAGATATAATTTAATAATCCATGATGTTATGGTAAAATGTAGAACACATTCAAACATAAGTTAATAGTTTTTTTGGAATCTTCATTTTCATTCGCATTGTGCTTTCTTCTACTAGAAACAAATGCAATTATTATTTTCATTCATATAATTATTATAAATTTTTACTCTATGTTATAATATAATTTATTCTGATCATTTAATGTTTTTTACTAGAAATTAAATTTTTTAATACGGTCTCCTTCTATATTTACCATGATAAGAAATCTGAATTAATGGAAAAAACCCTATTTCGTAATTATTTTCAAGTGCACTGTATTACATCTTTCAATCGACCATTAAATTTTTATAAAAATAGTCAATTCATAATTATAAAATAATGTAATTTTATTTCATGTTTTATAAAATATATCTTCAAAAATAAATCTTATATTCAATGTAAAATAGTATTACTCTCGAAATTTCATTGATTATTTTATAAAATATTATATATATATTTCATCACCCCAATTAAATATTATTTATTATTGGGATAAATGTAATATGATTATCATATAATATATTTTATTAAACTTTTTTATGATCTGTTCAACTAGGGATGTTCTATCTTAATTTCATTCACCAAACTACCCGGAATGGTTAGTGCTTCTATTTTAAGATTGGGGATAATTATTTCATATGATCAAGTTGTTTGGGATCAGTTTGACTATAGATGTTTTCACATCTCATATTCATGTTTTTTAATAAAATGTTTATTTTATTTATGTTTATCCCTTTTTATATGAGTAATAAATTTGACTTAGTACATTATGGGCGTCTCTCATTATTTCCGCTCGATACATTGGAAGGTCTAATAAGGAAAACTAGTTTTTATATTGTTTGAGGCCATACCCATTTATGTATAGTCTCTTTTCTAAAGCATGGAAGGTATTTTTATGGTGTCTAGTGTAAAAACACCAACACCATTTACATGGAGATAGTAAATGTTATTAATACATTTGTATATTTATAAGAAATTTAATACAAAAAGGCATAATATTAAAGTAGCATTGCAAATTCATATACATACATAATTGTTACATTAAAACATAAAAAGAAAAAAATTATATTCCACTTGCAACTTCCATAACTTCTATATTATTCATGCATGTCATGCATAATATTCATCATCGTATCCATGGGAAAAATAAAACACAACCAAGGGGTGAGAACATATGCTTAGTAAGGGTATATAATATAATTTATGTTTTCATAAAAATAATCATTAGGCATGATATAGGGTACAAAAACAAGCGTTTAAAAATAAACCTTATGATAATCTGGTAGAAAATAAATATGAGAAAATAAATATGAGAAAATAAATCCAGATAATTGCAAATAAGATAAAGAACCTTATTCATGGGTATTATACTCTTCAAATATCACATCGTCTAACAAATATTTATGATTAGTTTGACTATGCATGTTCTATATAGATTCAATTTAGAAAACAACCAACAATGGTTATTTTTTATTATTATAGATTGGGGATAGTTATTTTGTATGCTCGTGTTGTTTATAAATAATGTTTTAATTTCATATTTTTCATCGATTTCATCCAACCAATGTAATATTATGCTTTACTATGACTAAAATAATATGATTATAATATATTATATTTTATTAAATTGTTTATGACCAGCTTCACTAGTATAAAATCGGTGAATATGTTCCATTCTCTTATTTTTTGTTATATGTATTTATTTACAAATCTCTCATTCCTTCAATAATATGCACATGATTATTTTTAAAAGAATTTGTTTATGTTATTCTTCATTCCCAATGATTATGTTTATGAAAACATCTATTGTATTACATAACCATTCTAAGAATCTGTGATCTCCCCTTTATTTTCTTTTATTTTCCCCAAGGAACGATGAATAATATTAAGAATGAAATTCATTGATAACATAGTAGTAAAGGTTATTCCGTATATAATTTCATTATTTTTTTCCTTTTATGTGGTAATGTTACAATAAAGTATGTATTTGTATTTTCAATGATACATGACTATTATGTCATTTGGTAATACATTTCATATAAATATACAAATGTATTAATAAAAGAAACTGGCACTCGGAAAATGTGAATGGTGTTACTACACCATACATCATAAGTATACAGTCATGGCTATAGGAAAGACACCATACATAAATGGGTAAGGCCTCAACCAATACCAAAACTAGTTTTCCTCATGATACCATCCAATGTAATGAGAGGCTACAGTGTGTTATGCCCATAATGTACAAAGTCCAATTCATTCTTTATATGAAAGGGTAAAACCTATTGATCATAAACATTTTTATTTAAAAACTTTCATACAATGTGTGAATACATAATTTATGAACAATGAATATATCAAATGAGAACAACCATAGTTATAATGATCCTAAATACTAAAATAGAATAAGGCACATACTATCAAAATATAAAATCATCAATCAAACATAATATCCAATATTGGATGTTGTATTAGATGAAAACCATGTACTAATATCCTTAAAACAATTACAGAAATTATGCTTTTTTTAATTTGAAATCATTAATTTAAAAGGATGCACAATTAAAAAAGAAAAATTTCTGTTGAAAAGAATATTTTAAACCTATTAAAGTGGAATCAATACATTTATGTGTCATGATTGTAGAAACATACCCTTATTTCATATAACATAATAAATATTCATTCTATATTTTGGATGAAATAGTCAAAAGGCACCTTATTTGATGAAAATATTCCTTTCAACCCATTTTAAGAAAAAGATGATCTTCAGTAAATAGATAATACAAAAATTTAGGATAATATTAAATATAGTTTTTAAATAATTTATATGAAACATGTTAATGGATTATAAATATTTCCCAACAATGATTTATGTATAGACAACCCCAAACGATAACGAGATTGTAAAATTAACCCTTACTATAAACATTATATTTGATAAATTTTATTTATAATTCTATAAAATGATTTGAAACAAGAAAATAATTTCTAACATAAAAATATTCATATTTATGATATCATATATGATATTATTATGTCATCTTGTTAATAACATTTTTTGGTTAAGCTTTTTTTGGGTGATAACTATATACTGAAATTTTGCATGTTTTTTCATAAAAGTTAGGTCTTTTATTCATAGAAAATATGTAAATAATAAAAAAATATAATGGTCATATTTATTATATATATAATTATATAAAATTTATTCTTCATTCTTAAATGGTTAATTTGCAGAATTAATTTTAACATTTCATAGAGATGGTAAGTCGTACCTATGCATGAGCGAAAATATCATTCCCTTAATAGTGAATGACTATGGAATTGGATGGTATGTTCATAATAAATAATAAATTTCATTTCATATTTATTATACATATCCATTATGTGAATCATTATAGTCATCCAAATGAAGAAGTGATTAATGAATAATTACACCATAACCTGGAGATGGTAAGGAGTACTTATGCATTCATTGAGACTTCATGTTGTTGTTGGATATATAAAAGGTTTATATGGTTTTCTATTAATAATAATATTTTATAATAATAATGATTCATTATTTATTACATTATAACATAATCAACATTTCTAGAGGAAGAAGAATTAGAAATTAACATGGATTCGTTAGTAAAAAGGATTACCACTTCTTCATATATATTCTATTAGATATCTTCAATGGGATGTATCACTGGTATTATATAGTACAAAATAATCAATAGATTTTGTATGTGTATATTGGTAGGATAAATTGGAAGGGATTTGTCAATGTAGATTTCTCAATGTTTTCCGTTGAAGTGAGGGAGATTCCCAATTATAATTGAGGTGATGTTAAACATTGGAAACTAAAAAAATATTAAATTAATTTAAACTAATTTTAAATTATAAATTACTCAAAAATGACTTAATTCAATTATAATAATAGTTAAGTCCAAAATACATTCATACAATATAAAATAGACATGTTTTTATTATATTTTAAATCGTCATCTCTTTTTTTCTTCCATTATTTATCAATTTTAACTCTTATCACGATATCATGTAAGTTTCCATTTTATTGTTAATATAATTACTATTAAATTAAAAAATATCAATAAATGTGTCATTTTTGACATACTTATATTCATCCAAATCATTTTTTATAATGTATTGTTTTTATGAAATTTATATCTTTTAATACAATAATATTTATTTTAATATATCATTAGGGTCAATTTTGAAACTAGACATTACCTGAATTTGTTAAAATATCATAACAAAATGATACATTCAAACCAACCATTTTAACAACTCAATAATATGTCAATGTAAAAAACATTGTTTTTTATGAAATAAATTCTATGAATTTATATTTATTTTATTATTTGTCAAATAATTTATTTGATTATTATACTAATTAAACAATTACTACATCATCAATGTGTCTCTATTTAAGATAATTATTTTATAACTAAATCATATATATAAATTACAATGATGTAAATAAAGAAATTACCCTTTTAAAATATTATTTATTTTCAAATATATCATAGATTTCACCCC
The DNA here is from genome assembly GCA_963277665.1 of Viscum album. NCBI lineage: Eukaryota > Viridiplantae > Streptophyta > Magnoliopsida > Santalales > Viscaceae > Viscum > Viscum album. The sequence continues at coordinate 949,315,119 of OY728167.1, forward strand.
ATATTAAAAATATTTATCTTCTTAATAACATGAATGATAACATTAAATTTCCAATAAATTTAACACAAATAATGTTATATTCTCATAATAAAGGCCATGAATGATCTATTAAATAATATTTTAATGATTATGCACTAAAAATTCATAAAATAAAATTAGTAAAACAAATATGGTAATTTTCCTATGTTTATAATATTAATTTTACCTCTATATACATGATTTACCCTTAACTATGGTAATAGAAACAATTACCTATGTTATTTTTCATATTTACAGAAAAAATAAAGACATATATTGACTTAATTAATGTCGATTTATTCAAAAAACAGAATCTATTTAAAAAAATTCTTATCATATAATATGTAGTAATCAATTTTAAATTTATCTCGATTATGGAATGCGAAATATAATAAAGTAAAAAATATTCAAAAGATTGAATTGTTTTTATATCCAAATTCAATGTGGAATTGATTCGATTCAACTACATTTAATTAAAAGGTAATAATTTAATATAATCACAATTTGAAAATAAATAATAATAATTTAACAATAATAATTAATTATACAAAAAATCTATTTTCAATTAAAATGTAAAATTTTATTTTTATTAATGATAACGTAAAATTTAACAAAAAATGAAAAAAACACATTATCCAAATTATAATATGATATTATAAATTTAAATTTTATTATTATTTATAAAAATATTATTTATAAAACTCACAGAAAGTAGATTTAAGAAATTTTCTACATCAAAAATGAAATAGCATACTTTATATTAATACATCATTTTAATGTGTAAATTTTGATTCATTAATATCTTATATATATAAATTATTTTAGATGAATATTAAATATATAAGTTTATAGTGTGGATAATATAATTAGTTCCAATTTTTTTAATGAGTATGTTATATGTTTCATTTATTAATTGATCATCATTTGTTTGAACTCGGTGTTTCTTATAATGTACCAGGATATCTTTATTTTTAAAAGGAAAACATATTGTAATGTATTGGGGTGATATAATGAAACTCTTTTAGTAATAGAACTTTTCCACTAATATATTTTCATGGGTGATTGTTTGACAGCTTGTATGGATTCAGGAGTGAGTTTATTATACTAATAATGACCCTAAGAATAATCCTTGACTACTATTGAATTCATATTTATATGATTATGTGTGTGCCACAAATTCTATATCTAATTTTTATGATATGCTATCATGGAATATATTCTTATTTCTATTATGATTATTGTCTTATAAGATTCTCATATTTATTCCATTATTATTTTTATGATGATTGATATATTAGGTATAGCCTTTTAATGTTGTGATCATCATATCATACCCTTATTATAGTGTTATGCTTGCATATCCCTCTTGTTTACCCTGAATGATCATTTGAGCTTATCCATTTCATATTTCTTCATTCCCCTTATTATTTTGAAATGATTTATTTATGAATACAACAAGTAACGTTATTTAAAAGAGATGTTGAAGATCATTCATTAGGATAGATGATTATGATTCCATGATCCAGAGACACTAAACTATTAAAATACTTAGGATTTTTTTTGTAATGTGCATAATATTATTAAAAAATGTTATAATATTCATGTATGTTAGCAATATGAATCAATGGTTGGTATTAAAGAAAACATTTCTTCAACCATAGGAAACTAAGATAAGAAATCTTTAATGATATACCTATGTATGTTCTTAAGGATATGTCTTGCGATGTCAACAAGGATATCCCTACGAAGTCACGAATTTAAAATAAGTTGTCTTGAGTTTGGAATCCTATTAGTAATTTTACGTTATCATGTGGTTTTATAATATGATAAATGATTTTCATACTATGATTTATGGTCTTATTAAATATCAGGAGATTGAAGGAGTTGGTTTAACATTAAATGATTCATATTAGAAAGTATGGTCATTTTGAAGATGTATTGTATATGTGGAGAACATATGACTAGAATTGGGTATGTTGAATGGGTATTAATTGTACAGTGAAATGAATAGATAATTCTAATGATATCTGAATGGTATAATCTAATAGTATAATATATATTAATCAAAAGAATAATTATTTATTTGATGTTGAGAAACTCTAAAAAATTATTCATATTTTAAATTATTTGAATGGGGTATTATGGAATTATATGATGTATCATAAGTAAGGTTTTATGAATAAAGTTAAGTGATTGAAATGTAAATATATAGAAATTTAAGAATTATTTTTTAAGAATCATGAAGTATATGATTTTTAATATGTATTTAAAATATATGTTAAAATGGGCTAATGAAATAGTAATTTATTTAATGAAATTGTTATTATATGATCCATGGAATGAAAACCATTAATATAATCCTGATGTGATATAATAATATTTAGATAATGATTTAGATATTAACAACTAAATTATATAGTAAATATTACATTGCAAATGATTAATTATTTATTAATATAGTGATATTTAGAATCATGAATGATGTTTAAAACTTTTTTTATTTTGGGAATTTATCCAACAATATTTGGAAATGGAATGAATTAATGTTTTCAAATAATTTTTGTTGTAATTAAATTTATTACCATGATTAAATATAAAAAAAGATAAAGGTATTCACATGTTTGGAATGTGATAACCTTGGGCTCCATTATAATATATTTTGGATTGATATTTTGATTACTTAGGGACCATCCTATCCATGTTTCGGATTTTTCAACTTTGGGAAGAGTTATAAAGATAACCATTTATAGAATTGTTTATGAAAAAAATTCCAATGATGTTATAGACAATAATTTATTATCAAAAAATATATGAATTTATCTATATTGTATTACATGTGATAGAATTTTTTTGTAATCATAACTAAAGATAGATACATTGACTATGCTAACACTCCATGACGTTACTATTTATTTTCTTTTTTAAATATTAATAACAACATGTTTTCCATGAAACACTAAGATGGAACACACCATGATCTATTAATAAGTGAATGTTATATCATATACATTAAATCAATTTTTGTTCACATTAATAAATTTTATATGAAATTTTTAATTTTTCATTTGAAATTGAAATACTAAAATTTACTATGGATCAATTTTTGGTGTTATTCTGGAAATGTTTATATTTTAATGAATATGGATATATTTTTTCACTATAATTGAAAATTAAATTTTGATCAAAGTAATTGATAATTTTACATTATATTTTATTTCATTATGATGTTTAATTATATAATATATACATCAGTTAATCTAATTTATATCATTAAATTAAATTCTAAATTGAAATTGTATTTAAAAACATCTCAATAATTTAATATTTGGTACTTTAATTATTATTATCATTTTATTAACAAGATTAAGATTACATTGTTTACTGAAACTTATGTAATTTTAATTTAAAAAAGGAATTCCCTAATTATAATTAGTTGTTATGAATTATTTATATAGGTTTTTTTCTTTTTGGGAATTACAAATAGTATCTTTTATGATTTTTTTATTACCATTCTTATTGATAAATTTGGTATGTAAAAATAGAAATATATTTATAAATATTATAAATTTACCAAACAAAAAGACATAATTTTATAATATGTGAATTTTTCATCCTTTATTTTTATTGTAACAGTGATGGTAACATTTTATTCCTTTCAAAAGAATATATACCCTTATTACTATTGTATTCAATGGAAATTCAATTATGCAATACTTTTGTTTTTAAGAAGATAAATATTTTTAATATAAGGTTATGTAAGGGATATGTTCGACGAGAAATCATATTTGGCAAAACAATAATTATATATATCATGGTAATTTACTTATAAATTTTTGTGATAAAATTATTTCCATAAATTTAGTCACAATGACGATACAAGAATTGTTTCATTAAGGGATGAATCAAATTGATGCTATAAAAAATTTAAAACAAACACAATTTGATAAAATTAATGTCAAAAAATAACTTTTTATATTACTATTAAATTTTATTGTTTATTTCAAAAAGTTGGTTTGAAAATATCATATAAATGTTTTATTCAAAATGTCATGTAATAATTACTGTCGAAATTGACACTAATGAAAATTTAAAATAAATAATATTTTATTAAATAATAAAAAGTTCATGAAAATATAAAATTTTTCCACATTATTCTGATGAAGTTAAGTATGTGTTCAATAACTCATTTATTGACCGTCTATAATTTTATAATAATTATTGTAACCCTTAATGTGTATCTTACATGATATAACTATAAGAGTTAGAATGGTTAAATAAGGGTTGAAACAAAAAAATGAATGACTAAGAGAATTATCATAATATTTATTATATTTTGTTTATAATTTGATATCAAACCATAATCATCCTATTTTATATGTAAATAATTTTGGTTCAAATTTTAATTAAAAATTTATTTATATGAATTTAATATTATGAGGGTTTCAAAAGGTTCCCCTCACCTCATTTATAACCTAGAACCTCCTACCTTACTTCTTTACACAACTTTGAGACATATATCTTAAAAAATTCTTACCCATTCTCCTAAAAATACCCATATACATGTTCTAGAGGTTATGGTCTCCGAAAAATACCGACCCTAAATCCCATAAAAATACAAGGAAGGCGCAGCCAGGGGGTACTCCCCTGACCATTTATTTAAATAAAGGAAAAAGACAGTAGACAAGCAACAAAAACCAGAAAGAAGGAAAATTACATGTCACTACAACCATACCCGTCCCCATACATATCCTCCACTGAAGCTGTCTCCCATTCCGAGCTTTCATACTGCTTCAAAACCTTATCATATTTCCATCGCAGATTCATCCTCTCCAGGGCTAGGAGCTCCTCATTTCCGCCAGAGGACCTGGTGTTTAACGGCTTTGGTAGATAGGAGTAATCCTTCTTTGGCCTGCGTCGCGGAGAAGTCAAGGCTTCGCGAGCCTCCACCAACTTCGCCTTTTCCTTCCCACCTTGAACCACATCACTAAATGAAGGTTTGATCATGACACCATAGTTTTCTTGATCACTGTCATAACAGTCCCCCCAGTTACCATGAATAATCACCGGCTGAAACTTATCATCCCCTCCACTATGCTTCTGAAATTGACCATTAGTGTCAATCACAGCAAGACACCTTGGTTGTTCCAGAGACTCCTGAGTAACTAAGGCTCCCTGTAGCATATCTTTTGTTTCATTATCCTTATTCTGACTAGAGGGTTCATTCTGCAGCTGATTCACATGAGATTTCTCCTCACCCTGCTCAATTTCCAAGTCCTGGACCCGGTTGACAGAAGCATAAATGAACCCTGCTTCTCCATCCATCCCATCTCTCCTATGCACGCCATTGGTACTATCTGGAGCCTCCATAAGTTCACTGCCTCTGCCAACACAAATCATCATACCATTATCCACATTCACAGCTTCTTTACACAACGTACCATCTTTTTCAGCAATAACCGACACACGCACCTCCTGCTGCAACTCACTGCCACCAAAACTTGCACCGGCAGTACTTCCCCTTTCACAAGGGCCCGAGACCTCATTTGCCTTGGCATGCAGCACTCCATCACCCACCTGCAGGTCACGCTGAATCCTACTGAACACATCAGACACCTTGGGGTTTGAGGGGTCCTCTACGCCGCTCCTCAGAGGCATTGCGGCCCTACCATTCCTATCCTCAGCACCTCCAGAGACCACATCTCCAGAAGACAACACACTCGGCCTGAAAGCCACTTCCATTCTCTCCTGCCGGCTAAAAGACTATCTGTTCAGAAGCACAGAACGACAATTGGCAGCCGAATGTCCCAGACGACTGCAAGTATTACAAAATCCAACCCACGACTCGAACACCACGGGTTGTCTCCATCTGAACTCCTCACCAACAGTGAGCCACACCCACTTGACTGCCAGCCTTGCAACATCCACTTCCACACAGATGTGGGGGTTCACCGGATGACATACAGCCACCGTTCGAACATCAGAACATAGGAATCGCCCCACAATATTACCAATCATGCGGATGATGGCAGGGTTCTGAAAGGGAAGAGGAAGAAGAGGGAGACTAACCCATGCGGCAACTATTGACGGGTCACGATTCATACATAAATCGAAGGACCAACAATGCAGGAAGAACTGGCATCCATTGCAACTACGGGGGGCGCTGGACCAGGCACAGATCAGGTCTTCCTCTGAGGCGAACCGAATCATGAACTGACGGCTGTCGAGAAGCCCAACAACAACACGTTCCTGCAGATCCCACTTCCCAAATATAAATCGGTCAAACTCATCGACCGACGGCCTTCTCCGAGCGAAGCGAGCTACCAGCGTAAGATTCAGAAGATTCGTGGCATCAGAGAACTCAGAAGAAGAAATCGGCAGCTGCGGATCCCCTTGATGGAGATCAGGAACTTTCGGGCATAGTGAGATCTTCGGGAACTCCGGGAGATAACAAGAGTTTGAGAAGGGAGTGAAAGTCTTCCGCGGTGAATGAGGCAGAGACACCCGATCCTGCGCCTCCATTCCGCCTCCAGGAAGGGGAGGGAATTCGTCGCCGAGCTCCATCTAGGGTTTCAACACCGTGAAACCCCATTGCCAGGCTGAAGGTCGCTGGGAATCGCCGTCGTCGAGCTCCATCCCAAAAAATCCCATAAAAATACATTTATAGGAAGCCCGCTGAAGGAGAGATAATCATTTTTAACGACTCCTCCAAGATCAGATCTTCATTTAATTTAAATTTATATGTTGATTCTATTATAATGTTATAACATTAGAATTAAAAATATTATTAGATATTATTATGATTGTGTGGAAAAGTTTTTTCATTTTATCGATCCCAACAAAATTGAAATCATTGTTTGTGTGTATGTATGGTTTACCATCCCCATATCATGGTGTATTTTGTTTTTTTTCATTGTCGTATTATTTGGATGAGTAAAAGGATAAACCTAGTGGTTATTAACAAAAAATATTACATGATATTTATTATATATATTTAACTTACCATCTAATTTTTTATACTTTAATAATTAAGGTATTGATATTATTGATTGTGCATATGTACGACTTGTCGTCTCCACGACACGATGATATTCATTTTCCACATTATATATTTAATAATGATTAAAAAAATAATTATATTTAATTAAATGTAATATCTATGACCTTAATATATTTTTTTAGATTTTGTATATATATCATTTTCATAATAAATAGTAATTATAGAAAATAACATGCATATAAAAATGTTGTAAACAACTAAAATTAGGGTTATAATAAATTATTATTCACAAAAACATATAAGAGGATAATATATGATATCATAAATATGGAAATGGTTATTTAATATATTAATAGGAACTCTTAAACTTTTATAAATAAACATAAATCACATACAACTAATAGAATATTCATGGTATGGTTTATATTTACAATGTCATTATTATTCATGGTTATTTAAACAAGAGTGTCTATTGGGGAATATTTGTCATCCGTGTCTATGTTTTTTATATTTTTTCCCAAATTATAATTTCTATTATCCAAATAATTATTAATGTATATTTACCTATGTTTTAATTTTTATTAAATGATTTTAATTGTTTCCTTTTTCAAATGAGGTATATTATAACTTTTTCGACAAAAATATGAAATGAATGATTTTTTAACTTATAAATATTATGTGGATTTTTATACCATCATGAAATTGAAATACGGAGAGTCATACATTACATTATGACAATATTATTCTCAATGTACTTTTATTATTTAAAAAATTTCATCCATTTATATAAATGATTTCAAAGAAAAATTGGGTAATTATTCTCATTTAAGATTTAATAATTTTATAAGACTATTTTCATATATGTCGTCATCCATTAATGAATATTATTATTAATTGATATAGCTTTATTATGATACCCACTACTGCATTTTACTAAATAATTTAAGATCAATCTGACTATGGTTGTTCTATTTTTTTTATTCAAGGATTATGGTTGACATATTTACATTTTGTATGGTACATTTTTAATACAAATTTTTATACGGTTTATGTTTCACCCTTTTTAATATTAGGAATGACTTTATCATAGTAAGTGATGGGAGGGTCCCGCTCTAGACCCTATATGAATCAGTAGGTCTCATGTAGAAAAATAGTCTGGGTATTGGATGAGACAATACCAATTTATGTATAGTGTATTGTTCGAATCCTTAAAGGAATATTTATGATGTATTCCATTATGAATTACCTCAATATGATATCATTTATTGATAATCCATGTGATTATTTTATTAATATAATATATATGTTATTATTTACATTAAATTATTGTATTTTCATTTAATCTTTCAATATTATAATAAATGTTATATTTAAATGTCATGTGTTTCCGTTATACACCTTCACTTATGGTTTATGGTTATTTTTTTAAAATAGATTCTATTGTTTTTTTACCACTAGTGATAATATGATCTCACCCCTTTTATATAATGAAATTTTCCTAGGATTCCATGAATTGTATTATGAGTGTTATGTACTGTTAATATTTAAGGATAATTGCATTGTCAATGGATTTTTTATATTTTATTTTCTGATTTTAATTAAAATTTATGGTTTCTGTATGTAATCTGTAATACAAAACTACTAAACTAATCAGTCATTGAGGATTTGAATCTTGTATATATGCGAATGTAATAAAGAGATGCCTTAGATTAGGGATAATAGGTTCGAGTTCATTATTGTTGGTATTAGAGGATGTTTAATAGAAACATTTAATACTAGATTTACATAAAATTATATGGGAACATAATAAAATGTTAGACATTCACAATATAAATATAGTAACATCGAAGAATATTATTTAATTTGATATTAGATGGGTCTTCCTATAATTGCATCCATGTCTGGATACTATAAGTGGACTTATTTCTGGCATAGACTAACCTAGGGGTAAAAATGCTGACAGGGAGTGTCAGATATGACTCGGTGTATCCTCGTACATGAAAAAAATGCCTTACTACTCTAATGGCTTTACACTATGGTGGATATTTTTTGGATAATTTAATTTTATTTTCTATATACTATGAAGGATTAAAACATAATAATGTTCCCAAAGAAACTATATATTTTATTGTGATATTAGTAATGAATAAATATTTTAATTTAGGTTTTGTTCTACTTGTTCAAAATAATGCATCTGGATTCATCAAATAATATAATATATTTTTAATTTTAGGAAATTAACATAATATATGGAACTGAAATCATATCATTGCATGTAATACAAGTAGGTATTGACTTCTTATGAAAAACAATGACGTTGTAGCTGGAGTTAACACTCGTGCTGAGAATCATATAAAAAATGATTAAACAACTGAATTGCATTAAAAAAAATAAACATACCCATATTGATAATCCTAATCGAAAACATGGATGAAAAATGATAGACGACTTCATGAGACAAAATCCTCAAAAAATAAATTGGACTTCAAATCCAATTACAATAGAAAAATTGATAAGTTATTTGGAAAAAATTCATTATTTAAGAAGAAAGGAACGTGACAATGTTGTTATGGAAATTTATTGACTCTTGGGATATGAAAATCAAAGGAGGTCATGAATTAGAAAAAAAAGGAGGAAAAAATGAAACATTGAATGTAAGGATCATATGAAACTTATCATAGTAAATTATTTCCATCGTAAATAGTGAGTGGATATAGAGAAGAAATTCATAAGAATAAGGTAAAAAGATGATAATAATGTTATTTAATATGAATCCAACATTATGAGTTCAGCAAGAAATGATACAGATGACCTTCCTAATCTAAACAGAAATATTGTTTGAGTTTTTTATGGGTAAAAACCATTCTGTTGAAAGTATCTTTTTCTGAGTAGTTTTCATTATACAATGATATAGCCACATAAGCAAACACTATAGTAATATAATCCTATATTATTTATGTTTCTGTGGGAAAGAAAGAGAATAATATGTTTCTCATAGAAACTATTATAAATAAAATATTTAATATAGTAATAATGAAATAATTGACCTTCCATCCCTCAATAAATGTAGAATAAAGAATAATGCAACATGCCTACAAGGGATATGAGTTTGTTACAGGTGGGAATAAAAAGGACACCATGCCTGTGTCTATAAAGAAATAAATAATCTACCAGTGTTTGAATATAAAATTATAATGTGATTGGATATTATACAAATTATTTTCCTATGTGTCAATGAAACTATCCCCAAAAGAAAAAGGGAGCAAGACTAATCTTATTCGATCACAACTATATATGTTAAAATTATTATTAAGGTGGTTAAAGGTACATTACTTATCTTCTGAATGTTATATGATGATTAATTTATTCTATTTGATCATTTTATTATAAATCATACCATTATTCATTGTGAAATTATACATCTTACTTTGGATTTAATAAAGTATTTGTTAGTGAAAATTCATAAGCGAATTTTCATTGAAGAAAATATGTATCGAGAAGTACTAATCATAAAATGTAATCAAGATTTATTTTATAAACTTGTCGCAAAAACTATTGTTATTTTATAATCCATAAAATGGACTAGATATAAAAAATCAATGTGAAAATATATTGCAAGAAGAAGTATATGTCAATTTTTTAGGAAGATTAAGAATCCATTATCATTAAACCAGAAACCACATAGTCTAATTAATACCTTGATCCACCACTAATTGTTTTATTAAATGAAAATAATGGTGTGGATGTGAAAAAACATATAGGTATAGAGAAGTTAATCATAAAATCTAGGATATTACTATTATAAATGAATATATTATTGTATTTATAATGGAATCTCCTTGAAACTATCTTGAGTTTGAGATTGAGTTTTTTATTTATTTAATTCATGAATCAATACCAATATAAAAAACTCCATATATAATGGTCTGTTGGAATTATATAATCTAAAGATACATGTATAGGTGTTGGATAAAAAGGGATTAATTCTCCCATGTGTTTCTCCATGGGGATCCCATGTTCTCATTGTCATGAAGAATTAGGGATCCCTGAGGTTGTGTGTTGATTATAGTAAAATCAATGAAATTTAAAAAATGAACAAATATCCACTTACTAACATTTATTTTTTATTTGATCAACATCTTGGTGATAATTATTATAAATGATTGACCTTCATTCTAGATATTTTTAATTTTTATTAAATTATAGATACATTTATAATACAACATTTTAGATGAGGTATGGAAATTATGAGTTTACAGTATTTCTATTTGGAATGACTAATGCACCCTTAATATTTTTGGATCATAATAAAACATATTTTAAGGAATATCATGATGATTTTTTTTGGTATTCATTGATGATATTGTTGTGTATAATAAAATCTATGATTATAATGATAATCAAATTTTGATCAATATTAAGACTCTAATAAAAAAAAGTTATATGTTGTATTTACCATGTTTGAATTTCATCTTTTGGTGACTCATTTTCGTAGTTATATTATCTCCTATGATGGAATCTATGTTGATCTTAAGACAAATTAAGGTTATCAATGAATGGAATACATCAACCAGTATAATCAAGTTATATAGTTTTATTTGTTTATTAGGTTACTAATAACGTTTTGTTTATAATTTTTCATGATTAGTTAACCCATATACTAAGATGAAATGTAAATGGTGATGCTTTTATAGAAACAATATTGTTATTATTGTTCTGATGAATTGAAAAGTAGAATATTCAATGAACCGATATTGACTTCATGATAAAAAAATGAATGATTCTTGATTTATGGTGATGTATAAAAGGAAAATAAATGGTTTTGTATTTATTCATAATGATATAGTTATTACAAATAAACCAAGACTAGTAAACAAATTAACAATAAGACTTTACAACATATGATATTCAGTTCTAATCTTTATTCATTTATCTAATTAACTGTTGGCATTATAAAAATGTTGAAATGTGTAAAATATATATTTATCACAATAGTTTGAAATATATTTTCTCGTAGAAATGAATTTTTATGAGGAAAATGGGATGTCCTAATCTAATCAACTGTTATGATTTCTCTACACTCAACCACCAATGGAAGGAAAATAACATATTTTATTCAATAAGAATAAGGGGTCATATATTTTTGAACAAAATGATAATTGAACAAATAATTTGTTCAGGTATGTAGTGAATATGTATATATATATATATATAAATTAATGGAATGGAATACATTAATAATTTTTCAAACTAATAATAATCAATTTTTATTATAAATAATAATGAATTATCAATCTGATGAAGGAAACTAATAGATGGGGATTAATGATATCTTGATAGAGTGACCATTATTCAATATGGGTCTATGAAAAAAGTAATTTATAAAAACAGAAACTATAAAAATATATTAAATAAATTGATGTATTAGTAATGTAGAACATCTATAACCCCATAGGCGGTGAAATTAATTTAACTTGTTTTTCAAATAATTTAATTTTTATTAGATTTATTAAATAGGTGAAAAAAGTGTGGTTTTATTGATTTGATGAACGTAAAATTGAAATGAAATAGAGATACTAGTTGGGTTTAAAACTTATTTTACATGTGTGACATGGTTTTATAATTTTTGGATTCCAGTGAGATTTGATTTAAGAAACTATGATTATTAAATCATGAATTTTTTATAGTTAATAAAAGGATGAATTGGGGGTCGTGGTATGTCCTCCTTACCACAGGAGTACCAAATTACCCATGCATTGGTAATTTATGTTATTTCTGAATCATGTTTGACTTCATAGTGTTTTTATACATGAGTTACCAAAAAATGAAAATTTTCATTCCTTTTTTAGGGGTTTATGTCTCCAAAAAAATTATTTCTTATTTATTTAATTATCAATGGTCATGATAGTTGAAAATCAAAGGGATTAGAATATGAATATGAAATGTACCAAACCACATATGTAAATAATATAGATAAAATAAATCCAAAAAACCTTCCCCAATCAATTTACATCACCATAGAAGATGGGATTTTTACCCCATAATCCTAGTAAAGATTGAATAATATAAAATGATAAAAATAAATCATAATGAAAACTAATAATGTAATCAAAAGGGAAGAGGAGTATCACTACAATCTGTAGTCTCTTGTGGATTTGAATTTAAATCTTCTTAGTATAAAGAGGATATCATTACTTTTATAGGAACTATAGGGGCTCCACTATTGATGGTGATCCTTTATAATTGCTCCAAAGTTTTTTGATGGGGTCCTGTGTTGAATATTTGAGAAAAAATAAAAGATTAATAAATTTTAAAATCTAAAACATATCTAATATTTTTATACAATGTGAAATATATTTACATGTCATGTAATCATTTAATTATTATTTTCCATGAATTTATTTATAATTCCTCTAAAAACAAATCAAAAAAATAAACATTTTCTGATGAGAATACATGACTTTTAATTGTCTTTTACCTCATAAAACAATGTCATGAGTTTTCCAGGTAGTTCTTGTTTTTCTGATGACATTTCGATGTGTAATTGCATTACACAATGTGTAATCGTTCTAGTAATAGATTTCAAGATTTAATTCATCTTCAAAGATACATTGTCCCATATCAAGCAATGTGAAGAAGCGCAGTGTGTCTTTTAGCTTTGTTATTCACCTTTTTTAATTCATTTATCATAAATTAATTTTTTGCTTCCAAAAAACAATAAATTATTCAAAATTTTCATAATTTTTAAATATTAATTATTTAAATACTTAAATAAATACACTAATGAACTCTAAAATGTAAGAATGATATGCACATATCAAATACCATCTCCCATGAATTCATACATTTCATAATAAATGGAATATCAATATACTACAAAGGATGTTACCAATAACATGAATCAAAATATATTTGACTAAAATAAATTTATCACAAGGAAGATAAATTATTGATCATCATAAGTATAAAATTCATAAATTCCTCATTTTATAAATAATTAAAATTAACCAGGCATTCTACATTCCCCTCTTAAAATAAGAAATCTTGTTGAATCATCTATTTTTATTTTTCAGTTAATTATTCATATTGATACCATTTTCAATTTACTGCACTAGAATTTTAATGCTCAACATGAGATTGAGGCACATACCTCAATAATATATAATGTACCATATTATTGAAAAAAATCTAGCATCTCTATAGTTGAAAGGAAGAATCAAAAATATTTATGAGGGCTTTTTTGTTAAGGTTAAAAAGGATATGATGATCTAGAATTGGTAGGTAAATGATTTAAATCAGATAAAGTGGTTAGAATCTAACTTAAATTTCTTGATAATTAAGAATAGAGTAATGATATTATCATTTCCCCTATTATCTCAGAGAAGTCTTGTAAAGAGATGAAATGAAATTAATCAAACACAGTCTTTAATTATTATTCCATTTCACTATTTTTCAAAAGTTGTGTTAGGGAAAATTCTCACATCAACAACCCATCCCATAATTATCACATCATGACACTATTTTTAATAGTCATAAAAATTTTAATATTCAAGTAAATGGTGATTTTGAATTTCCCAAGACATATCCCATTTTTTTCTCCTCTTTTTTCCCTATCTGGTTTTTAGAGGCTACTATATAAATATAATGAATCCACCTTCCCAAAAGCTCATGAAATCTCCCCCATACTTATATCTTACAAAATATTTCATCAATTCCACCTCTCTCTCCATTTTATCTTGTCTTATGTTAAATAGTAATGAAAAATATATTTAAAAAGAATGAATGGGTAAAATTGATTTATAACAAAACTAATTTAGAAAAATTTCTATTCATGGATTCTAAGGAATTAAAATGAATTAATGTAAGGTGGGTCTTAGTATAATGGTAACAAAAATGGGTGATTAAATCATCATAAAAATTATTATGATCAGTTATAGGTTTTAAAATATAAAAAAAATGTTATATAAGACAACATGCTTGAGTTTCTCAAAAAATTCTATATAAAAAATAATAAATTATTGTCTTATTTGATGCATCAGGAAGAAGATGAAATGTTAGGACAACCAATAATGGATATTTATATGAATACTGAAATCAATTAATGGAAGTATATTAAATTCAATGAATTGAAAAATTACATAAAAATATAACTTATAATGTCTAACATGCTCTTAAAATCATGCTTTCTAAAATAATAATCTATAATCTTATCAAATATAATTTGTTCCCCCATTTTTCTCATTAAACTTTAATGATAATGAAATTTTAATTCATGGAATGATAATTGTCCGAGGATTATTATGTAACCTAATTCATTATATTAAAGATAGAATCATGTGTGAGAATAAAATTAGTTGTTAAAAATAGTAATTAAATATGGTGAATAATTTTAAAAAAAATAAAATTGAAACTCTTACTCCCATTAAAATTGTTTATTTAATAAAATAATTTACACATATTGCTGCCACGTTTTCAAGATGTATAAATACCCATCACATCAATTTATTTTTCAATAGCCTCTTCTTTTGAGTTAGGTTACTTGCTTCCCTCTTGGGAGTTAACTATCCTGTAAATTGAAAATAAGAAGGTAAATAAAAATTCTATTACCAAGAAACATTGAAAATTTTGAAGCATGAGAATACCCACATATAAAAATAGAATATAAATAATGAAAAACAATAAAAATAAGGTTTCCTCTTGGATGTGATTTCTATTTCTATCATTTTCGTCACCATACCTATACTATTTTCAACTCATGTGATAGATGATTGATTTTTTTTTACCTCTTTAGGGTCTATAAATAATCTCATTTAGGTTATATCTATGTACATCATCCCAATCCTTCTCCTTCTAACATCTAAATTTTTCCATACATTAGTACTTTATTTACCTCTATTGAAATGACCAAATTTTTTTCCTCAATCCCAATGAACTAAATGGATTTTAATTTACTGTCGATATTTGTATTCCACTTTCAAATACATTGGATTTGGTCTCTCTCTTTTTCATTATTCTTTTTATTCATCTTATCATTCTCATTTAGTCTAAAATCCTCTTCCACAAAAAAAATCATGTATATCATAATTTTCATAAACATCCTCATCTTCAAGAGTATTTTATTATTCAAACTATTTTTTATCATGGACGCCTTATTTCTTCATTTATCAGTGGATTTTGAAACTTTTCTAATCACTGGAAACTCTCAGATAGAGTTCTCTGCATTGTACATTGATTAGAGCATGCCCTCTATCTAAAAATGGTATTTCTTGAATGTGTGGATTTAGTTCCTCATCGTTATCCTATACTTAGATGTCTAATGGGATGTTGAATTGGTCAAATATAATAAATATTTCCTTAATGATTCATAAGAAATGATTCACAATTGATTCTACTAATTGGACTGACACTCTTGTGGGATTCTGTTCTTTTTGTCCTAAACTCAAGAATTTTTTGTATGACATTATATTAACACTCACACCTATGTCACATGAGGATGTTTCACATTTATTATCTGTGATAATTATTGGAATTGATAATCTACTTAGATCACATTGATTTCTAGGTAGATCATAATACCCCACCACTGAGGACTCCTATTTGAGTAGAAGGGTGCAAACCTCTTACAACTCCTTCTTGTGGGTTACCAGAACATTCATGAATTTATCTTATGCAAGAATTTTTGTAGTATCCGATGTAAAAGGAATACTAATGATTAGTTTTTTAATGTGTTCCAAAAATTTATATTATTTCACATTGTTTTTTAATTGCATAATCCTTTCAAAAATAGAATTTTAATCTTGTACCAATGCGGTTCTTACTATTCTTCCTCAAATATGATTCCCCTATTACTTTCATCTTTCTCTAATCTATATTCCACATGTGGTTGTCTTGAAATTTCAATACCACTTCGTTTTATTTTCCTCAACTTCTAGGATATAAAATTATTTCAAATCTCACATGGATCTTTTTTAGGGAATCCTTATAGTATTCTGATGTGTCTCTATCTCCGTTGATCAGTAATTTTCCCAACATGAATATTCAGACTCCTTAATACTTAATTTGGTATGATAAACCCTTTTTAATTTCATTTAGTACCTCCTTATAAGTGGTCATTAATGTAGCCAGTGTCTCTTCTAATTTATAGATGTGGCATGATAGTGTGTTTTGTTAAGGCTCATTTTGTTTTTACCTTCTTTATATCCTTTTCATTATTTTTGTTAAGGCCACCAACCGTGAAATTTATTACCACTATTGTATTCATCATAATTTGAATCTTATTTATGGGTACCATGGGGGGTTTTTTTAGTGGCCCAACATGATGTTCATATTATTTTTTAAGGATTATACATGTTCCACCATCTACGCATAAATTTTTACTACATGAATTCTTTTTAACAATATATTGTCTCTTTTAATTTGGAATCTACTACACGCCTTCTTATCTATTAAGTTTAATATCTCTTTAGGATACATTATATTAATTATCATCCATAATTACCGTCATTTATCTACATGTTTACCAGTGAAAACCCTTTATATATTTATTGAGTTTGAATCCATAATTCTATTGCAAAATGGAGTCAATTTCATGTCATTTCTATAAAATGTTTCCATACAAAATATAAGGATTCATAATCAAATTGAAAATAAATTGAATGTTTACCCATATGTGGATTAACATAGATTGTGGAATGAAATTTGTGTGGAAGTTCCAATCTCACTCATCACATGTAATAACAAAATTAAAATTCAGGATTTGAATACAATATCATGATATATTTTGTAAATAAAATAAGAAAAGGAGTAGTCTTTCCGTATCACATGAAACGTTCTTTACTAGACACATTTTACAGAGCACGAGAAAGCATCCCAAATTTTTTTGTATTTTAATTTCGATTTCTACAGAATTGGAGAATTATGGAGTTCATTAAAATGATTTTAGGGTTAATATAAAAATGGTTCAAATCAACATTGGGTGTTAGGATGCTTGGTTGAAATCCTGTGTTCGATGGCTGCTAATAGTCTATGAACATCTATAGTCTTGGATCTCATTGATGAACCCCAACTATTTGATTGTTCTCAATTTCCATCATGGTTTCAAATTTCATCCTTCTCAAAGAAAATTATAGTTTTTAATCAAACTTTATTTCTTCTTTTCTTTTTGCACATGTTTTATGTTTACGTATTATGTATTTGAAATCTAAAATTCATCGGTTGTTTATACCCAACGTAAATAAGGAAATTTGTTATAAAAAAATAAAATTTAAAAAAATTCAATAAACTAAACACTAACTTACTACCATCCATAGAAATGGTTCATGTTTGATAGCCTGGCGTGGTGTTGTTAGATACCTCTAGGTCTATACAAAAGAAAATTTACGAAAAATCATACTATTATACTCAAAAAAATAATGTTTAGTATTAAGAATGCTCATGGTCTAACCCATAAAGACAATGAAAAAATATTACATTGGTTTTCAAATTATTTATTTATTTTATATGGAATAATGTTTTGAGAATATGTAATTTCTATTAATTTGATGAATGTAAAATGAAAATGAAATATATTAATAGGTTTGTATATAAATTTATTTTGAAATCATTGAGGGTTGTTTTATTTTAGGGTCCGAGGTAAAATATATTTTACAAAATATGTTGATTACTTCATAATTTCATTCAGAGTTAAGATGAGGAAGATCCAATGGAAATGGTATATATTTGTTAATGTAGAAATACAATTTTTCCATTGGTTTGGTAATTTACGGAGCTGTGAATCAAGATTGTCTATATAAGATATTTAAAACTAATTTTCCATAATGTTGAAATTAATAATTCCTTAATTAGAGTTTTAAATTGCATAATTTATATGTTCTGTTTTATTCTAAAATAGTGGTAATGATAAAAGAAAAATGAAGGGATTAGATGTTGGATATTAATTGTAAATACAACATACATGAATTAATGAGATAAAATCAATCCAAATTGACTTACCCTTCAACATACATCACCCTAGTACATAACAGGATTACCCCCTCATCCTAGTGATGAGATAAAATAATGGAATTATAAATATAAGTAATAAAGAAGAATAATAAATAACTCGAGGAGGGTGTATTGTCTCTCTAGAATCTTTTGTCTTTGGTGGATCTAGATCTAAATCCAACAAATATCAGTAGAACATATCTCTATTTATAGTCACTAAAGGGGCTATGTCATTGATTATGATCTTTAATAATTATAGAAAATTTTGTCCAGGGAGGGTCCCATATTGAATATTAGGAAAATTTCAGATGATACGGTGAATCTGAAAACTAGAATCTCATCCAGAACATTTTCACAAACCATACGGTGTATACATGTCATTTAATCCTATCTTTCTTATGCTCTATGTATTCGATTACAATTTCTACAAATACATATCTTGTTAAAAGTCACAACATGTACTGATAACACACGATGTGTAATTGAAATTCACCGATTAAAAAAGTTTCATCACTTTACATACATAGTGTCTTATTCTAAATAAGTGACAACATGTAATTTCATTATACCTCTTGTAATCATTCTGATACATGTTTTCTATATTTATTTGTCATAAAAAATCTGGTGTCACACAGTGAGAGAAGCGAAGTATCATAGTGTGTGATTTATCTCTATTATTCAACCATTACCATTCCTTTTTAATAAATTCATTTTTTCCATGAAAAAAAAATAAAAATGTCTAAATATTCAAAAAATTTCAAGATTATTTAAATAAATAAATTATTATAACAAAACACTCAAAAATTAATCCCTAAAATACAAATATCAAATACCCCCATAGAAAAATTCGTACATGTCATAAAGGATGGAATCTAAATATACTACATATAATCGATCGATTTATAATGCATTAATTTCAATTTCAATAAAATATGATAAATTTGAATATTAAGTGTTCTAGAATAACATGATAAAAATTGATCCAAAATTTATTTTTTCAATGAATACAAATAAACCATACATTTTATGACGCCCCTTCAAAATAGCCAAGTGTTTTTAATAATCCATTTTAATGTATCATTTCATTATTAATATGAATTTTATTTCCAATTTAGCTGACATGAATTTTTCCATTCATTATCAGAGTTATACACATACCTAAAGAATATGTAACATACCATATCCTTTCAAGGTATCTATCATCTCCACCACATAAGAACATATTCACAAATAATCTTCATGGATTCCTCACAACGACTAATATTTCTATGACGCTTTATTGTAGGTAGGTAAATTATGTAAATAATTTAAATATAAGAAAAGTGGTTCAATATTAAATTACATTGAATGATAATAAATAAAAAATAAATACAGGTATCATTTCCCCCGTTATCTTATTGTAGGCTCACAAAGAGATGAAACTTGATAAACTAAACACCTTCTATAATTATTTTCCATTTTTTCATTTTTGAATATTTCTTAGGTAAAATTATCACATACCTTGCTAAAACCCTATTAATCTCCCTAAAAACTATTTATATTAGATTAAACAATACCACTAGTGATGTAAATTTTGTTTTTTGAATTTCCTATAAAAAACACATGATTTTCTTTATATCATTTCACCAAACTCTTTTTTTCAGATTGGGTGAAATAAATACAATGAATGCGCCTTCATAAAATCTCGTGAAATTTTTTTGTCACTTGTTCATTACAAATTATACATCCCTTACGGAAAACTAAAATTCCTCCAACATTTTATTTGGTAATCATGAAATATATTTTGAGTAACATAGGAATGGTTGAAATGAAAATGTAACATGACTCAATTCTAAACAAGACTATTCATGCTTTCTAAAGGCCTAAAATGGATTAATATATGGTGGGTATCTGTATAAAGGTTATGAAAAATAAATCCTTATTCATTTTAAAATTTTGTTTGATCAATCATAACATTGGTATAATCCAAATTATGTTCTAAAATTAAACACACCCATGTTTCTCAAATAATATACAATTAAATGTTTGGAAAATATTAGATCAATGCATTTCATCGGAATGAGATGAATTCTTTATAAAATCACTCATGGAAATAAATACATATTATTATATAATTTAATGAATATATTATTATTTCAATAAAGAGAAACATCACTAAAAAAATAATTTATAATTTTTATAATGATTCCAAAATAAAGATTTCTTAAATCATAATAAAATTTATTTTCTCTACTATTTTTTCCTCATTTTTCTTATTTAAATTTACTAATAAATATAATTATATTTTTGTAATCAGAATTTTATTGGTTATTTTATTTATCTTGGTTTAGTTGATTTAATATAGAATCAAGCATTAGCATTCAAATAGAAGTGAAAAACTATGATTAAATGTTTTCAATACAATTGAAAATGAAAAATTGAAACTCCAAATCCCCTAGAAATTGATTCTTAAATGTGGGACTGTAAAATTTCTTCTTTTACCTTTGCAGGACATGTAAATTTTCCTCATGTTATGCAATTTTTCATCATCATCTTCCAATGATTCATGGTTCTTGTTATTAGTTTTGGTCATTAGGGTTCTATAAAATTAAATTAAACACATAATCAATATTCCAAAATTAATTAACATTGAAATAATATGAGTAAGATAATACAGAAATCTAAAACATAAAATCAATAGTGAAAAATTTAATACCAAGATTCATGTTGGATGAGATTTTGTTTATCAAAATCGGCTCGACCTTACCTCTTTCAGATTCAGTTGACATGACAGATGATTGAATATTTTTCTACCTCTTTAGGTTACATATATAATCTGAGTTGTGTCTTATTTATGTATTTTTCCCTATTTTTTATCTATAAACAGCTTATATTTTCCAAATGATAGTACATTATTTTCCTCCATTGTAATGAGAACCCATTTTTTATTAATCCAGATGAACTATAAATATATTCATGTACTGTCAATACCTACATGACTTTATCAAAATACAGTGGTGTAAGTTTCCCCTTTGGTGTACAACTTAGTGTGTATTTTCCTCTCCAAACTCATTTTAATCATATAGATCATGATTATTAAATTTCTAGTGGATATTCGAACTTGAATGATCGCTACTAACACATGGAAATTGTTATTCATTATAAACATCAGTTAGAGTATGCCATAAGGTGTACAATTGTCCTCTAAGAATGAGTTGATATCATTACACTTCCATATTCCTCACTATGATTTAACTTGGAAATTTAATGTTTCCAACTATAATCATGTTGTCCCTAACGATTCCCTCAATTATTCATCGCTACTATGAATTAAATTTGGATTGAACATATTGTAGGTTTTAGGACGTTTTTTCCAAAACTATTGAATGTTGTATGCTACATGATATTGGCACTTGCACCTAATAAAAAAAATATATTTTCTATATATGTAACCTATGATAAATAATGTAATTGAAAAGATACCCAGATCATATTTCGTCATAGGTAGGTCCTTTGATAAATTAATCTATCAGTCCCATGTGAATATAATGGTTAAAATCTATTCTATATTCTTATTTTTGGATATTATCTCTTTCATGAATTTCGTATATGATGGAATTTTTTCAAGAGAGGATGAAAATGTATACTTTTAAGGAATTTTTAAAAATATTATAGAAATTTAATTTTTCATGTTCTTTCCATGGAAGGTCCATTTTGAAATTTGGAATCTTGCCTTCTATTAAGGTGTTTCTTCTTCATCTTCTTCATCTACCTTTCCCTTTATACTTCTAGCTTCTTCTTTTCATTCTTCCACTAATGTCTGTAAGGAAAATTTTATACCACTTCATTTTTTTTACATCCCAAATCTAAGATTTATTTCTTTAAAATAATAATGTTATTATTCATTAGGTCATCCATGAAGTATTCTTTTGGGTCTCTCTCAAAGCTGATCAATAATTATCCAAAATTCTGCCTCCAAATTCCTTAATGATTCATTTTTCATTTGATTATTCTACTTTAATTTCATTGAGTACCACCCTATAAGAAGTTATGAATGTTTCTAGTGTGTCTTCCAATGTATGAAGATTAGTTTTCAGTGTGGTCCCATTTGTTGCATGTATTTGGGGCCATGGTTGATATCCTTGTCTTTATTATTGTTGTGGTCCCCAACCATGAAATTTATTATCATGAATGAAATTAGCATAATTGGAATCTTCTATATGCATTAATTTGGTGTTTTGTTTATGTCTCGTTGTAATGTCCAGGTTTGTTGTTATAGATTCTAGTTATTCCTCTAACTGGTCATAATTATTGACTACATTAATGCATTTTGGTTACATACCTCCTCTTTTCCAATGGAAACTATTTCTCATCATGTGATCCAATAATTTGTAGCTCTCTTTGGGGTATATAATAATTAATGATGGGCTAGTTACAATGTCTACGATTGACTTGTTTCCCTATGACAAACCTTAAATAGTTTTTAAAATAGTATATATATCTCTATTTCATGATGGGGTATTTTTATGTCGTATCCTTAATACATTCCCATTCATAATATTGATTTTCTTCATCATGTTGGAAAATTAATTGAATGTCTTCTTATATTTCCATTTGCATTATAGGTGGAATGAAGTGAGTGAGCATGTTCTTAGGTATCTTATCCTATGTTTTGATTTCATGTGTTTTAATTATTTGAATATAATATAGATCTTGCTCATCTAATGAAAATAATAGAATATGAACACCTAATGCCTTACAGGTAGCATTTTGGGATTGAAATGTGTCACAGATCACAATAAAACAACTTAGATGACTATTTGGATATTCGTGTGGATGTCTAGATAAATAAATGGTGTTTGAGATCATTTAAATTATTTTAGTATTGATATCAAAACAAAATCCAATAATAAGGGGTTCTAGGATGCTCCACTACGATCATGTGTTCGATTCTCGGTTGTAGTTTGTGACTGTTTGCAGTCCTGTATCTCTTTGAAGAACCACAACAAGTTTATTTTATTCAAATCCCTACCATGGATTTGATTTTATAATTATTTAAAATATTCTCTGTTTTGGAATCAAAATAAATGTCTTCTTTTAATTTTTCACATGTTTCATGTTTATGCATTAATAATTTAAGAGATACAATTCACAGCATGTGTATACCCATTAAAATAGGTAAATTTGAAATAAATATATAAATTTTAAAAAAAAATTAAAAAAATACCTTTTTAACATCACCATCAACAAAAAAAATTTCATAGACAGGCAGTTTGTCGATAATTTCATAGGCGTATATGAAAAATATAATTTAAAAAAACTCAAAAATTATCCAAAATTAATTAAAATTAATTATTTAAAATTTTAAATGTCAAACCCACCAATATGGTAAAATTATCTTATTTAGTATTTCACAAGATTTTATTCTTATTATTTTGAAGAAATATGCGATAATGGGATGATTTTGTTGATTTGAAGCATGTGAAATAAGAAGGAATGAGATTCATTAGATGGTTTGTATATATATTTGGAATGTGCGTGACGGTGTTCTATTTTCAAGGTTTTTGTGATATTAAATTTTTTAAAATAGGATTATTAATTCATGATTGGTGTTCGAGTAGAGATGTACTCCATCCAAGGGTCATTGTATCTCCACTATTACGTAATTGTCCCTTAATTACCTTAGTTATTAAAATTAGTGTGTGGCTGAATCTTGTTTTTATCAATAATGTATCTCAACTGCATTTCCACAGATGTTAACAATGGTCATGCCTCCTTTATGGATTTCAGTTTGACAATATAAATGTTTCTTTTCTGATTCAATTATAAATGGTCATGATAGAAGATAAATAAAGGGATTGGAAGATGAATATGAATAGTAACAAAACACATACATTAATAAATGCGATAAAATAAATCTAACGCACCACCCCCCTTATATTTATCTCACACTTAAAAATGGAAGGTTTACCCCCTCATGATAGATATGATAGAATAATATGGATGGATAGAAATTTATCACAAATAAAAAAAATAATGATCTCTGGAAGGGTATTGTGTCTTCCTACATTCATTGGTCTCTAGTACATCTGGATCTCAAACCGTACAATAGAAGCAGGTTCAAAATCATTTTATATGAACCATAGGGGCTCTTTTATTGATGAAGAACATTTAAACTTTCACCAGTGGTGGTCCAAGATAGGTCTCATGTTTAATATTTTTCCCAAAGTATATGACAGAATGATTCTGGATGTTGAATAATGTTATGTACTTTTACACGATGTCTAATATTATTTACATTTATTATAATTCATTAATTCTTTGGCATGATGATTTTTATCACACTTCATCCAAAAAATATCTTGAAATATTCAAGTCATGTAATGAGAATACCTAATGTGTAATTTTCATTCAAAGCATGCATCACTGTATTCAATTGTCTTTCTGGTGCTCCATATTATAATGAATACATGATGTGTAATTCTATTATATATTATTTAATCATTTTGGTCACAGTTTTTAATCATTTTTTAGCTTAAAAAATACAGTGTCATAGTTCTTACAAAGCATAGTGGTGATAATCTTCCTTTATCAACATTATTCACCCCTTTTCATTTCTTTTTCATAAATTCATTTTTTTTCCTAACAATAAACAAAACCCCAATAAAAAAGATCCAAAATTGGGAATAAACATCATTTAAATAAAAAATCAATTCGATAAAACACACTAAAATGTATGCATGAAATACAATTATCAATTAAATATATATATAATATGGAAAATTAATAGAATTTGATTTTGAATATGGGGTTCTAATGTTTTTAGTAAGGACATGTTTTCAATTTTTACTTTAGGTAAAAATTGAATTGTTATATTATTCATAGAATATGAATTTCCAAAAACACCCAAGGAGCACAAATAAGTATACGGAAATGACATAGCATTATTTTTTAGATAACATGAAAATATATTTTTTTATAATGTGTAAAGATGTTTTTTTATGTTAAAATTATTGGTAGCATCTTAAAAGAGTCTATCAACCTCTTCCTGTTCTTATGTATAAATGGTGTAAAATTACTATTAACATTATCATGGGACTACCAAATAATATTAGAATGAATGATTTGATATAATTTATCAGTGATCACCTAACCATAGATAAAATTTTTTTTCTAAAAGAGCAAATTTTACTTTTGAAAAACATGAAATAATTTATATTAATGAACTTGTAAAAAATTCATGGTGAACCTCTATGGATATAGTCTGATCAATATTTCTATTACAAATCATCATTTTGTAGAAGTATTAAAAATGATCAAAGTATTATGATTATTTTCACCACGACTTTCCACCCTCAAATAGGTGGATAATCCAAAAGACAATTCAATCATTAGAAGACATGTCGAGGTCTCTCTTACATTACATTCACGTTATGTTGGATATGTATTTACATTTGATAGTATTTGCCTATAAAAATGGATTCCATTTAAGTATTAAAATGGATCCTTATAAAATGTTATAAGGAATGATATGCTTTATTACAACTTGTTCATTTAAATTTGGTGACTGTAAATTTATTAACTCAAAACAAGATAGGAAAAAAATCGAGAATGGGAAGATTATTCAAAACCATGAAAAAGAAACTCATGTTTAGTAAAAGTTATATTTAAATAACTAAATGAAGTATTTTTAATTTCACGTTGTAGATCTTGTTTTCATGATGGTGTATACATGGAAGGGTATTATGAGACTCTATAATAAAGAAATATTATGCACCACATACATTTTTCATTTTCATAATTATGTAATGAATTGGAGATATAGGTTACCATATAGAAATTCTTTTGGGACTCTCCAATGATCAAGATGTGTTTCACATATCATTGCAAATGATTTATGTTCCATACCTAACACATGTTCCTACTAACCGTGAAAAATATTTGGACACTGAGTTATCATAATGTGAAGAGGCTATCCAAATTATGGAATCTGGAGGACATGTTTTGAAGAATCGAACAACTCATCTTGGAAAGGTACTGTGGATATATAAAAATGGAGAGGAAGCATGGGATACTGAGGTATTTTTGACGAATAAATACTCAAATCTTATTATAGGGTAATATTCTAGAAATATTTTGGAATAATTTTTTTAAGTAGTGACAAAATGATACAACCCAATACATTACAATATGTCTTTTAAATAAATTTAATAGCATTTATTGTATGCAAAACTGATTTCAAACTCACTATGATCCCATAGTATGTTACTATAGAACCAAGACATTTTAATAGTTCTAATGAGTTGTTTTAACCAAATTATGAAATTTATATATTTAATATTCATTGATAATATTTTGTACACCTAAAATAAGAATGATTCC
This sequence comes from Viscum album, assembly GCA_963277665.1. NCBI lineage: Eukaryota > Viridiplantae > Streptophyta > Magnoliopsida > Santalales > Viscaceae > Viscum > Viscum album. The sequence goes on from OY728167.1 coordinate 949,342,477, forward strand.
AATTTTTTCCCTTAAAATGATATATAATATTCTATGGGGGGTTTATCGCTCATTGATTGGTCGCTATTTTTAAATAAATATTTTATCTATTATTATAGATTATATTTGAAAATTTATAATCATGTTTCAAATAGTAATTTAACAATTTAATTTTCTTCAATTACTATTATTTTTATGAAAAATTAATGGTTTTGGAGAATAGTGATAAAATATTTCATTTTAATTGAATATAACTTTTTATCTAAATAAAATGTTAAATAATATTTTTACTTTTGTAATATGAAATTACTTTAAAATTTTTATTATTTATTCTAATAAAGGTCATTTGAGTCAATTTCACATTGAGTTTGGACATAAAAACATTTCAATCAGTTGAATATATTCACTTTAACAAATTTTCTGATTCTCTCAGTGAGATTACTATTAAATAAATAATTTTAAATTCTATGTTTTAAATTTTGATAAATGGATTCCATATTTTAGTAATTTAGTCTACATTATATAAATATATTTCAATTATATTTGTTCATTATGAATATTCACTTTATTACTTTTTTATTATCAAGATTAAGGGTAAATCCATTAATTAATGTTTAAAATAATATTTGAAAAATTTGAAAAATTACTATAACACTTGTCCTAACATTATTAGATGAGTGTTTTTTGTCCCTGCACATTTCAAGATCGATTTGGATACTATTTACGAGATTTTGGATGATAATAGAACCTTATTAGTCTTATATTCAATAGAAGGCAAACTTTTTTATACTTTTGTTTTCATCAAGTGAAATATTTTTTATATTGGTTTATATAAGTGTTATGTTAAACTGTAAATAGAATTTAGAAATTTAATATTTTATTTCAATATCATGGAAATTTATATAGAATATTTTTTTATAATATAATGACATTAAATGTGGACAAAATTATGATACATTAACTGATAATTAATGGAGTAACCAAATAAATTAAATTTAAACTATTATAATAAATTTAGTTTCATATAATTAATGTCATCCCTGAATTTTATATATTAATTTTTTATATTTTTTATCATTAATAATTGTGTTCTAAAAATTTTAATTTTTTTACGATATTTTAAAAAATAAAGTTAATTAATAGTTTTAAAATTGACAGTAATGATATTTTTAAATGAATAATTTTTTTTAAATGATATAAAATTAATAAAACACTAAAATTGAGAAAACTAATTATGTTCAAGTTACATATGTCATCAATGAAAATTTTATTGGTAGTTTTTCATTTTATATTTTATATAATAACACCCAAATTATAACATACATGATATCGGGCTAATAGTTAAAAGTGTCAAATAAGGGTTGAGACAAAAAGATATGGATTTAAATTAAAAAAAATTAAATTTTATTAGAGGAATTTATCATCATCTATAACCATCCTCTACCAGGAATAAGTCATTTTGGATCTATTTGGAATATAAAATTAATTTATACTAATTTAAAATTTTTAGAGTTTCCAAAGGTTCATCACCACAATTATAAAAACAAATCGTACCTCAATTCTTCACACTAAATCTAGTTTTCATGATTAGAAAAATCCAATCCATTTATCATCCCAAAATCATTGTTCATGCTCTATTGGTTCGGGTCTCCCAAAAAGACCGACCAAGATCACTTCAGAAGTAATCTAATGGAAGTCTGCATATGAAAAGGTAATTTTTTACTAACTCATCCACATTAATTTCCACTCCTAGATGATATTGAAATCATATTTTTATAAGAAATTTATAAATCAAGTACCATATATATTCAGAGATTTTATTATTATTATGGAACAATCATATTCCATAATTTATCCATCTTACAAAAAATGATGTTTTGGTGAGTTTTTCCTTATGCATGAATTACGGTATCCATGAAATGGTGTAATTGTTTTCATCACTAATTTATTTTCATGGGAATAATGATGTAAATAATGTATATAATTAATAAATATTAAATAATATTGGTTCTTTATTATTAACATACCTTCCTATTCCTCACACATTCAACATTAAGATAATGATTTCACCTCTTGTGTGTATGCCTGACCTACCATCTCCACGAAATGGTGAGATTTATTTTTCATGTAATCCATTTAATAATGATTAAACACTTTCCAATTATGATTATTTATTAATTCAATAAACTTAATATCATTATGCATATTAAAGATATATATCCTATAATGACTTACATGAAAAAACATGAATATGAAAACGATGTTGTTAATGCATAAAATGTGGTAGATAATGGAATATTATTAATAATGTTATTTAAAAGATTATATATTATATAATAACTATAGATATAGTTCTGGTAAAAATAATATCATTTTTTAGACAATTATACTATAAGATAATTCATATTAGTCAAAATTAATGTACAATGTATGTGTTAATTTTACAATATCATTATTATTTGGTGTTGTATATATATATGGATCGACTAAGGAATATATATAATCAATATTCATATTTATTAATTTTTTAAAAAAATTATCAACTCAATTATCCTATATTACTTTCAAGTATATTTAACATTGTTTGACATATTATTAAATGGTTTGAAATGAATTTTTTTTTTCAGATGAGGTAATTTGCGATTTTTTGAAAAAAATAATAAAGAACGTTTTTAAAATATACGGTATGAGGGGAGATTTCCACTATTAAGAAATATTAATTTCCTGATTCTTTCATTACAAATTTATAAGTTTATTTTCAATGAGAAAATTTTATTTTATAATTTTGTTGACTTTTAGATAAATTATTCAAATATAAAGGAAAAATTATACAAATTATTTTAATGATTTTATTAGAGTATTTTCATCTACGTCTCAAAACATTGTTGGAAATTATTATTGATTTAGGTTAGTCTATTATAATACTATATTAAAAAAATCAACTTTTTTGATAATTTTTACTATTTTTGTGATGTTTTGATATCATTCCTGGATTATGGTAGGAGTATTTATATTTTATATGATGTTTTTTCAAAAATAATGTTTATTTTATTTTTGTATCACTCTTTTTATACATGAAAATCGTTGGACATAGTAAGTGATGGGTGGGTCCCTCTATATCTCTTCAATGCATCTATTGTCCTTGTGAAACCTAGTTGTTTTGGTATTGGGATAGGCATTACCCGTTTATATATTATGTCTTGGATGAAGCATTGTCGGTGTATTTATGATATCTATCATTATGTACTGCATCATTATGAGCATATGTATTAACATTCTATTTGATTATTTGATTATTACAATTTCCATGTTCATATTTACAATTAATTATTTTATTTACATTTTTCACTATCATATTATGCTCAATATTATGTTTAAATGTAATTTTTCAGTTATACAACCTTCTGTATGGTTTATTCTCATTTATTCATAATTCATTACACATTATTTTAACCTTTAATAGAAATATCATCTCACTAGTTGTGTTTTATTTTTTCATGGATTATAGGATGTGTATTATTAATAATGTGTAGGGTTAATCTAGGAGAATAATGGAATTCTCTAAGAATTTTATATGCTATATTCTATGTTTTAAATTGTAAGTAATAGTTCATGTACGTAATATGTCTTGAAAAACTACTAAATTTAATTTCTATTTGATGTTTTAATATTGTATTTATTCTAATGTATTAATGATACTCTATGACTCTAGTATACTGTAGTTAGGATCATGAATACTGATTACTGTAAATATGGATCTTATGATCCATTATTTCATTAATAATAACATAACCCATTTCACTTCATGGAGTAAGATATGAATTAGAAATCAAAAAATGAACAAATAAATGATGAGATTTTTCATACGAAAAGGTATAAAATCATGTATGAATATTTTCATATTTACATAGAGAGTAAATGAATTTATAAACTTTGTTAAAAGAATATTGAAAATTATTTATCATAATCCAATATTTGCTGTTAAACTGATGGTTTTATAAATAATCATAGATTTATGGTTTGATTCCATTTAATTTCTATTGATCATTCACTTGGTGAGAATGAATGATATTTATAACTCTTTATATATATTTTTTTCTTTTCATATATGTCTACTATTCACTCAAAACCATTGATATCATACGTGGAAACCATGTTATTAGTTAAAATGAGTAACCATTATGGTTAAAACATTTTATTATTAAAGATGTTTTGAAAATCTATTTTATGATGTCAGTTTCTAAGAAAGGAACATTATTGATTATACATTTGAAAAAAATAATGATCAAGGGAAAATTTCATTTTTATTGGTAGGAATGTTTGACCACTTGATTTTTTGATTGTTTTTTAAATTTTTAATTATATTTATAATTTCCTAGAACAAAAAATATATATTTTTATATATGAAACCATTAGGATTGAAATGCATTACATGCAACACGATTTTATTCTTGTTGTTATTGAAAATATTGAATTATCATAATGTGCATGGAATACTATGATTAGGTTGTATTACAAATAATTTCATGTTTCTTCGATAATATGTGTTAAAATAATAGAAATTTTTCACCAAACAATATTATATTATTAATAATTTTATTAAAATATCCATAATGATACAACCAAGAAATTGGAATGGGAATTATGAATAAGAATCATTAAATTTGGAAAATTTGTTATGCATAAGAATATAAAATTAATCCTTTTGATATAAATTATTTCAAAATTTATGTAATTAATTTTTGAAAATAATTATATTCATTGCCTAAATATTCTTTATACAAGTACAATTACATATAAATAATTTAAAAGACCACCATTGTTGACTATTCTTCATGAAATATAAATTATTTTATAATTAATAATTTTTTACACTCATTAAATACTATTTGGATGGATAAATAAAATTTCATGAATAAAATTATGTACATTTCTTAAATGTAAATTTTTCAATCTTTTAACAGAGAACTGATTTTAAATTATATTTTTCACATTTATATTTTTTATTTGAAAAAATAAATATCTTATTTTAATTTATGATATTATATTTTAATTTGGGTAAATTTTTTATAATTTTTAGTGAAGTTATTTATAAATACTGAAGAAAAGACTAAATTATAATTGAAATGTATCTTTTCATATAATTATTTTATAATATTAAATTATATATTAAATTGGTTAAAAATAATATTTAGAGAAATTATACATCAATTAAAACATTATAATTCATTATAACAAATATAAAAATAAACATTTATATAAAAACATTTCAATCATTTGAAATTTTTACTTTTAAAAACCACATTCTATGCATGTTTGTGGGATTTTTTCCATTATGTTCCACCACATCTGTCATTTGAATACAGAAAAATTTATTCAATTTTTTTATTAACAATAATTTATAATGTATATAAGGTAAAATTAGTTTTTTCTAATAATATTATGTAATTAATCAGAATTTATTACAATGGTTAATGAGAAAATGAGTTTACTTTGTGATTAGACATTAACCATAGTGGAAAATTCCATAAACACATGTTCAAAAGACATTTACAATCCATATTTTCATCATAACATCCCTTTCCTAGATGTATGTACATTATTGAATAAACACAATTCTTGGTAGACAACTCAATAATGTATACTTTTTAATATTTTGAAGAATACGACACCTCCTCCAGTATTGGGAGAAAACTTAGCATATTCAAGAATGTTTAGGTACTTGATAGAAAAGTAAATGTTGGAGAAGGACACACCACCTACCATTGAGAAACATGTTTTCAAAGTTTGTATGAAATTATTTATAAAAATATAGTTTTATGGGAAAATATTATGTTGATTTTGGAAAACATGTTATAGGATACATTTATTATAATTGGACTGTGATAATTTTCATTAATGGGAATATTATTTGTATTGAATTATATATATTGAAATTTTATTTAACAAAATTGATTATTTATTCTGAATGTAAAAGAATTTTTATGGTTTTATGTTACAATGTATGATATTTTTATTGATCCAGACTTAATAGTTAATTTTGGATGTATATTGGTTAATTAAGACCTATTGTTATTTATTTATGGATTTAACTATTTTATGCCTACTGTTGAAATTTTAAATTAAAATTTATTATTTCTTCATATGAACTATTATAAATTGTTTTATTTTATTGTGTTATGATCCCCCTTTTAGTAATGATTAATTTTCAAATTGTACAGGAATTTATTATTATTATATGGTGGAACATATAATATATTAAAATTATATTTTTACACTTAAATGAAAAAGAAATTATTTTGATATTAATTTCATGGGTATGAGAAAAATTTTAAACTCATTGAATCATAACAAATATATTATACTTTTCTTATAAAATTAAAATATTTTAACTAATAATATTTTCTTATGATATTAGTTTATAATGTAATATAATTCTTAAACTATAATAAAATGATCATGATAAAGAAAATTATTTGATTGCAATCAATTATAATTAATTAAAGATCTTTCACCCATCAATGATTTATGATTTCATTGTTGTTCATTTTCTTATGAAAATATATTCTTAAACGCTTTATCCGTCAATTCATAGTGGTTCTCTCCTCCAAGTCAATACTTTTTCTATCATATAATGTTATCCAATTTCAAAACATAGTTTAGTGTTATTCAATATGACCTTCTTATTTCCATTTTCTCCTTTTATGAGGAGGTATTATAACCCATTTTATATTGAGTGTTTTCAAAAAAACAATTTAAATATTAAAACCCATATTTTGTTAATGATGATCAAATTGAAACCACAAAATATTTTTAATGAAGGGAGAATGTGAAACCAGAAGTATGAAAACAATATTTATATTCAAGAACATGTATGATAAGAAACTGTAGGCCTAAATAACATTTTATATAGTATTTGAACCTAAACATAATAACCTAGAAGTTAAAATTGGTTGAATGAAAAATAATATTACATTTTTATGAAATATGTAGAAATATTAAAAGTATAAAATATATATGTAAATAATGAATCAATTTCTAGTAATGTCATTAAAAGATTCAAAATTATATTTCTCATCAAAAATAGTTTTAGTTTATTTTGTGAAATGATTATACAATTAATTTCTATAAATTTTATCTATATTATTGTATAAATTTTTTTATTTTAAATTACTATGTGAAAGTCTAATTAGGTTGAAATTTTGTGATTTTTTTAAAATATGTGATTTTTTATGAATAGTGAAAATGCATATTTTTGTTAGAGTGGCAATTTTTTTGATAAATTATATATTTTATAATTTTCATTATGATTTGAATTTTATTTCAATGTAACATAACTACTATATTTTTATATAATATAATAAACAACATTTGAATCATCTTTATATAGTATTTTTCTATATATTTATTTTTTCGTTAAAACCCTAATTTTAGAAAACAATTTTTATTTCAACATTATTTATTCTTCTTAATTAGTATAACAAAACCCTGTTAGAAACTGTTTAATTTATTTTTATAGATTAATATTACTCTATATGAATTTAAATTCACCTACTGAATAATAATATTTTTAGAGTTAATGTAATATCAACTATTTCTATGAAAAATAAATTTTCCAAAAAATTATATTTTTATCATGTATTGTGATATTACTATTATATGAATTTATAGAAAATATATGATTTAAATTTTGTAAAATGGATTCTTTGTTTTGAATGAATATAATTTATGTTATTTAATAATTCCAATTTAATATTTGGTTATTCTGATTATAAAAATAATGACAAATTCATAACTATGGTAAAATTGTAAATAGAGTTACAATAGGATAATACATTTTGATAAGGAAAAAATTCAACTTGATTATTATTTAATGACATATTTTGAAAATTTTCATTTATTTCCCCAATATATCTGATGTAGAAATAGTGTATTTGATAGCTTTTATGGTTGGAACCACCAAGGATATAAGGTAATATAATATCACAAAAATTTATAATATATAAAATATCTAATATAAATTAAATATATATTATATCTTTACATGCACAAAAATGGAGTCTAAGTAAATGACACACAACAACAATTTTTTCCAATATCTTCCGTTATATATAGTGTTGTGTTTTACAAAACCCAAGAATAATATTAAAATATTATTATTTATCATAATATGATTGTACATAGTCATTAATTTCGTATCTATGAATTGCATTAAATCTCTTATGAAAATATACATCTTACAAAAAATATAAACGTAATTAATTAGTAACGAATTAATTAGGAATGAATATTATAACTAATTAAATTTAAATTGAATGTTTTTATAAGAAATTATGTTCATCCTCGCATAAATTATTTTAACCTACAATATTAAATTAATTAAAATTACTAATTTATAGTAATAAAATATATATGTATATATATGTATATATTTTATTTTCATTAAAATAATATCATATTCATCCACTATTTTGATATGTATGAGATAATAACATCCAAAATATTAAACATGAAAACAACTATTTTTATTAAGGTACATTTAAAATCTTTTAAACATAATCACATTTTTATTAAAATATATGGAATATATATATATATTTTATATATAAAATTATATATTATATTTGAAATAAAAATACTAAAATTAGTTTAGGGTGATTATTTTGTAATTATCTATCATGATTGGTTTTTTAATGAATAGTATAAATATGAAATTTAAATTTAAAAAAAAATTTAAATCTAATTTACAAATAAGGATAATTTATATTTTATATTTATTGAAAATTTAAATTATATCAATTACAAGGTAAATTATATAATTATGGTCATTAAAATCAATTTTAACATAGAAATTAGATATTAAAACTTAGAAATATTGTGAACATTATTTCATTATAACATTTGAACTGCCAACCCATCCATGAGATTATTTTGTATTAAATTTCTACCAGTTATATGATTGGAATTCAAAAAAATTTATTCTAAATTTTTAATTAGAATAATTTTTCTTCACTCGCCTTCACCGGGATAAGGGAAAGGACAGAAAACTACCAGGCCTTTCCTTTTTTATGATGAAGGACAGATAATGACCCAAGCTTCCTACCTTCATTTGGCCCTAGAGTAGTGACTAGAACCAAGGGTATATAATAACATGTAATATGGAAGGTATTACCCTTTTTAAAGAAAATAATCTGGAGATGAGATGGTAAATCTCAAATATCTCAAAAAACTGAAAGTAAAAGTAAAGGTAAATATTCATTCCGTATATGCATATTTCATGTCAAGTGTAAAAAATATAAGAAAACTATTTGGGAATATACCAAAATAAAAGAAAAAACCATGGCACCCAAGAAGCCTAAATGACTCATACCACCCCAAGCTAGAAGTAACCAGCCTGATCTCAAATCTCCACTATGTGAACTAAAAAAGTTTATAAATACACAGGGTGAGTATATAGGTATAATGAGTAGGGAAAGCGAAAAACCTTTCATGCATAAGTGGGGAGACATTCTAATGCTTGTGTGAAATAGAGGTAACCAAAACAACAATCAAGGAAAACTATCAACCCATCCTCACTAAGACACACTTTTCAAATAACACAAGTAAGGTAAAGAAATCAAAATAGCGCATTAATATTTGGGTACCCCGCACCACCTTATTTGTGGTTATTTATAACATCCTACGAATCAGACATCCCCCAAAAGTCTCATTGCAGTCCCACTTCCACCCCAACAACAACCTTATGGGCCATCACAACCGCACAACCTCTCACAAACACCTAGTCCACCGCAACCACACACATCTGTGTCTACATACACCTGGGCCACAATAAACACTACCACGTCCAAAGATGCTTGGGAATTAATCATGCATGCATACACCAAGGCCAATCACCTCAACACACCCATCCAAATGAGTCTTGGTCTATAATGAACCTCAGGTCATCATATCCTGCATGAAGAGTATTGGGATACCTAGGAGTGTATGTAGAAATAAGATAATAACCAGCCCCTCATTAGAATGTTGGAAAAACACCCTCCTCCATGAAATGGGGGTGTTCGGAATTATTTTCTCAACATGGGTGGAGTTCATATAATAATAACGAGAACTAAAATTTTATACATATAGGTAAACAATCACCCATCCAAACCTAAGGGTTCTGAAACATATTCATACACAATCATTTTTGTTACTATTCGATACATGGAAAAATAAAAAACATCCAAAACCAAAACAAACCCCACTTATGTAAAAAAAATTATCCATTAAATCCAATCTTGGAATCTTTTTCATGGGATTCCATTTAAATAAATACCCTCACTACATAACAACTAAAAATCAGAGCCACAATTCAATTACACAACTAAAGGAAGAAACCCAATAATAAAATTATGAATTCACACCTGGTCCCCATGTAATGTCACAACTTAAAAATGGATCCGTGAGATCCCTCAGAGTAAAAGAACCAAATGAATCCCCAACATATGGCTCCACAAGGCCTCAGATCCACAAAAAAACAAATGAACAACATGGTATCCCATCCACATATACATCACCCCACAAGCATCAAACTGTGCCTCCACACATATCACAAAAACAGAGAAAAGTTTTTTTTTAGTTTTAAACACATCATTCTTTATGTTCCTTATTTCCGTTTGTGTAATCGGGTTGATCACATAAGGATTTTTTTGATTGGGAATCCATTTAATCCATCGATTTTATTTGATTACCCATTTTCAATGTTACAACCATTCAATCATAGGTGTAACCATAAAAACAGAGGTTCATTAGTGTGCTAGAAAGGACCACCAACAACCACTATTTATAGTGGGAATAAGCCCATACAATTCACCACATTTAAACAAATATAAAAGAGTACAAGAAAATTATCATCAAAAACACCCCTTCATTCAAAAAAAAATACATTTATTATCTTTTTTAATGATTTGTTTAGTCCATGTACTGAGGAAACATTATCATACATGGCCCACATGATACATAATATAGTGAGACAATGTAAACCCCTACCTAGATGAACAAGGATTGAGGATTTTCTCCTCACTCCAAGAAATAGAGATGTGTGACGTTCATAAGAAGAACTCTAAGGACTCTAATATAGATAAATAATGGAACCATTGTGGGTCCACAATTCATCTCTTGAAGAGGGACTCTGATCACAGAAAAAAATGGAATGAGACCGGGGATGAATAATATCTCTGGTGATAAAATACATGTCCCTAGAGTTTTGGGATGTGAAATCTCAATGTTCATAAAAAGCGGATCATGGTTTAACCAAATGTTAGGGAGTTTTCACATATTACCATTTATTGGGATTTTACAATTATCCCTGGAGATGGTGGAGAAAACTGTTACAAGTTAATTTATTTCCATTAAACGGATACAAACACATAACATGGTAGAAACTGGAAAACACTGGAAAATGTAAAATGTAGAGAAAGGGTGTGACATACCACACATTTTGGTAACTCAAGGGTCTCCCCACTCTTAGGGGATTTAAAACATCATTTGAGGGATTATAATGGTCTTGAACAACTTTTAAAGGGTAAGAAGACATCAAAGAGGTGTAATGGGAAAACTGGAGAATAAATCCCTAACACCCCTACGGTGTCACCATTCTAGTGTGGTACCGATTAGTGGCACCTTAGGGACACCCCTCCACCGACAATGACTCCCTTCTTACTAACTAATTGCATCCACATCACCCCAAGCACTAGAAAGTACAATGTAATGGTCCATAAGGGTCTGATCCATTACATTAGATACCTCTCAAACAATTCTCATCCTCGAGAATCAATACCAAACCCAATAAAAATATAGGGGTCCGAACAACCAAATCGTCAGATATCTCTCAGAAAAAATACCACCCTATAGTTGTTTGAGAGAAGTAACAACTCTTGATATCATGGAACTCATCTCTCTCATATATCTCATGAACAACCTTGTATAAACCACTGCTCTTCTATACTATGTAACCACACAGACACATAAAGGTCTCACCATCATACATTTAGGTTATGGAGTCCCTTTTTCCATGTCAATATATTATTTTCTTTGGGTAGCACTGACTCGCCCACATGGGTTTAATAAAATCCACCGTAACGAGTTTAGATTAGGTATCTTGCCCCCCCCCCCAATGAAATGACTTTTCAGAGAGATTCAATGAACAAGGGTATCAACTCATCTCATAGAAAACAAGACCGATCATTACATCATAGGCAAGTACAAAACAACACAAAACAAAACACAAAAAATATTATTGTATTGGTCACACATCTATGCCTCTTGTTACTTGGTACTTTGCTCGAGGCTACCATTCCTCCATAACACACGAACAATGGGAATGGTTCAACCACAAAGGAAATTCTTCTCATGATCATTGATCCTCACTAATCTCTCTATGAATGTCGTCTCATCCTCAATTTCTAGATCTTTGTAGTCAAGGACACGCACATCATCGTGTAGATACCGATAAATCTACGACACATAAGCGTTTTTGTGGACCCTCTATAGTGGTAGTGGAAAGGCTAGCTGATCTTCCATGATGACAACTTATCGCAACACCTCAGTGGGTCTGACATGCATTGTAGAAAGCTTACACTCCCTGCTAAAAATCTAATACCCATGCCGAGTGGAGACCTATATGAACACATGGTCCCCAAAAAAACTCCAATGTTCTCCTATTATGATCGGAATAAGATTTATGAAGGTTATGATCCACCTTCATCCACTCAGGTAGCATCTGATCCTTTTCCATCATTCTCTACACTACCTCTGGGCCATAAAAATCTGCTTCTTCAAACCATTATCTATCACACATATGAACAACATGGTCTTCTATACAATGGTACGATCAGAACTATTACAATTTTTGAGTTATATATACAATTATATGAAAACTCTATCAGAGGAATGTTTCGTACCAACTTTCCCTTGAAGTCCAAAACACATGCCTACAACATATACTTCAATGTCTCGATGGTCTGCTAAATATTCCCATCGGTATGGGGGTGGAAAGCAGTGTTAAGCCCAACTGGGTGCCAAAAACATGTTGTATTCACCTAAAGACTCATGAGGTAAACCGTACATCCCAATTTGAGAATATGGACCATAGAACTCCCTGAAACTGTACTCCCTCACCCACATATCTCTGTGCTAAGGCATCCACCATACTCAACTCCTTGATCTCTATGAAGTGAGATGATTTTGTCAGCCGATCAAACACTAATAGGATATCATCACATCCACTTTGAACCTCGGGTAGTACCATACAAAATATATCAATATGTCTTCCCATTTCTACTTGGGGAAAACTAAAGGATGAAACAAGCCTCAAGGGACGAAGTGTTCAGTCTTCACATGTTGAAACACTATGCACCTTTCCACAAATTCTACAACTGCCCGTTTCACTCAGGGACACTGAAACGGTTCCCTCAGGAATCAGTACATCTTGAAAACTTTTTGTTATGCCACTAGGGGTGGGTTATCAAACTCATGGAGAACTCCCTCATGGATATTCTTTGGTAAATACAAATTCACATGGAAAAGCATCTAATTCTTACCATCCTCTGGCCACACATCTAATGCATTGCCCTAGTCAGTCTGATCATGCATCACATCACATTTTGAGTCTCCCAAGTAAGAATCATCCACCTGCTACGAAAGGGAGGATTACATTGTCATATAAAACAAATATCCTTTACCACCCTCAATCCCTTGCATCCAAGTGTAACGTAGCCATCTCCTCCGTCTCCTTCCAAGAATCTAATGACACCTAAACTGTATCATTATGGGACTTCCTACTCAAGGAATCAGCAAGAATGTCCCCCATACATTTAGTGTAATAGATATAAAAGTTTTAGTCCAGATGAAAATCCACCCAGCGTTATGGTTGAATGTTCCGGTCCCACTGGGTAATGATATTCCTCAATCTCCATGGATATGTGAAGACCACAAAGTGTTCCTTGAAAAGGTAATGCCACCACATCTTCAACACTAACACTATTGTTTCAAGATCTAGGTCATGGGTGGAACTGTTACGCTCATAAGGATATAACTGTCATTAGAGATCAGTCCCTGCTACTGCATTAGGACACTCCCCAAGCCAAGACCAGAAGCATCCCAAAACAACTCAACAACACCCCTTTTTCATGAAACCTAAGCACTAGACCACTAACTAACCTCTCCACCAGAGAGCTGGAAGCTGTCTGGCACTGATCACTCCACAAGAAGGCCCATTCATTCCTAGTCAAAGATATCACAAGATATGAAACATGAGAGAAGTCAGGTATGAACTTCCGATAATATCTTGTACATCCAAGGAAACTATAAACATTCGTCATGTTCTTGGGTGCTACCCAGGAAACAACCACTTGAACAATTGATGGATATACTACTATCCCTTTCTGATACACTGTGTGTCCAATAATGTGCACCTTTTGTGTTCAGAACATGCACTTTTACCTCTTATTGTAGAGATTGGGGTGTAAGAGGACTTCCAAATACATCATTAGATTCTTAGTGTGATCCCCTTATCATTTTGAAAAGATCCGGATGTCCTAAATGAAAACAACGAAGAACCAGTCCAGGAACTCACAGAAAACATTGTTCATGAGCCCCAGAACATGGAAGGTGTGTTTGTAAGACCGAAAAACATAACCATGGACATGATGTGCCCATACTGGAACCTGAAAGAAGTATTTGGGATATGACCATCATTCACCCTTAACTTGTGATAGCCAGACCATAGATCAATCTTAGAGAACCAACCTGCACCTCTAAGCTTGTCAAAGAGATCATCCATACACGAGAGAGTGCAACCATTCTTGAACGTTACTGAATTCAGTCATCGGTAGACTATGTATATCTTGAGGCCGCCATGTACATTTTTTTAGAACAAGACTAGAGAACCCCACAATGACACACTTGGATAGAAAAAACACTTCTTCATATGATAGTCAATCTGAAATGGTTATTCTCGAAACTCAAGAGGTGATATCCGATAAGGAATCATACAAATTGGGTAGGCACCAGGTAATAAGTCTATCCTAAACTCAATGTTATGTGGAGGGGTTATAGTCACAACCTCATCGAGAAAAACATTTAAGAACTACCCGAATAATATAAGAACTTACATCATCTCTGAGTCTGTTGATACCACTAACAACTTGGCCAATAGGGAAAGTCGGGGCTCCACACACTGACTGTCATCTTGGAAACCCTGTATTCCAATAAAAGCTACATGCTAGCCTCCCATATCTGAAAACATGACCCTTCTCCAGAAGTTTTATATAATAGTGTGTATGGAAAAAAGATTATTGATTTCTAGGGTGTCATTGTATGGCTATATATGAAGTAGAAGAAGATCCCCACTAGAATTATGCAGCCCCATCATTAGTTTTCATCCTCGAAAAACATCAAGTAGGCTGGTCTGACCCCCAAATGGCATACACAACACTAGCGGTCTGAAGTGTATCTCTATGTATAGGCCCAAGGAATGGGATAGAATGAATATAATAATGGAGTGTGAAGCTTATGAGTCAAATAATGGACATTAAAGAGTACTAAACAATATGATCATGCCTCATGTGACCTTAGGTCCTACTAGAACTACTACCTCTATGGTGTGCAAATTCCCACACCCAACTCCACTTCCCCTCAACTGTCAGCTGCCTACCTAACCACACCCTGCTCGTGGTCTCTGATGATCCTTCAGTGTCTAGACTCCTCTGACAATGTCTTCTCTTAGAGGAGGCATGCTTCAATGTCCCTACTACTGATATTGCAAATGACTAACTAAAACTATAGCAACTGAGTTAGGCACTAATCCTGATAACCTCCATTTTACTTCACTCGATTCGGGAACAGATTCTTAATATTCCCTCAACTTCCACAGATACAGCACCTTGGCCCTAGGCTCATGGAGAAAAGGGGAGCACCAGGAGATCGATACTACATTTAATGAGGCCTACTCCCTATCATCGGAATCTTGGAAGGCTCTGAATCTAGAGGACTACTACTGGCAAACATTCATTTATATGAAACAAACTAGCTCCCCTCTCACAGCACACCTCCTAGTGTGTGCAACCTCTCCAACACATCAGCCTTCTTCTGGACCACCATGTACATCATTAGAGTGAAAAGAGTAACAACATACTGAAGAAAAGGTCAGAGCGCCTCCTCTAAATGTCTCTCCCAAAGATCATCATCTGAAAAGATGTTAGATGAAAAAGGAGTATA
This sequence comes from Viscum album, assembly GCA_963277665.1. NCBI lineage: Eukaryota > Viridiplantae > Streptophyta > Magnoliopsida > Santalales > Viscaceae > Viscum > Viscum album. Next base: position 949,358,713 of record OY728167.1, read on the forward strand.
TTATTAAACATGATCTTCATCTCCCACATTGATTTACTCCCCAGGTGGCGAGAATGTAATTCGTACCTCCTATGAGAAATTATCATAGAAGAAAGAAATTATGCCTGGAACACGTTCTCAAAGTCATAAAAAAAACCTCAGTATCTATCCTCTCTCCAAGTTTGAGCATCCACCATTGATGTCATACTCCCCTCATATTACTGACTGCTTATAAAACCCAATACTCTCTCAGAGCACAGATCATGTTAAGGTGATCACCATCATTTCTAGCCAGCCCTCTGTCTCTATGTTGGAAACATTGTGCTCATACTTCTTGATGGTCTTCCACTGAAAGAACATAGAGTCTTATGCTACATGTCATCCTCTTCTGCTCAGTCAATCCTCCTCTGATTGACCAGAGGAGCCTCTTGGGCCTTGATCACATGCACTACTTGTGGAAGTTTTCTGGGTGTTGTAGCTGCAAGGTAAGCGAAGAATGCCTATGACTGAGTAGTGTATATGATTCCATTTAAATTTTTTCATATACTATTTATTTATTTTAAATTACAAAAAAAACTAATAAACCCAAGAAAATAAGTCATTATGATGCATGTACCTTTCCTAGGGTGTCTACCCAAAAATTAGTGTATCCTCACTTGGTCGTTCAGTAGGTCAAGAGTCCCTGCATCGGATCACAGAGGCCCCTAAAATCACATATCATAGATAGTCGTCCATGGCCTATTTCACAAACCATGATTTCTTAACACTGTTTCCATACCATCACATTCAATTATAACTATGCCTAAACCCAAGCTCTATCCTATCTCTCAAACCAACAATAATACCTTTCTGTCACGACCCGTCTTCACCAAAATGATGTAAGGGACAAAAAACTACCATACCCTTCATTCTTCATGTAGAAGAGTAGATAATGACCCCCTAAATACCACCTTCAATAGAACCTTAAGTGGAAACTAACACCAAGGATATATAATCACACGTAATATGGAAGAAATTATCATTTTTATAGAAACATATCAAGTGATAAGATGGAAATTTTCAAACAAATCCCGAAACTATAGTAAAAAGTATATATAAAAATATGTTTCCCACATTAATGATAAAAGTAAAGTACTACAAAATTCAAAAAAAAATACTCTGTATAAAGGTACCAAAAGAATTGTAATATAGCAAAAATGAAGAAGCCAAAATGGCTCCTACAACCTATATCTAGTAGTCACTAGCCTGACCTCTAACCTGCTCTAAGTGACCTGAAAAATAGCTTAAAAATGCACACGGTGAGTATATAGGTATACAAAGTAGGGAAAACCAAAAGATCTCATTAACATGTTGATAGGAGTTCTAATGTCTTGTGAGAAATATAGATAACCAAAACACCTAACAATGAAAAACTATCCACCCAGTGTCACCAAGGAACCACTCCCCAAATAATGCAAGTCATGTAATGTAATAGTAATTGACCATAAATATTTGGGTACCCTCCACTGATTCGCCAATGGGTATTTAGTAAATACTACATATTATACCTCCCCCACAAGTCTCACTAGAGTCCCACCACCATCCCAACAATAACATTATGGGCCATCACAACCACACATCCTACCCACAAACACCTGGGCTTTCATAACCATGTATGTCCCCACATACAGGAACCTGGGCTACAAAAACAATTTCCATACCCAAAGACATCAATACTAGAACAACCACTGCCATGTCCGAAGACAAATAGGCCTCACCCCGAAGATGGATGGAATACAATCATGCTCACACAAACCTGGGCCAACCACCTCAACACACCCTGCCCAAAGCGGATTGAGAAATAATTAACATTAGGTAGTCATAGACTGCCTCAAAATTATTAGAATACCTGGGAGATGGAGCAGAAAAGAGATAATAACCAACCACTCATTGGAATGTTGGAAAGAAAACCCCTCCCACATGAAATGGGGGTGTTTGGTAAGACATGCTCAATGTGGATGGGGTGTGTATGAGAAAAATAAGGACAAATTTTATACATATATGAAAACAAGCACTCATTCCTACCCAAGGGATCCAAAATACACTCATAGAAAAACTCTATTGTTACTATCCATACAAGAAAAAATATGCAATATCCACTACTATAAGACAAACCATTTCTAGAAAACAACTCCACATTGAGCCCATTATTTTTATCAAGTTTAAGATATTCCATTTAATGAAATTACTTCAATACCGGGCACCTAACTGGAATATCCACAAGTCGAGGAAACAAATGATTAAAAATAGTCATGAAGAAATTTAATCATTCACAGATTGATCTATTGTAATGTCACAATACCAAAAGGTATTTATAAGATCACTCATGGTACTAGAACCAAACCAAGCCCCACCATAATGCTCCATATGAACACATATTCCCAAACAATCAAATGTACAATAGGGGGTCACATCCCCTTCCACGTCACCCCACAATCATGAAATAGAGCCACCAAACATACACCAGAACAGATCATGGATGTTTTTCTGGTTTAACGACATTATTCATTATTTTATTTATTTCTGTTTGTTTAACCAGGTTTATCACACATTAATTCTCGTTCATTGGGATTCCATTTAATCAACTGTGTTTATGTGATTAACCAATTTCTATGTAACCATCATTAAATCACAAATTTATCCCAAAAACTGAGGATTATTTGTGCACAAGAAAGGACCACCAACAACCACTATTTTTAGTGGGTGAAATCCAATACAATTCACAACATATAAATGAAGATAATAGAGTAAAACCACATTATCATCAAACACCACCATTAATTCAAAAAAATCCATTTATTATCATCGTTATGGTTTGGTTTTATGCACTTACAACTGAAAAATTATCATACTCATCATACAAGATACACATGAATGAGATATGATGAAAAACCCTACCTAGATGATCAAGGATCAATGTTTTTCTTCTTCCACGAAGAACTGAGGTTGCACAACTTACAGAAGAAGATCTCCAATGACTCTAAGAGTGAGAAAGAAAGGCTCCAGTGTGTGTTCATGATTTTTCTCTAGATGACGGACTCTGAACAAACCAAGGAATGGAATGAGACCAGGTATGAAGAATATCTTGTTTGATAGATGGCCCGATCCTAGAGTTACAGGATGTAGAATCTCAATTATTTTAAAAGGGGGATTGTAGATTAACCATGCAGATGGGAGGTTTTACATATTATAATTTGTTGAGATATAATAAATTTCCATGGAGATGGTGAAGATGATGAATCGGAGATAATAGATTTTTATTAAATGGAAGAAAACACATAACATGGGAAAATTGGAAAACACAGGAAGCTATAAAATGCGGAAAAAATCCATAACATGCCACACATTTTTGTAACTCAAAGGTCTTCCCAACCATAGAGGATTTCAAACATCATATGTGTGCTTCAAACGTCCATGAACCACTTTAAAAATGTAATAATACATTAACGTGGAATTATGGGAAAACTGGGGAAATAAACCTTGACACCCATATAGTGGCACTATTCCGGTGTGGCCCTGATCGGTGAGACCAATAGGTGACACCGATAAGAGACACCTTGGTGACACCCCTCCACTAACAATGAATGTAACATCTTAGGTAAAAAATTGATAAGTTATATTCCATAATTATATATATTTGTGAATTAAATATAAATTTTACATTAAAGGGTTTGTTATGCTCGATGGCATACCAAATACAAAACAAGCGGTTTCATTGAAATCATTCATTGCATACTAATAATATAATAATATTATTTTAAATTATAGTTAATGACTAGTCATTGTATTGGTGGTAATGAATAAAACTAACTACAATATGATTATACATGTTTTTTAAATGTTTTTACTTGTATCTAATAAAATTTAGAGGCCTAAAATGAGAATTAATATAATTTTAAGCAAAAATACTCTAATATTCTTTAAAAGGTCGATTTAACGCCTTTTGATCGAAAACCCTATTTAAATACTGTTTTGGTAAATTTTATATGTTCTATTTGACCAAATAAAATTCTTTTTTATAATCGAGACATCAATATTTACTTTGGGTATGTTTTTGGTAATTTTTAGATAAAATTAATTTTTTTATGAATAGTGAAAAAAACATTATTTTAATTTAAAAGGGACTTTTAATCTAATCTATTTATATTGTTAGATAATCATTTTAATTATTTATAAAGTATAATTATATTATATATTTACCATTTAATCCAATTTTGGTCAATGGAATTAATTTCACTTTGAAATTGGACATAAACAATTATCAATCTTTTGATAGGTATTGTTTCTTAAAAATACACTACTTGTTTTGATAAAGAAAATTAATTTTAAAATAATTGATTCATCATAAATGTTTTGATTTTGTAAAAATATAAAACATTTATGAATTTGGAATATCAAATATAACATAGGGATAATTATTTTTATTTTTCTGAAAAACATCAATTTCTTGATGAATAGTGAAACCACTAAGTCGTAGTTAAAAAACATACTTTTTCATTTAAATGAAATTTTACTACATCTTTGGATTGAATTTGAAAAATCTGACAAACATGTTTGTTATTAGTATGTAAAATGTGGTTCAATAAGATGAAAATAAGTTTTGGTGAATAGTAACTTTTTATTTTTATTTACCGTGGTTAAAGGTAAATAGAGTAATTTATGGTAAAAAAAATATTATAATAAAACAAAATTATCTTCACACTTTTCATAACCATATTGGTTTATTCATTTACTACCATGTACATCTTTGGTCAATTTTGGGACCCCATTGAGCCACATGAGAGTGATAATGACAATTTATTTTTATTAACTTATAGGAAATGAAAAAATGATATAAAAAACATCTCTAAGTCAATTAATATTTACAATTTTTTATATAAGTTATTATTTTGACTATAAATATTCATTTGAAAAATAAATAGATTTCCTAAATTATGGTATTTATTTTATAATTTTTAGACATCAAATAAATTAAATTATTTATGACTCAATAATAATGTAGTGTTTACCTCATTAATAAATTATTTAATAAATAAGATTTTTAAAATTAGAATAATATCCAAAAATGACCAATTATTATTTGATTATTTTATTTCGAACTTGTGTGATCTTATATTCATATTCAATGAGATTTGGATCTTTATAAATCGAAGATAAGTTTATTATAAAATCATATTTGAAAATATTCTTAAAGTGCCCCTCCCCCCTTATAAAAATCCCTCACTTCAAACCCATTCCTCACATCTCTAAAGCACCATTTCTGATCCAAAACCTTCCCAAATAATCTCTAATGATATCTATGCTCCCCCTATAAGCCTTACCTTAGTCAGAATGCACTTCAAGAAGTCCTTTTGGTTCAATCCAAAGGAAGTTGTGAAAATTAAAGGTAACAGTTTCACTTAACGTCTTTTCTTTTATTTTACATCAACAACCCCTAAACATTTTTTTATTCCTTTACATCATAAATACACCAGTATCCTCTATATACTATAATTTTGTTGTGAAAAGAATTAGAACTACCCTTACACAAACCTCAATCTAATGGTTGAGGAACATACTATTTCTGTGAATGGAAAACTAACTCCTAATGAAAAGATGATTATTCGATTATCTACTACTGTCTCTCATGGTGTCCATTAAGATGAAAATATATTTATATATGATAAATATTATTCTTTTTTATGTTTCTGTATTTTTCTTGTATTACATACCTTTATGGTTTCCATTATGGGTAAACTCGATAATTTCACTAGAGAAAGTGAAAACTACCACCCCCTCAAAGTGATATGACTAGGTAATGCCATATGTTAGACGTTTAAAGGTTGGAGTTAATGATATTATATATGATATTTTACTAGAATTATAATATACCTATGTATCTATATGTTTTGATTTTATTAAAAGAAGAAATAGAAATGAAATTAGCATTCATGTGTACATCGACTTACCGTCTCCATGAACGGTGCAATTTATTTCTTACCTCCAAAAGTTATATACTATTATAAATACATGTATATAATGGATATATGATATATATGATATCTAAATCAAGAATATTATTCTGGATATAATAAAATTTTGACAGTGTAAACAACTGGTAATTATAAGATGTCCATTTTTGACTCAAGTACTAAATATCGACAAAATGAACATTATTAACTTAAATGATTACATAATGTTTAAAACATGATAACAATTAATATAAATGGAATAAAAAACTTGAAAAAAGTTCTTCTGAAATTTGAAATTATCTTTTTTTATTATCCATGAGATTAAATAATGAAGGGGATAATCAGACATGAGATAAGAGACTTCATCTAAATCTCCTTCCACTGAGGCTTCTTTTGTTTTAATACACGACATTTTTTTATACGCTATAAAAACACCTTTGAATTTTCATTTATTCAAAGGGAATATTAATTTAAGAATTTTTTTACTAAAAAACAAAAAAATAATGTATCTTTTTATCAAATACGGGGGCAACGACCTTTCCGCCACGATGAGTATTATTTTATCTTTTGTCTTGCTTAACAAGATGTAATGTTTTTAAAAGGAAAATAAATACCATATTTTCTTTTTACATATTTTTGTATTGAAAATGGATTTGAAAATGGATTTTCTATGTCAGTAAATTTTAATGATATACTGTGATTGAAATGTAAAAATATAATATTTTCTTTATGTATATTTTTTCTGTTTTGAATATGTTATGGTTCTTGAACATTGTTTTCGTATACAGGTGGTTCCTTGATAATCATAGGTCAGGTGAGCCTGAGATATCTCTCCAATGCCTTGGGATACTTGGAGGAGGTTAACATGAATGTCTTTCCTATGAGATTTATGGAATATACAATGATGGGTATTCCAAATATAACTCTCTTCATAGCTGTGATAACTACAATGTATGTATGATATGAATTCCACAAGTTACCTATATGATTTATGTTTTCTCTATGTAATTCATTAATCTTATTATTTCATGAAGTATGTTAAATTTCATATGTTATGTATCCAATGATGAACTAATGTTTTCTTTCATTTTTTTATAACCGTTACTGAGATTTTTTGATCATCCCATGTTTTGAAATGTTTTTCACTGGACCTAATGATTAATAGGCTCAAGGATGGGATCTAGGAAAAGTCATGATATCTAAAACATGGGACTAGACATGGCAATTTTTTCAGAAGTTTTTATTTTATGGAAAAAATGGAAACTGTGTAGAAGTGTATACCTTGTAATTTTTGAGATTTAATATAATAGTTATGGACTAATTCTCTAAAACACTAAACTTTAAAAGATCATCAATGTCAATTATTCATTTAATTCAAGATTTTGTAATGTTTAAGGTCTGGCCTTTATAGTTGGAATGAAATGTCAGTTTAGATCAATTTAGTTGTTAGGTTATTGTTAAATTAGTATCCACAAATTACGTTATGAAAATATAGATATAATATAGAATTTACAGATAACCATGTCCCTTCGTTTAAGATATTTATGTGTTAAGAATGGTTTTCCACAGAGGAAACAAGGCAGCTATGTTGAGACGACATCAGGAGGAAAACAACCTTCCAAATCAGCAACCTAAGATGGTCGGAATCAGAATTGAATAGTTTGTTACAGTGATATAGCAATTGACTCAGGCTATAAATGGTGGTGTTATCCATGCACGAGATCACCTAAATCAACCACAGAGGAACATGTCAATAGTTGAGCATTTAATGAGGTTGCATCCCCCATGATTTAAAGGATCTTCTTACCCTCTTCTAGTATAAGGGTGAATTAATGCACTAGTGAAATTTTTTTATGTTATGGGGTGTTCAGAAAATCAAATGGATAGTCTCGCTATTTACCGTTTTAAAGGTGAAGTTGGTCAGTGGTGGTCGATGGTGAAAAATATCAAGCATAGTGAGTAGATTGATGCACTCAATTGGGATAAATTCAAAGGTATGTTTATTGAGAAATATTTTCCTAAGGTTTTTCGTCTTAGGATGGAAAAAAATTTCCTATAATTGAGTCAGGAGGATGACTTAGTGGCTGCTTATGAAAGAAAATCCACTCGAATGGCAAGGTATGCCCCAAATTCTATATGAGATCTTGATAGTAAAATCAACCATTTATAATCAGGATTAAATCCACATTATCGATTGGATTTAGCTTTTCGTGAGTTTAAAATATATTAATAACTTGTTCGTTGTGCATAGAAGGTGGAAATAGAGTTTGTTGATGATCAGGTTTTTATTGACAAACAACAGAATAAGAGGCCAAGGTGGCCTACAGAATGGAAAAACTCTACAAAAAAGTCTGATGGTAAGAAACATATGATTATTTTTTGGAAAAATTGTGGAAAAAAGCATGAATGGGAATTTCCTATGAATGATGGTAAGTTATACAGAGGTCATAATGGTACTTAAGGATCATAATTGCACTAATAAATATTAAGGTAATGGTAAGACAAAATATTATTGACAGTTATTAAAAAACTTTAAGTGCAATGAAATGGGCCATTATGCAAATGAGTATCCAAGGAAGAACTCAACTGACGGAAAGCAGCTATAATATAAGAAAAAAGGGTTGGTGATGTCCTTTGTAACTACTTCAGTAGATGTGGGGATATCAAATGAAGTAGTATTATGTACACTGTTTTCTTGTTCAAATAATTCCAATGTGTTGTTTGATTTGGGGTCTACACATTCGTTCAATTCTGAGAAGTTTTTTATGAAATTGGAAATTATATCTCATTATATGAATATGGAACTTATGGTAAAAACACCTAGAAGAAATTTTGTTACAATAATAAAATATAAGAACCTTCATGTCCTTCTGTCTGAAAAGAATCTACCAGCAAACCTTACAGTTTTTCCTATAATAAAGTTTGATGTAATTTTGGGTAAGGATTGGATTTATGTTTATCATGCTAAGATTGACTGTAGAGCTAAAGAGGTTTCTCTTCAAAATGATTTTCAGTTTGGTTACAGGAATTAACCCTTTCATTTGATAATATATCAGGAATCTGAGAAACTAGTAAAAGATGGAAATGAATGTTACCATTCACTTATTGTTGAAAACATAGGAACTGTTTAATCTAATGATATTCTAGTGTTAAATGTATACCACGATGTTTTTTCTGATGAATTTTCTGGCATTATACCTAATAGGGAAGATTAATTTACTGTTGACTAATTTTTTGATGCTAAGCCAATTTCGAAACCCCCTTATCGAATGGCTCAAATTTAACTTTTAGAGTAAAAGAGGAAATTGAAGAAGTTATTAGATAAAGGTTTTATTTGAACTAGCACATCACCTTGGGGTTCTTCTTTCTTGTTTGATAAAAAGAAATATAGTTCAATGAAACTTTTCATGGATTATAGAGCATTGAATAACATCACTATTAAGAACATGTATCTTTTTCCTCATATCGATGATTTGTTTTATCATCCCTAGGGAGCTCATTATTTTTCGAATATTGATTTAAGGTTGGGGTACCATTAGTTGAAATTAAATGATGCATACATTACGAAGACCGCATTTCATACTAGATATGGCCATTATGAATTTTTAGTTATACCTTTTGTTTTAACCAATGCACTTGCTATATTCACGGATCTTATGAATAGAATTTTTCCTGAGTATTTTTATATGTTTATGGTTGTGTTCATTGATGATATTTTGGTTTATTGTAAATGTAAAGAGGAGTATTAAAGTCATTTAAGGGTTGTCTAAAAAACTTTAAATGAAAAAGATACTATTTGGGAAGATTAGCATGTGTGTGTCTTGGTTACATCAAATTTCTTTACATGGTCACATTGTTTCAAATAATGGAATAACTATTGAAACTTATAAAACAAAAGTTGTTGAAGAATTTCCATGACCAGCAAATATAACAAAGATAGGTACTTTCTATGGTTTGGAAAGTTATTAATATATGTTTTTCGAAAAATTTTCACAGTTATCTAGTCCACTGACTAAGTTACTCGAAAATGTGTTAAGTTTGTTTGCACAACAGAATGTGATGATTTTTTACAAGAATTTAAAAGATGATTGGTGAATACTCCAGTTTTGGCACTACCTTCCAGAAATTGTGAGTTTATTATTTACAGGTATGCTTTATTGAAAGGACTTGGTTGTGTCCTTATGCAGAATGATCAGTTAGTTTTTATGCTTCACGTTAGTTGAAACCTCATGAGTTATGTTACCCTACACATGATTTGGAATAATCTGTTCATTTTTTCTATAATAATTTGGAGGCATCATTTGAATGGATTAAAATGTAAAATATATAATGAGAAAAAAATGTTTGAATTATATATTCACTCCGAATGAATTGAACCTGAGTCAGAAGAGATGGTTGGAATTAATCAAGGATTATGAATTCATGATCCTTTACCATCCGAGAAAAGAAAATAACGTGCCTGATTCATTGAGTTTAAAAATTAATGCTTCATTAACCAAGCTACGTTTGGAATGAGATCCTTTGGTTTTTGATCTGATAGGCATTGGAAAAGAATTTTTTGCTGCTGTAAATTCTTCTGTTTTTTTTTCAGGTCTCAGTGAAATCATCTCTATCATATAGAATTAAGAAAGAATCGAAGAATGATAGTGAGTTAATGAAAAAAATTAGAGTTGGTTTAGAATGGTATGTTGCTAAATTTAACATTGATAATGATTGTGTTTTGAGGATGGGAAGAGATTATGTATTCTTTGTGATTCACAGTTTAAGAATGAGTTATTATGTGAAGGTCATAGTTCTCTTTTGTCAGTTTATCCTAGCATTACTATGATGTACAATGATCATCATGAGTATTATTGGTGGGATGGAATGAAAAGATATATTATTTATTTTATTGTGAAGTGTTTGACATGTTATTAGGTTAAAACAAAGCGGTAGTTACTGAAAGAGATGATTCATTCATTACCGGTACCAGAGTTAAAATGGGAAAATATCTCCATGGTCTTCATTGTGGTATTACAGAATACATCTCAAGGTAATAATTCAATCTGGGTTATTGTTTATAGGTTGACTAAATATGCTCATTTTCATCCTATTCGAGATACTTTGTCTCTATATCAACATTCTTGATTGTATATTAAAGAGAAAGTCAGGTTACATGGAGTTCCCCTCTCCATTGTATCTGATCGTGATCCTTGGTTTACTTATAACTTTTGAAAAGGCCTTCAAAAGTCGTTGGGTGCTGAATTAAAATTTATTCCAATTTTTCATCTGCAATCTGATAGGTAGTCAGAACGAGAAATTAAAAACTTGGAGGATATTATATCTTCTTGTTCAATAGATTACCAGGGGTGTTGGGACCACCATATTTATTTGGTTTAATTTTCATATAATAACAGTTTTCATTCTTGTATACAGATGGCTCTATTGGAGGTATTATATGGAAAGTAGTGTCGAACTACAACTTTTTTGGGATAAATTAGGTGAAAGAAAGCTAATGGCACCATAATTGGAAGAAGAGATGGCAGAAATGGATCAGTTTATTTAGAAGCAAATGACAACAGCTTAGAGCAAACAGAAAATTTATGTAGATTATCAGAGGAAGGATCATTCTTTTAATGTAGGTGAGCATGACTTTCTAAGAGTTTCTCCATAGAGAAGGGTGATAAGTTTTGGTAAGAAAGGAATGATGATTCTGAGGTTCATTATACCCAAATAAATCCTATAGAACGGTGGTTTAGTTTCTTACAGAGTGGATTTACCTCTAAATTTATCCCAGGTACTCATTTTTTTCATGTTTCAATGTTAAAAAAGTATATGCTAGATCCATCTCATGTTATAAGTTCAGATGTAGATTAGTTGGAAGAAAATATCTTTTATGACGAACAACCTGTCAAAATTCTTGACCGTAGAGATAAAGTGTTGAAAAATAAGGTAATTTACCATCTAATGGTTTTTTAGAAAAGTATTATAGTCCCTCCATCAAATGAGTAAGGAACCTACTGCTTATATGTATGGAAAACTACCGATTCACAGAACCAAGGTTGTTTAATTTTAATTTACCACCAATCATGGTGTAAATTAAAAATAAAACTATATATTTTTTTGTTATATATGATATATAATTTTTTTTAAGATTCTGTAATACCTTTAAAACTAAAATATTTATACTTTCCACTTATAGTAAATATGATAATCCCGTTTGAGGATGTTTAGACAAGCACCCCATCAAAGCTATATGATTGGTTTAGACACTACATAGATTTTATAAATAATGATTGTAGTGAATTTATATGATATATAAGAAATAATAATTATAATATAATTACAATTTATATAAATATATGTCATTTTCATAATTTTTTAATATGACAATAAAAAGGGTAACAACGTTCAGGCGTATGTAAGGATTACCATCTCCTTGAAAATTGTATTACATTTCATAATTCAATAATGCAATGATTAGTATAACTCACATATAATGAATATAAATGATATTAATATCATGGAATAATTTAATAAAATAATGATATATGTATAGGGACCAATGTTATAACAAAGTAAGACACATGCAAAAAAATAAACAAACTAGTATCCAAAGTAAAACATTGACATTGGATTGTTAACAAGAAGGTAATATAGTGTCATAGTCAAACCATATATAGTATTATAAATTATAATATGGTTCATTAACAGATTTATAACAAATTTAAATTTATTATATATTTTTTTAACAAGTACAATGAGCCTCAAGAAACAATATGAGGGGATTTTGTTACACATTTTATTTCTGTGAGATACATGATTTATTCAGAACCCATTCCTTTAATGGGGTGTGTATAATACCAATGGATGCATTTATGATTCTTATAATTAAATTTTAATGTTATTAATATATCCAATATATAATATTTATGTCATGGGGTTATGTTTCAAAAGTTACCAAATAGGAAAAATAGTGTTGTCTCAATTTTCCTTCTCTAAGACTCTTGCATGTTTACAAACCTAGTTTTTTTCGAGGTGTATATACATCAACTTCACAAGTTATATCATAAATATCCTTAGTTTAATGATATTTTTATCTTCATTTATTTTTATTTTCATACATTGACTGTATTATACAAAGTTACCAATTTACAAAATTTTATTGAAACAATCTCATCTCTTTTCGAGATTGTTAATAAGTATCATTATTTGATAAAATATTAAAAAACATATCTTATGAACAATCATCAGTTGCATTATCCTATGTTAATTCAATATATATCCCTTTATTATTACAATTTTCAACTACACAATATTTCAATTTCTTCAATAGGTGCATATCTGTTGGAAAAAGTACATTTTTTATTGGTATAAGATTTTACCAACTTATGTTCCCCAATCATTAAACTGCAGGTAAAATATATGTCACTCATTTTATATATATATAATATAGTTCTGTTAAAATTATAATAATACTAAAAGATAATATATATGTTGTGTAATGTGTTCTTCAAGAGATTCCAATGAAAAATTATTATGTTCGTAATTTTATTACCCATATATAATATATGTTTATAAATTACATTTGAAAAAAAATATTAATATTAATTATTATTATTATTTCATATTATATTTATTAAGTTAACATATTGAATGCATATTCTTCAATTAATTAACAAAATAAAATTTTTATACTTTTTCAAACCTAGAAATAAATAATAATTGTATCATTAATGTAATTTAATTAAAAAAGGATCCATCTCACCCAACAACAGAAAACGCCCTCTTGACCCATCCATGCTCATCCATACCAGCAAGTTAGGTCCGACAAAAATGACCAGCAAGTAGAACCTGTGAATTATAAGTGCAATAATATCACAACAACATCCCTTCCATGCTAGAGAGCTAGCTCTAGCACCGTCCAATCATTGCTTGCGATTCAACTGAAACACCAACCCAACCATGATAGCGATCCAAACCACCACCATAGAACATTGAAAATTAAAAACTCATCCATTTTAATGAGTCCACTCCATCTATATCTCATTCATTCCATTGATCCAACTCTAGTAACTAGTTACCATTAGTGACCCATCCATGCCCTAGGACAAACGAACCAGCCCCAACACGAGTAAGAAAACTCAAGTCACTGTTATACTACATCTCGCAGCTCAAGGATCTCCACTACACACAACCATAGAGGGTAACCAAAAAATCCAGATCTAGTTCCAATAAGAAACTAAATATTTTCATCACTCTTACCATTGAGAATCCCCAATTCACTCGTATTCCACAAACTTCACCTCTGATATATACATAACAAACAAACAAAAAACCCAAAAATTAGTAAAATATATCCTTTTGAACAGAAACAAAATTAGATATAAATGGATGTATAAAAAATGATTTTTATAGTTATCAATATTCATCACCATTTTTGACATCTCAAGGAATGATATTTTGAATGACTCAAATCTATTAATCAATTCCCGAAAAATATTCCAATAGTATTCCAAACAGTATCTTAACCTAAAATTACTATTAAGTTATTATTCAAAAAAAATTACACTTGATGGTGAAGTAGGAACCATTATAGGAAAATATTTTTAAAATATGAATCATGACCCAAATATACACATCGAAAATAAAAAAAAGATGAATATAAATAAAAAAATCGATCAACTTAAAAAAATTAAAATCCACCTAAAAAACTATCATTTATCACCTAAATCTCTAGATCTCCATGAACTCTAGTTGATAACACTAGCTACCATCAATCACCATCATTATATACCATCGTCCTCTAAATTCTAAAACATTTTGAACATCAAATTATAGTCTAGTGATGATAAATAGTCCATGAACTCTCCTGAAGAAAAACCTATAAAAGAATGAGAAAAACAACAATCATCGATAAGGTCCACAGAATCAGTATCCAAACCCACTCATTTGGTGTAACAAATTTTTTCAACTATATATTAATTTGATTTTTAATAAATAATTTTGACAATAAACCATTAATTTAAATACTAGTTTCAAATGATAAGAATATTTATAATATATTGGAAATAAATCAACCAGTTTTTTAACCCCAAATGAGGACTAACCAGTTTTCTCATATTAATGTTTCAAAAATATAGTTTATTAATATATTCATCTACTTTTTTATTTATATAACAATTATTTAAAAATATATTCTATTCAATGATAGAGACAAGAAAGAAACAACCCAACCACTTAACAATATCACCAATGTAGTAAAAGTCCATTCAGGTGAAATCCTGAAAATATTATTCATTTTTGACCAATAGAGTCCATGGTTTACAATTAAAGACATTACTCTTTG
Source organism: Viscum album (assembly GCA_963277665.1). Classification (NCBI taxonomy): domain Eukaryota; kingdom Viridiplantae; phylum Streptophyta; class Magnoliopsida; order Santalales; family Viscaceae; genus Viscum; species Viscum album. The sequence continues at coordinate 949,374,010 of OY728167.1, forward strand.
ATTTCATCACAATAAAAAACACACAAAAACAAAATTAAAATCAATAAATCATTTACAACATAAATTTTTCTAAATAAATCATAAGTCTAGTCTAACTAAACATGCACAACAGAACCATGACTTGATTCACCTTCTCACATTCTAATTGAACACATCTGTACCATAGTGATAATTTTATCCAATCATGGCATTCACAAATGAGGGTTTGTACCCTCTATTTAACTCATTTTCTCCAAATCGTGTAATATCATCCATGCCTCATGAGTGTGCCTTGGATTCCGCAAGAGAGTATATCCCCAGCACTCTGTAACTTCAGTTGATACTTGTATCAGCTAATCACACGTAATTTAAATGGGCTTACATAAATTTTCACTAAGATTTAAATGTTATGATCACATTTTCCAACATTTCTTGAATCTATTCTATAGTTTTAGTAATCTAGAAGTCATCAGCTATACACAAATCATTCATATTTGGGAAAAACAATTCCACTCTTGGGTCAATATACAAACAAGAAATTAAAAACCAAAATTAAAAGAGAAACATATCCTCACTCATGAGGGGTGCTAAATAGGGTAAGAGAGAGTGTAATATTAATTAAAACAAGTTAACCCATTATTAGTTCAGATAAAACATTAAACGGCCCAAAAATTAGGGATTTATTTAAATAAATTGGTGAATACTAGTGAAAAGTTTATTTCTTTTAATGCTTTCCATATACATGCATATTAGTAATTGTCAAATTTAAAATCACATCAAACACCAACAATTGAATGATCGTGAGAGTTTCGGAAATATTTTTTTTGATAATCCAACCATTTTTTCAATTAATTGTTTCCAGAAAACATTATATATTAAAATAAAAAACCATATGCTTCTTGAAGAATGAATTTTTTTTCACTACCCAGCCTTATAATTTTAAAAATCTAGTAAAACTTAGAATGGGACACCTCAAATAAATAAGAATATTTTAACTCAAAGTAATATCTAGCTTAACTTTTTCTAATTTAACTGGCTAGGAAATCCACATTTTAGTGTCTTTTTTATATTTATCTTCATTTCAGTTCGTACATGGACCATAGATTCACGTGGATTCAAGTAGTTTCCTAAGAATAATTGGATAATGAATTCAGTATTGGTTAGCTGTTAGGATCAAAAGATTCCACTGAACATGTTTTCAAAAGAGATCTAGCCTAGTAGACATAGAAAAATTGAAGGAAAAGTAAAAATATAGGTTGAAAAAATAATCAATTAAACATTATTTGTTCATTGGACGACGTTCAAATAAAAAGAAAATAGAAACAAAGACTATATAAAAAATTGAAACTAAGAAATAAGCACAAAATATTTTATGCAGTTTCAACAAATTTTTGTAAGAAAAAATAATAAAAATTAGTTAATAAGTTGTATTAACTCATGAAAAAACAATCAACCCATCACTGCTCATCATAATATTCCATTTCACACAAATAAAAAAATTGAAACTAAGAAAATTGATGAGGAATGGAAAAAAATGTTCATCTACAAGGTACACAATATAGAAATTAAAACTCTTCACTTCCATCTACTTATTATTAAAGATATTTTTTTGATGAAATGATAATGGGAGCTGATTTTAGGTTCTAATTAAGGTTTCATGCAAGGTCACATGCCTGGAATTTGGAGGTGGTTTGCACAATGATGTCATAGGGTGTGTCGGCTCAGAACAGTAAGGGGTTCATATTGTGAGATTATGAGGATGTCTATAAGGCATGTCAGCCGAGAAGATCTAGGAGATAGGGTTTATGGGATAAGTTCATGGGGAATGTGGGTTGGGGGATAGAGCGTATAACAAGGGGGGATGGGGGAGTCCTTTGGGGAGTAGGAAGAGAGAGTACAAGGAGGTGGGGATGATGAACGGTGGAGGAGACATGATCAAGAGGAAGGATGGGTGAGGCGGAATAGGGATATGTGATGGGGGTAGAATATGGAGGAGGAATAAGGTAGGAAACATTATTGGGAGGTATAATGGAGGATGCAGGATATGAGTGGTAGAATGGATAGGTGGCATGATCGAGAGGCGGGATAGTGGAGGCGTAATGGCAGAGGCAGTAGAATCATTTGGTAGCATGATAGAGAGGTGGAATGGGGGTGAAATGTGGGAGGTGGAATGCTTGAAAACAATTTTCATTTAAAATAGAATTGAAATACTCTAATGTAACCTTGGAATATGATAAAAATATCATAAATTTTTTTTACATTTTTAAATTGTCTTCTACGATAATTTAAAAACATTTTCTAAAACAATATTTAAAACATGGTTTTTGAAATAAAATAGATTTTTGACTAAAGAGAGAGATATAAAATCTAATTTTCATAAAAATATTTAATAAATTATCACATATACCAAATAGCGACACAACTATAAAAAAACAGTGGCCTTTACCAACATAAAATTAGTGACAAATAGTATATGTGATGGTTAAAATGATTAATTCCCATAGATATTTGGTTTTTTGAGTATTTATATTAATTACCAATATTTGTTTTTATTAATAGGTATATCTGTTGGTATTAAATAATCAATACCAACACATATTTTACTAAGAGTTAAATTTTTTATCCTTTCATTTTAATACTAACATATTTTACCAACACATGAATTTGTTATTAATAACTATTATTAACCACAAATATTTTACACGTTTTTATTCCCACCTCCCAAGCATTCTACCTCCCACATTTCACCTCCCCCATCCCTCCTCCGATCATAAAACCACCCGATCGTGCTGCCTCATCCATTACTCCTCCCTTGTCCTACATCCTGATAATTCCATATCCACTATACTACCTCCCCCATATTGTATCATCCATCCTACCTCCCAATCATGTCGCCTCCTTTATTCCTCCTCTATATTCTACCTCCCCCATCAAGTATCTCTATTCTTTCTCCCATGTCCCACCTCTCAATCTTGTATCCTCCCCCGTTCATCCTCCCCACCTCCTTGTATTATCTCTTTTCATCCTCGTACAGTATCCCATAGCCCCCCCCCCCTCGGGATGTACGCCCCACCCCCAACAGACATTCCCTACAACCTTGTCCCATAAATTCTACCTCCAAGATTCTCTCAGCTGACATGCCTCATAGACATCCTGATGATCTCCCCATTTGAACCCCTTACAATTCCCAGCCAACACCCCCCTTTGACATCATTGTAAAAACCACCTCCATATTCCTGGCAAGCGACCTCGAATGGAACCATCATTAGACCTCAAAGTCACGGCCCATTATCATTCCTTCAAAAACAGTCTTCTCCAATGAGTAAATGTAAGTAATGAGTTTCAAATTCTTGTTTTGTAGCTTCTACATGAATGTTTTTTCATCCTTTCCTCATCTATTTTATTTTTTCAATTATTCATATTTTTATGAAAGGGAATATTTTGATGAACACCAAAGGGTTTATTGTTTTTTCAATAATTTTTACAACTTATTAACTAATTTTTATTCTTTTTTCTTATAACTATTTTTGGAAACCACAAAATATATTTATTCTTTTTTCCTAGTTTCATATTTTTTATATGGTCTTTGTTTTTATTTATTTATATGAATATGTTCCAATATGCACATAATGTTTAATTGATTCATTTTTTCAAACATAGTTTCAATTTTCCTTCTATTTTTCTATGTCTACTAGGCTAAAGATCTGTTTGAAACGTTTTCAGTGGAATATTTTCATGCTAATAGCCAACCAATACTAAAATCATTGTCGAATTATTCTTAGGAAACTAAACGAATCCACATGAAGATATAGTCCTTGTAGAAACCAAACTGAAGATAAATATAAACAAGACACTATAATGTGGATAACACAGCCTATTTAATTTGAATTAGTTAAGATGGTTATTTATTTTAGATGAAAATTTATTATTTTATTTGAGGTATCCCATTGCGAGTTTTAATATATTATTAAAATAAGAAGGTTGGTTAGTAAAAAATTATTCTTCAGGAAGATTAATGTTTTTTATTTATATATCGAATGTATTCTAGAAATTATTAATTGAAAAATATTTTGGATTATTGAAAAAAAAAATTCTCAATCCCTCGTGATCATTTATTTATTGGTGTTTGATGTGATTTTAAATTGTTTAATTATTGATATGTATGTATATAAAAATAATTCAAATAAATGATCTTTTCTCTAGTTATCACTATTTTATTTCAATGAATCCTTAATTTCTGGGCCTTGACATGTTTTATGTGAACTAATATTTTGGTTCACTTGTTTTAATAAATATTCCACTCTCTCTTACCCTATTTACCACCATTAAAAACTGAGGATATATTCTTCTTTACCTTATAGTTCTAAATTGTATTCAATTACAATAATCTGAGATTTGATATTTTTTATTCCAAATCTGATTGATTTTTGTTTTTTGGTGACTTCTAGATTTCTGAAACTAAATAGAGGAGACATACCATCGTTTATGAATGCCAGGATTGGAGAAATGTATCACTATGGTACTGATGTGTTCAATTGGAATGTGAGAAGGCGACTCAATTCCTCTTTCTCTAGTTCATGTTTAGTTAGACTATCCTTATTATTTATTTGGAAAAAAATTATGTTGTAAATGATTTACTGATTTTAATTATATATATGTGTGGTTTGTATTTTGATGAAATCAAAGAGTAATGCCATTAATTATAAACCATGGACTATATCGGTCAAAAAATGTATAATGTTTTCAGGATTTCACCTAAAATAACTTTTACTACATTGGTCAAGTTACTCATAGGTTCGGTTGTTTCCTTTTTCTCTATATCATTGAATAGAATATGTTTTCAAATAATTGTTATATAAATAAAAAAGTACATGAATCTATAAATAAAATATATTTTTGAAACATTAATATTTGAAAACTGGTTTGTCCTGATTTGGTGTTAAAAAACAGGTCGATTTCTTGCCAATATTTTATAAATATTCCCATCATTTGGAAGTAGCTTTTAAATTAATGGATTAATGTCAAACTAATTTATTTCAGATCAAATCTATCTACAGTTGAAAATTTTTGTTACATTAAAAGTGTGGTTTTGGATACTGATTGTGTCATCCTTATCGATGATTGTTGTTTTCTCTTTCTTTTCTAGGTTTTATTTTCAAGTACATTCATGGATTCTTGTTCATTAATCATCCTTGGGACCATAATTTGATGGTAAAATGTTTTAGAAGATACATGATGATGGTATCTAATGATAGTGATAGATGGGATCTTGTGTTGATAGCAATAGTTCATGAAGATCTAGGGCTCTATGTGAGACATGATAGTTCTTTTTTGTGGATATTAGTTTTTTACACTTGATCAGTTTTTTTATTTTTATTCATCTTTTTTTATTTTGGATTTTGTGATTTGGATGATGATTCATATTCAAGAATATTCTCATATAATGGTTCCTACGTCACCATCAAGTATATTTGTTTATAATAATACCTTTAATGTATTTAATAGTTAAGAAAGTTCTTGGAATACTATTAGAATATATTTGGAGAAATGATTACTAGATTTGAGTCATTCAAACTATTGATCCATGAGATGTCAAAGTGGGTGATAAATATTGATCACAATGAAAATAATTTTTTATACATCCATTTAATTATAATTTTGTATTAGTTTATATTGATATATTTTACTATTTTTTTTTTGGTTTTTTGTGATGTTGATATCGGAGCTAATGTTTTTGGAAAACCAGCAACATAAGGATTCTCACTGGTTATAGGGATGACCATATTTGGTTTTTTTTGGAACTGGAGTTGGATTTTTTTGGATACACTATTTGGTTTTGTGTAGTGGAGATCTAAGAGCTATGAGATGTAGTATAACAGTGACTTGAAGTTTCTCGCTCGTGTTGGGGATGGTTCGTTTTTCGTAGGGCATGGATGGGTCACTAACAGTAAATAGATACAAGAGTTGTCACATTGGCATGGATGTGATGCTGATTGAGTTGGCTCATTAGAATGGATGAGTCACTAATTTTCAATGTTCTATGGTGGGGGTTTGGATTGCTAGCATGGATGGGCTGGTGTTTCATTTGAATCACATACATTGATTGGATGATGCTAGAGCTAGATTGCTAGCATGGAAGAGATATTGTTGTGCTATTATGGAATGGATGATTCGCAGGTTCTACTCGCTTGTTTTTTTTGTGGGACTTGAATTACTGGTATGGATGAGCATGGATGGGTCAAGAGGGACATTTTTATTATGGGGTGTGAGGGATCCCTTTTTTATTAAATTGAATCAATGATATTATTATTATTTATTTCTATGTTTGGACAAGTAATAAAATTTTATTTTGTTAAATAATTAAAGAATATGTATTTAATATGATACATTAATAAATATGATATAAAATAATACTAACAATAAAAATTAATAATACTTATTCAAATTTAATTTATAAACATATATTATATATGGGTAACATAATTACAAACATAAAAACATTTCATTAGAAGCTGTTGAAAAAAACATTACCCAACATATATTTTATCTTTTTTGTGTTATTAGAATTGTAACAGAACTATATTATATATCACAAAAAAATTTAGAGACATATATTTTTTGGACTTTTTAATCATTGGTGTACATAAGTTTGTAAAACGTTTTACCAACAAAATATGTACTTTTTCAAACAGATATGATCCTATTGGAAAAATAGAAATATTGTGTTGCTGAAAATGGTAATAATAATGTATATATGTTGAATAAACATAAGATAAAGAAATTGATGAGGGTTCATGAGATATTTATTTTAATAATTCATCAAAGAAGGATACTTATTAACATTCTCGAAAAGTGATGAGAATGTTTCAATAAAATATTGTCACTTGGTAACTTGTAATAATACATCCCATGCTTCATAATTAAATTAAGTTAAGTAATAAATATCCTTAAACAAATCATATTTATGATAGAACTTGTAAAATATTTGTATATACACCTAAAAAAATAGGTTTGTAAGCATAGATGAAACCTAGAGAAGAAAAATTGAGACCACAATTTTTTACCTATTTGGTAACATTTGAAACATAACCACATGAGATAAAGATAATATATTGGACATGTGAATAACATTAATATTTAATTATAAGAATCATAAATTCATCCATGGGTGATATACACACCACAAAAAAAATATTGGGTTCTGAATAAATCATGTATCTTAAAGAAATAAAAAGTGTAATGAAATCCCCTAAAATTTTTTCTTGACTCTCTTTGTACTTGAAAAAAATAATATAATAAATTTAAATTTATTATAAATCTTTTAAATAACCATATTCTAATTCATTATATTGTATATGGTTTTACTACGACTTTATATTACATACTTGTTAACAATCCAATGTTAAGGTTTCATTTTGGATAATATTTACTTTATTCTTTGCATTTGCCTTACTTGGTTATAACATTGGTCCTTATACATATATCATTATATCAATAATTTATACCATGATATTAATATAATTTCTACTTATTATATGTGTATTATAATAATCTATATATTATTGAATTATGGAATGGAATACATTGTTCTAGGAGACCGTAAGCCATACATACGCATGAACGTTGTTAACCTATTTGTTGTCATATTAAAATAAATAACGGAAATGAAATGTATATATATTATAATTATAGTATAATTCTTATTTCTTATATATCATATAAATTCACTAAACTCGTCTTTTATATATTCTATTTATTGTCTGAACCAATCATATCGCTTTATAGGGTGGTAGTCCACTCATCCTCGAACAAAATTATCATATTTACACGAAGTTGAAAGTATAATGATATTTGTTGTAAAAGTATTACATAAGCTTTAATAAATATTATATATTATATATAACAAAAAATATATAGTTTCCATTTAAACTTCCACCATGAGAGGTGGTATATGAAAAATTGACAATCTTTGTTCTGTGAAGAGGTACTTCACCAAACACTTAAACATAATGTTACATACCCATTTTTTAATGCATCATTTTTATTATACATGATTTTTAAATGTTTGACCTTTATTCCAATAATAGTTAGGGGCTTAAAATGTGAATTAATTTAATTTTAAGCATAAATACTCTAATATTCTTTAAAAGGTTGAGTTACCACCTTTTGATGGCGAACCATATTTAAATATAGATTTGGTCACTTTTATTTGTTTGATTTTACAAAATAAAAATCTTCTTTAGAATCTGGGTGTCAAAATTTACATTAGGTAATTTTTTTTATTTTTCTGATAAAATTCATTTTTTATGAATAGTAAAAAATACTATATTTTAAATCAAAAGATCCTTTAAACTAAAATATTTATATGGTTGGATTATATTTTTAATTGGATTTAAAATGTAATTATATTATTTTTGTACCATTTAATCTAATGTTGGTCATTGAAATAAATTTCACTTTGAAAATGGACATAAACAGGTATCAATCATTTGATAGTTATTGTTTCTTAAAACCACTTTATTTGTTTTGATAACATGAATTGATTTTAAAATAATTAATTCAACTTCAATTTTTGGAATTTGGTAAAATAAACATCATTTTTTAATTCGGAATTTCATATATACCTTAGGTTGAAATTTTGATATTTTTCTGAAAAGCATCTATTTTTTATGAATAATGAAACCACTAAGTCATAGTTAAAAAACTAAAATTTTTATTTAGATGAATATTTTCCACTTATTTGGATTTATTTTAAAAACTCCAACAAACATGGTTGTTATTAGTATGTAAAATGTTTTTCAATAAGAAGAAAATAATTTTGGGTGAATAGTAACATTTGACTTTTATTTACCGCGGTTAAAGGTAAATAGGGTAGTTCAAGGAAAATAAAATATTATAATAATACAAATTTTTTTTAACACTTGTACTGACCTTGTTTTGATTCATTTAAGACCATGGGTGTCATTGGATCGATTTTGGGACCCCATGGAGCCACATGGGAGTGATAATAACGCTTTAATTTAATTAACTTAAAGTGAAGGAAAAAATGACATAAATTAATATCTATTAATAAATTAATTTTTATAAGAAGTTATATATGTTATATTTTCTACTTTAAATATTAATTGAATATTTAAAAATATTTCCTACATTATGGTATTTATTTTGAAAATTTTAGACATCAAATAAATTAAATTATTTATGACACAATAATGATGAAATGTTTACCTCCTTAATAATTCATTTAAAGAAATAAGATTATAAATATTAAATCAAGATCAAAAACATGTCCAATTAATATTGGATGATTTTATTTCAAACTGGATCCATATTATCTTCATATCTAATTAGTTTGATATATTTATAAACCAAATATTAGTATATAATAAAATAATATTTTCAGACTTTTCAAAAGACCCCCTCATCGACCTTATAAAAATCTATCACTTATAACTCATTCCTCGAAACTCTCAAGCCCCTTGACTTTTCCAAAACCTACATAAATATGATATATGGATCCTTATCCTCCTCTTAGAATCCTTACCTTAGGAATAAGGCACTTCAATAAGTCCTTTTGTATCAAACCAAAGGGAGTTACCAAAATTAAAGGTAACAGTTTCTCTTAACTTATTTTCTTTTATTTTGCTTATACTACCCCTAAAATATTTTTTATTACATTATTTTATAAATAAACCATAATCATAAATATACTAGGATGTTTTTATGATTATTATTTTAACTACACATACTCACACCTCCATCTAATGGGTGAATAACATTCTGTTTCTATGAATGGAAAACTAACACCTCACAAAACTATGATTGTTCGATTATCGCATACCGCCTCTCATGGTTCCCATTCATATGAAACCATATTTATATGTGATATATATTATTTATATTTTTTCATTATGATTCTATATTTTTATTTTATATCATTTCATTATGGTTTCCATTATTGGTAAACACGATAATTTCATTGGAAAAAATGCAGACTAACGCCCCGTCAGACTAATAGGAATTGTTAATACCTTATGTGGGACGTATAAAAGATGGAATTAATGATATTATATATGATATTATACTATATTTATAATATAAATATTTATCAGTGTGTATTAATTACATTAAAAGAAGAAATAAAAATGAAAGTAGCGTTCATGTGTACGTACGGCTTACCGTCTCCATTAATGGTGCATTTCATTTCATACCTCCAAATGTTATGTTCTATTATAAATACATGTATATACTAGATATATATAATATATATGATATCTAAATCATGAATATAATTCTATATATAATGAAATTTGGACCATGTGATCAACTTGTAATTACAAGAAGTCCATTTTTGACTCAAGTACAAATTATCGACAAAACAAACATTTTACTTAAATGATTACATAATGTTTATCACATTGTAATAAGTTATATAAAAGGAATAATAAAAATTAAAAATGTTCTTAATAAATTAGTAATTAACTTTATTTTATTATTCAATAGATTAAATATCTAACAGTTCAAATTGGACACGAGGTAAGAGACTTCGCCTCAATCTCTATTCAATGAAGCATATTTTGTTTTAATAAACTACTTTCTTTTAGATGTTGCATAAAAACCATTGAAATTTAATTTAATTCAAATTGAATCTTTTTCAAGGAATAATTTTACTAAATGACAAAATATGAATGTTTCTTTTTATCGTATGCGGTGACAAAGACCTTTCCACCGCCGTGAGAATTATTTGATCATTTACCTTCCTTAACTAGCCGTAATATTTTTAAAAGGAAAATAAATACCCTATACTCTTAACATATTTTGGTATTGAAAATGGTTTTGATAATGGATTTGTTATGTCAATATATTTAAATGATATATTGTGATTGAAAGTAGGAAATGTTATATTTCCTTTATGTTTTCGTTATGTGTAATGAAAATACTATGGTTCATGGGCATTGTTTACGTATACAGTTGGTTCCGTGATAAAACTAGGGAAGGTGAGCCCAAGATATCTCTCCAATGCATTGGGTAACATGGTGGAGGTAACATGAAGGTTTCTCCAAAGAGATTTAGGGAATATACATTGATGGGTATTCCAAATGTAACTCCCTATATAGTTGTGATATCTACAATATAATTATGATATGAATGCCGCAATTTACCATTATGATTTTTGTTTTCTATGTGTTATTAATAAAACTTATTATTTCATGAGGTATGTTAAAGAGGTTATGTTATGTATGCAATGATGAACTAATGATTTCATTCTTTGTGTTATTACCCATACTGAGTTCTTATGCTCATCCCATGTGATGAAATGTTTTTCATAGGACCTAAAGATTTATAGGGTCATGGACGTGATCAAGGAAAACTCATGCTATCTAAATCATGGGAGAAGAAATGACTCTTTTTTCAAGAATTTTTATTTTATGAAAAAAAGGAAACCGAGTAGAAGTGTCTACCTTGTAATTTTTGAGATGTAATGTAATAGTTGTTCCCTAATTCTCTAAAACTCTAAACCTGAAAATATCCTCAATGTAAATTATTTATTTAATTCAATATTATGTATTGTTTAAGGTCGGGTCCTTATACTGACACCCTCCTAACCCACACAGGGCGTCTATGTCACCTAAAGCAGTAGAATTGTTAATTTAATGGACCATGAGGGTCTGATACGTTACATAATTTCTATTTTATAATAATTTCTCTTTAGTTTATGTCCAAAATATTAATGAAATTAATAAATAATAATACAATGATTACAGTGAAATTACTCATAACGAGGCACTAATCAATTAACATTAGGGAACACATGACCAAAAAAATTGTAAAAATGACATTTTATTATGTTATTTATAATATATCATAACTTTTATATAATTTTATATTTTATTGGGGACACATTCAATGTAAAAACGATGGTATAATTCCATTTTCCAAAATTTACAAGATTGTCATTCCACCACCACTATAAATAGACACCCAGGTATATGGCGTCCTCAATCATCTCAAGACACATTTTCTTTACCAATATCATCACAAATATATAAAAATAATAATCTTATATACATAGATGACTAAAATTGTTCATAAATATATCCATGTAATCCATATGGATCATTCCAATGGGCATAGCCAATTAAGAGGTCACATATTTACTCAGGTTCGTTTGTATTATTTTGTCAAACAGTCATTACATTAAACATATTCAGTGATTATATAACAACAATAGTATATGAAATTTTCTTATAAGTCTTTTTGTAATGGTTTTTAGCTACATTTACTCAAATATATATCTAATTGGTAAAACCATACAGTTTATGTGTACGATGATCTTTCTCCCCCCAAAGTGAATTCATTCATTTTTCCTTTACCTACATTCTTGGTTGGTTATTATAAGGGAGAAAATTTTTATATATAATATTTATATTATTTATAGTTTATTTATGAATATATAAATTTTTATAACTCAAAAATTTATTCATTCCAATTTTTATAGATAGGATAACATCGTTTGTTGAAGTGTAGACTACCGCCTCTCAAAGCGATGTGAGTTATTCACTCTATACATGGAACTCATAAATTATTGACTTAATAATCCTACATAAAATATATTAACTGTGTATTTTACATAAATTATAATATACATATACCTTTTAGTTATCATTATTTTAATATGACAATGAATTTATTATAGTGTTCATGTATATGTGCGACCTACAATCCCTATGAACAATGCATTTCATTTCATATCTCTAAAATTATGGGTTATTACGAATCTATATATAATTGGTCTATAATATATTCAAATTATGGTGTATATTCTATAGATCATGAAACCATGATATAATTAATGTGAAAAAATGTAACAAGCCCAATCATACTCGAAAGAATAGGCAAGTAACAACCGAAATAGTGAACATAATGAATGATTGTTAACAAACGTGTAATAAGATGAAATATAAAGATAGTATATGATGTTATAAATTTGGTTATATTTATTTTAATAGTTTAAAACATGATTAAAAACTCTATATTGAATTTTAATGGACTTTATAAAAAAATAAAATACAATCTTATAAATTTTATCTAAATTTACATTCCATATAGAATTTTTTTTATTAAACTATATTATTTTATATGATGTATATACTTCCCTTTGGAATGTTATATAATTAATATGTTTATAGTCATGATATTATTAATCCATTTATCTATTTCTCTTCATGAATATTATGTTCCAAATGTTTCAGTGTGGTATGAGATACATTGGAATGATTAAATATTATTCTCCACAACTATTATTTTAATTATTCTCATTACAATATCACTTTATTTTGTGATTGTTAACTTTCCTTTGAAACGAATTTTTTTTTTTGAAAATATTTTCTTATATAAGGATTAAATATTTCCCCTTTATAATATTATGTTATGATTAATCTATTATTTAGGATATTTTTAGTTTCAATATAAAATATTAATCTATGGGGATTTGAGTTAAATGTTACTTAGCGGAAAATAATTTCATAGCCAAATTTATGTTCATTTGTTTATACTAATACCTAATTTTTTTAATAGTCTATAATATTTTATAATGATATTTACTATCTATTAATATATTTATACTTATTTTTTGTATCTACAATTGATACAGGTAGTCTACACAATGATTGATTTACACTTCAACGTTATTACTTTTTGAATGGTATACATTACAATTTCAATTTTCTAAGGATTGTTAAGACATGAATTTATCATTATTATTCCATTGGTAGGAATTTTTAATTGCAACTTATTATTTTCTCATATGAACGATTATACATTATTTTATTTTATTGTGTTATGGTCACAATTTTGGTGTTGTTTAATTTTTTAAAATTTGGGGTATTGTTTTTTATTATTTTGTGGATCCTATATTCTATTAAAAGTATATTTTACTGCTTCAATAAATAAACTATATTTTTCTATTCATTTCTAGGGTATGAAATAATTTGGATGTTTATCGAATCATTACCAATAGATGATAAAATTATTATGGGATAAGATTATATTGAGTAATAATATTATTTATTATATTAGTATAAAATTTAATGTAATTACTCCCCTCATGGAAAATTATTATGAGAAAAAAATTATCCTATTGTAATAATTTCTGATTAATTAAAGTTATCTCACCAAAAAATGATTTATGGTGTCTTAGTAATTAACAATCTCTTTAATATTTCCCCTTAAACTCTTTATAAGTCCGTGTGTAGTTGTTGTATCCTAAAATTCCATAATTTTTCTTTAATTTAATGATATCCAATTTGGAAACACAGTTCTGTGTCATTTTTGTTGATATTGATATTTCCTTTCATCAAATATTAAGACGTGGTAATATTAATTTCTATATAATTAGTGTTTTTGAAAAACATAATTTTTAAAATGGATACCTAATATTTTTGTGAACAATATCAAATTAAATCAACAAAATTTATTTAATTACTACAGAATAAAAAACCATACGTATTAAAAAGAATACAATTATTTTTTAGAACATTTATGATATGAAACACTAGGCTTAAATGAATTGTGATATACTATTTAAACACAAACAACATTTCAAAGAAGTAAAAATTGGTGGTATTAATAAGAAAAAATTATTTTTAATAATTATATATAATTATTTTAAATTTAAAAAAATTATTGGTAAATAATAACTCAATTTTTAGTAATGTTTATACAATCCTTAAAATTATATTTTTCATCAAAAATTGTTTTAGTTGATTTTTCGTAAATATAATAATATTAATTTTTCTAAATTTTTGATATATTATTGTATAAAATATTTTTTATATTGTAAATAATTATATATTATTTCAATTAGGCTGATATTTTGTGACTATTTTTAAAATGTGTGAATATTCTATGAATAGTGAAAAATACATCTTTTGTATAGAATGAAATTTTTTCAATAAATTTAATATTATAAAATTCCCAATTTAATTTTAATTTTATTTCAAAGTAATATAAGTGTTATTTTTATTTATGTAATATAATTAAATACTTTTGAATCATCTTCATCTCATATTTCTATATAAATTTATTATTTTGTTTAAAACCCGTGTTTATAAAACTATTTTATTTAAACATTATTTATAATTTTTAATTAGTATAAACAAACCATATTAAGTATTATATAATTTATATTTACATATTAAAATCTATCTATATTAATTGAAATTTTCATACTGAATAATACTAGTTTAAGAGTTAATGTTATATCATATTTTCTATGAAAAATTCATTTTACAAAAAATTATATTTCTATCACGCATTATGAGACTACTGTAAAATGAATTTATGGAACATATATAAATTGAATTTTGAAATATAGATTCCATGTTTTGAATCAGTATAATTTATATTATTTAATAAGTCTAATTTAAAATTTGATCATTATGAATTGTTAAAATAATGAAAAATTCATCTCTATGATAATATTGAAAATAATTTTAACCTTGATTAATACATATTGATAAGTAAAAAATTGATTTTGATTATTATTTAATGTTAGATTTTGAAAATTTTTATTTATTTATTGAAAAAATATGCAGTACAAACTTTATATTTGATTTCCTGTATTATTGGAATATCCAAGTATGTATGGGGATATAATATCACAAATATTTAGAATATAATAAATATTTTATATAAATTTAATAAATTTCATATCATGAAATGCACAAGACACAGAGTAAGAGTACATCACACAGAACAAAATTTTCACCAAAGTCTTTCATTATACATAATACTATGTTTTACCCAATACGAAAATAATATTAATATATTATTATTTGACATATTATAATAATACAAAGCTGATAAATTAGTAGATATGACTAAGATCAACTCTCTTATGAAAATATATGTCATAAAAATATAAAATGAATTAATTAGTGGCAAAATAATTAGAAATAAATATTATGACAAAATAAATATAAATTGACTTTTTTTATATGAATTTTTTTATACTCGTAGAAATGTTTTATCATAATATAATAATTTTATTAAAAATAAAAATTTATATTTATGTAATATATATATTATATTTTCCATAAAATAATTTTCATACTCATCCAATAGTTCTGATAGGCATCGGATAACAACAAACGCAAAATTAAACATGAAAACCTCTTTTTATATTAAGGAACTTTTAAAACCTTTTAATAGTGAACCCATTTTGAATACAATATATTGAATATATATATATATATTATATGTCAAAATAAACTTCATATTTTAAATAAAATGCTTAAAAATAGTTTCGGGTTATTATTTTCTAATTTTCTTTCGTGTTTCATTTTTTGCTGAAAAATTAAATAATTAAATTTATATTTATAAATTTGTTTTAATATAATATACTTGTAGGGATGAATTATATATTATGTTTGTTTAAAATTAAATTTAAATAAATTAGATAATAAATAATATAATCAATGTCATTTGAATCAATTTCACTTTCTAATTGGACATAAAAACAAAGCAATCTTATGAACATTGTTTCATTAAAACCCGATTTTTTCAACCCATCCACAAGAATAATTTATAATAGATTTATTCCAATTATTGTGAATAGATTTTAAAATATTGATTATATATTTAAAATTATAATAATTACTGATCTATAATAATTTTTATTTTGATTTTGACCAAATATTTTAGTGAAAGTATTTAAAAAAATTACTACAATTAAGGTGGAATTACTCATAACAATGGACCAATTCGTAAACATTGGGGACCAATTGACCGAGAAAAAAGTAAAAATTCCACTATATTTTGATATTTAGACTCTTTTCTACAATTTATTTAATTTTTTATTATTATTGGAGACATATTCCATTGAAAAAACGAGGGTGGAATTCATTTTTCCATTATTTATAAGAGCATCACCCTTCCACTACAATAAAAAGACACTCTAGCCCTTGACTTTCTCAAACACCAAAAGACACATTTTCACAACCTAGATATCCTAAATAATATCCAGAAGATCCTCCCACTATACCCATAATTCTAAACATGTTCATAAATCTATCAATTTAATACATATGTTTCAATCCAACTAGACTTACCTGATTAAGAGGTAACATCATTCCCCAGGATCGTTAGAATTATTTCATTATACACTCATTCAATTAAGTTTATTCCTTGATTATATAGAAAAATAGTATCTGAAATATTCTTATTAGTCTTGATTTTATGGTTTGTATCTATGGTTAATAAAAAGTCTATCTAATTGGTATCATACTTAATGTTTATGTGTACGATGAACTTCCAGCCCCCAAAAAAGATGTCCTTCATTTTTCCATTACTAACTATAATGGTTGGTAATTATGAGGGGAAAGCTATTTATATATAATATTTATAATTTCATTATGATTATATAATTTATCTATAATAAATACTCTTAATCATTCCAATTTCTATTGATAAGATAACATCTTTGTGGTAGTATGGACTACCGCCACTCAAAGCGATTTGAGTCATTCACACTATACATAAAACACATAAATGATGCATTTTATAATAATAAATACAATATATTACCTATATATTATACTATAATTATAATAAAAATATATCTTTTATTTTTCATTCTTTTAATATGACAATAAGATTATTGTAACGTTCATGCGTACAAATGCACTACCATCTTCATGAACAATTATTTTCATTTCTTACCTATAAAATTATGGATTATTAAAAATATATATATAATGGTTATATATTATAGTTACATTGTTGTTTAAATTATATATATTATGAAACCACGGTTTAATAATTTGGAACAATACGTAACAAGTCTAAACATAGTTGAAGGAATTGGTAATTAACAAACAAAATAGTAAAAATAATGAATGATTTGTTAACAAAAGGATAATAATATGTTATATGAAGATAATAAATGATATTATAAATTGCATTTTTGTTATTTTAATAGATAGTAGAATCATTTAAAACACTATCTACGAGTTTAATGTACTTTCACCATAAATAAAATGAAATCATTGGCAATTTATCTCAATTTACATTACATTGACACTTATTTGTTGTTATGAACCTATTTTATTTTATATGGTGTATATACTTAATTTGGAATGTTATATAATTAATATTTTTATTCGCATGATATTATATGTTTCATTTAAATATATTTCATAGTGAATATTAACTTTAAAATGTTTCATGTGGTATGAGATAATTTGGAATTTTTAAAGATTGTTCTCCCAATGAATTTGTTTTAATGATTATCCTTAATATCCACATCCTTTTGTGATTGTTAAAATTTCGTTGAAACAATAACTTTATTTTGTGAAATATTTTTTTGTATATATGGTTTATATATTTACACTTTTTTATTTTATGTCATGAATAATTAATTCCTCATCATATTTTGAGTTTCTGTTTGTATTTTTCATCTATATAGATTTGAGTTAAATGTTACCGTGTGGTAAATAAATCGAAAGACCAATTTATTTTCTTTTTTATTCTACTACCTCATTATTATTGATATTCTATTATTATATTTATAATGAAATTTACTCTCCATTAATATATTTATACTTATTTATGGGTATATACAATTAATACACATAGTCTTATTAATGATAGATTTAATCATCAATGTTATTATATTTCCATGGTTTTACTTTACAATTTCATTTTACACAAGATTATTAATACATGAATTTATATTAGTTATTCCATTGTTGGAAATTTAAAAAAAATATATCTTCATATGAATGATTCTATATTTTTTTATTTTATTCATTTTGATCACTATTTTCGTTTTATTAATTCATAAATAGTGAAGTAATTTATTATTATTATTTTTTGGATCCTATGTTATATTAAAAGAATATTTTTATTCTTCAAGAAAAAAAATATTTTCGAATTTATATCGTGTAAATGAAATAAATTAGAAATTGATCAAATCATAACCAATATATGATAATTTCCTTTTAAAATAATAATATATGAAGTAATAATATATCATTATGATTTGAGGATAAAATTTATTATAAATTTTCAACTCTTGGAAAATGATTATCATAAGAAATTATCATATTTTAGTCATTTCTGATGAATTAAAGTTATTTTATACATCAATGATTTACGGTTTCTTAGTTGTTAACATTATGTTGAACATGTACCCTTAAACTCATTATCAGTCAATGTGCATTTGTTTTCTCATCATGCCCAACTTTTTCCATGATATTTTATTATCCAATTTGGAAACATAGTTTAGTATTATTCTAGGTGATTTTTATTTCTATTTCTCTCCTTTTATGAGGTGGTATTATTAACTGTTATATAGAGAGTGTTTTCAAAAAAACAAAATTTTTAAATCCCAACCCCTATACTTCAGTGCACAAGATCATATTAAATAAATTACAAAATTATAGGATAATGTAAAACCATAAGTATTAAAAATATCAATTATGTTTTAGAGCATATATGACATGAACACTAGTCTTAAATGAACTGTGATATATTATTTAACCTTGAACATCAATACTTTAAAGTAAATGTTTGTTATAAGAATAGGAATAAAATATTATTTTGAATTATTTATAAATATTTTAAAATAAATAAAATTTATTGGTAAATAATTACTCAGTTTTTTGTAATGTCTTTTTAATCTTTAAAATTTTATATTTTCATCAAAAATAGTTTTTGATTATTTTTTGAAATAATAAAAAAAACATTCTCTAAATTTCAGATATATTATTGTATAAAATTATTTTTTTTATTGTAAATAATTATATCAAAATTAAATTATGTTGAAATATAGTGATTTGTTTCGATATGTGTGAGTTTTCAATGAATATTGAAAAATACATCTTTTTATTAGAATGATAGTTTTTCAATAATTTTAAATTTGTTAGAATTCCCATTATTATTAGGATTTTATTTTAATGTAACATTAGTGTTATTTTCATTAATATGATATAATTTAATACATTTAAATCATCATATTATTGAGTTTTTTTATAAATATTTATTTTGGTTCAAAACTCGTTTTTAAAAAACTATTCTTATTTGACCATTGTTTCTATTTTGTAATTAAAATAAATAACCCATGTTAAGAATTATTTAATTAATATTTAATGATAAATATCTATCTATGCAAATTTCAATTCACCACTGAATAATACTAGTTTTAGTTAATATAATATCATCTTTTTTTAAGAAAACATTATTTCCTAAAAAGAATAGTTTCACCACACATTATGATATTCTTTTAAAATAAATTTACGTAACCTATTAAAATTTAATTTTTTAAAATTGATTCATTTTTTAATCAATATAATTTTTGTTATTTGACAAGTCCAATTTTAATTTTGGTTATTATGAATTGTAAAAATAATGAAAAACGCATCACTATGGTAAAATTGTAAAATGAGTCAACCTAGGTTAATAAATAGTAATATGTAATTAATTCTTTATGATTGCTACTTAATGTATGATTTTTAGAAAAAACAATATATTTCTCCCAAAAATATGTTGTATAAATATTGTATTTTTTAGCATGTATGATTCGAATGACCAGGGATATAATGGAATATATTTTCAATAACATTTATTATATATTAAATATTTTAAATAAATTCAACAAATTTTATATCTTCACTTGCACATGACATAGAGTCAGAGTACATCCCACATAACCAAAATTTTATCCAATTTATATCATTACACAAAGTACCATGTTTTATAGAACACTATATAATAGTAAAATAATATTATTTAACATAATATGATAGTACATGGCCATTAAATTCCTAGTAATGAACAGAATAAACTATCTTATGAAATTAGATGTTTTGAAAAATATAAAATGGAATAATTAGTTACAAATTAATTAGTAATGAATACTAAAACCAAATAATTAAAAAATGAATTTTTCTATAATAAATTATTTTTATCCTCAAATAAATGTTTCATCCCAAAAATTTAAATTAATTAAAATTATTATATGATATTAATGTAATATATATATATATATATATATTATTTTTCTATTCAATAATTTTTATATTCATTCAATAGTTCTGATAGGCATGAGATAAGAACAATCCTAATATTAATCATGCAAACCTCTATTTTTAATAAGGATCTTTTAAAACATTTTAATGTTAGAAAAATTATAAATAAATTAAATGGAAATTATATAAATTTTGTATGCCAAAATAACTTTATATTTGGAATAAAAACATTAACATTTGTTTAGGGTGGTTATTTTGCGATTTTCTTTCATGTTTCATTTTTTAATGACTGGTGAACATATAAAATTTAAATATATAACTACATTTTCATATAATTTATGTATAAGGATAAGATATATTTTAAATTTGATTTATATTAATTTTATATCAATTATACAATTATTATTTCAAATAAGGTTATTTAAATTAATTTTACATTGAAAAAATATATAAAAATATAGCAACTTTACAAACATTATTTCATTAAAATCTTACTTTTTCAACCCATCTACAAGAATAGTTTTTTTTTAATTTATCAAAAATATATGATTATAATTTAAGAAAATTGTCTCTATATTTTGAATTAAAAAAATTAAAAATGTATAGTAGTTTTTGTTTAATTTATATCAAAAAATATTATTAATGTATTTAAAATTAATAACAATGATTAAAGTGAAATTAATCATAACATGGGACTAATCCATTAACATTACTGCACAATTGAAAAAGAAACATCTAATTAATAAATTGGATTGTTATATTTAGACTCTATCCTCTCTAATATATATATATATATATATTATTATTGGAGACACATTCAATGGTAAAACAAGAGTGGGATTCCCTTTTCCAAAATTTACAAGTCTATCACTCCTCCACTACAATAAAAAGGCACTCATGCCTCTGACATCTTGAAACATATGAAAAATCATTTTCTCAAATGAGATCTTCACAAATTAATCTTAAAAATTCCTCCACTAAACCCAAAATACTAAACTTATTCAAAAATCTATCCATGAAATTCATATAGTTCAATCCAATTAGACTAACCCGATCATGAGGTAACATCCTTTCATAGGCTCGTTAGTATTATTTCATTCTACACCCATTAAATTTACCTTGAATAAAGAATACATTACAAAAATATTATCTAAAATATTATTATAATTCTTGAAGTTATGGTTCTTATCTATAAATACTCACACATCCAACTAATTGGAAACAGACATATTGTTTCAGTGTACGACAAACTTCTGCCCGCCGAAACAATGTCGTTTGTTTTCCCTTTACCAACATTTGTGGGTGGAAACTATGAGGGGTAAACTATTTATATATAATATTTATAATATTTATAATTTATTTATTATTATTTAATTTTTCATAACACATATATTTATTCATTCCAATTATTATAGATTATATAACATCGTTTTTCGAAGTGTGGACTACCGCCCATCAAAGAGACGCAAGTCATTCACACTACAAACGGAACACATAAATGATGGATTTAATAGTCCTATGTAAAATATAATTACTATATATTATATTAGAACTATAATATACATATATCATTTATTTTTCATTCATTTAACATGGCAATGAAATTATTGTAACATTCATGTGTACGTATGGCCTACAATATCCATTAACAATGCATTTCATTTCTTATCTTCAAAATTATGGATTATTAAATATATATACATATAATGGTTATATATTATAGTAACATTATTTTTTACGTTCTATAGATTATGAAACCAAGATATAATTTATAGTAACATTGAGTAACTTGTCCAAAAATACTTGGAAGAATAGGAAATTAACACCCAAAATAGTGAAAATAATGAATGATTGTTAACAATTGGGTAATAATGATGTTATATAGAAATAATATATGATATTATAAATTGTATTATAATTATTTTAATTGTTAATAATATTATTAAAACTAATATATTTGATTTTAATGGTATTCCACCCAAAATAAAATACAATATAATTAATTTTATCTCAATTTACACTCCCTTGGTTCTTATTTGTTGTTATACACCTATTTTATTATTTATAGTGTATATACTTACCTTTTTCATGTTATATAATTAGTATTATTATTCAAATTATATAATATGTTTCATTTAACTGTATTTCATCATGAATAATATGTTTCAAATGTTTCAAGGTGGTATGGGATACTTTGGAATGTTTAAAGATTTTTCACCACGATAATGTTATTAATTATTATCTTTATAGTCTGACATCCCTATGGGATTATTAAATATTATTTGAAACAATACCATTTATTGTTAAACTAATTTCATATATATAGTTTAAATATTTCCTCTCTTTTATATTATGTCATTATTAATTAATTCTTCATGGTATTTTGAATTTCAATATAAATTATCCATCTATAAAAATTTGAGTTTAAAGATTCCATGTGGAAAAGAATTTCATATCACAATTTAATTTAATTTTTTTATACTACTACCTACTTTTTGTTAAAATTAAATGTTTTATGTAATGAAATTTACTCAATATTTATATATTTATACTTCTTTACTTTTATCTAAAGTTGATACAAATAGTCTACTGAATGATTTATTTACACTTGAGTGTTATTATCTTATAAATGGTTTACATTACAATATCATTTTTCGTGCGATTGTTAGCATAAGAAATTAAATCATCAGAAATTATTAGATAATTTTATAATAAAATGATTAATTTTTCCCCATTTCGTTATTCGTTACCATTATCATATAATAGTACCATTTTACGACACTATGAAACAGATAATTTTTTACAAAATGTTTTTAACAAAACCAAACTTCATTATATCTATAGATGGAGAAACTGTTTTCTTCTGGAATACATGTTTTTAAAATAGTGTTTTTAAAATAATTATCCCTTCAAAATTTATTTATTAAGGACATGATTACCCACTATTTCTTATAATCATTATTTCAATGTAATATTATTTTTCTTTTTCGAATCAAGAATCCTTATAACCTTTTTTCATGTAAAATGTTATGTTTTTTTACCTCATACAACTTATATGGATTTATCAATCATAATTTCATTAAATCCTTCCTTCCATGATTTAATTTTTATTTTTCACAAATAATTATTTCAAAAGTAATTTTCAATGAAAATTATTTTCAAAATTATGTTATTAATAAAAAAGAAAATTTTCCTTGATAGTGTCTTTAAAAGATATTTATATCGTATGTATATTCATTAATGACTTTAACCCTTTATATTTAATCTATTTTGAAAATTTTTAATTGATTACATTATTATTCCTCCCATTTATGGTTAAGGATTGAATTTTCCAAGGATAATATTTAAATTATCTTAATTTATCACTTTTAGCCCCACTAAAATATTCAATTCCTTTTGAAAATTTGAAATTGAATTTCCCCTCAACATCCATATCATTATTCATGGATATGATTATTTCTTAAAATGTAAACCATTATTCATATGATTATTAAATTGAATGTTATTTTATTATTATGTTAAATATAGATAAATATTAATTCATTGTTCAATTAAGATATTTGATATGTAATATAATTAATTTATATTATTCTATATGGGTAATTATTTTTACTGAATATAATGCATTGGATCAAAATAAATATATCCCCTTGATGCATCAACATTTAATCATGAGAAAAAAGAGATGTTAAAATTACTTATTTTTCTAACTACTATATTAATCATTTTTTATGATGAATATTGATAATATATGTATTCATTTATTTGATATATAAATCCCAATAATTAATAATTTCGTTAATTTTGACTCAATATTCATTATATATGTGATATTAAATATAAAAAAGTATATGGATTCATTTCATTCTAAATTAATTTAATAAATAGTATTTTTGATGGGTTATTTACAATTCTATAAGTATAATTCTCATTGATTCATTATTTATTCCACTAAACATTACTCTTACGGATAATTGGACATCAAAATTATTTCGTTTCCATTCCCCATGAATTCATGAAGAGTAATATGACATATATTCAATGATATATAATTTGGAATAATGTTTTCCTAGAAATAGAAATTGAATTAATATATACATTTGTAATAAAAGAATCTTGAATGTATCCAGTTTACTAAGACAATTAAACTCTTCAGTCCTTTGGGATTTGAATCATTTTAATCATTCCAATAAAATTGTTACATGACACATGATATATGAATTTAGTGGTCTATTCACTACAACTGGTATTAGAGGATGTTTTCTTACAACCTTGGATACAAGACATAGGAATAAATATGTTATAGAACATAACCCTATGGTAAAATTTGAGGAAATGTATATATGATATTCATTAAATTTTGCAACAGTACAAATTATGTGGGAATTCTTATAAATACATAAATTTTTTGATACTACAGGTTTTCATGGTCATTCCAAGGTAGTACATAAGGATCAAAACTCTAACAATTTGTGTTGGCTCAGTGTTGTTGTGAACTGGTACACAAAAAACAAGCCATTCTATAGACATACGTCAAATATCTCAGGGGATTCACTTGTGATAGTTAAAATATTCTTTACAAAACATTACTTAATATTTAAATAGATGATGAAACTGAATGAAAATTTTTGGAAACTAAGGTGTCGTAGATTGAAAATAACATGCCATGATTTAGATATCCTAAAAAAGATTATTTTGTTATTTTAATATGATAATTGATGGTCACATTATGGTTTTTGGTTTAAGGAAATTTTCTCCTCTACATGATAAAACCCAAACCAAGGAAATACCTTTGTTGAAATAAATTAATGATGTATTTATTTATTGGTGTTCTATTTAGAACCCTCGTGAAATGTATAGTTGAAGATAACATTTTAAGGATCTACAACTGATTTTCGAAATTATAGAAATGTATTTTTATTTGAAAGTAAAAACTATATTTCTAGTGACAACCCAACAAATATGGAGATTCCATGAGATATGAACCCTTGACCGATGAAATATAAGGTTTACACGCTAATCATTAACCTATAAAATAACTCAGTTAATATGTCATTTTTTCAATTGAATATTTGTAATGAATATTTATTAATTATGAACTAGTAGTGTTTTATTTAATGAGAATAAATTAATGTAAAAACAATAATGGATTGTTATAATTGTTAGAGAATAATTTCAGTACTTTTCAATATTTTATGGTACTTATAATAAGTGAAATTTTAATTTTATTGCATTTGAGACCAAATTTATTTTTTATATTTCTATTTCTTGATGTATGTGGTGAATTATAATATGATCGAAGTTCATCAAAAACATCATATTATTAATTTAAAAATTAAATATTTCATTTATGTAAATTTAGTTTTATTCATTTTTAGTAATAGAATGTATCAACATGATGATAATTATCTGGAAAAAAATTTAGTCCTAATAACTTGATTTTTTATGAACTGATGGTCCTCTAAATCATTACTGATTATGGCTTTTAGTGATTTAACTTTCTATTGATAATTCACTTGTTTTTTATTCATGACATCAATCACCCATATAAATATTTTATATTTTTTACCATGAAGGTATCTCCACATGACACTATTATTCCCTTACATAGAGACCTAGTTTTACGTTAGACCATGTGAACCTTGTATATCCCATTATCACATTCCTATAGAATTTCATAAAAACCCTTCTCAAGATATTAGATGAAACTATATTAAATATCATAAATCTATCACTAATATTTTATTTTAAATTGTGTGGGTGAAATTTAATAATCTTTCATATAATCTAATTCCTTGAAAATATAATGTAGTAACATTGTATTCAATAGTTTTTATGACACAAGACACTATGATCATAAGTGAATATAATAACATGATAATTTATAATATATTTACTATTTGAAATAAATTCAATATTTTTTATAAATTGAAATGCACTTAACACTAATTTAGTGTATGTTTTACACAACAAAGAGTTACTTCAAGGTCATTTTTTACATGCAAGACTGAGTTTAACGAAACAAAAATATATTATTAAAATTTTATTATTAAATATAAGAATATATAAAATATTTGGTACATTAGAGATTATGAATAATATTAAATAACTTATGAAAATATATGGTTTTAAAAAATATAGGATGAATTCATTGATTAAAAATTAATTTGGGATAAACATACAAAAATATTCAATAATAATGAAATGATTTCATATGAAGCAATTTTTATGCTCATATAAATGTTTTATGATAATAAAATAAATTAATTACAATAATTAAGTGATATTAATTTCATATAAATATATTTTATATTATGTAATTTTTTTATATTCATAATATATATTTTATCAAAATGAGATAATAAAAATTCAATATTACATAAAAAAACATTTATTTGAAGGTGTTATTATCACATTTTAATGGAAAACAAATTATAAATAGTTTTTATGGAAAGATTATATATTATTTATTTCAAAATAAAATTTATTTTTTTATAAAAAAAATAATATTTAGGTTAGGAATAATTTATGGTTTTTTCTATTAAGATTTTTTTTTAATATTGAAAAATATATAATTTTATTTCAAAACTGATTTTTTATCTAACTTATTGATAATGGTAAATTATATATTAATTAGGTGTTAAGGTAGATTATATATATTATTCAAATATTAATATAATTGAGTTAATTGGAATCAATTCCAGTCTAAAAATGGATATAAGAACATAGAATACTTTTTAACATTTTTACTTAAACTACATGATTTGGCAACACGTCCTTTTGATTAATATGAAAATAATTTATGAAAATTATGTTATTAGAATTTGAAAAAATTGTTCAAATATTTGGAATTAGAGTAATTAATAATTTTTAACTAGTTCAAATGTGTTTGAAAATAAATATTAGTGAATGTAGTTAAATTTTATTATAACAAATAATGGGAAATTATTCTTTTTAATGGATTAAACTTTAATCCTAAGAGCCATAATAACCTATATGCCTTTCCAAAATCATTTTCATGCACATATATCGACTTTATACTCCATTTCATGGAATTATGTCAATTACAAAACCAATATAATATGTAAAAAATGTATATATAATACCCCTTTCCAAATTTTTCTAGAGTACCACTCCACTTTTACTATAAAAAGACACTCAAGCCTCCCACTTCCTCACACATCAACAACCAATTTAGATCAATCCATATCTATTAGAATATATCATTAAAATACCAACCCTCTACATAAAAGTCACACCTTGGTCATAAATTCATCAGAATATTATATATGGTTCAAATCAAATGGAGTTACCCGATTAAGAGGCATGATCCTTCCTCAAGGTCTGTAGATTTATTTCTTTTCCAATATATTCAATTATATTTATTCAATGATTATATAAAAAAATAGTAACACCAATATACATATTTTTTTTCAATGTTTTGACAAACACATAAACACAATTATATATATTTGGTAATGAAATTACCATTTATGAGTAAAGTGAAGAACCGCCTCACAAAACGACGTCGTTAGTATTTCTATTACCACATGTTAGGGTCGGTAATTATAATAGAGATGATATATATATATTATGTATATATATTTTTATTATTTATAATTTATTTATGTTTCTTGAATTTTTATATTACATATACACTCTTATTTTCCAATTAAAATAAATATAATAGAATTGTTGGTGGAAGTGTGGACTACCGCCCCCTCATATCAATGTGACTCATTCACACTATATATTAAATGTATAAAGGATGGTTTTAATAACCCAATGTAAAAAATATGAAATAGATGTAAAATTGGAATTGAAAAATATTTATATATTTTAATACATATACATATATCATTTATTTTTCATTATATTAAAATGAGAAAATGAATACAGTGTTAATGCGTTTGTACGACCTACCGTCTCCATGAACAGTGCATTTTAGTTCTTATCTCCTAATATTTTGGATTATTATACAAAATATATATTGTATATATATAACAATTAAATCAAGATATACATTATTTATACAATTAAACCATGATATAGTTAATAGGAAGAAGTCTCCACAAGGCAAAAGTTACATGAAGGACATATCAATTAACACATGAAATATTGAGAATAAAGAACGATTTTTAACAAAAATATAATAATAAGTTATTATAACATAATATATATCATTATAAATATTATTATGGATATGTTCTTAGTTTTTACTATTATTTAAACCATTATAAATGAGGTTTACGTATGTTCACTCAAAATTAAACACATGTTAAATAATTTCGTCTCAATATAAATTCTTTTGGAACTTATTTCTTGTTGTTCTCATAGTTTATTTTTTCCGGTGGATATATTTCCCTTTGATAGGTTATATCATGAATCTATTTATTATCATCATATTATAGGACTAATTTAATGTTATTACAACATTTATATTGAGAATCAAAAATTTTAAAGTGGTATGGGACAATTTGTAATGTTTAATGATTATTCTTTTCGAGAACTTTTTTAATTATTATATTTCAGTCTCACATACTTTTGTGATTTTATACATTATTTTTAAAGAATATACTTATCATTATAAATCTAATTTAATACATATGGTTTTAATATAAACACACTATGAAATAATATAATTATTCTTTCATTCTTCATCATATATTTTGTTTCAATTTGAATTATTTCGTCAATGGGGATTTCTGTTAAACATTACCCTGTGAAAAACAATTTCATTAGCCAATTTATTTTTGATGGGTTATAATACTGCATCATTGTTGTTAATATATTATGATAATGTGTATAATGACTTCAACTATCAAATTATTTATTTCCATTTCCTTATGTGGATTTATATTTAATTGATATAATATACTGATTGATTGATTCTCACATCAACAATTTATTATTTTCATGGTTTTCGTTACAATATCAGTTTTTTGGTATTGTTTACAACTAAATTTCCATAAATAGTAAATATTGGATCATTGTAAAAATAACATTTCATTTTATTTCCCATTATTAATTTATAGAGTTTTTTATATAATAGTATAATTATTTACTCTTTAGCACATAAAATGTTCTATAAAATGTTTTTATGAAAAAATAACTTCATACCCTCTTTAGTCGGATTGCCTATTTTCATATAAAATTATTATTTCCTAAACAGGATACCAAAAAATTATTTTTAATGTTTCTAAAATTAATTATTATTGTAATTTTTACCATTTTTTTCTTTTGCACATATTTTTAAATGAATATTCTTTATACATTCAGTACAATTAATGCTACTAACCTATTTTCTATGAAAAAGGAATGTTATTATTAACTTATATGGAATGAATGAATATATATATTTTCATTTTTTAAAACATCCTTAGCATGTTTATAAGGTGACATTAAAATGAATTTTTTTGATACAAGATATTTTCCAACTAAATGTTTTTATAAATATATTTCAAAAGCAAAAATTGATACATTCCTAAATAATGTTTTTAATGTATTTTTTTATTTTTAATTCATCAATGAAAAAAAATTATTCCACTTTCTGTATGATTTTATGATACCTTCATTGTTACTACTATGGATGGTTTATGATTCATTTATTCCTAGGACAGTATTCACATTCACTACCTTGATTCATTTTACTCCCTATAGAATATTAAATTTCATATTATCATTTGACATTTAATTTCCACTAAATATTCCTATCCTTTTTTCATGGCTATGATTATTCACCTAAAATTATAACATTTTTTATTCAATGATTATTTTGAATGTTATTTGATAATTTGGATAACTATTAAGAAATCAATATTCTTTATTCAATATATATATTTTATAAGGAATATTATATAATTTTATTATTAGATATAAGGATTTAATATATAGGAAATGGTGTTTGTTCCCCATAATTAATATACCCCTAGATACATATAATTTTTCTTTTGAGACAAATTATTTATGAAAATTAAACAGGTTTCTACACTTAGTTTTATATTGTATGAAGGATAGATCTTAACGTTAGCTATTTTATTATACTAGAGACATGAAGTCCAATAATTATTAATTACCTTAATTTGAACTCAATGTTTATTATCTATAGAATTTTCTATAATACAATGACATTGGATTCATTCCATTATCAGTTTATTGATTAAATGTTATGTCCATTCAGTTATTTACCATTCCATAATTATTATTCAAAATGATTCACTATTTCTTCTTATATAATTTACACTTATTGAGAATTTTAGATCATACATATTTTGATTATATTCCCTACGAATCCAAGAATCATATTATGAAATATATGGATGGATATAATATATTAAATAAAGTCCTCTTCAAAAAAATTACGTCATAAATTGTGTATTCATTTGTAATACAGGACACATGTATGTATCTATTTTAAAAAGGGTAATAAACTCTTACACCAATTAGTATATGAATATTTTTCCTCATTATAATGTTTTTTATAATAACACATAATCTACAAATTCATGAATAATGTAACTATATTTACAATATTACAAAATTTTAACTATTTATGGTAAACATGTCCATGATAATGACCTATATATTAATTTATTAAAAGAAAAATAAAAAATTTCACTCTCTTTCATTTAAATTTCTCATATATGATCCATTATGGATAAATATAAGTGGTGAATTAATAATGATGATTATTTTAATTTAATTTATATCCTTTTCATAATTTTTATTTTGTTTTAAATTTTATATTTTCTATAGTTAATATAAGCATTGATACCTTTGTGATAGAGTGCTTGTATAAAGTGTGTAAAAATGAAGGTAAATAATATTGAGAATATAAAAAGATTATGTATTGGGATGATTTTCTATTAAAAAATGATTTTAGAGTTATTAATTATGTATTAATGTTCATGAAGTGCAATATATAGTAAATTCAATATTATCACCATGTCTTTAATTTCATATTAGATTAATATTGATGAAAATAACATTACTGATATTTTATGTTAATTTATTTTTTATTAAATTATATATAAATCATAAAAATAATGAAATATGAATACTATAATGGCAAATATTATATATATTCATCATTTTTTATTTATTATCCAAAATTCAACTAAAAAGTAAATCAAAATTCCATCATTATAAAAATGTCATTTTAAATGTTTACATTTAAAAGTGTTTATCAAGGAATCATCTTGGAGATAAAAAATAATTTTTTAAATAATCATGTATAGATCCTATTAAATGGTAATATTTTGAACTTATATTTTTCCAAATTCAAATACCTGGCCATATGTTATTATATTAATTGAATATGACCTTATTATAATTTAATAATTTATGAAATTCCAAAAGAACCCTCTTATAAATAATAAAATGCATGACATTATCATCTCATATTAACACATCATGAAAAATTTGGTTCCTCTAAAAAATGATAATATTCAATTCATTCTTCCTCTATAAATCCTAGTTACCTATCTATTGTAGTTGGATTAATAGAATTCTTCAGTTATAAGCCTAATGTTGTATTTCGTAGAATAGGTATTTTTCTTAAATGACTGATGATTTTAAATTTTTTATTTCATCTGATTAAAATATTATCCAAGATTTTCCATATAGTCAAAAATATATCCCACATGTACTATTTTATTTTCTATTTATGTAAAAACTATATACATATTCTATACAATCAATAGGGAAATAATGTTCTTATTCATGTATATGATTGGTTACCACTTCACGAACTGATGAAATTCATTTTCCCTTATCACCTATAAATTATGATATTAATGATGGATTTAATATATATATATATATATATATATATTATTTTCATGAAAATAATTCTATTATAAACATAATTTTTAGTTTACATTCCTAAAATATCATTCACAAAAAAAATGATAACCTTGTTCATCCATACGTGTGAACAACTACCTCGATAGAGTGATTTGATTTCTATTTTATCAAAAAATCCATGGAGGATATATATTTTTGAATATTTTAAAAAATTATATAGTATTTATCATATTATTTTCAAAATAAATGGATTTAGCAATGCGTAGATCCAACCCATAATGATAATTGAATATTAAAAATCTTACTCAAGCAGATGGTGGCCCTACATTCACCATGATTATAAAATAGTTAATTATTTATAAATATATATCATTGATGGTTGAAATATATTATATATTCGTAAAATGATTATTATGTAATGATTATTATTCCAGATATTATGGAACAATGGATGTATTGTCTATATTCTACATATCAAGGTAATTTTTTACATATCAAATAATTGTCGTCAAAATGTGAGACAGAAAAAAAATTATTATGTATATAAATAAAATAATTTATAAAGTAAATGATTTGTAATAAATAAAAATAATATGTTTCTTAATATATTAAATATTTAAAATATGTTTATTATTACATAAGTTATGGAATCTAAGTTGCACGTTGGACATTAGGTATGAGATTTCATCTCTAGATTCCTTCATTGAAGCATATTTGGTTATTATCCACATAATTTATTTAATATTATTTTTATGCCACCCATATTACATGAAATATCCTTATTCTATTATATTTTATTTTATTTTATGATTTCATTTGTTTTATTTCGACCAATGGGATTTTATTCAAATTATACAAACTTGTAAGAGGTTTTAAAATACAAATTCTTTCATTACGTTATATTAATTCATCATTTATGTTGATATTATATGATTTTATTGTAATTATATTATATATATTTGTATAATTTTTTTATTTTTTTATTGACTTAAATTTGATATATATAATATATTCATTGATTAATTCGTACCGTAATGTAATGATCTATTTATAAGATTTCATCTCTATTTATACTCTATTGAGACTTATTTTTTATTATGAACTTATTCGTTTTTGTGATATGTATATACTTACACATTGAGATGTTATATCATGAATATATTTATATTTAAGGAATTTAATTTTTCAATTGATGATATTTCTTTTGTAGGGTTCATGAATAAAATTTTACAATGTAATAAAAGATTTTTTTTCATTAGTTCCATTTTAATCAGGATTTATTCTTATTGAATATACACTAAAGAGAATTATTTCATAGTTTTATAATAAATATATTTAGATGCGTTATAATCAATTTATTCATGATTATTTTAATTAATAGAAACATTATTTCTCTTTTATGAGCTTAAAAGGGTTGAGAAAATGTTTGTAAGTCCACCCCTCCTTATTATTATTTTTGGTTGATAATTATTTTTTATCCATACAAATATATTCAGTAAAATTTTTAAATAATATTTCAAATATTATTCAATGATTCTGTAATGCAATTTTATCCTTGTTATACTTATTTAGAAAATGGTTTAAAAGGAATCTTCTTGTCATTTATTCAATCAAGTACATTTTGACTTCTTCCCAAAAATATTAGATAGAATACTTATTTAATATACTCCTTATGAATAGAATTTTAACAATGTAATGATCACATATTTCCATGAATATTATATTAAAATTATTTAAAAAATAATTGAAAAATTTTATGATAATATTATTTAGGATTTCAATTTCATTAATGTATTTTTTTCAATGTGAAAAAAGTAATTTTCCATTCAAATCATTATAATAAAAATTTTATGGAATTTATATTCATCAATGACAATAATAATTTATTCAAAAAGTTGATTTCTATAATAATAACATCCTCATCATTAATCTATATTTTTTATCATCGTTTTAACGATAAATAGTTTTGGAATTCACATTATTTGTAAATTTTATAACCGTTAACTCTTTTTTAAAGTATTAACCTGCTTCCTATCACTGGGATTTACATTAATCTTTAATATACATATTATTTATCAGGAATATGGTTATTTATTAGATAGTATATCATTTCTGTATATCATGTTTTACATATAATTTTTTTATTGAATGAGGAAATATTGATTATATGTATTCTTTATTCAAAATAGATATTTAATAATATAAAATATTGTTGAAAAATTAAAATGATCATTCAAAACATTTTAATGAAATGGACATGCTAGGATGGATGTGATCCAATTATTTTTTTCTCTTTGATGTAATAATATTTTAATGTGAATAACCAATCAACAAGATAAATTTAGTCATGTTAAGTGTATTTCTTACACATAATATTATCTATCATGGTGAAAGGTCTTTATAGTATTTACGTCATGACGTCTTAGATCATGAAATCCAAAAATTGGAATTTCATTAGTCATGAATTCAGTTTTTATAATCTATAAGTTTATTTCATTGAGACTATCTATAGATTCAGTTCATCATTATGTTGTTGAATAGATGTCATGTGTTTTCATTAATTTACCTTTCTATATTGTTAATTCAAAATTGATTCATGGTTGATACCACTGTATGAAAATCTTATTTATAATTTGATATGACCCTTTATTTCATTTCCATTATCCAGCATATGATGTAGTAATATATATATCAGTTCCAGGTAATTGAATATTTACTCCCACAATTTTATTTGTTTACAGACAACATCGGTTCTATTTTGAATCACCATCACATAGTCCTTCATCAGAATATATGTTTGGTCGATGAACCCGAGTGATGTGTTTTTATGTGTTCTACATCAATAAAATTTAACAGATTATATTGGAGAAGAATGATTCATGCTATCCCCTGATATGATGAATGGAAAATTGCAAAGTAGTTCAATGAAATACATTTTGAGATAAATTTCATGATGTGAATAATACAGAAACATTCCCTCCTTGCAGATGAAAACGTGAAGATGATGGGATTAGTTTTGTATTCTATATTATGTTATTGTACTCTACCACAAAAGGTGATTTCGTCACATGTGATCTTTCATAATGAATAGAAAACAGAAATTTGAAATCATATGGAAAATAGCATGGACATTCATAAAGATGGGGGTACATTTTGGAGTTAATTTAGAACTTGTTCCAAGTAGATGGGAATCAAGCTGATGATTATAAGATATGAACTCTTATTTTAATCAATACCTGTTGTACATTATGGGGGGAATAAAAAATTGAGAGAAGGTTAAATTTATTCCAATATCTGATTTCTTGTTTGGGTGAGTTCTATGGTAGTGGATCTTAGAGTACATATGAAAGGGTTTTTTACTCTTATATGTTTAGAGGAATAATTCAAATGTTCAAATGTGTTTTGACTAATTGTGGTATATGAAATAACAGAAGGTTGATTAAATTGAAGCCTATACATACTATGAATAAACTGAATCTGAATGTTCCATGTGTTTTCGGAGAAGTGAGACCGGTAGCATGGTATGTGATAATAGGTGGTCGAATATTATGGGTTCCAATTCATTTTTTGGTCTATAATATTTGTTGAAAGTTGATATAAGGGCCCTGGATATTGGTCAATTAATGGGAAAACTGTATAAAATTTTAATTTAGCGGTTGAATATGATTCATGTATTATTTTGGTGATACTCTATTAAGTGGTTCAACAATCATTTGAGTTGGATTACGTGGTTTGAGATAATAGGATTGATATTAATCTTGAAATATATGTTAGTCACACCTAGAGATAAGAGAACACTACTATAGATGAATTGGCTAATAAAAGTTTTCATGGGGTGAGTGTTACCTTATAAACCTATATTGGGTCATTATACAATGACTTTAAAATCATTTTTCCAAATGATGCTCTCATTCTCCACCATCTATGACCACCTAAAGATGCGATGTTGTCTTATCATTGTAGATGTTCCCCATGAAAAAAATGATATTTTAGTTGGTTAATAGTATATTCATAAGGAACTGACCACTCAATCCAATAAATTATATCAAAACCGATCAACAGGAGGAGGAAGTTATTCTGTAATAATAAGTCACATTTTATATCAAGGGGAAACTCTGTGCACTGGTGCG
Source organism: Viscum album (assembly GCA_963277665.1). Lineage (NCBI taxonomy): Eukaryota > Viridiplantae > Streptophyta > Magnoliopsida > Santalales > Viscaceae > Viscum > Viscum album. The sequence goes on from OY728167.1 coordinate 949,410,953, forward strand.
TACATTCTAGTTATAAACCCAATGGAATATCAACAGTCAATTCCATATTTAATTACTCAATATTAAACTAATATATCTATGTTAATGATACTTATAATAACTTGTGTTAAATTCTTGTGTACTTTAAAGAAGAAAATAAATTGAAATCCTCCAAAGCATGCATTGATCTACTGATGGTATGGATCTTTTTCTTCATTTGTGGGTTGTACTACATGTCACTATCCCCAAACATGACCCTAAGGAATTACAGAAGAATACCATGAGATGTGAGGGGTCAAACAGGGTGTAAATATTTTATCAAAAATAAATGTATCTTCTTCTTCATGTTGTAAGAACTTGTTAAAAAATTCTTATTAAATAATGATTTTAATAAACATTCACATGCATAGACATAAAACTGCAGTTTTACAATGATCACCACTATGGGATAATCTAAAAACCATACACCAAAATTGGGGTAGTTATTCCTTAATCCATTAGGCATCACTAGTTATTTTGAAATACAGTAGATTATACATTGTCATTATGTTTCAGGAACAAATCCATTAAATGAATTTTAATGATAGAACACTCCCACCATCAGAACACATCAATCGACTCCTCCAAGATCAATTCATTAGGATAAGTCTTACCCATTTTAATTAAAGTAGTATTGATTTAATAGATTGGAAAATTAGGACTTTATCCCTAAAAACAAGGACACTCTTCATGAAATATAGCCCAATGTTGATGCACTTTAAATTAATTTTCACTCAAACTAGATATTCATGCATTGTAATCAGAAATATCATACACATTGTGAAACCTGATTTATGAATAAGTGAAATAATATAATTCTAGAACCCAAAAACCTTCATAATGCTTCGAACCTTCATCAATCCAATATCCTTGCTGAAACTAATATCTATTTTAAAGAACATAGTCTCCAAATAACACAAATTCAATGTAAAACATCATGTCTTCTAGAAATTCCATCTTCAAAAAAGAATCAGTTTTAGTCCAGATGAAATAGTTCATTTTATAATGGTCAATCTCATAATTCAATCAGGATATGTGAATATTCCAATCATAACAAATTATTTGAGATTCTTCCTTTTCACAATTTTTCTTGATTTCAAATGAATTGGTTGTGGCCTCTTTTTTTAGGATCAACCTACTACTATAATCACATGCTCCCAACATCCTTTTCATGAATCTCTTCTATCATCCTCATGAAGAACCACTAATCACGAATCTCTATTGATATTTAACCCAATGACTAAAATTCTAGTAGTTGAGAGTATTTTACATAATCTCTTTGGGCATATGTGGTCCTTCACATGGTTTTGAGGAACAATGAATTTTCAAATACTATTTGTAAAGATCTATACCATTTCAAACTCAAACACCCTAACAAATAAGGATACCATCACAAAACATAAATATTTATGTAAATAATGAATTCAAATTATATGTGATTATTCAGTCCTAGAAAAACGTCTTTTTTTAATGTTTCGCCTTACTTATGATTTTCATCACAAAAAACTGGAAAACATTAGTATAAGATTCCACCTTCAACACAAAATTCATTTTCACAAAATGATAAGTTAACATTTTAATTCCTTTATCAACCATAGTCTGAGTTGATAAGAAAATAAAATGCACCCCATTTATATATATGAAAATCCATGTTTCAAAATGTCTCATGATTCATGTGTGTTTAAAATATAAGTATAAATACATTAGATATAACATCATTCATAAAAAATATAACCAATGTAAAATAAATCACATATAACACTAAATCTAAATAGGAATAGCTCATTATTGAAAAAATATTGGTAAAAGTTAATTGTTTCCCTTTATAGACCATCGTCAAATCTTACAAACCAAAACATATTGAATTTTTATTATCCCCTCATTTGGAAAAATCACAACAAACATATATTTGTACATTTAGTGCTCAAAAATACCACATATATCATATCACCACCATCACATGAAAAAAATTGAAATAGTTAACGAAATTGGTGAGAAGGTATGGACTATAGCATCTACTTGGAATGGGATGTGACTGAACATCGATGTTCATCTTATTTGTTGAAATCATCTTGGTTAATAAGGGATTAGTGAAGAATTCACCCACTGGGACATTTCTTCCAACATTCTCTATTTTAATCCCATAATTCTAAACAATGACTTTGATTATGTGTTATATGATCCCAATATTTTCAGTATAAGATTGTTGAACCGTTTTTTTTTTGTAAGATCAATCACACTCTTATTATCATAGTGAATCACTATAGACAGTTCATCTCATCACCAATATCAGTGAGTCATTTATTCAACCAAAATAGATTTGGGCTTTCTATTATAGAATATATGTACTTTATTTTAACCATAGAAAGTTAAATTATTTCTTTATTCTTTTTAAACCACCCCAGACATTTGTTTTCAATGAACAATAGACCTGAAATTGTGGAATTTCAATAAAAAACATTACCAACAAAGTCAATATCAGAAAACATTGATAAATCATTATCAGTTTCTAAGGTAAATTATATATTGGAATTAATAGTATCATGAATATAACTCATGATTCTATTAACTAAGGGATAATTATTTCATTAGTTTACATTAATATCAATACTCTGTGAATGTTGAAAACATTATATTTAACCATGTTACTTCCATGTATAATATGCATCAAATTATTCTCTTATACAAGGTGGTTTCTGTTGTTGTCTCATCCTTATTCTTATTATGTTCATCACAACTGAAATCAATGTCTATATTGGTTTGGATTCATTCTTGTAGAATTTCATCAGTTTCTATAAGGCATATTTTTCCTGAGAATTGAAGTAAAAAACTCTTTTTGAAACACATTTATTCTAAAACGATATATGAGTTCAAAAATAATATACATTTTAAATTAGTATATCATTTTATTATAAAATTATCCCCCTGATTCCTATATCCAATCTCTAAATATAATATTGTCGACAAACACATGAACAGTAAATTCGATATTACGAATATTTCATAAAATATAAATTATTGTTGATACCTCCTCTTTTAAATTAAACCATAATTATATATTCATAAAATTATGAATTTTATGTATATGGTGTCTGCATTAAACCATATATAGTCTTATTTAATCAAAAAACCCCAATCTCATTATTTCTAATCAGAAATCTCATTGGGTGTTCAATATATACTACTTATTCTAGAACATAAATTTATAATGATTTTTTTGACTTCCATCTAATAAAATCTATACCCTATTTGTATTTACATTACATAAAAAATATGGATAAACTCATATATTGATACCATAGAAATTTTATCTTCTGGATTAGGGGCTTCACCCATAACATTGGATTAAAACATCAAGTGTGCCATTTTTAGATAATAAATCCATTCTAATCACATTTATTAAAAAAATATAATATATCATACTCAAATTTTTATTCTTGGGTATATTTTCAGGATACCATATTTAGTTCAAGATGATAAAATACATTTCTTTATATATTTTCCTAACTAATGATTTTTTATTCACTTCTTATTCAAATGAAGTTGGTTTCAAAATTTATAAGATGGCTGATTGCTCTTAATTATTCATTCTACTTCTCCAGATAGGTGTTGTCCAATAACCAATGATATTGGATTGATCAATTTTTATTCTTCAATTTATCATGTGATGTTATAAAGAAGTTTTTTTAGAAATTATTTCCTCTTATGATTCCTAATAATTTTGTGATCCATATGTGTCTTTTATGCCATTCAATATTTCTTTGTTTGAATTTTTCCCTTTCCCACATTCTTCGTCAGATTCAATCATATCAACATAAGAGATCCATGATAAATTTAAGGTTATGTAATCAATAATAATGAAATTATTTATTTCAACAATAATTATAAGATGATTATATTAAAAGGCTATGAATTTTTATTTTATTAAATATCCATGTAATATTAAATAATCCACAACATATCCATACTAATAATTAATCCATTATCTATATTGAATTATACATTTAATTCCATTAAAAAAATACTTTATATAATTCCTATTTCCATACCATATTTCTTATGGTGTTCTAGATTCTCTAATAAAATTACTTGTTCAATTATTAGGGAACACTACTACATGAGCAGAATCATTATTTTAATGAATAGAAACACGACTCTCAATCGTCATAGTTCTATACCTTTTTTCACCTTTCAATTTTTTTGGTTCAAGAACGTATTTTTCAACGTTTTCACATAATAGACAAATAATTATTTATCCCATGTTTGTTGGTAATATTTAAATTCAATCGATTTGTATTCATCTCTATTTTTATGTCTTATATTATTGATTGCATATAAATTTTCATTCATAGTTCATTGAAAATATCTTTTCATGTAATCAAAAACATCCATTTAATCTTCATAAAATTCACAAAACTAACTCTACTATAATTTTCCATAAAAATAATGAAATTAAGAACAACATAACTTCCATACATATTCATATGACCACATACATCTTTGTAGATGATATCAAAATTATTTGACCACATTTTGTTCATTATTCAATATGAACTCTCCACCATTATTCCGTACATTCACACATCATATTTCTTTTCTTGATCACACTTTAGACTACGAATGTTGAAATGTATATTACGATTATATATTTTTCCATGATTTTATGGTTAGTGAGATACAATATCTGAATCCACAAGTTGATTTATTCATAATCTATAATGTAAAAAAGTGTTCTAATTACTATAAAACTGTTATAAAATTCCAATTATCATCATATAATGAAATAAATAAAGATATTTAATTTAATATTATTCTAATTATTATTAAATTTCATTATCAGTCCCAATTCATAGTGTTTACTCACACATAAGATATTGTGACACAATAAATCAACATAGAGAAATTCAGTTATCATTAGCATGCCATTATAATGTACTTTATTTCAACATTATTTGATTAATAATGAAAATTAATAGCTGAATCTCACAATCCTATCAAACATTTTCTTAACATTCCTAAAAAAATCTCCATATCCAATAATGTGGTATGGGAGAAAAATTTTATAAATCTATATTCTACTATTCTTTTTTTCTTTGAGATCTATTTATGTAATGTTGGTCTTCTTAATTTTCTTTTTTTCTTCCATGAGATACATAACTAAGTTGTGTAAAATTATATCCATTAAAATAACTTTAAAATATTCACTGGTTAAACATACTTATATTATTATTCTATAGTTTAATAGCTATTTTTTGTGGTAATAATTCTTTATTGACATTTATTTAATTTCCTTATATTTAATTTGTTGTATTTTCAACCATTCATCCTTCTACAATTTTTATCATTATGGAAAATTTTAGAACAATGAAAACAATATCAATAGAAACTATTAATTTTATATAATTACGGATATGGAAGTACTCTCATTTTTTGACATCTCGAAATAACCCCATTTAGATAGATTCTTCTCTCCATAATTAAGACATGATTTGGCACAAAAAGATACATAATTTACATTAATAAGGGTACATTAATTATCACTTATATTCCTTGAAATTTTTATTTATCTTATATAGTTATTTGACCAGCGAACCTCTCTAAATTCCCAAGGAATTTTTGAATATCCCTTTTTATCATGTTCAATAAATTGGATACTGAGACAACATGCACCATTATGATATATTCAACTATATGCATCCCTTTATTTTATGTCATCCCATTTACATCCATTGATTATTATACATGACAAAAAATTCAAATTTTCATATAAAATATGGAGATCTGATTTTTCAAGGCCTTATTTAATCCTCCATAACAATGTTTCATTCATTCAAATTTATAGTTAATTGATTATTTTCCTATTAGTAATGTATTCATTGATTCCATTGAATTTTAATAAGTTTCCAAATTACTAGTATAGTTTAATTAATACCTGTTTAATTAATTTTTACATATTACATCATGATATTCATGGGATTTACAAAACCAACCTATACTCTTTCATTCAAAGAATACTTAATCAAATGTTACCAAAGTAGTAAATGTTTTATATAAAAATACACATTCATTTTTATATTAGTATGTTCAAGAATAATTTTGATTAATCATATTATATGATTTTCTTGAACTAAAAACTCTATTGTATCCTCTTGTTATGAATTTTTTTACCTTATATTGTTTCTATTACCTCATTTATTGATTAATAAACTTTAAAAATGTTGTTTTTTAGTGGCAATGATCTTCTTTATTCCATTTTATCATGTGCGATTATATTTATATCCATGTTTTATAAAAAAATTCAATAATTAGTTGTTTTTAATTCATATATTTTATAAGGTAATTTTCATGTATCATTAGGATTAATTAAAATGGTTTTTACATTAAATATATTTACCATTTTCTTAATTATTCATTTGAACTGTATTTTACAAAGTGTTAATGTAACTATTTATTTTAACATATAAGGATTAAAAAAACATTTTTTCATAAATATTTTTTAATTGATTCGTTATTTTCCTATTTTTATTTATTTTTTCATATAAAATGGTTTTCAGAAAAGTCATAAAATAATTATTTTTTAAATGTTATTTTAAAGTATAAATATTATTTCCATCAATAATGTTATTAATATCATTCAATGGTATTTATATTCATGAATTAATAAAATCATTCAACATACGTATGAATCATTTGGGATATTTTTTAATGGGTACTTACTTGTTTAATCATTTCATGGGTTATTATTTTTAATCATATTTTAATGGAACTTGTTTCTTCTCTATCTATAAATATAGATATGCTTGAGATATTGTTATTGGTATATAGAAACAAGAAATCTGAAAATTCATTTTATTATAATATTTTTCATGTAAATTATTTACAATGAAATGTGAACTTTACATAGAATATATGTGAAATTTATATAGATTATATTTATAGGTGAACATCATATAGATGATTTGATAGATTAGCCAAATATAGCTTTCCAATACTTTGGTTACTGAGGAAAAAGTTAGTTATATATACTAAAATACTAATAGATGAGCAAGTATACTCGATTATATGTTACTAATGAGAGACTATGGGTGTTAGATTTATATGGTTATAATATTAATATGTTTTATTGTAAGGTTTATATGATCATAAAATCCAATGAACCCAATTTTTTTATGCCTCTATTGAGATTTAGTGGAGAATTTTTAAATTATTAGTTTCATGAATCTATTAATTAACGAATAACATAAATCAAGTTTTATTTAAAAGATATATTTACTGACACATTTAATGAGGGATTTATCTCTCATATGTTATTCTGAATATCATTATTTATTTAATCATTCCCTTTATTCTGATTTTATGATCAATGATAGAATTCAATTGATGTGAATTATATTTACTATTAATTAACTTTTATACAATCAATAATTATATATTTAATTTATAGAGGTTATGAAGAATGGTTTTAAATATTCTATGAATAAAAAGGTTACAATATGTGAATAACATAGTATATTGTTTTTAATATCTTGATGATTAGATATATATGTTATTATTTATGATTTATTGCCAATTATCTTCAACTCAAGACCTTCAAATTCATTATGTATGTAAGTGATATAATGTTTTAATTTTATGTCATGTTAATTGAAGGTTTAAAATTAGGTAATGTATATCAATATAATTTTAATTTCCCGAACCTCTCTAGTCCATTACATTGTGAAAATGTGGTGTTAGAGGTGTTCTGGGAGGTTAAGGTGACTTGGGGTGTCATTCAGTGGACTTTTAAGGAAAATAAAGGGCTATAGCTTTCGCACGGGAGGCGCATGGTCTGTCTAAACCGTGTAGCCAAAACGTGCAAGGTTGGTGTTAGAGGCAGTGGATAATTCATGGTTAGCGCACTTTTTTTCTAACTATGCAGCCTAACCGTGCGAGGAGTGTTTGACGAGGTGGTAGTGACCGCACGGTTAGCGCACGGTTTGTCTAGCCATGCGAGAAAATCGTGCAGGCACTTAAATTAGTTCCTAAAATTGTGGATCTCTAAATTTTTGCCTCTAACTTGCTCTTTTAAGCCCTTAAGAGGTTATAATTTGGGATTAACCTCCCTTGATGGTGAGAGAACCTCTCTCAAGCATTTTAGAGGCGATCTGAAGGTTTCTCTGGCAAATCAAATCCGGTTTCATGAGGTATGTGATCGTTCTTGTTTGGTTTCTTTGATCTACTTAGATATACTCCTCCTCTTCTCATAGTTTCATAGATCTACACCCATTATGGGTAGGTATAAGTGTGTGGATGTCAAATATGATGAGTTTTGGTCTTGATCTTGCAAGGAGGAGGGATCTAATACAGGGTTTTGGAGAATCGACCCGGGTTTCTTGACCGTTCTTCGACCGTTGTGGTTTTCGTCAAAAACCTTTCAGGTAGGGAATTCATTGCCTCTATTCATTTTACATGAAACTGTAATGTTAGCGTGTATTATCCCACTAGATAACCATGTAATAGACATTATAAATATTTTGAACTGGATAAAGAAATTGTATCGATCCTATGTTATTACATCTTGTTTTTCTAGATATTATAATATTTGTGCTTGCTTTTATTAGTTGTTGTTCTTGATGAGAATTGGTATATAATGTAAACCAGGATTAATTGATAATTTCTTGTCCAAAGATAAAGATGGATGAAATGAATTTGGTTCTTGTGGTAGTCTAATGTTAATAAAATTGGCGTAGTAAGCATGATTAATCATGTTTGATATCTTAATGGTTAGGTTCCAGATTTTGGAACCAACGGATTATAAATTTGTTAATTCAATATGGTTAAATGATTTGATTGTTTGATAATTCCTTGAAGGGATATTAGTTACCCTCTATATTGGTAAAGGGACAAGATCCCAATTGATGTGATTTTTGCTTTCCTGCTGCTTGTGTTGTGATGTGATCCTGGATGATTGTTGTGATATGTGGGGCATAAAGGCATTTTGGTTGTGGTAGTGGATGACGCCTAAAGTGGCGAGATGCATCGGTTTATTAATGTGCGTATTGGGGAAGACAATAGGGATGATGGTTAGGGATGGATGTGATTATGGGATGTTTTCTGATTCTTTTAGGTTGTTTATCTACATTATTTTTTCCCTCTACTAAAGGCACATGGTCTTACTTTCCCTTCTTTCTAAAGAGGTGAAAACACGTGGGGTATGCTGCGTGCTTTCCAGGATTAGCTTCTCCCGGGAGGATGGGTCTATGCTCTTTCTATAGGCGGCAAAGACTCAACAGTTAGTACATCTACTCACCGTGTTGAGCCCCCTTCTGCTAGTATCATAGAGTAATTTTATAGAATACCTATGAATATGGGAAATAGTTTCTTTAATAAATGTATGATTAAATGGTGTTAACCCATGGGGTTGGAGTTTGGGGAATCATAATGATGGGGCTATAATTTAAAAGGTATAGTTGACTCTGGGTGTGATGCTAATGATATTTAATGTCAAATCGTTCATGGTTAATTAATGTTTAAAGAATTAATTGACGTACTGTGGAACTGATTAAAAATAATGAAGAATCTAATAATGATCCTTATATGATTGTGTGCTTATAGGATACCAAGTCTTAGAAGTGGAAGTTCAGAGTCCGAGAGACGTTAGATGCATTTGTGTCTAAGACTAGGTTATGTCCATAGTGTGGTTGTGAGTTATAGTATATTCTGTACTTTTTGTGTTTCTATTGGCTACTCCACCCTTTCAGAAAGGGGAACTGACACCCCGAGGATTCTGAGCCCTTGGGGTGTTTTCCCTAACATTCTGGTGGGAGAATGAATGGGTGACTACCCCCTTTGACCCTGCTCTCTTCTCTTGGTAGATATTTGTGCCGTTAGGCATAGCGGTTAGTTTTTCCCATATATATGTGTATAGGGATTTAATGTCTTGTGGTTATTCAAAAAAATATATTTTGGATATAGTATCTTATAGACTACTATAGTTTTAATGTGTATAGGTTGTGATGGCGTGAGGATCCTTACTTGGTTTATGGGATGTAATGTCATGAGGTATAATATGTGATGTATGATACTCGTTATATGAGTTGTGGTGGCTCCTAGAAACTACCAGGTTACTTTTGGTTGTGAGGATGTTGTGGTGATTCAACTAGGTGTCTGCAGGAAAGACTTTGTGGTGCATGAGGTGTAGATTGTGGTTCTTCGCCCAGTTGTCTGTCAGCAAGCCTTTTGTAGAGATATTCTTAGGACGTGCGACATTGGGGAAAAGAGGAAAACTAGTGGGGAAGTAGTAGCAGGGTACCGTTTATATTCATTACTATATGCTATATTCTTTTATGCGTTACTTGGTGAGAGTAGCCATGGTGAGGTTGGGATCTTTGTATACCTATTTAGGTGACGAGTATGTTTTACTTGTTGTTCACTATGCTTTAGCATTCTTTCTTTACTTTTACATGAGAGGCTTTATAGAATATCCTACTGAGTATACTGTTATACTCACCCTATGATTATACAAACGATCTTTCAGGTCTCTTGGGGCAGGTTGGAGATCATGCTGGTTACTACTAGCTTGTGGTTACAGGAGTTGTTTGGGATTGGGGTTTCTATCATTTTTACTTTCATTTAGATACATGTAGTTTTTTTCCTTTTAGTTGTTGTATAGTTGCATGAAAATCCATTTGTGCACTTGGGATTCTTTTATATTTCCAGTTCTGAGTTGGAGTTGATTGATATCTATCTTATCTCTCTCTTCCATGTGTCTTATCTTAGAGGGTAATGCTTCCAATTGGTGTGTTACTATACCCTTGGTGCTAGTCACTAACCCAGGGCCTACTGGAGGAAAGACTCGGGGGGGGAATTATCTCCCTTCTCACATTACCGGCCCAGGTGGGGTACACTATGTGGGGAGGGGGTCATGAAAAAGTGGTATTAGAGGTCCGGTTGACAGATAGGATAGAGTTTGGAGTTTGGCACATGTGAAGTTGCATGGGTTGGTAGGGAAACAGTGTAATTCATGTTTAGAAAGTGAGTTATACTCAGGAGATCGGCTGAGACATAGGCGTTTAGGGCCCCCTATGATCCGATGTATGGACCATTAAGTTTATAAGTTCTAGTAAACAAGGTGATACTAGTTGCAGGGTAGAGACCTAGGAAGGATCATGCATCATTCTTCTTTGTGACTATGTATGAATGGGTAGACCTTGGGATAGGTTAACCTAAAATGAATAAAAGAAAACAATTAATTAATTAATGTTGAGTCTTCCATGTTACAGGTTTAGGATCTATAACGGTTGTTATTTTACAGGTATGGCTCCAGGTCGACGTCCTCATCAGGTTTGTGCCAAAAAGGTCCAGGCGGTTGTTCAATCTGGTCTCCACAGGGTATAAGTTGTCGACGAAGACACTTGGAGGAAGAAACTTTGAGAGTTTCAGCGTTAGAGCCTACAGATGTATGGGGGATCTGTTTCAAATGCAGTCACGAAAACTAGTTGGAGGAGGTCGAGATAGGCTTCAGTTCGATCTGTGATCGGAAAGAGCACTGGGTATCCTTATCTATGAAAAATCTGCATGGATCAGCAAGACAATCGTGGTTCTTGTTCGTCGGGGATCATGAGGAATCAGAGATCTCATGGGAGGAGTTCCAAGACAAGTTTAGAGTCGAGTTCCTTTCTTCCACTACGAAGGCGTCTAGTCGCCAGGAGATTCTTACCCTTCGATAGAAGAGATATACTGTTCGAGAGTATAGAATCCGTTTCAATAACCTTTTATGATATGATTCAGACCTATTACTAAATGAGGAGGCCAGGGAAAGGCATTTAGAGGAGGCTTTATGTCCAGAGATCTAGTGCCAGGTCACCCCATTTATGTGGAAGACATATCTTGAAGTGCTCGCCAGGGGAGAGGTTGTCGAGAGGACTTTGGCCAATATTGGATCATCATGAGAGGGGGATTGTCATGATCCTTCATGAAGCAAGGTTGTGGTCTGGGCAGAAGAGTTTCTGTTTAGCTGGGTTAGTTCCCATCCCATCACATCTCATTTCTCCAGAGGTAGAAACTATCGGGCCAATGCAAAGGTATCATGTTCTTGTTTTTCTTGTGGTGGTCATAGCCATCAGTAGTGAGAGTGCTTGGCCTTTCAGAGTGGTCATCGTACACTGGGCGCTATGCTCCAGTTTCTTCCATTCATACCATTCTAGTAGAGGCATAAGTACCTAGTTTCCCCAGCTTTAGATCACCAGAGGGTAGATGGGGCAGGTAGAGCACCTCCCCATGACGGTCCTCGTCATTTTAGAGCAGAGCGTGGCCATGGTGTTGGTCATCATCAGGGTCAGAGAGACAGCGGAGGTGGTCATGGTCAGCTTCATGCTCTAGCGTTTCCAGTACCATGTGATCCAGACATCGTTCAAGGTACCCTTTTCATGTTTTCTAACTTGGTGTATGGCTTGATTGATTCAAGAGTGACACAATCTTTCATATCACCTACCCTTGTCCATGATTGGGGTCTTGAGGTAGAGAGGCTTCTAGTTCCCTTGGCGTTGACTATGCCAGTTGGAGGTCGAGATGACTTGTTTGATATATGTAGAGATGATGAGCAAGGGTTGGAGAAACACCGCTCTTGAGAAGATTTCTTTTATTTACGAATACAACCGTAGGATGTCATTCTCAGCATGGATTGGTTGTATTCTGTGCAGGCTATCGTTGATTGCTTCAAGACGAAGGTTGTTTTCTTTGGTGTAGATGGAGAACAAGTGGTGTTTATTGGTGAGAAAGATCCTTAGATGGTTCATAGGCTCATCCCATCCTTATCATACTTTATGGATAAGATAATGTTGATTTCATCAGAGGTTCAGAAGATGGCATTTTCTAGGGTCGTAGAGGAGTACCATGATGTCTTTCTATAAGAGGTTGTATAATTAACCCCTCGATGAGAGATCGAGTTTGGGATCGATATACAGCTAGCAGAGTCTCCTATTTCTATGAATTCATATAAGATGGCCCCTTCTGAGTTGTGAGAGATACATATACAGCTTGATGGTCTGTTACAGTGCAGTTTTGTTCGGCCAAGTGTGTCACCATGAGGTGCACCAGTTATGTTAATGAAGAATGTTGATTGTAGTTTGCAGTTGTGTGTCGATTATCGTCACTTAAAAAAAGTGAAAATATGGAATCTCTATCCACTTTCACGGATTGATGACTTATTCGATCAACTAAAGGGTGCAATTGGGTTCTCAATGATCAACTTGCGGTCAGTATTTCATCAGATGCATGTGAAGGATGAGGATATTTCGAATACTTCTTTCTGTTGTCGTCATGGGAATTATGAGTTTTTTGTAATTCCGTTTGGCATGATGAAAGCTCTAGCTGGGTTCATGGGATTGATGAATTCTATGTTCAATGAGTTCGTGAACAAGTTCGTTTTAGTTTTCATTGACAAATCTGTGTGTACTCCAAATCTGAAGAGAAGCATGCACAATATCTACAAGCCCTTTTGGGAGATCATTGTCGACATTAGATGTTTGGGAAGTTGTTGAAGTGTGAGTTTTGGACTCGAGAAGTCTATTTCATGGGGCATGTTGTGTCCCAACAGGGAGTTGATGTGGATCCATTGAAGATAGAAGTAGTTGTGTCTTGGGAAGCCCCCAGGAGAGTTTCAGAGGTGCGAATTTCATGTGGTCTTGCAAGCTACTATAGGAGGTTCGTAGACAATTTCTCATCAGTTGTAACTCCTCTGATAGATTTGACAAGGAAATATTAGGAATTTGTATGGACTGATCAGTGTGAGGAAGCTTTCGAGTATCTAATGCAGAAGTTAGTAAGTGCTCCAGTCCTTTGTCTTCCAACTAAGGGAGATCAGTTTGATGTTTTCTACGATGCTTCACATCTAGGGTTAGGTTGTGTTCTCATGCAGTAGAGGTCAGTTGTTTCTTATGGGTATCACTAGTTACTTTCCCATGAATGAAAGTATTTCTCCCTTGATTATGTGTTGGCAGCCGTGGTGTTTTCTCTGAAGTTGTGGAGACATTACCTCATCAGTGAGCGGTTTGGGGTTTTCACCGACCATATGCGGTGGAGGTATGTTTTCTCCCAGTGTGACTTGAACATAATAAAGCATTAGTGGATGGATTTATTACAGTAATAAGACATCAAAATATCATATGCACTTAGAAATGGGAATGTTGTAGCTGATGTGCTGAGCTGAATGTCACGTAGTGATGTTGTGCGTGAATTTGGTGATTCTTGGAGTGTAATAGAAGAACTGTCAGCATTAAATCTTGATATGGGAGAAGTTGGGGGAAAATGATACCTTTTCGATGACGGTACAATCATCCCTGATGTAGAAGGTAGAAGTGTCCCAGTTGGGGGATCTAGAAGTGAAAGTCTGGAGAGACCGAGTTGTTTGTGGTGAGGCCCCTGATGGTTGGTCTGAGGATGAACAACACAGAGTGTTGTATCACGGGAGTATTTTTGTTCCATTGATGATGTGTGATATGGTCCTTAGATAGTTCCATATTTCATCTTTATAGGTACATACTAGCATGAATAAAAATTACCAATCCTTGAGGAGTCAGTTTTTGTGGCATGGGATGAAGTGTGCGGTTTCGGAGTTTGTGTCTCGATGTTTAGTCTGCCAGAAGGTGAAGGCCAGACTCCATGTTCCTGGTGGTCTTATCCGGCCATTAGATATTCCTCAGCGGAAGTGGGAGGACATCTCAATGTACTTCATTACTGGTTTACCTTGAGCTCCAGGAGTACATGATGTTATTTGGGTGGTAGTGGATCATTTAATAATATCGGCCCACTTTATAGCAATCAGAGATTCAAGCATAGTGAAAGTCTTGTTGAGGGTTTATCTAGAGGAGGTGGTGACACTTCATGGAGTTCCTAGGATGATCATTTCTGATCGAGATCCTCATTTTACCTCAAGAGTATGGAGAGGTCTCTAACATACTTTCGGTTCTTAACTATGCCTTAACACTACTTTTCATCCTCAAATGGATGGTTAGACATAGCGAACGATCCAGACTCTTCAAGAAATTGTATGCTCTTGTGTTCATGATTTTGGAGGTTCGTGTATGAGGCGATTACCCTTTGTGGTGTTTGCTTACAATATTTGTTTTCACTCCACCATTGGTATGGTGTCGTTTGAAGCCTTGTATGGTCAGCCTTACCGTTCTCTTTTGTGCTTTGCTGGGGTCGGAGAGTAACCAATTCTTGGACTGGAACTAGTGCAGAATACAACAGAGATGGTTCAAGTGATTCGTGAGCGGATTAAGATAGTGAAAGATCGTCAGAAATCGTATGCCGATCAAAGAAGGAGACCCTTAGAGTTTAATGTTTGGGATCATGTGTTTCTGAAGGTGAATCCCCGTCATGGGCAGCGAAGGTTTGTACGTGGAAGTAAGCTTTATCCCCGTTTTGTTGGTCCTTTCTAGGTGTTAGCACATGTTGGATCTATGGCATATCGAGTAGCACATCCCCCATAGAAGATTCAGATATATGATGTTTTCCATGTTTCACAGCTTTTTCGTTATCTTCATGATGACTCTCACATCATCAATTGGGGAGAGATCAAAGTTGATGATGATGCAACCTTTGAGGAGCGACCTATGGGGATCCAAGACCACAAGGAGAAGATGTTTCACAGGCGTTATATTCCTTTATTTCGTGTCTTGTGGAGACACAGTGGCTTGGTGGAGAGTACCTCGGAACGTGGGTCGCATATACGTGCACAATACCCAGAGATGTTTGATGTTTAAATTTTTTCATGTATCGTTGTATCTGCTATGGTTATAAAACTTTCAAGTTTATGAAATTGACCCCTTTTTGCTTTTGTGGCTTGCTCTCTTTTGAGAGGTATCTCGAGGGGTGGTTGTTCAGACCCTATTTCATTTTCATTTTAAGTGGGTTTTGGATTCTCGACGAAGATAATATTTTGAGAGGTATCTAATGTAATGGACCAGACCTCTCTAGTTCATTAAATTGTAAAAATGCGGTGTTTGGGGTGTTCCTGGAGGTTTAGGTGACTTGAGGTGTGGTTGGGTGGACTTTTAAAGGAAACTAAAGGGCTATATCTTTCTCACGGGAGGGGCACAGTTTGTCTAAACCATGTGGCCAAACCGTGCGAGGTTGGTGTTGGAGTCAGTGGCTAACGCATGGTTAGCGCATGGTTTTTCCAACAGTGTGGCCTAACTGTGCGAGGAGTGTTTGACGAAGCAGTAGCAATCGCATGGTTAGTGCATGTTTTGACTAACCGTTTGAGAAAATTGTGTGGGCACTTAAATTAGATCCTAAAATTGTGGATCTCTAACTTTTTGCCTCCAACTTTCTCGATAATGAACTTAAGTAGCCATAATTCTGTATGAAACTTTTTTGAAGATATAAGAACCTCTCCCAAGAATTTTGGACACAATCCGAAGGCTTCTATTTGAGAATCAAAGACAGTTTTTTGAGGTATGTGATTGTTCTTGTTTGGTTTCTTAGATCTAATTAGATATAATCCTCCACTTCTCTTGGTTTCTTAGATCTATACACATTATGGGTTTGTCGAAGCGTGTGTATGTCAAATATAATGAGATTTGGATTTGATCTTGTTAGAGGGAGAGATATAAGGAATGTTTTTAGAAAATTGACTCAGGTTTCTTGAGCATTCTTCGACCGTTGTGATTTTCGTCAAAAACCTTTGATGTAGGGGATTCGTTGCTTCTTTTTCTTTTACATGAAATAGTAATGTTAGCATGTTTTATCCCACTGGATTACAGTGGACTTGACATAATAAATATTTTGAACCGGATAAAAAAAATTTATCGATCGTATGTTATTGCCTCTTGTTTTGCTAGATAGTGTGATATATGTGCTTGCTTTACTTAACTGTTTTTCTCGATGGAAATCTGTAAAAAATGTAAAATTGGATTAATTGATAGTTTTTTTCCCAAAGATAAAGAGGCATGAAACAAATATGGTTCTTTTGGTAATCTGATGTTAATAAAATTGGTGTATTAAGAATGCTTAATAATTTGTGATATCTTATTTGTTAGGTTACTGATTTTGGAACCAATGGATTATAAATCTGTTAATTCAAGATGGTTTAAAGATTTGATTGTTTGATAATTAATTGAAGGGTTCTGAGTTACCTTCTTTATTGTTAAAGGGCCAAGATACCAATTGATGTGATGTTTTATTTCCTTCTACTTGTGCCATGATGTGATCTGGGATGGTTTTTGTGATATGCGGGGGAATAGAGGCCTTTTGGTTGTGGCAGCGGATGAAAACTAGATTGCCAAGATGCATCATTTTATGTATGTGGGTTTTGGGGAGGATACTAGGGATTATGAAATGGGATGGATGTGATTGTGGGATGTATGATGATTCTTTTTGGTTGTTTATTTGTTTTTATTTTCCCCACTACTGAAGGAAGATAATATTCCTTTCCCTTCTTCCAAAAGAGGAAAAGACACCCGGGATAAGCCACGTGCTTTCCGTGTTTAGCTTCTCTAGGGATGATGGGTCTACACTCTTGATATAGGAGGTAATGACTTGACGGGTAGTACATCTACTCACCGTGTTGATCCCCCTAGTGTTAGTAGTATAGAGTGCTTTTCTGGAATGTTTGGGAATATGGGAAAGTGTTTTTGTAATGAATGTATGATTAAATAGTTTTAACCCATGGGTTTGGAGTTCGCTGGAACATAATGATGAGGCTATAATTTAAAAGGGACAGTTGACTCTGGGTGTGATGCTAATGAAATTTAATATGGAATCGTTCATGGTTAATTAATGTATAAAAAATTAATTAACATACAATGGAACTGATAAAAAGGGAATGAAGAATTTAAAAAAGTTATTTAAATGGTTGTGTGCTTATAGGATACCTAATCTTAGAAGTGGCAGCCTGGAGTCCGTGAGACGCCAGCTGCGGTTGTGTCTAATACTAGGTTATGACCATAGTGTGGTTGTGAGTTATAGTACATTCTGTACTTTTTGTGTTTCTATACGCTACTCCACCCTGTCAAAAAGTAAAACTTACACCCAATGGATTCTGAGACCTGAGGGTGTTTTCCACAACATTCTGGTGGGAGGATGAATGGCTTACTACCCCCTTTAGCCCCGCTCTTTTCTCTTGGTAGATTCTTGTGCCGTTAGTCATAGCAGTTAGTTTTCCCATATATGTGTGTAGAGGTCTGTAATAGATTTTTGTTATTCACACACATGTATTTTGGATATAGTATTCTATGCACTACTATAGCTGTAATTTTTATAGGCTGTGATGTCTTGAGGATCCTTACTCGGTGTATGGGTAGTAATGGCTTAAGGTATAATACCCACAGTATGATACATGTTATGCTAGCTGTGGTGGCTCTCAAAAACTAACTGGTTAATTTTTGTTGTGAGGATTTTGTGGTGCTTCGTCTAGGTGTCTACGAGAAGCCTTTGTGGTGATGTGGTGCAGATTGTGGTGCTTCGCCCAGGTGTTTGTGGGCATGCCTCTTGGAGAGAGATGCTTAGGATGTGCAATGTTGGGGAAATTTTTAAAACCAGTGGGGAAGTAGTAGCGGGGTACCCTTGATATTAATTACTATATGCTATATTCTTGTATGCTTTACTTGGTGAGAGTAGCCATGCTGAGGTTTGGAACTTAGTATACCTATTTTGGTGAAGAGTTAGTTTTACTTGTTGTCCACTATGCTTTACATGCTTTCTTTAGATTTTAACAAGAGTCTTCAGGGAGGATCCTACTGAGTATACTATTATAATCACCATATGTTTATACAAATTGTTTTTTAGGTCACTTGGGGGTAGGTTGGAGATCAGGTTGGTTACTACTTGCTTGTGGTTGGAGGAGCTGTTCGGGCTTATGGTTGCTACTGTTTTTACTTTCCTTTGGGTACTTGCAGTTTTTCCCCTTTTAGTTATAGTACTATTTCATGACATTACATTTGTGCACTTGTAATAATTTTATATTTCTAGTTCTGAGTTGAAGTTGATTGGTGCTTATCTTATCTCTCACTTCTGCATGTGTTCTCTTTGAGGGTAATGCCTCTCATTGGTGTGTTATTATACCCTCGATGCTAGTCTCCAACCCAGGGCCTACTGGAGGCGGGACTCGGGGGTCATTATCTCCCTTCTCACATTTCCGGCCCAGGAGGGGAACACTTTGTGCGGAGATGGTCATGATAATAATTTTATAAATTCAATGATAAATTATTATAAATATATTTTAGAGTGCATTATTGTGGTTGTTATTGTTCTTATCAAGGAATGATCTAGAAAAAAATGTATATTTATATGTTTTCATGAAAGGCCTTATTAAGTATGATGGATACCATTGTGGATTTATATATTTAAGGTTTATTATAACTTAATATTCATATAATCCCATTCTTAGGTTTTATTGTATGCAGATTTAATGTGATTGATGATCGTTTGGGATATTGTTTATGGGGATGAGGTGTATATAACCATTTTTTTTAAAACTAATGTTTATTTAGAGATAATTCTGTAAAGATTTTATGATGTAAGTTTCAAAGTATGAGATAACCATTAAATGTATATAATTCTATAATTTAAAAGTTATCAAGGATAATTTTTATACCGGGTTATTTATATATTGAATGGTTAATAGTGATCATTAAGTGTTATTGTGGAATTTTTGGGGATTAATTTTTTAGTTATTCACTTATAGGATTACAAATATTTTATATTATCATATATTCTATTAGTATTTTTATGTATTCTTAATATATATAGGGTGGAGAGAAATATAAATTTTTATTTTTGGATTATGTGGTCTATTCATTGTTGATTTTAGTTCTTCTAGATAATAATATTAATCTTGAATTTTAATTTTATATAGAAAAATATGACACTATAGTGAACGTTTTGGATAAAATAATATTATAAATTTCAAGTATTTATATTACCACATGTTTTTATTCAATATCCTAATGATATTTTTCATCTATAAAATAAAATTATTATCCAATATCATTTATTTTTGATTAATTGATTGGCTTTTTAATCCCTTATTATTTATTGGTTCGAATATTATTTTAATTATTATGAATACATTATCTATCAATATTTAATATTTTACATTAATTTTAACTTACATGTCTATATATTATGTTCTAACTAATTTCCTCCAACTTGGAAAACAATATATATTTTATTCTATATGTTCTTTATATTCTGTCACCCATATTTTATGTTGAGGATTTATTTTCCATTTTTATAATGTGCGTTAAAAAATATAATTATAAATAAAAAATATTTTATTAATGAAATATATTTTAAATTTATAAGAAACAATATTTTAAAGGGGAGGGAGATTATGACACATGGTCTTTTATAATAACGCTATTATGGATTTTATAGACTACATACTTCACAGAACATAAATGAATAATGGAATATTATTATTATTTTAATGTTACAGTTATAAACATGATATAAAATTGCAACATATTAAGAGAAATAAAATCATTATAACATTCATATATATATATATATCTACTAAATAATAATTTTAATAAAATCTATGTAAATAAATATTCGATTTTTACTCACTCATTTCATTCTTCAAAAAATATATTTCTACCAATTTTTTTATGACCACATGATGTAACTAATATCTATAACATTAATAAATTAAAATTTATTGCATCAATATCAATTTTGACGTCAATATTTCAATATTTTTATTGGGTACATGTTTTCAATTATTATTAAAATAATTATTTTTAAGTAGTTAATGAAACTACTATATTTAGTAAAACAATCGTTTATTTTAGTTTTTATGTACCATTATAATTTATATATTTTATAAATTATTAATTGGACATTATTTTTAGTTAAAATAATTTTTGTAATATTATAATTATTATTGATGTTTATTTTTCAAATATTCTATTTTTGGCATTAAAATAAATTTCCCAAAAAAATCTCTGTTTTTTACTCATTTCTTGTAAACGTAAATTACATTAATTATTAGAATTGAATTTTTGTGAATATATTACATATTTGATATTAGTATTCTCAAATCTTAAAAATATTTTATTTATATTTTAATTCATTATGAATTGTATCCATGTAAATATGTGTCACCTCTATAAAGGTATATATGGTAATAATGTTAATATAATTTGATATTGTCTAAAATTAAGCAAACAAATTTCTATTTAGAATTTTAATGAGTAATTTTATATCATCATATTCAAATATACAATTTTATGAATATTTTCATCATTTTTTTATTTAAAATGATTTAAATATTAATTTAGGTAAAATATTTCATAAGTTAGCCCTCTTGCATTGAAATTTCTAATAGTAGTTTATATATGGATTAAAATTTGTTATTAATGTATCTTAAAAGTTATTTTTAGAATATAATGATAAATATTATGATTGTAATTTATTTTTAATTTTTAGAAATAAACTAACAACCGTGAATACTTATGGAACAGTGATATATTGTTTGATTAGGTGGTATAAAAATCATGTAAATGATTTCAAAAACAAACATTTATAATTTTTGGGTGATTAATAGTGTCCCAATATTTATTTAGAAATATTTAAAATATTAGGTATTTGTTAATAGTGTATATTTGAAATAAGTTTTTATATTCATAACATTATAGTCATTATAAATTATATTTTCACAATGTTAAAATATTGGTATATTAAAAAATCAATATTTTATTAATTAGATTAAAGTGCATAAAAATTATATCATAGGCCACGATAATTTTATATGGATTAAAATACCCACCATTCTACAATTATGTGTAACTTTTTCCATTATATTACTATTTTTTTCCCATAATACATTAAAATATTAAATATCATGATAATCATCAAAAGGGTTAATAAGGGTTTAAAACAATGACATCAGGGTTAAAAAATAACCTCAAATTATCAAAATGTACCTTAATGAGGTAATTTAGAGTAATTACCATCCGATATTATAAATAAATTATATGTTTTTCACTTTTATATGAATAGTTATTTTTATTAATATAATACATTAATTAATTTAATATAGTGACAATTCCATCACTTATAACATGGATCCTTATTTCCTATATTTCTTTCAGTTTTTAAGAACTCTAGTTATGACAAGCCTTAAATAATCCCTGACTAAAATACCTCCCTAAGTCATATTTGTCCAATTTTTTAAAAATATCATCACTATTGTAATTGAGGATTAAAAAATGATATTGAACAAAGAAGAGGACTAAATTTAAACAGAATATTGTACTTAATTATTTTATTATACCTCAGAAAATATTATTACACCATAATAAAATAATAAAATCTTTATATTACATATAATTTATCATATTGTGTTAATTAAATATCATACAAACATATAATCTTTTTTCACATTGAAAATTAAGTTTTCTTTCATCTATATGTAGGACTAGCACATCACGAATCCATATAGTTCATTTTCCATTACAACCTCTCACAAATGATAATAATAAAATATTTAATGTTTATATATAATAATATTGAAGAAATTTTCATTTTCAAGATATAATATATCATCTATTTTCATACCATTATATACATTGAAGATTGGTAATATATTTTACACATATGAGTGGATTACCATATCAACGTAGAAATGTAATTTATTTTCCATCACTACCTCACATGGTTTGTATATAAATATATATTAAAAGTGATAATATTATATTTGTCATAAAATAGTATTTACATAATGATTAATTAATTCTTACCTTATTCTTATAATATTCATAGACTAATAAAAACATTTCAAATGTATACTTATAGACTCCTTTCTGCATGATTGTAACATTAATTATCTTTCATAATCATCATTATTGTTTTTTTTAAATTATAATTTATATATGGAAATTTTAAATTTTACATGATTATTAATAGGGATGTCAAGGAACAAACATCAATTTGAAAAAAAATGATATCCAATTCATTTTGATGATATTAAAAGAACATCCTCAAATCACTCAATATGGACATAATAGATTAAGTAATTAAATATTTCATTATTATAATAAAAATAAATGGTTCAATAATAAAAAATTAATTTTTTAAAAGGTACATAATAAAAAAATTATTAATATAAGATTAATATAAAGGTGTTAAAGGGAATATATATGATGTCTAGACTCATGTTTTAGGATACCATCTCAATTTATTTTCATTGGAGAATATTTTAGGGTTGCACACCTAAATTAATTTTTTTTGTGAAATTAATTCCCATGATACTTGTAATTTAATTAATCACTCGTTATTCATGGTATATTATGTTTCAATAAAAATTGTTTCATCCATGGGTATTTTAATTAAATGTTATAGAGAGGTAATGATTTTATAAACTTAATATCCATTAATTGGGTTACACAAAAAATGCATTGGTTTTTTTCATTCATTATTATTTGTTAATTTATCATTTTTTTATTATATATGTAAAATATATTATTTTGGATTTAAATATGTTTACAAAATCACTTAGTGGATTAATTTTATCACAAAATATTGTTTTCCTTGTAAGTTTTTTCTTTGTCTTAATCTTATTTTATATGATATGATTCTTGTCATGAACTATGATTTCCATTATCTTTTAATTTAATAAATCATGAATAAATTTTGAAATATAAAATTTATAAATTCATGGGATTTATATATCTATATCATACTATTTTATTCAATGATTTTTTATTTGAAAGAAACCAAAACAGTATAGTATTTATGTTACAATATCATTTGTTCTCTATATTTCTTATGATTAATGAATTATTGACTAAATCAAATCGAATAATTTTTTTAACAACATATCAATTTATATCTTATTTTTATGAATTTATTTGACAATTTTATCTTTCATTTCATCCCTCATTTTTTTATTCATCATGAATATTGTTTTTATCTTACACAGATCATTAATACTTTTTTGATCATGTATTTGTATCTTCTAGTGATTAATATATAATATTTTTATCTAACGTTCTCTTTTCAAAAAAAATATTGTATTCTATTTATTTTTATGTATTTGTTAATTTATTTGCAGCACTTTTAAAGAGTTATATTAATAATAATTTTTCTATTACACATTTTTACATTCATTGAAAAAGTGTAAAATGATTGATTTATTTTAATATATATGAATAAATTGTATTTTAACACCATTATCACTATTATGTCATTGAGGCATTAGTTTAATTGTTACGAAGATATATTCAATGACTCTTTTTCGTAAAATTTATTTAAAATTCATAGTTATTTAATAATTAGATATGGTATTTTTTCCAAACTAAATTTTACATTATTGTAATGTAATTTATATTCATAAATGAAGACAATAATTTATGTTAAATATCCTCTACTTAGTAAAGTTTAGAATAATTTCATAAAAACACATTTTTATATTAGTTAATATTTTCTCCATGGGGTTTTCATGAAATCCATTTTATCCATAAGTCAATTAATCTATATAGGATCAATAGTTATTATTATATTGAATTTTGAAATATTATAATGAATTTTTTTCTATTATATGGTACATGGATTTAATTAATGATGACGTATGTTACCGATATAGGACATGGTAAAAGATTAGCTTCATATTTTAATAAGATAGTTGATCAGAATATTGATTTATGATTCATTGGGAAATTATGAATGAGTGGATTGAATATATGTAAGAATTTTGAGATAATTGAGTAAAATGTTTGAAAAGTTAATGATAAATGATTATGGGGATTTTCCGGGTAATGTTATCCATATATAATGGATCTTTCATATGTTCTATGAAGATAATGTTCCAATATTTCAAAACAATTTCCCAATTTTTCTTATGAAGTTTTAATGGATCCATTGATTATGGATTATTTTAACATGGATATTGATTTTTGAAATGTTTGAATGTTTTATTATGTTAATACTTTATTTCATTGATGATAAAAAAAATTAAAAATCAAATTATATAATATTTAATATGAATAATACCACATTTATATAGATTATTAATAGGAATGGAATGTGAATAAATCCCATTTCATCCAAAAAACCATGTGTTTTCTAAAGTAGATCTAGAATTAAAAACTATTATTAAAAGAATATCATTATTGTCCTTGGACCATCACAGAATTGCATGGCTATGTACCCAGATAAATCCATGTGTATGTGATACAATATCATAGATCAATTGTGTAGACTACCTCTAACTCATATATTCCCAATATTTTATATAAATTGGACCCTTGGTCTCCCCATATTATATACACGGAAGAAGAAGATACAACTAAAAGATTATCTCTCTCGTGTCCTTCAATCTATTCCTCTAAACAATCACAATTATTTAAAATTATACAAAATCATATATAGTTAATATTATTTAAGGAATTAATGTTCCTATAATGTATAAAACAACAAATATTTATAGGAGGATGCACCCAACCTTGTCAAATCATACTAGGATGAAGGGAGATTCCTTTCACTCAAAACTAGGGCACCATTCATCCAAAACATCATGAGGAGACCCTTGGAGATTAGAGAAAGGTATCACCAATGATTGGTTTCTATGTTTTTATCCTACCAATATGTCAGGTGTATCTCGCCTAAGTGTCACCTATGATAACCAACATCCAAATTTCTTAGGTATCACATGTGTGAAGTACCTCCTAGCTCACCGATGTATCACTTTAGCAATGAAACATCCTACTCTCCTAGGTACCACCTCATCACAGTGAAACCCATCTCACCTACATATCACCTAGCTTATCCACCATATATGATCTCTCTATTATATCACCAATGATAAGGAACTACAATTGGGACACCCATATAAATATATAAAATTAAATCCCCCACCAATGCCCCAATATAACCATTATCATAAAATAGGATACACAAGTATGTCATTCATTCGTATGTGCATAACCATATTAGAAGATATACCTCACTTATACTATAGAATGGGTAGGGTCCTCAGGATGTATATAATTTTTCATTCTCATTGTAATAAGGAACTACCCTTAGAGGCAATGTCTAGCTCATTAAAATTATAGATATTTAGTGGAATCACTTTCTTATAACTTCAACTTGTTCTAGTGTTGAATCCCCCTCCCCTCTCACTGAAATATAAAATAGGGAATACCACTTAGAAGATATTCTAACATATTCTAAAAATACATCTCATGTATTATATACCATGTCCCTCATCCACCAAATGATGGAAATGATTGTGTGATGTGATTGATCTTCCATGTCCTCTTGTTTATTACACTGATCATGAATCGTGTGGGAGTAGAGGTTATGGGTGAACATGTTAGTAGAAGAACTGAATATCCAAATGGGCCTCCAAATAGTCATACAGAATAAAAACATGATATCATTATTAAAATATCCATGTTCCATATAATTCAACCATTTATTAGGATGAATTCTAAATGACTTTACAGTGGCCCTCACTTGTTGTTGTAAGCTCGAACTATTCTAAACAATATTGTATTTTATTTTTTTAATCATGATATACATAGGAAAACACCCAATTATTCAATAAAAACACCATTACCCCTCTATCATCCTAATTGTTTTTATATTCTATGTGTAATCATGATTTTCTGTAAGAGCATTATACACATTCATGAAACCTATCACATCATCCTCAATCAACCAAATTCCCAATGCAGTTTAACTCAACACAAGGCCATATTCCCTAACATATCTACCAAAACATTTCACACAAGTATATGTCCAACAACATCATTTTATAGAAATATTCATTCTAGTTTTCTATACTATGTGAAATTAAATAACATAGTCTAGTCTTTGTAACATGACCCTAAATTGTATAAAATTTCATGTTTATTAGTTGTGAACTACTTGGGTTCATATTCCTCTTACAAGTACACATGGGAGGTCCTAATAATGGGTTGGATCCTAATATCCAATGTCCAACTATATACTGATAGAGAAATAGACTCTAGATCACCAAATAATGATGCTTAACACAATTATCCTTTAACTGATGTGTTACTAAGTACAAAATAGATTTATATAGATAACCTATAATATATATAGAGGAGTCACTCATTAATAAGAATTGGATATATATGGATGATTATTAATATGTGAAATCATTAATTCTTGTTGTCTGTTACACCAACATGTATATGTGACTTATTTGAAATGAAAAGGGTGACTATTTTCTTAGATTTATAAAGGATTCATAAAGACAATATTAATGTATAAGATGTTCCTAATCATTGTAAAAGTTCTCCCAAAAATGGTGTGATGAGCCCGACCTCCCATCATATTTACCAATGTGAGTCCATAAGCATCATTACAAAAATATCATCTTATCGCATACCTTTGGAATGTAGGTCCATATAGCATCCCGCCTTTTTATAACATAAACTTTCATTACATTACACAAAAGTGAGGATTTTTAAGGTTTAGTGTCTTGGAAACCAGAAACATAATACATGAAAAAAACATAAAAAATTATTCTTAAACACTTGAAAGGATTCTCATTAAGTTCATTTTAGGTTCATTACTACATCTCATAACCTGGAGACATACATAAAAAGAAAGGATGAGCAGAAGGCCCAGTAAGGGAACAAGAGAAACATTTAACATGTGAACTTGAGATACATCAACTATGTCATGTAAAAGAACTTTAAGCCATGAGAAAGAAATAATGTGGCATATCATATTAAAAATAACATTTCTCATAACTTTAAGATGTGGCTACATAATTTATCATAGAAAATCATGAACATATCACTAAGGTCCATCCCCAAGGTGTCATTTAAAAATAACCAATTTTATTCACCAAGATATCGTGAAAATTGTAATCTATAGTGGTTACATCATTACCCAATGCATTAGAGCGCTATTAGGGCGCACCCTTAAATTTGCCTTTATTATCATGTGATCCACATATATCATCATCAAAAATTTCATAAATAACCCATTTAGCATAAAATAAATGGGTTTCATTTCATAATCTTAACGTTTTAAAAAAACTTCTTTAAAGACATGATCTTTACGTCACTTTAAACCCACGGAAGGGGAGAGCGGGTCTCATGTATGTAAATCCCTGAATTTAAAATAGAACATTTTGATATATATGTGAATACCCCTATAGAAATAAGAGCTTTAACTATTCACTTTATAACATAAAATAATTTTGAGAAAAGAGAGAGGCATTTTGAGACGAAAATTATGCAGCATAACGACTATGTTTCAGGTTTTTAGAAAACATTGAAAATAGAGGGGACATGGGTGAAACATTCATAAATGACCCATAAAACAGTATAGGGACAGAATACGAAGGATGTATGAACATGGTGATGAAATTTTAAGGACATACCATTTGAAATGAAAAACATGGAAGGATGAAAAAAATTAAATTTCTCTTATGAAAGTTCGGCAGCCTAACAGTGTCACTTAAACTTCAACAAAATGATTTGAAAAGATAAAATAGAGTATCTCATCATGTGAACATAAGAGTTCAGTATGATAGATATAGAGATCATACCCCTACATAATAAAAAAAGAACTTGAAAGATTTGACATGAAAGTAGAATTTTGAAAAGAATGAGAAGGGTGAAAGAATCCCCTTAAAAATTCGGCAGCCTAACGGCGTCACTTAAACATTCTTAAAACGAATTGATGAGAGCAATAGGGGTTCTCTCATCATGTGAACATGAAAAGGGCAGTAATATGAATATATAATAACATCCTAAACCATAAGAACATGGAGTATAAAATAAATGACATTAAAGAGATTACTTGAAAAGAAAGAGAGAGGTCAGATCCTTTACCTTAAAACGTAACTCTTAAAACTAAAAGGTTTGGACCTTGAGGTCTTGGGGGAACCTTGGGGGGACTCTTTGGGAGGTAATAAGACCATAACTTCTTTGATAATGATTTTTGAGTCCAAAGGATGAGAGAATGGCATGTATTTATAGGGAAAGTGAGGGGACAATGCATTAATGGCCAAGGGACACCTCATAAGTGGGTTTCTCAAAACCATGTGTTTTTTCAAGATATTTCCCATGAAGTTAAGCCACATGGGGCCCACAATACAATAATTCATCACCTTTGGTCGGCCAACCCATAAAATAACTCATGACATCATCATGACACAATTATGATGTCATTAAACATACTGAAACCCTAAAACTGTATTTTTACTATTCACTGAAAATTCAACATTCTCAAAAAAATCCTAAAATTTCACCTTAACCAAATATCTATGCTTTGATTACAAAAATGAACTCCATTTTATAAAAATACTTTTCTAAATATTTTTAAATTAATTTTTAAATAAATACACTATTCATCGAAAATTCATTTTTTCAAAAAAATCTCCAAAAAATTACCATAACATAATATCGATGCTCTGAGTTCAAAAATGAAATCCATTTTATAAAATTAATTTCCTAAATATTTTTAATTAAATCTTTAATTAAAAAACACTATTCACCCGAAAAAACTAATACTTGAATAATAATATATGAAACCATTATTTAACCATTTTATTGAATCACATTACTTAATCAATGTGCCTAGATTATATTAATACTTTCTTTATGTGAGATATCTAATCCATTTGGTCACATTACTAATCCTATGCATAAAATCACTATTCATAATTTACTATTCATCAAAAATTAAGTTGATCTTATTAGACTCTAAATTTCATACTGAACATAATTATGGAAGACCATTTTTTGAAATCATTACACATTTTTAATTATTTAATGATTAAATAAACATTTTTAAAATATCCTTTTTCTAAAATTCATCAAAAATATGCATACTATATTTATCCGGTCATTTGAAAATTCATAAACTCATCAAAAGAAGAAATTGAAATTTTTATTTAAAACAAAGGATTACACAAGGCAGTTATGGTCTCCTTACATAGCCCCTTATCGCACCAGCATAGGACCTAAGTGTAAGGTGTGGTAAGGTGAGAGAATCTGAGGGAGGCTCGACCAACATCACACGAGTAGTAATTTCTATCAGTTTGAACTTCTCGCGAAGGCGATTCTGTTATATCTTTACACGATGAAGTTCGGCTTGGGTTTGGTCTAGAGAAAAGCCCAGTGGTTCTACCTCCTTTCCAAGTTCTGTTAGATGGGCTTCGATTGGTCCAACACTACTGGGTGAGCCCATCGAATCTTCTTTCTATATTAATTTACCCAGATTACTTTTATTTTGAGACAATAATCAAAACGTTTAGTTTCCAGCGGTCATATTGACCAGTGGTCATATAACAGTCAAACACCCAATGGTCTCATTTTAATTATACTCATGTTATCAAATGAAACATTTTTGTTGAGTATAAAAAAAATAAAATAACACACAAAATTAGGAAACAATATTTTTTCAAAATTTCGGGCCGTTACAATCTTCCCCCCTTAAGAAATTGCGTCCTCGCAATTTTTAAAATTGGGTTTTGAAATTTCATTGAATGTCCCACATCAGAGAAGGAGTCAGTAAAACTATTACTTTAAAAGAAAGAAAGGGAAGTACAAAGGTCACCCGAGTAAACCCACACTAGGATTCCATGTAGGAAAACATAGACATGGAGGAGAAAACAAAGGGTCAAGTTCTGAGGGAGAGTGATAGAGAACATGATTAGAAGAAAGTTAACCATAAGAAAATACCAAACTTATGATGTGTGTAAACGGTCTTTGATTACCTAGTAGGAAACGTAAACTAACAACGTTTTTGTTTTACGTTTCTCTTCATAATTTTGAGGAATTAATTTTCTACATAGAACAAAAATACAAAGAAATATACCTACCTTCATGTAGATTTTCATCCTTTAATAATTTTTTACGAAAACTAATCTTTTCTTCAAACGATGAGCATTCAAAACTACTTCGTCTCATCAAAACACAAGAATAATCTTCAAGATAATCATGTATTCCACAAAAGAAAAACTATCTATCTTTAAACATTTATCCCAAAAACAGAAAGGGTAAAATAAAACAACTCTTCAAAAAGAAATATTCCCATAGGAAGGGACAATACTTTTATATCTTCAATGTTCCACGGTACTACCCCGAGTTCATCATAGACCATTCCGTAAGTAACTGTCCTTAAAGTTACTGAAAATAACCCCAACTAAGATTGAAACCCAAATACAAGAATGACATGATAACATAGTCTTCCAAGATAAACATTATCGTTCATCTCCAAACAACATCAACCACTCATAACATCTTATAACCAAAATAACTAACCTAACCATATTTTCCCAAGATAGGTCAATCATTTCCATAAGTAACCTATAATACCATAAGTTCACCTTAAATTTGTTGATTCTTAAAAATTTAATTCAACCTTTACTCCTCAAATAAAATAACGTAGTAATCTATTTACCTCAATCAAATAGGGTTCCCAAAATAGTGAACATCTTCCAAAATAATAATCATCTTTTAATCCTCTAATCATCTCTGTCATTTTAATACGGAAATCGTCACATTTTCTATCACATTGGTTGTTGGGAAATGTTTTTCAATTTCCCACCATTAACTAATAAGAGAAAGTATAATTAGGGGCTTAAATAATTAGCCAATAATCATGGAAATGAACTTAAATCGTATAAGGATAACTTCTAGAAGAAAAGTATACCATAACTTGTGATCCCCTAGGTTTAAAACTAGGTTATCCATGATCATATATCCTTATGTGAATATTTATTTTATTTTATCTTTGTTCCTTTAATAATGGTTCATAATAAGATTATGAATTTAGCAAAGCATATCCACCAGGAGTGTCGTAACCAAGAGTGCAACAAGGACCATTGTCGTGTACCAGTTCCCGTTCGATTCTAGATCAAAGCCGTGTTTTTGGGTGTTACCCCTATGTACATCTGTGCCAGAGCCACCTCTACCTGCTCGTATCCAGATGAGGATGTATTTTCTTGGCAACCCATTACTCAATACTCACCAAAATACCAGGAAGATTTCCTATATATAAACATTTCTATAGGCTTCTTCCTAATGTTTTTATATCCTAATTTACACAAATAACTAAACCATCCTTTGATACCAACTATATAATCCCGACTTTTTATAACATAAACATTCATTACATTACACAAAACTGATGATCTTTAAGGTTTAGGGTCTTGGAAACCAGAAATATAATACATAAAAACAACATAAAACATTCTTCCTAAAAACTTCAAAAGCTTCTCCTTAAGTACATCCTAGGTTCATTACTACATCTCATAACCTGGGGACATACAACAAAAGAAAGGGTGAGCAGAAGGCCCATTAAGGGAACAAAAGAAACATTTAACATGTGAACTTGAGATACATCAACTATGTCATGAAAGAGAACATTAAGGCATGAGAATGAAATCATGTGGAATATCAGTATAAAAATAACATTTTTCATAACATTATTATGTGGCTACATCATTTAACATAGACAATCATGAACATATCACCAAGGTCCATCCCCAAGGTGTCATTTGAAAATTACCAAGGTTATTCACCAAGATATCGTGAAAATTGTAATCTCTAGTGGTTACATCATTACCCAATGCATTGGAGTGCAATCCGTGCGCAACCTTAAATTTTCCTTTATTATCATGTGAGCCACATATATCATCATAAAAAATTTCCTAAATAACCCATATATCATAAAATAAATGGGTTTCATTTCATAATCATAACGTTTTAAAAAAACTGCTTTAAAGACATTATCTTTACGTCACTTTAAACCCACAGAAGGGGAGAGCGGGTCTCATGTATGTAAATCCCAGAATTTAAAATAGAACATTTATATATATATGTTAATACCCTTGTAGAAATAAGAGCTTTGAGTATTTACTTTATAACATAAAATAATTTTTAGAAAAGAGAGAGGCATTTTGAGACGAAAATTCTGCAGCGTAACGGCTATGTTTCGGGTTTTTAGAAAACATTGAAAAGAGAGGGGACATGGGTCAAACATTCATAAATGACCCATAAAACAGTATAGGGACAGAATAAGAAGGATATATGAACATGTTTATGAAATTTGAAGGATATACAATTTTAAATGAAAAACATGGAAGGAAGACAAAAATTAGATTTCTCTTATGAAAGTTCGGCACCCTAACGGCGTCACTTAATCTTAAACAAAATGATTTGAAAAGATAAAATAGGGTCTCTCATCATGTGAACATAAGAGTTCAGTATGATAGATATAGATATCATAACCCAAAATAATAAAAAAAGAACTTGAAAGACTTGACATGAAAGTAGAATTTTGAAAAGAATGAGAAGGGTGAAAGAATCCCCTTAAAAATTCGGCAGCCTAACAGTGTCACTTAAACATTCTTAAAACGAATTGATGAGAGCCAGAGGGGTTCTCTTATCATGTAAACATGAAAAGGGAAGTAATATAAATATATAAGAACATCCTCCAACATAAGAACATGGAGTATAAAATAAATGACATAAAAGAGATTACTTGAAAAGAAAGAGAGACGTCAGATCCCTTACCTTAAAACATAACTCTTAAAACTCAATGGTTTGGACTTTGAAGGCTTAAGTGAACCTTGGGAGGACTCTTTGGGAGGTAAATAGACCAGAACTTCGTTGAGAATGATTTTGGAATCCATAGTATGAGAGAATGTCTTGTATTTATAGGGAAAGTGAGGGGACAAGGCATTAATGGCCAAGGGACACCTCATAAGTGGGTTTCTCAAAACCATGTGCTCTCCCAAGATATTTCCCATGAAGTTAGGCAACATGGGGCCCCCAATACAATACTTCATCACCTTTGGTCGGCCAACCCATAAAATATCTCATGACATCATCATGACATAGTTATGATGTCATTAAACATACTGAAACCCTAAAACTGTATTTTTTCTATTCACTGAAAATTCAACTTTCTCAGAAAAATCCCAAAATTTCTCCTTAACCAAATATCGATGCTCTGATTACAAAAATAAACTCCATTTTATAAAAATAATTTTCTAAATATTTTTGATTTAATTTTTAAAAAAATACACTATTCACCGAAAATTCATTTTTTTAGAAAAATCCCCAAAAATTACCATAACATAATATCGACGCTCTGAGTTCAAAAATGAAATCCATATTATAAATATAATTTTCTAAATATTTTTAATTAAATTTTTAATTAAAAAATACTATTCACCCAAAAAAACTAATACTTGAATAATAATATATGAAACCATTATTTAACCATTTTATTGAATCACATTACTTAATCAAAGTTCCTATATTATATTAATACATTCTTTAAGTGAGATTAGTAATCCATTTGGTCACTTTACTAATCCTAAGCATAAAATCACTATTCATAATTTACTATTCATCAAAAATTAAGTTGATCTTATTAGACTCTAAATTTCATACTGAACATAATTGTAGAAGACCATTTTTTGAAAATAATTACACATTTTTAATTATTTAAGGTTTACATAAAAAATTTTAAAATATCTTTTTTCTAAAATTCATCAAAAATATGCATACTATATTTATCCCTTCATTTGAAAATTCACAAACTTCATCATAAGAAGAAATCGAAATTTTTATTTAAAACAAAGGATTACACAAGGCAGTTACGGTCTCCTTACATAGCCCCTTATCACACCAGCATATGACCTAACTATAAAGTCTGCTATGGTGAGAGAATCCGAGGGAGGCTCGACCAACATCGCACGAGTAGTAATTTCTATCAGTTTGAACTTCTTGCAAAGGAGATTCCGTTCTAACTTCACACGATGAAGTTCGGCTTGGGTTTGGTCCAGAGCAAATCCCAGTGGTGCTACCTTTTTCCCAAGTTCTGTTAGATGGGCTTCGATTGGTCCAAGAATACTGGGTGAGGCCATCAGAACTTATTTCTATATAAATTAACGAAGATTACTTGTTTTTAGAGACAATAATCAAAACGTTTAGTTTCCAGCGGTCAAATTGACTAATGGTTATATAAAAGTCAAAAAGCCAATGGTCTCATTTTAATTATATTCATGTTATCAAATGAAACATTTATGTTGAGTATAAAAAAAATAAAATAACACACAAAATTAGGAAACAAGATTTATTCAAAATTTCGGGTCGTTATAGTCCAAGTCATGGATAATGGAAACATGAAGAGTTTTTTATTCTAATAATAGAACCTTATTTTAGACCACCCTAAATGGGATACAATAAAATAGTATTGAATTGATTTGAATGATATTATAAAAATTAATATTCTCCCACATTCAAGCATCAGGCCCCATGGATGTTTTGTCAAAAAAATGGTGGGCCGACATGATTCCATTCATTAACCAAAATATTTATGTTTCCAATATGTCAAGACTATTTTTTACCACTATAAAATAAATATTTTCTAAACCAATATCTTTTATGATAATCGATTAAACATGAATGGATTTAATTTTATTATTCTTTTATGGATTTCCTTGTTCTTGTTTTCAATGTATATTCATAGAAATTTAAAATTGAAACAACATAAATTGAAATGGAATATTACCAATAGAAATAATCTTCAATGATGGATATTGGAAAATCATGATCCTCAACTATCTAAGGGAATCCTTCACTATCCTAGCGTCTCTAATGATTGGTATCAAATGAAATTGGTCGATTATACCACCTCAACAGTATTATCCAAACCATGATGGCCACAAGAAAATTTTTCTATTATATGAATCCCCTCCATCTATCCACGCAAAAATTACTATTATAAAAGAAATAATATGGATCCAATCATCATCTTATACCATTTTGGGATCCATTTCTGTAATATAGTGAAACATTACACCTATACATAAGGTAAGAAGGATAAAGTGTTAACCATGTTCCTCATTCCATCATCAGAAGAGTAGTTGAAAATTACTCATCATAGCAGCCATTTCTCCCACTTCCAAATAAAATTGTGTCTTCATCATTATGAGGATATTTACATGTGGGATCCTACTCAATCCATTCATACCTAAGAACAAATTAAAACCTTCTTAATGTGAAAACCATTTAAATAAAGAAATCCCCACATCCATAGTCCCAAAATGGATGGATGACTTCAATATATGATGGAACCCCACATGAAATAACATATTCTATATGATATACATCATGTCTACCAACATAGTTTTCCTCCAACTAGAAAAACAATCATCTATGCTCTGATAAAAAATTACGAAAATCCTATATCTTTTCCCCACATATGATGACTATTTGTATAGCTTGAACGTAAATTGAAATTAGGAGAATAGGTAATACATTCATACATACAATGAATGGGAATAAATCTTCATTAAAAAAAATATTTCAACGTGTATATATTTTTATTAATGGAGGGACAAGAGAATATCAAAACCAACATACTACAAAACTTCCAAGACATAAAGAAAATAATGGAAGTTGTTTGGATTCATGATCAAAATCGTTCCTACATAAATGGAGGTTCCAATCAATATATTACAAAGGAACCATAAGAGAAGATAAATTTTTCTTCCCTCATCCTATACTATCATCATAAAAAACATAATAGAGAATAAGCAGGTTATATATATATACATCATTTATAATTTTAGATCATCAGTCCATTCGTGTAGTCTCTATATTATAGGAAAATATCCATGTGAAAATGATTGAAAATTTTTTTGAAATCAAAAAAATTACATGTTTGTCACTAATGAGGTATTCTATCTTTTAATGTTTATTTAAAAGTCATGCAACTCCAGATTCCCAAAGAAGATAACGTAAAAATAAGTATAAAAATTTATTATTTGAAAAATAAAGGAAAATTTCGAATAACTACTATACATAATTCATTGTTCTTGATTCCTTAAAACATATATCAATAGAATCTCAAGATCTAACTAATTCCTTACTAATTTTATTAAGTTGCAGTCATAGTTTCCAGTGTCCTCCTAAAACCCATGTTACCTATGAATCTAGAGGTCCCCCCAAAAAGAGCCTAAATGATTTCCACATTCATGTCCTTGATGTAATTAATCATAATAAATTGTATCATATTTAGTAGAATGAAAATCCTTATCATGGTCAAAATATCAAATGGAATGATGGTTGTCCCATTTTCATCATCCTCCCGATTGTCCCCCTGGGGGTATATACTGAAAAATATGGCACTGAAGACAGATTTTATTCCATTATGTTAGTCACCCCCTTAATTAAATTCATTTCTATGGGCCACTCCACAATAATATTTGATTTCATTAAGAAGATAGTCACTTTTATGAATCAATTGTGAGGTAACAATAATTTAATCAGTCAGTTGGGAAGAATGGAAAGGTTATTATTCATTCAATACCATCAATAAGTGAGAATATTTCACAAAATGGTGATATCTTGAGTAAAATTCCATCCTACAAAAAACCATTGTTTATTTCACATTCCAAAATTGTAAAGTATATTACATAAATTATAGCTATATATATTAAATCAACTGAAAAATGTCAACTTTTTCAAAAATGGTGGATGGATATCCCAAATAATATGGAGATAATACATTGATTATTAAGTGAAAAATTTATACTAAATACATATAGATCATGGTATGGATAGTTGATGGACCTCCATATTGAATTCCAAATACGTTATCAAATGACTGTCTGTGTGAATTTCCATTAAATATATTGAAAACAATTCATCACCTTAATGATAAAAAATTTATTTTATAACAGGTATAAAACTATTTTTGGTTGAAAATTAATTCATCATCATAAAATTTACTTGATATAACTACTATGTTCACAATTTCTAAAACAAATAAAACATAAAAAGGGGCTTTGATGTGAATGTATTTTTTCTTTTCCGCATACTACATCATTGGATTTATTCATCCCCATCCATCATTCATATTAGTGGATGATATGAACATGTATCATTAAATTTATCCTCACTCACATATCAGAGAAGCCTATATGAACAATCGTAACATAATGTCATCTTTATATGATGAGTAAAAAAAGAAATATATACTCCATAAATATTGTATGCTCAACATGAATTACACATTACTGAATCTCATAACTAAATGTATTGATGCGATATTTACATCAAAAAACAATTGTTTCATGAATCTAAAAAACATTTCTAAGGATTCAAAGGGATTCTAATATTCATGAACCATTGATTCCATCAAAATAAAATTGTTTATGTGAAGACTATAAAGAATACCTGACATGTGGTCCCACATTGTAGTGTATGTTTAATAGAAAAACCATCATGGATTCAACTATGGTAAAAGTTTTGTATCCCCATAATGCATGAATGGATAAATTTTTAACTTATAAAACTTCAAGATCAAAAAAATCTTTTTGGTTTTATTGATATGTGGGTCAAGGGGAACATTATCTGATGAAGACTAGGTAAAATGTTCATAAACCAACTTCGTGGAAATAATCAGTCATATCTAGTTTGGGAAGAGAATAATAAAGTGTACCATCCATAGGTATTCCCACATCATATCCCGACATCATAATTAAGGATAGATAAGATTAATCTATTATAAGATTCAATTTGGTTGACACTTCTCCCAGTGAATCCATCTGAATCCTTGAGGGGGGGGGGGGGGATAATGCCCAACAATGGATGAAAATAAATATATCTAGGTAGAACCCAATATTTATAATCACATACCATTCATAAAAATGTTATTCAGGAAACTGAACCTCTTATCATTATGATTCTAGTGAGACACTTAGAAGGAATTAAAAAATGGTTTACATTATTATCACCACACTTTTAGATGGTATTGAACCTGATTCTGATGAATATTAATGGGAGGAGGATGTTCACCTTCAAAACATAATTCTCTATAAAATAATTAAACTAGGTTTATAACACAAGAATCATAACAATTTTATGAATTTGTGAAATTTCATGATTTCCCAACTACCACTACCATGGCAGTCTTTGATTTGGAAAACATTTAAAGATGTGGATATATCTCATCCTCTATCAGAATGTGTTGAATCGCTAACATTAGAGGAAAAACACACTAAATATATGATATAAATGTAAGCATGAAATAAAAAAATTAATAACATATTATAGGTAATAACCCCACCATATATTTTATTCATGGAGAGAATCAACCCATCCTACAAGATGAAACACAGCAATAATTGGTGTCCATTATACTGTTGAGATTACATCTTGGACATATTATTGACCTAGAATACATAAATCCATTATTAATGGAACCCATGATAGTGATAAAAAATTAGATCTTTCTATTTGGGAGATAAAAAAATATATTTCAAATTTGACCTCAATTTCTTTCCTCTTATGGTAATACACCATGAGTACTGGTAGAGTTGCAATCGCTTTCCAAAAACATTTTTTACTATATTAATGATCATAGTTAAATAGTCAACTCAACAATGATCATTGACACCAAGGATTCCTTGGTAGCCTCATTGGATAATATCAAATGTTTTCATACACATACTATATTAGAGTGGAATCCTTAACCTGAATGGGTGGAGAAAACACTTTATATTGAAAATTATTAAAATTTGATGTTTCTGGTATACAATTGTTTAAGGTATGTGGAACAAAAACTAGTCCACTTTGGGTATAGATGTTGTGTATTTATAGTAACTCATCATTATTAAGATGAATCCAAAATATTGTGATTCACATAGACCCTGAAGGGACCAACATTTTTTTGGTATACCATTTTACCAGTCTGGTCAATCAATGGCTGAGAATGTATTTATTGACTGTTACTAAATAAATTCAGCTCTATGATATAGAAGATAATATTCCATTATATATCCACTTAAAATATCTAATAAAGTGATATGGTGTCATATTTTATTTATTGGTGGTAATTTTTAAATTACTTAATAAATATATAGACACCCTTATATGACTTGATGTGTTATTTTATTCAGAACATTCATAAAGGGCGCTAAATTCCACTTATCATAGTAAAATATCCTGGTGGATTTCATGATGTCTTTTATATGAAGTTTGAATTGAATATTCTATTTTGTAAACTATATCAGTGTCTTCTATAGTACCAATATCTCATGCAATGCAGATAGGAAGAGTGAAGGCATCGATTATCACTTTTAAGCCCCCTCTAGTGGTATTCCAAGTCCAAAACCCAAACCTTCTCATATGGTACTACCTCATGAATGGAAATTTCACAAGAAAACCCCAACATTTATGAGTGAAGTTTATACTCATTTCCCAATTATTTTATCAGATGAATAATTTTTACTTATTCTATGTTGAGTTTATTTTGAGTTTATTTTTGAAACCCTTGAAAATGATTATTATGTTTCAAAAAACATTATAATACTAAAAAATAATGTCTCAATGATCATTCAAATTTTTTCCCCTTTCAAATAAATTTTGGTAATTAAATCTTTGATTTATTTCTAATTACATTTACCAAATAAGATATTACTGATTATCGACATGTATATCATTGAAACCCACTACAAAAATAGAATCGTATTTCACTATCACACTAGAAGAAGAAGAAATATGGAATAATTTTATAAGTAATTTTTTTTGGATTTTAAATTATTGGTTGGATATATATTTATTTAATCAAACTAATTTTATCATCATGGAGTAGTAAAACACCACAATTATTACCTCAATTTCTTATTTAATGGTCTGACCAACATTATATTCATTTCTATCTTAGAAGATTCAATCATCCATGGAACAAAAAAACCCAAGAATAAATTAATATATATTGGAGGATGAACATGTTCAAATTATGAATCCATTATTCACTCTATTATATAACATGCCTCCAGTACAAAGATCATGGCCACTATCCCAGAATACAATACAAGAAGAATTTCCCCTCCAAATAAAATATTTCGCATTTGAATAATTAATCATACATTCCAATAACTTCATTCAAATAATGGATCCATTTACCAATTATTAGTAATATTATGATACTTATTTCCCCATTACATGTCCATTAAAATGGGGAAGATGATATAGAAGATAAGGCTATAGTGGAAGATGTTTTCATAGATAAATCAAATCATTCGACCATATACCCAACAGAGTTATTTATTCCACTAAATATAATAAAAATATTTTTAAAAATAACATTAATAGAAATAAAAGGATATCTATTTCAGTAATAGTCATTCAAACCAATTAAATTTTTTTGATCATCTAGATTGGGTGAAATGTTCTTGTTAGATGAAATGATAGGGTAGGCCAAGCTGACCTAATCCAAAATAGTATATATATATCTTTAGGGTATCTTCAACAACCTATCTTATATATGGAAATACCATCCCCTAAAAAATAATTGGAAGGAACCCCCCCCCCATGAACGTGTGCTCCTATCCTTCAAAAATATTATGTCCTAAATTGTTGAATCTAATTTCAGAAAATATCTCAATTTTTTTTCTTTTGATTTATCAATGGAACTTTTGAAAGAACTTAGAGAGGACCTACTAAGACCTAAATAGTATCAAGATGACATCATTGGTACAATGTTATATAATTCATATACTAACCATTTGGATTTTCATGAGGTTAACTCTTTCACCATGACAAGTATGGAAGCGATTATATACATAGATACAAAATTACATTTCTAATAAATTGGATTAAATTAAAATCCAACAAGATTTAATTGATAACAGATATAAGGATAATTTAATTTCTATATAAACTATTTTTCAGCTGTTATATAGTGATACTAACTTCTCCGAATCTCATTTGATTTATCAATGGAATGAATAGAGAAGCAAAAACCGTATTTCCATCACAATATCATGATGATATTTTGTGACCTAGTCTTATATTCTGAATTCGTGGTCTTTGGGCTGGATAAAACTATGAATATCCTTATAAGAAGGGATTTTTTTCACCAACATGTGGGGAAGACTTCATAATATCACCAATTATCGTAATACTACATCAAATAGAATAATAAAACATTACACTTCGATAAATCTTTATTTTAATCGTGTAAATATCAATACATTGATTATGAATTTTATCTTTATTATGTGAAACATGTATGGATTTTTTTTTCTTGGGATATTAAATCATATCATATATAAATGACACCAAATAATCCATTTTTAATGGGGATGAATACATGATACCCATCCAATAGACTAAATATGAGATTTCATAATTGGTAATGTAATTATTAACGATTATGAAATTAGTCATGTATAATAAACAATAAATAAATTAAAATACAAACAATTATCCCACAAGTTGTAATGATTTAGGTAAAAATTCTCTTTCAATATCCTGAGAACATATGCAGATCATAGTGTTGTAAGTTTTACTTGAGGGAATTTTCATTCCACTGATTGAAAATAGAAATATATACTCCTTAAGATCTCTTATACATGATCCATACATTAATTATAATTATCCTTCATGATCACCAATACATCTTCACTTGATAATTGTCGAATATGAAGTAAAATAGTAAGATGAAATGAAGGATAACCGCAAAGTCACTCCTATAGTATTTGAGGAATGTGTCTCTGGCAATGTCAAATAACTCTAAAAAGTAAATATTGTATCTCGGTAATATCTTTGAAAAATATTTATATATGTGTATATTCAAAAACAATAATAATATTTATATTCTTCATTATTGAAAAATACTTGATATGTGTTTTAATGTAATTACACAAAAATTTCTGGCAACAATCATAATGCTTTGACAAATACATTGGTTATCTAGAAGGTATAAATTTATATTTTCATTGATTTCATGGAATCTCAAATTAAATTGTTTAAAATGGGATTTCACTATTATATTTATAGAATATATATATATATGATGTGACGTACATAAATCAATATCTATCCATTATGATTTTCAATCTATGATACAACTATATTTTTATGTTCCCAATAGATGAAGAATACACTTCCTTTTGAGAACCCCAATGTTTATTTTACAATATGGTGGTTCCCATTAAATTCATAAATTATACTAATTCAAACTAATATTATATTAATATCATATTTAATTCATATATAGGGATATTTGGTGAGTTCTATATTGACAAAGTGTAGTGAAATATAAGTATTGTTAATATTATTTTACTACTCTGAATATCATTCTCAACAAACTATTGCAACATTATCTAATAACGATACCCTTTAAATATTCATTTGGTTTTATCTCTAGATATTTTCATATCCTTATCATATACCATCAAAAATAAGATGATGATTTCTAGATGAAATAGGAAATCGTTGACATAAAACCACATTGAAACCTCAAAGTGTTGAGAGGACAACAATGATTCATTACATATATTTGATGAATTATATAAAATATTATGGGTATGTTTCATTTCCTACAATAATTTAATTTTAATGAGGTCACTTATCAATTTAATAAGGACTATAAAGAATCGTTTTATAGACTTAAGAAATATCTATTGAGATCAACTATTGTAATTCTTTGCATTGAAGGAAATCCAATAGTATTGTATTTTAAATCTTCAGAGCGGTCATTGGATTCATTCCATACAGAAACGAATGAATAAATGAGTGAAAAAAATCACTATAATCTTAGTGGAATATTGGGTGGTATTGAGAATAATAATTTTAATATCGAGAAGTGATGTATGGAAATAGTCATTTTGATTCTAGTATTTACATACTACTTGTCATACCATGAGGTCCACCGAGTCTGTTGAATTCACCTATATAAAATTCATCCTTAACCATCCTATGTTTATTGGACATTTGGAATAATGGGTTGCCATATTTATAGTGAATTAAAATAATTTCATAGTATCAATGGGGATAACGGGGAGTGATTTAGCATATTTTCTTATTAGGCATCCCTATTTAGAAAAAACCTTTGAGAATATTGAATTACTAGAATTAATTATATTCTTTTTCCATGTCTATCCTCAGTGTTGGGAGATTTAATTTTATCTCATTACCATAATTCTAATAAAAAATAACATGGAATGCCCCCATATCAACATAGTAGTATTTGGATTCGTTCTTATATTTTCTTGTTGATGAAATAATTCCTTATTCCATTCTTTTTTTGGAATGCTACACCAGTAATGATTAAGAATTATATACCCCATTTTAGGAATAAAAATAGTGTGACAATTAATACCAGATCATCTGAAGGTTAATTGTTATTCAACGTTAGAAGAAAGGAAATTCAAAAATTATTATGCTATAAAAATTGAAGTGATGATACCCCTCATAGATTACGAATGATGAATGATGATAACATTCCCCTTATAAAAAGCATTCAACCATAACCCATGTTTATTTATTCATCTACAAAAAATACAGTGACTATAATATTAGATACAGATATGTACGAAACTATCACTAGTATTTCACAATTAATTTTTATTTATTTATTTTGGGTACCATTTAAGAGATCAACGAGGCCAATTCCATTCCCAAATAATATAATCCAAAGAATTATTTAATGATTCTTACACTAGATTGCCTCCAATGTGGCACTCTTACTTCGCATATAGAAAGGAAAGAGAAAATTCAATGGTGGTTAGTCGTCATCATAATTTATGATATCTCATTTCATTATAAAGACCATTATAAATGGGGATTTGATAAAATACTCTTCAAATGTTTTTGTTTAGAGGGATTTATTTCCATCATAAAATAATCTCTAACTATATCATAGGGATATAATTAGTTGAGTTCTATTATTTCTCACAAAATAAAAAAA
Organism: Viscum album; assembly: GCA_963277665.1. Taxonomy (NCBI): domain Eukaryota; kingdom Viridiplantae; phylum Streptophyta; class Magnoliopsida; order Santalales; family Viscaceae; genus Viscum; species Viscum album. The sequence goes on from OY728167.1 coordinate 949,455,668, forward strand.
TTTAGATATTTCATCCATTATAATGATGTATTATTGCACAAAATTAGCTCGAAAGTGTCATTTCTATATATTTTAGGCAAACATCATTCAAAACCCACTATATTTATTACAAAATAACAAATACTGTTAACCATTTTATGTATATATATGGAAATCATATCATCACCCCCATCATATCAAAGCAACACAAATATATCCTTTCTAAATATACATATTTTCCAAATCGATCATGGTAGTACCTTTTAATTATGTCTAGAAGAAGTAAATAATTAATGTTTTAATTATAAAATCATTACTAGATTTTTCTTACATAAATAAATTTTGATAAAAATGGATACAATTTGAATTCATTAAATGTTAATTTATATATCAGGAGTTTTAATATTAATCAAATGATGCATCTCCTATCATGCAGTGATGATCATAAAGATAAAGGCTTTCAATTAGAAAAATATAAACATTTTTTTTGTAATACTTCAGAAAAATAATAAGTATTGGACTACTAATATTATATATGCCTTTTTGGATTGATCTTCTACATCTACTGCATCAAAAAATGAAACCCCATTTTAGATCTTATATGGGATAGAAGAGTTAATGATCATTTTGGTAAAAATTACTTCATTATTGATAGTTTATTATGATAAACTATCATTATATGTTTAATATAAAAATCAACAATATGAATTTAATTATATACATGGAAACAATATTACAAATCATAAAATCATTATCAAGAACATAAAAACTATATAGCATAATTCATTTACTAGAAATTCACCTTGAATAATTTCTTCAAGAGGAATTGGTACTAGATCATATTACCTTAATCAAACTTGGGAAGAAACATTAGAAAAAGAAACAAAATGGGAGGGTAATTTTACATCCACAATAAATATTTTATTGGTTCATATTAATATATTAATATGAATCCTAAGAATATTCATCCCCAAATAATGTGTGATTTTTCAACAAAAATATAATTTCATTAATAAAAAAATCAACATTACCCGAAAATGATAAATTGTAGATAGAGATCATTATCATAAGAGAATAAAAGGGATTTCAAATGGCCCTAGTTAACTGACCTTAAAAGAAACTACCCATACAATCACTATCAAAATATATTAAACTATATGAAAACTTCTTCATCAAAATATAATAAAATATAGTGTCACCCTATGAAAAATGCTTAAGATGACTTGGGTGGAATTATTAGGAACCCTCATGCAATAAGAATGGTATTCCATGCATTAGATGATAATCCATGCATCTTGGAAACTATAACAAATAAGACACACACTAACTATATTTTCCTCTCCATGCATGAAAAATAATTATTATTCACATGATATTAAAATATATGGTAGAAAACACTTCCATATGAATTTAATCTATTTATTATTGTGGCCCATTATTGAGAATAACTCCATTATAAAGGTTAGTATAACATTTTACCATTACATAAGAACTATGTCTGAATTGATTCTCACATTGATGATATAAGTATTGATTCTATTATATCTCATCATAGTCCATACAAAAGTATTATCCCACCATTATACTGTGTATGGGTTATATTTACTTGGGATTGTCGAATATAAGATTTATATTATTTTATAATATAATAATAACAAAATATTCCACTCCCCACATATGGCCTATAATAGTATGTGAAACCATTTCTAAAAATACACGTCTCTTGATTTCTATTATAATAAGATATGTATAGATTAAAAAATATTAAATTATGGGGTTAGTTGCAACATAAATAATGATCCCTTTTATTCATATTACATTCAGACATGGAGGCTATTTCAGTATATGTTCTTTCATTCAGAATATCGTGAAAAGTTTTCATCTCCTTACACACTAGTATAATATATACATGGAAAATTTCATCAATTCTATATCAATCCTAGTTTCAATTATACTTTTATACTCAAAAACCTTCTTTTTGTAAGTTAAACCCATTTTAATGTTAAATTATAATTTTTTATCTTTCCCTGGATATTGTTGAAAATGTTATTCAATTATGAAGGACACATTTATTGACTATGCATAATATTACCAAATATGGATCTAAAATATACTCCCTAATTTGACATATCAAACATTATTACCTTCGTTGTTAAGAGAATATATTTTACTTTTATTATCATCAGAAAACATCATAGAAAATAGAACTTTTCAAAAATATTACATCATCATTCCTTATGTACTTTTCTCATCCCATATCCAGATAGCTGATAAACCAAGGATCAACGACTAAAACATACACCATATGTAATATAATAATTCAATACCATTCTTGATCATATAATTACATATCCCCACTGGTTAAAATATCCATTATCAAATTAAGGGTAGTATTTACCTAAGAATATTGACTTTCCCAATGAAAAACACCATATTGCAGCTAAATTCAACGAACCGGTCAATTTTTATCCAAGAAAACCATCATCCTTGCATTAATATTAACATATCACCTAGAGCATGGGACTTCAATTATAACGTTATAGGTTGTTTTTAGAAAATTTTTTATTAAAAAAAGTGTCTTATTCAACATCATAACATTTTAAATTATGTGGGATAAATTCGTAATACATATCGCAGATAATGGGATCTCCAGTAATCATGTAAAAATCCAATAAAATTATGCGGACCTACCCATGAATCAAGTGAAAAGTATTTTCTTATATACTCCATCAACTAATCATCTCATGAATAGTATATAGATTTTTGTATAAATATTTTTGGGCCACCCACACATCCTCATAAATACAAACATGGTTTAATGTGACGTTATATTTTTCACATTTTCACACATAAAAATAATATATATGTTTGTATTTATCCACACATCCAGTGCATAAGTCTTTATCCTTATTCAAGGTATTTGAATGTTCTATTATGTGTTCATAAAGGATTGAAATGTAACTGTGTTTTTTTTATGTCAGTGGTGTGAGGATTTAGATATAGAGCACATGATTGGTGGTGTATGAAGTGTAAATAGTGATGAACTTTAAATATGCCTATATTTATCTCCTCCATATGATCATATCCTCTTCATCCATTTATACACAACCCTAATGGTGGGGGAATTGTTGAAACTGTTTTTTCAGAAGTGGATTAAAATATTTTAAATGAAAATATATATATAGTATATAGAGAGAGAAATGGATTGAATTTTTAACAACACACCTTCTTCTATAACCTAGATAAGTTATTCCAAGTTGATCTAGTTGGATTCTAAAAAATGACTAGCATATCACTCATGTTGGAGGAACTCAAACCACATTCATTATATCATACCTATAAATAACCATAACTAAGAGAGGAGATTTTCATATTTTATTATATTTATTACTTCCTTCACACATGGTCCAAATATTTTATATAAATAAGACTATAGGATACCAATTTTAATGGACTATAAGGCTAAGTGTATGATCATATATTATCATGAACAAGACTATTTATCTATTCTATTATACCCTTAGTTGTTGTTTTATAAATAAAATATTTTAAAAAATTATAATGACTTAATTGATTCAATATAACAAAATCTTCTTGAAATATATGGATATTACATCATTTTTTATGATAAGCACAAACACACACCCAAAGACCTCATAAGATTAAATTTTTTAAAACATGGAATGCAAACATCTTGTCTAGTATATGATATTAAATTTTTACCACTATGTTCTTCCCCTTTAGAAATCCTATCTAAAAATGGTGATGAAAATAAATCAAAAGAAAATAGTGATATTATATTCTTAGTAAAGGTAAACTATAGTTACGTGAATCATAACATAAAAATAATTTTATAATAATATGATAATTGTACATTTTATATTATTAATTATAATATCAAGTTAAAAATTCTTATGAACAAAATAATAAAATAATAATATTTACATAAAAATGGAATTTTTGAAAAAAATTGCATAGGAAATCATTTACATATTATTCAATGATTCATTATAAGATCATGATGGTGAGAAATTTCAATTATTGAACTGAGTTCACTAGCCATTCCAATCTTGTATTGCTAAACCATAATTACTCATGTTCGATTATAGTATTACTCAACTTTGATTACACACATTATAGTCCCATATTATTGAATCAATATTACTTTTATTATAGTACTATATTACAAAAGCAAGATTACTCAGATTCCTATCATGTATTACTGAACCGAGTTCACTTCCCCTTTCATTCATATCTATCTCATGAGATATAAACTAGTACCCAATTAATTTGAAGTATATATAGGTCCCAAAAATCAAACAATGAAAACATTACATATGTGTTTCACAAGAACATAAATAATTCCTCATAATGTGTCCCATGGAATAATATGGTATTCATAAACATCATTCCATCATAACATAATCCATGAAAAAAATGCATTTTAAAAATATCATTCTATTATAAACATAGTAAAATCATATGATTAATAGGTACAATATACTTTAAAAATCTCCATATCAATGCATAAGAAACATAATAGTATATTATATTAGATTGAAAATAATATTTAGAGATTAAATGAAATGAATTTTTAATAAAATATACATTCTTCTATGAAAATGATTTCTTTTCATAAAATACATTGCAAATTTTAAAGACAAAATTTTATTAGAAAAAAAAATTGGAATATTTATTGAAATAATTTGACATGAAATCGTATAAATATATTCATGTCATATAATTTATATAAAATCTTTATTCTAATAATTTTTTCTGATAATTCATAATGTAAACTGTTTGAAAAATGACAATATATTTATTTTAAACCATTTATTAAATACTAAAAATTGGGTATAACTGACATTAAATTATTTTAAGTATAATAAGAATATTTTTGATTACTTTTTTACATTACATGGATATAGATGATATATATACACCCGTAAATACTTAGGTATTAAAAATAATAGATAATAATGAGATTGTAAAATCATCCATTAACTTAGGACTGTTTTCCATCATTCATTTCCATAACATCTATATAATGGTCTAAATGATGTTATAATCTTGTTCTAGAAAAATATTTATATTAATTATATAATATATCACCGCCATGTCTTCTACTTTTCAATAATATTTTATTATAACTTTTCTTTGGGGTGTTAAATCCTTTATTTTCTAATGCATGTTTTGTCATATAAGGCCAAATTTATTTTCATAGGATCTAATTATATAATATGTACAATAATATTTACTAATTAATTATCATATATATTCATCATATAGATTTATATAATAAACTTTCAATGATTATCGTGTAAAATGAATCACTTAACATCATTGAGACTGTATGCCTTACATACGAACGAGTGATGATATCATCCAATGATTTCTAAATTGTATGGAATTGGATAGTATATAAATTTATAGAGTCAATATAATTTTATAATAATCATTTATATATATATATATATATATTAATTCTCTCATTCTGCCCATCCCTTTAATGTAGTGATGAAAAACAGATTTCCCATCAATGTGGAGACGTTACGACATACATAATCATGTATGGAGATTTCATTTTTCTCATAAAATTTATATAATGTGTAATATCGATGTTATTTAATAATAATAAAACCTTATCATGTAGGTGAAAATGGATTTATTACTTAATAATGGAAAAAACATTAAGAAAATGAAGAAGATCAAATTCCCTTGATAGAGTCAGTAAAGGAGATTTCCACCTATTCGACAACCTCCCTCTAGATATCCTCTCAGGGAAACTAGAGTTGGTGTGTTTAAAAGACCAGAAGCTTAGTAATATGAATAAGTATGTTTATAAGGGAAATCTGTAGGGGATGGATGGTAATGAAGGCTCAATGTTTTGTGAATAAATGGTGGAGGGAGTTCCCTTTTATAATTGAGGTGGGGTGACCCAATATTATTTATAAAAATACTAACACATAAAATATTCAATATCATTCCAAATACCTCAAAAATAATATATATTCTATGAATAGATGATATAATGTATAATCTCATTAAAAATATATTTTAGGAATGTTTTATTATTCATTTAAACCATGTCATTTTAATTAACCCTTAGTGAAATGATCTAAATTATAACTAATGTAATTACATTTTTAATTTAAATAATCTTATCATTTATATATTTGATGTAATTGAAGAGACCAGTGAGTGCAAAAATTGTATCTTTTTCCACATATTTTCATTAGTGTTCAATAGGTTTTAATGAGATAATAAAATATATGTGTGGTAAATATGATGATGTTCATCCAAAGTTAAATGAGATTGGATGATGTCCTTATGTCTTGATTTACCAGGAAACATGTGATTTTTTTTGGAGACATTTAGTTTTATGTTGATGGATAGAGAATTCGTTTGGATTCATTTGATGACATTGGATGTCATGGTTCAATAATTATCCTAGTAAAATATATCGATGCATTGAAAATTCTTATTTCAGAAATATCATATGTAGTTTGGAGAAATTGGGATTCAATAAATTTTATTAAATGAAGGGGGAATGGTTTTTCAAATCATATTAATGTTTGCTTGGAATATAAGATTTTTCTAGAAGAATAATAATTTATAATACTTCCTATTTAATGTAAGATGATGTTGGAAGACAGGGAAGTTATAATACATTCCATGGTAAATCTGAGGATGTAAATAGTTATTGATATAAGTTTATGTATTATAATATACAAAGCTTGTAAAAAAATAGTACCACCATTATTATGGTTTGTATTTCCGAATAATATTTGTAATGTGGAGCCATTTCCTTGGTGTTTCCAAATTTTTGGGATCCAACATTCAAAGGAGGGATAGAATTGCGAATAATGGATATTCTTAAGGCCCAATGAAAATATTGAAATGCATGAATTTCATTATGAATGGGTTTCATGAAGGCCAGTTTGAGAAGGCATGAAGGCTCAATATACTGATTCCCAATTCTGAGAGTATGAGAAGTGGAGAATCAGAAAAGGATTTTTTATGGAAATGAAGCGTCATAAAAACAATAAATTCATGGGTTTCACAATGGAAAATATGATATTTAAGAAGTTGTGGAGAATGGTTAATAGCGATGGTAACCATCATGAATATGATTTGTGGAGTGTCATGAAGTGTGATGGTAACAATAAAAATTACGAGATGTGGATCTTCGTGAGCACGTGATGGACAGAAAATGATATTCAATAAAATAATAAATATCAAAGGAGCTTCGTTAATAGTGTTCCATGAAGATCTTATATAGTGATCCAAAAAATGTGATGGAGGTAGTAGATCATCGTGAATGGGTGAGCCTATAAATATGATCTGACCCCAAAAACATTAATGGAAAACATCAATGAAAATCTAAAATCTCTTTGATTTATTGATGGTAGGTAATACTTGAGAGTTTGGTTTTATATGAGATTTTGATCATCATGAAATCACTATATAATTCATCGTTGATGCCAATGATTTTTTGTAATGAGTTCTTTTTAATGATTGTAGGTTTCTCGATAAAACATTGATCTTTGTAAAGAATTTTTTCACTGCAAAAGTAGTTAGCTTTGTAAAAGCAGTGACCTTCATTAAGGCATTTAGTATTGCAGTGGTTATTTGGTCTATGATGTAAATTCACTTGGAGAAGGCTGTGAGCTTCATGATGGTGCTATGTAAACATAGATTTCAATTCACAATTAAGGTGAACTAGAGGAAAAGGAATCAGAAAATTAAATCTGAGAATTCATTTGTTGGAATTGATTGTTGAAGAAGGAGAAGAAGACATTATCACACCGTTTTATATTATTTTCTGTCCAAAAAATAATACTGTCGAAAATCATTATTTAGTTATTGAGGCCATGTCAATAGTGATGATGATAGGATGAGATGATGTTAATTAATTTTATAATCCTAATAAAATGTTGTGATTCAATTATGAATAGATGAAAATATAATAGTACAATTAGTTTTTCACTAAATAAGAATGTTATAAGAAGTGAAGAAGGATTACTAGCAAATTTTTTATTAGTTAACTATATTTTGGGTTAGAAAAAATTCAGAAAATCAGTATAAAAGATTTATATTATTTGACTTATAAATGAATAATATTGAAAAGCTTTCAATTTGTTGTTGGGAAAGGGTATGTATAATTTCTTGCATGATGATATGCATATAACATAGTAAATAATATAACTATTGAATAACAAATAAAGACGTTGTCATTTAACATATATAATAGGTGGAGGACATTCATGGTATTTTAAAACCTAATCAATAAGTAGTTGACTATCATGAGTGACTTTATAATGATCCCACCAAGTGATTTTTAAATTACTGTCTTGGGTGGTAGTATAATGATCTGGCCAAGTGATGATAAAGATGCACTATTTGATTGTTTTCAAATTTCCACATGAGTTTAAGGGTATATCCCACTCAATATAAACACATTAATGAAATATTTTTGGTTGCTTGTGTGTTCATGAATATTTCCATTCCATTCTCAAGACTATCTACTCCTATTAATTAGTGAACCTTTTATAAATATCATGTACTGTCTTAATTGTTGTAATATAATTTCATGAAACTCGGAATATATAATAAGAAAATAAAATTCTTAAAAGGATTAATAGGTACAAAGATGAAATCATTTAATTGGTGTAAAAATTACCCAATACTGATTCCCCCCCCCCCCCGTGTCTCATTTAACCCGAACTAGTCCTCTCAACTAGTATCAAGGAATGGTTCACCTCTGTTAGATTCACAATATTATAGATATTCTTTTCAAAATACTTGATTTTATTCTTGATTCAAAAACAATGTGATGTTTTGGTGAAGAGTCAGTTATCTATGTGAATAATTCTATATCTACAAATATCATGATGATCAAGAAAAATAATGATATGAGAATATTGATGAACAAGCCCCTATTATCTAAATAATATGAAGTATATGTGTCTACCTTCCTTCAAAAAATGAATCCATATCAGGCATTGATTGTAATGAGAATGTGGATCTTGTTTCCACCAATAATATGGATAACATTCCTACATCTAGTATTCTATAGGTATGTTTTATTACATTCTAAAACATTCCTCAATATAGAAATGATCCCAAATGTGTTGATGATGGTCAATATTTAACATCTAAAGTTTTCTCTGTTCATAAATTAAGAATTGTTATACATGGTATTCTATATGAATTTATAGACCTTTTATTTTGTTTATTTCAATGAATATAGTAAAAGATCGCCCTATTGAAGGATGAAAATGATGTTTGGGAGAATGGATTGCAAGAAAAATATGTCGATTGTATAATCCTCTCGAGATAGGTTGGAACCATTGAAGCTAAAAAGAGGGAAAATTAAATAATTTTAATAAAATGGATAAAAGATATTAAAGTAAAATATGTATTTTTAAAGACTATTGAAAAAAAAGATTCAAGCAGTTTAAGGGAAATTAATTAAGATCAATATAGTCAAGGGTCTACATTTAGAGGAACATTCCAAAAAGATGAAGGAACATGGATATTTTTTAAGAAACAAATATAATATGCAAGAAGATGAAGTTAAAATAATTAAAAATTATTATAAAGATAATATTATTATTTTTTAAGATCAAATAATTATCCTCCATATAGAATTTCTAGAAATTTACGCTCAGATAGAAATTCATAAAAGAAAATTGATACTTCCGAAATTAATAAAATAGTTGGTACTAGTATTCAACATTCATAGGATAATTCTATGTTTGAAATAAATCCAACATGTAATAAGATTGACAAAAACTAATTTAATGATATATTAAAAGTAGTTGAAAAGATTTAGGTACCCTCCATAATATATTGAACAAATATCTCTAAACTTGTTATCATAAACAGTTCATGTTTGAAAACAAATTCATAAAATGTATGGATGTTTAAATGTCATAATAAATCTACCACCATTTCTAAAGGGAATGGATAAAGAATGTGGTTATCTATTCCCTATAAAAATAACAAAAAAATCATGATTATGACTAAATAATATGATATAGAAAAAATAAATAAATAATGATTTGTGGGTAAATTTTTGTTTTTAAATAAGAATTGGGCATTGTGCACTAGATATTTGGTACAATAAAAAATTGTAAAATCACAAAAGAAGACCATATCAAGAAGGAGAAAGCATGAGGAGAAGAATCATTATAAAAAGGACCATAATAAAATGTTTACTGCAAATATATTTTGAATTCCTGATTAAAACTATGATGTATGAAATAGTAGGGGTCACATGGTTGGTACATGATCATCTAAATATGTATCAAATGATTATTAAAAAAAGATCACAAATCTTGGCCAAGAATCAAGAATCATCATTGTTAATAAATTATAATAATTTTGTGGACATAAATCATCCTAGGAATCTACCCATGATTAATTTTTACCAAACCATGGATATTAATTCCAATAAATTTCATGGTAATGCCTCCAAAAGAACTACTAAGTGGTATGTCACTCAGAAGAAACAATGTGGAAGATCAAATCGTTCATCCATAGTTTCTAATAGAATGTTAGTGGTTTTTACTTAATAAATCTAATGGATGGGGAAACATGATGATTCACAATATAAGTATTGTTTAATATATAATTAAAAGCTTAAACATTGGGAGGTAAAAGTGAATGATACTTTTTTAAAAATGGCATAATTCTAGACAATACATTTTGTTTGAGTGATTTAATAATTATAGTCACATTGAAAAATGTTTTTTAACATTTTTACCAAAACAATATTAATATTTGATGAGGATTAATGATGTACAATCCATAATGTAATTTAAGGAGTAATGTTATCCACATACTTTATAAGTTGATATAAAGAAATCCATACTACCTCAATATAAATCAAAATAAAAGTTCATTTTTGAAATCATGATGACTGGATCAAGTGGAGAATCATGGTTGAGAGAAAGATATAAACCATGTTTTTCATAATAATTAAGCAATGAGGATCTGACTTATTAATATAATACTTGGTGTACTCTTTTTATGATTATAGTATATGTAATTGAATGTGATTCATATTCTTAGTGGGGGAACCTGAGAAGTATTGTTTATTTTTAGTTATTAAAACTAAATATGAATAAGATACCATCATTGAATGATTCCTAAATTGATATTAAAATAATAATATGATGAATAATAATATTTGATGATCATGAAGAATAATATAGTCTATTTTAGAGGGCCAGGTTAAATAATATTTCATATTTTTTTTATCTAATCTCTTGATATACTGAAGAGATATGTATTTCAAAAATTATCCTTGGTGATTTTGTGAATGTTGTCCACTATGGAATGGCACAAGTTGAAGTTTGATTATGATGTATTGTTCATAAAATATTTTCATGTTATCCATTCATGATTATGTTCACTATTATAAGGATTATGTTGATTGTTTCCTCAAGGGAGATACATATGAATAAGATTTCATAATTATTATTTTAATTGGAATCTAATTTTTTTTATTTTGGAAGTTATGCTATGATCATGTAATTCAAATTGGTATATCTTTTAATATTTTACTATTGGTTATTAAAAAATAACAATCTTTTTTACAAAAGGGGAGAAATCAAATTATTTAGTGATATAATTATAAAATATATCCACCATGTTCACTCATTTTTCCCATTGTACATGAACGTTTTGGACCGATTTATTAAAGTGTGTCCAATAGTTTTAGTTTCACTGTTAAAAAAATGATTCATCTCACATTCATTATTATCATCCTAGAATGAAAGTGAAAAATCCATGAAGATATGTATATGAGTTCTCATCTAATAAGGTATCATGATAATTTGGTAATGGAAAAGTTTGTTGTATATATCAAACTCTATTATTTTCTCCACTTATCACAACTCAAGAATAATTAGAGTGAAATGATAAATAGAATATTACTTGATTATGAAGTGTTTCCCTTTCCCATGAATTTGTTATTTCCATTCAATACGATGGGAGAAAGTAAAATGAATGATTTTAAACTATATGAAGAGAGAAAAAACATAAAATTAGAGATAATATTATAGTATAACATAATGAAATATTCATTTGGAAAAAACAAAGAAGGTATTTCTATCAAATACATAGGGAGAGATTTACTATCCTACTTTCTGTATGGATTTTATTTATTTTCAATTGATTGTCATAGGTTGTCAACAGTGATCAATGATATAATAATATATCTATGATATCAATATGATGGAGTATTACAAATTGTAATTGTTCGTGGATGAATTCATTAAGTGTTGGTCTTCAAGAAACATGTGAATGGTTTGATGGCTTCTAGTTTCAAGCTGATGTTTATAAAAAAAATTGGATTTACATTATGAAATTGGATGTCATGTTCGAATAGTTCTCCAGGTATAATATATCGATGAATTATAGATTTTTATTTCATAGATATCATATGTTTTATAGAGATATTTTTATGCAATACTTATGATGGAACAAGGATGTAAAGGTATTTCTTATTATATCCTGGTTTGATAATATAGATTGAAGTTGGTGGATAAATATGAAGTTATAGAACTTTATAGTGAAAGTAAAAAAGATTATTTAGGATATGGAGGTTACAGTACGTTCCTTGATATATCGGATAATGATAACGGTGATCAGTCAATCAATATATTTATTAACAGATGCAATTCATCATGATTTTATATGAACACAAATCAATACCTTTTGTGTGGCCAATTAATTTTTTAATGGTGGCATCATTTCCCAGTATTTCCTAAATATTTGGGGTCCAATGTTCAATAGAGAGATTGCATCATGAAATATGTATTTCCATGAAATCCATATAAAAACATAACTGAGGTATGTGTTTCAAGAAGAACGGTTTTCGTGAAGGGTTGTCCATGATGGCATGATGTTTTGATATAAATATTAAGGATTACAAAACAATGAGAAGGGGAGCATAGCGAATGGTTGTTTTATGAAAATTAAGCTTCATAAAAATGATAAAGGATTGCATTTAAAAACTAACTGGGATGACATTTTTAAAGATTTATATAATCAGAAATGGTGATGGTAACTATTTTGATTCTAATATGTATATCATCTTGAACAATGATGGTAAACATCGTGATTACTAGATATATAGCATCACGAGTGCATGATTGATTGAAGGTGATCATTGAAATGATTAAAAATATTCAAGGATCATCACAAATGGAATAACACAGTTAGGTATTTTTGAGTGATCCTAGAAATGTGATAGAGGTAGCATAGAATCAAAAACTGGAGATCCTATAAATATTAGGTGACCCCACTTCGTTTATAATTTAAATTATCAATGAAAATATGAAAATAAATATAATATCATTAAGGTAGGGGAGCTCTCTGAACCTGTACTTTTATGCAAGCGTGATCATCACAAAAAGAAAACATACGCCTAGGTTTATTCTAATGATTATATTAAATTGGTGCTTTATGATGATGGGATGTTCCTTGATCTCATTGTGAGCTTCACATATGTTTTTTGATCCATGATAGTAGGTATCCTATTGAAGGTAGTGATCTAAATGAAGGTAGTTATCCTGGAAAATGTATTTAGGTCTTTAAAAGAAATTTGCATCATAAATTAAATGAGATTCCCAATGTTTATCTATGATTTAAACATTTGAATACATGGTTTAAGTAAACCAATAAAAAATAAAATTTTAAGTAAACCAATACATTAATGTGTTGATATTTTGTATTGAAGAAGTAGAAGAAGACAATGCTACCCTATTCCATATTATTGTTTAACAAAAAGGAAGAATAGAGTGGTCATTATATATTTTGTTACTTTGTCCATATCAATTGTGATGATGATATGTTAATATAATCATTATTGATTTAATAATGACTAAATAATGATGTTATTATCATAAGAAAATGAAGAATATATATATGTATATATGGGTTTTCACTAAAGAAGAATGTGATAAGAGGATAATTAGATTTGATGATCTATTTGGTTTCAGTGGATTATTATTTGGTTTAAAGAGATTTTAGTCCATCATTTTACCACTGTTATGTTATTTTTATTGATAGAAGAAGAAAATTGTGATGATTTTATTTTTATTCAAGAAAAATGTAATAATAGTGTCTTGGATGAAAATGTACATTTATCAATGTGAATAAAAATTATGTCGAGGAAGAAAGAATTAATGTGACAATTATCAAATCTCAAATATAATGCATTCTTGCTATTACATATACTTATCAATAAATAAGAGATTTCCATGGGTGGCCTTATAAATATCTAGCCATGTGCTTCAAAAAGTACTGCCTTGGGAGGAATTATAGAGACCCCTCCATGTACCATAAAACACCTGCTATATGATTTTTTCAATAGTGCCACATTACTATAAAGGAATATCATACAAGTTGTAACTACATTGAAATTATTTTTTTATAGTTTATGTGGTCTGGATTGTTTTCAGACCATTCCAAGGACTAAATACTCTTAAATAGTAGTAAACCTTGTAAAAATATCATTTTATATATTTAATTATTTCATATGCAAGAATGTGATAGGAAAAATAGAAAAATGGAATCAATAAATGAATAGGTCTAAGATGTATGGGAATAAAATTTGAAATTTGTCTAAAATTTTCTTAACATGCATTCACGCCCCTATCAATGTATGGAATATCCCAAATTGGTCCACTCAGTTAATTAAACCATAAATGATACATATATAAATATTTATAATTTTTTTTTTAAAATATGATTTATGATTTTTAATTAATTTTATAAGATCATATCTTTATAAAAGATCAATTCTGTCAATTTTGACACTGTTAATTTATTGGATTTTAATGAAATCAATATAATAAAATTGGAAAAAAAATTATTTTATCCATCATAGGTCAATGTATTATATATATATATTTTAGATATATTAATTAACCAAAATTTTATATATTTTAATATTTTTAATAACATTTATATGGTATTAATATTAATAAAATAATTAAAAAATTAGATTTGAGTAAGTATATAAAATTTTCATATATTTAGTAAAAATTAAAAATAAAATATGTTAATGAAGATATGAATTATATATTTCAAAATAATATTTTTATTCCACTTTCTCTATAGTGTAACCCTGTATTTAAAATGATACATTTTGTAAACATGAATGTGGAAACATTTAATTATTATTAAATAAAATATTATAAATAATATAACATCATCCAAGTATCATAAATGTTAATAATAAATTAAAATAGCAAAAATATTATTATTAAGTTAAAAAATGATATTTACACTCATTAATATAAACCATTTCTCCCCATGAAGTCACATAAGGGTGATTAAAGACAACAAAATTTTCATTTCATTTATTTCTATGATTTAAATATTAATTAAGAAATTACTACGGAAAACAATCCACTAATGGATATATCATGGACCATATATTGTAAAGGGTCTAATTTTATTCATCTAATATAATTTTGGCATGTGATTAGGTCATTTTTTAGTATTTATAATTTTATTTGTAACATAAATTATCCATGTCACCCTTTACCTTTGAATATATTATAATATAGTTTCTATTGATATTGAAAAAAATAAAAGGGGAGTATTTTCCAAATTTGGACCTTTTAAATATAAATCTGGCTTTAAATTTTTAATATTAAATACAAAAAAAGATTCATAATTTAAAATAAAACCTATGGAATGACGTGGAAATTATTCTTTTCTGAAAAATGCATATTTTAAAATATAATTTTTTTATAATTAAAATCATGTAAAAATTCATAAATTGAAAAAACATAATAGTATTTTTTTCACAAAATACACTGAATTATAAATTTAAGCCAATAAAAAAATGTTACCTTATAATGACTATAAAATAAAATAAATTTTAAATAAAAACTTGGTTTTCACTAATTATCAAATCATAAAATATAACATAAAAATAATTAAATTACCAATGTAAATTATCATACATATATTTCAATGAATAAGTTTATATTGTAATATATTGTTTTTAAAATGACACAAAAATATATTTGAAATGGGTTCTCTATTAAAAGCGGTAATATAAACCCTTTTGAAAAATATATCATTTTATTCATAGAATTATATTTCTTATTATATTATTCTAATAAAATTAATTGGATATATTTAAAAATATTGTTATTGAATATATATTTATTTCATTATTATTTTTCAATAAATATAATTTATTTAATTTATAAAGACAATATGACTATCATAACATAAAAATATTTTCATTGTTTTTAATTTGTATGACTTTTCAGTTCAATGTAATTAGAAAATAATGAATTTATCATTGAAATTCTATATTTATATAATTTAGTTCACAATATTTATAACCACAAATTTAACAAATAGAATATTATCTTATTTTAATGAAAATTAAAAATAAAATTTTTTAGAAACATAGTGTTGTGTTTAATACTAGAAAAGACAATGTTTCATGTAATACATGACATAAAATAATTGATATTATTTTAAAAAATATATATCATAAAAATATAAAGATGTTTCATTATACCCCCCTTAAAATGTTGTTTTCCCTTGTAATTTTTTCTCTTATCAATGGGTTAATAAAATAATTTTTTGTTTATAGATACCCACATCATGAAAACAAATACTAAAAATTCCTTATAAAATAGAAATTTTGAAACATAATTATTTACCCATTTTACTCATAACTATGATTCATCAAAGGAGAGCATAGTTGAAATGTGTAAACATTGCCATCTAAGAGAAATAAAACCACCATGTTCTGATATATATGGATAGAGAACATGGTCATGATAAATTTAACAATTACAAAGCCATAAATCCATGATAAACTAACAACCCATTTGATTAAATAAAAAATAAATTAGATGAATAAGATTATTATATTAATGTTTTTTCCGAAGATTAAAATAATTTTTCATGATAATAATTTAGTTATTTGTTAAAAATATTCTCATCACCTTGGTGTGCCCTAACCAATTTCAACTTGATCACTAATTCAATGAAATGATTGTGAATTTTTTATTCATAAAGCATTAGAATATCATGATATATATATATAATTATAGGTTACCATCACAAAAAAGGGTAATATATGTTATAAAATATTCATAAATTATCATATAGTGAGATAATACTTTAATTTATAAAACATCGAACAGTTTGATAAATTTTTACCTTTGTGATCCTCTCAAAAGATTAAAATCAAAAACATTCAAAAGAATATTACTAAATATCCAAATTCAAATTTTCATTAATCTCCCAAATAAACATGATGTATCAATTAATTTTCACCCACAAATCTTGTGAAAAACATTACTATGTATTGTATTGAAATATGGTAATAGCGAAAATTACCATAAAACCTTAGTGAAACCATACATGTTTTAATAAATTTACTATTTCATCATACCATAAATTAAATAATATATAAATTATATCCATGATATCATAACCCATATTTCCATCTATGTATTCCCTATTTCATTAATATTATTCCCTTTATAATCAAACATCTCATTATAAAATTATGCAAAAATAATGATCATATTAATGGTATTCCATATGTTAATCAAATTTTAACAGAAAATATCACCTCACCACATCAATCAATTTTCATGGTCAATAGTACCATTCAATATATCCTATAAAATATAAAGTAAAAACAATAGTAGACCAATCAATATATTTTTCATTATTCCTTAATTATGAAAATCTATTTTTTTAAATTATTCATGAATTCAAATACATACAAAACTAAATGATTCTACCACATCATTGTTATACACCACATTATCAATGGTGATTTAATTGGAGTTATCATTTTTTCTCAATTTAATTGGTTGATGATGATGGTCTTCATCATTTACTATTTTATTTGGATGTTTTATAGCATTATTACCATTTTCCATAAACAAGAAACATTTATTTTTAGAGGTACTCTATTTTGTGCTATTTTTACGCCCCTTAATTCAATAATAATATGCCTGATAACCTAATTTCCCACACATAAAAAATTTATCATTCCCATTAAGATATTTACCACTACTTTTCCTCTAACACATTGACTATATACTATATAAAATCATATTCTATATATCGATTATAGATATTCCATTCATTTTTTTCATTCATTTATTATTGTATCCTTGAGATATATTGGTATCTTAAATCTCTATTTTTGAAGAATTATATGTGTGTGGTACTTATTTAAAAGTATGTTCTTGAACACTCATCATCGATGTAGTCAATTTTATCTATTTTCCTTGTATTCATGATAATGTTTCACAACATAATAGAGATCAAATTTATTTTTTATTTATCTGGTTCAACTATAAAATAGATAAAATAATGTTATTTACATTATGTAGAACCATATGTATATCTATGATATCATATACAATCACAGTATCCCCCATTTCTTTAATATTATTTCATTATAAATCTTCTCTCGGTTGTTATCTACAATATTTCTATATACACATTTTCTCACATAAGTCCTAGCTATTTTTTATATGATATAGTTAAATAATTTAATTAATGATATTATGGAAAGATATATCAAATATATTCATTATATACATTTATATAATCATTATTTAATAATGATCCTAGAGAATGAATCAAATGGCTTTGCAGAGATGGTAGATCATATGTACGCCTGAGAGATGATATGATTTCCCTTGATGGATAAATGGAATGTAAGTGGATGGTTTATATATTTACATAATAAATTTAGTTTTATAATCATTATATACATATATATATTATTTCGCACATTCTACCCATCCATGTAAGTTGGTAGTAAAAAAATCTTACACCACAACGTCGAGACGGTAAGTCGTATGTACACACACATGGTGATTTTTTTGTACAATGTATACAAGGTAGAATATTTTTGTTCTATATTAATAATAAAAAATCAATATATAGGTTTTACTGTATTTATTATATTATAATGTAAAAAAAAATTAAGAAGATGTAGATGAAGTAATACTCTTGATAGAGTTTGTAAAAGATATTACCTTTTCTTCAGTATCCCCCTCCAGATATGCTATTTTGGACACTGGAATTTGTATTTTGGGAAGAAAATTTCCTATATAATGTGATCAAGGCACTTGATAATGAAAATTTTCAAAGGATTTCCAAGAAAGAAGGATTAATTCATTAGGATGAAATAATGCAGTAGGTAATCATATATAATTGAGTTGGGGCGCCTTTGTATGTTTTAATAGTATTAATTATCAAAAAATTCAATATCATTGAAAATACCACAAAATGAAAAATATTATAATATTAAATGATATAATATTTTCTTATGATTTAAATTATATTTTAGACATGTTTTGGTATTCATCTATTCTGTGTCATTTTAATTTCCTATTAGTTAACTAATTTTAATTTTAACAATGGAAACTAATTTCTTTAATCTCAAAAAATTATAAATTTTACTTATTTGATGTCCATTAGACCATGAATGAACACTTTAGAATATTTTAGACCATTTTTTAAATTATTTGGAATATTTTTCAATTTTTTATGATTTTCAAATAAGGTCGTTAATTTTTATTTTGATAAAATACTAGTAGTGTATTATTTGACACTATTCATTTATTGGAATATAAAAAATATCATCATAATAAGTAGACTTAAAAAAATTATTATATCCTTTAGAGGGAATGGTGTTCTATAAAATTTGTATTTTATATTACTTATGACAAATTATATTTATTTTAAATGTGATTAATAATAGTTTTTTGATATTTCTCTTAATAAAATATCTTCTACAAAAATATTATGTAATAATTTAATATACACATTTATTTAAAAAATAACTATATGAAGATATGTATTTTATATATTATTGTAATATTTATCTTTTAATTTATGTATTTTATTAAATTATAATAAAATTGATATAATATTTAAAACATGAATATTGTATCATTAATTTTCGTTAAATATAGTATTATAAATGGAAATAATTTCATCCATGTAGCCCGAAAAATCAAAAATAAATTTAAATATTTCAAATATGAATTTTAATATAAAAATTAACATTGATATCCATTAAAATCATTTGTTTTCCCCATGAGGACACATAAGGGGGATTAATGACAAAGAAATATACATTTTGGGTCTCAATTTGATTTAAATATTATATATGTTGTTTTTATAGATAAAATTTACATTAAATGATATTATATTTAACCATTAGTTTTAAGGGTATAATTTAATTTATCAAATAGAAGTTTTTCATTTTTTAGTGTCATTTTTGATTCTTTGTAATTTTTTTAACTTAAATTATCTTATTTGCCCATTAACATTGTAACAAAATTTACCATTGTTGCTATTAAAATTTGCCAAAAATAAGAAAAAGGCATTATTTACCAAATTGTTTCCACATAAATATAAATTTTGATTAAATTTTATAATATTTAAAAACAAATATGTCTATGATGCTAATATAAACCATGAAATATTACATGAATAACACATTTTCCGAAAAATGACCTTTTACAAAATAAAATATTTTTTAATGAATATAATATACAAAATAGTGATTAAAAAATCATAGTAGTATTATATTAATCCAAAAAAAACTAATTATAATTTAAAACTAATTCAAACTAAAATATAACTTTATAATTTCTTTAAAATAAAATATTGTTTTAATAAATTTACATATTTTCACTATTCATCAAAACACATATCTTACCAGGATAATTCAAAAACTTTAATGAAGTTAATAGAGATATCATTCATTAAAATAATATTTTTTCTATATAAAATGTATAAAAACATCAAAAGTTATATTTAAAATTGGGTTTCCAACAAAATGTTCTAAAATTTCTGTTTCGAAAGATATATCATTTTATTCATAGAAATAGATTTATTCTTATCTTATGAAAAAACATATATTGGAAGAATCTGAATAATATTTTATTTAATGTATATTTTTTAAAAAAATTTGTCACTAAATTTTTGTTATTTTAATTTCAAATGACAACCCAATGTTTGGTGAATAAAAATATTTCTTTTATTTTCAAATTGTATGTATTTTTTTCTAAGTAATTGGTAATTAATAAATGTATCTTATTTAACCTATATTTATATATTTTATTTAATAATATTATTAATTGAAAACTTAATTAATATGTTATAATATTTTTAAAATAAATATTAAATATGTATTTTCGTAGATACTTAGTAGTGCATTTAGCACTAACAAAGTCAATGTGGCGTGTAATGCAGAAAATCAAAGAAATAAAATTATATTAATAAAATATTTCTCATAAAAATATAAGGGTGTCATATTAATGATCATAAAAGTTATGAAACTATAAATACATATATGAGGGACTACCACTGGTTTATATACATTATAGTAATGGCCCCACCCATTTCTCAAAACTAGATAACCAATATAATAAGAGCACATAGGGACACTCGTGTATATTTGAAAAAGGAATCTTGCATGTATAGTATGCCTTGTTATTATAAACCCAAATAAGTAATATTCATATTACCCATGTTTCAAATGGTGGAATAACTATCCATCTTACCACGGTATCACCTATGAGAGGTAACTTATAGCTCCCCAATGTGTTATATGGGTGGAACACCATCTAAAAGGCCCCAGTATCACATGGAAAATGTCCAACCCATATCATCCAGATATCACTTCAGATAAGAACCTTCAAGTTCCTCACTCTATCCCTCACACAATCAATTATATGGCCATAACTATGGGAATCTCATCTAAATGTTATGATATTAAAAACTCCACTAATTTCCCTAGATATGCATGATATGTTCATAAGGCACATAAATTTCTCTATAATAATATTGTGAATTATATTAATATGATATACCCAACATTTATCCAACCTGCTAGATTGGTTCCTAATAAGGATTAAAAAGTTTTACTCTATTTGTATCGATGACCCCATCCTTCGATGTTGTTCAAAGGAACTCCTTATTTTTTTATGATAGGAAACCACATGTTATTCTATTTAATGAAGCCTAATGTTTTATCATATTGTACACCACGATGAAAATGAAAATATGAAATCCATCGGGTTGTAAGACGATATAAATTCTCCTAATATATATTATTTATTCTATACCTAATCCTTCAACCATGATATGATCAAGAAGATTTTGTGTTGTGTTCAATCTCAGTATTCTTCATGTTTTTCATAATGCACATGAATCTCATGGGTTTAGATGTTAGTGATGATCATTTAACAGGAACAATGTAATATCCTAATGTGCCTCCTAGTATTTGTAAGCCCCAAAACCACGCCACAATCTTATAAAAGGGCCTTATTCTTTACAAGAAAAACCTTCATAGGGCCACATTCCATGTGAAGAAAATTTGGACCTCCATTGTAGGTGTAATCCCTAGCCATTATGAACTTCATGATATTTGATTCCAATAATATTGTAATAAAAAGAAATCATCATTATGGTTAAAACCATAAGGCTTTAACCCATTATTATTCTATATGGATCCATATTATAATTATGGTAATTCTTTCACCTAGGATGCTATAATCCTTCACGGTAATTTTCACCTTATAATCCCAAATAATGATTCATGTTATCTCATCAGAGGAATATATTCATTAATAGGTAAACCATAATAAACTTATCTTTATCTTTTGTATGTCCCACTTTATCCTATTTTACGTATCATCAACCAATATTTCATTGAGAGATGAATTTAAACATCACGGTCTAGTCATTTACTCATAACACTAAAAGATACGAAATTTGTTGTTACATGGAACTAAACTGCATGGCTATTTATTCATGTCACAAGGATACATAGTATGTCCCCCTCATAAGAATGATCCAAATATAAATACTCTAACCATATACCTATATTATAATAAACACTAGAGAAAAAAAATTATAAGGCTATAAACCAAGATCCATTGTATAAACCACTAACATATAAGTAGAAAAATAATATAGAGAAAATACAATATATACAAGAAGTAAGTCAAAAAAACATCATATAAATTTTGAGAAATCCTAAAACATATAAATGGTTACCCCCACACATAAACATGATTGATTGAAAATGTTATGGGTGACCAATTTTAATTTATGGAGTACAATGGATTTATGAATATGAAAATAATCTATAAGAGTAACCTAGAGTATGAAATAATCCCCCACCCACAGAAATGGTGTGGTAAGACACTCCACACATCCACTTGACCATTGTAAATCCCTAAATATCATTACAAAAATAATAAATGATCACCTAAGTTTGGATAATGTGTCCATGTTATCGATTTGGGAACCACTAGGTATTTCCAATTCCATGAATAAACCCCTGTTATAAATCAACTAAAAAAGGCATGAAAAAAGGTGTTGAGAAAATGTGATATGTTGAAAACCCATACATATCCCCACATAATCAATAATCGATCCCCATACACATTAATTCCAAAAAACCATGATACATATCTTTATCAGAATGAAATCAATTATGTTATAATCATGAACAATTCTTATAAAATCATGCCCTTATTATCATGTAATAATCACATATGAAATTAAATGATTAATTCTTAGATTTATACATCCTGATAATTTTGACACATCTATCTTATATTTTAAATTTTCTAACAATTAAATGAAAGGCTTTTTGTATGATATTCTTGTGAAATTTAATAGACATGGTGAATTTTGTAGAATATGTTGTCTATTATTTGATTGATTTTTTTAAAGACCAATTTGGATTTATATGTGTTTCCCCTAATTCAATAAAACATAAAACTAAAAGGTCCCCAATAAATTTAATTGATATGAAATTTTAATTTGATGTTTTATTTTTTGTATGGTGAATATCAATACATGTTTATTAGTATAAAAGATAGAAATATAAATATTATTTTTCTATCTCCAAATATAGGACTATGGGTTTGGGGTTTTTATATAGGATCAACATGGGACTCATCATGGGTATTACTCATTATTTAAGGAAAAATGATGATGTGGCCTTAATAGTTCGTTTATATAATGATCATAATGATTTGAAAGGATGGTATTACATATCTATTGTAGGAATGTCTCGAAAGATAATACATTCAATGAGTATCCCATTCCTGGTGTCTGTTTCGTGATTTTACCAATGAGACAATGATGGGATCCCCCTTGTTACATAACTCAGTAGTGAATTAGTGTGGGAATTTGAATAAGATTTTGTGTTATTCACCAGAGAGCCAAAATATCTGATTTTTTTCATGGTGGGGATCTATTAACAAAAATAATTCTACAAATTTAACTGCTAAACATATATAATAAATTTTTAGGTTAAGTGAAAATCCATTTTATTATTATTATTAATAATAAAATTTGTTATCAACATTATAAATTCCACAAAATAGATGAATATGGGTTAATGAGTATTACCTCCATAGGATCTAGATGTGGTTGATGGATGGATTCCATGGATTACCTCACTAGGATCCAAATATGGATGTTTACGGGAAGGTAGTGATTACAACCTTTTGATACAGATATGGTTAAGGATAATGGTGTATCTAGAATTACAACCCAATTATCTAGATTCTCTTGATTATTTTACAGTATTCAAGAGAATATCGGTTATGGTACCAGATGTGTTTGGTGATGATGACATACCATGAATTTTATTTGTTTTAGTTAATTTTTGTTGATGATGATGTGTTCCACATATTATCGATGCAGATCTATCTATTTTTTATGATAATGACATTCTAAGGAATACATCCCTTTAGTCTAGAGAAAAATAGTGATGAGTTTATTCTTGTTATAACCAACCTGTGATTGGATAATGGTTTATGATCATTATATTTTATTAATTACTTCTATAGAATACAACTATATTTTTAGATGAATGGATTTTATGTATTTCTACCAAAAGATCTTGAGATGCTTGGTAATGTTGGATTGTAATTGACTACCTCCCTATTAAAAAATTCTGATTAATGACATGGTATACCCAGTGATACCTATGGTCAAGAAACTGTTCAATAATTATGATATACCTATGATTTTTAATCGGATCAAGAGTTTATAACATTTTTTGGGCATGTTTATATGATCATGATGTTGGAATCACATATTTATAACAACATGTGTCCTGTTTAGAGACATCCAACACTACATGAAGTTTGTATCATCAATGTAGGATGTTAGTTTCTAAAATTACAACTGAAATGGAATTTTTATTTATTTTTTTTATTTTTTTAATTTTTTATTAATATGTCAATAGCACATTTTTATACACTACAATTCAAGTAAGGTTTGGGATCCCCTTAGTGGTATCCCTGCTTAGTATTACTCACACCCTTCTTGTGCATTCATAATCTTTATCTACATGAGAATATATAACAGATTGCAGGCTTATATAGATTACATCCCCACTATATTATGATCATGTGTGATATCTAATTGAAATGTTGATGAAATGGACGTGCAAATATATATTCATAGTATTGCTGAAATATTTATTATTCGCATATTTATTATTTAGATAGAATTTCTCATATAAATAGTCATTTGATGTGTGATTTTATGACTGTATTACATTATTCATCCACATAACTTTTTTATAGAATGGTTTAGATTTATTTCTTCTAAATCAACTAATTATTATTGATTATGCATAATTTATTTTTATATAAACTTTTTCTCACTATAATGTGACAGTATTTTCTCCCTTATTTCCAACTGAATCCCTTAAAGCTTGAAACAATCCTCTCAAATATGAGATAGTGGGCCTAAGGTCATGTATTATTTTTGGCATAGAAATTGATTAGTGACATTAATAATGAATGATATTATAATTTTTTATCTCATATTTTATTTTATATTAATATTTTTGAAGATTGTGGAAAGAGTATATGGAAATGTTTTAATGATTTTCGTTGACCTCATAGTGGTCTATTTCAAAAAAATTCTATAATAGAATGGCAATGTGACAAGGGATGTGGGACAATTATTCCTGATTTACACAATTATGGTTTTATAATTTCAAATAATTTAACGCTTTTGAGATTATTATTTATGATTAATTAGTTTTATACTCCTTCCCCATTAGAATGTTTCTAGTGTAAATGCATCAATCATATGATTTTAAATTTACATGAAATAATCCAAATTATATATTGTTGGTGTCACTAATGATAGGTTGAATTTATTAATTATTTCGTAAATTACATCTTTCGTGTTTACCAATATAACATTATAGCGTTATTCTTGTAATCATCTTCACATTATATTTTTTCCATTTTTAGTGTAAATTCATCAATCATACCATGATTGATTCACATGACATACTCTATCTTATATTTAGTTGATTACATTAATGGTAGGGTTATTTGATTAATGGTTTTAGAAATTAAAAATATATGTTTTCTTATATATCATTACGCTATAAATATTTTCATCATAAGCACATTATATTTTCTCTATTGATAGGTCATGTAGATTATATGGTTGGATACTCTTTGTCGATGTCTACATAAAACCTTGTTATATAATATATATAATAACTCTTATTTGGCCATTACAGTCACTGGTTTACCTAGTAGTAATCCCCCAGTGGGTATTTAAAATACCAATTTTCTAATTAAAATTATTTAGTGTTATGTGAATTTGAAACAAAAAACTCTAAAGTGTTTCCCATATAGTTTCTTGATGGAATTATTTTTAACCAACCCATATGATTTTTGAGTTTACTTGGTCAATCTCATATTTTATGATATAATTATATGTCTGTGTGTGGGTAATATTATTTTTTTCTATGAGGTATTTCCATATGTAGATTCTATGAGAGGATCGACATCCATGACATTGTTAATGGATTAGCATATATTGTCTGATACTTTAATGTATATATGAGAACCATAGAGTAGGTGTTTTTTCAGGTGATGTTTCATATTATATTTGAGATAGGAAGATAAATTTTTCCATATATATTTTGTCTTATATTAGATTTTATTAATATGATAGAAAGGGGCACCAATGGCCTTCGAGATGTGACCCCTGATATTAGTTAGTTGAGTGATATATGTGAGGGTGACCTAAGAGAGGGGATTATCCTAAAACTATGAGTTCCATATATATGGGATGAATAAATTGATGTTTTCATGTTGAAATCATTTGATTATGTGCTACAAATAATATTGTATAGGAATGGAGTTATTTTGATCATTATTGATAAAAACACTATATTTCATTTTGTGTGAAGCATTGTTTGTGTGGGATATATTGTCTGGATATGTATTACCACTGATTAATCATGTGATTTTGATAATTCATTGAGATCCTAATAATGGCTTCTACTTATGATATAATTCCTTTTTGGTGGGTCATTTTTCAATAATCCTTATCATTCATGATATTCCATGATTAGTGTTTAGAAAGAAACATGATACTTTATATTATATAAAGAAAACATGAATGAGAAAAATATATATATTTTATGTTTTTTTTGTTATTTTTTTGAAATGAAACTAAAGATATAATTATCCATGATATGTAGTTGGGTGGTATGGGAGTTTAAAACAATTAATTTTGGATGATAATGTTGTTTTATAAACTTGATATGGATATTTTTTATAGATATTAATAATTATGTATCTATTTTTTCTAAAAAATGTTGTTTTAGATGAAATACATCTTATCATGGTTTCCAACTTATTGTAATGAAATTAAGAATTTCCCATTGTGGTGATATAAGAGATAAATGGTGTATTAGGTTGTTCTGATGAGGTCTTCTTATGTGTATTCCTTAACAAGATTTTCTTAATTGTATACTAGTGGAACCAATTGTGGTAACACTTGATGAGTGGTATAATGGAATCAATATTTTCAGGTGTTCATTATAGGAAGCTTAATAATGAGACACTTTTTAGGGATGAATTTTTTTAAATGTTGAGGGTGAAATTCTACATATTTCATTGAGATTATATTGTTGGTAATTGTTAAGTTTTGAGGGATGAGTGGTATAGTAATGTATGTTTATTCCAGGTGGTAAGGTATAGAGATGGATCCACATAGATATGAAACCATGTTACTAGGTTAAGTGGTTTTATGAGACTAGTGGTTATATATTTGGTGAAAAAATAAATGTTTTTCAATTAGTTCTTTGATCAATACTATAATTATAATTCGAGTAAGGTAACCAAAAAATATGGTTTTTGGTGTAGGGCTTGTGTTTTTGTTTATTTTTTTGAGGGAGAGTTTTATTGGATTTAACATCCTATGTTTTTAAAAGGAATCACAATGTTCGATACTGTACATGACATGTCACATCAATCTTAAACAAACACCAAAATATTATATATTTATTATGATAATTATATCATAGCCATTGAAATACAGGGATTAAAAAATGTTTACTATATTGTGAAAATATATATTACACATGTTTAAATAATGATTAAATGCTTACCAAATTAACATTAAATGAATCTATGAATCAATTGAATATAATGGGTATATTTATTATGAAAACATATTTAAAAGAGAATATTTGTGTTTAAAAAATAATAAAATCAATATTTTTCGATTATATAAATGAAATATTATTTCAATATAATGCCTAAAAATCATCTTATGTATTGTCGATATATTACATAAGAAGAAATACAATATTACATATAAAATGAGTGTTTTTTCTAAAATATAGTTTTACCACCATTTGATGGAAAATCTATTGGAATATATTTTTTGACACCTTTAAATATTACTTTTGAAAAAATAAATTTTTATTTGTATGTGGGATATCAAAATCTTGTTTAAAAATTTAATTGGTATTTTTCTTATTGAATTTATTTCTTAATTAGTAGTGAAAAATTTTTCATTGTAATTCAAAATTTCTTTTTCATCTAATTTAATTATATTTATGGACTATGATTTTACATATTTTTAAGATATAAATAGATTAATTTTTTATAAGGAAATCCAATTTATATAAATGGATGATTTTTCAAGTTGAATTATATAGAAAAACTTTGTGAACATTTGAATGGTTTACTTTAAAATACCAATCTTCTCATTATATCAACATCATTAACTAATTATTAATTTCTTCCATTTTTTTTCTTTTCATAATAAAAATAGAATAAATATTTTTAATAATAAGGATAAAATTATTTAAATAGTTCCCGTTTATTTATCGACATTATGAATATTATCTTCAATAATTATTTTAATTACCATGATTTAAAATAAATTGGGTAATTAAAGATAAAAATAAAATAATAATAATAATAATAATCTATCCTAATGTTCTTTCAAATTAAATTGAATGAATATATTCAGACCATTATCAAAATTGAGTTGATTTTAAGACCACATGGAGCCACGTGGATGACTTTATGTATTTTATAATATTAAATTCAATAAATTGTAATTTTTGTTACACTTTTCTTAAAAAGTAAAGTATTTTATTTCAGAGTTATACAAGGGATCTATTATACTATTAATAGTCCTTATAAATATAAAATTATTACCCAAATCGTTGGTATTAATTTATAATTTGTAAGAATTATTTAATTAAATTAAATCTTGACACAATGATGATGCAAAAATAAATTTATTAATGAAAGAATCAAAAAATGATATTTATAGTATTAAAAAATATAATTTGATATATTGGGTGCCATCTGTGAATATTATTGATTAGCATGACATGTTAGTATTGAGTTTTTTTTTTTGTGAAGTAATCATGTTGGTATGAATTTTTTAAAAAGTCAAGTGAGGAGTAGTGCAAAATAGACATAATTCATAACATAAAATATAAAATATTTAATTGAATGAAATAAAATTTACAAAAATATAATATTCAGATAAAAAGTTTATCTATGTCTAAAAATATCAATAATGACTCATTCATTGGTATTTGTATGTGATTTAGTAATTATTTCAACCCTCTCAGTGTAAATTAAATATTAAAATGGTATGAGTTTATATTGGATAAACAAAAAATATAAATATTTCAAAAAATTCAAAACATGTTTAATTTTAATTTAATGAATTATAATATACCAAAAATCATTCTATATTATACATAATTCAGTTTGGGTCCATTTTTTGTAAATTAAATTATATTAATGAAATAGTTTTACAACTCCAAGGGTGTCCCTCCCCTCTCCTATAAAAAACACATTACTCTCTATTAAAAACATATCCAAAACCTTTTAATTTGACCACAGAATACCCAATACCGATCTATAAAACCCCTCCCCATATTCATTATACCTTATATTAGGAAGAAAAACCTTCTTAAATGTTTTAAGGTGTTAAAAAAGTAGTGCAATCGATGGAAATGTAATGCTTTTATTTAACTATTTCTATTTTATTTATTCTTATACTACTTATAAATCATACTAACCAATGATAAAATAATAACATCCTAATAATAAATATACTGAGATATTATAATGTTAATATCATCACCTAAATACAACTCCACCTCCATTAAATGGGAGTGAAATTAATCATTCGTGCGCTCATGTGAACTATCACATCCATGATTCGATATAATTAGATTACCATAATCATTTATCAAGACTAGTAATAATGGAGAAATAATTGCTCTTATATTATTATATCAAAATTTTATCATCAAAATAATTAATATATCAATTTTTTTTCATTCCATACACATAATAAAGACAACGTTGTTCGTGCATAGGTGTGATCTATCAAATCCAAAAAACGATGTGAATCATTTTTATTCAACACTTCATGTGAATAATATATATAATTGTTTTTAAATGAATAATATGGTTTTAATTATATTCTGAACATTAAATAAATAAAAGATAATAATTAATTTATTTCAATAATGATCATTGATAAATGTAAATGTTACTCATGTGTATGTATGCCATACCATCTATATGATTATAACATAGTTCGTTTTTATACTATAAATAAAGAGATTGATTTAAAAATTAGAATTGAATTTTAAAATTGAATATAATTTCTTTAAAATTATTATATAGATTAATTAATTATTACCACTTAAACTAATGAGGTCATACAAATTTCATTTTTGACTCATGTATCGATTATGGAATAAACAAATGATATGTACTTAAATAATTATGTAATTCATAAAAACGATTATAAGTGATATAAAAGAAATAATAAAAATTAAAATTATGTATAGAAATTAAAAATAAACCACTTTTTATTACTAATGATTATAAAGAACATACATGACTATTCAGACTCAAGCTAAGAGATATCATCTCAATCTCCTTTCATTTATTCATTTCATGATAATATGAAACTTTATTCCTTTATAAGGTGTATATAAATCCACAATGACATTTCATATACAAATTTTATCTAAAATAATGTTTTTAATGTTTTGGTAAAAGGATATTATGATTTAAATGTTCAATGTGGTATGGTACACCCAAAATATTTAAATATTTTATTCTCTACTATTTTTGTTCATGATAATAATGAATATATATATTTAAATGGATATAAAGGGATTATACAATAAATTATATTTATATAATGAATTATATTCAATGTTTTTGAAAGTAATATTTTTATATTAAAGGTTTTAAATTATTTATGAACTAAAAAAATTAATGTTTTTTAACTTATGTGGAGGTAACAAGTTCTCTACCACTGTAACTGCTATTTGATATTTTTCATCCTCTGTAAGCCTTAATGTTTTTTAATGTAAATGAATTATATATTTCTATTTTTCAGTTTTTTGGTACTAAAAACGGTTTCTAATCAGGATTGAGTATTTCAATATATTGAAATGATTTATTATGATTGAAAATTATATTTAATGACTGAAATGATGATAATTTCAATCTTTTATGTGTTATGAATATATAATAATACATGGACAGATTAAGGGAAGATACATGATAAAAAAATGATTGGTGGGATCATGATAAATATACTGTGGGTGATCTTGTGATATCTCTTCAATGCATTGGGTATTGAGACAACGGTCCCTCATTGGGTTTCTCCTAAGAGATTTTGGGAATATATTGATATGGATATTCCAAATGTAACCATGAAGTTTACCCCCTATGTCGCTCAAAAAATCAATGTAAGTATGATATGGATACCACAATTCACATTTATGATTTACAATTTATGATTTTATTGTAATATTATGATTCCCTAAGTAATCTAATTGTTTAATGTTTTGTGGATGAAAAGTATAATTTTGTAAAAAAATTCATGAGTTTAAAATATTCATTGACTAGTGGATTATTTCCTAATTTTATTCACCAAACCGAGAATTTGTACACATTCTATGTTTTAAAATGGTTTCCATATGATATAAAGTATAATAGAGTTAAGGATGGGATCAAATAAAATTTTGGACATTTTATCAAAAAATGAAACCATATTTATTTATAAAAATTTTAGTTTTATTAAAAATAAATAACGATTAGAAGTGTCTACATTTTAATATTTTAATTAGTATGTCATAGTAATGGCCTTATTCTATAAAACTCTAAACCTAAAAAGAGTAAAAATTTATATTATATACTTATGTAAGGAATATGTTATGTTTAAGAATGGAGCCTTATAGATGGTATCAATGGATGGTTTATACAACTTTGGAGATTAAAATTTATTCCTAAAAGTTAGCAATATCGTCTTGGGTTTATAATCATAAGGATGATCATATGTTCAATGTCTTAGAAACCCATTTTGAGGCATTAATTTTTAAAACTGTAATGTTATTAAGGTATTATTTGAGCCTAATATTTTTTAGGTAATTATGCGTTATTACATTTTGGGATGCAAAATATAAGGCATGTAATAAAATTTGAGGATAAAATATTTTATGGTTATTTTGATGATATTATCTCATTATATGAATGTTATGAGAATGATATGGTTTTAGAAAATGTAAATCAAGTAATAGGGGTGAAAACTTGTCTTGTCAGGCAGGGCCACTGGGATCGAACCCACAACTGATGGGCGACAATGGTGCATCACCTACCACAAGCCTCTATATAGTCCACAGTGAGTATGGATAAAGTATTTTTAGTTAAATTAGTTGGTTAGTTGAGTTTTGGGACTTTTGTTTTTTCTATAAAATATTCATAGTATTGTAAAATGATTTGGGAATAAAATGATAAATAATATTTTGGAGGTAATTCACTTTTTTAGGGAAATTAAATTATTAAGGTAAATAGAATACTATAGGAATTTATTTTAGGGGTAATGTTTGAATTTTATTTTTATAATAATAAATTTTTATATTTTTGACTTATGGTGATTCGGGTTATTTATGGAAATGAATAACATATTATGGAGAATATTTGATTTTGTAAACTGCATTTTTGGAATGAGACCTTATGAGTGGAGATGTTATTTGGATTTAAATGTTAGAAATTATAATCGAAGATTATTTGATTAAATACTCCTAATTTTTGGTATTTAATGTTTGTTATAATATTTTTTAGGAATTTTAAGTATAGTAATTTGTTTAATAGACTATTTGAAACAATGGGTATTTCTGTTGAATTTTAGAAATTAAATGTATACATTATTCTTATAATGTATTATTATATTTGTGTAATTATTTTATCATATCATATCTATGTTGGGTTTGGATAATGTTTCATAATAGGATAAATAGATAATTAATCTTTTATGTAATATGTGATTCTATAGACATTGATTCATCTTGAATATTCGTCATTTAGAGAAAAATATTAGTTTGTGGTGGTAATTTATTAAGGGATGAAACTATACATATCATATATGTATATATATTTTCTTTCATAGTCAAGGAATTAAATTAATTACTCCACATTATGAAAATGATCTTAAATTAAAAAATTTGTATGATTAATTTTCCAACTATAAAATCAATGACCCTTAAATCCTTAAAAAATTAATAGATTTAAGGATTTTATTTTTTTCATGATAATATTTTCTATCACAATCCATCATAACCTTAATTTTATTATATTTTTATCCATGTTTTACTACATTTAATCCTAGTATATGTTCTCTTCATTGACAATTGTATTATACATTAATTCATTTAATATAGATTTTTAATTAATCATCTTCTTAATGTGGGAATTAAAATATAGATATTTTGAAAATTCATGCCCTGGTTACTGACCCAAATTTCAAATTTTGGGGATGTAATTTCTAAATGAGGGAGAATTTAACATCCATAGTTTTTGAAAGGAAACATATTGATCGTTAGCATACATGATACACTACATCGACCATAAACGAACAACAAAATATTATTATTTAGTATGGTAGTAATCCCCTAGCCGTTAAAACAGAGGCAATGTATATTGTTAAAAAAATTATCAAAATATTGATTACCCATGTTAATAATAATTACTCATTGTTTATCAAAATATCTAAAAAGAAAACTAAAAACTTATTCAATATAAAAAATTCATTTCTAATGAAAAAGTATTTGAATGTGATTAATTGTGTTTTTAAAAAAATAGAAACCCACTTTTGGATTATATTAATTAAATATATATTCATTATAATGTTTTAAATTTACTTTATGTGTATTCAAGAAAATTTCAAAGAACAAATAAAATATTACATATAAAATGAGAGTTTTTATAAAAATACATTTTTAATTTCTTTTGAAGAAGAAACCATTTTAATTATAGTTTTGACACATTTATATATTATTTTGGTTAAAATAAACATCTTATTTGGAATAATTACATCACAATTTAGTTTGGATAAATTTCTATCATTTTTTTTTGAATAAATTTACAATCTAATGAATAGTGAACATACAACATTTTAATTCAACACTATCATTTCATCTAATTAATTTATAATGAAATATTATAATTTTATATATATTAATGTTATAGGTAGATGAATTTTTTATCATGTAATACAATTCAGTTCATTAGATTTTTTTAATAAAATTAAAATTCAATACTCTTTGATCTTTTGAATGCTTTAATTTTAAACCATGCTTTCTCATTTCATCAATCTGGTTAATTTTAATTTATAATTTTCGTTTATAATTATTGAATTTAAAAAAATAGATTTCATATTTGGAATTATAATCTCCAAATTAATTGAATTGTTACCTTTTATTGACATTATAAATAGTAACTCTAATAGCTATTTTAATTACCACGGTTAACAGTAAGTCAGGAAATTAAAGGTAAAAAATATATTATATTAATATAAAACTACCCTAAAAATTTTCATAATTTGATTGGATGACCTTATTCAGACCATGAACATCATTAGGTATATTTTATGACAACAAGAATCCACCTGGATAACTTTAATTAATTTATATTTTTATCTTTAATGGATAGTCATTTTTGTTACACTATTGTATTTAAAAGTAAAGTATTTTAATGTAAAGTTATATAGATTATCACATTAGCAATGATAATTCCATTAAAAGATTTTACTATTAACTACATTGTGGTAATTTATTTATAATTTTTATAAAGTAAATAATATAATTTTATTATTACCCAAAATTATACGGTATTAGAATTATTAAATAATGAATCAAACGAAAGTTATTAATATTTTATAAAAAAATAGAATTTGACATTTACTAACCTATTAATGAATTTTCTAGATGACTATGACATGAAAGGATTTATTTAATGTAATATTTTTGCTGTAATAACGTTGTTATAATTTTTTAAAAAATTTAATTGTTGAATACTATCAATATTGACATAATTCATAACTTAAAATATAAAATATTTAAATAAATGAAATGAAAGTTCTAAAAATGTAAAATTAATAAAAATGTTAATATATGTATATAAATATCATTAATTTAACATTAATTTGTACTTTGATATTATTTTTTAATTATGTTTATCCTTTATTGTATAATTTACCTAATAAAACGGTAATAGTTAAAAGAGGATAAACAAAAAGATAAGTATTTAAAAATATTTTGAACATGTATAATATTAATTGTATCATTATATGATGACTAAATATCATCCTATATTTGAAATAAATATTTTTGGTTCTAATTTTAATCTAAATTTAATTTATATTAATTTAATGCTTTTGATAATTCCAAGGGTCTCGCTCTCCTCTATTATAAAAAAACCAATTCCTATCTAGTAATCTCGCTTCAAATACCTTTTGGTTTGAAAATTATTTACTAAAACACCTTCTTATAATACCTAACAATATTATTGAGGCCTTATATTAGTCAAAACAACATTCTTAGGATTTTTAATGTATTAATAAAAGTGATCATCTAAATGAAAGCTAATGTTTTTATTTAAGTGCTTCCATTTTAATTCTTCATCCACAACCATAAAACCATATTGACCAATGATAAAATTATTTTTCAACACCCTAAATGTACTTATATTTTATTATGTTAATACCATAACCTAAATCGAAGTACACTTCCATTAAATCAGAATGGAATTAATCATTTGTGTGTACGCCTGATCTCTCACCTCCCCAAACCAATATAATTCATTTTCCATAACCATATTTCAATAATGAACATTATAATTAACTTTATGTTTCAATGTTAATTTTATGACATATTAATCAATATAATATAATAATGTATCAATTGTTTTATTACATTCCATGAACATAAAAATTATAATGTTTTTCGTGCGTACGTGTGAACTATCACCTCCAAGAAGAGATGTGAGTCTTTTTTATTCACCACATTATTTGTGTGAAAGATATAATTACATGTAAATTATTATTTTGATTTCAAATATATTATTATCATTATTTAAATATTAATTAAAAACTACATTATTTTCATAATGAACAATGAAAAATGGAAACGGTACTCATTGTGCGTATGACTTACTGTCTCCTTGATTATATCGTTGTTCATATTTCATACCATAAATGAATAGTTTGACTTAAAAAATATTATTTATGTATAAATTTAATTATTATTTCATAAATATTAATCTTAATATGATGGATTTATGACCACATTGACTATTTATTCCATATCATGTTCATTTTGACTCAAGTACAGATTTTAAAAAAAAACATCTCATATAAACAAAAATAATAATGTAATGGTTAATATGAACTCATATAAAAGTAATATGGAAAATGAACATTTTTATAAATCAGGTAGAAATTAACATATTTTTTTCTATTCTGTAATATAATGATCATATGAGATGATTTAGAATCAAGGTAAAGGATTTAGTCTCAATTTTCATTAATTAACGAATTTCATGATAATATGAAAATTTATTCTCATATAAGGTGAATTATAGTCAGTATGAAATTTCTTATCCATATTTTATATATACTAATGTTATTTAATCTTTTTGGTAAATGTATGTTAATATTAAAATTATTAAATTTGTATGGAAAACCATAAATGTTTAATGATTTAATTATAAAATATTTTTTTCCATGATAAAATTATTTATATTTATTTAAATGGATATAAAATTGTTATAAATAAATATTTATATCTATCATGAAATTTATTCAATGATTTCAAAAGGAATATTTTAATACAAGTCATTTTAATTTCATTACAAATTGATAAAAGAAATTGTTTTATGGTATGCGGTGATAATGAATTATATACCATTGTAAGAATTATTTTATATTTTGATTCTACAATAAGACATAATGTTTTTAAATTGAGAGAGAATACCATGTTAAATTTTGGTTGTATTGGTATTTTAAAAAGGTTTAGAATTTTTATTCACTATTTCAATATCATGAATGTTTTTATTGTGATTAAAAATAAAATTTTATGAGGTGAATGTTTATAATTGAAATATTTTATGTTTTTTGAATATATAATGGTAGATGAACATTTGATGGGTGGTTACATGATAAACCAAATATGGGTGGTTCCATGATAAATGAAGGGAGAGTGAGCATGTGATAGTTCCCCATTTCATTGTGTAATGAGATGGGGTTAACTAGTTCAGTTTATCTTAATAAAATGAGGGAATATACTATGATGGGTATTTAAAACATAACCATAAAGGTTACTCAATATATATATATAAATTATAAAATGTATGTATGATATTAATTTTAATACATGCCATCAGGATTTATTAGTTTTATTGATATTATAGTAATCTTATGATTTCATGAAGTAATATAAAGGGTTCATGTTTTATGGGAGAACCTTATGATTTCATGAAAATGTTGTCATTGGTATAAAATATTCATTGACTAGTGGTTTCTTTCAAAATTTTATGTCCCATATTGAGATTTTTTTTCATCCAAACTTTTTTTAAAAATAAGAAGAATAAATGGAGAATAGATTCATTATTGGGATCAAGTAAAAGTTATGATGTTTTAACATGAAATATAACCATGTTTGTTTTTAAACAATTATATTTTTAATAAAAAATGAAGGTAGGTATAATAATCTACATGGTAATATTTCAGTTGTTATGAAATATTTGTGTCCTAAATCCTTAAAATTCTTAAAATGAAAATATCATCAACATTAGATATTGATTTAAATCATGATTATGTAATGTTTACGGGTGGAGCATTATATTGTATGTGTGGTTGATCACATTTTTGTATTTTGACATATGATTTTATTGGACAAGGATCCAACCATGGTATTTAGCTATTATTATATTATGGTTTTTGGTGTAGCATTTCTTAATGTCTCATTGTTCCCTTTAGAATCAATGCACCAAGATCAGGCCATGAGATAGTGTGTCAAAATGTGTAGAAGAACAATTTTATGGATCATATACAAATAGAGGTATGATCATTGATATTATATAGTTTTCGGGGTAGTGAGTTTGAATCTAAACTAAGCCTTTTGATGGAAAACTGATAATGAGTTTTTTGTTAGGGTGTTTTCATTATAGGTACGGAAATAGATTGAAATTGGATTTTTAGATAATTTTTTTTACAAATACTATCCTTCAAATAATCTTTTAAATGTCACCATGACATATTGGGTTAGACATTCAGGGGTATGCACCTCATCTTTTATTAAGTGAATTTGGTATGTGAATTGTGTTTTTGATTAATAATTCACCTTCTGTTTGGAGTTGTGTAGTGGAAGCATATTTAGTTCTATGTAATATAAATGCTAAATAGACCATTAAAAAAACTCAACTGTTTAAATGAGTTTATGAAATAACACAGTATCTACTTGGTTACACATAATACTTTTGAGGGGAAGTTTTTAAAACTCACAACTTCTCATGTGTGAAATTCTCAAGATAATATAAAATTTTATCATTTGATAATAAAGAAATTATAAAAATTATGATTTATATTAAAATTCAAAGATTTAGACTGCATCAAGGAGTAATTTTTTGATAATATTCAAAACATTATAGGTGTCTTAGTTAATTGTGTAATTCATGATTACTTCATATTGGTAAAAAAAATTCAAAAAAATTTACTACTGTGCTTGGTTATCACATAATTAGAGACATGTGTATTTGTTGTTTTAGTCTTAATTCATAGTTCTCTATTACTAAAAAGTTTAATAAAATCATCAACAAACACATGATTATATTTAATATTATAATGGTTGTATAACTTATTGTAAAATCATGTACCAAAACCATTTTAGTTGTTGTTTTAATGGATAGTTTACACATCATTGTTGGCATAATTTTTTATAAACCATGTGGCCAAACAAGAAATAATATTATATTTCCTTAAAAATGAGAAATACCCAATATTCCTCTATCATTCTTAAATCCCTAAACCATCCTTTATATTATCATTATACACATACCTTATCTAACTAACCTTCATCTATTTTATTCCCACTTGGTTTTAGGTGACATTGGATGTGATTCCATGCTAATTTATCTAGAACTCTTATGTATTTTTTTAGTTCAAAAAGATCTATTTTTTCAAATAATTAATGACATATCCCATTTGGGTTGATGTAAATTTTCAAAAATCAGTTGGTGAAAATAAAACACCTCAACATCTATTTCATGTTTCATTAATATATGACATATGGAAAAGATGAAAAATAATTTTTTAATACCATTGGGACTAATGTATTTAACATAATGAATTTTTATATTGTTTTTTATATCTGATGAAATTTGGAATTGAATCATATGTAATGAATAAAGAATTTTTTAGGTTTAAAGTATATTAGGTGTCGATTATAGAATACATGCATATGAGTATGTTTTTGGAAAGAGGATGTTGACTAATTTTTGTTTTTTTAATAATATCCACTGAGCTATATAGTTTAGGATGATACATTAGATACCTATAAAAAATATTGTATCATTTACAATTATAACACATCATAAATGTTAAAATAAAATTTCATCATAAAGGAATATATTCAGTATTATGTAATTAGGTTATTTATAAATCATGCACTATATATGATAATTATCATATTCCATACTAATATATATCCAAAATAAGATTATTAGGATTAAAGGGCATTAAGAATCATGAAAATTGGTAATATATTTGTTATATAGTGACTTTGATTATTACTTCATACTATGGGGTATAATAAAATTTTATTAACATAGAAGGATCAGTGATGTACTTAATGAGTAGGGTTGTACATTTTATAGATAATTTATTAGATATTACTATGGATATTTCACAACTTTTATTCATTCGTTACCTTGTGAAATCCAACATTAAAAAATATACCCTTGAGTTAAACTATTTCTGTTAAAATTTTATACTTGTATAGTCTAATTCCTAATCAATGTGATCTAAAAAACTGAACAAATTTATATAATCAAACTGAAAAACCTATGGGCCCACACTGGATTAATAAGGTGTTATTTATGTAGACCAAATTTTTATGATTATGTATATTCCCCATTGAAATATAATATAATTGATATATTTAATACATTTACATTAATATTTTTTTTACAATTAATAAAAACTGAATTTGATAAAATTAGTTTTTGAAAAAAGAAATTGAAAATTTAACTTTTTTATAATATAGATATTTTCAATTAAAATACTACTTTCTAATAAATTCTAAATAATTAAATTAAAATAATTTTATTAAAGTATTCTTATAAAAAATATTTATTTAAATTTGAAAAGATAATATAATTTAATGAATTCCTTTTACATTTTTATTATTAGAATGTTATTGGAAATGTTAAAACTAATATTTTTTCCAGAAAAGAGATTTTTATTCAAAAGAAAAAATTATGATATTTTTTAAATTATCTTGGTGAAATAAGTAACATTTTTTATGTAATCATATTTAAATTATCCAATTTTTACGTTTTATCATTTTCCATGAAGATCAAATTTTTGGGTAGAATATAAATATACTATAAATATACACATGGTTTTATGAAATTAAAATATCATATCATGTAATAGAATAAATACCATTGTAGAATTAATGAATAAAAATAAAATTTTCCATTTAAAATATTATACTATAATGAAAAATATTGAAATTAAAAAATTATAATTACTATATGAAACATGAATTATATTTTATGACTATAGAAAAATCACTTTGGACTTTTCTCACTTAAATATCATGAAGGATTTTATTTTAATTATTTTGGATTATAATGTAATAAAATATTATATACCACTCCACCGTGTTAAATAAAATAGAAAAAAATTGTTTGTATAATGGTTTTTTATTTTTATTGTCTAGGTTTCCATGTACTGTGTATGGTAATTAATAAACAACCCCTTCTATTTTATCATAACTACCAAGTCATTATTCCATTAATCTTAACTGAAAATCCAAAAATATTGTTGTTACTCTAATTTTTTAATTATCCATCTATCATAAGGTCTTTATACGGTATAATAATATCTTATCAATAATTATCAGGAAATAAATCTAGGCAAGGGACTCCCTCTCTCTACTTTTCCATTAAATCAGTTACTTTATAATACTCATTTATTTTTAATTAATTATATTGAATTTTTTAATAATATTAGATTACAATCCAAATGTATCCTAAATATATATACACTAAAATACTAGATATTTAATTCCAACAATAGTCTTTTATGGAAACATGTTAATATTAAATATTAATATATTTATTTAAAAAAATCAGGCCTAACATGACAACCCCATTATACGGAAGGGAAAAACATAATCATGATGTCTTATACTTTCTTAGTTGTTAGATTCTATTTATGAAACTTACATTATTATTTTATGTAATTGAAATGACTAAATATATTAATTTTTTATATGATATATGTTTCACACATAATGATATATGTGTGTGTGTGTGTGTGTGTGGTTCCACCAAATAACACTCCATTGAATTAGGTAGTGTTTTTATCTTGTGAGATGAAATTTATGGTGCAAGACAGGTTAACCTAAGAATGCTATGTTATGAATAATTGGATTTTATAATAAAAATATTCTTATAATGTAATGTTTTGTGTTGGTTTATATTCTTATGATACTTTGGGATTTCAATTTCATTTAATTATACCATTCCTCCATGTGGTTATGTATAGCTATTTACTTTTTATATTATCAGTATATTTATATTAAATAAATTTTTTAATTTATCATCCCAGTTTTATTTGATTCTTTCCATTATATTCATTATAACTCACCCATTTTCAGATTCCTATCCCTAGGCTATCCTATGCAGTTTTATGAGTTCATTTGAATGTATGATCACAACATAAAATTTTAAAACATGATGTTTTATTTTTATTTTTCATAATGGTTAATTTATCTAACTTACCATAGAGAAAAGGCCTTCAAATTTTATGGTTATGTATTCAATGGATTAATAATTTTAAAATAATGAAATAAAATGTTTTATAAATATTGTTTTTTATGATTGGTATTAATAAAAGTATTTGAATTTTTTTAATAAGATTAGAACTCATTATTGAAAACAACATAGACATGTCAATGTAAAAGAAACATATGAAATTTAATAATATAATAG
Source organism: Viscum album (assembly GCA_963277665.1). NCBI lineage: Eukaryota > Viridiplantae > Streptophyta > Magnoliopsida > Santalales > Viscaceae > Viscum > Viscum album. Next base: position 949,498,594 of record OY728167.1, read on the forward strand.
TTAAATATAAAAAAATCAGTATTGATCTACTGTATGAGGATGGGTCCATTTAATAGATGTTCCTTTGGGATGTAACCCTTGAATGTATTGTTGGGTATTAACTCTATTTCTATGCACTACACTGCAAAAATCCCATAATGAAGACATCATTTAAAACTATTAGAATATATGACATGGTCAATTCACTTGATCATTTCATATAATTATGATGTTCTATATTTGGTTATAAGGTTATAGAATATAATACTATATAAATAATGGATAACCATGAATAAAACATTGAAAATAGTGAGACAATTTCATTATGTAATTTATTATTTACCAAGATATTATAATAAATATTATTTTATATGTATTATGGTATAAAAATATGCATCCTTTATATTCCATTATTTAAATATATTGATAGAAATGGGATGAACTGTGAAATAATGAAACATTGTTATTTTGAAATTTTGATGACTAGCATAATTAGGGTTTTAATTGAGAGCTTTGTGGATGTTCATTCTCAACTAACTTGATTATTTACAATAAAAATCATTAGTTGTAACAAAAACATCCCATAAAGAACAAATAATTCATGGTTGAAATTATTATACATCATCAACATTCAACTATTACTGGATCTTCCAATCCATTAATGTTAGAACAATAGAATACCTCTTCTAAGAAATTCATATCAATCATCTAATGTTCTAAAAAACAAAACATTGTAAAGGATGTGTATTGTTATATATTTTAGATTATTACTGGTGGGTGACAAGTAATAATTCAAATTACATGGAAGATATCAATTATATGGACTAGGATCATACCTATAAAATATATTTTTTTTTAAAAAATATGCATCACACATTAAACAAAAAATTGGAAAGGGCACTCCCTTAACAGATGAAAGGGGAATAAAAAACCATTATGTTGTATGAGGAAAATTCCCCATTGTATTCAAGATACACTTTTATCTTCTACATAGTCTTTAAAATAATGTTTGACCACTCAATTATTTGTTATATAATGATTATATAAAATTATTTTGTTTTTTTAATTAGTCAACTATGAGAACATTTTATGATTAGTCTGAAATATAGAAAAAGAAATTACTAAATCTCATGGGTCTCGAAATAATAGAGATGGGAAGTGGAGAAATGAGTTCAGTTATGGGAGTGAAATTAAAAAAATACCATCTTGGATATAAATTCAAACTACCCATTTCCATGAGTATGCATGAAAGTATCCAAAAAATTACAAGAATGGTAGAAGGAAATGATTTATATATAGAAAGTTGGGGCATAACATTAATGTTTTTTGAAGGGGGGAAATAATCTGACCAAATTCATAGAATAAAAGTAGGTTTATAATTGTCAACATACTATAATTTTTTATTTCAATAATAACTAACATGGGCACTATTAAAATGGTTATTCTACTACTAGGGTTGTCAAAGATAATCCATGATAACAACTACTATGTTTTACGGAGAAATAAGAACAACATAGTCTTAAATTAACTGAGGGGGATCCTGATAATTATGTGGTGATAGGTATTCTAGTTTCTAATTCATTATAAGATAAGATATAATTTTATTTAGGTTCTATAAATTCTTCCATATCATGTATTTTTAGTAAAACTCTTCCAATCCCTCCTCAAAACAAGTATTTTGAGTTACCATTGACAATAAAAAGTGTGGAAATTATTACATCTTGAAAACATAAATCACCAAAATTTATTTACTTTTAAATAAAATTATCTATTATTCTTATAATACCAACAATATTGGTATTATATGCAATTATTATCAAGGATTTTTATCCATGTGTGGTGATTACATCAATTTTCATGAGAAGGAAATCACCCTCCATAACTAAAGATGTTGTAATATTCTATAAAAGAAAGAAATGTAGAATAAATAAATATAGGAATCCATTTCTCCTATATATATAATTCTTCCCTATTATATAATATATTTGTATTAAACAATTGGGATAAAATAAAGGATCACTCATTCCCATTTTAAGGGAATATGTTGATGTCTTGTCTGAAGAGTATCATGTCCTTCCATATAATCTATAGGTAAATTTCACTATTTATTGTGTATATAGTTCATTGAAAATATCTATGAATCCATATATAATAATCCAAATTAAATTTTAAGAACAAAAGAAGAAGCTTCAAGAGAATTATTATAATGTCTTCATGAACTCATGTTCTTCACCATTAGGAAAACCATTCCTCATTTTCACGAACGAGTTTAGGTAAATACATTTTTTAATAGATTTCGGTATGCTCAAAAAGAACATCATATAGAATAAGAATCGGTATCCGTTGATTGATTACATGTTTGATCATATATAAATTCCTAAATACATGCATAATTTTGATATTTTTTTTGGGATTTTTCTAATAAAAAGCGGGGATGGAGGATATCCCAAAAACTAATTTTCATGCATGACCCAGACAATATTAGTAAATAGTAATGAAATTTTGAATAACTTATAAAATATAAATCTTCTTGTATTTTTTGTATAGAGTCATTATAGACTGCAATGACAAATTATTCGTTTAATATATAGATTATATTCCCATATACTAAAAATTAATATAGGATCCTGAGGATAATTTTTTCATCACCCATCTAATAGTAGCTCTTACTAGGACTACCCCAAACCCGCCTCTAATAGGATAGGGTCTATAAATAAGCATCGAGTAGGAATATTCCAAAAATGGGAGGAATTTGGAAAACTACATGAACACATGCACATAAATCCAAGAACATAAATGATGAAATGTAAAAACACGAAGTATAGAAAGAATTAATAAACTATGATGCAAACCACAGTGTATGACTGTAGGAAACTGAAAGAAAAATAGGTCCATAATACAATCCCACCAAAGAACGTGTTTGAAAAAGTAAATACATAAGTTCTTAAAACACTTTCATATAAAATTGTACCTAAAGGTTAGGAGTATAATAGTTTTCTAGAGTCGTAGAGGAACACCATGTTCCCCTGACAACTCTATGAACCACATGGAACCAGTCCACCAAGGACTCCAAGAAATCGTTGATCATAATCACAATACACGAAACATATATAAAAATCTTATCTAGGGGCAAGAAAAAAATATTTAGTATGATACCCTATATCAAAAAGAGAATACCAAAAAAGAAATATACAAGGAATGCAATAACAAATATGTGGTGTGAAGTTAGCTATGAATAGGCATACATCTATAACACATACACTAATAAAATCTAGATATACTCACAACTAGACATAATATAAAGAGGTATGTCGCAACCAATCATAAACCACATGATTTTTCTCGAGGAATTGTCGTTATGGGAGAAATCACTCCACATTTCATGATGTCATTAGAGACACATACAAAGATATCCCAATAATTTGTACCCCATTAAAAGAGAGAAAAATGGCCAAATATCAGGGTATATAATGAGGTGATCTTTCCCAGAGAACACTAACAACCTAAAATATATTATCCTATAATGTAGGGGATCCTTCTTCGAGAATATATACAACCCTACTAATGAAGAATGTAATGTAGGGGATCCTTATTAGAGAGCACCGAAAACCTTCTAGATATGACCCACTAGATTGAGGACATACTCCCTGCACTCTAAGGTCATGTTATTTCTTACTAAATTCCACTAGGGGTGATAAGGTGTACATCTACTGCCACAAAAGGATACAATAATTCTTATGAGACTCATCCTCTAGAGGATACAATTTTCCAGTGATATGGATGTAATGACATACTAAACCCTAGAGTAAAGAACCAATAGAAATCATCTCCCAATATTGGACTTCACTAAAAACCCACCAATCCATCTCCAAATTAATGCCTCATCATAAAGGTACCAACACAATATATATCTCATCAAACAAACATTTTTCATGAATGTTGAGAGCATTTTAATTAAATAATTATGACCCATGTATGGGATTCATTGAACCAGCCTGACCCACTGGAACGGGTATGTCTCGGCCTGTTGTGTCGTATGACCATTGTATCTAGCATGATAGGCCCCTAGAGCGGCCTGATCCATCCTTCCCTTCCCTCTGTATGCAAGCCAATATCTTCTACCACACATGACTGACCCATCCATGTGTTCCTAGTTAACACAGTTCCACCATGGTTAGTGTGGTTCCATCGTGGTTAATGTGGATGGCCCCCACAACACCAAATTCCCATAAATAATCTACCTCCAAAAACTCCATGTGGACCCATCCGCATACGTGTCCCCTCTTTGTGGTGTCCCATGTCACCACCTATGGCCTCAATGTTTGTGGGCTCCCATGCGGTCCTTCCTTGATATTATCTACATGCTCCACCACCTTCCAACCTATCACTAGCCTATATACGATGTGCCCTACCTAGACTACCCCCCATCGGGCTGTGTGCTTCCTCCACCAGTGTTGGACCACTTTCTTCCTCATTCTTCACCTGAACTCTGCTGAAGCTACTATAGCTAGTACCACCTTATGCCTCATTAAACCACTGTCTCATGTTATTTATGTAACATCATCACTTTCCCAACTCAAAAATGTCATTGATGTGTTAAAACCTCAGTCTTGGATCATTTAACCAAAGATCGAAGGTGTAATGATCCAATATTATTTTTTATTAAAGAAAGAGTAACATAAAAATATTGGGGGAAAATATAAATGATAAATAATTCATAGTGAATGGATTGTGTAATTTTTTATGTTGTCCTCTATTCCTTTGAGTTAGAATGAATAACATAGAGGGAAATAAAATGAATCTATAAACAAAATCATGTTCAATAATCAATATTCCTAAATGATACATCCCACAATGATTATTGATTCATATATAAAACTATTCATTGGTTGGTCTGACATATTAATTTAATTTATGAACATGGAATGAATCACAAATAAGAAACATCTTACCTGTAGTTTAGATTGTTCATTGATGAAGGGAAAAGATTCTTTGTCGTTGTTTGTTGATCTCTCAATATTCAATCTATGTTTCAATCTTCAATCCTTCATCACCGTCTATATAAATTCTTACTATTTATCATAGGGAAACTCGAAGGTTATGGTGATCACCCTGGATCCTTGTAAATCCATAAAAAATGAAAAAAGGGTGTTTTTCATCTAAATAGAATATTTTTTATTAAATATTTTATTAATGATACGTCCAAAATTTAACATCCACATCTAACCCAAATTTGTTGATGTTGAGAACAACATATGGTAAAGTCTCTATTCCCATTAAAATAACACCCTATTTTTTTGATATGGATACTTGTTTAGAAATTTTCATATTTTAAAGAAAAACAACCTGAATGATTATTAAAAAATTATCATTATTCAATGACCTGTTTCGAGCACAACGAGACTCATAGTTTCACACTGTCTCGACACTTAGTCTCATAATATAAGATATTAATTTATGAAAATAATCCCATAGAAAATATAGATCATTAAATTATCCTCACCATAGGTATTTACATCCTTGAAATCCAAAACAAGGGCTAGTCAACTTAAATATGAAGGTACTGAACAACAGTCTGAACCTCCCAATCCCATGTTCTCTACTGTATATTCCTATGCTACCACTAAAATCTATATAAAAGAATCTAAAAACCACAAAGGATCCTCTCTTATTGAACCTCAATATCAACCATGTTCTCTGAAAAAGTCTCCCAAATCATAGACATGTGATAGACCATGCACACAAATCCTTAGCATAGACACATGGAAGGTATCATGCACCCAGTGAATCCTTTGGGGTAGATCTACAAGGTTTCCCACTCTTCCAACTAAAGAAAGAATATCAAAAGTGAGGATGCAACATGGATATAACATTTTTTTCAAGAATAATCAACGCAATTCCCATTGAGGTGAGACCCTAAAGAACATATGGTCTCCCTCCATAGACTCAATATGCCTTCGCCCCATAAAATAATGGTCGTCACTTTAATTTCCATACAATAGGCTACCCATTCTATTTCAAATCCATCAATGGTGATGAAAATTTTGAATACTTTGGTAAATACCTCTGATAATACCCTTCCACACCCCGTAAACTATGCACATTCGAAAGGCTTTGGGGTGGCTCACAGAAATTCACCACCCCAATATTCTCCAGATCCACCACAACTCCAACCACTATAGTGATGTTTCATAACATGTGGAACTCTAAAATATATAAATTACATTTACAAATCATCCAATAAGGGTGGTTCTCTCGGAGTGTGTCCATGACCATCCTGAAGTGCATATTGTTCTCCTCCCTGAATGCCGAGTACACAAGTATTTCATTAAGGAAGACCACCATGAACCGGTGTATGGAACGCTATAAGATCATGTTCATGAGTCCCATAAAATAGTTATAGTGTTATTCTTTCCAAACGTCGTCACTACATACTTATATTGTTTGTACCGACATCTAGATATTGTATTTATTAGATCCTCATCCCATACACAAAGATAGTGATAGGCAGATATAAGGTCATCTTCGAGAACCAAATCACTCCATTCAGATGATTGAATAACTCGATGATTGTTGGCAGTGGACACTTTTAATTCACAATCACCCGATTCAGGAACTAAACGACCACACATAACCTATATATTTGATCATCCTTCATGGTAAACAAAACTAGGTCCATCCCGGGGGAAACACTAAGTCTTAGAAATCTCTTTCTATGGTAGTCCCCCAATTGTACCCTCTTATCATGAATATATATAGAATATATTTGATATACAGCGGTAGATATCATTTCCATCATAGGATATATATCAATGAATAAGTCTACCTCCCTAATATGAGGTAATATGAGGATATCCTCATGAAATATATCCTCATACTCCTCCAAAACTACAGGGAACTTAGGAATCCAATCAACCCGATCATTGATGGTGAGGTTGGCCATCTAGTGAGTAATCTACTACACCCTTATATTAATATGTCTATCATATGCTGCATTAATTTCATTTTCTCCAAAATAAGAAAAATCGGTCCCACCCCCCATGGACACGTTTCACTAACCACATTAAGCATTCAATCAATGTATGGAATGTTGAAAACCAATCCATACTAAGAATGACATCGTAAGGCATCGAAACCACTACCAAGTGACTAAAATCGAAACACTAACATCCAAGAGTAATCTCACACATTAGAAACTATTTTATGATCATTGATCCCATTCCCATATGAATCTCTAAATGTAAGTTCGTAGTCAATATTTCAACCATAAACCCGTAATCCCCGAGTAAGTAGTGTGGAAATTTTAAAATGGATGAAACCTATTTCAATAAAAAATACATGAAGGTCGGAGAAGCTAAATATTGTATATATAACCATTACTAGATCACTAGGCTCATAAGACTCTACTACATGTAGATATCCTTGTCATTATCCACCAGATCCTTGACCCAGGTGTGGACCACATGGGTGTGGCAGTGGTAAGTCATCAAACCTCTGGCCACCTCTTACAACTCTACCTTCTCCTCTGCCACATTTTCCACCATTCAGACCATCGTGTCCACGTATCTGCCTCTACCATGTCATTCCTTTGACCATCCTCTAATCATCCATATGTTGAGTTGAAAAATCTTGATCTAGCTTACCTAGACCACTTCAAGCATAACCCCACATATCTCTAGCCTTACATGAGACACGCTAAGATCCTTGCTCAACTGACCCATCATCCTAGGGTCAGTTCTCATGTACCTGGCCTACATGGGTCCCTACGACTATCTTCGAATACCTACTGTTGAAGACTCACCTACATGGTTCCAACAGGTAGTTCTCATAGCTAGTGTCTGCTCAGCTAAAAAGCATTGATTTAGTAGAGATCACTCTAGTACACTAACATATGTATGAATTATAAGTGATATAATGAATTAAGTAATCTCTTGATGAATACCCTACCTAATGTTTTAATACCAAATGAAAAAATATCACAAAATATATGTGGGAAGCGAGAATGATTAGTAAACTTCATTGAGTAAGCTGCCACAGTATAACTTATATTCTGTAGATGCATGAGTTCTTAAATGTGCATTGATCACAATGTAGCTAGAAGAAAATTCTACATGAAGAGATGATCAATGTCTTACCATTAGATGGTCACCTCATCACATGTATAGGTAACTATGTTCTACTATGGACCTACTGATCTTTGAAAATCACATGGGGGTTGGACCACCATCTGATCGGAAGGCGTCCTTAGAAGGGGGAGGATGCATGTAACTAACTCCAACCTATCCTTAGGTACCTAGGGTTCTATCTCACCCTAAAATATATGAGGTTTCTACCTATGGAACTCATAAAATTCACCCACCCTACCTACATCCACAAACATTAACACTGGTAGTAATTGCTACAAGATGGGTTGTACTAGAAAACCTGAAAACCTTTCGAATGTGCCACCTCTAGTACAAGACCATTTATTGATGCCTTGGCTCAAGGATGATTATATTTGGGATCACACAAAAAAATTGTCTCTCACTATTTGTGTGGAGGCATACTAAAATAAAAGAATATATACCATAGTAAATAGAGTATATCTAGAGAGCTGACATAAGAAGAACATGTAACACAAATCCTGTTCCTACATGATGCATGTACCATTAATTCCATGCAACCAGTGTTTTCATGTACCAAGTCAAAAATAAGGTTTCCAATGTCTTGGTTAATGGATACATTGGTCACTGCACCATCACTTGAGTCCTTGGATAGAAATCCAAACGTGAAACACTTAACACTATTTCCCCAAACCAACCTCACATTCTCCTGGTCCATAAGTAGAACAAAAATCATATAATAGAACTCTTTCATTACCTATCCAAGAGTTTCCCTTGCATTGACTACCCCATGACCACCTCCAATAGACCAGGGGCAGGTGACTGTCATAGAGTAGGCATATCCACCAAATGGGCGTTATTTTCCAAAGAACATGTACACACACACAACACCAAAAAAATGCTGAAATGTAAACCCACTAGGTGGATACTGCATGCATACACTATGATACCAACCAAAGGGTACGATAGTAGAAAATAAGAAATTCAATTGGTCCAGCTTACAATAAACCCAAAGAACGATTCTATAAATGTAAATACAAATGTTTAGGAATATTTTTCATAGAATATCATACCTAAAGGGTAGGTATAGAATAGCCTTCTGAAGCCGTAGAGGCACACCACATCCATATGACCTTTTGAAGAACCTCCCTTTCCGAGTTCACCTAAAAATAATTCAATGCATTGATATCCTTCATAAGACATGTCTCGTTTGAGAAAATCTACTGCATTGGTGTGATAAAAAATACTCTGAAGGAAACCCCTAAACTGCAAAGAAATACAAAAATACAATATACAATATATACCATAAGATTTTAACGAAGTATTGTTCTCTCTACACGGGTTTGTGTTTATAACACATAAACCCAGTATATCTATATATACTTGTAAGCATACAATGGATAAAGAGGTAAGGCATAACCACTCATTAGACACATGATTCAGCTCGAGGCACACTCATTTAGAGATAACTCGCTCCTTAATCCATGATGGCATTGGAGACTCTAAAAAAGAGTTTCCACTAATTTGGTCTCCTCCCGAATAGAATACACCATTCCATGTTTATGTTATGCATAGAAGGTATCCTTACCAGAGAATACCAACAACCCAAAATGTATTATCCCAAAATGTAGGGTATCTTTCTTATAGAATAATAATAACCCTTTCTGATGCAACTCGTATGATATGGGATCCTTCTTAATGAAATATGAAAATCCTAAAAATATGACCCACTTGATAGAGGCATAACGCCCTATACTCAGAGGTCAATTCAGTTCCCACAAAACATTTCTAGGTGTGATAGAGGATTGCTCGAGCACTAATGATGGATACTAAAACTCAATCTAGGTCTTATCCACTAAAGGGGACAACTATCCAGTTATGTGGATGTAATGTTTTACATAACCATCACATATAGAACCAAGGGACACTCTCTACCAAAAATGGTTCATACATAAAACCCACAAATCAATCTCAAATGAACTGCCCCTTTATGATGGTCCCAACATTATAGACAACTTATCAGATATACCATCTATTTGAATGTTACATACATTTTGGTAAAATGGGACTGAACCAAGTCTGGTCCGCGTCCAACCCACTGACCCAACCAGGTCTTGTAGTCGACCCAACTTAGACTATTAGGCATCTAGAGTGACCCAGTCTGACCAACCCAACCTACAGTAAGCATCAATTCTGAAAAAAAACATTAATAAATCTGTTTTTTATTTTTTAATCATTTTTATGGTGAAGATGTTAAATGAGGCATAAAAAAAATATATTTTTTAACATAAGTATATATAATTTACGTACAAAATTTTATTCTTGTGATTTTTTATAGCAGTTATTTAATAACTGACGTTAATGATGCATCAGTGAATGTTTTTCAAGTTTGGTATCAAATAATCGACACAAAGGATGCTTTGGTGAAGGGTTTTTACATCACATATTAAATAACCGACATAATAATAGTCTATTCTTCCAGTTCTTATATAGCCGACATGTAAAACCTAAATTCCAATGGGTTTTTAGTCGGTTATTTTAAAACCAAGGTATACAATGAATCAAGATGAATGTTTTTTAAATTAGTTATTAAATAACTAACATCAAAAAACATATAACACATCAGTTAAAAACATTGATATGTAAAATAACGCTCCTAGTCATTTTTACAGCAGTTATATAATAACTATTGTAAACACATAAGAGAATTTTAATTTTAATGTTTTATATAAAATTAATGATGTAAAACTATTTTTGTTAATATTTTACGAAACCCTTCTTTTCCACTACAGAACCGGATCTGAAACAACCAAAACCAGACCATAAACTATTAGAAACAGACCAAAAATAAGCAAAACAATGAAAACATTTACACATTCACATTTAAAACATTTGAAAAATACAATATTAAAAAAAATCTTAAATCTATCCAAAAATTACTACCAAATACAAATTTATAATTATTAACATTAAAAATTACAATATTCCCAAAAAACAAACTAAAATTCAATCAAAACTGTAAAATAATTTTACTATTCCACTTGAATGTGTTTTACATAGAGTGAATTATAAGGTTGATGGTCATAAAATGGCTACAATTTAAAAAGAGTGTACCTAACTAGTATATCGAATAAAAAATGAAATATTTAGGAAATATTTATAAGGAAATATAGCATTGTCGAACTTTGTAACTATTTTGATGGAAATTATGTTATACATAAACCATAACATATAATATACATATTCGATTACACCTTATTGTTTATAAAAAATTTATTTAAATCAGTATTTCAATTCAAAATATCATTTTTATGTAATACATCCAAAATTTACTAATTATAAATTGATATTCACCTTTACTTTTACATGATTAATTTTGGAACACATTTTCATTATAGATCTTTGAAAACAAAAGCTAAACTCTGTTAGAAAATATTATGCATGAAATAAATTTAAATTTCACTATAATATAAAAAACTATTAGGAATTTTTAACATACTTATCCAATATGTTTTTTAATATTCCTTGCACAATGTCGTGGAGAGAAAATATTCAACAAGGTGTTTTCTCCCTTGGACAAAACACACAAAATATCCAATGGTCATATATATAGAAGAAAATTTAATGTTAGTAGTTATTATTATAAAAGATAAATAAATTTCTATGAGACATATGTTTCATTCCTCACAACATAAGGAAACATCTAACACGGTGTAATTATATTCTATTGAAGTCTTTGAGCAAGATAATCTACTTTTTCTTCATCATCCACTTCACGACCATCAGGTGAAATAAATGGTGGTTCCATCAAATTGTAAACACTTGTCTGCTCATTCAACTTACACACTTTATAAAGATACTTAATACAAAATAGTCATAAGTATAAACATTCAATAAATTTAATGCTGAGAATTATTTGTATTAATACATACATGAAAAAAACATGCAACACTTTGATTTCCAACTTATCTCCAGTTACAGGATCCACGATATCATTTTTCAAAATCCCCACATGTAACACCCCACCCCCACATCATTGGCTTGAGGTGGTGGTGAGGTCTTACTTGGAAATATACAATGTTCCCAAGGAGCCAAATGCTAGAAATAAATGCTGAGGGCTTCAAAAAAATATTGGGGAACAATTTTACCTTGAGACAAAACCAACCAACCAAATGATCCACTATCAACAACTACATGATACATGTCAACAAAACAACCAACACTTACATTGCCATAAGGGAACTACACTATTCCACATTACAACCAACAAACCAATAAAACCAACACAATACCAGAATACTATGCAGATGACTGAACAATAGACCCAAAAATATGCCAAGACACACTCCATTGCTCCACACCAAGCACTATGCTCCAAGAACCACAACATATTCCTAGAATCAACACGAACAACTAGAAAAGAGATTTTTTACCTCTAACTATATCCTGGAATACAACATCTGCAAAAGCACCAAAGTGCCAAAGTAGGGGATGAGTACTAATACACAGTAGGTTTTCTACAAAAAACTTCTCTACACACACCACTAGGATAAAACTATTGGCACATTTATATAAAAGAGTTTATTTAAAATAATCACAAGTGAATCTATTAAGAAAATAAAAAAACAACCTTACAAATCCATTTCACCCAAACCATGTAAACCTAGGGAAATACAAAAAATCATGTTATGAGCCAAACATGCCACACAAGGAAGCACAATCAATCATGCCATGCAATGAAGCCAATTCAACAATTTCACATTTCCACAACAAATTCCATCTATGAAAATCAACACACAACAATGCAACCATAATGGGGGGACTTCCCACCCATCCCATTCACTTTTTTTATATTGAGACTTCCCACCCACTTCCACACAACCATCAAAATCCATAACCAACCATGTAACCCACCAAGGCCACAACAATACACAACTCACCATTTCAATTACATGTCAATCTGATTCAATAAATCTAACATTTATTGAAAACACCCTTAAATATTTGTCCATACCAAAAAACATTTCAATAAAACAACCCTTTTTATTTAAAACCATTTTGTCAAGTCATCTTAATAAAACCAACAAACAACTTATTTTAAAATCACATCAAGAGAATATCTTCACAGGCCCTTTTTCCCAAAAATCCCCAAACCATCCCAAAAGGAATTTCCATCCAATTTCGCACATAAATAGCACAATTAATTTTAAGAAACACAATTTAATTGAAACCAATCCACTAGTTCCAACCAAGTGGAGTCAAGAGAGAAGCCACCTACCTTTAGGGTTCCGGTGAAATCGACCCACATGCAACTACTCCTCAAAACTAGAAAACGCACTATCGAAACCTCTATAGATCCCCTTCTCTAACATCCATAAGCCTTAAAATTAGTATCCAAGGCAACCAAAACCCTAGATAAATAAAAAACTCATGTAGAACTAGAAAACCCATTGAGATGGAGATGTAGATCTAGAGGAAAACACAAAGAAATCAAGAGAAGAGACTTACTCGGGAGAAACCACCTTAAAACCACCACGAAAAACCTTTGAATAGCTTCCAAATCGGGTTGAAGAACACCTTTTACCCTTGAGAACTGAAAAAAACGAGTGAGGATTGAGTGGGAGGAATATTGGAGATGAAAGAGGCAATTCCTAGTGAGCTTGGGTTTTAAACTGCTATTTTTAAGTGGTCAAACGGGTAGACCACACAGTTTGACAAATCGTGCGCTACTCATGGGCACGCTAATGCCTCGAGAGGAGGGGTCTATATGGTTGCTTTTCAAGGTTTGGAAAACCGTGTGTAGGCCGTGAGAAGCCTACAGTCTCCCCCTATACGTTTTTCTGATGAACCTGCACGATTTCTCCCTAAATGTGATCAAATTGTGCTCCCTAAGAAAAGGCTCCAAGCATATCCATAACCATTATAACCTCTCCCAAACTCTTCTCAACTCATCTCGTTCTCTTTAACACATAATGAAGACAAATAAACGTCTACAAACATCATACTGGTGGTGATAAATTCTCCCCACCATTGGTCTTTCCGTCCCTGGAAAGTAGTAAACCAACCTTTTGATGAAAGTGCTCGAGCCATTGCTCGACCATCTATTTCTCCCACTCCCACTCTCCTCAAGGATCTGGCCTTGCTTCCACAAAACTTGAACCAGACTAATGCTTTTAGCCCACAAGAGTTTCAATTGCCTATCCAAAACCCAAAACTGGCACATGAACCAACGAAGAATTTGGATCTAGCTCAACATAATCCCATCGAATAACATGGACCAGATCTGGCTAATATTTTTTCAACTGTGACACATGGAAGGCTCACCACACTAAACTTAGGTGGAAAATCCAAATGATAATACACCTCACCAAACCACGCAAGAATCTCAAAAGATTAAAAATACCTAGGAGATAACATTCCCTACTACCCAAACTGACGATGTCCTAACCTAGGAGAGATCCTCAAAAAAATAGGATCACTCACCTCGAATGACCACGAACGTCGACAATGATCTGAATAAAATTTCTGACTACTCTGAGTGGTCTCAATTCTCTTCCTGATTGACATGATCTTCTCCATAGTCTCCTGGACATGGCTCAGTCCAACCATCGAGGACTCACCTGTATCCACCAATCATAGTGGAGAACGACATGACCACCAAAACAACGCTTCAAATAGAGCCATATTTATGGATTCATTATAACTATTACTGTATGATAACTCATCAAATGACAAGTGCTCCTCTTATGATCCACCAAAATCCATGACAAAATCCCACAATATATCTTCCATAATTTTCAAACAACCTCTCATATTGACCATCCGTCTGAGGGTGATACACCATATTCGTAGTCATATGTGTCTCAAGGGATTACTTCAAGGATTTCCAAAAATGTTATGTAGACCTCATATCTCTATCTGATACAATCGAAACTGGAATACCATGCCTCTTTACCACCTCCCTGATATATATTTTGGATATATCCTTCACCGTTTGAGATTCCCAAAATGGAATGAAATGGGCCAACTTCGTTAGCCGATCCACTATCACCCAAAGGGAATCGTGCCTTCTGACCATTATTGGGAGACCTACAACAAAATCCCTCGCTATTTACTCCCACTTTCAAACAAGGATTTTTAATGACTACAACATTTCTGTTGGCCTCTGATGCACTACCTTGACCTGATGGAAAGTCATGTATCTCGAAACAAACTTGGCCACTCTTCTTTTCATACCAGCCCACCAGAACTGCACTTTCAACACCTTAAACATTTTTTGAATTCCAGGATGAGAATACCACCAATAATGATGATGCACCCTGAGAAGATCCTCTTGACAACCAACTGGTTCAACTATCTGATTCTGAAAACAGAAAACTGAATCCCTATTTATTTTCCAACACCCAATGGTCTCCCCACAATAGAGTTTTGACCTCATGGTCACACACTCAGAATCAAATATCTATGTTTATTTAACCAAGCCATCCAAGTCAAAAAAATCAAAAAAACTAGAAAAATACAGCTTTATCGCCCTGGTCATCACATTCTAACCGCATGTCAGTTATAACTGACATCAACTACCACTGGACCAATGCATGTTTCACCAACTGAGCATATGATTTTTTTTCTAAATGAATCCACAACTGAATATCCATTACCCGATATGTACATCAATTCAAAATCAAACATCTAGAGATATTCTATCCATATCCTTTGCCTAAAGTTCAAATCCCTTTGTGAGAAAATTTGCTTCATGCTCTCATGATCTGTATATAACGTGAATTTCTCACCGAAGATATAATGACGCCACACGTTCAAAGCATGGACCACTACTACTAATTCCAAATCATGTGATGGTAAGTTCTTCTCATGCACCCTCAACTGTCGTGAGCCATACACAACCACATGATTCCCTTGTATGAGAACGAACCCCAACCCCTATCTCGAAGCATCGCAATACACCACATACCCTTTTCTTGGTTCTGGAAAAACCATGATTGGACCTAATGCAAGGAGACCCTTTAGCTCTATGAAACACTGCTTCCACTGGTCATTCCACTAGAATGGAACATTCTTTCTTGTCGAAGATGTCATCAGTGAAGCCAAACGAGAAAAATCACAAACAAAACGTCGATAATACCCAACTATACCAAGGAAACATGGTACCTCAAACACATAATTTGGTGTTTTCCTCAAGATAACAACCTCTATCTTTTCAGGATCCACCGAAACACCCCTTTCATAAATCACATGGCCAAGAAAATAGACTTCTTGTATCTGAAATTCACACATTGACAATTTGGCATACAACCTATGATCCTTCAAGATCCTCAACATTGTCTCCAAGTGCTACTCATGATCCACCTTTGTCTTTGAATACACCAGAATGTCATCTAAAAACAACACCACAAATGAATCCATATATCTCTAAAATATCTGATTCATCAATGCCATGAATACCGCTGGAGCATTCATTATACCAAAGGTCATTAACACATATCATAATGGTCATATCTATTTTTGAAAGCTGTTTTAGGAATCTCATCCTTCCTCACCTGTAATTGATGATATCCCGACCTTAGGTCGATCTTGGAGAACCACTGGGCTCCCCTCAACTGGTCAAACTAATCATCAATTTGTGGAAGTGGATATCTATTCTTTATCGTAACTTGTTTAAGTCGATGATAATCAACACAGAGCCTCAAAGATACATCCACCTTTTTCACAAACAACACAGGTGATGCTCATAGAGACGTGCTAGGCCGCATAAACCCTTTGTTTTATAACACTTCAAGCTATACTTTAAATTCCCACAATTCAGTAGGTTCCATCCAATAAGACTAAAGTGAGGCAGGATTGTTCCCCAGAAAAATATTAGCTATAAAATCCACTTCTCTTATGGGAGGTAACCCAGAGAATTATTTTCGAAAAACATCCATGAACTTATCCACTACTTCTTGAAGAACACTCTGATCAACACCCTCTATTGATTCCAACGACAAAACCACCAAATGATTCAATAATGTGCTTGTTGCTAGTGCCAACAAACCCGTTGCACCCTTCTGTTCATTCCACTCTCATCTAAAGAGATGTCTAATGCCATCATGTGTTGAAAAAGACAATGTCCCTGCATTACAGTTGATGTGGTCCTTAAACTCCACCATCCAATCCATTCCCAGTATTAAATCATACCCATCCATCTCAAGCATTGAGAAATTCCACATTAGCTCACCCTCGCCCATAATGATACAACATGCTCTACACAAGAATGGTCGACACTCTCTTTGACCCAGAGGAGTTTAAAGTTCCAAAACCGAAGGCATAATTTATATCCTTAAACCCATCAACTTAACCACACGTGCAATAATAAAATATTGTGAGGCACCCGTATAAAACAACACTTGAATCAAGGTAGAATTTAAAAGATTAGTACCTCACAGCGTGGATGGCCCCGACTGATCTTCCACCACAACCTTCTTGGCTCCAAAAAATGCCTTGGATGCCACACTCTACTCTTTATTTCCCTATTGAGGAGTTGTGGTGTTCCGAGAATCATTATAACTGACTTTTCTCTGATGAATAATGGTATGTTTCTATCCCTGTCTCATCGAATCATATGACGTCTGCGATCCTTGAGGAGTGTCATGTGAACCTGACATTGGAGCATTCCAAAAACAGCGCTAAAGATGCCCCATCTTCTTGCAATTGTGACATGATCGAGTTTGTTCCGTACAATCCTGCTTGATGTGTTCCATAGAGCCACACTGAAAACATCCTTGTTTTCTATGGGGATTTGGTGGAAGATTCACCGATCCTACAATCAGATTATGTTCCGTACGGTATCCCTGAGAATAATTGTCCCTCCTCCTCTTGAACCCAGCGTTAGAGTTCCCACTATTCCCCATGGGAAACACCATGATTTCTCTGCCCGGAGCTCCCAACAGATCCCGCTCATTCACTGATGCTCTATTCACCATCTCTGTGTAATCACCAATACACAACACTACTATTTTTGAACAGATTTTTTTCCTTAACCATGCTTCGAAGATCCTTTTCTTCAACGACGTGCTACCCGACACCTCAGGTGAAAACTGCACTAAGCTCATAATCTTAGCTGCATATTCTGTCACAGACATATGCTCTTTTTTCAGACTAGAGAAATCAGATGTGCATTGAATTCTGATTGTATGAGGGTAGAATTATTTATTATACAATTCCTCAATGTCTTCTTATGAAATACCGTGTTCCATCCCCACTTGGACTACCAACTCCCACCACTGAAGAGCAAGGTCCTCTAGCTTATACATTGCTATCCTTACTTTTATCTCTATCGGAATTGCTGAGAATTTGAAAATTCTATTCATTCTGGACAGCCACTCCTCTACCCTTTCCGGGTCTGAATAACCCATAAAGATGGGGGGATACTGGCTTTGAAAATTATCCACATAATAAACATTATTTTTCTCTTCCACTATATTCACACTTCCCACCGCATGGAAAGCTTTCACTATGCTTTGTACTAACAACTGGTTCACCTAGGGCTCAGTTGGAACCATGTTTTCATCGGCCACTTCCATTTGGTCTCTACATAACCTACACGGTGCCATTTCTATAAATAGAAAACAAAAAACCATGATTCTCACTTATGTAGACATCATGAATTCCCATTTCACATTGCATTACACAACACTATCACAACGAGCCTTTCTACCTTTCCCCCATTTCCATGTTTCACTGTTTCTGAAAATCATACCATTTTCAAAATACAAAATTTATTCACATTACAATTTCACACTTTTGAAAAACCATTTCTCAATTTATCCCATAAATCATCATGCCCAATTAAATATGCATCCTAGATGGAAGTCATTTCTACTATATATTCCACGCACATCTCATTGGTTACAGCCACGACAATGAGAATCCATTGCCTATAAGTTTCTCCAAAACACTTATGTACCCAACATCCTAGTAACTTGAAGTTCACCATAAAAGGGTTAGCTACATCCTTTGATGCTATATATTCCAAGTTCCGACATTCCTATGCCTTTCTACCATCTCGAATCAAGGAATATTCCACAACAAATTTCAACTCCAAATCCGAGAATCAACTCCAAAGGACGGAACAATATGATACCATTTATAACACCCACCCCTACCTCATTCGCTTGAGGAGGTGGTAAGGGATTACATGGCCTTAAGTGACATTCCCAAGGCACTAAAGGCTGTTAATAAATGCCAAGGGCTTCACGAAATGATTGGGGAACAATTTTACCTTGAGGATAAACCAACCAACCCAATGATCCACTATCAAAAACTACATGATTCATATCAACAAAACAACCAACTCTTACATTACCAAAAGTGAACTACACTATTATACAATACAACCCACAAACCAATAAAAATGACTCAATATCAGAGTACTATGTGGAAGACTGAAAAAAAAGACTCAAAAATAAGCCAAGACATGCTCTGTGGCTCCACACCAAGATCCATGCTCCAAGGACCACCACATATCCCTAGAATCAACATGAACCACTAGCAATGAGATGTTTTACATTTACCTGTGTCTCGGAATACGACATATGAAAAAGCACCAATGTTCCAATGCTTGTGGTGAGTACTATTACTCAGTAGGTTTTCCATAATTGACTTCCATACACACGCCACTAGGATTAAACCATTAGAAATTTATATAAAACATTCTATATAAAATAATCACAAGTTCATCCATTACCATAAGCCAAATACACTCTTACCAAGCCATTTCACCCACACCAAGTAAACATAGGGAAAGCCAAACAATCATGCCATGAGACAAACATGCCACACATGGAAGCTCGATCAACCATTCCATACAAGGAATCCAATTCCACCATTTCAAATTTCCACAAAAAATTACATCTATTCAAATCAACACATAACAAAGCAACTATAACAGTGGGACTTCCCGCCCAACTGGTTCACCCCATCTTCAACTAGCAGGACTTCCTGCCAAATACCTGACAACACAAAATGGTGGGACTTCCCACCCATCCTGATTACTTTTTTTATAGTGAGACTTCCCGCCCACTTCCACACAACCATCAGAAGACATAACCAACCATGTAACCCACCATGGCCACAAAAATACAATATTCACCATTTCTATTACATGTCAATCTGCTTCAATAAATAAAACATTTATTGAAAAAAAACATCAATCATTTGCCATACCAAATCACATTTCAATAAAACAACCCTTTTACTAAAAACCATTTTTGAAAATCATCTTAATCAAACCAAAAAAACTACTTATTTTAAAATGAATTTTTAAAATCACTTCAAGAGCATTTCACCACAAGCCCTTTTTCCCATTAATTCCCAAACCATTCCCAAATGGATTTCCATCCAATTTCACACATCAACAACCCAATTATTTTTAATCAAAAAAAAATTAATTGTAACCAAAAAAGTAGTTCTAACCAAGTGGAGTCGAGAGAGAATCCACCTACCTTTAGGGTTCTGGTGAAATCATCCCACAAGCAACTATACCTCAAAATCGGAAAATGCACCACTGAAACCACTATAGATCCCCTTCCCTAACATCTATAAGACATAAAATTGGCATCCAAGGAAACCACTACCCTAGATTTACTCACAATGGGTGTAGATATTGAAAACCGAAAGAAAAAGATATGTTGATCTAGAGGAAAACACAATGAAACCATAAAGAGAGACTTACCTGAGAGAAACCACCTTCAAACCACCACAAAACCCCATTGAATCGCTACGAAAATGGGTGGGATAACACCTATTACCATTGAGAACCGAAAAACCTGAGTGAGGCTCGAGAGGGACGGAAATTGGAGTGGAAGGAATCAATTCTGCGTGATCCTGGGTATTATAACCCTATTTTTAAGTGGTTGCACGGTTAACCCGCACAGTTTGAAAAACTATGCGCTAACTATGCGCATGCTAATAA
The DNA here is from genome assembly GCA_963277665.1 of Viscum album. Lineage (NCBI taxonomy): Eukaryota > Viridiplantae > Streptophyta > Magnoliopsida > Santalales > Viscaceae > Viscum > Viscum album. The sequence goes on from OY728167.1 coordinate 949,519,642, forward strand.
CTCGATAGGAGGGGTCTGGATGGTTTCCTTGAACGATTTGGAAAACTATGAACAGGCCGTGTAAAGCCTGCTATCTCCCCTATACAGTTTCCTAGATAACCAGCAGATTTTCTCCCAAACGGTGCTCAAACCGTTCTCCCTAAGAAAAGCCTCTAAACTTATCCAAAACCATTCCAAACTCTCCCAACATCTTCTCATATCATCCCATTCAACTTAACACATAAATAAGCATACCAAAAGTCTACATACCTCAAACTAGGGGTGCTACACCACATCTATTGAACTCTAACAAAAATTAGTTTCCATTATATTTTTATAATTACCCTCCAATAAAATTGAATTCCCTGACAATCAATCAAGATGACTAGAATCTAAAGTTGATGTCAAAGTGGTTTTCCATTATTATTGACTATATATTATTTCTTTTCCTTTAAATAATGTCAATGAATAAATATATAATTATGTTAACTTTAAAATGTTAAAATAAAATAAATACAAAGAAAATGTAAAATATATAACATACACATACCTCTATAGTAATTGGTTGATGATGTCTAGATGTAAACACTAAAAATTGGTTGATAATTTGTCCAAATTTTATCACCTCATCTATAGGTAATGGTACACTATATGATATATCATTATTATCATTTATAATGAACCTATGTTGTTCTTCCATTAACTATTGATGATAATCTGTATCTTTTATATAAAATATAATCACATATGAAACTATATGGTAGTGAGAATCATCAATAGAAAAATCATAATAAATAGGAATCTGCAGAAGAGGGGTGTATGAGTATGATAAAAAATGGGGTCTAAATACAGAGGTGGACGATAAATAATGGTTTTATTAGTAAGAGGTTGAAGATAAATAATAGGGTTTTAGGTGGAGGGGTGGAGTGGGAGGTGCTAGCGGTGGTGGAGTAGGAGATGCATTCTAAAATAATCTTTGAATATCTACATACATAGAATGTACTAATGGTCTGTTATTTTCCGTCGTCGTCACATTAATATGGTGAACATCAGTGTCCAAATATTATTTTATTATATAAACCCTCAATGGAAGAATCTGAAGAACATGGAAACACTTCTCTTATTGATACATCTTTCAAGTATCCCCATACACATCTTAGGTGTTCAGGATTTCCCAATGCAGCAGATAAGATTTCAGGCCTTCCATCAGCTTTAAATTCTAAATGTGGTATCTTATCCTCAATTAAATCTTCTATTAATTTTTTGATAATCTAAAGAATGATTTAATGTAACTAATGAATTGAATTGACATAAATAAAGAAAATAAAAAATTGATAATCATAAATTAAGAATAGAAGCACAACATAGGGTCATTATACATGAGGGTATATGTTTCTGGATTGGATCTCATGATGAGATCCCATTAATTTTTATATATTGAAACTAATAAATCATTATTAGTTCATCAAAAAATCATAAAAATATGAAAAATACTAAAATATTACAGTGCACCTACCAAACATGATACATGACTTCAACATTAGAAAATTTCTATCCATAAGTCATCATCTATAAAAGGATATATAGTACATGGATTTTCTTATTTCATGTCCCCAAAAAAATTAGATGTGAGGGTTGATTTGAAATCCATACATCTCCTATCATCCATAGATAAACATTTATTATTTTCTCCTCAAGTGTTAGGTATATCAAATCTTATCTAATAAAGAAGAGGGAAAACATATTTACAAAAAAAAAATTTCTAGATTATTTAATCAATAGTAAATGATCTTACCAAAATGGTGTCCCACAACTGAGCTATTGTTTTATTTCAACACTTCTCCAATTATTAAAGAAATTTATTACATTAATATTTCCTTGAGATGATAATCAAATAATAAACTGTTTTGAATTAGGACCTATTAGAAAATCATTCTCATTAATGTTTTCAACTATCCTAGTGTCCTGGATACGATCATGTGATAATTTTTTTAATGTGTAATACCACGTTTATAAACCCTCGAACTCTTCATTGATAATTGGGGGAGCACATGAAAATTATTGGGTAAAATCAAGAGAAGAATGTTGATGTTCCTCCCTAGATGTATGATCATAATGATCATTGCCATAAGTTTTTGTATAAAAAACAATAGATCATTCATTATTATTCAAACTAAAAAACAACCATTCGGTACAAAAAAAAATTCACATATTACAATACTAATGAAAAACAAATGATGAACCACAAAAGTAAACTAAAATAAAACACATTATTATTCATATATATTATATTTAACTAAAATGATAACAATAATAATTATAGATGATATTTCATATAAATGAATGAAAACAAATCCAAAATTTGCGTAGGAATAATAAATATTGTCTAACCTAATATATCTATTTTTTACACAGAAAAAATATTTTTTAATATATATATCTAAAATAATTGCCATTCAACAAGATGAAATAATATATATATTACATAATGGTAATCATTGTAAAATAAAAAAAACTAAAATAAAATAAACAAATATTCCTACTTATTAAATTTAATATGTGTTTTAATAAAGAAAATAAATACAATATCTAATATTTTTTGAAATAAATAAAATTAAACTAGAAATAAACTTATGTTACTTGTAATATTATAAATGTTATAATGGATTTTTTTCTTAAATTATTTCATCATGTTCATTTATTGGGGAATAAACCACATCTTAAACATACTCATCATTATTATCTGTTAATAATTCCATGGATGTTGGGATCTCACATAAATCAGGATATTCATCAAGTAGATAATCACCAACACATTGTTTATTTTCATGTAAAATAATAGAACACTTCAAGTCGGATTGATCAAGAACATAGAAAATTTGTTTTCCATGGCTTTCCTTTATAAATAAAATAAGCGTTGTATTCTAATCTATTCATATTAACTGGTGTACTTCAAAATTCTTCATGTCTAACACTATTGTTACAGATAAACCATTTAAAGGTAAACATAGGAACTTTAATATTAATTTAATCAACCTCCCATATTTATTCAATGACTCCATTATATAAACATGTAGAAGAAATTGGGCTTTTTTCTCTATACCCTGAAAAAATGCATTGCTTATATGAACACCAATACGCGACTATTCTAAAATGCAATTCATTGACCTAAAAATTCATATGAAATGTATAGCCAATAATGTCATACCCACACCATGTTATAAAATTTAAGCATGGAGCATCGAATAACCATGTTAATGTATCTAAGTCATCTGATCTACCATTAAGTGTATTTTTAAACCATGGAAAAAAAAATTTTATGCTCATTCAATATCCATTTTTCATTCTTTTCTGAATGACATTATTTTAACTCATTAATATGCAATGTTATATATGGTTGAGCATCATCTGTGTTATTCAGGATTTATAAATGTACATAATCATATGTTCTCTTGTAAATGATTTTACTTTTAATCCATGAATCTCATTTCCTGCATTATTAACTCATTTATGGAAAAATATAGGCAAACTAATGTGCTCCACCACAGACAAGTAGCTCCCAAAAACTCTTCAACCTCCTTAATAATACACATTTCATCAATGGAAGATTCAGGTTGATATGAACTAATAATGTACCCCTTTAATATATTTATATACCATTAAAAATGATACATCCAACATATATATACATGTCCACAAAGAATTATTTCTAGAACAACATGAATAATATTGTTCACTATTAATTCAAAAAAATATAGAGGAAAATACATTTCCAATTAAAAAAATATAAATATTTCTTAATAAAATTTTCACACATATCCTTCACCACAAGAATTAAATCACTATTATGTTTCACATTATGATATCTCCAATTTGGTAGCTCAAAAATTATTGATTGTTTCTTTCAAATATGTCTATAATTACCAGATTTAAGTGCATTTTCCAATGTTACAACATGGGTTTTCACCATATCAAAATAATAATCAATGGATAATGTTCTTTGAAGAATATCAAATTATTGTGATCCATTTAATTCCTTTTTAAATCTTCAATAAGATTGATCCATATAAAAAACTAGATGCCCCATGTATAATGTTTTCCTCCCATGATGCAATTCACAATATAAAGTCTTTTTTTTTCAAATTGGACACACTATAAGACCCTTAATAATGTATCGAGACATGTTTCAATATGTTGGGAATTCATTTATAGTTAACATAATCATTGCATGCATTTGAAAGTATTTCATTTTATTAACATAAAACATTGTATCACCATCCTACCATAAGAGTTTCATGTCATAACGTAATGGTGAAAATGAAAAATTAATATCATTCTTGGATTTCTTTGGTCCAAAGATAATTAAACTCAATATGATATATTTACAATCCATACAAAATTTAGGAGATAGGTTGTAAATTACAAATAAAATTGGCCATGAACTATTTGTGCTACTGAGGATTCGATAAGGATTCATTTCATAATTACACATCCCATGTTTGAGAATTATAACTTCATTTCCTAATGTAGTATACAAATCATAAATGTTCTTCCAATGTATAAAATCTAATGGCTGACATATTTTTCCATCACATATCATTTACTTAAAATACCATCATAAAATTTTTCATCATGTTAATTAGAAAATAAATGATCCAATATAGGAATTATGTGATGATTAGAAAATTCTTTTGTAGGGATCTATTTAATCTCTACATCATCCTGTGATTTTTCATTGAAATTATACCATGAGGTCCCACATTTAGTATACTCTGACAGAAATACATATTCATTCCTAAATCTCACATAGTTCTTTATAGATGAATTTATTTTCTTCTATTCAAATCCCATTAGGAATAATATTTCATTGGACTTATAATGTGATTATAAATGATCATTATCTTTATAAATAATTTTTTTCAACAATTTTATAATCCATGTAAAACTCTAGTCACTCATTTCATGCTTAGCCTTTAGTTTAATCAATATTAACATTGAAGATAAAATCATAATATCCATACAACCATTATATAAATAGTTTTAAGCATCGCTATATAGTCGCTAAATTTTCAGTTCATTATCAATTTTTTTTGCTTGAATTTCAGAAATAATTTATTAATTTTTATCAGGGTTTCCCTCTCACAAAGCATCATCCTTAATAGATATAAATTCATCCAAGTTTACCAACATGAAATACATGGGATGTAACTCAGATTAAAACCATGAAAAATTAAATGTTGTTTCATCTCTCTACTTTTTAAATTCTTAATATTTAAACATTTCATTCATGAACTAAAAAATGTGTTGTTGTTTGGAACATTTTGCTTTGCAATTTCCAAAAAAAACATTTAAAACCACCTCATATTCATCAATAATTACATGTTCCATAATCCAACTTAGATTCAATATTAACTATTATAAATATTAAAATTTTACATCTTGTTAAGATAAGGCAATTTAATATTTATACAACATATGTCATAATATGAATGTGACACAATTTTGAAATATAAAACTAAGATATGCATATTTGTAAAATATTATTACAAATCCTAATCAATAATGGAATATATGTTCAAATATAAATTATAAATAATTAAAATATATGCATGAAAAATTAATTTTAAAAAGGAAATATAGTTTGATAAACCATTTATATATATATATCTAAAATATCCTAAACTTTTAAAGAACCATATTTATTTAATAAAAAACATATATATTGTTAATTGAAAATTATAATGATATTGTTTTTGAGAAATAAGATATAAAATCACTAAACTAAAAAAACACCATCCACTACTTTGTTGTATTATTAACCCATCACGACTTGAATTTTTTTACTTATTTTTTTATCCTAATTATCCAATAAATTTTCCAAACAAGTATTAGGGTTGTATTTAATTAAAATATTTTATTTATTTATTCTAGTTTGTATGGTCAAATTTATGGGTATTAAAATTTTTATTGAGTTCGTGGTGGAAAAGTGTATTATTGAAAAAGGATTTATGTACATGCCATGTATAGAATGTAGATTGTCTTTAAAAGTTTAGGAAAATATCCTATAAGCATAAGAAATTATTATGACATCATTAACAATATGTACATGTGTCTTCTAGCATCCCAATGATCATCTCCTCCATTTATAACACAATTGGATAAATAAAAAATTTAGATTGGGTGACATGGTGTTCATATCTAAATGAAAATAATTATTTAATTATATCTCCCTAAAAAAATCTTTTGAAATAAGTTAAGTAACTAATGTGAAAACATCATTGAATAGAAATTATAGGATACCAATGATAAAACAATATCAGGAAGCTAAACACCCATTAAAGAATAATAGTGAAATACATGATGAATGAAATTGAAAACCACAGATTCATGGCATCCAAAAATGACAAATGACTTATATCATGATGGCTGGGTGGGATCTTGGACATGGGACCAACAAGGGATAAAAAACTATATTCATTAGAGTCATTATTTGACTCTTTTTGATTATTACCTATATTAATTTTTGTACATAATTTAGTTGCATTAATATTTTCATCCCATTATATGATTTTTTTATATTGATTTATTCCCCTTTTACATTCTCATCATTGGATTCTTATTATCTTTGTTACATTATTTTACTTATTCACATAACTCTTATAGTATATTTCTGCTATAATTCAAACACTTTACAATAATTTATTTTCTATAGACTATATTCCTTTCACCTTCATTATTATTCAACACACTTTTTCTTATGTGGAGGATAACCTAAGGTCACATAGTCAAACGACCAGGTCAAATGATGGTGCACTAGGTTAGGGACAATACATGAATTACATTCATATTTTTAATAATTATAATATTCGCAACTACACAAACCTCTTAGATATAGATATATACTCTAATTAAATCCACCATCAATCCCTACTTTCAAATCTTATAAGAAACCCAAATAACATCTCTTACTTGATGATCTATAATTGACTATTTTCATCCAAATGAGGTAGCATTAACCCCTCTATTCACCTTAAACATCTCTATAACCACCCAAAAAAATAGAAACCACTATAATGATTGGAAATAGTGTAAATCCATAATCTATTCTATTGTATATTAAATTGGGAAATATTAAATATTTTTTTCAATTTATAGGTTAATCTAATAAAATACAAATAGTGAAAATGAAATCCCAAAACAAGATTTAGGGAATCTGTATATTATGTGTATCCACTAATGATCAATGATTAAGAAATATCACTAGAAAAAAATGGGGTAAGGGAAGCGCTACACATTTATAAATGATTTTTAATAGCACTGATAAAGGGTAATATACAAAAAAAAAAATTTAACATATATTAATATATAAAGCTATAAATCTATTTATATTAATATAAATATAATATTTATTTTTTAAATATGTTTTAGAAATGATGAATGGAAATCAAATATGAATGTATATGATATTTACTAAAAGAACATATAAAATAATTTAACAAATATGTTTAATTAATAATTAGGTAATTTTTATCCACCAATAGTCCTGTAATAACACTTTGAGTATAAAAAATAAGAAAAAATAAATAAATGATAAAAAATATGTTGAAAACACAACTCAAACATCAAACGGTCATAAATTTTGATCCAAGAATCCATTTGAGCTCTACATTATATCAAATCGAAGCCTGTGACGATCTATACAGTATTGTGGATGGGGGTAACTCGTCCAAGGTTTTTTAGAGGATCAAAAAGGAATAGATGGCCTTCAAAACTGAATGTTTAGTTGGGGTACCTCAATTGTTTACTATTCATACAAATATAACTTCAAATATCGATGTCTGATAAATGTGTTCCATATATCATATCAAAGACCGTTTCATTTTATTCGATTTGACTGATTTTGGAGCTGAAATGGACTCCTGGATAAGAAGTTATTGTTGTTTTAACATTCAAACGCCTCTAACATCTGATCCAGATGTCCGTTTTTCTTGTACCACATATTATATCGAATATCATTTCATGTTTTTCGATTTCACTGGTTTTGGAGTTGAAGCAGACTTCTGGATTAGAATTTATACTTGTTTTAACATTCTCGATGACTTTTCACATCGACATTTCTATGTATTCCTTCATAACTATATATATATATATATGTGTGTTTGTGTGTGTGTGTTCTTGTGTGTGTTGTATATATGTATGTATTTATTTAATTATTTATAAACACATGAAAAAATAGATATTCTACAAATGTATTTTATATTTATCTTATAAATATATATATTAATATACAAATAAAAATATGGATAAAAAATTATAATAATATATATATATATATATTAATAAACGAATATATATATATATTAATATAACTAAATAATTTATACTAATATGGATTTGTATTAACATAAGAATACATATAACTATATATATATATAACTTGATATATCATTAAAGGGATAACAAACCAAAATGGCTAAGTGGTAAATTTGCAACGCGCAAGGGGGGAGGTACTGTGTTCAAATTCCAGTGGCAGTAGGGTCACACGGGTGAAGCAAAGCGGGGTGAAGTGTGCAGGTAGAGGGGGGCGTAGGCATAGTGAAGCGGGGTGCAGCGTGCGAACCTCCCACGAAATATATTTTTTTAATATTTTTTTCTATTTTTTGACATTTATTAGCACTATTTTGATATCACCGATAAAACACCCCTTTTATAAGAACTTTTTTAGCACTGATAAAAGGGACCCCCCCCCCCCTTTATTAGTTCCGCACTTTACAGTGCCCATAAAATCACTGATAAAGAGGTTTTTTTAGCGCTGATAAAAGAGACTAATGTAGTAGTTTATTCGGATACAAAAATACTATCAATTGGAAATAGTGAATTACATGTTGGAATTGAAAATTGATATTTATATTATCCATGAAAACCAAAATTAAAGAAGGTTAAGATTAATTTAGAGTTACATGTCGATCTGATATATCTGCTGATGAAAAACACAATGAACAATGCTTTCAAAACAAGTTCATATGCCATGATATTGATTATTCTGAGGTAGGGTTTCCATGAAAGAGAGACAGATTCATTATTTCCCAAAATAAATACAGCGGAATAACATGAAACGTGACTTCCTGAAATTCTTCAATGATTTATCATGTCAGTTATTTTATAACCGAGGTGATAAATGTATTTTTTTCATTTATCAGGTCGGTTGTTTTCTAACTAATGTGGTAAAATGATATATAACTTTGGTTATTATATAAAAGACGTGCTAAAGAAATGTTTTTTACCTTATCAAATATGTTCTATAATAATGGACACAATAAACTTTCTTTATCACTTCGGTTATAATGTAAATAATGTGATAAATCAATATGTTGGTCTTTACAAGTCATTTATTTATAATCGATGATAAAAATGGGACGTGGTAAATATTCTTTGTACTAGTGATGGATACACCACTTCTCCCACATGTGGCGGCCCAGTGACGTGCACTCGGTTATTGTGGATGACCACCAGGTCCCCAACCTCCCATGAACCTTCCGTTCATGTGGGTTCTTTGTGGACCTAGCCATGTATGCGCCCCCTACACTGTGTCCCAAGTTTCCGCCCAAAGCCTCCACTGATATGGGTTTACACGCAGTCCCTCATAGACTGTGGCCACACGTTCCACCTCCATCCACCCCACTAGAGTCTGGTCTTCCTCATGCTTCACATGGCATGGACCCCTATTGGGATGTCTGTCACTTCCACCGCTACTGTCCTGGTTTACACCTCACACTCCGCCTGAACCCCTCTGGAGCTAATGTTATGGGTTCCACCTACTGCCACCATAAACTGATACCCCAGTTGATTCATGATGTGCCTTCTCTGTCACACCATCATGATGTCATTGTGGTGTCAGATCCATGTTATTATATTGTTTCTCAATTTATTAATGGTGAAACGATCCTATGTTCAAAATTCACACTGAATGAGGAACTCAAAATTATTTGGGAAAATATATAAATGTATATGAACATCTAAATAACATATCTTGGTATTTTTCATTTTGTCATCGATCTGTTCATGTCAGATTGAAGAATGAAAAGGAAAATAATATGAATCACTAAAATTAATCATCCTTGATAATAAACCTATATAAATTATCTATCCCGTAAGAATGATTGAACTGCAGATGATCATATTCTTGGGATGGTCCATGTACTTCATTGAATTTAAGAACAAGGAATGACTCATTAATTACAAGACCTTACATAGAGTTTGAATCAGTCATTGATGAAGTGATATTTTTTGTTTTCATCATTCGTCGATCCATTGATCTTCGGTCAAAGTTCTTTTCTCAAATCTAATGTCACTATCGAGAGATCCTCTTTCTCATTGTCTTAAGGAATCAATAGGGTAAAGGTGATAACCATGGATCCCTAAAAACCCTAATGAAAAGAAAAAGAGAGTATTCACATCTAAATGAAATATTATTATTTAATTTTTTATTACAGATACATCCAAAATCCAACATTCATGTCCGGATCATGTTGGTCGATGATAGGCCTTGCCTAATGTATTGTTGTTGTTCCAAATGCAATGTGACCCTAGTATTTTTGATTCGGGAACCCATTTAAATTTTACATTGATTTTAATTAAATACAGCATGCATGATTTATTTAAAACATAACATTATTCAATGACTTTTTCTAGGCCCACCGGGCCTCGAAATAACATGTTGTCTAGGCACATGGTCTCTTAATTTTCCCAATTAATTTATAAAAATAAAATTTTCTTAAAATCTAGGTCTTTAAAAATTTGAATAATATGAATAAAACATAAACATATGAGAAGTTATAAGAAATGTATATTCAATTTTATTTTCAAATGGAAAATAGAAAATTATTTGTTAATTATATCCTAAAAAATATATATCAGTTGATTATTAAATGTGAGTTACTCATAACATTTGAAATGGACCCATTCTGAGATTAAACTAAGATGGGGGGTGAATCTGGATTTCAATGTATTATCCAACTAAATAATATATCCCAAAAAAATTTCCCCTAACTGGAATAATGTTGACTTCTCACCCATGAAGATCAACATTTAAACTATTAAACCAAATAAACATCATGATTCAAATTCTTTTTGTGTGTACATACACAATGTAAATAGGTAAACCATAATTTACTAAGTTATCCCTTACTAGGATATATCCATAAAGATTTAACAAAAGTTGTACCTTCAACAAAATGTATATAAACACCTCTAATAATATCTTTGTTTATATCTTTTATAATTGATTATGTCAGGTCCCCATCTTCCCTAGCTTATTGACTAAAAAATTTTATGATCAACTCATTATCTCCCAAGACTCACTATAGGCTCAACTCTTCTTGACATTATGCATTTAATAACTAATATAAGAGGTATCCCCACATAGATTAAAAAAATAGGTCCCTATATTAACATAGAAGTCTTTTTCAAATCTGGATATATACATTCTTATTATCCCACTAGGATACTACCAATGCTAATAATCACAATTACAGTAACATCTTCTTTAAATTCCATAACAAAACTAGAATTAAATTCTCATGGTTTCATAGATTTTAATAAAAAAAAATTGGATGTGTCTTTTAGGGTTCTAATATCATTATTCAATATAGTATTTATCCCAATACAATTCAACCACATAGATATTTTATTATTCATTATTTTTTGGGGGTATATATCTTCTCATGTGTTATTCTATGTGTTAATCTTTCATCCATAAATAGGGCGTCCATGATCCCATCAATAAGAAACCAATATTAAACATTATTGATCTTAAATATGTCCCATAACAAGAAAATATATTTTTCTATCATTTTCTCATAATTTGATTCCATGTATCTACATCGTGGACATCATATTTCTAGTAGAACTAAAATAAATTCTCAAATTAATCCATGATCATAAATGGTACAAATAACTATAGATAATGTATTAGAACATAATATAAAACAATGAAACATTATTTTTAATCAGTAAACATAAAAATAATTAATTGTATAATTTATTTCTCTAGAAATATTTCTGAATCATTCTGCAAACAGTTTGCATGTCATGATCTATAGCCTCTTGAGAAATCAATTGTCTCTTTAACTCTATAATAGAAAAAACCACGTTTATGGCCACTTAAAATATCTCATAGATGAATTTTGTCTATTTTAAAAACCATTAATTATATTTACAATAGAATTGTTTGTCCCATGTCGGTCTACTTAAAATACAGGACTTCAATATAGAAATAAAACATCATCGTAGATTTTTTCTTAAGTGATTGTGAAAAATATGTTTCTATTTTCCCTTCATCAGGCCCTTTAACATGAATTAGTTATCGATCATACAATCCATGTTATATTGAAACACCATTTGTAAATCAAAACAATTTTATCCATAGTCATCATTATTCAACATTAATCATTTCATGTATGGAGGATAGAAATCTATAATGGGGACTTCTATTTAATGTACCCTTTCTAGTTATTCTTCATTGTTAAATTCATTAATATCATGCCTTGTGCCATGGGTGTGGTCACACCTTTTCTATTAAACACCATTACCATAGCCACATATAATGATGTTGTTCTTAGCATGTTCAGAAACCTCAACAAACTGTTCCTTGGGAAAATTCATGGTCCCTATCTTCATTCTCAATGATTGTTTCATTATTATTTATACCTTATCTTTACCATGTTTCCTAATTGGGAAATAAAAATTCACTTCTATATTTCCAATAAAATTACATCCACTAGACCAATCACCTCTTTAATAAAAATTCCTACCTAAAAAACAGTTATCCATGTTTTTATTAATGCAATATAGTTTAACTATAAGGATCATAAAAAGTATATGGTATTAACTGATCACGTAGGTCATCTATTAAATTTGTTTTTTATAATTCTACTATAAAAAATAAATCATGCTTTAGTGAGATTGAAACACACATCATTACATCAACCATGACTAAAATTGTGTTAGAAAAATAAAAAATACACCCATTAGGATTAATAAAAACATTATGTTTTTATTTTTGTAAGAAATTAATAAATCTCTATCAATAACTTATATTATCCATTTTTTATATATCTTCACCATCATCAGATGTATTCCCCCTATTATATTCAATGAAATAAAAAGTTTTATTTTAATAAGAATGGTATTTCTAAACACCCACCTTCACATGTGTTAATGAAAATTACTTATGTATCCTCTTTTATGAATGTAACAATTTGAACTATAGAGATTCTCATACATTCTTTATGAGGGGTATCATCTACGAGAATTATAATCATTATCGTTGGAATAAGCTCTATGAATATTTCAACTCCCTAAAGTCTTCATCATATAATAGGGATTCATAATCGTATTTAAATTCCCAATGAGAAGGGATGGACTTTCCCATCTTATGTTGTAACCCCCTTTGATAGAATCCACATTCCTATTACATTTTATCAATTGATTCATTGAGTGAATTTACCATTTCAAACTTAGTATTTAAATCAATTAAATAAGACATATGATCCATAACATTGTGATTTAAAATACAGTTCTTATAGAAAATATTATGGATTTCAATGTAACTCGTGAATACTAGTGAAATACTCAATATTGATTTTTTTTCACATTATAAAAAATCCTATGAATTCAAACACACTATACACCAAAGAATTAGTGTAAATATTTATGGAACTTTTTGTGGGAATACTTACACTTTATGAGGTAATAAATACCACATCTTAAAACACTAAAAAATTAAATGATTTATAAAACATGATTTTATGTTCATCAAAAACATATAATATTTTTAATATGGTATGGTGGTATTTATGGTTCATCGCAACTCCCATTGAGTTATTATATATTGGGACAAATTTTTCTTGCTCAATTTTGGGTCAATTGTTATGTGAAAAACTCTACTGACAAGAAATAATTCGGATATCATAAAAATAGATATTGATACAAAATACCAAAAAAATTAGTTAGATAAGAAATATAAGAAATTTATTTTTGTTCTCGTTTATACTTCCCGTTTTTTCCTAATTTGTCTTGAAACCAAACAAATTAGTAGAAAATCATGTATTATTTTCTTCTCCCATCACATGGTATTTTAGTGAATAATCATTAATTTCATTTTATCTCCAACATAACATTAAATTACATCACTAAAATTTATAAAAAAATATTCTTATTTGTAGAGAATTACCATAATGTTCGTCATGTTTAGCAATATTGAAGGTTAATAACAAACAACTCATCAACATCCATATTTCTGTTTCACTTCATCTTCTTTTGGGAATGATATTAAATTATAATGTCATATTTTTTAATCAACATCTATAGAAATATAAAAAATTTCCATTTTAATCGATATTCCATATAAAAATAATCATACAAACAAAATAACACATATTTATCCATTTTATCATTACGTGGCTTGGGATTTGTAAAAATTTTGGAATTGATCAACCATAAATAGTTACCATATTGTTTTTCATCATCTTTTGTAATAAACTATATTTTTATTCCATAATTTTAATATTTATTTTTATTTTGATGTTAATAAAATAATATTATACGTTGATTGTCTTAATTTACATAATTATGTACAATTTCTTTGTTAAATTAAGCATCACATTCTTTTCCACCTTATTCACAGATAAAACAACTTATTTTTATTTATTCATCATTTTAATTCACAGATTAATTCAATGTTATTATAGTGATATAGAATTTTCTGCCTCCTACATGTGTATTTTGACTCTCATATTTATACTATAAAACATTTAATTGAATTTCAATATTTGTATTAATTATTCCATTATAGGTAATCTCCATATACATATAAGGATTGTATTATTTCTTTGTAGATTATTTTCCATCTGATGAATTCCTACAATAGAAACACCTTGTCGTTGAAATGGGGATATGAAAAATAAATAATATAATTAAATTATTATACCCAATTTAGTCTCTCACTTATTTATACATTGGTACTAAACATGATCATATTAAATTTTTTGACTTGTTTGCTTGAAAATAACAACAATATTTTTCAAATTCTTCCACAATAGATAAACCTTTATTATTTTATCATATATTGAACCACACTTCAAAAAATTAAATTTAAGAAGTATTTTATTAAAAATTTCATATTTAGTATTCTATAAATTTATAGACATGTATTTGATTCTTTTTTATTGATCCTCATCATATCATTTTTGGTGTTCACACTCTTCTAATGGTATCTTATAATTATTTCATATTATCATGGGTTATCATTCATATTATTTAAATATATGATGAAATCCCTAAAATATCATTATTTATATATAGATCATTATCATTTTGAAAAAAAATCAAGACCTAAAATCTCATTATGTTCCAATTAATTTTATGAATTATTATGACAGTTCTCCAATAACATTTCTTTTTATTTCATTTTAATTCACATTAATTGAATGGTATAATTTAGACGAACATATTTATTATTCAATTTATGATTTTATTGGGAAGAGTAATCAGTAATGAATAGTAAAATCTATGCACCATAATAAATAAATCAAATATTTTTAGCAAGAAATAATTTTGAATATAAACATGATGTTGTTACCTCTCCACCTCAATATTCAATTTTTTTACTATAAGAGTGTCAAAAATTTCTCATCATTTCTTCAAATGATGATTAGTATATTAAATAAAATTAGGCTAATATTTAAAGTCATCAAGAGATAAAAAATCAACACCAAATACCTTTTCTTATTCTTTTAATTTATTTATACAAACCGAAAGTTTTTCTGGATTCGATTCATATCCAAAAAACTCATCAAATTCTATATTCACATCTTTGGATAAATAAAAAACATTCAAATTTTTTATCATGTCATCCTTGTGGGCCCCCACTAATTAATGATTCATTAAATAATCCATGATAATGATTCCATGAAATTTTTCAAAAATAAATCAATTGAATTTAAAACAAAAAATTCATTAATCGACCACATCTCACGAAAATCCAAGATAATCATCCATGAAGGATATAAACTCTGGTTTTTGTATATTGAAAAAAGTTCTATAAAAATAGAATCATTCACTGGGATATAATTTTCATTCAAAAAATATTACATAATGTTGTATATATAATAAACCCAATAAAAAGGAACCCAACACTTTGATACCACTTTAATACTTTAACATTGAGATTAGAGTGATATTACGCTTTTGGGGTGAATTAAGGTCTGCAATTTATTATATAATCAAAACACATGTTCAGAAAATGTTTCACACAAAATAAGGAATGTGGAGATCTCAAACATGAGGAATAATATTATACCCTTTTATTAGTTACACATCACTTGATTGGTATATTTGGTTGTTCATCAAAAATGCTATTTGGTTGATTATAATTTAAGTGATATGTCCTCACATTGACCCATATGAGGATAAAAAATATGTGTCCCTCCATTAAACAAATCACTATTGATATCACTACTCTTCAACAGGGACACTCCTCTTGTGATGGTCTGATCAAGGTCACTGCATTCCTAGTCTAAGTGAATTACATTAATTTTGTTTCGTTCAAAGCCTCCAAAGGCTCACTTTTATCTCATATCATCTTATTTTTACATTTACTCACCAGTTATTGATGAATCCTAGTATTTTTTGTACACATGTAAGACCCATATCAATATAGAATTCATACTAAAATAAAGATACGTGATTTTTTTCAATCCAACTAGTATTCTCTTTCACCTCATAGAGAATTTCACTATAGAAGAACCTTATCATTCAATATTTCGAAAAAAAAATATTGACTGATTTCCACATGGTTGTAGTAACATAAATATGAAACGACATTGGATCGGTCTTAAAAATTTATGATAACTTTATTAATTCCAGTATATCTATTATAAGGATTCTTCCACAGAAATATTTTATTATTCAATAATTGATTCAATAACACTCTTCTCATGTGTTTATATAACTATGGAATTTACATCAAGCAATATAATATCATGCACCCATCAACGTGAAACTGATTTGTGGTATTATGGGCTCTAAGAAATTCCTATAACTTGACAAATTTTCAAACACGATATTATCATCTCTATAATCAATGTAACTGATTTATGGACCTCCTTATTCTTTTAAAACATGAATTATTTCTAAAATTATTCTACTATCATCAATGTGGTAAATCACATTAAATCATTGAATGAATCATGTTATAAAATTGAGATACCTGAATTACGGTCCATAAACCTTCATTTAATTCATTTCCTAATTGATTTCCCAAAAATTGTCCCACCACCCATCTATACATCCTAACCTACGACAATGTGAAAAATATGTCTTTTTTACCTTCAAAATTACAACCAACATGGTTGTGGTAACTTTATATTTCTTAATATAGATTTACAGTTCTCCATTTGACAATGTATTTATTTTACCATGACATGTTTCATATCATATCTTAATCCATTAAACTACAGGTCTTGAAAATAGAGCAATTTCATCATTATTACCTCACCAATTCAGACATGTATAATCACATTGTCCATTTTTTTCAACCATTATTGGTGCCATGTATTTCAAAATGATTAAACTATATGTGTTTTACTGATTATCCTCATATCATACATGTAATTTCTTAATATAGGTATGGAAGTTATTCTATTTATATTTCACATAGGTACACTGGAGCTCTAAAAAGAGAACCATTTAAACTTCTTCCATTTTTAGTTTCCCATTTTGGTAAATTATTTCACAACCCATTATATATTGAATTTGTGTTCCCACATTCTTTATACAATACAGTCACCATTCCTAATGGCTGGGTTGTCGTCATGTCTATATTGGGAAACATAAAAAAACTAAATTTTACTAAAGTATTATATTTCATTCTACTCTCGAAGATTCCTTCATTCTTTTGGACCATCACTTATCCATTTAGGCTTATAGTGAAATACCTTTACATTTCATGTTTTCTATCATAATTTCATCCACATAAGTACTAAAATCTTTTCCTATAATGTCATAATGATGATAAAATTAACATTACATCAATAACTCACCATATCTATCAATATTGGGTTGATCAAAAAATTCCGTATATCAATTAATCTGTTTAGTTATAATTAAAATGTGTTTTTAATAATTTTAATGTTAAAAAATAAAAAAATACATATTGAGAAGTGTAAAATAATCATTCGACCATCCTTGAATATCCTTATTTTAAATGAATTCACTGTCTGTTCTATGGTAACATTAATTCAGTTGATTGAGTAAAATCTTAGACCATCATCTCTAATGAAAATATCTTGTATCATTAGATAGGTGGTAGTATAATCATAATCTTTTGGTAAACACATCTTGATTTTAAAACCCTATATCCAAGAAAACTCATGATTGAGTTAATTTTTTCTAATCTAAAAAATGTTTGGAAACCATCAAAATGTTATATAATTGGTTAATAACTACATCTATACTCTAACTACCATTATTTTTGGAAGGATTTGGGAGATAAATGACACAAACCTTCATTTCATGGGTTGTGTACTCATTAAAAAAATAATTTTCATAGTTTGTTCCTCCCTCTATTTAAATATCCATGATATGAAATACCCAACAAATAATAATGAGTTTGAAGAAATAATAAGTTCTATAATGATTTGGTGAAAATATATCTTATTGATAAGTGAAAACTATATTCAGATCATTAGTGCATCATGTATATATTCACACGAAATGAGATAAACATGATTAAATAATGGATGTTAGAGTTTATTATAGTTTATTAATGTTCAATTATATACCATTATAGGTTGGTGAATAAATTAGAAATTTCTATGTGAAGAATTTTTCTTATAAAATTATTCAGCCTCAGTATTTAGATGGTTCTAATCTAATTACACATGTAAGGGACAAAAATAGTAATATAAAAAGATGATCTTCATACATTTCTCAAATTACTACACAACCATTCATTATAAAGAAAATATATAATGCCAAGAAAGATGACATGGATATAAAGTGAATGATACTAAATATTTTGTAGTTAAACATTTATAATTATAGAGTTGTATGGTCTAGATCTTGATTATATTTCTTATAAGAATCATAATTTAAGTCATAATATCTATAAAATGTTCCTACCTCATAAATATAAGTTCATCTAGGGATAACTAAGATTTATAATGATCTGATAAAAAATAACGGGATAACATGATGATAGAGACTATATTGTTTGTATCTAAATTTTTGGTATTCCAATACATCATGTAAAAAAAATCCATGGATGTGATGAAACTGTTACATATAACATAATTGAATTGAGATAACATAAACATACATTTTTTTCATAAGACTCCCTATTTTATGAAAAGTGATTTAAATTTAATTTTGCTGGTAGTCTATCATATTATTAATCTTGATCATTTCATTATCATAATGGAATGTTTCCCTATTTACCAACTAGCCATGATTTAATTAGAGGATGTTGTAAGAATACATATATCACACACTTCTATTGTATTTAAAAATGGTTTAATGATTACCTCAAGGGTCTAGAGAATCCATTAACAATAGTAGGGTATTATATCATTATTTATTAACACCCTTATATAGATTTTCAATCTAATAGAATCATTCAAACTCTAGATTTTATATTGATACTATATTAATTGTATATCTATGGATGTTTGTATAATCACCGTCTTATGGAAGAGTTCTAAAAAACATTCCATTATATAATTGAAATGAAACATTATGAGGATCACTATAGGATGTGGTGGCATACCCTAACATGATGGGATGATGTGAAATAGTGAAACCTTATGTGAACTTATTTATTTCACCAAATGAATGAAAAGGATTCAACCATTTAGTGTCAATTGAAATAAAAATAATGTAAATAGAAAATATATTCTAATAGTTATCGATGATTCCTATAGTTTGAGCTAGAAGATAAGGCGTTTTTTACATATCAAAGTGAATGAAAGTAATAATTTTGGGGAGTAAGGTATTGTTTTATCATAGATATATAATTCCTTTTGATAATGATGATAATATAATAGTGTTCTTAAAATTTACTATAATTTCAACCTAAACAATCCCATTTAAATGATGTGTTTTATGCTTCCCTCTTATGGATTCTCACATTAGAAACCTCACATGTACTAAATCAAGAGGGTTTAACATTGGATTAGGATATATATGACAAGGATAATATGATGAATATTATACATCATATATTTATTTGAAATAAAAAAATATAACTCATCTCATAGTATTTTTATTTACGAACCATAAATTCAAGGATATAAAATGAGAACAATAAAAAGATATGAAACATATGTAAGATCATCTATTTTAAAATTTCAGTAGTGATTTTTCTAAATGATGAAGAATTCCAAAACTGATAAATTTATAAATAATACATCCGTATGAGTAAATATTCTAAGTTATATTATTATAGCTGTATAAAACTCAGGAAAAATATTCCAGTATTAATTTTGACCATTATAAAATATATTATTAATATGATTTCTCTATATATGAACCATTTACAGTAATGATTATTTTTATTATTTCCATTATATGTAGATTATTTTGGTATGTATATATTTAGAATTAAAATAAAATTAAATTGATAATTTAGGATGAAGTTATTTCCTCAATCAGTATGATTATAAAATATGAGTATCATTTACCAGCACATTTGAGGAAGGTCACAACATTTTCATTATCCCATGAAGAATAACAAGACATCATTAAACAATTGAATCATAATAATTAAAATTTATATGAGTTGTCTAAACGTATTGAGATTTTTTCCCAAAAAATGATTGACAAGCTACCTAAATATCTACTACCATGTCACACCATAATATTAGGTTATATGTTGGAATAATAGGGGATTATTTTTCTAATCTATAGTAGTATGAATATGTATATTTTCCTTATTGAAATAAAATATATTATGTATATATATCCAATTATATGATGATTTTTTATACATTTTAAAATCGACTGAAATTGAAAAAAAACTAGAATTGATTATATGAAAGGAAAAATGCATTTTTTTGAAATATTTATATATAATAGTAATTAAAGAAAATTTATGAATAAATTTATAATTTAATATAATTTTTTTCTGTTTAAAGTATTATAAATAATTATTTTATTTTATTTATGTGATAATAAGATTTACTGAAGTCCCATTTAATTTTTAGTGGTCTAAAAGATGTTATTAATGAAAACCCAAATTTTTCTATAAATAATAATTTTTATTTTAAAGTAGAAATTTTGATATATTGAAAATAATTTTTTTTTAAATATTTCCTCTTTTTTAAATCATGATTGAAAAATATCCCACTGATTAATTTTCCATAATTTTTTCAATGTAAATCCTTTAATAATAATTATATACATTATAAATATAAAGTTAGAATTATTATATCATAGTAACACAAAAATATTTCAATAAACACCATTGAGAAATTATCGATTAATAGTGGGTGTTCTGTTTAAAATATTTTATTTATAAATTAAAAAGGAAATATTTTATAATAAATTAATGAATCTTCCCAAACTGCTCTTATAAATTATGAATAGAAAATTGTAATTGATACACATACCTTCCATACATATCATGAGTTATATTAATTTAATGTGTATATTTTTTAAAATAAAAAAACATCATTGAATATATCATGGGAAAGATACGTGGTCTATCCACTAGGTTTTCATTTTTTAACTATGTTTTGTTGGAATATGACGAGAAATTAAAAAAATCTCATGTACTTGGCGAAAAAATCCCAAATGTTTTCCCATCAGGCTATAATATGATGTCTTTAAACATGAAATTACTCTCTTTTCCCCTATTTATAGCTATGCAAAGAAGTTTCTATGGTAATTATAAGATTATAAAAAGATTTATGGAGATATGTCTCACGATATAAGGTTATCTCCCTCCTCATATTGATATATTGATTTTTTTTGCATTATGAATTTTGATGCTCAATTTTTTATGTTTTTTTATAAAAATAACATTATTATCTTTACAATTACAATATAATGAGGCTATATTTCATTATATCAGTAATCGAAACCATAAACCCAAATGTACAAATATTATTTTGTTGAAATTAACTCCAAATTTTTTAGTCCATATCATTGTATTTGGAATACTCAACCATATATTCACTCATGGGTATTAACTATGAAAAAACATTAATTTATTGATTTAGGACCTCTATGTTTTGAAAAAAAATTCAATTATCGTGAGATTAAAATGATTTAATTCATTATTTTGTTATATCATTGATTCAGAAAAGAAAATGGTATCCACATGGTTGGTGTGCCATGATGGCTCTCCAATGCATCATTTAATGTTTTCATCTAATGGGATTCCTTGTATGGATCTTGTGCAGTTAGACTAATTAATTTATTTTTTGACCTGTTAGAAATTATACATCATTAATTCTTATGCATTCCAATTTTATATTTTTGTACCAATTTTATGATAGCATGATTATATGATATCATTATTATATTACATTCCTTCATGTGAGTATGTAAAATTTTTACCCCAGTATGATATCCTAATATAACTATGGAAGTAGATGTATTTTATATCATAATGTTATTCATTGACTATCCAATATAATGTATCTATAGTTCACCCATTTTTCTTTGTTATATCCCTATGTTATCTTCCGATGTTATAATAGTTCAATGGAAAAATAAGAACACATTATCGAGTTTTAAGTAATGATAATGAAATTTATTCAATGTTACTACGATATGTATATAATTTTAAAAAAAATTTGGAATCTCATTTTCCTAGTATTATATTATATTGGTATTTATTTTGGAAAATTGAACACAAAGATGTGATTAAAATGTGGTTTGTGATAAGATTCGGAACTAAACCCATAATAGAAAGGATACAGGTGAAACAACCATCACATGGGATACCCCCAAAAGATTCATTATTCTACCAAACACCACCCTTATACAATGACATCAAAAATATGGGTAATAATATCATAAAAATTAGAAACAATTCATGCATTACCACCTGAAAGATAATAATTAATCAATTATAGAATTGTTTATAGCATCATGTTGTACTGAGATTTCATTTGAGTCTCGTACTACCATGAACCCTACTAAATTCCTTCATTCATCTAGACCACGTAATCTATAGGGTATGTATCTCCAAAAACCCAACATATACTAATTATATTATATCTCAACTAATCATTCAATGAATTTAATTTCTTCCACAATATCAATACTTATCAAGTCAATAACATGGGAGACATCAAAAGGACATAGATGATTCTTGGATAAATATAGTATTATGTGGATAATTTCCATAAATTGTGGATTTTTATTAAACAATACAAAACAACCCCGAATCACTCCAACACTTCAAAAGGTCCAAAAAATTCGGGATAATTATTACATAATCCAAAAAAACATGGGTACCCCCATTAAGGTTAAACCCTCAAGAAATTTTTTCTTTAGACTCAATCTATAAAGGTCTCCACCTATGATTTGTACAGGACCAATGGATGTTTTCAACCCCATTAATCATATTATTAACCTCTTTGATCATTTTTTTATACTTTTCACCAAAATTGGGCCAAGGACAAATGAATCTCAAACAACATTCCCATACAAAAATATTTGATATGACTGACCATACAACTGACCAAATGGTTCAAGATCAATGGATGTGTGTTAAAAAATTTTCCAATAACATGAAACTAATTGTATGTGCTCCACCCTTGACCTGTTAAAATATATAATGCTTGTACAAAACAAATAATACTGTTTTGGAATGGTCCAATTTATATTCCTATATTTTGGGGAATATAAATTAGTAATAAGGCATATATGGGAACAAAAAATCATTTACAATCCACTCAAGACTCATAATGGATTGTTAGTTCCAAAGTCAATGATTATGGTACTCGGTACAACAAAGATTCTCAATAATATTTCCATTTACAACATTGGAATAATGTACACAAAAATGGACACCTGAACACATAGAAAATGAGACTAAATTAATCGTTTTCCCCTCAATTCACATATTGTATTATTGCCACAATTGGCCAAGGGTAGCCTTGTGATGACTTCCCTATGAGCTCCTCTCACTTCCTATTATTAACATCAAAGGTTTCTAAAAACATTAATGGTAAATAGTGTCTCAGTTTTACATTATTGGATGATCAAACATCATTCCATATAATATATCATTTACAGCTTCATCCAAAGCCTTCAATGTTTAATATGCATTCCATGTTAGATCACATTCATACTTTATTACACCGCTATGTGTCAGATATAAAACTCAAGATGAACTCCCTTAATAATAAAAATTATAACATAAAAATCTTCTAATATATAAGTTGATGCACGCCCTTCTATGACCACCCCATTGGAGGATCCCAATGACTGACATAGTCCCTCATCACATCTACTTCAATCCATCCACTGTGAAACCCTTTTACCATACACATAATTTTATTATTATTGTTCTTTATTAAACAATAGTATCCTTAAACAAGTCTTCTATAAATTAAGAATAAATTTTAACAAATCATATATCTCCCACTAAATTTACTCAAAATATTTAATGATATACTACCATGAAATAAAAAGTTGAATTAATGAAATAAAATACCCATTTACTAGGGATTAAGAGATCCCACAAGCATAATCATGACAAATAATTATCCACATATAATTACATATATTATGATATCACTGAGCTAGAACAGTCCTCATAATTTTATTGTCCATGGAGACATTAATGTACTCATGAATGTCGTATTATCTGCAAATATCTGTGGATATATTATTTATAATAGATATATTAAATGGTTGGTATATTTATTCTCATGGGATGAAAATTTTTTGGACACATAAGATATCTTCATTGACCATTCATAGAGATTTATCTCCAACCTATATGGGAAGGGTAACAAATGACATTGAACATCAACCCTTCATTGGTTATCCAATGTATTAGTGCACTGATCGACTACTCTATTAGGTATTCAAATGATTCCTAGAACTAATCACTATATTTAAAGGAAAATTATTAATTTTTAGAATATATTTAAGTGGATAAAATATAGTAAAATATTGATTAAAATCTTTTTTTATATCCTTTAATATTAATTTCTTGTGAACATTGTCCACATCACTGGGTTCATTCCAAAAACAAACTACCTATAATATTGGTTTATCTATATCCATTCCCTATAATGACACCACATTTCAACTCATATTGACTTCATATATCAAGAATACTAACTTGGATAACACTCGTACAGCTAATGGTTTCCAAAATAAAACTCTAAAGTTTTTTTAAATTTCTTACACTCACTTCATGTATTTTGGGATTATTTTGATGAAAATGATTATAAAATGTTTTAATAACTCTTATATCACAGATTTAATAATTTATATGAAAACAATTATGGAAAATATTTTGTGAATCACATTACCAAATATATGGAATTTTTAAACCATCATTAGATAGTTTTTGTTAAGATATCTACATTATTTTCACTCATTTAATGATATGATGACTACATATCATTATTAAAATGTTAAATGCATCCCTTAAAATGGTCAAATATTTCATTTATTCATCAAAGAGGGTAATGTGTCTTCACCATCACCTAGTTATTCCATCAATAGTCTACACATAACCACCAAACACCATCTATGATCTTGGTGAAAAACTCATGAGCACCCTCAACAATATAACATGTGATACATGAACCCATTCAAAAGAAGTTCAATAATATATATCCAAACACCCCCAGTACATTAAGTTCCATATAATTAGGATACATTAATTTAATTTATTTTTTGAGTTGTAAATATAATCTGAAACTCAGTGTCACATCACAATTGTAGTGTCTAAACCATAAAATTGAATCTTTATAGGAACTCATCGACAAATTTTCGAAACATCACTTCCACACACATAATATATAACTATGAAAACTTGGATAAAAAGGGAACGACACACATTCCATCATTCATTTTTCTCAACATTCCAACGAACACCAGTTACTAAATCTATATATTATCATGTGTGAATCCTCTTCATAAAAAGTAATCAATTTTTAATATAAAATACTCCCAATCCATGACAGGGATGACATAATTTGGTTTTAATTTCATAAAAATTAATTTCTTTGAAGGCTATTCCCATGACATAGTTATTTTAAAATATTGGTAGACATCAAAAAAAAATTATATCCATCAATTATAATGAATTATAGTATATTATCTTGAAACCACACCATTTGAATATCTAATTCACAAACCAAAGTATGCTCCAAAATGGATTTTCAATCCCCATAATAAAAATAGAAATCTAACATAGATGGTAAAATGATCATACGTAAAAAAACATATGGCATCTTATTTGATTGTTCATATTGGGAATTAATCTATAAATAAATACCATCACAACATAAATGCAAATAGCCTCTTATGACTCATGTTAGTCTGGTCCTTGTATAAGAGGATGTTCATGTGCCTGACCTCTACCTTCTCTGTATTCACATAGTTGGGTGTCAAAATAATGACTATGAAACTATTAAAAAAATTACCATGTTAATGAAATGTTCCAATAGAAAAATATTGCTATTATGGTAAAAAGGGGTATGGATACACATTACATCTAACATAACTAAGTGATCAGGCATATATACTAATGGTGATCAATAATTTCATTTGAAAAAATAAAAAGGAATAACATTATATAATCATAGAAACTTCAATCCCTAATATAGCATGAAATAGATTATTGTGGTTGGATCCCATTTAATCAGAACATGATATCAATGACACTCATGGTCTCATATTTAAAACACAACTCTTAATGTAAACCTATTAGCCTACATTAAGACACAAACTTCGATGATAATGAATCTTCCTAATCATCCATACATTTAATTTGACTTTTATGTACATATAGTTCATAAACGAAGTGACTATATACAAGATGGATTGATGTTGCACATGCTAATGTTTTCACACATATGAATACTCATCATATAGATTTTCATGATGAAAAAAATGATTTTATGTGAAACAAATTTTATTATACCACATACTCAGTCCACCATTTTAAATGGAGAAACATTACTACCCCTTTGACTCATTTGTTTACAATGATAAGATCTATTTATAATATTTTTATAAAAAACCCATGATACATATTCCTCAAATATCTCACCATGATAATATTTCAACCAAGGGTTTACTATAAATTGCATATCATAGAACACCAATTGAATCATTAACTCCTATGAAACAAGAAAGAAACTGAATATAATTTCAAGATCCCCGTGCATGTATATTCTCTTCAAATCATATGTTCTCCAACCAAATTCCCCAAGACATTGATGATAGAAATATCATAACATATTTTTACACATCTCATTATTAATTATCATATTTTCCGTAAAAATATAAATTACATTATACTTCTTACATTATCTTCCCACAACAATGTGTGGGTGATAAAAAGGATCCATTTTTGCGAAAACAATCTCAATATAACCCACCATCTTCGATGCATGAAATTTATTATAATAGATATATTGAGTTTAATTTAATTTCCCAACATTACCTTATTCAATAATAGGTGGAAAATATTCTTTTTTGTGTATCTATCATAATTTTGTACCCTAAATGTAGTTCAACATCATAAATTCATTCAAAAAAATACATTCATTTCATAGGATCACATGGGCCTTAAAATACTATTTCATATCCAATATCCATTTCTATTGTCATGAACTAAGTTTAACTAACATTTTTCCCTAACAACCCATGAAATCTCCATGAGTTACTATCCCAATGATGTATTTGGATTGTGTAGGGATTATTCATGGTTGGAATTCAAAATGATGTAATGTTAAGCAATTGGATAGATGTCATGATCTCGAGGGGATATGGTGGCATGGGTAGGGATCTGGATGGATGATGATGTATTGAAAAAAGATTTTGGATGATGAATGAGATGAAACTAATGTGAAGATGATGGATGTGTTGGGATTGAACCCCATGAAGTCTTTTTTTTGTATCTGCGTGAAGGGGGAAAAATTCCATGTGGTTCGGTGGGTTGACGGGACACCTGAGGAGGAAGTCGAAGAGATTGGATAACATGGATGGGAATCAGAGGGGAATAAAACTTTCTAGATAGGTAATGGTCTCCCCAAAATACAAAGGATAAAATGAGATACCATTATTGGACATGGGTGATGGGCTTGTACCTCAGGTGGGCTACATACGTATCCCTTTCGTAGGTAATCAATGTTCATGTAGTTCGAGAAGGGTCATGGAATCAGGGTGTACATAATGAACATCAACAAATAGACATTTCAGGTATTACATGCGTTTAGAATCCTATCACAAGAGGTAAAATATTGGTTAGAAGAGTATGTATTCAATGTGGGTATTACACATGGTTAGTTGACCATGAACTGGTCTGACAACACTCTTGGGTAGAGAAAGGGTATGTGTTCCATCAAAGGGGACATCGTAGTTTACAACTGTTTGGGGTTGAACCACAGGGAAGCTTCTTACATAACATGCCTATAAGACAAGGATCAAATCCCAAATTGTTCAAAATCATATTGTTTAACATTGTGCGGGGTATGGGTGATCTTACGTGATGTGGTCAAGACCGATGAGGGATGGGATTGTACCTCAGGGAGGCTTCCTACGTACTTTTCGTGAATAGGTATATTGCCAAAATCCATGTAGTTAAATGTAGTGGGGCATGAGACTTACACAATATGGCGTCCTGAAGATGATTTCATGGTCACTGTTTACTCTATGCTCATGTGATTCATGCTCGGTTTGAGAAGTAATAGGAAATAATAGACATGACAATCTTGGCACAAAGGTGTTACAACGAAGGGTGGTTAATGGATATTACGCATGGAAGCATCCCATGATCCACTATGACGAGTAAATTATGGATGTAGATGACACTAAATAGTGGAAATGGTGAATGGGGATCACAAATGAAGCTACCCAAATGCCGCTATAGATTATAAATGGTGAACATGGCCTACGTATGGATGCTTCTCTGGTGCCTCTATGAAGTGACAATAAATAAAGGGGATTACTCATGGAATCATCCAATGTTCTTCTAAGGAGATGCAATGATAGATAGGTTTTATTCATGGAAGAAACTTGAGTGACACTAAAGAGAGGCAATGAGGAAATGGGCTTACGCATGGAAGCAACTCATGTGCTGTTATGGAGTTACAATAGTGAAAGTGGGTTATGAATTGAAGATGCCTAGGTGCTACTAATGATCTACAACGGTGGATGGTGTTTATTCATGGAAGTAGAACTGGTTAGTCTAAGGAGTGGTAGTGGTGAAAGTGTTTTACACATTAAAACAACCAAGGTGCCGATAAGGAGCAACAATGGTGAAAGGGGATTACATATAGAAGCTATGCAAATGCCACGATGGAGAGACCATGATGAAAATGGATTGAACATGGATGCTTCATGTGTGACACTAAGGAGAGGAAATGGTGAATGGTGTATACACATGATAACTGCCCTGGTGCCACTATGGAGCGGTAATGGTGAAAATGACTTATTCATGGAAGCATCTTGAGTGCCGCTAAGGAGCAACAATGGTGAAAGGGGCTTACGCATGCAAGATGCGTGAGTGCCTCAATAGTGAGGAAATAGTGAAAGTTGATTACAAATATATTATTAATGGGTTCTGTTATGTAGAGCCAATAGTGGATGGGTCTTAGGCATTGAAGTTTCCCTGGTGGTGTTATGGAGTAGAAATGGTGAAAAGGGATTTCACATGGAAGCATCTTTAGTGCCATTATAAAGTGACAATGGTGAAATGGGTTTACACATGGAAGATTCTTAAGAGACACTAAGGGGAGTAAATGGGGTATGGGGGTTATTCATTGGAGTAGCTCGGGTGCCACTATGGAGTGACAATAGTTATAGTGGCATACAGATGGAAGCAACCTAGGTGCCACCAAGGAGAGGATACGGTGAAAGGGGATTATGAATTGAATCCAAAAGAGTGCCTATATTGAGTAAAAATGGTGAAATATAATTATTCATATATGCTACTTTGGTTCATATAATGGGTGGAAATTGTGAATGGGGCATACGAATGCAAGCTGCATTGGTACCATTATAGAGCGGCAACAGTTAAATGGGTGAACCCATTGACATTGCTCAAGTTCCACTATGGAGTAGAAAAAGTGAGATGGGACTACGAATGGACGATACCCGGGATCCCTAAGGAGCCAAAATGGTGGATGTGGTATATTCATGGAAGTAGAACAGGTGACGCTTAGGGTAGACAATGGTTAATCGGGCTTACGCATGGCAGTTGTATGTGTGATGCTAATGAGTGGCAATGGTGAATGGGGTTTACAAATGGAAGTTTCTTGTAGTGTCTTCTTCATGTGTGGAATGAGGACAGCCCAACTCACTAGTGGGTTGAGGCATATTATTCAAGCCTATACCAATGGGTTAGTGCACAAGTGGGATAATGCCAATGGCATTGGAGTTAGTCTGAACAATGGGATATGAAATGTGTGAGTCATATGACCAACATTCAGAACAAAATGAGGGAGTCATGGAAAAGGAAGATATCCCTTGACTATATTCAAACTGTAGCATCCACATCACATTATCCTGATATGGAAACAAACAAATTTGGGCCAACCGTTGACGGTATTCGAAACACATGGCCAAACATGAAGTGGTATCTAATGACTTCTAGAGAATTGGCACAGAATGGTATGTGAGTTGAAGCAGCATGGTACCAGGCCTTCAATGGTCACATCAAACATGAAAAAGGTTGAAGAAACAAATGATAGACACATAATGAGTTAGTTGGACTGATTTAATATTTTAATGGATTCCAATTCTCTTAAAATATTTTATATGTTATGTTGGAATTATGAATCATATGATTGTCACGTAAGCCATCTCTTATTTTGAATAAGAGGCATCCTATTATAGAATGAGAGTGTACGATACCATTTAATGTCATGTAGTGGGGTCTATTAGCATCTTATGAACGGAGTATAAGGCATCCATTTTTTGGGAAAAATAGCCATCATATGTTTTTCATATATGGTGTACTATAGTATAAAGTCATATAGATAAGACTGTTGTCAATTAATTATTAGTGATTAAGGCATATCTTGCCTAGAGAAATAGGCATCCTATGTATTTCATATAGGGTGTACTACAGTTTAATGTCAAATAGATAGGACTATTAGGTATAAGGTACCTATAAATGGCTTTTGTTGGGTCTTACATAAGAGATTCCCTTTCTGGTTCAACAAGACATATGAGTCAACTGAGTCGGTTTGGAGGAGTTTCCTATGGTATGATTTGACTCAGTGTACTAGGGGTAATGATGATGAAAATTTAAATAAAGACATTAGAAAGAGAGAAATGGGAATATTTATACCCAAGGTGTGTCAGGGAGTTCGTAAGAGTTTCTTGATTCATGGTATTCAATAGTAAAAAGATGCATAAAAAAGAAAGGTGATTTTCAACTTCCAGGACTATAATTTTTATGGTGAGACAATCCATTTTTTCAGGGGGGGGGTCGGTGTCTGTAGCGAAGGGACGGGGCCAGAGGGTGGAGACTACCACCTGACACTGATCCCGAGCTAGGACGCAGACCCATCGGTATGAACCGATGGGAAAGAAAAATGGAACTTCGTGAAGTATAGGGATTTGTGATGTACCATGATATAGATTAGGGTCTCATATAGCATGAGTATTATCATAGATCAGGTTATTATAGATCATGGTGCTTCGTTGAGCTCGAGGTCATGCAGATCAAGGGGATTCTAATAGATGAGGGTCTCACAGAGAAGGGGGATTCACATACCATAAGGTATCGTAGAGTAATGAGCTAAGTGAGGCTCTGGGGGGTGCGTGGAATCACATATCTATGGTTCTCAAAGATGAAATTGTCTTCACAGAGCTCATTATCACATAAAGGCTTTGTTGATTCACATGGAGAGTGTTTCACAAAGACATAATTCATTTGGAAATCTCAAGTGTGTCATAAAGATTTATTCCATCATGATGGGAGTAGGACATCAAGAAGGGAATATCTATTTTCAGTGGATTATCTCAAAACCATAAGGAAATATAATTTTTGGTGCCTGAGGGATCTAAAAAAGAGGTTGTTCGCGACATAGATGAGATCCTTGAATAAAGAGATTAAGGGTGTGACCAAGAATTGTCTCCTCTTAAAATAACAGTTTGAGGAGAGTATTTATAGTTAGGGTTCTAATGATGCTCATATTTGCACCACCAATAAAATGGTGCTTCATAATCGAAGGAAGATATGTCAAGTTCTTCAGCTTTCTCAAACTCATAAAGGCTACCGTTAAACCCATTTTAGTGTTCATGGTGGCTTCTGTCATGTTTTTCAGAATCATATAGGCTTCCATCATGCTACTCTATGATCTTGATGGGAGCTCCATGAATGGGCTCCAGGAACCACTTTTTTATCCCATCCTTTAATGTCCATAACTTTTAATTTTTAACTTTGTTTGGGCTCTACAATAAGTGAAATAAAATATTATGAAATTGGATACACTTTATGATAATTTCTGGAAGCATTTCTCATATCTTGTGGATGTTTTTTCAGTGACAATAAATTTCCTCCAAAAGAATTGGGTTGAATGGGGATGAGAAGGGAGAGGCAAACCACATTCTGAATGAATTTCTAAGGAAAATTATTTCCATGTTGTCCAATGTACCTTAATCATATTAAGGAAACCACCAACTAAATCTCTATGTCCATTAGTGTCATGAACGGTGTGGGAAACAATATATAATATAATTTCATCCACTAGTACTAGAGTTCTAATCAAAAAAATATGTGACTGGATTAGAATTTCACATCGATCAACGTTAGGAGAATCCTAAATGAGAGTGGGGTCACAGCAAGAGAACATGGCTCTCTAGATAGTTGACAAGCTTCTTCCAAAGTGTTCTTGTTCATGGGTGTAATAACTCTATGTTTATTGGTTTCAACTCAAGAAAAAGGAATGGGAAGTGTAAATCATGATACACATAATTCAAAACATAATGTGTGGTGGGATGACGATGGGGGATAATTATTAAATGTATTTAACCCACAATATTCATATTGCGATATCCAAAAATGGGGACCGAAAAATGAGGTACATCTACTAAATGTATTTGTAATCATGACGCACAACTCGAAATGTCATCCAATGTCTTCTATAATGTTGGACCTAAATCATTGGAGAGACATAATTCCTAGAATCCATACCAATTTGGGGTCCATTCATCTGTAATAATGGGTGAGGATATGAATAAGGGGAGAAAAATGTGTGTTCTTGAGTTACATGATGTTTAAATTGAGTCCAACACTCATCGAATAATGCCACCAGTAATGAATGCAACAGGTGAGTGTATCGGTCTGAATCGAGATCATGTCTACTTTTGTAAGGCGCCTCTTGGGTGAGGAACTAGGATGGTCTATAGTTTTATGTTGTGTAAATGGGAATGATAAAAAATCAGGTTACAATCATACGATGAGGATGATGCATGGAATAGTTTACCATTATATGGTCAGGACGTTGCACATAGATTAATGTCGTACTACTTGGTGCGTGTTCTATAGTTTAAAGTCATGTTACATGAATTAGGAATCGGTATTTTAATATCCTAGAGATCAAACCATGATTAGGGGAAAATAACCATGAATGATAACAGCCATGGGGCTTTGTCAGTGGATAAATACTTGAGAATATCTATGTATCTAATATGTTTGAGAATCAAGAAAAATCTAGTTCTTTAGAACAACATGGTCAGATACCAACACTTCCTATGCCAATCCTCCCTATAAAGTAAGATGATGAATCCCTTAATTATCATGGTGCATAATGAACACGTTAGTGTATAGACATAGTTTATTATCATGCATAGAGGAAATGGTTACCCACAACAGAGAAATGTGTTTTTTGATTCATAATATGATGTAAATGGGGACCAAAGAGGTATGCACGACATCACGCATCCTTGAAAGGGATTTCGGGGCCAAGAAGGCCATGAAAAGAAGCATACCTTCTAGTTGGTTGGACCTACGGATTAGATGATCGAATGTATCTAAATATCTTGCATGGGAAGGAATTTAGAAATACATCATTCCTTATACTATGAATAGATTATAATCATGTGGTAATGATGATAGTTTCACAGTTTAAGGTCATACATTAGGATCAATAGGTCACAATGTATCATTTATGGATATTCCCCTACTAGAATTATTAAATCTATGTTATCCATTCTTGGAGTAGGAAGAAAGGCGTGTTGCTATGACTTTATTATATAACAATATAATGAAAATATGTAAGGGATATGTCATGTGGGTAAAATCCTAAAAAAACACACATCCCTACTGGACGCGCGTGAATGCACATAGTTACAACACCCGGGGTGCTGAGGGTCAGTAAAATGGAATGTGGCATTAAACATGTGATTTATAGAACTTGATATATAGAATGTAGTGGGAGAGGTGTGATAATGAAGGATAATTGTTTACCATGTTCAAAACACTGCATCTATTTTATGTAAGCCAAGATTGGGAACAAAAAATTGAGGGTCGACCGCTGACCATATTCGGGATGTGATATTTGCATCACATTATTTTTCATTATCCTTTATAGAGTTTCCAATGATGGTAGGAGAGTATAGAGTCCTAGAATCCACATCATTATGGGGTTCCATTAAATGTATATGATAATGAAATACCCAAATGAAGAAATGTGTGAAGTGTGACCATTTCCCACATAGTTTAATATTTATTTGAATAAACAGAAGGAGTTGAAATCTTTAAGTAATTACATGGCACAGTTATCATAATCCTGACATTAATGAGGACCGAAGAAGTCTAAACCACACCATGTACAATTGGGAGAAAAAAATAAATAAAGGTTTGGGGATGAAAAATTAGTTTTGACTGGACCACAGTCATGAATTCTTAGTGTCACTATGTATCCCATAAATATGGGAATGAACACACATGTAGTTCTTGGAGTTTTTACTACAAGAAGAAAATAATAAAATGGAGACATTACCTCCTTTAATGTGGAATATCTTAATTGTTAATCTATTTGACATTGTATGAACATATATGATAAGAATATTAGTTTAAGGTTGAAGAACTCGGACTGTATGTTTCTTAGTTTAATGTCATGTGTGTGGGACATGCACATTCAGTTTATTGACATGCGGTAATGAAATAAAAATAGAGAAACCTTGAGAGATTAAAGTTGAATTGATACTGAAAACCTGATGTGAATGAGAACATAATTCCACACCATACCACGTAATTCTAGGGAAACATATGATGAAATTGCATAAGAGGGTTCATGGTGATGAGGGGGGGCCACAAAAAATGTCTCTTCAACACTACATATCATATAAGGATGGGAATAATTCCACATGTAGTTCATCAAGGATTTATGGAGGGTAGCTAATACTAAAAAGGGGAAACATATTCTTAAGTGAGTCATCATATGGATGGGTAATTTATCATTACATAGACTAGGTGTAGAGGATGTAGTTTAACATCGTACGATAAAAAAGCAAGGGATCTTAGATTATGGTCTTAATGCTTGGACCAAAATGGTTAGATTACTAAGGGATAAGTATGTTAAACAGTGTTATAAAGTAATATTGATGTGAATGAGGAAAAATAAG
This sequence comes from Viscum album, assembly GCA_963277665.1. Lineage (NCBI taxonomy): Eukaryota > Viridiplantae > Streptophyta > Magnoliopsida > Santalales > Viscaceae > Viscum > Viscum album. Next base: position 949,555,462 of record OY728167.1, read on the forward strand.
TCCACATTGCATCAAAAAAATTTGAGATAACACAAAAAAATTTTATTTGTGATTTCTGGACTAGGGGACCGATGATCCCAGTTCACGGTCATAAATCTTGGACCATAAAAAATCATGACCCTTCTTTATAGGAGCAAACAATACCCAAATACCTATTCCCACATGATTGATGATCAGTGTGGGAAACAAGGGTGGAGAAGATATTAATAGTGTGTGGAATCACATGGTAGCAGATAAAGGGACGAAACCCAGGGTGACCCCATGACACTGGTTTTTTCTCCCAATGTGAAAAGGTGCACTGAGGGATAACACCAAGTGTGTCGAAATTCCACTTGAATATGATAGAGTGTAAAAATTTGTGCATCATGAAAAAAAATATTAAGGGAATAATGGGGTCGAAGTAATTATGGAGGATAACTATTGACCATTTTCAAAACACAAAATTTATATCATGCGACCTGAAATGGGAATACCAAATGAGGGTTCAATGTTGACCAACACCGCTACACTGAACCTATCTCATAATGTTGTTCAAAATCCTCCAGGACATTGGCTACAAAATTGTAGGTGGTCTTTAAGGACGATCATCCATACCGTTTGGGGGTCCATTGGAAGTGAATGTTTATGGAATCCCAAATGATGGGACAAGTGAATCATGAAAATGGATGAAATCATATCCATGAAGAGTCCCAAAAATTTTGTCCTAAACCATAGTGCATATGAACTTGTTGACGAGTAATAATAGAGTTCGAGAAGTCCAGACAAGGAGGGGGTAAAATGGGTTGATGAACCTGAGGACGTACTCAATGGAGAAATGTATGGTCATTCCTACATATACCGTGGGGATGATAATCATGACATATGTGTTTAATGAAAACATCATGGTAGGATGAAAATGAAAGTGGTAATACTACTGTTGAGCTCTGTCCCATGCATCGAATGAAGCGATATTTGATGGATATTGTTTTTTCATTATTGTGGGTGTGTTTTTTGGAGAATCAACCCTACGATGGAGAATCCAGGCATCCGTGCTCGAATCAAGCCACATTTAGGCCTTACAAAATAAAATGGTGAATACCTAATTCCAAACATGATTTCTCCTCATGGGAGAAAACCATAATGAGTTGTCATTTATCATGGTGTGGCCAAGATGATAATTTCATAGTTTTAGGTCATATCACAGGACAAGGCCATGCACTTTCACATCATGCAAAGAAGACACAATAGTTTAAATACATGTGCGATGACGCAACATAGTCCGACGTCATTTGTTTTAGACGCATATCAAATAATGATGTCATAAAGGTTATGTTCATGGTGTGATAAAGAATTCATGATGTAAATAAAGACATAAGTCGACCCCACACCGCGTGCACTACAGGGGGCTTAGGACAAAAAACTATAAAAGATCAAGGGACTCGTGGTGGGACTCAAAGAGAAAATGTTTGGGTGTTACTATATATCCCATATGATGGGAATAAAGCCATACATAATTATCAAATGCCCTGAAATTTAGCATCTTGCGTTAAGGACAAGGTAAAAGGGGATGGAGAGCTCTGGAGAAAGGTATATAGAATAGTTATTGCAAACCCGACATGAATGGGGAAATTAGTCCAAACCACACCCAAACCCTCAACAGGACTTAAGCCAAGAGTCTAGTAGAGATGTTTTCTAAAGCTCGTGGCTAGACCCAAGGATGAAATGATGATGCATTCTTATGTATTCCATATGGATTGGAATCAAGATATACGTAGTTCAGAAAATACCATGCAGTTTAACATCAGGCAGTAAGATTGCAAGGGAAAGAGGTATATCAAAGAGTAAAGTGTATGAAATGGAATAAGAACTTAATGTGAATGAGAGAAGAAGTCTACATATTCCACACAATTCACATTTACATGAGAGAACACATGCCAAGGGTTTGGGATAAATAATAGATGAAGTGGGCTAGACCCAAAGACGAAATATATGGGATTTACTAGGTATACTATAAGTATGGGAATCAAATCACACATATTTCTTAGATATTTCATGCATTTTAGAATCATGCAATTAGGAAAAGGAAATAAATGATGTTTTGGAATTATGGGAACATGATGCAGTCATTGTAAACCTGACGTTAATGGGGACTAAAGAAGCATAAAGAATTCCAAATGCTACCCTCAAAGAGAACTAAAACCTAGGTGGTAAATAGTTTTGTTGGGATGAACATGAAGACAAAATGTATGCGTGACCAACATACCCCATGGGGATATAAATAAAGTCTAATTTTGTTCTTAAAATATGGTTTAGTTTAATATCGTTTGACTAGGTCTCCGTAGATCTTAGTTTATGGTCACATAGATCATACTATATATTCCTAGTTTAGTGTCTTATGCATGGGACAGAAGGGAATAAAAAGGTGAATCACCACGCCCTTCATTTGGGTGACCATGGGGATGAAAATAACGATTGAGGAAAACTACTGACCATGTTCAAAACAAAGTACCCATCTCATTTGACCTGGAATGGGAACAAAAAATTAAGAATCAACTACTGGCCATATTATCAATATGGGAATTGTGTCAAATTTTTGTTCGAGATCCTATGGGATGTTGCCCCCAAATAATTGTTGAGACAAGGTGAAATGGGATTAAACCACTAGAAGGTCCTTCTAGATTGGAAAGAGTATGGAGACCCAAATAAGGTGACACACGAAGCATGGTTTTACTCATGCATTTTATCATCTTGTGGTAAGGATGAAGGAGATCATTGTGTAAGGTTGTATAGCTATGACCATGAGTTGTATAAAACATTCACAATTTATCTTTATGTGGGATGATATATATCTTAGTTTAGGGTCATCAGGCTTGAACCATTTACAGTTTCACATCTTATAGGATGTGGATGATCTGTTTAACGTCTTCCAAGATTTTAATGCAGTTTAAAATCATGAGGGACAAATTTGGAAAGGTTAATGTCGTGTAGTATGATAATTAATTTTAACATTATGCGGGATGAGGATGATTATTTAAATGTCATTCTGAATTATAATGTAGTTTAACATCATACATGATGAAGATGAGAAGTTTAATGTCATGAAAGATGATAATGTAGTTAAGCTTCATGCAGGATGAAGATGAGAAGTTTAATTTCATGCAAGACGATAATAAATTTTAAAATAATGTAGAATGATAATTCTTATGTCTCTCAACTGAATCATTACACTCCATACAAAAACTAATAAACCTATGTCAGCCATGATCTGTAACGCCCCAACCCCAGCTACCCAGAGTCGGTTCATTACTTCGTAACATTGGCATGATCACAAAAGATCAAGTCTCGAAAGACCGATTAGTTTAGTAGCCTTGGAAACACTAGATACATTCATAAGTCTTACATTACATCATAAGGTGAAAAACTAAAATAACAAAGTCTCCATAGTCCACACTCATATCCTCTTCTGACTATCCTTGAAGGTCATTCATAAAATACTTCTTCACATCCTGGAAAATATTAAAACATTGAAATGGGTGAGCTCAGATGCTCAGTAAGGATAACAATATTGCGGAAGCTTTCATAAATAAACATAAAAATTTAAGGCAATGTATAACTAAAACAAAAGCCTTTTAAACTTGAAAATCAACATAATATGGCAAAAGTAAAATGAGATAACGCCATTCACTTCTTCACATGGATATTCTACTGGTCGAATAATCACATGAAATATCAATAACCAATTTCATAATGAGGGAATGTATAATTCCAGACACTCTGAAACATTTTTTCAAGGCCTCGGCCAAGACGTCTAAAATGATTAAGGCCTCTGCCAAAACCATAAATCAAATTGGGAAAGGGCCTCGACCAATTCCACGTCTAGTTGTCTCATGAGACCTACCGATGCATCGAGGAGCTATAGAGGGCTCCACCCGTCACTTATTAAGTCCAATACATTCCTCATATGAATAGGTTTAAACATATCATAAACCATAACATAATCGTATCACATAAAACATGCATAAAGGAAACATAACATTTCCACATTTCAATCACAAGATATCAATACAACACATTGATATAATAAAAACGCTTTCAAAACCATTTTCAATACCAAAATAAAAGAAAGTTAAAACTTTGTATTTATTTTTCATCAAAAAAATGATGGCTTGTAGAGGAAGCCAAAAATCAAATAATGGTCACGGCGGCGGAGAAGTCGTTGTCGCCGCATATGTACGGAAAGAAAAACATTCCCTTTTTGTCGTCTAGTAAAATGCTTCGTATAAAAAGATTACTTTTGAATAAGCGTAAATAGTCAAAGGGGTTTATACACTGTATAAAAGAAATTTGTGTATAAAACCAAATATGCCTCATTGATAGGAGATTGAGACGAAGTCCTTACAAAGATCATTTTTTTAAAATAAAATAGATATATTATGTGTATTCACTATAGGTACACATAAAGAAAGTAAAAATACAAAATAATACATAATAATATCATGACATAATTTGAAAGTAGGAGATTAACCCAAAGAATGGAAGTTGGGTTAAGAAGTTCCCTTACCTCGTGTCTGACTTGACTCAACCGTTCTTTAACCTCCTGAATAATAAACTAGAGTTAATATATACCTTATTAAGAACCATTTTCAATTTCATTATCCTTATTATATCACTTATTACAATGATATGAACATTATGTAATTATTTATGTTAATAACGGTCGTTTTGTAGATCTTTGGTACTTGAGTCAATAATAAACTTCTTATAATTACAAGTTGTTTATGTGGTAGAATATCCATTATCTCCAGAATTATATTCAGGATTTAGATGTCATATATATCTTATATATCCAGTATATACATTCATTTATAATATTACGTAACATTTAGAGGTAAGAAATGAAATGCACCGTTCATGGAGACGGTAAGCTGTACGTACGCATGAACGCTACTTTCATTTCAATTTCATATTTAATGGAACTAAATCATAATGATATGAATGTATAATATAATTCCAGTATAATATAGTGTATAATACCGTTTACTCCATCCTTTATACATCCCACATATGGCATTAACGATTCAAATCACTTTGAGGGGGCGGTAGTCTGCACTTCCTAAAATGAAATTATCGCATTTTACCCATAATAGAAATCATAAATTATGCCATAAATGAGAAATACAGAAGCATAAGTAAAACCTAAACATATTATATATCATATATAAAAATAGTGACATCTTAATGGCCACCTTTGAAGGTGTTATATGAGTGTTGAACAATCTTCGTTTCGTGAGGTAGAAATTCGCCATCCACAGAAACCGTATGTTCATTAACCATTAGATGTAGGTGTGTGTAAGTGTAGCTCGAATCCTTCTTATAAAAACATACTAGTATATTGAGGATACTGGTTTTGTTACAAAATAATTGAATAAAAAGAGTTTAGGGGGTTGGAGAAGAAAAATAAAACAAAACAACATTAGAGAAGACATTACCTCAAAATCGGGTAACTCTTTTTGATTTGAGCCAAAGGATTCTTTGGTAAGAGTTCTGCCCCAAGTGAGGCTTATAGGAGTAAGAGGGGGATGTTGGGAGAGTATTTGGGAAGAGGTTGGCCGAGCCAAATGGCTTGAAAGTGTAAATGAGGTGGGAGAGGTGGGGGCCTTTTATAAGTGGAGAGGAGGGGCACTCTTGGAAAGTAAAGAAAAGTCACTTTATTATAAAATTAGTTTCGGATTTTAGAGGTGCCACGCTTATATAATTCAACGATAAGATGATAAGGGTTCGAAATCTACTCATCCAATAGGTTTTTAACAAGTGTACGCTTTGTATTTTACATTATCTTTCCATTTTATTTAAATCGTTAAATAATGAGGTCATCGCTGCATCATCATGATGTCATAAATAATTTAATTTATTTAATGTCTAAAAATTATAAAAAAAATACTATGATGTAGGAAATATTTTTATCTTTCCAATTAATATTTATAATCAAAATTTGGACTTATGTAACCCCACTTAAAAACTATTGTAGTAAAACATCTCATGTTTGTGTCAATTTAATTTTAACATTAAATAAATATATATTAATGTCATTTTCCAACCAAAGTGGATCCATGGGGTCCCCAAGTTGACCCATGGGTTTTCTTGGTCTTCCATGACTCATCCAATAGAATTAGTACAAGTGTCATGCTCATCTCATATTATTAAAACATTATTTTTACCTTAAACTACACTAATTACCTCTAATCGCGATTAAGAACTAAAAAGTTACTATTCACCAAAAATTATTTTAATCTCATTGAACCAAATTTTACTTCTTAATGACAAACATGTATGTCGGATTTTTGAAAATCAAATCACATAAGTGGTAATATTTCATTTAATCGAAAAATCAGTTATTTAACTACCACATTGTGGTTTCACTATTCATCAAAAATTGAAGTTTTTCAAAACAAGGCCAAAATTTCACCCTAAGCTATAATTGATATTCCGAATTCAAAAATGATGTCTATTTTACAAAATTACAAACATATAAGTTGCATTAATTAATTTTATAATTAATTATCGCTGTTACAACAAATAGCGTGTTTTTAAGAAACAATTTATATCAAAAGATTGGCAATTGTTTATGTCCATTTTCAATGTTAAATTAATTATAATGACCACCATTGGATAAAATGGTAAAAATATATTCTAATTATACTTTAAAACAACTAAATAGTATAATTTATCACTATAAATTATTTTGATTAAAAAAGTTGTTTTTAAGTAATTTTCACTATTCATAAAAAATTGGAAGTTCTCAGAAAATTACAAAAAATTCAACTTTGGATAATTTTCATATTAAGAATACAAAAATAAAGTCCATTTTAAAATATAAAATTTATATAATTTTAAAAAGTGGTTATTACTATTCATAATGGCTACTTTGATTAGTCGCAGTGTTTTAGAACTCGAAGTTGCATACAATGCAAGCTATTGCATTATTAAATGAGAAGCGTATCGTGGAAGCTCGGGTTGTTACATTCTCCCCTCCTTCAATAAATTGTGTCCTCGCAATTTTAAATTTTTCTTTGAAAATAAAAGGTTGAAAAGAGAAAATACCTTTGAGGAAAACCCACATCGGAAATAAGGTTAATAAATATATAACATTAAAAGAAAGCAAGATAAGTACAAAGGTCACCCGATATAGCCCATTCTAGGATTCTATAAAAATATGGATATGGAGGAGAAACAAACCATCAAGGTCTGATGGAGAGTTATAGAAAGTAGGATTAGGAGAAAGTTTAACTACAAGAAAATCACAAACTTGTGATTGGTTAAACGGTCATTGAATCCCCAGTTGGAAAAGTTAACCGACAACATTTTTGTTTTAAGTTACCTTTTATAATGTTGAGGAATTTATTTAGGAGATTTACTAAGAACGTGAGGGAATATACATACTTATTATGTATACTTTCATTTGTTAATAAATTTTTACCACAAACCCATCTTTTACTCTAAATGGTAACGGAACTCAAAAATATTCTATTTATTCTAATTGTATAAGGTTCCAAATGTTAACACATACCATTTAGATTAGTAAAATTATTTTGTAATAACCAGGGACTTCCTGTAGGCTAGTGGTAGGAAATAAAGGCCTGTCGCACTATGATTGTGGGTTTGATTCCTGCAGCTTTGTCCGACGCGACGGGTTATGCCCCACCCTGCAGGTTGTCCTTTTCCTAAAACTATAGTATCATAATATTCCAAAAATAATCTTCATAAATTTTTTAACCTTAAACAATACTATCCAAAGATCAACTTAATCCACTCCAACCTTTATAGTTATCCAAAATACCTTTGTCCAGACTTTCTCTAAAAGGTCTCTTAATTCCAAAATCAATTTATCAGATTCCCCAAACAAAGTAAAGTTTCTCTTATTGTCACATACTAAAAATATAATTACCTTCATCATATTAAAACCTTACTGAAATCAACAAGTACTGCAGTACAATCCATATATATATATATATCATATTATTCTAATAACCAGAATATAATCCATGAGTCCAAAAGCACCAATACATTAGTTATTATGCTTCAACTGTAGTAACAACATAAGATTGTCCTTGATCCCTTGGCCTTTTCTGAGGTAAGTTTCCCTAACGCTTATGACACTCATTTTCATAATGACCCATTTCTCTACAATTGTATCATTCAACATTGATAGCCTCTTTCTTTCCCTTGCAATCACGCGCCTGGTGACCTTTTTCCCCACATTTATAACAAACTCCCATTCCTTTTAGGCAAGTACCAGGGTGATTCTTCCCACAATTATCACATAATGAAGAATCCTTCTTTCCCTTTTTCCCTTTATCTGTCTCTTGTTCCACCGTTCTCTTCTTCACTTGTTTTACTTTGTTGTCATAAGACTTAGAGAATTCCTTTTCTGTCTTGATAGCACCTGAGACAATATCTTCGTATGTTGAGAACGATTGTGATACTAATGCTCGACGGAGAAATGGTTTTAACCCATCAATGAAACGATCAATCTTACCTCTTGGGTTACGTATATAATCTGCAGCATACCTTGCTAACCTTGTAAAGTTATCCTCATACTTTGCGACATTCTCATCCTCCTTTTGTCTCAGACTCAAAAATTGTCTTTCCATATATGCTCGATGGTCACGAGGATAGTATTTTTCTAGGAAAAGCTCTTTGAACTCCCTCTATTCCATATTCGATACGTCATCATCTTCCTTTGTGTTTTGAATCAGCGACCACCACTGATCGACATCTCTAGTGAGGCGGTAAACTGCCATGACAACCTTCTCCCTTTCGCTACTCCCCAAGGCATGGAATATTTTCTCTAAGGAGTTTATCCATTGCTCAGCTACTAATGGATTTGTACCCTTATTAAATGTTGGCGGTTGTTGCCTCATGAAGCGGTCTAACATTGATCCTCCACGTTGCGGATCAGGGTGCTCCATACGAGTAAGGTTATTATTCATAACCTGAGTGAGTTGTCCCAATATGGTAATAAGTTGATCAGCACCAGTTGTATTTCCAGCTCCACAATAATTATCTTGAGCAGGAGGGCAATCCCTACACGGAGTGCGTGCATTGATACGGCTTCCATTCCTTCCACTAGGCGCCATTTCTAAACAATGGAATAAACTATATTAGTTTATGAATCAAAATACATAATTCCATACTTGTAAGATACTTAACATAAATTGAACTATTTATGGATATAATCCATAAAAAAAATTTCTTTGAGGAATTATATACTCATAACCCTTCATAGTGGTTTGTAAAGAAAATGAGAATTATCCTAAGCATATCCACCGGGAGTGTCTTAACCAAGAGTGCAGTAAGGCCCGTTGTCGTGCACCAGTTCCCGTTCGAGTCTAGCTCAAAGCGGTGTTTTCGGGTTTTACCCCTAGGTACATCTGTTCCAGAGCCGCCTCTACCTGCTTGTATCCAGACAGGGATGTATTGCTTGGAAATCTCACAAAATCTATATAATACCAAAATTCTAGGAAGTTCTTCTATACTAATCCTTAAAGTCTATCTTCGGGCTATGTTCTCTAATCAGAGTTTCTCTAAATCTAGCTTCCAAGGTTAGTACTAAATTGCCTCTAATACCAACTGTAACGCACCAACCCCAGCTACCCAGAGTCGGTGCATTACTTTGTAACATGGGCATGATCACAAAAGATCAAGTCTCGAAAGACCGATTAGTTTAGTAGCCTTGGAAACACTAGATACATTCATAAGTCTTACATTACATCATAAGGTGAAAAACTACAATAACAAAGTCTCCATAGTCCACACTCATATCCTCTTCTGACTATCCCTGCAGGTCATTCATAAAATACTTCTTCACATCCTGGAAAATATTAAAACATTGAAAGGGGTGAGCTCAGATGCTCATTAAGGATAACAATATTGCGGAAGCTTTCATAAATAAACATAAAAATTTAAGGAAATGTATAACTAAAACAAAAGCCTTTTAAACTTGAACATCAACATAATATAGCAAAAGTAAAATGAGATAACGCCATTCACTTCTTCACATGGATATTCTACTGTTCGAATAATCACATGAAATATCAAAAACCACTTTCATAATGAGGGAATGTATAATTCCAAACATTCTGAAACATTTTGTCAAGGCCTCGGCCAAGACGTCTAAAATGATTAAGGCCTCAGCCAAAGCCATAAATCAAATTGGGAAATGGCCTCGACCAATTCCACGTCTAGTTGTCTCATGAGACCTACCGATGCATCGAGGAGCTATAGCGGGCACCACCCGTCACTTATTAAGTCCAATACATTCCTCATATGAATAGGTTTAAACATATCATAAATCATAACATAATCGTATCACATAAAACATGCATAAAGGAAACATAACATTTCCACATTTCAATCACAAGATATCAATACAACACATTGATATAATAAAAACGCTTTCAAAACCATTTTCAATACCAAAATAAAAGAAAGTTAAAACTTTGTATTTATTTTTCATCAAAAAAAATGATGGCTTGTAGAGGAAGCCGAAAATCAAATAATGGTCACGGCAGCGGAGAAGTCATTGTCGCCGCATATGTACGGAAAGAAAACCATTCCTTTTTTGTCGTTTAGTAAAACTCTTCATATAAAAAGATTCCTTTTGAATAAATGTAAATAGTCAAAGGGGTTTATACACTGTATAAAAGAAATTTGTGTATAAAACCAAATATGCCTCATTGAAAGGAGATTGGGACGAAGTCCTTACAAAGATCATTTTTTTAAAATAAAATATATATATTATGTGTATTCACTATAGGTACACATAAAGAAAGTAAAAATACAAAATAATACATAATAATATCATGACATAACTTTAAAGTAGGAGATTAACCCAAAGAATGGAAGTTGGGTTAAGAAGTTCCCTTACCTCGTGTCTGACATGACTCAACCATTCTTTAACCTCCTGAATAATAAACTAGAGTTAATGTATACCTTATTAAGAACCATTTTCAATTTAATTATCCTTATTATATCACTTATTACAATGATATGAACATTATGTAATTATTTAAGTTAATAACGGTCGTTTTGTAGATCTTTGGTACTTGAGTCAACAATAAACTTCTTATAATTACAAGTTGTTTATGTGGTAGAATATCCATTATCTCCAGAATTATATTCATGATTTAGATGTCATATATATCTTATATATCCAGTATATACATTCATTTATAATATTACGTAACATTTAGCGGTAAGAAATGAAATGCACCATTCATGGAGACGGTAAGCCGTACGTACGCATGAACGCTACTTTCATTTCAATTTCATATTTAATGGAACGAAATCATAATGATATAAATGTATAATATAATTCCAGTATAATATATTGTATAATACCATTTACTCCATCCTTTATACATCCCACATATGGCATTAACGATTCAAATCACTTTGAGGGGGCGGTAGTCCGCACTTCTTAAAATGAAATTATCGCGTTTTACCCATAATGGAAATCATAAAGTATGCCATAAATGAGAAATACAGAAGCATAAGTAAAACATAAACATATTATATATCATATATAAAAATAGTGACATCTTAATGGCCACCTTTTAAGGTGTTATATGAGTGTTGAACAATCATCGTTTCGTGAGGCAGAAATTCGCCATCCACAGAAACCGTATGTTCTTTAACCATTAGATGTAGGTGTGTGTAAGTGTAGCTCTAATCCTTATTATAACAACATCCTATTATATTGACGATACTGGTTTTGTTACAAAATAAATGACTAAAAAGAGTTTAGAGGGTTGGAGAAAAAAAATAAAACAAAACAACATTAGAGAAGACATTACCTCAAAATCGGGTAACTCTTTTTGATTTGATCCAAAGGATTCTTTGGTAAGATTTCTGCCCAAAGTGAGGCTTCTAGGAGTAAGAGGGGGAAGTTGGGAGAGTATTTGGGCAGAGTTTGGCCGATCCAAATGGCTTGAAAGTGTAAATGAGGTGGGAGAGGTGGGGGCCTTTTATAAGTGGAGAGGAGGGGCACTCTTGGAAAGTAAAGAAAAGTCACTTTCTTATAAAATTAGTTTCGGATTTTAGAGGTGCCACACTTATATAATTCAAGTATAAGATGATAAGTGTTCGAAATCTACTCATACAATAGGTTTTTGACAAGTGTACGCTTTGGATTTTACATTATCTTTCCATTTTATTTAAATCGTTAAATAATGAGGTCATCGCTGCATCATCATGATGTCATAAATAATTTAATTTATTTAATGTCTAAAAATTATAAATAAAAATACTATGATGTAGTAAATCTTTTTATATTTCTAATGAATATTTATAATAAAAATTTGGACTTGTGTAACCCCACTTAAAAACTGTTGTAGTAAAACAACTCATGTTTGTGTCAATTTAATTTTAACATTAAATAAATATATATTAATGTCATTTTCCAACCAAAGTGGCTCCATGGGGTCCCCAAGTTGACCCATGGGTTTTCTTGGTTGGCCATGAATCATCCAATAGAATTAGTACAAGTGTCAAGCTCATCTCATATTATTAAAACATTATTTTTACCTTAAACTACACTAATTACCTCTAATCGCAATTAAGAACTTAAAAGTTACTATTCACCAAAAATTATTTTAATCTCATTGAACCACATTTTACTTATTAATGACAACCATGTATGTCGGATTTTTGAAAATCAAATCACAGAAGTGGTAATATTTCATTTAATCGAAAAATCAGTTATTTAACTACCACTTAGTGGTTTCACTATTCATCAAAAATTGAAGTTTTTCAGAACAAGGCCAAAATTTCACCCTAAGCTATAATTGATATTCCGAATTCAAAAATGATGTCTATTTTACAAAATTCCAAACATATAAGTTGAAGTAATTAATTTTTTATTTAATTCCCGCTGTTACAACAAATAGCGTGTTTTTAAGAAACAATTTATATCAAAAGATTGGCAATTGTTTATGTCCAATTTCAATGTTAAATTAATTCTAATGACCACCATTGGATAAAATGGTAAAAATATATTCTAATTATACTTTAAAACCACTAAATAGTATAATTTATCACTATAAATTATTTTGATTAAAAAAGTTGTTTTTAAGTAATTTTCACTATTCATAAAAAATTGGAAGTTCTCAGAAAATTAAAAAAAATCCAACTTTGGATAATTTCGATATTACGAATACAAAAATAAAGTCCATTTTAAAATATAAAATTTCTATAATTTTAAAAAGTGGTTATTACTATTCATAACGGCTACTTTGATTAGTCGCGGTGTTTTAGAACTCGAAGTTGCGTACAATGCAAGCTATTGCATTATTAAATGAGAAGCGTATCGTGGAAGCTCGGGGTGTTACATGATCAGTGTGAGAAACAAGGTGTAGTGATGGGATTTTCATGTCACATGGAAGCACACATCAAGGGAAATGGAGTAATGGGTGAAAACATCACAATGACACTGACTTGCATAACCAACACACATAGATGCATGGAGGGGTAACACAAATGGTTTTTTAGTTCCACAAAAATTTAAAGGGGTGGAATGATGTGAATAACGATAAATGATCCATTGATAACAATGGTGGTTGTGTAATGATAGATGATTGATTCTTATTGTATTTGAATCATAGACCCATATCGTGCTTCTAGGGATGGGAAAAACAAATAAGGGTCATCCTCTTACAATTTTCAAAATGTGGGACCAGACACCAAGGGATATTCAATGTGTTCTGGGGGGGGTAGGCCTAAATGGAAGGTGATCCAAAGTGGAATGAGACAATTCCATCATGGGTCCCTTCAGACATGAATATTATAGGAATCCAAATAGAGGGATGACACAAATCAATGAAATGGATTGAATTTGTGCACATTTTGGATTCCAAAAGGTGAGGTTCTAGGGTGTAGTGAATTTTCGAACATCAACAGGGCATATCCAAAGGATGGAATCAAATCCATTCCGAAGGATGAGGGTCTTAAGGTAGTTGTTAAAGTGGTGTGGTAGTATATAGATTCCAAATGGAGAGAACTATCCCATTTATGAGATCATGATGCTACCCAGTTTTAAATCATGTGATGGGGTTATGAAGCCATCAAATGCAAGAATATGAGGACCACTCTGATCAATACATGGTATGGAAATAGTTTAATGTCATGTAATAAGGATGATAGAAATGTTTTTTAATATCATATAGTAAGGATGGTGTATCTTAATGTTTAATGTCATGTGATTAAGACAAGCAGTGAATGTCATTCAAGGTCACATATCATTGACCATGGTGTTGTGTAATTGAATGTCGTGTGACCAAGACGTTGTCTACATGTTTTATGATGTGAGATAAAGATTATGGTTGTTGTGTATTTTAACATCTTACAATATGGATGTGAAATCACAAAGATTTTTTTTTGTTGAAGCATGGTCATCTATACCACATTTTTATGGTCCATGATACTTGAGGAGGTTGGTGAAATCTATATGACGGGATTACCCTAAAATACCCCCAGCGTATGAATGTTTGTTCTCCATGAGTGATATATGCTACCTCATGATGAAAAATACACTAGATGGTGTTAATGAAATAGAGAGGACCTCTATCGTATATATAATACAGGAGATGAGATTAAACAAAGTGACTCTATGGTTATAGGGTTCATATAATTCCCTCAATATGGTTGGGCGACAGAGCACAAATATCATGGACGATAGAAATTTTACGTACAAAGTGAATGTTTTTTTTCAAAAGGCGTCGAATTCTAGGTCGTCGATATGATGGGGTGATGGATCCCAGAAGGCATGGAAGCCTAAATCATTTTTATAATGGGGTGAAGGAGTCAGGATGGTGTGGATGCTTGAAATGTCAGTATGACCGGGTGAAGGAGTCGAGAAGGCATGAAATCATGGAATGTTGGTAAATTGCGTTGAAGTTTATCTAAAGGGATGATATTATAGATAATCAAAACTATGGGGAAATGTAGCATGGAAGTCGTAGAAACCTAGATCATCGATACGATGGGGCGTTGGATCCCATAAGTTATGGAAGACAAGAATGTCGGTACAATGGGGAGAATGACCATAGTAGGCATGAATGTATAGAATTTCTATACAATAGGGTAAAGAAACCTGTAATGTGTGGAATCCATATACATTAATAAAATATGGAGAAAAATCCTAAAATGCATGTAACCATGGAACGTCAGTACGAAGGGGTGAATAAGATCAGAAGGCATGGAATCTTATAATGTCAGTATGATGGAGAGAAGGTTCCCGATAGGCATGAGAGACTATAATGTTGGTAACGATGAGTTGAAGGAGCCTGGAAGGTGTGGATTCCAGGAACATTGGTCTGATGGGGGTGAAAGAGCCCCAAAGTCTTGAAATCCTGGTACATCAGTATGATGGATTGAAGGATCCCAGAAGGTGTGAAATCCTAGAATGCCAGTACAACTATGAGAAGAAAGTTTGAATGTTTGATTTCCAAGAGTGTCTGTAGAATGGTGCAAATGAGGCAGATATTCGGGAATCCAAGAACATCGGTACCACATGTTTATGGAGCCAAACATGCGTGACAAACTACAACATCAGTATGAGAGGGAAAAAGATCCAATAGGGAATGGAATCTTGATGAATCATCTAATAAATAATAACAACTTGAGTAGGTATATGTTCAAACTACACCCAGTGTTAGTTGTTAAGATAAATTTTGGGATTTTTCCTGGGGAGGGCCTTTGTGATGGATTATTAATATTAATTTTGAGGACCTCCATGTTGGTTGATGTTGGGGATGGGCAGGACATATCTACTAAATAGTAGTAGTTTAGGGAGGACCTTTGGAGAGGCTGATGAGGTCGACGGAGACAGCACCTATTCTTGATGATAGTGGTGCTAGATAGACCTATGTAGTGTCTTATAGTGATGTTGTTTATGTGCCCTTATGTTGTGGTTGGTTTCCATCTACGTGACCTATGATGGAGGAGTCGACGAGGAACCAATATATCTGGGGGGATATTCTCCCAATGCGGACCATGAAGGCATCAGATTCAATGAGGAGATTATAGAGTCGGGGATGATTCCCATGACATGACCTGATGAAGGCATCTTGTTTTTATAAGAGATGATGTATTTATGTGAGTATACCCCTTGTGCATCCTATGAAGGAAACAAAGTCATTGAGTGTTTGATAGATTTGAGTGGGGGATCCCCCCATGCATGGCCTTAATGAGTGGTAGTGTTGGTGATGATATGATGGAGTTGGGGGGTCGATGCCCCCTTTGCGACCAAAAAGGTTCTTAGTGTTAGTGAGGAGCTGATCGAGTCAGTGGAGAATGCCCCCAAAGAGGCCTATGGAGATTGTGTAGTTAGACAAAATTCAATGGAGTTGGGGGGATGATGCACCTTGTGTGGAATATAAAAGTGGATGATTTGGAAATGATCTTATGGACTTGGGAGGATGATTACCTGAAAACATCCAGAAAGGGTTGTGGTGTCAGTGAGTATCCAATGGAGTAGGGGGTGGATCCCCCCTACATGGACTGAAAGGGAAGTGGTGTCTGCTATGAGTTGATAGAGTCAAGGGGGAGGATGCCCCCAGCATGGCCTATGAAAGTAGATGTGTCAATAAGGAGATGATTGAATCTGCGGAAGGATTCCACTTGCCTGGCCTATTAGTGGATTAGAGACTTCATAGATTCGATGGAGTCCAGGGGAGGATGCTCCATGTGTAGCCTTTGATGGTGGGAGAGTCATCATGGAGCTGATAGAGATGGGGTAGGATACCCCAATTTACGACCTATGAAGGTGAAAGAGTATATGAATATGCAATAGAGTTAGGGGGAGGATTCCTCCTATGTATTTTATGAAGGCGACATTGATTTAATGATCTTATGATGTAAGGGGTAGGATTCCCCCTACATAGCCTCTATATGTGGAAGATTGGGTGAGGAGTCGATGGAGCCCTGGGTGGGGATTCCTCCTCTGCAGCCTCTACAAGAGGAAAAGGTGGAAAGGATCTGATTACCCCTTGTGTACACATCCCAATATCACTCATCCTCTAACACATACAGGTGAGGATATTTACATGGGTGTTTACTCAATTTGGTCATGCCTAACATTTCTCATCTGTTCAAATTCAATGCATAAGATATTCACATCGAGTTCACTATTTCTTTTCTTATTTTTTTTGCCGAGGTGTGCATCCATCTATGGGGATGATCTATTGGTTTCCCCAAATTCCCACATTCCAAAGGCTGGTGGAACTAATCACTTCTTTATTGATGATGTATCCTTGATAGAAATAGGATGATGTTATGTTGGTATATATATTTTTGGAATCTTCATTATTATTTGTCTCCTAGTTTGGGTCTCCATCATAGATTAAGACATTGTTTGTGAACCTTATTCATGGTGACATATCTTTTTGGATGACTATAAATTACATTTTTTCTATTTTGAAATTTCAAGGGGTCTGGTCGGGGAACAACCTTTTTTTTCATAGTAGATTGTATTATAAGGAATTTCAGGTCATCTCTGGATGTCTAGACATTGGAAGACATGTTTTCTTTCTAATAAGAGGGCATCTCCGGGAGTAGAACCAGATGCATCCCACCTCAGTCATATATATTTTATTTCGTAGTCATGTCTCTAAGGATTTCCTCGACTTTTCATGTTTAACATGATGTATTCTGTGATATTAACTTCTTTCGAAGATGATTATTCCAATTTCATAATATCTGAGGATTTCCTCATACAACCCATGTTCAACAAATGATAGGCCATAAGTTTAACGTCTTGAGGAATGGAATGAGAGTGATCAGAATTTCCAAAGGAGGAAGATTGGATTGGTACATCCGTAGTAGTGATCACCTGGAGTGTTTACCGATTAGATGTATCAAAATTCTCAATAAGAGTGGAACCAGGATGGTGTGTCCCATAATAGGAAGATATCACACCGTGATGTCTGATCTAGACACCACATATGGAAGATTAGGGATAGTTCACCCCATAAAGTTGAATACCATATGGATGGATTATAATGAACAATGAGAGCAAGACCATGGTGGTTTGTACCATAAAGGGATGATACAACGCCATGATGTTTGATCTAGACACCACTGAGGGCGGAACAGGGAAAGTGCACCCCATAAAGGGGGACACTCGATGGATGGATCTGAATGCTCAATAACAGTGGAACTAGGGTATTGTGTCCCATAATGGGATGATATCTCATCATGGGTGTATCCTAGAATGGGAGAACCATGTGGATAGATTTCAATTTAAGAAAAAAGTGCACCTAGGTTTGTGTTTCCCAAAAAGGGATGATGTCACACCATGAAGGATTATCTAGAGACCACAAAGGGTGGATTTGGGAATGGTGGGTCCCAAAAAAGGGGACACTAATGTTTATCATTGGATGGGAACCTCTAGTAGGCTTCTTATATACCCTTTATATAAGATAGGGATCAAAACCCATGCAGTTTGAATGGGTGAGGAATAAAATTGGGGTGTAAACAAAGGACAATTACACGAATATTTTCTGAGGCATTCATATGGCTAGTAGCAAGTTACAAGATGGACACTCTTATATGGATGGATTAGTATATTTTCGGTCTTACACATGGTATGAATCCTGAGTGCTGCAAATGGTATCAATTTGATGGATGGCATGATCTCACTGGGGTGTGGTGGCCTGAGTAAGGATCAGGATCAATGATGACGTATTGAACCAATAGTTTGGATAGTGAATGTGATGGATCCAATGTGAAGAAGATGGTAGTGTTGGGATTGAACCCTATGAAGGTTTCAGATGTATCCCAATGAATGGGAATCAAAGTCCACTAAGTTATGTGGGGTGATGGGACACATGAGGATGAGTCCTATTATAATGGATCACATGTATGGGAAACCAAAGTGGATATAACCTATAGGCTTGGTCATGATCTTCCTGAAACACATAGGCTCAAGAGAGGGACCATGACTGCACACGAGTGATGTGCTTGAACCCCTGGGAGGCTATCTATATATCCAAGTGGTAGGGAATAAATGTCTATGTAGTTCATGATGGGGCATGGAATCGTGGTGTACACAAAGAACAGCAACCCAAAGATATTTCAAGGATTAAGTGTGGTCTGTATCCCATCACAAGTGGGAAAATATGGTTTGGAAGATTATGGATTGAATGTGGTATTGCATATGGTTAATAACAAATAACAGGTCTGACACTATTGTATAGAATACCATGGCAGCATCCAATGTTCCGATAAGGATAGGGAATGATATATGGGTCTTATGCATGGAATAATATCGGTTGATGCTAAAGGGTGACAATGGGGAAATGGGCTTACGCATGGACACTTCCCGGGAGCCACAATGGAGTGTCAATGGTGAAAGGTGATTATGCATGGAAGCTTCCCAGGTGAAACTAAGGATCAAAAATGGTGGATGGTGTTTATGCATGGACGTATCCTACGTGTGTCTAAAGAGTGGTAATAGAGAAAGTGGATTACATATGGAAGCATCCCAGGTGATGCTAAAGAGCATCATTGGTGAAAGGGGGTTGCAGATAGAAGGTAACCAAGTGCCGCTATGGAGTGACAACAATGAAAGGGGATTGAACATTGAAGCTTCTCATGTGATGATATGGATCAGAAATGGTGAATGGAGAATACAAATGAATGATGCCTTGGTGCCACTATGGAGCGACAATGGTGAAAGGGACTTACACATGGAGGTAGTATGGGTGCCGCTGAGGAGAAACAAAGGTAAAAGGGGACAACTCATGTATGATGCTCGGGTGCCCCAATGGGGAGGAATTTGTGAAATAGAAATATGAATAGATGATTAATGGGTGATGCTAAATACTGTCAATAATGGATTGGTATTAGGCATGTAAGTGGCCAGAGTGCCTCTATAGAGTGGAAATGGTGAAAGGAGATTTTGGATGGAAATTGTCGGGGTGCCGCTATAGTGTGAAAATGGTGAAAGGGACTTACTCTTTGAAGATTCTCAAGTTACACTATGGAACAACAGTGGTGTATGAGGGGTATTAATTGAATAAACTATGGTGCCACTATAGAGTGGAAACAATTAAAGGGGTTTACACATGTAAGTAGCCCAGGTGTAACCAAGTAGTTGAAGTGGTGAAAGGGGATTAATAATGAAATCATCACGAGTGCTGAAATTTAGTGAAAATGGTGAAGTATAATTATTAATGGATGCTTCTTGAGTGAATCTAATGGGTGGATAATGGTGAATGGAGTTTATACATGGAAGCTATTAGGGTGAAATTGTGGAGTGGCGATGTTGAAAGGTGTGTACACATGGATGTTGCTCGGGTGACACTATAGAGTGGAAATAGTGAGAGGGGACTATTAATGGAAGCTACCTTGGAGCTTCTATGGAGACGAAATGGTGGATGAGGCATATTCACAGAAGAATCATAGGTTCCACTAAGGGTACATAACAGTGAATGGGGCTTACGCATGGTAGCAGCATGTGCGCTGCTAAGGAGCGGCAATTATGAATGAGGTTTACACATTGAAGTTTCCCATAATGTCTTCGTCATGTATGGAATGAGGATATCCCAACTCACTGGTGGGTTGAGGCATATGATTGATTCCTAAACCTATGCGATAGTGGACATGCGAGATAATTCCATGGGCATTGGAATCAGTCTGAACAAAGGGAAATGAAATGTGTGAATCATGTGACTAACATTCAAAAAATAATGAAAGAGGCATGGAAAAGGGAGATAACCATTTACTATATTCAAAATTCGTCATCCACATCACATTATCCTATGATGGAAATAAACAAATTAGGGACAACCTTTAACAGTATTTGAAACATAGGGCTAGAATTTATTTTTCATCTAATGACTTCTTGGGTATTAGCCTAGAATGGTAGGTGAGCTAAAGCAGCGTGTTAATAGGCCTTCAAAGATCCCTTAAAACATGAAAAAAGATGAAGAACCATATTAAGGTCATGTAAAGAGTGAGTTGGATTGATGGAATGGTTTATGGATTCCAATTCTCTTTAAATTATGCCACTTTAATATTGGAATTAGGAATCATATGATTGTCACATAAGCCAAATGTTATTTGGAAGAAGATGCATCGTATTAAATAATGATAGGTAATGATAGAATTGGAACTATTATAATCTTATGCACGGTGTATAAGGAATCCCTTATTTGGAAATATATGTATCATATGTTTTTCATATATGGTGTACTATTGAATAAAGTCATATAGATAAGATTATTGTCATTTTATTCTTAGTGAATAATGAAAATCTTGTTTGGAGAAATATGAATACTATGTTTTTCATATATGGTGTAATACAGTTTAATGTCATATATATAATACTATTAGGTATAATAAACCTAGAAATGGTGGGTGAAAGGCCTTAAACAAGAGAAACACATTCTGGTTCAACCAAAATGTGCTGAGTCATGTGAGTCGGTTTGGGGGAGTTTATTAAAGTATGATTCGACTCAAATAACTAAGAGAAATGATGATGAGAATATAAAATAAAGAAATTAGAAATGGGAAAGAAGAATATGTTGAACCAAGGTGTTTCAAGGAGTTATAGGAGAATCTTGAATCATGGTATTCCAATTATGGAAGATGGATGCACATAAGGGAGAAAAAGAAAATTTCAACATCTAGGACCGTAAAGTTCTTGGTGCACTAATCCATTTTATAGGGGGGTTAGTTGTGGTAGAGAAGGGACGGGCCCAGAGGGAAGGGACCAAAACGTGACATTGATCCCGATCAGGGGTGCAGACCCATAGGTATAGACCGGTGGGTGAAAAAAATATAACTTTGTGAAGGATAGGGATCCACAAAGTAACATGATAGAGATCATGGTCTCAAAGAGCATGGGGATTTGTAGAGCTTATGGAATTGAAGTGAATGGTGCTTCATTGATCGTAGGGTCTCGCAAAGCAAGGGTCTTCGAATAGCTTAGGTTCTTGTGGAGCAAGGAGATTCACATACCACAAGGTCTCTCGCAATGAAGTGTTATGTGAGGCTCAAGGTGGGGGAGGGGGTTTACAAAGCTCAGGTTCTCACAAGGTAAAGTGGCTTCACAAAGCTCATTGTATCATAATGTATTCTTTGGTTCATATGGGAAGTACTTCATAAAGACATAATTTATTGGGAAACCATAAGTTCCCCACATAGAATTCCTCTTTTATGATGGGAGTAGACCTTCATGGAGGGCATCTCTATTTAGGGTGGAAGCTCTCAAAAACATAAAGAAAGAGATTTTGCAGACAATGAGGGGTACAGAAAAGAGGGTGATCATAGAAAAGATGAGCTCCTTGAATAGAGAAAGGAACGGTGTGACCTATAATTGTCTCCTCCTAAAATTAAGGTATGAGGGGAGTATTTATAGATAGTGGTCTCGTGATACTCAAAAGTGCGCCAGGAAAAAAATGGTGCTTCATAGTCAAAGGAATATCTTTCATGTTCTTCATCTTTCTCAGACTCGCACAGGCTACCTTCATGACATTTTTTGCACATGCGGAGGTTGTGGTCATGTTCATCAAACTCACAAAGTCTTCCATCACGGTACTCTATGACCTTGAAGGTAGCTATTCAAATGGGCTCCGTGAACCAATTTTCATGACCAACCATGAATGTCCATAACTCAGAATGCGTAACATCATTTGGGATTTACAACTAGTGAAATAAAATATTATAAAATGTATTATTCTTTATGATAATTTATGGAAGTATTTTTTCATATCTTGTTGACGTTTTATCAGTGCAAATGAAATCCACCTATGAATTGGGTCGAATGAGGATGAGGAGGGAGAGGTGGCCAAAATTATGAATAAATTAATAAGGAAAATGCATACCATGTGCTCCAATATACATGAATCATATTGAAGAGACAATTAAATAAATATCAAAGGATAATGGAATCATGACTAGTGTGGGAAACAACAGATAATAAAAGTCCATCCACTAGTACGAGAGTTCTAGACAATGAAATATGTGAGTGGGTCAGAATTGGACATTGATCACCATTAAAAGCATCATAAATAAGAGAATGGTCACAAAAAGAGAATAAGGATCAATAGATAGTTGACTTCCTTCTACCAATGTGTTCTAGTTCATGATTGGAATAACACCCATGGTATTGGAATAAACCCAAAAAATAGGAATGGGATGTGTAAATGATGATACCCAAAATTTAGAATATAGTGCGAGGTGTAATGAAAATGTAGGATATTTATTATCTATATTTGAAATACATTATTCAAAATGAAATATTTACAAATGGTGAAAAACAAGTTACATGTAATAGTTGTATTTGTAAACATGGTGCCTAACTCGATATTTCATCCAATGTCTTCTAGAATGTTGGACCTAAATGGCTGAAGAGCCATAAGTCCTACAATCTATATCATTTTGGGTTCTATTAAAATGTAAATGTGGGTATGTATCCGAATAAGGGGATCAAAATGAATGGTCTTGAGTTACTAGATGATTGAATGGAGTCCAACAGTCATCGAATGATGACACCGTTAAAAAATTCAACAGGGAAGTGTAATGTTCTGAATAGATATCATGCCAACATTTGTGAGGGACCTCTTGGGTGAGGACAAAGGATGGTCTATTATTATATGTTGTGTAAATGGGGATGATAAGCATGTATTTTAGCGTCATACAGTGACGATAATGCATGTAATAGTTTATCGTCATATGGTTAGGACATTGCATATAGTTTAATGTTGTACTACCTAGAGCCTACTCAACAGTTTAAATTCATGTAATAGGGATTAGGAATTTATATATCAAGGTCATTGAGATCATACCATGATTAGGGGAAAAAACCTTGAAATATAATAGTCATGGGGTAGGGCCCGAGGCGATATGCCTTAGCATATCTATGTAATTAATAAGGGTGATAATCAAGCCAAAGGTAGTGGTTGATCACAACATGGTTAGAGACCAACACTGCTGGTTCCAATCCTCCCTGGTGAGGAAGATGTCCCATCCCTTAATTATCATTGGGCATACTAGACATTTTTAGGGTTGGGCAACAATTCAATGTCATGCATCGATTATATGGGTAACCAAAATGTATAAATGTTTTGTTTGGTTCATAACATGATGTGAATGGGGACCAAATAGGTCTGCACCACATCACACATTCATAAAAGGGATTTCAGGGCCGAGAAGGCCAAGACAGAGAGCATACCATTCAGATGGCTGGCCCAAGGGATTGGATACTATAATGTATCTATGTATCTTGTAATGGAATGAATCAATAAATACATGGTTCTTTATTTTTTTTAATAGTTTAATTTCATGTGGTATGGACGATAGTTTCATAGTTTATAGTTATACAACACGACCAAAAAGTCACACTATCTAGTATATGGATATTCCCCTACCACCATGCCTAAGCCTACGTAATCCATTCTTGGTGTAGGATGAAAAGAATTTTTAATTTCCATTCCTATCTAAAGAGAGCATGAAACAATGGAAATGAAATGTATGGAGTGTAAAATGCTAGAAAAACATGCATCCCTACTAGACGTGCGCAAATGCATAGTGTTACAACACCTGGTGTTCTGTGGGTCCGTAAAATGGAAAGTGGCATTAAAGTCTTTATTCATTGCAATTGATATATAAGACGTAGTTGGAGAGGTGTGGTAATTACGGATATTTGTTTACCAAGGTCAAAACATAGCATCCATTTTACATTATCCTATAATGGGAACAAAAAATTGAGGGTCCACTACTGACCATATTCGAGACGTGGGATTTGCATCAAATTATTGTTCGATATCCTTGATGGTGTCACCAATGACGGTTGGTGAGCATAGAGTCCAAGAATCTATATCATTATGGAGTGCCTTTAAATGTGAATGAAATTGAAAACCCCAAATGATGGAATGTGTGAAGTGATAATGTTTCCCACATGGTTTAAAATTTATTTGGAAGAACACAAGGAGTAGAAATTTCTAAGCACAATACCCAATTATAATAATCCTGACTGGAATGAGGACTAAAGAAGTCTACACCACACCACATACTATTGGGAGAACCAGTTATATAAGGGGTCATGGATGAAAAATAAATTTTTACTAGACCATATACATGAAGTCTGAGTTTCACTACGTATCCCATACATATGGGATTCAAGGCCCATGAAGTTCTTAGAGGTGTTACTACGAGAAGACATTAATAAATATGAGAGATAAGCTCTTTAAAAGTGGAATATAGTAATTGTCATTCTAGTTAACATTGTGCGAATAGATATGATAAGAATCTTTGTTTAAGGTTGTACATCACAGACCATATGCTTCCCAGTTTAATGTCATGTGTGTGGGACATGCTCGTACAAATTATTAACGCGTGATAAAGAAAGAAAAATATAGAACACTTGAGGGAGGAAAGTGGAATTGATATTGAAACCCGGTGTGAATGACGACATAAGTCCACACGACACCTCCTAATTGTGAGGAAACATGTGATGAAATGTCACAAGAGGGTTTATGGAGATGTGGGTGGACCTCAAAAAATGTCTCTTCAACACTGCTTATAGTTCAGTGTATAGGGGCAAGAGTATTACACCCCAATGTGTCCAAAAAGTATTTCATGGTCATTTTTTAATCTTAGCTCACGTAAAACATGTTTGGTGTGAGAAACAAGTAGGAAAAATAAACCTAATGATCATGGCGCAAATGTGAGTCCACAAAGGTAGTGAATGGGGAATACACATGGGAGTCGCTTGGGTGCCACTAAGAACAAGAAATTCATAATGATTCATATGCATTGTAGCATCTCGGGTGGCGCTAAGGATGGATAATGGTGAATGTGGTTTATGTATGGAAGCTATCTGAGTGATGATATGGGGAAGCAATAGATAAATATTATTACACTTAGAAGCTGCATGCGTTCCTCTATACAACTACAATGGTGAAACGGGCTTCTAAATTGAAGCATCCATGGGTCTGCTAAGAAGAGGAAATGGTGGATGAGGCTTATGTGTGGATGTATCCTGGGTGCTACTAAGGAGAGACAACGGTGAAAGGGGATTATGAATGGAAGGTGACCGGGTTCCACTGTGGAGTGGCAATGGTGAAGGGTAATATGCATGGATGCTTCTAAGATGCCACAAAGGAGTAGAAACGGTGGATGAGGCTTATGCATGGAAGAAACCCGAGTGGCACTATGGACTAACAATAGTGATAGTGGTTTATGCATGGAAGAATCTTGGGTGTCTCTAAAGTGCATAAATGGTGAAAGGGGCTTATACATGAATGTTGCTTGTGTGCCTCTATAGAAAGACAATTGTGAATGGGTCTTACACATGTAAGTTACTCATATATATCATATGAGTGGAAATGTTGAAAGGGAATTATTCTTGGTAGATGGACAAGTGTAACTATAGAGAGGAAATGGTGAAAGGGGCATACACATGGAAGTTTCTTGGGTGTTGATACAAATAATAAATGGTGAAATGGGATTATGCATGGAAGATGCCTAAGTGATGCTAAGGGGCGTCAATGATGGATGGTTCTTATGAATGGATGAATCTTGAGTGATGCTACGAAGTGAAAATGGTGAAATGGGATTACACATGGAAGCTTCTCGGGTTCCGCTATGGAGTTGGAATGGTGAAAAGATATTTCACATGGAAATAGACTGGGTGCTACTAATAAGAGAGAATGGTGGATGGGTAATATGCATTGATTAAGCTTTGAGTGACGATAAGGATCAGAAACTATTAAAGGGGCTTATGCACAGAAGAAAAAAATGTGACACTAAGGAGAAACAATCATGAAATGGTTTACGCATTGAAGTTACCCGAGTGATGCTATGAAGTTTCAATGGTGATTGGGTATTATTCATGAAAGATGCATGGGTGACACTAAATAGAGGAAATGATAAATGGGGCATAGTCATGGTAGCTTATCGAGTACCATTATGGAGTAACAATAGTGAAACATGCATATGCATGGAAGCTGCCCAGGTGCCACTATGGGGTGGAAATGTTGAAATGGGCTTACACATTGATTCTACCTAGGTGACGTTAATGATCGATAATGGTGGATGAGGATTATGCATGGAAGAAGCCAAAGTGCTTCTAAGGAGCATCAATGGTGAATTAGGCTTATTCATGGTATCTACATGGGTGCCACTATGGAGAGACAATGGTGAACGAGGCATATACATGTAATATACCCCTAATTTCTTACTCATGTCTGGCCATGAGTTCATCCCCCTTAACTGGTGTATTATGGCTTATAATTGATCCCTAAACCTATCTGACAAGGCATAAGTGGGATAAATCCAAGTGCATTGGAATTAGTCCAAATAGAGGGAGATGAAAATTGAGAATCATATAACCAATATTCAGAACATAATGAGTGTGGAATAATGAAGGGAGATAATTGCTGCCCATTTATGAAATAAAACATCCACATTGTGTTAGCCTAATATAGATACAAACAGATGAAGAAAAACCACTGGCCATTTTTGAAACATGGGGCCAAACATGAAGTGTTTTCCAAAGACATCTAGGTCGTTAGCCTAGTATAGTTGGTGACTCATATAGGCATGGGACCAGGTCATTAGGGTGTCCCTTCAGACATGAACGAGGATGAAGATACAAATGAAGGACACAAAAATAGCGAGGTGTAGTGATGAAATGTTTAAACAGATTCCAACCCTCTAGAAATTAATCCACATTATTTATGATATGTGGTATCTTATGCTTGTCATATAACCCATCTAATATTTGGAACATGTGACATCATATTACTGAATTATATGGCGTGCTATAGTTTATAGTCATGTAGTGAGAACTAATATAATACTATGTTTTCCACATAAGGAATATCTTATTCGGATCTATAAAAATCCTAGGTTTATCATATATGATGTACTAAAGTTTAAATCCATATAGATAGGATATTTAGATACTTATGTTTGGTGCATAGGGAATATCATTTTTGGGGAAAGAGACATCTGATGTTTTTCATATAGCTTTTCATATAGTTTAATGTCATATTGATAGGACTATTAGGCATAAGGTTCCTAAAAATGGATGGTTTTGGGGCATATGCAAGAGGTAAAAAATTTTGTTTAACCTGATATATGAGTCAGGTGACTGGGTTTGGAGGAGTTCCTTGATGCATGGTTTGACTCATGGTACTCGGAGAAATGATGATGTGAATATGAGCTCATGAGATTATAAATAGATCAAGGGTAATATTTCAACCTAAGGTGTTTCAAAGATTTTAGAGGAGTTTCATGAGTCGTTGTATTCCATAAGTGGAAGGTTGACACATATAAGGGCACAATCATAAATATTGATGTCCTTTCATGAACTTTTCATAGTGATACTTTCTATTTTTTATGGGGGGCATTGACGGTAGCGAAATGGGTGGACCAGAGAGGTGGGGGTATAAATCAGAACTGATCCAAAGTGGGGGAAAACCCCCATTTTATGGTTTGGAGGTCACATAGGAAGGTTCTTCGAGAATGATAGGGCATCGTAAAGTACATTTAATAGGATCAAAGACCCGCAGAGAATGGGGTTTTGTGAAGCTCAGGGTCTCGTGGAGAATTGGAATTCATAGAGATGAAGGTCTCAAAGAGAAATGGTATTTGGAAAACCTAGGGTCTCACAAACAAAAGTGCTTTGTAGAGCTCAAGGAGGCTTCTTGGAACTCACGGTATCATTGAGCAAAGTGGATTCATGGAGCATAGGTTCTCATAAAGGTTTCCCTTATTCATAGGGAGAGTGAATTTCAAAGGATGAATTTTTCGTGAATATTAATGTGCCTTATATGTCATTATTCATTCACGGATATCAGAGGCTTTCGTGAATGAAATCTGTATTTGGGGTGGAGGCTCTCAAGAACATAATGAAGTGGATTTAGTGGAGCATAAGGGATATACAGTGGATTGTGTTACTAGAGCACATGAGCTCTATGAACTGAGAGCATACAGGTGCAACAATAAACCATATCCTTCTCACATGAAGGTTTAAGGGTAGTATTTACAGTAAAGGGGGGTCTCACAATGCTCCAAAGTGGACAGAGAAGAAAATTTACATTCACAATCGGAGGTAGATATTTTATGTTTATCAAGTTTTTCAAACTCATAAAGGCTACTGTCACGGCCGTCGTAGTACTGACATAGGCACTATTTAGGTTTTTTTAGACTCATAGAGGCTTCCCTCTTAGCATTTTAAATGCTCGTACAGGCTCCAATCATGTTCCTCATGCTCAAAAAGGATTCTGTCATGCTATATTGTGATTACGACGGGAGATCCGATAATGGGATTTGCGAACCAAATTTCCACCCTAACCTTTAATGTCCATAACTCAATATTTTTTACTCTCTTTGGAATTTATGACCAGGCAAATCAAACATTATGAAACAAGATACACTCTTGGATAATGTGTGGAATTATTTGGAATAGGTTTTGGATGTGTTTTTTATTGCCATCAAATACATGAAAAAATAGTAAAGAATATTTTTACAAGGAAGAAAAATATATTCATTAAAACAAGATCCATTTTATTTAGGTCTCATAAGAATACATTTCTTTCCATATAGATTATAAGAATGAATAAAATCATTATGAAGATAATAAACATCATCAAATGATGTGAATGAGTCTTTATAGGTGATATAGTGATGGATAAAGGGAGAATTAATGTGTATTCATATAGAAATATGACTATTATAAATGAAAAACATAGTACAATATGATAGATGTGAATTACAACAATTAATAAAATCAAATATTAGGTATTATTAATTTAGTTAGAAAAACAAATTGATTGTTTTTATTATTTGAGAATTGTGCATTTAGGAAACATATATATATATTATTTTATACTTTAAAAAATTCTCATAGATAAATTATAAATTTAAAAAATTATTATGATAGATTTAGCATATAATTCCCATTAATATGATAACAAACTAATGAAGTCCTATGTTATTTTTATATTGAGAATATTGTCAATTATGTCATAAGAGAGAAATAATTTTCAATATATTATTTTTTAGAATGTTAAAATTCTAAAATATAGAGCATTTTTTAAGAAATAATTATCATTATTTTGATTCAGTACATATATATTATCTTAGAGAAAAATTTATTTAAATTCTCCAAAATGAATATTGTTATGGTAAAATTTGAAAATATTATTTCTTTTAAAATACAATTAATATTTTGATATAATTTGGAAATGATCCAAATTTTAACTTTATCAATAAATATTCCTAAAAGAAAAATAATTTAAATTAAAGCATAGTACATAATGTGTTACATTTTAGAAACAAATGCTTATAATTTTGATAACCATGAATTTATCCTCCATTTTTTTATAAGTTATACACATATAATGATATAATATTTTATTATCAATTTTATACATTTAATCATGTAAAATATAATAATAAATTGAATTATAATTTATGTAATATGTAATATTTTCAATTTAATTTTTAAAAATAATATTGATATCATGGTAAAAACAAATTTACCACTGTAGTTTTAAAATAATTCCATGGTTAATGTTAAATGGTAATGTATTAAAATACCTTAAAATACAACATTTAGTGAGTATTTTCTGTATTATGTCCCTAAAAATCCTTAAATCCTGTAATATTCATACACTTTTTTTAATTAATTCCACTCTATTGTGGATAACATAAATAAGAAATATCATTTTTAGTCACCTATAACCTCACCTCCTCATAAATATATACCCCTTACCTTCACTACTATCCACTAAAAGACCCTGAACAATTATATTGTGATCATTTAAAATCCTAAAGAGTCTATAAATGGTTTATTAAAATTCAAAATGTTTAATCCACATGTTTTAGGGAGAAAATAATCATGGAAATGATTTTCCCACTTCTCCTTTTTCATCCATGTACTCTTTTTTATTATAAATTCTAAATGTTAATCAAATTATTTCTCTTCAAAATTTTACATTATCCTAACTAAATAAATTATTTTTATCAATGGGATACCTTCATTTAACGTAGTTATTCTATTTTTAATCCATAATGTTTACCTTCCCATTGGATAATTCATTTCATTAATTCCACAATTTTACATGATAATTTACCATATTTTCAGTACCCAAAACTCTTTTAAATCCATTATTATTCACCTAGATATGTATGTGTTTTATTTATCTTGGTATTTTTAAATAAGAAACCAATAATTAATTATTAATGATTTAAAATTTATGTTATGATTATGTCATTAAGAACTTCATATTAATTACTTTCATATGAAAATTTTTCATTATTTTCATTGGGTTAATGATGAGAGGATTTGTTATGATCAATGTGAATCACATAAATTAGTTCATATGATGGGTTTGTTTGAATAGTTATCCAATTTAATGGGTAAATTATTAATCTCAAGATATGTCATTTTCTTTGTTACTATGGTGAAAAATTGTGGTAATTATATATTATGACAACATACTGATAAAACATGTTGTTATGATTATTATAATATCAATTTCTTGTTGTGTCCCCATTTATATGTTATTATTCTGGTTCTTTCTCCTATTAGAAGCATCATGTTCATATTATTCTATCTTATTTTTATTAATATTTATTGCAATAAATTCATTTCCTTTAATTATTCCATTGATGTGCATTATGATCACCCAATATTTTGATGTATTTTTCCAAGATATGAGATAAAATAAAAGTTAAATATTAAAAACATGATATGATTTATTTCAAGAGGATTAATGAAATATTTTTGTTCTTAATCTACAATTTTCCGATTTACAATAATGTAAACCAAAAATGACCATCTTTATTGTAAAATGTTGTACCACATAATAACAGGTTTATGAAATAAAAAAGCATTTCACCATAGATTGTGTATATAGTATATTATTATAAGAGGAAAAAATTTCACTATTTTACGATTATATTAAAAGTTTTAGGTGAATCATGAAGTGTTGTATGTAATCCTCTTTTAAAAGTGAATATAAGTGTAATTTATTTGATTACCTATATCATTTAAATAATGTTTTGTCACTATTATCTTTTATAAAATTCAAATTTTAACATAATAGAGGGTTAGAAGGTTGGGTGAGACACATCTTATCAAAACACATTGTGGAATTCTATTTTTAAATATTTTAGGCCAATGAAACGTAGTAAAACTATTTTTCAAATTTATATATATACCATTTTAACTATTATTTATAACTATCGTAATAAATTTTAATGTAACAATATATGTTGAATTTAGGAAAATAAAAAATGTATTTTTATGTGGAAATAATATTATCAAATAAAATTACAAAAATTTTAGAAATGATTATTTTAATTATAAGCTGCATAATATATTAAATTTTCTTAAGATAACATGTGTTTTTATGCATAGAAGATATTTATATTTAAAGTACTCAATACAACATAATCCATGATAACAATATTTAGTTATAAAAATAAAAATATTTACGTTTCATTCAAATCAATAAAAAAAGTAAACATCATTATTAAAATATATGACTAAAATAGAAGAAAAAATAAATTATAAATTATAATTAAATTCTATGTTTGATCTCATATGTTTGACATATGTTTTATAGTATTAAATAATTATTTTCAAAAATTAATTGAACTCATTAATTATAAATATTTTAATTTGAAATGTTTTATAAAATGAAATTTCTTACTCGAATTATAATAATGTTTTAAAATGTATAATTTTGTTATAAACACTACATGACACCATTATCCAAAAAAAAATATCTTATAATATCCTATTAACTTATCCTAAAATAATTGATTAATTATTAAACCAAAAAATTAATTCTATTTTAAAAAATAATAAATATTTAATTTATAAATTTATATTCAAAATTTGAATACAATATATAATTAAAAAACAATAATTGTTGAAAAATTAAGTTTAAAACATTAAGTGTTCCTAATCATAAATTTTATAAATTTCAAATGAATTACAACTATATTTTTTTCCAATGGTTTTATTATCCTATAATATTTTTAATAACATTATTCTATCTGTCATTCATCATTTTAGTTCAGTGGTTTGTGTGAAACAAGATATCATAAGAGTTTTTATTTATTGAAACATTACATAAGAAAATCATGGGTAAATGAAATCTCCCCCATAAATAAAATGAATCCTTAGAATTTTATTGTCATCCTACTCCAAAATTCACATTAAATTCATATAAATTCAAAATAACTAGATTTAAATAGTCTATATTCCAATAAATATATATATATATATATATATTATATAATAATCTTATTAATGTAATTTCTTATTAATATTCCAACAATGCATCAATAATGTGATCATTTGATGGTCATAAAAAACATACTAGGAGTAAAGTTGAATGTTGAAAATTGC
Organism: Viscum album; assembly: GCA_963277665.1. Lineage (NCBI taxonomy): Eukaryota > Viridiplantae > Streptophyta > Magnoliopsida > Santalales > Viscaceae > Viscum > Viscum album. The sequence continues at coordinate 949,588,877 of OY728167.1, forward strand.
ATAAATTAAAAACTCATAGTTCTTGAGTAGATTATCAGCGGGCCCAAACTTATAACATTTGTGAATATCACTTCAATTATTATTATTTAATTATATTTAAATTCTTCCCTTGGTCTTGAAATTTCTATTGTCTATCTGACTTATATGCCCTTAGATTGTGGAGTTTGTTGGATAATTATCATGTTTCACACATTTAATTAGTGGAATTAGTAGGGTTACTGCCTGAAGAAGTCTCTTTTCCTTTCACTATGTCTAATGAAATAAATAAAATTTTATAATAATTTTTTTCCGCATGCTTTCATTCACAATAGATAAAAAATCATTAAATTCCATTGAGACATTTCTATTAGTTCCAGTTCAATCAAATATTACATGACAGAAATTGAAAATTAACTCATTCATCGTCACCAATACCCAAACATCCATGATAATCTACAATTAATATTTTGTGTTTTTTAAATCCAATTATGTTTATAATTTTAATCATAATTCATAATAGGTCATTTAGAATAATCATTGGATTTCTCACTCCAACTCCAATCCTGTTTGGGTTTTCATTGGGGAAATCATTACATTTCTCACAAGAGGCTTAATTATAAACATTCTTTTAAGATTCACAAATTTCAAAAATTAAAAGGTCATAAAAAGGGTGATGAATAATTAACTCCTTAATACTATTATTTTATGATATTTATAATAAATATTTAACTCAAAATTTTATACTTTTATATCACAATCATATTTGTATAATGTTTCTATAGTTCGAAAAAATCTGTGGATAAATCCTGTTTACATTGGGAAGATTCCTTTAAATTTTTTAAAAACAAAGTTTAATCTATTTTTTCCAATTTACCATTAGAATTATTAAAATATTCCAAAAAAGAAAATAAATTATAATCAATTATAATTGAGATCAAAATAATCATTATCTATAGAATCACAAAAAAAATTATATTTCCATAAATTAATTAATATTTATAATACAATAACTATAATATATTTTCATTATCTTATTACATTCATAAAAAAACAAAATTTTCATTATTTATCATGGTATTTAATATTTATTTGAGACATCTATTGTATATTGTAACATCCTGAGTTTTATGAAAGAATCATTATATCCAATAGCATACATGATACACTAAATCAAACTTAAATGAACAACTAAATATTAATATTAAAATATTACCATCATAACCTAGCCATTGGAATAGAAATAATGAATAGAATCGACTAATATATAATCATATTGTTTAAAAATAATAAAATAATGATTCATTACTTACTGTATTTATTTAAAACGGAAAATAACCAACTAAATATAAAATATGTTACTCAATATAAACCTATTTAAAAGAGAACAATTGTTTTTTATAAAATAATATCACTGTTTATTGATATTTATATGTAATATATTCAATAATATTTCCAAAATTCATCTTATATGTTTTCTATATATGAAACAATAATAAATCCCAATTTTTTTGGATAAAACAACTATTTTTAAAAAAATTGCTGTTTCACCACCTTTTGATGGAAAACACTATTTATATCAATTTTTTATCACATTTATATGTTATATTTTTAGAAAAATAAAATTCTCATTCAGAAGTGGGAAATAAAAACTTACTTTGGTTTAATTTTTGTATTTTTCTGATAAATTTTTTTTAATGAATAGGGAAAAATACTAGATTTTAATTCAACATTGCATTTTCATATAAATTATTTGAGTAGTTAGATTGATAGTTTAATTTATTATAAACTTTAATAGGACTATGTTTTTATCATTTAATAATATTTATGTCATTTTATGTATTTTCACATTTAAATTTTACCTAAACACAAGTAAATCGTTTGATAGATTTTAATTCTTAAAAATCATATTTCTTGTTTTGACAATAGGAATTAATTATTGATTAATTAGTACAATTTTTTTGAATTTTAAAAAATATATTAAATATATGGAATATTAATTTAAATTTTTTTTTAAATAGGTTCCATTTATTTTTGGAAATTATGAATTATAATTTAATTATTTATTTTTATTTAACATAGTTAACTGGTGGATCTGGTAAAAAAGGTTTAAAAATAATATTATAATTTTATAAAAGTACCCAAACACATGTCTATATACAATTGGATAAGATACATCCAACCATGGGAATCCTTTAGTATATTTCAGGACCCCATAGATCCATTTGGATATGATAATGACATGTTATAATAATTAATATAATGTACAGAGAAATATAACATAAACATGTATCTTTTAATAAAACAAATTTAATAAAGGGTTATTTAAATTACATATTTAACTATAAATATTTGTTAAAAATAAGAAAATATTTCCTACATCATGGTATATTGTATAATTATTATAAATTTAATAAAAAAATATTTATGACACAATGATGATGTAGTGATTACCATTTTAATAAAAGAATAAAATAAATAATATTATAAAAATTAAAATAAATTTAATTTGTAAATTATGATTCAATACATTAATTTTTTGTATGATTAAGAAATTTTTTCATTGAATTAATGTATTTTTTTCTAATGTGTCTGGTTGTTATGACTTTAACAAAAATAATGTTCTAGATATTGTCAACTTGGCATAAATTTTTTTTAAAAAAAATACTATTTATAAAAGATTTGATAGTCCAAAAAACACATTATTATTAAAACTGACTTATTTAATCGTAAAAATTTCATTAATGATCCACTTGAGGTTCTATTTTAATTATATAGTAACATTAGTAACCATAAAATATGAAAATTCAATAAGACATGGTAAGAGTTCATTTTTTATCTAATGGTTGAGGCTTAAAGATATGGGTAATTTTTTGACCATAATTTTTATAATACCTATTACAGGAGAAGATTTTGTCCCATACTAATATTATCTTTGAAATATACCACATTATAAATATTATAATTCCAAAAAAAACTATGTTTAATAAAATAATCTTCAAAGACATCCCAAAAGTGCCTATCCTCTTTCTTATAAAAGGCCACCACCTCTACCCACATACATACCCCTCTCAAGCACCTTGGACCATCAAAATACTACCCAAATAATCACAAAAAATAACTAAGTTACTCCTATAATCCATACCTTTGGAATAAGGAAACTCGAGGAAGCCTTTTGGCTCAAATCAAAAAGAGTTACCCGCTTTAGAGGTAACGTCTTCTCTCAAACTCCATTAATTTATTTTTTTTCTCCAATACCATAAAATATATTTATTCAATTAATTTATAACAAAAATAGTATCATGGATATAATAAGAATTTTTTATTCTATGATTTTTACCTATAGTTACACACACCTTCATCTAATGGATATAGAACACATTATTTCCGTATACGACCAACAACTACCTCACAAAATGATTATTGTTCGATTTTATTTTACAATCTACCATGGTATACATTATTATAGAAATATAATTATATTTGACAGATATTATATTTATATTTACTCTATTATTCTTCAATTTTTATTTATAACATACCTTCATTCTTTTCATGTTGTTTAAATGCGATAATTTTATTTGAGGAAGTGTGGACTACCGCCCCCCAAGTGATGTGACCCATTCCCACTATACATGGAAAATATAAAGAATGGGTTTATTAAAACTATGACACATTAATGAAATTAATATAATACTGATGTTATAATATTAATTCATATCATTTAATTATTAATTTTTTAATAATATAATAAAATGAATGTAGCGTTCATGAGTATGTACGACCTACCGTCTCCATAAACAGTTCATGTAATTTCATACACCCAAATATTACTGATATTATAAATACATATATATTGGATATATATAATATTTAAATCATTAATAATAATATTGAGATGATGGAGTTTGACAACATTTATAATTAACATTAAAACATGTTCGTTTTTTACTCAAGTACCGAATAATGACAAAATAACTAATATGAACTTAAATAATTATGTAATTTTAAAAAATGACAATATGTAATATAAAATAAATAATAAACCATAATAAGTTTCAGAAGTAATTATAAAATAATATATTTTTATTATTCATGGATATAATGAACGAATGAGACATGTCAGATTCAAGGTTCACGAATTTATAAACATATTTTCTACACATTTGGTTTTACGCATACATAATTGATTGTATTATGCCAAGATTATGTATGTAATAATTTATTATTTATTTATGTTTTAATTTATACTTATCTTTGTGGGAATATACTATATATACACCTAATAACCTCATTGATAAATTCTTATATCACTTATATGAACTTTGTAATAAAATCATAACTCAATCTTCATTCATTGAGATAAATATCAATGTCATTTGTTTTGATTTTACATGAATATGTTTTAACGACCTCTTATTATTTTATCAATAATATACACTTATATTGGGTGTATTTGTATTTTTCACACATAATTATTTCAGTGAGTTATCATCAATCAAATAATAAAATCTTTGTTAGATATTTCGTCTCAATCTCATTTCATTGAGGCATATATTGATGGTATGCACATTTATTATTCTATAAGGGGTATATAAAACCCTTTTGAAAAGTTGTATCATTAAGAAAAATTGTAACATGATATATAATTTTTTTATAATATTATTATTTATTTATTAATATTCAATAATATTTCAAGTAGTAATGGATTCATTAACTAAAACATCGTTTTAAATAATCTAACGGTTTGTTCAAATAAATAAATATCATTAATTTCCATGTTTTAAAAATTATTTTAGGGATTTATTTATATATACATCAGTTTTTTCTAGTTTAAATTCGTTTCAAAAGATTTAGTGTGGTATGAGACAGTTTGATTCAAATCTCTTCTTCTAGAATGTTTTGATTTAATTGATTATATAAATATTTTCTAATAATATCTTATGATTTCAATGTGGAAATATTATTTTTCCTTTATGATTTTCCATGTGTTATGATAATGTTTTGGATCATGGAAATTGATTATGTATTTGGTTGGTTTCATTCTAAAATGAGGGTGGTTAAGCTTCTGATATCCTTCCAACTTGTTTGGTAATGTGATGGAGGTAAACGTTAAGGATTATCCAAAGAGATTTAAGAAATATAATATGTTAGGTTTTACAAACATAACCTTGAAGGTTACTCACTATGATTATTTGAAAGGTAAGATGTAGGTATTTTATGAATTTCACAAGTTAGCTTTATGATTAATGATTTCTATGTGTTTTTAAGAAATATTTTTATTTCACGAGGTATGTTAATGAGCTTATATTTTATGAGTTAAAATAATGATTACATTAGTTCATATGTATTGATGGACTTATATATTAATTGTTGATTTTATATCCCATACTGATATTTTTATGATCATTCCAAATTTTTGATATGTTTTTCGTAGGGTATAGGATAAGTAACAGAAACAATAAACTCAGGAATATTTTTATCAAAAATAATTCCATGTTTTATTTAATGAGTTTTATTTTATTAAAGAAGTTGATAATGAGTATAAGGGTATACATTTAAAATTTAGAGTTGTTATGTAATAGTTATGGACTAATTTACTAAGACTATATACATAAAGGATACTCAAAGAGAATTAAGGTACTAATATTGAACCATCTTAAGAATAAGTAATGTTTAAGGTTGGTGCCTTATAATTTGCATCATAAAATGGTTTACACAACATTAAAAAATATGATATTTTATTTAGGATTATAGATATCATCATGGGTTTATAATATTAAGAGTGATCATAAGTTATATGTCCTAGAAACCCCTTTTTGGGCTTTATGTTCTGTAATATAAAGGTGACTAATGGTATTTTTTGAGACATTCACCTTTGTAAGAGTTATGGGTTATAAATTTTTGGGATTAAAAACGAAAGGAATGAGATAACCATTGAAGATAAAACGTTATATATTTATTTTTGTGGTTTTTTTCTCATTTTTATATTTTTATAATAAATATTAAATGTTCAAAAAAGGAAAATATAATGTCCTGGTTCTGGGAACTACCCATAGGTACACCGTACCCAGTTGGTCCTATGGCCTCAAGTGCATTTCTCCTAATGAAAGAGGTTGTCGAATAGTTGTGAGGGTTTGGGTGTGATAGTTGGGAAACTATTTCCTCCTTGGAAGAGTACCATAGTGAATGTAAAACTGATAGCAATAGAATAACCCTTAAAAGATGGAATATGTAAATAATGGAAGTAATAAAAAACGAAAGCGCACACATATATATATGATGCATGATATATATGTCTAGGAAATCAGCCAAACAAGTCACAATGCTGGAATACAATACTAAACCAAAGTACAATAGAAAACAGATAAAATGGACTACAACATCGCAAGCCTCAGCTTGGTCCCAAGCTCTCCAGCTCCACAACAATCATGTACATGAAGTAAAAGTGAGCTTTATTTTATCTATACATGCAACAATATAATCTGTTTGGGCCCAAAAGCATGACCGAAATAGGGTGTGATCCTAATCCTAGTAAGCAACCACCCAATGATATGGGCCTAACAGTCACTGAATATATATGGTAGGCTACAAACAAAATTGTGCAGTAAACAAGAAATCATGCATACTAACAATACTACAATTTCAAAGGCATTCATTTTCATATATCAATAATGAATATAATCAAAAGTAGGTAACCATCTGAAAATTTCTAATAGCCTAACCCCTCTGGTTCATCCAAAGAAAACACAAGCAACCCTCTGGGGAGTACGCACAGTCTAACCCCTCATCTTTAGCTTTAACAAAGACACTCTGAGGAAGCACTCCCCATCAATTATTCAAGTGGTCTCGTATCGGTAACTATTATCCACTCTTAGTAAGCACTCAACATCTAATTCCCCATGTGGTCATATCGAGGAAATCATAGACACTCAAAGGGAGCACTTACGTCCATCCCCACTATGGTCTCGCAATGTAAAAGTAAACAGACACTCTAGAGAAGCCCTCAACATTAATTCTACCTATGGTCTACTACACCAGGTTCTCATAGGACTGTGTAAGTTAGTCGTGCACAAGCAATACATGACAACCAAATTAATCCTGAAGAACTAATTTTTTAAAAAAACCTACAACATATCATAGCATGTTAGATAATTATAACTCTATCCTAACAATACTAATCATGTAGAGCAATGCATCATTCTAACAGGAAAAACTAGACCAAATGGTAAAAAATAAGAAAACATGGGAAAAAACATATCCTATCAATGTTAACCGAATTTATTACAATTTTCCACTATACCAACAAACAAGGCATAACTGGTAATTAACATTGTAAAAACCATAAACATGAAATACCCAGAACAAGGGTATTGGGAACTATACCACATATAATTCAAAGAATAACTACATAAAAGCAAAAACCACCCACCTCAGTGACGCGAGATAGATATACTTGATTATCAAGCATTGAATCACCCTAGTACGTTATAGATCTATAAAACCCATAAAATGATCAACTGAGGATAACCCGTGAGAGAGGAAAAATTAAGAGATGATGTTTGTGAAGAAGAGAGAACTCACTAATGTGATTCCAATGTAATCTATGGCATTTTATTTAAATAATGGACGGCAAGTCAGGGGCTCAAAGAAGATTTGTGGTCGTACGGTCTCTCTTGGATGAGATGGGCGAAGATAAAATGGGTTTTATCGATTATATACGACCCCGATCAATTAAATGAAAAAAATAAAGTAAACGTCGTGTATATTAAAAGTATAAGGAGTGTACTTGCATTTCTGGCCTCCTCTTTAGGCAGTCACTAGGTCACTACACATAGCCATGTACTCAGCCATTACATGGCCAGTACACGGTCACTCGTGGAAATCGGGTACATGACCTGTACATAAATTACACAATGTGTACTCTTGAAATATTAAAAAGCTTCTCCTCTCCTAAAAAAACAAATAGAAAAGAAAAACATACTAGAAGAGAAGATATGTGTTTTAAAAAGCTTCCCCCATTAAATAAAATTGTCCCCAAATTTCCCTAGTAGGGTGGAGAAGAATAAGAATCCATGAACATCTCTAGATAATGTGATCATACATTGGAATCCCTCTCCCAAGTTTCATTATGTACTCACCTGTGATGCTATAGAAATCTTAACAGAGAAACAGATTGGCTAAGGAAAACCTTCACACATCGATCTACAATCTGGATAGAATGGTTCTCAAACGAGGCATCCACCTTGAGATTGACCTCCTCAGGTTGGAAAACGTGAGACATGTCTGAGTACAAACGTCGAAGAAGGCAACTTTCCCAACTCTCCCTAGCACCTCAAACGGTCCAACGTAACTTAGTGAAACCCTTACCTGTCTTTTTATCCCGATGTGTATTACTCTTCGCGTGACACATATAAAAAACCGATCTCTGATCTCAAACACTAGAGGTCATCTCTGTCGATCATTATAAGACTTCTATCATGACTGTGCAGTACCCATCCTCTTCTGAATCATCTTTATCTATTCAGTTGTCTACTATACAATACAAGGTCCTAATATAGCTACCTCACCTCCCTCTGACCTGCATACATGTGATCGCAAATACCTACCATGTAAATCCCCATAAGGTGCCATCTGAATAGTTGATTGAAAACTATAATTTTAGGCAAACTCCACCTAAGGTATGTGCTTCTCCCATGACCCTCCAAGATCTATGATGCATGCTCAAATCATGTCATCAAGAACCTGAATTTTACACTCGGATAGTCCATATATCTTGGAATGGTAATCTGTACTCAGATTTACCAGTGTGCACAAATCCTTCTGAAGTCCATGTAAGACCCAAGAAGTAAAATGGACATCCCTGTCTAAAAAATTGGATTTCCAAACTCCATGTAATTATGAAATCTCTAGGTTGTACAGCCTACCCATCTCATCAACAATTTTGGTCTTCTTAATCAGCATGAAGTGAGATACCTTCGTGAGTATTTCAATGACAAGCCTACTCCATCATTCTCTTGAGGCGACCTCATTAAACCTGTTTCGATGTCCATCAAGACATTATTCCATTTTCACTCGAGAATAGATAACTGCTGCAAAAACTATGTTGGTCGCTTAATCTCTTACTTCACCTGCTGATAGGTGGGACATCTCATGACCAACCCTACAAAATATCTCTTCATACTTGGACACCAATAATGACGTTGTAGATATCGATAAATCTTCATGACACCAGGATGAACTTACCAAAATGAGGAATGAAAGTCCCGCATCATCTCCTCAAATATATCTTCTGAAACCCATATTTGCCCATGAAAATGCATGATCTCACCCTCACATATTTTCCATATAAGAATAGAGTCCCCTCTTAAAACACTCTTCTATAGGACTCGACCTTCAGAATATGATTGCCTCCTCATTCTCATTCAATCCAGAAGATTAGTGGTAATAACTACAGAAGATTGAAACGTCTGCCCTTGTATATCCTGCACCTCCAAATGAATCTTAGATAACATATCCATAATCTCCCACTCAATACTGGCCTCTTTAAATGCTTTTATCTAAATTCTCCTTCTCAATGCATCAACCACTATGTTGATTTTCCCAGGCGTGTAAGCAAACTAAATGTAAAAAAACTGAAGGTACTAAACCAACCATCACTATAAAAAATTTAGATCACACTGAGTGAGGATATACTTGAGAAATATTTGGTTGATGAAAACCAAAAATGATCCCTATAAACTTAATATATCTAAGAGTGTGAAGAAATATCATCACCATCCAACTTGAGATAATGTGTCATGTAATTTTTTATGTGTCCTCAACTGCCGAGACCCTTATACAACAACTCATTCTCCCTGCATACAGACTGCTCCTCCTGCTACCTGATGAATCACACTAAACAGTATAGCTCTTCCTCAGCTCAATAAATACTAGTATCAATTCTGAAGTCAACCTCCCTTTCAGCTCCTGAAAGGATGACTCGAAAGAATCCAACCACAAGTATTTCGCACCCTTCTTAGTCACGCCCGTCAGTGGAACTTCTAAGCATGATAATTCATGTATAATACACATTTAGTAACCAGCCAACCCTGGAAAACATTGTACCTCAAATATGATCTTTGGCTACTACTAGGAAACTACTAATCCCACATTATCTAGAACTGCTGATTCTCTTGTCTCTGAGATAACATGACCCAATAAGTGAATATGGTCTATCCAAAAGTAGAAATTTGAGAGCATAGAATATATTTGATGCTCTCTTAGTATAATCAAAATGATTTCAAGATGTGATGCATGGTTGTGTCGAGTGTGAGAGTACACTAAGATATCTTCAAAGAAGACAGCCATGAAAGAATCCAAATATGGATGGAACACTCAGTTAATCGGTGCCATGAAAACTGCACGCGCATTTGTGAGACCGAACAACATAATCGAATACTAATTTTTATCATACCTGCTCTGAAAGGTTGTAAAAGGTACAACTTATGGTCTAAAGCACAACTGATCATAACTAGATCTTAATCCAATTTTCGAGAACACCTGATCTCCTCAAATCTTATCAAATAAATCATCAATACTTAGAAAGGTATATCGGTTCTTCACTGTCAACTGGTTCAACTTCCGATAATCCACACAAAGTCTGAGGGTACCGTCTGCCATCTTCACAAATAGGATAGGCGAATCCTAAAGAGAATTACTGGGTCAGATAAAACCATGTTCATGCAACTCCTCCAACTACTTCTTGAGCTTCTCCAACACAGGTGCAGCCATCATATAAGGTGGAATAAACACCAGTGTTGCCCCTATCACAAGTTCAAAAGAATTTTCCACTTATTCCACCAGAGGAAAACCTGAAACGTCTTCTAGAAAGACATCTATGAAATGATCCACCACTAGAGGAAAGTTCATCTAAGATGTCCCCTCATCATCCAGATACAGACAAACAAACATGATTGTAACTCCTCCCAACACATGATGCCCATGTCCCACTCTGCTCTCTTAGCCATCCCATTCTCCCTTATAAATAAATTATTCTCTTATCGGTGATATGAAACTCACCCTACATAGATATCAAGCAACAATATCCTGGAAGGGATCTAACCATCCCATACCAATAATGACATCATATCCTGTCGTCTCTAGGACATAAAGGTCCCATAGGAAGTGACGCCCACAAATCCTCTTCCCCTGCCCATGTTTTTCTACACAGCTAAGAAACACGATTATCCAATAACAGGACCACACAACATGTTAGTAAAAGACACGACGTGTACTAGAAGAACATCAATGACCTGTGTTGTTAGTCACATGACTGGTTGCACAGCTCACTCTACACGGCATGTTCCAGAGGGACACGATGTGTGCTTATTAGGTTCAAAATGCCCATGTTGTTATTCACCCAGGTGAACACACAGTTTACTATACATGATGTGTTTATCCAAGAAACAGTGTGTATAAGAATTTTTCCCCTGTCTCATGTTTTTTGATACATTTTCAGATACATGGGCTACACAACATGGCGTGTCCAATCTTGATATGGCATGTATAACTTATGTTTTTATCCAATCGTGTTGTTAGTCACACAGGTGGACACATGGTATATGAAACACAGTGTGTACATCCAATACACAGTGTGTCCCACCAATGATTTCTCAACCCCATGTCCTTGACCACACAGCCAGTGACACAGTTAGAGACTACATCGAATGTAAATATAGTATACAGTGTGTACTCAATAAAAACATTTCCTTCCGGGAAAAAAGGACACATGGCATGTATTAGTCATTACGGGCTATGTATTCTAGGTTTTTCCAAATAGTAAGCATCAGAAACTACTCTAGAATCCATATAAACACTAAAAAGACAATAAAGTTCCAAATTCATATATGTGAGTTCCCATACTCCCCATTAATCAAAGAATGGCATCATATAAACGTAATATTCAAGTATATCAGTGTAATGATTGACCACATTATGATCTTTGTGGGTCCCTTACGACCCAAGAACCAATGTTTGGAATTCATTCAAAGAAACTATACACAAATAAATACCCTATCAAGTGTAGGTATTATATCAAGGCATCTATCACCATAGTATGCATATCTAACACAACATCATTCATAATAACATTCAATCACTAATGAACACTAAATGAAATTGTAGGAATGAATGAATTTTGATTTCAATTTCTATTTCAACCATATGAGAGGAGATACCACTTTTTAATGTCCCTGTTCAGGGAGTCGGCCAGAGGTGCCCCATACCTGGTTGGTCACATGGAATCAAGTGCATTTACCTGAATGCCAAAGGCTTCCGACTATTAGCGAGGGCCATGGTTGTGATAGTGGGAAAACTATGCCCTCATTGGTAGAGTAACAATGTGGATGTAAAACATATATCAATAGCGGAAGTAGTAAAACATGAAATAGGTAAAAAATAAAAGTAATAAACAATTACAGCACATGCACACAGATATATATATAAATCATGATACATATTACTTGGAAAGCATCCAAAAAAGTAACAATTATGGAATATAATGCTAAACCAAAGTGAAATTGAAAACATATAAAATGATCCATAGCATCGCAAGCCTTACCTTGGTGACATGCTCCCCATCTCTGTAGCATTCAAATAACTGATGTAGAAGGGTGCTTTCCCTTATATATACCTGCAACAATATATTATATTTGGGCCCAAAAGCATGACCAAAACAGGGTGTGGGACTAATACCAGTAGGCAACCACCCAAAGATCTAGGCTTAATAGTCATTGAAAATATATTGAAGGCAATAAACCAAATGAAGAAACAAACAAGGAAGTACACATAGAAAGAGTCCTACAATTTTCAATGCATTCATTTTCATATATCAAATAAGTATATAATCAAAAGTAGGTAACCCAATGGGATGTACTCATAACCTAGACCCTATGGTTCAACCAAATCAAACCCAAGAAACCCTTTGGGATGTACACACATTCTAACCCCTCTGGTTCAGCTTTAGCAAAGACACTCTGAGTAATCCCTCACTGTCCATTCCCCCAGTGATCTTGTATCAGTAAATAATATGACCTATGAGGAAGCACTCAATATCCAATTCCCCCTATGGACCATATAGATGAAACTAAAGACACCCTGAGGGAGCACATAGGTCGATACCCCTTATGGTCTCGCAACGTAAAAGTAAACAAACACTCTGGAGGGGCCCTCAAGGTCAATTCTCCCTATGGTCTACTACACGAGGATCCCACAGCCTTGTGTAAGTCATTCATGAATAAATGATAAACGGGAGACAAATTAAGCCCCAAGAACTATTTTTTAAAACAATCTACAACATATCATAGCATGTTAGATAATAATCACTCCATACAAACAATACAAGGAAAGGAAATAAAAGCAGCAGCCTAATAGGAAAAGCTAGGAGAAGTGGTCAAAAAACAAGAAGACCTGGGTAAAACATCCATATCCTATCAAATTTAACCTTATTAAAAACAATTTACATCTATCCAAACAAACAAGTCAAAGAAGGTAATAATAGGGCTAAAAACCATAAACACACAATACCCTTAATGAGGGTATTGATCACTTTTGCACCTATAACTCAAAGACTAACTACAGAAAGGCACAAACCACCTACCTGGTGTAGTGAGATCGATATACGTGAATCTCAATCCTTGAATCACCCTAGAACTTTGTATATCTACGAAAACGCTTAAAACTTTTAACAGAGGATAACTCGTTAGAGGGAATAAATCTAGAGATGATGTTCAATAAGAAAAGAAAACACAATGATGTGATTCCAACACAATCGAAAATGATCAATTCAGAGAACATACAGTGAGTTAGGGGCTTGGAGAAGATCTGCATCTGTACGGTCACTCTTGGTTAAGAAAAACGAAGAGAAAATGGGTTCGGTCGATTAGATGTGACCCCATTCCATTAAATGAATAAAATTACTTGGTTTAAATTTTAAAAGTACATAGCACATACATTCCTTTTCTGGACTCCGCTTTATGCAGTCTCTAGGTCACCACACACGGCCATGTACTTGGCTATTACATGGCCAGTACACAATCACCTGCTGAAACCGAGTACACTATGTTTACTTAAAGTACACGGCGTGTACTCATAAAATATCTAGAAGCTCCTCTTCTCTTTAAAACAACCAGAAAAGGAAAAAATTCATGAATAGAATATCTGGGATCATACAGACAACATGTAGTCAATGTGACAAGATTTCTTGTCAGTCAAGGATGTCGTGATCGAACCCACAACCAGAGTAGAACATTCTTTTATTCCCCACCACTGGAATACATGAATTTCATGATTATTATGCCTTATTATTTTCAGTTAAATAAATTTATGAACTAAGAATAAGTTTATTTTTGTAATTTTTTTATCAAATGGATAACTCTATTATAGAAACATGGTTTGGTTATTAAGAGATAAATGTTATTTTCGATGAAATTCACCCATTTTGGAAAACTATATGCCAAATGAAAATATAATATAAAGGGATTTTAGTTGAGGAGTAACAGTTGATTTTTATTTTGGATAAATCTATTTTTTTCGGTGGAAATATACCGAATTGGGTTATTTATCGAAATGATTAACTTATCATGGAGAACATGTAATTTGGTTAATTACTATTTATTATGAGAGATTAAGAGTAGTCGATGTTATTTGTACATAAATGGCTTAATTTATTAAATGAAATTATGTGATCAATTCCTTGTGTATTTTGGGTATCAACGTTATTTTGGATTATTTTGAGTAATATTAATGACATTTTTTTATTGAATGGTCTTTGTATATCTTTTGGTATAATATGTCGAATTTTAGATATTATGTGTAGTCATTATTTTTATAAATATTTATTCCTTATGGGGAATTATTATATCTTTTACAAACCTTTTTGGTTTTGGATAATATTTAAAGGTTGGAGAAATAGAATGTTAACCTTTTTTGGATTATATGATTTTATTTGTAATATTATAATAGTGCTTTGGGTGTGAAAAAATCATTTTAAATACTCATTATTTGGAGAAAAGGTTTATTTGTGGTGGAAATTTGTTAAGTTATAAGAATCTACAAGCCAAGAAATTATACTTCCTTATGTTTTTGTTATATTGAGTAAAATAATTCCTCATTCTTATGAAGTGGATATTAAATTAACAGGGATTCTCATTTGAATTTTCATACTACGTAATCAAAGACCATTTTATCCATAAATATTTTGTGGTTATCTAGACATTAACTATCTCTTAGACCCATTTTATATCACTCTCTATTGGAATATGAAATTTCATTTTTCTTCCGTATACATGTGTTCTTACATGGAACCCTAGTATGTGTCATCTCAGGTTACCTATGTACTTCACTTTCTATCATTGAAAGTATATGTTTTATTAACCCTTTTTCCTCTATGGGTTTTTTATATAGGTTTTTTGAAATGTAATTCCTTATTTAACAAGCCCAAAATAAAATTATGAGGATAGAATTTGTTAATGGGGGACCTAACATATAGAGTATTAAAAAAGAAACACTATGTTCAATAACGTACATGATACGATACATCAAGTTTATAAGAACAAATAAACATTACTGTTTAAATGTTATCCTTATAACCTAGCTGTTGGAATGAATGGAATGATAAGTATTATAAAATTTATAAAAATATGGTTCAGAAATGATTTAATAATTATTCATAGGTTATAAAATTTATTAGAAAAGTAAATAAAAACCAATTAAATTTAATTTTAGTTGTTTAATGAAAACCATTATAAAATATAATAGTTGTGTTTATAAAATCGAATAACTATTTATGTATTTTTATATGATATACATTCAATAAAATGTTTAAAATTTATCTTATAATATATCTAGAAATGATACAAGAACAAAATCCATTTTTGGATTAAAGAAGTATAAAAAAGATAATGTTTTACCGCCTTTTACTGGAGAACCATTTTTAATAAGTGATTTTGTCAAATTTATATGGTCTATTAGACAAAATAAAATTATTATTTATAATTGAGATATAAAAAATGAGAGTGGTTGAGTTTTGAAATTTTTCTGATAAAATCCATTTTTTAATTAATAGTGAAAAATAGTGGTTTTTAACTCAAAACATCATTTGTATATAATTTATTTATATAGTTTCCTTAACCTTTGAAATATTTTTAAAGTGAAATTCAATTATATTTTTATAATTTAATCCAAATTTAGTTGTTGGAAGTAATTTCACATGGAAACCAGACATAAACAAATGTAAATCTTTTGTTATTTTTTATTTATTAAAACCATGTTTTCTTATTTTGACCACGTGAATTAATTTAAAATAAATTATATTTTGATAAAAGGATTCCATATTTAGAATCATAAGGTTCAAATTGAGTAAATGGGTACCTTTTATTTTTGGACATTATGAATAGAGACTACATTAATTGTTTTTATTTACCGTGATTAAAATTTAAATCAGGTAATTAAGCATAAAAATAAGTTTATAATAACATAAAACATCCATAACATGTGTCTTAGTCGTATCTTTTGGGATATTTATGACTATGAGAATCCTGAGGTAGAATTTAGAACCCCATAGAGCCACTCTAAAGTGATAATTTCATGTTATAATAATTAATTCAATATTAATAGAAATATAACATAAACAAGCATCTTTTAATAAAACAATTTAATTATAGGGTTATATAATAGATATATTTAACTATAAATAAATATTAGAAACATAAAAATACATCCTACATCATTTTATTTTATTTATTTTTTTTAGACATAAAATTACTAAATTTATTTATGGAACAATGATGTTGTAGTGATTACATGGTTAGTGAAATATTCAAATAAATAATATTATAAATATTTAAATAAATGTAATATGTACAATTTGATTCATTAAAATATTTTTTATAGATTATTATGACATGTTATATTTTAATATAAATAGTTTGTTCAAATTAATGATGATATAATAACAATCACGAAAATTAATTACTAAATAGTGTCAAAATTGACAGAAAAAAGTTTTAAAAAATACTTCATTATTAATTGATATAATCGTCTTAAAAATTAAATATTCGGCCAAATGACTTTTATAATGTTACAAATGTCATTATTATTCCACTTTAGGTTCCTTATCTATATTATAGTGAATATAATAACCACATAGTAAGAATATACAGGAAGACATAGTAAGATTTTATGTTTTTTACGAAGTGTTAATAATAAAAGATAAGGTTGATTTTGTAACCTAAAATTGTATAAAACATCTTGGTTGATAGGATTTTGACATATCCTAATCTTAAACTCTAGATATATATAACTTTACAAATATTAAATTTCTAAAAATACATTTATAGTAAAATAATATGTTAATACTTTCTTAAAGTTCCCCTCATCCTTCTTATAAAAGGCCACTACATATATCAACATACTCACACCTCTCATGCACCTTACATCATCCAACTTCTAATCATATAATCTCGGAAAAGTCATAACATTTTCTTGGAAGAATTACCTTAGGTATATTTCATCTCAATGAATTATTTTGACTCAAATAAAAAGAGTTAACCGATTTAGAGTTAACATCTTCTCTAAATATCATTTCATTTTTTTTCTTTCCCCAACCACCTAACATATATTTATTCATTTAATATATATTAAAAAAAGTATAATAAATATAAATTGATTTGATATGATAATTTTTTAACCTACACTTACATACACCTACATCTAATTGATATTGAAAATATTGTTTCTGTATACGATGAACTACTGCCTCATGAAACGATGATTATTCAATTTTCCCCTACCACCTCTAATGGTGACCATTATGATGGAACTATATTTATATATTATATAAGCTAAAAAAATTATATATGATTCTATTATTTTTATATATATTATACCTTAATTATTTCCATGTTGTGTAAATATGATAATTTCGTTTGAGGAAGTGTAAACTATCACTCCCTCAATGCGATGTGAATAGCTTCTACTAAAGATGGGATGTATAAATGATGGTTTTATTAAACCTATGATAAATAAATGATATTTATATAATAATGTTATTATAATTTATATTTATATTATTTTATTGTTATTCTTTTGATATGATAATGAAATGAATGTAGCGTTTCAGCGTATGTATGACCAACCGTCTCTATGAATAGTGCATTTCATTTATTATCTAAAAATTTATTGATTTTTTATATGAATATATAAAAAATCTATATTATATTTAAATCATTAATAGTATTTTTGATATGATGTACTTTGACCATATGGAAAATTTACATCAAAACAAGTTCATTTTTTGAATAAAGTATGGATTATCGACAAAACGACTGATATGAACTTAAATAATTATGTAACTTTTATAAAATTATGACAAGTAATATTAAATGAAAATTAAAATATAAAAATGTAAAAATATATGTATAAATTAACCCAATATTATTATTTAGGAATATAATGAACAATGGAGACAAGTCAGATTCGAGGTATGGGAATTTCTCAACTCTATTTCCACACATTGGTTTTTATGCATTCTTAATTGATTTTATTATGCCAAGTTTTTGTGTGGAATCATTTATTAATTTATTGTTTTTTAATTTACACTTAACTATGTGTGTAAATACTTTTTCTACACATAATCACCCCCATTTATATATTCTTACATGATTTATTAGAACATTGAACGGAAAATCATAATTTAATCTACAATGATTGATTAAAATATCAATGTCATTGGTTTTGTTTTTCCAAGAATATACATGAAGGAGATATGATTTTTTTAAATGATAAATAAACATATATTTTGTGTTTTTTTTCACCAATAATTATGTCACTGATTTATTTATAATCTAGTGATACAGTATTTGTAAGGGAGTTCATCTCAATCTTCTTTTATTGAGGCATATCTTGATGTTATGCATATTTATTATTTTAGAAGGTGTATATAAAACAATTTTAACTTGTTATATCATTAATTATTATATCTTCATGATATTGTTTTAATGTTATTCATTAATTATTTTTATTCAAGTGTTTGTGAAGTGGTAATGTATTCTTTAACTGAAACATCGTTTTAAATGATTTAATGGTTTATTATTCTTAAATCATTCTCCTTAATGATCAAGTTTTAATAATTATTTTATGGATTTATTTATATGGACATGTGTATTTTATAATCTATATTCCATTCAATAGTATAAATGTTGAATGAGATACTATGATTTAAATATTTTCTTTTTGAACATTTTATATTAATTGATTATATCAGTAACGTGAATTGATATCTTGTTATTGAAATGTGGTAATGTTATTTTTACATTATCCTTCTTCATGTATTATAATAATATATTTTTTCTTGGGAATTGTATATGTATATGGTTGGTTTAGTGATAAACTTAGGGTGGGTGACCCCATGATAGCTTTTTAATGCATTGGGTATCATGACAGTGGTAAACATTACGGCTTCTCCTAAGATATTTATGTAATATATTTTGATGGTTATTCCAAACATAACCATGAAGGTTTCTCCCTATAAAGTTGTGAAAGTTAAAATGTAGGAATGTTATGAATTCCATAAGTTACCTTTAC
The DNA here is from genome assembly GCA_963277665.1 of Viscum album. Taxonomy (NCBI): domain Eukaryota; kingdom Viridiplantae; phylum Streptophyta; class Magnoliopsida; order Santalales; family Viscaceae; genus Viscum; species Viscum album. Next base: position 949,608,476 of record OY728167.1, read on the forward strand.
GATTTATTATTTGAAGGATTTATTCATGAAATAGTATTATTTCATAAGGTATCTATAAGATATTATTTTTTACGACTAAATATAATGATTTCATTGGTTTGTTTGTATAAATGGAATAATGATTCCTTTCTCTATTTCATATCACTTATTAATCATTTTATGATGTCACAATTTTTTGAAGTTTTTTCGGTAGGGTATAGTATAATTAATAGAATGAATGAAGTCAAGAATATTTTAACCAAAAAAATAAATCATGTTTTATTTATAAAGTTTTATTTTGTGAAAAAAGGATGATAGTGAGTAGAAGAATCTACATTGTAACTTTTGAGCTGTTATGTAATAGTTATGGCCTAATTTCCTAAAACTATAAACATGAAAAGATCCAAAATGTGAATTAATGTAAAAATATTGATGACTCCCATGAGTAATTAATGTTTAATTATTCGGCCTTATAAATAGTATCAGAGGATGTTTTAGACAGCAATTGAGATTAGGATTTTTTCTTAAGGGTTAGAAAAATCTTCATCGGTTTATAATATTATGGTATATAACATTTTAAATGTCATAGAAACCTGTTTTTAGGCTTTATGTTTTTAAATATTAAGCTGACTAATAGTATAATTGGGGACATTCATATTTGAGGAACTTAGGGGTCATGAATTTTTTTACCGATAAATGTGAGGTATGAGATAAACATTGAGGTCATTACATGTTATAGTTATTTTTGTGGATTTTATCTCATTTTTATATTGTTATAAAAATTATAAAATGTTTGAAAAAGAAAACATTCAGACCATGTGAAAACTCATCACGTCAGGAAAGTGCGAGAGAATCAAGCACGCAACCGGAGTGTGACATGCCTTTATCTCATACCACTAGCATACACAAAGTCCCTAGTGAGTATGATTTTTTTTATGTTAACTGAATTTATATATTAATATTAAGTTGATTTTGAGAACATATGTTTTATCAAATGTATTTCCTTGGTATTGACAAATGATTTTGTGATAAAGTGATTAATATTATTTTGGAAGATGTTCACTCATTTGGGAAAACTGTATACCTATAGAGAAAATAATACTATGGGATTTAAGTTGAGGAGTAATGGTTGAATTTTATTTTTGAATAATCTATTTTTTATACATATAGGGATTTTTCTTATTTATCAATTTGATTAACCTATCATAGAGAATATGTTATTAGGTTAATTAATTTATAGTGTAAGACATTATGAGTAATCGATGTTATTTGTAGATAAATGTAATTATTTTTCATGGATGTCTATTTGATAAAATCCTTGTGTATTTTTGGTATCAATCATAGTTCGGATTATTTTTTGTAAATTTATGGACATTCATTTTGAATTGTATTTTATGGTCTTTGTGTATTTTTTATTGAATTTTTGTGATTATGTGTAGTATTTATTTTTATAATGGATTGTTCTTTTTGTGTAATTTTATGATCTATTACTATTCTTTTTTGGCTTTGGCTAATGTTTAATGGTATGAAAAATATATTATTAACCTTTTCAGGATGATATATGTTTTTATAAGTTGAATATAGTTCTTTGGGCATGAAAAATTCATCTTAAATACTCATTATTTTAAGAAATGATTTTGTGGTGGAAATTGATTAAGGACTGAACATCTAAATTTTTAGTAAGTATATTTCCTTATGTTATTATTATAAGTAGTAAAATAATTCTTCAGCCTTATTAAGTGGTTCATAAATAAAAAAATTTCTCATTTACATTTTCATATTATGAAATGAAAGACTGTTTATCTCATCACATGTTTGTGGTTTTTTGGTTCTTAACTATATCTTGATCACTTTTTCTATCACCCTCTATCAGAACATGACACATAATTTTTATTCCATTTCAATTTTTTCTTACATGGAAGAGTAGTATTTGTTATCTCGAGTGACCTTTTTTATTCACTTTCTATCTTTTAAAGTGGACATTTTTTAAACCTCTTTCTGATATGGGATTGCGATAAATGTTTTTTTGAAAATCAATACCCTAGTTATCGACCAGAAATTCAAATTCAAAGGAAAAGAATTATTAAATGTGGGTGGAGGATGTAACATCCTGAGTATTATGAGAGAAACACTATGTTCAATAATATACATGATACACTACATCGATCTTAAATGCACAAGTAATTATTATTATTTAAATGTTATCATTATAACTTAGTTTTTGGAATTGAGGTAATTAATAATATCAACTGATTTATAAAATTATGGTTAAAAATGATTAAAAAATTATTCATTGGTTACCAAATTTATTAGAAATGGAAATAAAAACTAATTGTGTATATATTATGTGTTCTAATGAAATCCTATTTAAAAGGGAATAATTGTATTTATAAAATCATATCATGCATTATTTATTTTTATATGTTATTTATTCAATTTAATGTTTAAAATTCATCTAATAATATTTCTAGATATGATACAAGAACAAATTTGATTTCTTTGGATAAAATAAGTATTTTTCAGAAAAATTATGGTTTACCAAATTTTAAAAGAGAAACCTATTTAGAATAGGTTATTTCACTTTTATATGTTTTATTTTAAAAAAATAATCATTTTTTAAAAGTGGGAAATAAAATTTTAATTTGTATGGATTTTGGTATTTTTATGATAAAATTCATTTTTCAATGAATAATGAAAAACACTGGATTTTAATTCAAAAGTAAATTTTTATCTTCCTTATTTGTATAATTAGATGTTCCTTTTAATTGGTCTTCAAGTGTAATCGGATTACCTTTTTATCATGTAATCTAGTTTTGGTTGTAGGAAAAAATTTTACAAGAAATTGAACATAAATATATTCTAATCTTTTGATAGTTTTGACTTATTAAAATTTCACTTTTTGGTTTTTAAAATGGGAATTAATTTCAATTTAATGACTTAAATTTCTTAGTTTGGAATTTGTAAAAATAGATTCCATATTTGGGATCATAAGTAAAATATTTAGTATATAGGGACCTTTTATTTTTGGAAATTATGAATAGTAACTTCAAAATTTATTTTAATTTATCATGGTTATATGGTAACCCACATAAATTAGTGTAATAATAATATTATAATAAAATAAAATTACCCTAAATGTGTTTTAATCCCATTGGATGAGATATGTCCAATCATTGGAATCCATGGGTCGATTTTAGGACCCCATAGAGCCACTTGGATGTAATAATTTCATGTTATAAAAAATAATTTAAAGTAAAGAGAAATATAACATAAAATATTAACTTTTAATATAAAAAAATTAATATAGGGTTATATAACTGATATCTTTTACAATAAATAGTAATTATAAATATAAAAATATTTCCAAAATCATGGAATTTTATTAATAATTTTTAGATATTAAATAAATAAATTTATTTATGGCATAATGATGACGTAGTGATTAACTTGTTAATGAAATATTCAAATAAATGATATTATAAATATGAAAATAAATATAATATCTTCATATTGATGGCATAATCAACATATTAGGATGATTATGATATTTTAAAATCTAATTATTTTTTGAGTTAATTAAGATGTAATGACTTTAACAAAAATCAATTACTAAAAACTGTCAAAATTGAAGTAAATGAGTTGCAAAATAACTATTTTATTAAATGATATATTAGTCTTAAAAATCTTGATTTGTCCAACAAACTTATATAATGTTTAAAATTTTATTAATGATCTAATTTATGTTCTCTTGGAATTTTATAGATACCTAGTAACCATATAGTAGGAAAATATAAGAAGACATGGTAAATGTTAATTTTTTTAACTAATGGTTATATCTAAAAGATAATGTTAATTTGGTTACCTAAACATTCTCAAAACGAATTGGTTGAGATTATTTCGACCCATCCTCATCTTTTCCATTAAATATATCACATTAGAAGTATTATAATTAATAAATTAATTTTAAGAAAATAATATTTCAAGAGTTCTTTAAAGTGACCATCCTCCTTATAAAATGCATCCACCTATACTAACATACTCACACCTCTCGAGCCCCTTGAAACATAAAAAATATAATAAAAAACAACTGAACATCACATCCTTTCTCCTATAAGAATTACCTTAGGTATAAAGAATCTAAAGTAATCCTTTTGACTCAAATCAAAGAGCCTTACCTGATTTAGAGGTAACATCTTCTATCAAGCTCTAAAAATTTATTTTGATTCTCTAATCACCTAAAATATTTCTAATACATTATTTATAACTACAAAATTATACTCAATCTAATAGGATTTTTTGTTGATATTGGTCTGACCTAAACTTTCACACACCTCCATCTAATGGATAAAGAACATATTGTTTATGTGTACGACGAACTGCTGCTCACGAAATAATGATTGTTAAATTTTTTCCTACGACCTATCATAGGGACCATTATTATATAAGTGTGTTTATATATGATATATATTATAATTATATAGTCTCTATGATTCTATAATTATTTTCTAGAATGCAACTTTATTTTTTCCATGTTGCCTAAATATGATAGTTTTTTTTGAGAATGTGTGTACTACCACCCCTTCAAAGCGATGTGACTTATTCTATATACACTCAGAAGATATAAATGAAAGTTTCATTAAAACTATGATATATACATTAAATTAATATAATACTATAATAATAAAAATTATACCATTTAATTTTTATTATTTTAATATGAATATGAAATGAAAGTATCATTCATACATACATACGACCAACCATCTCAATTAATAGTGCATTATACTTACTATCTTTATATAAAATGGATATTATAAATATGTATTTACTGGATATGTATTAAATATAAATAATGAAAAATATTCTTTAGATTAAGGACTTCAACTACATGTACTATTTACAACATAATAAGTTCATTTTCAACTCATGTACTGAATAGCGACAAAACTACTAATATGAACTTGAATAATTATTTAATTTTTTTACATGATAATAAGTAATATATAATGAATAATAAACCTAAAAAAAGTTTTTATTAATGTATAAATAAACCGAATTTTATTATACATGAATATAAATATCCAATGAGACATGTCGGTTTGGTGGTAAAAGAATTTATATACTCAATTTCTGCTCATTGGGTTTAATGCATGCTTCGTTGATTATATTTTTCCCAAGATTATGTGTGGAATCATATTTTATTAATTTATGTTTTAGTTTTTACTTTACTTTGTGTAGATATACTATTTATACACAAAATCACTCCATTGATAAATTCTTGCATTATTTATATAGACATTATAGGAAAAATCATAACTCAATCTCCAATCATTGAGTTAAATAACATTCTAATTGATTTTATTTTTCCAATAATATGTTTTAAATTCCATTGATTCTTTGAAAATTAAAATTCACTTATACTGGGTTAATTTTTATTTATCACACATAATTATGTCAATTATTTCTCTTCAGTCAATGATATAATATTTGTAAGGGACTTCGTCTCAATCTCTTTTCATTGATGCATATTTTGATTTTGTGAACACTTATTATTAAACAAGGTTTATATACAACCCTTTTGACATGATAGATCATGAATTAGTATAGTCTCTTAATCGTAAATGTTTTTTTAATTTTTTCATTAATAAATTTTATTCAATTTTTTCTCAAGTGGTAATAGATTCTTTAACTAAAACATTGTTTTAAATGTTTTAAAGATTTATTCTTATGAATCATTTTCATTAATGTCCATGTTTTCTAAATGTTTTAAAAAAAATTTATTTGGGCTTGATTATTTTAAAGTGTAAATTCCATTCATAAGTTTCATGTTGTTTCAAAAATTTGACTCAAAACTCTTATTTGAGAATGATTTAAATGAATTTATTATATCAATATGTTAAAATGATATACTTTTATTGCAACGTGGAAATGTTATTTTTCCTTTATTCTTGTTCATGTGTTATGATTATGTTTTTTCATGGATATTTCTATGTAAACATGTGGTTTTGTGATAAACCGAGGGCGGGTGAACCTGTGATAGCTCTCCAATGCATTGGGCAACGTGAAATAGTTAAACATTATGTTTTATCCTAAAAGATTTAGGGAATATACTATGATGGCTATTACAAACATAAACATAATGGTTACTCCCTATGTAGCTGTGAAACCTACAATGTTTGAATGTTCTGAATCCCATAAGTTAACTTTAGATTTATAATTTCAATGTGTTTTGCAAAAATCTTGTTATATTATGATGTCTTTCAAATAGATTATGTATTATGAGTGAAAAGAATGATTTCATTGGTTTGTATATATTCATAGACTAATATTGTATTTCCTTATTTTATATCCCTTATATTGATTTTATACTCATCTGATGTTTTTGAAATGTCTTTCATAGGGTATGAGGATGGGTAATATAAAGGAATAATTCAATAATATTATTTTATCAAGAAAATATTTAATGATTTATTTAATGAGTTTTAATTTGTGAAAAAAAATTATAGTGAGTAGAAGTGTCAATATTGTAAAATTTGTCTTATTATGCAGTAATGATAGAAAAATTATATAAAACTCTTAAACTAAAATGATTCTAAATGTGAATTAAATTCAAAATATTGACATTTTTGAAGATTATTTAACGTTCATGGATGGGGCCTTATATAGATAATGTGAAACTATTTAGAAAAATATGTATCCTCAAGTCCACTAATCATGCACTAGAGAGATAACACCCAACTTTAATTTTACCAGGTAATTACCCCAATTTACATATGTATTAGATCCAAATCCATGTTCTAACATATAGATAGTGTTGATATTTATACAAAAACTAGAATTAAAAAACAGTAACTAAATTTATGGATTTTGTTCATACACTTACACATATCCCATAGACCTTTATTGAGGATTTTCCATAAATTTATTCATCATAATTTCTATACAATATAAAATATCCAATGTTAACTCAATTAACCTAAATTTTGATCTATATCTTATAATTATAATCATCCTTAAATTTTAAACCCATAAATTATCATTAACCAACATCCTAACTCCAATCACCCAGAATCCCTTCTTTGATAACAACTATAAATCCTTTTACCTGAACACCCATATATGGGGACATAAACATGAGGATTATTTATTACATTTGATACCAACTATAATAGTTGAAATTTAATCATTAAAATATTACTCAAGTCAATATAAATATTTCATTATGTACATTCTCATTAAAATTTTGTTTTATAGATTCATAAATTATTAAAATAGTTAAATAATAAAGAATATGTTAATCTATTTAAAATATAGTTTTTTAAACCATATAAGAAACTAAATAATCCTTTGTAAGTCTTCAACATCTTCCACTTATTATCCAAAAGTTTTAAATTTAAAGTCACATCATGTGATATATATTTCATCATAACCATTTGAAACTGAAACATAATACTGGTAGTCATAGTTTAATTATAAGGGAAAACATATATTTTAATATATATAAATAATAAAAAAGGAATCTATACGAATGAATTAATATTAATGTATCAAATAATATAAAATAACTGATTAAACAATCATTAAATAAATCCATGGATTACATAAGAATAAAAATAATAAAATGGATATTATTAACTATATTCACAGCTATAGACTGCATAATTACAAATAACTTGATATTTATTCCTAAATACACATCCAAAAAAGTATTCTTGCAATAATAGATTAAAAATATATAATGTTATTTCATTTCAATTCAACATTAGAAATTAATACTCCAATGAAAAATCATACACTAAATGACAAATCAATTTTATCTTATGAAAACAACTGATGAATTGATAGTAATTATAATACAAGTCCTACCCATCCCATAATTATATATGAGTAATTAACAATATTCACAATATTAACATTTTTAAAATACATAATTAACTGTCCTCAGTCATAAATAAACCTCTATACTTAATAATAATTATATATATTGTTAACAAATAATTAGTAAATAAATTAGATTGAAAGAGGAAAATAAATCCATATAATGAAGGTGGGTTGATAAAAGATACATATCAATCTCACCATTGAAATCCATAATAATTATCATTGGAAAAAAACATATTACATTTCAAAAAATTACATAGTTAATAAAGAATCATATGTCATCCCGATAAAGAATATAGATATTTATAATATAGATATACCAAGTGTAACATAAATAATTAAAAAATATTTTGGTATGGGTTAATTAAAAGTTCATAAGAATAAATATTTTATTGGTGTCTCTTAAGAAAATAATTTGAAGAAAAATCAAGCTTATAATAGTGTGTTATTTAGAATGACAATGGCAGTGGTGGACCATTTTTCTTATAGTGATCTAATTCAAATATATTTAAATGATAATATTTTACTAGAAAATAACTTTATAAAATTATGTAGTTAGTGATATATATATTGATAGATGTATCAAATGAATACATTCGTGGGAGATGAGGACATTTAAACAAGGATAAGGGGTGGTTTGGTTTCCTTATAATAAGTATATAATGAGTTGGGAGGGGAAATGAACTAGTGAAAGGACATATAAACCCAAAAATTACAATATCCAGAAAAAAAATTTGTGGATTTTATAAATAAAGAGAACTAATATTCATTATGTGTATTATATTTAAAAACAAATATATTTGTTGAAATTTCTCTTAGATAATGGATTACTACATATTGGATAATATGTTAATCAATGATCCATGAGTGATGGAGCATAAGTTAAATCATTAATTATCAAGAATATTAAAATAATCATGATACAATACAGATAAATAAGTCATTAAATCATAAAAGTAAACATGGTGAAGATTATGAAACATGCCCAAATCAAATCCTAAAATTAATCAAACAATCCATACATTAATTTCTAACATCTATTAAAGAAAAAGGATCACTGATATAAATAAATATATTACTATAATAACATTCTCTATAAACATTTTATTATGTATAAACATATATAAAATTAATTTTTACTTATTCCCTACCTCCATGTTAGTTTCTCATTATAAAATTTTTTATATTTTTTTTTGAGTAATAATGGTTATTTTTACTATATTCCAAATAGCGTTGATGGTATTCATTAGTGTATTAGTATACATCATTCTCAAATCAAAAAAATTACTATGGAGTATTCTTTAAACTTATTTATATTTCTATAATATAATAACTCCATATTTTATGGTATTTTTATTCATAAATAAAATTAATTTCATTGATATATTTTTCATCATCAAACCTATAAATTCTATAATAATATTATGTTATATAGAGTATATAACACGCAGCATCATGCTTCAATGAACAAAGACACAATATTATAATATTTAATTTTTATATGACCAATATAAACTAACCATTTAAATATGTGGGGGTAAATTGGATAAAAAATATTAATATATATGAATATGTTTTATAATAAATAAAAATGTATTTATTAATTATTCGGAAATGAAATATCAAATTTTAGTTATGTATTTTTATATCTTTTCATAAATTATTAGTTTTGTTAATATTTAGATAAGAATAATATTAATATTTTTTCCTAATTTAATAGAGTTTATTGTATAAAAATTATATATATTTTTAAATAATCATATCAATATTATCATATTTTGGATTTTTTTGATATCTTTTACAAATATATTGATTTTTTAATGAATAGAGAAAATACTTATTTCTATTGAAATTGTATTTTAATTCAACATATTTTAAAAAGTATCCTTTTATTTTATTATATATTAAAATTACAAGTTGATATATTTTATAATTAAAAATCCATTTTGGTTCATTGGAATTTATTTTATGGTCAACATTGTTATAAAAACATCAATGTACTGAAATGTTTTTTTTTAGAAATCTATTTGTCACTGTGTTTTTGTCGGTTAATATTAACATAAATACATCCACTTATGTGTATTCAATTATTAAAATGAATTCTTATTAGGGTAATATTAGGTCTTAATTTAGTAAATATATCCATTTTATTATTTTTAATACAAATATTAACCATAAAAATTTCATTTATCTTAGGAAAATATTAATCGAGTAATTAAGGTTAATAATAAAATGGAAATGATGTCAATACAACCTAAACAATTCTCCTATTATTATTTTATGAGTTCATTTAATCTGTAATCAATCCTGATTAAGTAATACATCATTATCTTTCCATTGGGATGAAATTATAATAATTATAGTATTTAATTTAATTATAGGTCAAAGAGGTCACACTCTAGTTTTAAATAATGATAATATTTTTAAAATAATGTCATCCAGATGTTATTTTTTAGAATAAATAGTATTATTAATTGAAAATTACTTATCATAATAATGTTTATTTATTTTCAATTTTGATTGAGAAAATTATTACCATCAATTCATACACCATACAAAAACTATAATAATTCATTTAATAGAAAAATAAAATAAAAATATATTTAATGTATTATAAATAATTTATTTTAGAGTAATTATATGATCCATGAAATTTTTATATGACTGTGACATGATAAGTATTTAATAATATTATTTTTTTTAATTCAATGTGTTTTATTTAGCTTATTAATGTAAAATTATTTAATAGTTAAAAATAATGACAATATTGAAATATTATAATAAATATTATATTATTAAATGATATATAATTTTAAAATTTTTGATATTAGAAAAAATTAATTTAATAATGAATTATTATATCATTCATGATACATTTATGAGGAATTTTTTAATTAATAGTCATTATATTTTCCATCAATGAGTAAAAATCATTTTTGAAATAGTAAGATAAAAAGAGGTAACACAGGTTTTAAACATTATGATAAGGATAAAACATATTGAAAACATGTTGAATTTTTATTGGATGAAATTATATTGGACAATACTAAAACTATATTTAAAAAATATCAGTTTGGATCAATTTAAAAATAAATTTTAATTTATATTAATTCAAATTTTTATGAAATTTAATAATATTATGTTACCTAAATTATGAATTGGAAGGCTCAGCCTTAATTAATTACACATAATTAGGACATATATCTCATATAACATATGAAATATTTCTTCCAAAAAAAATTATTCATATTTTTTATATTCATTCCCGTCTGAAATAGTGACCTTATTTCCATAAATAAGATATATAATGGTATTCTCCAAAATAAGATGCAATCATCTCTACCGAGTCTTTAATGTATATTTATTCTTCAGCATCCTATTAATGTGTTGTAACTACCCTAAAAAAGAAATCTACAATCCTAAATACATGTATATTTTATTATGATTATTTGAATAATATATTACATCACTTCTCCATTCTACAAAAGTGAAAATATACATCCTGGATACATATGGCATGACATCTCTATGGAGTAGTGTAATTGGATTTTCCACAAAAATTTACTTGGATGGGTATACATATTTATATAATGATTATAAATTATATCAATTATATGATGTTATTCTTCAATAATTTATTATTATTTATATTTATTTATTTCCATCCATTTAAAATTAAAAAAATTATTCATTCGTATGTACGACCAACTATCTCCATACATGGTGCTATTCATTTTTCTAAATCTATATTAATGGATGAATATAAACATTTAAAAAATTAATATATATGATATTTATAATGTAAAATATATTTTTTATATGTTCTTCCCATTATATAAGAATAATTACTTGAATTGACGATTCAAAACATACTTCAAAAAATGAAACAATTACAACATGATATTGTGATTTCAAAAAATAATTGTTAATAATTGTGTGATAATCTAATATAGGTACATAATATATAGTTTGATAAATATTTTTATGGTTAAATAAAATTTTTATATTAAATTATTTTACATTATATATGAGGTCCAAACATGTATGGAGTAAGTTAGACATTTTAAAATGGGTTCTCATCTCACATTTACACACATTAAACACAATCCATATTCAACACTATTTTCATTATTTGGGATAGATTCTACCACGCTGATACAATATTCCATGAATATATTTTTCATAATTGTATTTAAATTTAAATTTTATTTTATTTATTTTATGAGGGATATGATTCCAATACTTATTTTGTGTTGCACATTTATTTTATACTCTTCTCTGTATCCAGAGTTATTTATTTTTTAGTATAATTTGATGAATGTTTCTATTTCATGTACATGTTTTATAAAAATGTTTCCAAATTATGTTTCATTCTATATAATAATATTTTCAGTTTCATTTTTACCATATAAACTATTTTAAAACTATTTCTAATGAAATCTTCATATCATTATCCAATTAATGAAATTTTATTATTTCCGTAAAAAAATGTTAAATGAATGATTTTTTTAACAGGTACAGAATGAATATAATTTCAATCTATAATTATGGCTCTACAATTTTATGATTCACTTCATTTTTTACAAGGTTCTTTAAAAAAATAATTTCTCTATAACGTGAGCAATTTATAGATTCTAAAAAATATTTTCAAGTTAAAAAATAGTTCTTTTCATCAAAAAGTATTCTAGTTACCTATTTAATGTTTTAATGTATATATAAAAATCAATTTTTGAATATTATGAATATAATGTACTTTAGTTATAAAATTCATAATATTTTGTTTGATGGTGTATAATTTTGTACTGGGAAATGTATTGATATTTAATATGACTAGTTCTTTAAATAATAAAAGTTAATGATTTTCATAGAGAAACATAATTATGTTTTATTATTTATTCATATGAAGATTTTATTAGGAATGTTATGTGACATTAGGGCCCCCCAATATCTCCTAGATCTATTGATTTATTGCATTAGACAATCTAGCTTAGGATTTATCCAAGGACTAACCCATTTGTGTAGATGTCCTAGAATAAATCCTTGATGGTATTTTCTAGTGTCTTGGAAGATTCCTTGATGTTATGTTTCAGATATTTTAAATTACACTTTCCATATTTACGAAATTATTTATTATTTAACATGTAATTAGTCATTTTTTATAATATTCCTTGGTATGTTATGTTCTCATGTGATTGTTTATATGGATTATTTATTCATCCTTAATTCATACTATATTATGATAAATTTATTTTTAGATGGAATGTGTTTTTGTTTTATAAAATTGCATATTGTTTATTCATATTTATTAATGATACATTCCATATTACTTATACCTTCACTTGGTATCTAATTTATCCACTTTAATTTGTTTTATTATCTATAGTATTCTAGGAAGTATTTTATGAATAACATACACGGACATTATAATAGAAATAATAGTGTGTTGAATAAAATCATATGTTTAATTTCTTATTTTCAAATGTAATCTATAATTTATTTATGTATATAGTCTAATAATTATATAAAACTAGTAATTAATTTGGGATTATATTCCATCTATATATTTACAATGTAAGAATATTAACAATGACTCTAAGCTACTAGGATCAATGTATTTATAGTCAGAATCAAAAAAGTATTAGTAAAAACCAAGGGAACTAGATTTTGTATATGACATATGTACCAAAAATTATCATATTGATTATATAATATAAATATTAACTGAAGAGAAAAAATTCATAATAAATATGACACTTAGTAAGTTATTTATATGTGATACATCATTTTTGCCTTTCTATTGTCGGTTTAATTCTCATATCCTTACCACGCGGGATGGGTTGTAACCTGAATAGAGGGTTTTCCATATTTTCCTAAAAAGATAAATCTCATAACATAACATTATATTTTATAGAAATCCTCAATAAAAATAAATATATATTCAATAAAAGAAACAATTACCCTAAAGGTTATCTTATACCATTAATTTTGTATCCCAAAAGTAAATACCGATAATTACCTAATAAATTATTGTCTCCAATAATATCATTAGTAACCACAAATCCACAAAGGGGGTTCTTAAGAAACATTAATTATGATCAAACATAATTTTATGAACCCTTTCTTATATTCATAACCCTTATGAAAATATCATAACTCATAATTTTATCTAATCATTCATATGATTAAATTGTAAGGAAATGACTATAAATATATAATATTCTACTGATATAATACTATATAAAAAATTCATTACCAATGAAAATATCGTTTTATATTTTAAGAGAACTATTTAATAATTTATACATAACAACCCTAAATAATAGAAAGCGGATATTACTAGAACAATATACATTTTAAAAAAACGTAAGTATTAAAAAAGATTGTTGCATTTCATAAGAAATTGTGGTAATTTTCTTCATTTAAGCATCAATGTTCTTAATCTCCCATAAATCATAATAATTTTTATAAAACATTGGATGAGCACAAAATCATGTAAATGTGCTTCAAAATTAACCAATAAAATTATAAGTCTATAGATACTTAAAATACAAATTCTTTTTTACTTAAACATATTTATATAACTTATTAAACAAGAGGATTCTATAATAACATTCATGTATAATAAAAAATATAGGAATCTTGTGGAATAAATTTATTATCATACTTATTTATGTTGTATTCCTCAAGGATACCAAATTTTTGTAACCCTCATTACAACCTCCTGACGTAACCTTCTGGACAAACTCAAGATATAATTGTCATAGATACACTTGGAATAAACATTACAGTCACCATAAAATATAATAAATTAATTGGATTTCTATAATGGAACCACTCATATTTCATTTATAGTATAGTTATCCATAATTATAAATAATTCCAATGATTTATATCATATTCCTAAAATAGAAATACTTGCATCAGAAAATAATTCCTTCAGTTAAATCAGTTATTTAAAAAAGAATACATTGTACATACAATGGAAAATAATCATTGAAAAAAAAAATTTACATCATGTAAATGAGACTTAAAAATATTAATAAATCATGAATTTTGGAAAATATGATCATGGTGTATATGTTCAATAAACCATTATTTTTAATTTCTTAATAAGACATAGTAAATACTTTTTTTAATGATAAATACAATAAATAAAATCGTAAAAATGTCCCTTTTGAAATTTCTATAAATATATTCAGAAATCACATTTTAAAACTCTCATTTAAATTCATAAAAACCATATTAAAAACATGTACATTAAACATAATTATTTAGATGAATAAATCATTAAAACATATAAAATAAATTTTTAGATATAGATTAACATTCATTGGGAATATATTACAAAAAATTTTATCAAATATCTGAAATAATGTTTTATAGATTGTTATTAATTTCATTCATAACTCTATTAATCATGATTATGTCTTATATGATCCTCTTATAGAAGCTTATCACCTGTTTGTTAATAATATTTTGTTACTAACCTTGTTTCTGGTTCTAACGGCATTTTCTTGAATGTCTTAGTAATTTTGAATTGGGTATATAATCATATCCTCTAAAATGATATTAATTTTATAAATATCATTAATAATCATTTAATTTAGTTTTTAGAAATATTTTTGAATTTTGAAAATGGAAAATGAATCACATCACATTGTCGATATGGTAGGCCATACATACACACGAGTGATGATATTATTCCATTAATGTGTGAAATGTTATGAATGTAAATGAAATACTGAATATAACAAATTTATATTAAGTCATAATTATAATATATTTTCATTATTTTCATAATAATGAAAATACATGTAAATGGTGATGAAAAACATATCACACAATTTGATGGAGACTGTTTGTCTTACAAACGCACACAAAATGATTAATTTTATATGATGGATAACTGGTGGAATATGGTCTTAAAATAATCATAATAAACTATAATAAAATAGATGATACTGGATATATTACATTATCATTGAAAAAATATGTTGAGTATGTGAAAGAAGAAATCATATTGAATGAATAGAGAAATACAATTTCTTCTTTTTTAGAGAACATCCTTTAACATCTTCTTAAGGGATATATGGTTGATATTTTGGATGGAACAGAAACTCTAGAACATATAAAATGACATTTTTAATTAATATATATATATTATGGTTGATATAAATTTATTATGGTGTTTAAATTAAATATTTTAAGGAGGTCTCATTAATTATTCATGAGAGGGGAACTTATGAAAACTCTTAAAATATCATAATAAATTTATATTCTATAAAAATACCACCAAGTTGATTTGAATTGTAAGATAAAAATAGATAAGGTTAATATCTCATCAACCATTATATAATTTAAACATGTATTGGTTTTATTTAAAAAAATATCATTTTGATTGACCTTATTTGACTTATTTTAATTTTAATTACTGTATAAATTAATAAATCATTTAATGTTGTAATTTTTACATATAAAATGAAAAGTGTAATATATAAGTACATTTTGTGGAATTTTATAAAAAATATTATAACTATTTTTACAAATTTGATTTAGTTTTAAATAATTTAATATAATATTATTTTCATAAAATATCATTATTGTCAATTTGGAATGTATTCATTATTTTGACATTTAAAATGACACAAAATTACGATGACATCAGAACAATAAATTTAGTTTAACCCTAATATTTTATAATCATATAGAAAAATCATAGAGTAGCATAATTAATTCAAATTATATTGATTTTAATAATTTTAATGTTATTTATTTTATAATTCCATTAATTAAATAATTATTTCTTCATCGTTGTAGAATTATAAAAGGTAATTATTTTTTCACTAAATTTTAATATGGAAATATAAATAAATAGATAAATATTTTATAATTTAAAATTAAAATATTTATATTTATATTGATATATTATAAATAAAACTATATTAAAAATAATATAGTTATTAAAAATTTGAAGGTGACAACTTTTTCATTTCATTAAACTAAATATTATAAATACGATAACCTCATCCAAATAGCTCCAAAAGTAACAAATATATTTATAACATGATACTATGTTGAATATTTTAGAAATTTACACATATATCCGTTTGAATCCCACTTTTTTCTCTATGAGGACACATGAGTGATTTTTAAGAAGAAGAATGTGGCATATTCATATTTTGTTAACTTTAGATAATATAAAAGACATGTTGTTGGAATGGTGTCCATTAAATAACACAAATTAAAACCATAAGTGTTAAGGGATTAAAATAATTAATCTCATAAATTTTGTTAAAATATTAAGGTAATTTTATTATCCTTATATTATCATCGTTACCCTAAATTACATGATTTACCTATAATAGTGGTAATAAAAATTTATCAATGTTATAATTCATATTGAACAAGAAAATAATGTTGACATATTTAATAATGTTTTAATTCTTTATAACAAATATGGAGTTGGTTTTTCAAAATTGAAAAAATTTATATTTTAGATTGTAATTTAAAATCGAATAGATAAAACCCAATGATACAAATTTTTTTAATAAAAATATCATTTAAAAATATAAAATGTTTTTAAACTAAATTAACATAAAAATTTCCATTTGAAACCCCAAAATTTAATTATTTTAAATAAAATTGATCTAATTAATATTTAAAGTAAAATATTAACATGTAAATACATTAAAATATATTTTTAATAAAAAAATTTATTTATCATTATTCATTGGAAAAAAAATTTGAAAATTATAAAAATTTTACAAATAAATATTTATGAAATTAATATATTATAATATAATTTTATTTTTTAATTAAATTAAAAAAATTCTTAAAAACATAAGTTTAGAACATGCATAGCATACAAATTTTGAAAAAGTTCAATTTAAATAATACAACATTTTTTGCATAAAAATGAATATATAATGTCTAGAAATCCCATACGATGAATTTTAAATATTATATAGAGAAAAAATATATAAAAATATTTCATATAATCTAGAAATAGTGAATTTTTCAATTTTATTGTGGTAAAACATATCATGTAAATTATCGAACATAGGGTTTCATTATTAAAATATTTATATGATGCAACAATTTTGTTTTGAATTTTGGTAAGTGTAATCCACAAAATCATCAATTATACCATTGATAACAAAATGTATTATATAATTAAAAAAGGTCCCAACCGCATACACATATATTTAACCACATGAATATGAGATATAACATGTATACCACCTACCTCTATTCTATATATGAATGCTCAATAAACCCCAGCCATTGATTTAGTCTCAATACACCGCCAATTCCTAAACCCAGACACCTATGGATAATGTTTTTTTAGATCATTATAAGAATAAAAACGATTAAAAAATTCTATAATATATAAAATGGATAGAAAATGAGTGTTAGATGCACCCGAACCATCAATACTAACCCAAATACATGTTAAACGACATAAAAATGAGGGATATTTATCTTTAGGGGGTGTGGGAGGAAGTTTTCATCACCTATGGTTGTATTGAGAACAATGTGGAAGAAATTAATATGTGATAACATAATTACCAATGGGGGATATTTTAATTTTCTACATCTTTAATAAGGAACATTGTTTTTCAAACCATATCCATCTTTGTGCCACCCTTTCCCCATGGGTTTCCATTTTCATGGATTCCATGGAAGCCCACATAATCTGAAAAACTATTAGATTTGTATATTTGATGGCCCCATCTAAGCTCATTTTGTTTGACCCCACCCTATGAACGGTTTTACAAACCCTTGACCAATTCTCTAGGTAAGCACGATTATGTCACACAATTACTATTGACCAAGCCTCCAATTTTCAATATGCATTAGATGGACACTTTCCTACATATTTGTGCCCTAAACCCCCATGAAACCCTCGGTCCTCCATATAAACTCAGGAAAAATTTAATTAACCATAATAATAGAATTATAACGAAAATATATAAAATAGTGCCACTCATTATATGTCTAAGACCATAGAACCTAACCACCTTATAATGGATCGTCCTCTATACTCACTCCCAAACATCACTGGGTCTCCAAGGTACAGTGATTAGGCCACTGGGCATATATATCCACTTTCCATTCACTAGTTTACTCATGAACATTACCATGTTCTCACATGACATGATCCAATGGGAAAATTAATCCTCATAATACATTCTCATCGTGATGCACAATGCAAAATAGATTCTTCTAAAAGAATCTGTAACCCTTAAGATCAACACCATCAACATATTTTACACGATAATGGTTGGGGAGATACTTTTAATGTAATTAAACATGAAAAAAATCATGTATTACACTATACTGCTATTGGAGATCAAATCGGTACGCTGCCTATCCAATCCGCTCCACAATCTATAACGATCTCAAGTACATTAGTTCTAACATACATTATTACAAAATACAATAGTGACCAAACCATGGAGACACTGTAACGATTAGATGATCAAACACCATAAACTGAATAGGTCAATTACATTGATCAACATACAATATCTACCTACTTAGAGACATATACAATCATTTACAAATAAACCTATCTTATTCTCTTATCTCACACAGGATACTTGGTCCCAAAACTCTAATTTCATTCCCTCCATCAAATGTAAATGGATTCTATACAGCATATAATAGTGTTACTCATATAGTTCTATCTAAATAGTGTCGTGGTATCTTTTTTATAGGTTAAATCAAAAATCAACAGGTTATTCACCCAACATCGAAGAAATTCTTTGATTCCAAACCTCAACATGTCCTCTAATAACCAAATGGTACCCTCTAACCTCTCATCTCTCTGTGGGTGGAATCTTATACCAAAACTAACATGAGATCCAAGAACTGTCTATAACCTATATAAGAAGCATGATGTAAAACAAAGATCACTACCTGAAAATATACTATGCAACACCCCATGTAACTATAAAATATCTAAAAAATATAAATCACCCAACCAGTCAATGGTTAATGTTTCAAAAATTGGTAATAAATGTAATACCATGGTCAACAAATAAAAATTACAAATAAAATATTATTCATATAAGGATTATTTGCGTGTAATAAGAGAATATACATTGTGGTATTTTCTCACTTTCTTTATAGAATGGGAAACAAATGTAACAATCCCCACAGTCAAAAATTTCTACCTTGACCTACTGACATGATTCATAATAGGTCATGAAGCATTCATCCACTTTCATTATAACTAGAAACCAATACTATCTACTCAGGTCATAAAATATCTTAGTCAACCCAGTGTTCACCGACCACATAAAAACATATAAAACACACATCAAATCATCTTATATCCAAGTAGGTATGATAACAATCCCAAAAATGTAAATTATCTTGTCAATAACAAAATTTCCATCAGAAAATGAATCCACACAACCATGACATAGCCTCAAATAAAAAAAACTCAAGATCCTTCTGTTGTATCTCCTTCATACAAATCTGAATCATGGACACAAATTCTATTCATGAAAGGTTCATATTCCCATATTCACCCTAAACCAATAGATCAATATCTTCAAAAAATTCTATCATCCTCCACTCGAATTTGGGTTCACGACCCACTTTAGTTTGGGTATTCTATCACAACACATCTGCAACACAGTTTCACTTTTATAGTGTGTAGACTATCTTATAATCAAAGGTATGTATGTATCCAAACTAACTTGACATCCAAATATTCAAATATCATTGAGAGATGATGTAATAAATTGTTTTATTATCTTTATGCATAGTAATAAATTTCCTAACCATTATTTCAGACATAAATTTAATTCCAACACCACTATGACAGACTAAACATAAATTTTAGGAATATTTTATTAATTTTGAATCAAATTCGTTGACCCATATTTTACAACTCTATCATCACACATAATCACAACCCTGATAAATTAATTTAACACATCACAAATAAAGGTGGACGCATTCCTTAGCATAGTTATGATGAAATTTGTTGTAGTAATCAATTACTTATTTTAATCCTTAAAATATTATTCACATTCCCTAGTCCATTCAAAAATTATTCACTTTATTATTCATCTCTAATTTGGTTTTCCCAAATGGTAAACATGTTTGATTAATGATTTATATTGTCCTGTAAAACCCAACAAACCTTGGATTCTAAATACATTAATTGGATACTCCAAAGTCACAACTGCTTTCACTTTATCATTGTCCATTCACAAAAATTTACCATAGATGTGTCCCAATTATTGTCATATAACGATCCATAAATGAATTTTTATAGCATGTTATATATACTATTTCCTATGAAGGTTATACACATGATTTAAAGTCATATTTCATGATCATCATGAGTTTTAGCAAACAACATGGTGTCATCGACATAGATACTACCAAAATAACCTGGTACTAGTGAATGATTATGTTCACTAGGGAAATAAAAATTATTGGTGCATTAGATAACCTAATTTGAATAGAAAACAAATTATATAGTATGTACCTACTCCTAAATGAAATTTCTACTTATATCAGGTTCTCTCACCTTTAGTTGGTGACATCAAAATTATTAGGTCACTGTTAGGGAACATTAAATCACCACTCTTATTTGCAAAAAGATCATGAATTCATGGAATAAGGTGTCAATTCTTAACTATAATTTAATTCAACTTCTTAAAATAGACACACAACCACAAAATTACTATCATCCTTAGAAAAAAAATAGATATCCCTAAGGTAACGTACATGGACAGATTATACCTTTATTCAAAAATTTCCCCAACATAGATTTATGTAACCAATTATCTTTATGTTCCATTCTTTATGTTGAAAAATAAATAGGTTCTACTCTATGTAGAAACTGAATCATAAACATATCATCTCTTTGGAGTGGAGTCCCTATGAAGTCCTCATGAAACACAACCTAGAATTGATCCATAAATATATAAAGGAAAACCTACTTTCCTTCCCCA
Source organism: Viscum album (assembly GCA_963277665.1). Classification (NCBI taxonomy): domain Eukaryota; kingdom Viridiplantae; phylum Streptophyta; class Magnoliopsida; order Santalales; family Viscaceae; genus Viscum; species Viscum album. The sequence continues at coordinate 949,630,315 of OY728167.1, forward strand.
TCATTAGGTGCAATACATGCAACATTATTTGTGATCTCACCTAATTTCATACCAATATATCTATGTATAGCCTTCATATATATACTATTCACCATTGTGAGCATAGATATCCAATGTCTATGGATGTGAACTCTACCATACTATGGTAAATGTATGTATAAAACTAATAAAAGGTCATCCAATGGATCCCCAATATCAATTCAAAACCAAAAATATCGAGTACATACATGAACCATGGGAAATGGTTCTTTCCAACTTCATGGGTACACTACTTTAATGTCCTTATATTTTCTACTCGTACACATAATGGTGTTTTAATCAACAAGTCCACACGAATAAATCCCACAACATTTTCCCATACATTCAAAAAATAATAAGTTCTAAATGAGGGAGGGGATCATATTTCTATTAAATTTCATGAAGACAATGAAGATAAATGAATCATACCTCAAACGATTTATTTTAGAACCTCGCCACCTTCAGGTGCATGATGAATTGTGTGGAGTTGACACGTCTCCCTTCCTTGGGGTCTTGTCTATGTCTCTAGGGCATTAGTTCCCTAAAAATAAGGACTCCCTTGTCCTTGAGTACTATATCTACTTCCCCTAACATTACCGATTGTAGATATATATGTGCATGCTTGGTGTGGGGAATCCAACCCCCATCTTTCACCATGAATCAGACTTGACCCTAAATAACTTCCCATCTATTGAGGGGTACTTAATAAAATCATCACATTCCCCATCCTTTGGAATCTAGTAATTGAAATGGTGGTCGGGAGTATTGGAAAAAAAATTTCTCAATATGCCTCTTTTAAAATAGAGCACCTTTCCACCACCTTTAGAGGTCAAACCTCTTCCATGGAAACTTTATCTTCCACTAAAATGGAAAAACATATCCAAATGGTGTTTATTAATATCAGATAGTGCAACAGTGGATCTCTTAAATTGAACAAGATCTACATATGAATAATCATCCTTTATGTTCTATTATGAAGTATTGATCTGATTCAAAAACACTAAAAACCAATTTAAACAGAATATATTCACTAAGGAATTTATCTCATGTATAATTCTATTTGGAAATAAAATCTCCATATCTTCATTTCTCCTACAAATGGTGGATTAATGTGCAGAATGTTAGGGATTTATCCAACATCATCCCTCACTATCATAGTCCCTTGCTTCACCATCATGAAATCTACATCCAAATCTAGCCTCAAGGTCTCCAAATAAAAATTTTCTCAATACATTTCATGGAAATAACTTCACAACATACATTCTTCCTACTCAGATTAGTCCAAAATATCCCATGATTATATTCCTGGTCACATAAACATTTAGTCATAAAACATGACTATAATAACAGAAGGATCCCTAAAGTGACCTATAATATTCTAGATGATCTCTATCTAGATCTCAACTAACTCAGGTATGCCCACATTAGAATACATTAGAGGTTCATTCAACTGAAACACTCTAGTAAAGATAAGAATTTTCAATATAACCTGACATTTGTCTCTTTCCATCATCAGCATGAAACAAGAAAATTTCTCAAAGAATATATCCTCCCATATATAACCTCAGTTCAATGAGGTTTCATGCCCCACTACATGATGAGATTTCTTGGTGATATCATTGTGTCACCCAACTGTAACACATCATTATGGAAGAATCTCTATAAATTTCAAACAAAACATTTCAAATAACAGAATGTTAGGAATCCACCTTTTTGGGAGTATAAGGATATATACTTTCCATAAGCCACCCATTATTCATACAATATCTAAAGATATATAGTCACTTCTCTATCAATATCTAATCCATATCAACCACAAGTCTTGGTAAATTAGGGTAAACCAACATACTGAGTCACAAATCCCTGTACTATATAACCTTTTAAACTATTTTATATTAGCAACATAAATATTTCTCATTGAATAACCTTTCAATATACATAACTCAATAAAACACAATTTTTTACCCATTTATAACTCTTTATTATCAATTAATATTTAAAATTTCTATTACATTACTTCCATTTACTTGATTTAATTTTTTATATTAGTCACTATTTCATTCAACCATCATTAGAAAATGTAAATCTTTTATCCCTCACACCCCACTTGTCCTTCCAATGTATACCTACAAAGATTCATGTCACATATATCCTAAGGTACGTAGAATAATTCATCCATCCACGAACTCTTTTAATTTTTTTTATGAGAAAAATAACATAAAATTGTCACATCATAGAATAAGTGTGTCACCCATGGTGAAATGTCATCCAACCAGAACATCAACCATCATGGACAACAATTCCACCTGGGGACTTGAATTTTCCATATTACATAGGTCAAATACTCCCATATACAAGACTATTTTCATCGCATGATACATCGTGGCCCACATCTACCAATCCCATATAGAAATAAAATAGCAATGAAGAACCCATTTGATAAAACTTTGTGACATTTGGTCCCAGGTTCTAATAATATTGTCCCCGAGTTGGTTCTACAAATGGCCCCAGGCATGCCTCCCTATATTATAGAGTCTACTAATTAAAATACATTTTCTAATAGTAAAAATTGGGAAACTATACCATCTTTATCAGAGTATGCCACAAAATCCTAAAAATAATACAGATGAAATAAATAAATTGAACACATTCATAAAAATTCTATTGACCAAAATTATATACAATCACATAACACAAAAGTAAATGTTTAATTTCATATTATATAGTTTTAGGTGTATTGAAAATCCAAAGTACCGAAAAAATAAAGTATCCCCTAACTGGGTCCCGACTCTATTTATGAAAACATCATCTATGAAAACCCCATCCCAACATCAAATATATAGAATATTTTCCATTCCATGGTCCTGACCCTCAACATTGAACTATACTTAGTGACCTAATAGAAGACCAAGAAGGGTGTGAGTAAAATTCAGTAGACCACTATCAATGGTTTCTTTAAAAATATATATTCTGAAAAGATAAAGAATGAATGTACATGATGGATAAAATAATTAAAAAATAAGGTATTCCATATTCCATTAGATTAAAATGAAAACATTCTTCACATTATTTATTTCATACACTGGTTAATAATTATAATCAAATACACATAATTTAATATAGATCATATATACATTTCACATGGAAGTATAATCAAGTTACCATGATTACATGGAAATCAATTATGGAAAAAATTATATAACACATACATCGGAGCCTCGGCCTAAGTATTAAAATCATGAACATTTGTTAGGGGAATAAACCTGAATTATGATTCCTCACATGAAATATTGGGGTGGGAATCAAATCCTAATTCTAACCCTTCTATTGGGTTTTAAAACACAATTCTAATACCCAACACACAACACTAATTCATAAGATGATTATTCAATAACCATTTAATATATATCCCATTTCAAAATCATGTATCATTAAACACACATACCGTTTAAAACCCATAAATCATTAATTACATATATCATATTTTTTCCAAAAACCGTTTATCTATATACATTTTACATTCATTATTCTTGTAACCAAATTACAATTCAAATTCGTTATCCCATTACATGTTTTCCGTTAAAACCCATAAATTATTTTAAAAGATTATATTATTACCCAAAACACCCAAATGAAATATTGAAAACCAGATACGTCTTTCATTAGTCCCACTTATCAACTCATCATAATGTTCCAAAATAATTATTTTTTGTTTTGTCTCATCAAAGTCCTACTCTACACTTAACAACTCAATTCCATTTAAAAAAATTGGAACACAAGATGGTTGGCTCTTAACCTGGTCGTATCCACCTCAATAGATCCCACATGGATAATAAAGGGTAAATGTATCATTTAACCCACCAGTTAATCATTTCGAACATGGAAACCCAAACATACAGCTTAACAACACGTGTTCCCAACCACATACATAGACATTTGACAACAACAAATGGGATATAATTTTTAAACAACCTACATTGATTCTGTAGATGAACACTTACAAAACCTTATTCTTTAATACAATCACAAAACAAATTGAAATAAAAAACCTATAAAAATAGAGAAATATTGGGTTTTAGGGTTTTGGAAGAATAATAAGGGCTCCACAGCACTTATAAAACTAAATGTAGTGTTAGAATCAACCGAAGCCTTGATCCACAAAAGAGAATCACTCCAAAGAGATTGTAACCATGGGAGATCAATCCTTGGGATGTTTTAGGAGAATGTACCATCACCATTCATTATTTTAGGATGAATGGGGAGAGATTCAAGAGATAAAACATTAATCTCGTAGTTGGAATTGTAATTTATCTAACCATTTACAAGACTCATGGTCTAGCCACACGGTCGACCAACTATGCACCAACTATTCACCACAATCTATCCAAGAGTAGTCTAGGATTTATGACATCCTTGAGAGTCCACATTGTTTTAGAAACCATCCGGTTGTAGATTATGATGATTCTATCTAAGACCATAATGTTTTTTCTTTCCCTATTCAGGGTTTTACCAACCATTCCCCACCTTCTCTTAGAAATCACGGTTATAGCGCATAGTTACTACTAATATTGTGCTAACTGTGCTACATGATCTAGATGACAAAATTTCTCCATTTTCATGCCCCAAAACCTTCTCAAATATCTAATCATTCTGATAAACATGGTAAAAATTTATTTTAACAACACAACGGTGTCTAAGAAATATTTAAACAAGAACGTACCCCACATTAACGTTGGGATCTTACAGTGGGATTGTGATAACTAATTGACACTAGAGGCATATTAAATGATATTTTATAGATTGAGGATAAAAACATCAAAGTATTTCAATGAAATTAGATGCCATATATGTAACCTGATTATGTGTAATTGATATCATTTTATAAGTGATGATGTGATAATTTTTTCCATCACCCATTACATTTCAAAAATGGTTTGTCCTCATCAAAGGATCAACGATTCAAAAGGTGTAAAATAACATATCAGGGGAGGTATAGACAATCCAACTCTCAACCACACATTTAGTGTCACATTTTTGAAATATTTAATGACTTTTAAACTTAATAATACCCTTTTACCCTATTTACTTTTACACTAGTTTAAAATATTTTTAAACTAATCAATTCATTTTAAATAATAAAATAAAATTTTAACATATTTCAAAATTTGAGAATTATGATGTAAAATATGAGAACAATTTTGAAAAATAATATTTAAAAGGATAAAAATGATATATGAAATATCATTTCACAGAACACATAAAATCTATTTTTTATACAATGTGTGTTTCTTAGCTTATAAATTATGTGTAACAAATATTAATTAATATAATTTAATTTCATCCTATAATTTAAATTAATATAAAAATTATAAATTGAATATTTTTATGAAATTAATCAAATATTTATCATCACAAAAATAATTAAATAAATGGAGGACCCAATATATTACTTATTTGGGAATTAAATATCACTAATATTAAAAAGTGTTGAACAATAGTGTCCAAGGATTAAAAAAATAATCTAAAATAAACAATTTCAACCATTAAAATATAATATTATCAATTAAAATGATTCAAAAACTTATATAACATTCTTTTCTAATAGAAATGTCATAAAATGTATTAATTTTTTTAAATTAATTATTTTTACGATTTATATAATATACACTTATTCTTAAAAACAAAAAAAATAATCATATGATATTTTATTAATTATAATGTAGAAAATGAATTTCATGTCAATCCATTAATATTCTATATTTTATAAAATTATTTTAAAAATTAAAATATAATATATAATGAAAACCCACATTAATTAAAGAATAAAAATTTAGAATATAATGTTTTCATAATCCTATTTTTTATGTAATTAAAATTGATTATAATATTTTTATTTACAGGATGGTTTATTATTCGTAAATTCTTATTATACTATTCATATTATATATCATTACTCTTTTGAGTTTGGTGTTGCTTGTAAAATAAGCTATCGACATAATTATCATTTCATTCATAATATATAGAACACATTGGATGAGTTACATTACTTACATGTCTATAAGAGTTACTATGAAGTATATGGATAGAGTTTAGATAGAAAAATAGGATTATTTTGTGAGAAAAAATTTTGTGGTTATGGAGTCCTTTTTTATGTGATATGAGTGACATTTTCTAAAATAATACGTACATTATTAATGTAATGTGGATCCAAAAATGTAAATATTGATAAGGGATGATAAAATGTTGATAAAAATATCATATATATTACATCGTTTAGGGGAGGGGAAGAGAAAAAGAAAATCCTAACTAATTACACATAGGTAGGCTCGAAACCATTGTCACAACCCTTCCCAATAGGGATCGAGCCACGAATCTCCAAGCCCACCTTCAATAGGCCAGTGGATAGTGACTAGCATCAGGTAAACTATCACACACATGGGAGACATTAGCCTAAGGTACCTATACACACGTTCCCACATACACCTCCATGCAACAGTGAAAATAGAAATATACAAACTAAAAAGAAATCCATACATAAATCTAACCCACAACTAGAGTACAACAAAATTACAAAACAGAAAAACAGGGCCCACCAAAAAAAAACTACAAAGGTGTCCAACCTACTAAGAAGGAGGGAAAACATCCAAATGCACCTGCCAGTAAGCTCCTCGGCACAGCTCTGGTAAACACCCCGGTCAGTCTTGCTCAATAAGGTCCGCCTGCTCCGGGTCCTCCTGAGACTCCATCGAACGGTATGTGGTCCGCACAATACACAAAAATGTGCCGGAAAATCTAGTGTAGAGGTGAGTATAAAAATACTCAAAAGGCACCCCAAAAACCTCAAAAAAAGGGAGTAACTAAAATGAAATAGTCTGCTCATCACAGCCAGTGGGAACCCAAATGAGAGTGAAACTCCGTCTCTAGACCATCATTGGCTAAACAAGACTAGTCAACTCAGCTCAGTTGTATGCCTATACATACACCATGAACATCCACTCAGGTATACTCCCATATATATACCCTGAGTAACCATATATACTCATTCCACGCACCAAGACTCATTTGGTTCTGACCTCATAACCAGCGATAGGTTCTACTCAAAGCTCTAAGGATTACACAAACCAGGAGAACACACTCCACAAGCATTGTCATCCTAGATGACACGTGTCCGAGAGATACACTCTATTGGGCCTCACACCACCATCCCAGATTTCCCATATGAGAGATCAGACTCATTGGATATCATCATTGAGAACATCACGCTGAAGCAGCAGAAACCCAAAACGTCTCAGATAGGGGATCACTCCTAGTGTCCACTAGGGGATACAAGAACCCACTCCGTTATCTTAGAGATCTCAGAGATAGGTGATCACCACTAGGAAATCCAAGGGGATACCACAACATGACTAGGTTCTCCAAAGATCACATAACTCAAATAGAGGATCGTCGCCCTTGTAAAGGTGGTCACAAAGATACCAGAACCCTATCTGGTATAACTTGTGATGCGGGGAATCAATCTGACAATGTACCAACCCTATCGAAACCATGCACTATGTATGGAATCGTATACCCAATGATTCTGCTAGACTTCTGAAACCACACGTTGAGTTGGGGATCGTATAACCAACGATTCTGCAACACTATTAAAACCATACTCTGAGTAAGGGATTTTATTCTCAACGATTCCACAACCCTATAATATGACTCTCCTCACATGGGATCATATTCCCAATGATGCCTCAAACCCTATAGAGTTAACATGCTAGATAAGGGATCATGACCCGTGTATATGCAGTCACAACGATACCAAGAACCCGATCATGGGATGTAAAGCTAGAGGATCCCACTACGGACCCACCAGAAGGATTCCACAACTCTATTAAAAAAAACATCCTATCGAGGGGATCAGAAACCTATCATAGAGTTGTAAAGTCACATAAACCATCATATGAATGAACCAATGGAGTACATTCAACCACTGATGGTCCAAACATCGCTAACCCAATAGTCCAGCTACATCTCCACACCGCGCACCTCTTTGGCCCCGATTGATGCCACAACCACATTATACTTGGAAAAACACAAACGATGGGCTATTTACTTGCCCAAATGGACAACCGGTGAAAAAAGTACTATTCACTATAGAATTTTTGGGTGGGGCCCATTCCTTGATCTCAAAATTTATCAACTAAATGGCACCACTGAAATCCCCTCGAAAAAATGCACGATGTTGACTACTCATTCATCCAAAATGGACACCCGACGAAAAAGTCACGTATCTCCACAAACGACCAAAAGTAGCCTCATGGGGACCACATCCTAATCACCATCCCCATACCCAGAAACTATAATGAAATTTTTTCCTTGCTATCATGATCTCAACTTCACTGACGGCACGTCAATCTAACGCATCGGGTATAAGTTACGATGGGTCGAAGATGAAAATAATAAAATCCTATTATTATTTTCATGGATTCATGGCCCCAAGACAGAAATCTGACTCATAAAATTTCTAAAACATGATCATGGGGTCCAACTCGTCACGAAGATTATGTCGCGAAAAATGGATTTTAAATCGGAGTCACGATTTGTGAGTTATATGGGATTAAATAAACCCTAGAAAAATTTACCCGGACCACCGTAAGGACGACAGAAACCGCTGCCATTGCGGGACTAGACGGCAACCACTACCTGTCAGAATCTACCATTCCACCATCTCCCTCACCGAAATCTACCATGGCCATGGCTAGAGGATTGGGTTTTCATTGGAAAATTTCCATGAGCCACCAGAAGCACCCCGATGTTCCACATTTAGATCTGAAATATGTTTCAGAAAGCTCTGGACCCAAACTACACAACCATTATAACAATTTGAATAAAAAATGCATAAATGGGATCTGGGATTTTAAAACTCAATCACCTACCTTTTTTCTAATCGCTGAAGCCTTTCTCGCTTCGCTGCTGTCGCTGCAAGATTTAGGAGTTTTTTCCATCAAGATCTGAGCTCGTGGGCGCTTTGTTTGCTTGATTCGACAGATCATTGGCAATGGATGAAAGAATTATGGGGGTCATAAATGCATAGAAAAAGGAGGGGGTGTGATATTTATTTTTTATTTTTTAAAAACACTTTAAATCAACCCCTACCCTACCCCAGACCAAACCTCTCGATGTAGAGAAAATAAGGTCTTTCATAAGGTAAACGCGACATTCTGAACGCAACTGCGAGCTCAAAATTTTGATCTGAGACTCTTTTCAAGAGTTATTCGAGCTGAAGATCATAAACTTACTTGTATATTTATTTAATAAAACTCCCCCAGTGGCTTCTTCCACAGCAGGCCCACGCACACAAAGTTTGCACCCTGCCTTGGGTAAAAGGCACGTTTCGGAGGCGATTGTGCCCTCAAGTTTCTGATTTGAGATATCATTTCTGAGAAAACACAACCCCGCCGCATGCATAGTAAAAAAAATTAATATTTTTTATAAAATTAATTTTGGGTGCATCGGGCCTCAGAATCACACACCGTCTTCACGCCCAGCTCATGAAATATTTGTAGAAATATTCCAATGTCTGACAGGCCCAAAACCCGAGTCACTAAATCCTCCCCACTTTCAATGTTTTCATCACCAAAATATCATAAGCACATGGAAAATAACTAAACTCTCAACTACGTCTCCCATGCTAGTGAGTTCTCCGACACACACCTCGGCCCAACCACATCATTTAGAGGGACTCGTCCACCACACCTCGACAATATCTGCTTTGGGCGGCACTAACTCGCCAACATGGTTTTAATCGCATCACAAAAAGGTGTCTCGATTGGGGAATGATCCCTTTTCCTCATGTATTCATAGCATATCAAACATCACCCACACAAGTTCTTACTAATGTCGTGAACAAACCTCAGGCAACCAACAAAAATGAAAGAGTGTCTCTAACCAGTGTCTATAAAAACTACTACAGAACTAGAAAGGACACAGAGCGTACCTCCATCCACCCCCGGAGCCTCTTGGTCAACAAACATTATGGCTTGTATTTGTCCTTTCCCAATCCCTCTAGCTCCAAGAGCTCGTTGTGGATTATTTGCGGGTGGTGGTGGTGGTATCTGATACTTCCTACCACTTCCGGCTTCTGTACCAGCTCCATCGCCACGTCCACCACCCTACGGACCACCATACTCAAGAAATTTACACTACCAAGGTGGCCTTTCAACATACTCCCTCTCAACTGCACAACATAACAAACACTCCCAAGAAAGATTTCCCTAACTGTCGCATGTGTAACTCAGCCTCTCTTGCAGTTGACCAAAACTGGCCTGAGAGCCCTAAGAGCCCTTGGCCTCAAATTCTCCATCAAAGGGTCACCTCCTGGAAAATTGGGAACATCCAGACCCATACACCTGCTGTCGATGACCAGGTGTTGAGGTCGTAGCTTCCACATTCCCAACACTGACAGGCTGAATCTGCTCAACTAAAAATCTCTCCACCACCAAGGCTCTCTCCAGCACTCCATCATAGGCAAAGAAGCACAAGGAAACCACACCTGCCCGAATGTCTTTGCTTAGTCCATGATTTAAGGTCAGAGACCTAAAGAACGGGTCTCGAACCATATCTTGGGAGTAGTGTGATAGGTCTTTAAACCTCGCTGAGCACTCCGACACAACCATTCCCTCCTGCCAATGCTATATAAGCTCTTGGATCCGCACTGACTTCAACTTCAACAGATAGAAATCTTCTCTGAAGAGCCTCTCAAACTATGTACATGTGCTCGTCTCCTCGTTATGGGATGGAGTCACTAAAATACACCATCTCCTGACCAAACCACATAGTAGGCTCAACACTAGGACCACCACATGATCTGCATGTGTCCTCCCAAGGCAAAAACACAGGTGACTGATTTGAGCCAGTCATCTACGGCCTGGGGGTCTGGATCGCCCCAGATCCTCGGAGGTCACTGCCTGTGAATCTCATTCAACACACTCAGCCTGCATGCATCCTCATCCTACACTATCTGAATAACCAAATACTCGACAGGTGGTGTTTTTACTAGCGGACAACTTGGAGGTCCAGCCATAGAACCAGCGCCCTAGTCCTCAGACCCTACATGGGGAGGATAGTCACCACAATCCCATTGCAGAACCCTCGGTGTTTGCCATTGTGGAGGTATCCTGAAATACAATCAAGACTCACCATGGTCAAAGAGTATATTGGGGGAGCTGACTCAAGAAGAACAAGGGAAACCCTAACCCTAGTCTTATATGACGTGTGTACCATTATGTACCTATGACTAGTGTCCTAATGTCTCGAGTCAAAATTCAGGTTATCAGAGTCCTGGTAAATGGATATGTCGGCTTCCTCACCAACACAAGAGTCCCTGGACTGAAAGATGAACTCAAAACATCCTAACACTGCCGTGATACAACCCAAACCAAAATCATATATATAACACCTACACATAGAGATACCAAAGGTGGAACCTCCTATGATACCACTCTACCATGACCCTACCCAACAGGGCTCGAGCCACGACTCCCCATGCCCGCCTCTAATAGGCCATAGGCTACCGACAAGCACCGAGTAGGCTATCACACACAAGAGTGGCATAAGCCTTTGGTACCTGTAAAAATTCACCCACATACACCTCCATGTTACAGTGAAGATACACACACACACAGACACACATATAAATATACATATATAAACTAAAAAGAAATACATGCATACATCTATCCCACAACTAGAGTACAACCAAAGTAAAAAAGGGAAAAATAGGGCCCACCAAACGATAACTAAAAAAGTGTCCAACCTACTCAGAAGGAGCGAAACACTACCAAATGTACCCACATGTATGCTCCTCGGAACACCTCTAGTAAACACCCCAGAAAATCTCTGTCACTAAGCTCAGCTTGATTTAGGTTTTAATGGGACTTCGTCGAATGACATGTACTCTTCAGAAGACACTAACATGTGCGGGAAAATCATGTGTAAGGGTGAGTATAAAAATACTCAGTAAGAACCCCAAAAACCCAAAAATAACAGGGGGACAAAATGGCAATAGTCAGCTCATCCCAGCTAGAGGGAACCCAAACGAGTTTAAAACTCTATCTTGAGACCATCCTCAGCTGAACATGAATAGTCAGCTCGGCTCCTGTGTATGCTCATATATACGCCATGAACATCCTCTTAGGTATATTCCCATATATATACCATGAGCATCCAAATATACTCATTCTACACACCATTACACATGGGGTTAGACCTCATAAACAATGACATGTTCTACTCAAAGCTCTAAGGCTTCCACAAACTAGGAGAACACACTCCATGAGCTATATCATCTCAGATGACACATGTCTGAGAGATACACTCTATTGGGCCTCACACCACAATCCCAGTTAGCCCATTCCAGAGATAATGCTCGTCAGATATCATCACTGAGAACACCATGCTGAAACATAGGAAACAACAAATAGCTCATATTTGGGATCACTTATAGGGTATGATAGCGGATACTAGAACCCACTTTGGTATCTCAAAGATCTCACAGATAGGGGATCACTCCCATGAACTGCTGGGGGGATACCACAAATCGACCAGGTGCTCCACATATAACATCACTCTAATAGAGGATCAATGCCTGTGAAAAGTTGGTTACAACGATACCAGAATTCTATCTGGTATAACTGACGATATAGGGGATCGAACCGATGATGCACCAACCCTACTGAAACCACACACTGAGTAGGGGATCATATAACCAAGATTTTGCAACCCTACAGAAACAACACTTAGAGTAGGGGATCGTATAACCAACGATTCTACAACTCTACTGAAACCATGCTCTGATTTGGGGATCGTGTACCTGGCGATACCACAACCCTACTATACAACCCCCCACATAGGGGATCATATTCCCGATGATGCCTCAAACCCTATAGAGTTGAAACTCTAGATAGGGGATCTCTGCCCGTGTATAATAGTCACATCGATACCAAGATCCCAATCTATGGAAGAGAAGCTAGAGGATCTCACATTGGACACACCATAGGGATGCCACAACTATATCAGAAAAACATCATATCGATGGGATCACAAACCTATAATAGGGCTGTAATACCACATAAACACTCATCAGAATGAACAAAGGGAGTTAACTAAACAACTATTGGTCCAAATGTCACCAACCAAATAAACCAGAAACATCTCCACACAGTGCACCTCTTAGGCCTGAACTGAGGCCAGTACCACATTCTACGTGGAAAAACACGCATGATAGGCTATTTACTCACCAAAATTGGAAAAATAGTAAAAAAGGTATTTTTAACCATATAAATCTATAGTGGGACTAATGCATATATCCCAGAACTCATAAAGTGGAATTCACCATTGCGATCTCCTTGAAAAAATTTACAAAATTGACAACTCATTCGTCCAAAACGGACACCCGATGAAAAGGTTGTGTTTCTCTGTAGACGCCCATAAGCATCCTCATGGGGCCCACATCTTGATCACTTTCCCAACACCCAAAAACATTCTTGAAATTTTCACCCTACTATCTAGATCACAAAATCATTGATGACACGTCTATGGACACTATGTATAAAAGTTATGGTGCGTCGAAGTTGAAAATAATAAAATATAATTATTATTTTCAACGATTCATGGCCCCGGGCCATAAATCTAACACATAAAATTCCTGAAACTATATCATGTGGTTCGTCTTGTCACGATGATTATGTCATCGCAAATGGCTCGTAAATCGGACTTACGGTTTGCGAGTTACGGGTGTTCGAAAACCCCTAAAAAATCTGGTCGGACCACTGTAGGGTCACCGGAAACCGCCGCCGCCGCCTGACCAGACTGCAACAACCTGCCAGAATCTATCGCCGCCTTCCAGAATCCACCACGCCGCAGCCATTCCACCATTTCTTTCATTGGAATCTTCTATTTTCTCCGCCGGAGACTAGGTTTTCTTTCCGAAAACATCCGGGAGCCACCAAGAGCACCCTGGTACTCCATATTCAGATCCGAAAATGTTTCGGGAATCTCAGGACTCGAACTACACAACCCTTATGAAAATTTGAAGAAAACAAATTCATAAATAGGATCCATGATTTTAAAACTGAACCTCCTACCTTTTGGACGATCGTCGATACTTTGTGCGCTTCGTTGTTACCACTACTCGATCTATGAGCATTTGTCATCAAGATACGAGCTCATGGGTGCCTCATTTTCTCGATTCGGTGGATCGTCGGTGAAGGAAGAAAGAATGAGTAGGACGGGGGTGCTCTTAATTTCATAGAGAAAGGTGGGATTGATATTTATTTCTTATTTTTTTTAAACCAATTAAATCAACCCACACCCTGCCCGAAACCAATCCTCCCGACGCAGAGAAGATAAGGTCACCCCTAGGGTAAATGTGACATTCAGAACGCAATTGAGAGCTCATAATTTGGATATAAAACAAAATTCTAGAGTTATTCAAGCTGACACTTATTACGAAACTTTTCCATTTATTTATGAAAATTCCCTCAGTGACTTTTCCCACAGCAGGCCAGCACCTAAAAAGTTTACACCCCGCCTAGGGTAAAGGACACCCTCCGGACACAACTGTGTCCTCAGATTTCTGATTCAAGCTACCATTTAGAATTAAACACAACCCCTCCATGTGCAGTGTATATATATATACTTAATACATTTATGGAATCAATTCTGGGCACACTCTGCCTCAGAATCTCACTTCGTCTTCACACATTGCTCTGAAAATATTCGTAGGAATATTCTAATGTCTAACATGGACAAAAACACAAGTCTCTACAACCATAACCTCCCAAATACCACAAAAGTATTTTTTTTATAAAAAATATATATTTAAAGAAATGCTTTGAAAATATTTTTATATCTTGTATACTTAAATCAACACATAAAATAATATGTTTTCCAAAATAACTCAATTTCCAAATGAGGAACATATTTTTATATCCAAAAATAATGGTTCCACCTTCATTAACTTGGATAGGATGATATAAACTATAATAAATTAATAAAATAATAAAGTTAGAAACACATTAAAATATGTGTTAAAAACAATTTCAGAAAAAATTCAAACATCTGTTATGAAATGTTAAATATTGGATTATAAATTTTAAATATTATTTTAATGTGTATTTTAACTTATAAGATATATATATCATCTTAAAAAATATATTATAAAAATTTATGTACTAAATATAAAAATAAAGCATAACAAAATTCACAATATATAATAATTAATATTCTCATTGTTTAACTATAATTTAATCTTTTTATAAAAATAAACAATATCTCTAATAATATATAAATTTTATTACTTATTAATAAATTAAGTTTATATTTTAATATAAAAATTCAATAATTTTTAATTTAACATTAGAAAAAAGAAAACATAATGAATTATTTTACATGGAATGTGAATTTCAGAATATTATAAATTTTTACTCTTATTTCAAATCTATTTTAAATTTAATTTGTTATAATATAATATTATTATAAATTATATATTAAAAATATTTTAATTAAATATCAATAATAAATATGAAAAAATGAAGAAATATATTTTAAACATTAAATGAAGGTACCATTTTTTACTTATACTATCTGAATTGTATTAGGTGTATTGTATTAAAGATGAAATTTTAATATTATTACATTTATTCAATAATTTATTCTTTATATAAAACAAATAAAAAATATATCATACAATGGAAATATGTACCTTAATAAAATGTTTCACGGATCATTTTATTTTGTTGTTTTTATGAAAAAATCAACCCAACTAGACATTAATTTCATGTAGTAATATAAACTAAACTAATTTATCATTACATACACCATGATAATACATAAATATCTATGTGAAAACTGACTCTACTAGTTTTAATTTTTCCTCCAAATCCTCATCCCCATTTGTAGAACTCTTTATAATGCATCCATCATATAAAAATAAAAAAATGTAATAATATGGAAGGTCAAATATGATAGAATTGACGATACCAGGCCATATTACTTGATCATAAGGTAGATCTATCAATGAAAGTCAATGTTACAATACTATAAATATTAAACATAAATTATATTATTTTAATAGAATATACGAACTTATGACGGTCAGTTACTCCATGGATTATGATATTTTTTAATAAAAAATAAATAAAAAACTAATAATTTTTTTTGTGTAATATTCTAAATTTTAATGAATTATAAATATATAAATATTTTTATTTAAATTAATAATCTAAAATAATAATTTTTTATGTTCTAGAAAATATTAAAATATATCTTAGATTATTGGAAAATGGTCATTTTTTCATTTCTACCATTATTCAAATATATGAATTATAAAAAAAAATTCAAGCACTCTATAATATTTGGAAAACATAAATAAAATATTTCTCATTTAAATATTCAATTAAGAACCATCGAATACCAACACATGATATTAAAATCTATTAATGATATCAATATAAAGGATGAATAAACAAATTTATGAAACACCTAACAGATTCTGTCATTTAATTAATGTCAATATGAACATGGTTTGATACGTCAAAAAATACCGTAAAATTAAAATTCAGAAAATAATATTGTCAATATCATCATGTAAACACCATAGGGATAAATTTATATTGATAATATTTAATTTCTATGTATTGTAGCATATAAAAAATATAAAAATATTCCAATATGATTCATTTAAGAACAATACCATGTGGAATAATTTTTTTTATTTTATTAGTTCAATTAAAAAAATTAAAATATAGAGGTAAATATATGCTTATCATATATATATATTTTTACATTCATTATAATAAATATTACATAAATCACTTATTAGATAAGTGGTTGATTTATAAAATATCTCCAATCAAACAAAACCATATATAATATTTTTGAAGAATAAAATTGGTGGAGTTTGAAGAGTAAATAAAACAATATTAACATAATATTAATAAATTTTTTATAGACCAAATATATCACATTTCAGTGGGAATTTAATTTTTTAATTAATCTATTTCGTAAAAATTAGGTTATTAAATTAGAATGTATAACTCATCAATAGAACTAAAATGAGTTTCATCTTCCAATGATTGATGATGATTCATTCATGCTACAAAGAGCCCAATATTTCTTCATGATAAACATTTAATTATAAATTAGAAATTAATATTGATGAATTATATTATATTAAATGATTCTAAAATTGTCACGACCTGACCCAACGGGGCTCGAGCCGTGACTCCCCAATCCCGCCTCCAATAGGCCAGGGGCTGGCGTCCATCACCGAGTAGGCTATCACACACATGGGAGGCATTAGCCTAAGGTACTTGTACACATGCACCCACATACACCTCCATGAAACAGTGCAGAGATATATAAAACTGAAACAAATGCATGCATACACTATCCCACAACCAGAGTACAACAGAAGTACAAAGGGAAAAACATGGCCCACCAAAAGAAAACTACAAAAACGTGTCCAACCTGCTCTGAAGAAGGGGAACGCTTCCACAAACACCCGCTGGAAAGCTCCCTTGGCACCGCACTGGTAAACACCCCGGTCAATCTCACTCACTCAGCTCTGCCTGCTCCGGGTCCTCCTGGGACTCCGTCAAAAGGCATGTGGTCTTCACAAGACACAAACATGTGCGAGCAAAGCCCATTCAGGGGTGAGTATAAATATACTCAGTAAGCACCCCAAAACCCAAAACCAAAAGAGAGCAACTGAAAGGCAACATTCTGCTCATACTAGCCAGAGGGAACCCCAACGAGAGAGTAACTCCATCTCATGACCATCCTTGTCTAAACACAACTAGTCCGCTCAGCTCAGGTGTATGCCCATACATACACCATGAACAATCTAGATATACCCAGCTCATGCATCAAGACACAAGTGGTACCGTCCCCATCACCAGCAACTGTCCACAACCAGGAGAGTACACCACATGATCACTGTCATCCCAGATGACACTCATTTGAGAGATACACTCCATCGGATTTCTCATAAGCCTCTCAGATGCTCACCCAAGAGATCACGCTCGTCGGATAGCATCACTGAGGAAACCTCGCTGAAACAACATAACCACCAAACTCCTCAGATAAGGGATCACTCCTAGGGTCCGCTAGGGGATACCAAAACACACTCTGGTAGACGAAGATCTCACAGATATGGGATCACTCCCAGGATCCGCTGGGAGATACCACAACCCGATCTGGCCTTCGTAGATCTCATAGATAGGGGATCAAACCTAGGATCCGCTGGGAGATACCACAACCCGATCTGGCACTCGACAGAAACACATCAATCAGATAGAGGATCATCGCCCATATAAAGGTGGTCACGATGATACCAGAACCCTATCTGGTATAACTCACGATGTAGGGGATCGAACCAACGATGCTGCAAACCTACTGAAACCACACGCTGAGTAGGGGATCACATAACCAACTATACCGCAACCCGACTATAAACCTCATGCTGAGTTGGGGATCGTATACCCAACGATGCCGCAACCCTACTGAGCACGGCCCACCGCATAGGGGATCATAATCCTTGATGATGCCACAAACCCTACGGGGTTAACCTGCTAGATAGGGGATCACCGCCTGTGGATAACCGGCCACAGTGATACCAAGAACCCGATCTAGGGAATAGATTCTAGAGGATCCCGCTCCAGGCCCACGGGAGGGATACCACAACTCTAACAGTTTAAACATCCCATCAAGATGATCACAAACCTATACGAAGGTTGTGATGCCACCCAAAACTTCGTGAAATGAACCAAGGGAGTACCCTCAACCACTGCTGGTTCAAAATGTCACTAACATGAACGACCCACAACAACACCACACTGCGAACCTCCAAGGTCGATACCGAGGCCACCATCGCGTTCTACGGGGAAAATCACGCAGGATAGCTTATTACTCGCCCAAAACAGAGCACCGGTGAAAAAGTCACTATTCACCATAGCTAGCTCGTGCGGGGCCCACTCAACGATCTAGAAACCCATCGAGCGGATCATACCATGGCGATCCCCTTGGAAAAACAATCAGAATCGACTACTCGCTCGTCCAAAACGGACACCCAGTGAAAAAGGTACTTTTCACCGAAGCTAGATCAGGTAGGGCCCACGCCTCAATCCTGAAACTCATCGAATGGATCAAACCATTGCGATCCTCTCGGAAAAACACACCGGATCGACTATTCACCCATCAAAATCGGACTCCTGGAGCTAAAGCTGTGTTTCTTCTCAAATGCCAAAACCCGGACTTGTGGGGCCCACACCCCGTTCTCATCCCCAACACCCAAAAACCATCTCAAGAAGTCCATCATACCATCAGGGTCACAATGCCACTGACGTCACGTCAAACAGACAGTCCAGGCAAATGTTACGGCCGGTCAAAGTCAAATAATAATTAAAATATTAATATTATTCGACGTTTTGTGACCCAGGGTCACGGTCCCAGCCCGAAAAAAACCCGAACCTATCCCAATAGGTCCGTCTCAATCCCAGGGTCACGTGGTTGGAGACGGCGCATGAATCGGACCTTTGTATTACAGAAAACAGGGGTTTTTAGAACCCCCTGTCAAAATTGGACCGGACCGGCCCCACCTGGCCGGTCCGGCCGCCGTCACCGTCGGCCCACGCTAGACGGCGACCCTCCACCGTACCGAGGCCCGCGCCGCCGCACATCAGGCGTCCACCACCGCCTCACCGGGCCGGCCCGCCATGGACGGCCCCCAACCGCCGGCGTCAGCGCCGCCGCGTCGATGAATCTTCCGCGGACCGCCGGGAGCTCCCCAGTGGTCCGTTTTTCAATCTGGAGGCGTATGCACGACCCTCAGGACCCGATCTACACTGCTACAACTTCAATTTTCAATAAAACACAACAAAATTGGGTTCGGGGGTTAAAACTCAAATCTTCCTACCTCACGGGTGAAACACCGACGTTCTGTCGTAGATTTGTGCTCCAGAGCTTCCGATGCGCGCTCCTGGAACGTCTGTCGTTGAATTCCGAGCTCGTGGGTGCTTTGTTTGCTCGATTTGCCAGATTGACGAGGAAAAACGACAAAGAACACTGAGAGGAACGATAAAGGGGGGGGGGGTGCCGATATTTATATCAGTCGCCCGCCGACGCCAAACCCGCCTCGGGCCCAACGCCTGATGTGAACAAAGGTAAGGTCACCCATATGTTAAAAACGTCGTTCAGAACGCAATGGAGGACTCATATTTTCAATCTGAGACTCTTTTCAAAGGTTATTCAAGCCGACGCTCAGACACTAGCTTCTCCACTTATTTACGAAAACGCCCTGGGTGGCGTTTCTCACCGTAGGCCCGCGCCCACAATGTTTACACCTCGCCTGGGGTCAATGGAACATTTTGGACACAACAGTGCCCTCAGATTCCCGTTCTGAGCTACCTTTTAGGAGATATCACTCCCCCTCCACGTGCATAGTCTAAAAATACTTAATATTTTTTTTTAAATTAATTCTGGGAACATCGGGCCTCGTAATCGCACGCCATCTTCGTACCTATCTCTAGAATTATTCATAGAAATAATCCAAAGCCTGACAGGGCCAAAAACCCCATGTCGCTACATCCTCCCCCCCCCCATATAACTTTTCGTCCCCGAAAAGCCCTTAGCATAAGGAATGCGACTGGACTCTCAACTGGGTCTCGCACACCTGCGAGTTCAACCACAAACATCCATGCCCGAACACATATGTTAGAGGGACCCATCCACCAAACCTCAACATTATCCACTTTGGGCGGCACTAACTCACCCTCACGGTTTTAATCGTGTCACAAAACGCGTCTCGGTGGGGGAAGGATCCCCCTTCCTCACGCATTCGATGCCTGTCAAACAACACCCACACAGGGTCATACCAACGCCCTGAACAAAACATGAGCAAGCAACAAAAAGGAAGGGTACCACTAAACAGTATCTATCATACTACTACAGAAAGTAGAAAAGACACAATTCGTACATCTATCCATCTGCATAGACTCTAGGTCAATAGCCTACAGGGAAAGAAACTGTCCTCGCCCTCGGCCACCGGCTCCCTGAGCTTGGTGTGGACCACCTGGGGGTGGGGGTGGTGGCAACTAATACCACATACCACCGCCTCCTGCTGCACCCGCTCCACCGCCACGTCCGCCGCCCTGCGGACCTCCTTACTCGAGACGCTGCCTCTGTCAAGGCGGTCCATCGTCCGGCTCCCTCTCAGCAACACTTCGGGTCAGACAATCTATAATAAGATGTCTCCGAACATCATAAGAATAACACCGCCTCTCCTGCGGCTGACCAAAACTGGTCTGCGAGCCCTGTGAGCCCTGAGACTCAGATCCTCCATCCTCGGGTCGCCTCCTAAAACGTTGGCCACGTCCAGACCCAAGAGTCTGCCGTCGGCTACCAGATAATGACGTCTCAGTACTCACATGACCAACACTAACAGGGGGAATCTGCTCAGCCAGAAATCTCTCCACCACCAACGCTCTCTCCAGCACTCCAGCATAGGTGGGAAAGCACAAGGAAACCACACCTGCTCAGATGTCCCTGCGTAAGCCCTGCTCAAAGGTCCGAGCCCTAAAGAACGGGTCTCGAACCATATCCAGGGAGTAGCGCTAAAGTTCTGTAAACCTCGCCGAGTACTTCGACACAGTCATTCCCTCCTGTCGAAGCTGCAGAAGCTCCTGGATCCGCACTGATCTCAGCATCACCAGATAGAACTCCTCCCTGAAGAGCTGATCAAACTCTTCCCATGTGAGTGTCTCCTCATCATGAGACTATGTCACCAAACTCCACCATCGCCCGGTAGAACCATGCAGAAGGATCGCCGCTAGGACCACCATCTGATCTGGGGGTGTCCTCACTAGGCGGAAAAGTCGGGTGACTGCCTCAATCCAGTCATCAGCTGCCTGGGGGTCTGGATCACCCTAGAACCTCAGAGGTCGCTGCCTTTGGAACTCGTGCAGTGCACTCAGCCTACGCGCAACCTCATCCTGCACTACCAGCACAACCAGATGCTCAACAGGTGGCGGCTCAACTGGCAGACCACCTAGAGGTACAATCTCAGAACCCGCACCGTACTCCACAACCTCTGCACGGGGCAGATCGTCGCCACAATCCCATTGCGGAACCCTCACTGGCTGTCGTCATGGAGGCATCCTGAAATAAATTCAAGACGCACCACAGTCAAATAGTATATCTAGAGATCTGACTCAAGAAGGACAAGGAAAACCCAAAAACCCAGTCCTATATGAAGAATGTATCGTTATGTCCCTGCGACCAGTGTACGAATGTCCCGAGTCTAAAGGATGGTTATCAGAGTCTCGTTGTATCGATACATCGGCTGCCGCACCAACACTGGAGTCCCTGGCCTGAAAGTCGAACTCGAAACATCCTAACACTGCCGCTATGAAACCCAAACCGAACTCACATCTAGACCAGCTACGATCTGAGATCCCAAAGGTGGAACCTCCTCTGATACCACTCGGTCACGACCCGACCCAAAGGGGCTCGATCCGCGACTCCCCAAGCCTGCCTCCAATAGGCCAGGTGCTGGCATCCAGCGTCGAGTAGGCTATCACACACATGGGAGGCATTAGCCTAAGGTACCTGTACGCAGGCACCCACATACACCTCCATGCAATAGTTCAGAGATATATAAAACTGAAAAGAAATTGCATGCATACACTATCCCACAACCAGAGTACAGCAGAAGTAAAAAGAGAAAAATAGGGCCCACCAAAAAAAACTACAAAATCGCGTCCAACCTACTCTGAAGAAGGGGAACGCTGCCACAAACACCTGCCGGAAAGCTCCCTCGGCACCGCACCAGTAAACACCCCAGTCAATCTCGCTCACTCAGCTCCACCTACACCGGGTCCTCCTCGAACTCCGTCAAAAGTCTTGTGGTCTGCACAAGACACAAACATGTGCGGGAAAAGCCTGTGCAGGGCTGAGTATAAACATACTGAGTAGACACCCCAAAAACCCAAAACCAAAAGAGAGAAACTGAAAGGCAACAGTCCGCTCATCCTAGACAGAGGGAACCCATACGAAAGAGTAAATCCATCTCGTGACCATCCTCAGCTAAACAAAACTAGTCAGCTCAGCTCAGTTGTATGCCCATATGTATACCTTGAACAATCCAGATATACCCAGCTCACGCACCAAGCCACAACAGGTACCGTCCTCATAACTAGAAACTATCCACAACCAAGAGATTACACCACACGATCACTGTCATCCCAGATGACATTCATCCGAGAGATACACTCCATAAGGTTTCTCATAAACCTCTGATATTCTCACCTAAGAGATCACGCTCGTCGGATAGCATCACTGAGGAAACCTCACTGAAACAACATCGCCACCAAACTCCTCTGATAGGGGATCACTCCTAGGGTTCGCTAGGGGATACCAAAACCCACTTAGGTAGACTAAGATCTCACAGATGGGGGATCACTACCAATATCTCCTGGGGATACCACAACCCGATCTGGCCTTTGTAGATATCACAGATAATGGATCACACTCAGGATCCGCTGGGGGATACCACATCCCGATTCGACGCTCAGTAGAAACACATCACTCAGATAAGGGATCATCGCCCATATAAAGGTGGTCACGATGATACCAGAACCCTATCTGGTATAACTCGCGATGTAAGGGATCGAACCGACAATGTCACAACCCTACTGAAACCACGTGCTGAGTAGGGGATCACATAACCATTGATACTACAACCCTACTATACACCTCATGTTGAGTAGGGGATCGTATACCCGATGATGCCGCAACCCTACTGAGCATGGCCCACCGTGCAGGGGATCATAATCCTCGATGATTATACAAACCCTACGGGGTTAACCTGCTAGATAGGGGATCACCGCCCCTGAATAAGTGGTCACAGTGATACCAAGAACCCGATCTAGGGAATAGATGCCAGAGGATCCCGCTCCGGGCCCACCGGAGGGATGCCACAACTCTAACAGATTAAAATTCCCATCGAGAAAATCAGAAACCTATACGAAGGTTTTGATGCCACACGAACCCTCGTGGAAACAAATCAAGAGAGTACCCTCAACCACTGCTGGTACATAACATCACAAACCCGAGCGACCCGCAACAACGCCACACTGCGCACCTCCAAGGCCAACACCGAGGCCACCATCGCGATCTATGCGGAAAATCACACAGGATACGCTGCTTACTCACCCGAAACGGAGCACCGGTGAAACAGACACTATTCACCATAGCTAGCTCGTGTGGGGCCCACCCAACGATCCCAAAACCCATCGAGCGGATCATTCCACGACGATCCCCTCGGAAAAACAAGCGGAATCGACTACTCGCTTGTCCGAAACGGACACTCGGTGAAAAAGGTACTATTTACCGAAGCCAGCTCGGGTGGGGCCCACACCTCGATCCCGAAACTCATCGAACGGATCGCACCATTGTGATCCTCTCAGAAAAACACACAAGATCGACTATTCACCCGTCAAAATCGAACTCCTGGAGTGAAAGTTGTGTTTCTCTGCAAACGCCAAAACCCGACCTCATGGAGCCCGCACCCCGTTCTCACCCCCAACACCCAAAAACCATCTCAAGAAGTCCATCATACCATCAGGGTCACAACTCCACTGACGGCACATCAAACGGACACTCTAGGAAAACGTTACGGTTGGTCAAAGTCAAATAATAATTAAAATATTATTATTATTCGACGTTTTGTGACCCTGGGTCACGGGCCCAGCCCGAAAAAAAAAACCCGAACCTATCCCAATAGGTCCGTCTCAATCCCAGGGTCGCGTCTCCAAAGACGGCACACGAATCGGACTTTTGGATTACAGAAAACGGGGATTTTTAGAACCCCCGGTCAAAATTGGACCAGACCGGCCCCACCTGGCCGGTCCGGCCGCCGCCGGCCCGCGCCGCCTCAGGACCACCACACCTGTAAAGACCCGTAAAATTCAAGGGAAATTTTTTCTTAATTTTCTTTAGAATTTTACAAGAGCGCGGTTTCTGACGGCACCTGATTCCGAGGCCCGGAGTGCCCGGAATTAATTTCTGAAGTTTGGCTCGGGTACGTTCAGTGAACGAACGAGCGGGAGTTCCTAACTTTTGATCCGGTGCTCGGAATTGAAATCCGAGGGCACCGATGAACTCGCAGCGCCGATATTCGCTTAATGAGACCTTATCGGGAGTTGCGTTTGTTGCGGGTTGAAAGTTACGTTTTGGGGTTTTTCAGTTAAGTTAAATAAAAATTTGTGTAAGACAAATTTTATTTTAACTTATTTTAAAAACCTATCAAAGGAGGTTGGAAGTGGGACCCACACCCACTTAACCTCCCTTGGGAGGATTAAGTGTGGTGGGGCCCACACGAACCCCTTTTCTTTTCAAATTCTCTCAATGTACTTAACCCCTAATTAATTGGCCTATGTTACTCTTAATTAATTTTGGGAGTTAACTCTTTTGAATTTCAAACATTTGAAATTCTTTTTGAGTTATGTGTTAATAAAATAAGATGTAATCTTATTTGTTTATGGGTTGTTGGTTTATTCCCTTGTGAGCTTTTGAGAGCTCCTCTTCATCTTCTCCGGCGAAGAACGTCTTTATCCTCAACGAAGAACGACAACACTTCGTCAAGGATCATCGACTCGGCGACCCGGTATCTTCGGACCTCTTCTTCTTCCTCGGACCTTCTTCGTCGGCAAACGAAGATCCGCCAACGTCGTGTCTCTTCGGGCATAACACTTCGTCAACGGATTTGACGAACGTCGACCGCGACACCCGACCTCCGCGACGCCGTCTTCCGCGGAGCGTAGCCGAACCTTTGAATCTTAAACCCGAGGTAGGGGTTGTTGATTCAATATTTATTTATTCCGTTTCTTGATCCTGGTTTTCGCATGTCAAACTTGAGACTTTTAAATGTTTTAAGTTGCGTTATTATTTTTTTAACGAGAGGGGGGCCGGACCGCACGAACACGGCCGAACCCCCCTCCATCGTTCTTGTTTAATTATTTTGCGGAGGAAAGCAAGAGGCGTGGTGCCGTCGCACCACGCGGATGAACGTGCGAATATCTTACGCGATGTCGTCGCACGCACCTTGGAAGTAACAACAAGAACACGACGCCGTCGCGCCGCGTTGAATAATATCAAAGCACGGCGAAGGGACGCGGTGCCGTCGCACCGCGCCGGATGACGAACGTCGCGGCCGGTTCCGGGCCGCGGCGGGACGAGAAGACCGCGGCCGGTTCCGGGCCGCGGTGGAAGGAAAGACCGGCGGCCGGGCCGCCGGCGTCGGAAGTTGAGGGCGGGACCGGAATTTCCGGTCCCGTTGGTAAAAACCGGCCGGCCAGCTGGCCGGCCGGATGTCATAAAACCGGGGGAATAAATCCCCCGGCTGGTTTAACAAACCCCCCTCTTAATGAGGGGGGGCGGTTCATTAAAGGAGGGGGGGCAACAGCCCCCCCGGTTCGTTCCAGCCGGCCCCCACTTGCGGGGGCCGTTTGTTGCAAGGCACGGCACAAGGCCGTGCCGCCTTGACAAAACGCGGGGCTTAGCCCCCGCGTGCCTCCCACGTGCGGCGCCTGGCGCCGCCGCCGCGGCCCGCCGCCGCCACCGCGGCCCGCCGCCGCCGCCACCGCGGCCCGCCGCCGCGCCGCCGCCCGCCGCCGCCGTCCGCCGCCGCCGGCCGCCGCCGCTGGCCACCGCGCCGCCCAGGGGGGGGTCGGGCCGGGTCGGCCCGGACCCGGACCCCCCGTTTCGGACCAGTTTCGGTTTTTGGCTCATAACTTGAGCCTCGGACCTCCGAATGACGAACCGTCTGCGGCAACGCGATCCTTGGATCGAGACGGTCGTTTCGGTATATCGCACTCAAGGTTTCGGTTTACTTTGAGTTCGGCCGGGTTGGTTCGTTCACGAAACCAACCGGGCCTTCGGAGCGGAAACGCTCATATCTTGAGCTACGGACGTCCGATTGATGCGCCGTCAGTCGCGTTGTGTTCCTCATAGTGAGACGGATCTTTTGGCATACTCCGCCCGAGGTTTGGATGCAGGTGGAGTACGTTCGGGTTGGTTTTGCCTTAAAAACCAACCGGGCCCCGGAGACGAAAATGCCTATAACTCTCAGACCGGGCGTCCGATCGACGCGCCGTCTGTTGCGTTGAGTTCCTGTTGACGATACGGAACTTTTGGATACATCAACTTCTGTCTTCGTGACAGTTAATGTATCAGCCTCTCGGCTCGTGGAGCAGATCCTCCGTACGAGCTTGCTGTGTGCGGGAACCCTAGTGCTGGCTGCGACTGTTCTACTGCTACGACTGCTACTGTGACTGCGACGACGACAGTACAGAGATCCTGTGTGGATTTGACGACGACAGTACAGAGATCCTGTGTGGATTTGACGACGACAGTACAGAGATCCTGTGTGGATTTGACGACGACAGTACAGAGATCCTGTGTGGATTTGACGACGACAGTACAGAGATCCTGTGTGGATTTGACGACGACAGTACAGAGATCCTATGTGGATTCGACGACGACGACTACAGCACTCAGCGATCCTACGTGGATCAGTGCTACAGGTTCTGTGTGAGCCCGATCCTGTGTGGGTCCTTGCGCTCAGCGGTTCTGTGTGAGCCAGCGCCTACAGGTTCTGTGTGAGCCCGATCCTGTGTGGGTCTTCTGCGGGGGTTAGTTACCTATCGATCCTTCGTGGGTCCGACGACTTAGATGGATCAGTGATCATCTTTATCGTCCTTGAAGAAGTATACCTGTGTGAGCTGAATCCCTTTGCTTTCCTGTGTGGATTGTGTTGTGCAATCCTGTGTGGATTATGTTTTACCTTCCTTTGTGGAATACGTATACTTTCCTGCGTGGACTGAGTTGTACTTGGGCTCGGAGGTTGGAGCGTATTTTAATTGATGACTTAGGTATATGTATGGGCATATACCTAAGCAGTGTCGGTTGTTACTTCGTAATTGTACTTTACTTCGTGGTTTATACTTTGTGGATTTGTGAGACCTTCAGGGGTCTCGGGGTCCCTACTGAGTAGCTTATACTCACCCCTGCACGGGCTTCGCCCGCACTACGTTGTGTTGGTTGCAGACGACGGACAGTGTTGACCTTAGCTGAGGCTTGTAGAGCGGGACGGTACCCGGAGGTGGACCACTGGGCGGGACGTGCACGGAGCGGACGACGGGACCCGTGGAGCAGAGGAGCTATCTGTACCCACCCTTCAGGTGGGATTTCCAGTGGACAGCTCGGAGTGGCGGCTTTTACTTTTCAGTTGTTGTTTTTCCCTTTTCGAGTTGTACTTTACTTTCAGTTTGGGTTTGTATACTGGCCCATTTACTTTTCCGCACTTTCAGTCGTACTCTGCTTGCTTAGTGTTTACTTTCCGCTTGTTTACTCTGTGGTGTGTGTTTACTTATCAAGGGCAATGCCTTCCCTTTTTACCGGGATTTACGCCTTGGTGCTAGTCGCCAGCCCCTGGCCTATGGAAGGCGGGCTTGGGGTAGTCACGGCACGGACCCCGAGGGTGGGTCGTGACAAATTGGTATCAGAGGAGTTCGGTTCTACCGCGAACTCTGATCTTTTCTATGTGAAGCAATAATGTTTAGCGTATTGAGTGTGGTTATCAGTCCAGGGAGTCCAGTGTTGGTGCGGCGGCCGACGTATCCGTACACCAGGACCCTGACTTCTGATTTCCGACTTAATGCACGAAAACATTGATTGCGTGTGTGTTTCAAAGTTTTCTTTGTGATTAATTATATCAGCTCACCAGGTATACTGTTCTGACCATGGCACACCTGTTTCCTTTTCAGGATGGCCCCACGACGGCAGCCAGCTAGGGTTCCGAGAGTCGAGCGAGACGACAGCCCACCGAGCGACGAGGCCTCGGTGCAGGGCCCTTTTTCTGTAGTGGCACCGGCGGTAGCTTTACCCGCCGAGCCACCGATGCTACCGGTACCAGACGCTGACGATGCACGTCGCCTCAGCGCACTGCATGAGTTTCAGCGCCAGCGACCGCCCAGGTTTCGCGGGGAGACGGATCCCCAGGCAGCAGAGGACTAGCTGGAGGCAGTGGTTCGAGTGTTTAGGCTAGTGAGGACACCAGCAGACCTCATGGTGATCCTCGCTGCGAGCCTACTACACGCAGCAGCAGGACGATGGTGGAGCCTGATGCTCCAGGTGCACGATGATGCATCTCTTCTCTGGACGGACTTCGAGAGCCTCTTCCGCTCTGAGTTCGTCCCGGCCACCCTCCGAGCGGTGCGCATCCAGGAGCTTCTACAGCTGCGGCAGGGCAGCATGACGGTCGCTCAGTACTCGGCGAGATTCACCGATCTCTCGCGCTACTCGACCGACATGGTACGGGACCCATTCTTCCGGGCCCGGACCTTCGAGCAGGGTTTGAGACACGAGATCAGGGCATCGCTGATCTCCCTCAGCATACCGACTCAGACAGGAGTACTGGAGCGGGCCCTTCTGATCGAGAGCTTCCTTGCTGAGTCTACACCAGCACAGCGACCCACCGCAGGTCGGCACGTGGCAGAGTCATCTGCAACAGGCAGTCGACGAATGATTCAGGGGTCCAGACAGACCAGACCTCAGGGCACTGGCTCAGCAGTGCAGGGCACACAACGCGGAGCCAGTCTTTCGAGAGGAAGACAGTGCTATTCATGCGGCGGGCAAGGCCACATGGCTCGTGACTGCCCGACCCGCCATGCGGAGGAGCAGCAGACGGTTGAGGAACCACCTAGGCAGAGGCAGAGGTTCGACCGTGGCGGTCTGCAGGGAGGAGGCGGACGAGGCAGAGGAGCTGGCCGAGCAGCAGGTGGTGGACGACGCTTTGAGGCTCTACCACCACCACCACCAGGAGGTCCACCCCGACCGCAGGGGAGAGCTCAGCTTCAGGCAGCCGAGGCCTTCGATCATGGAGATCTGGGAGCCGATGGACAGGAGCAGAACTAGTGGATACATCCTTTGTACTTCTGGTTCCTTGTTGCTTTTGTGTAGCGTCTTGTATTACGAGCTGCAATAATAAAAGACGCATACCTTGTGATGTTTTCGTTCCTGTCCTCTATCGTAATGTTACTAAGAGGTTCCAGTTTTGGCTGTTGACTTGACCCTCACTTGTGAGACATCTACTGGAGGAGACCCAGTTACCACACACTGATGCCGACAGTGTGACTCAACCCTTGGAGGCGAGAGTAACGGTTGGATCTCTTAGTAGTAGCGTCGAGGCCTTACGACGTCATCCTTGGTATGGATTAGTATCATCCATGTTAGGACTGACTGTTTTAGGCAAAGAAAGTGGTTCATCCAGGGGATGAGACCAGATTTATCTTTTCGGCAAAGGAGAAATCTTGCAGCTCTGATGGGACCGGAGATGGTCCAGGCCACGACAGAGAAGGTCCAGGTCATCTAGGAGCGGATGAGGACAGCTCGGAGCCGGCAGAAGTCATACGCTGACAGGAGGCGGAGGCCACTGGAGTTCGAGGATGACGACCACGTCTTCTTGCGGGTCTCACCTCGACGTGGTATTCGGAGATTTGGCCGAGGCGGCAAGTTATCTCCACGCTTCATCGGACCCTTCCAGTTTCTCAGCAGGATTGGCGAGGTGGCTTATCGCCTGGCTCTACCACCTCAGTTGCACCGGGTGCACGACGTCTTCCACGTATCTCAGCTGAGGAGATACGTGCATGACCCGACGCACATCATCGACTTTGGGGAGCTGGACGTGGACGATGGGGCGACTTTTGCGGAGGTCCCGGTGGAGATAGAGGATCGACAGGAGCGGGTCCTGCATGGGCGATCGATTCCTCTTGTGCGCATCAGATGGCAGCACGGGAATCTCCAGGAGAGCACATGGGAGCGGGAGGCTCAGATGCGTGCTCAGTACCCTCTTTTGTTTCCCTAGTTTTTGTTGTATCTTTACGGGGACGTAAAGCCCTGAGGTGGGAGTAATGTAAAGACCCGTAAAATTCAAGGGAAATTTTTTCTTAATTTTCTTTAGAATTTTACAGGAGCGCGGTTTCTGACGGCACCTGATTCCGAGGCCCGGAGTGCCCGGAATTAATTTCCGAAGTTTGGCTCGGGTACGTTCAGTGAACGAACGAGCGGGAGTTCCTAACTTTTGATCCGGTGCTCGGAATTGAAATCCGAGGGCACCGATGAACTCGCAGCGCCGATATTCGCTTAATGAGACCTTATCGGGAGTTGCGTTTGTTCCGGGTTGAAAGTTACGTTTTGGGGTTTTTCAGTTAAGTTAAATAAAAATTTGTGTAAGACAAATTTTATTTTAACTTATTTTAAAAACCTATCAAAGGAGATTGGAAGTGGGACCCACACCCACTTAACCTCCCTTGGGAGGATTAAGTGTGGTGGGGCCCACACGAACCCCTTTTCTTTTCAAATTCTCTCAACGTACTTATCCCCTAATTAATTGGCCTATGTTACTTTAATTAATTTTCGGAGTTAACTCTTTTGAATTTCAAACATTTGAAATTCTTTTTGAGTTATGTGTTAATAAAATAAGATGTAATCTTATTTGTTTATGGGTTGTTGGTTTATTCCCTTGTGAGCTTTTGAGAGCTCCTCTTCATCTTCTCCGGCGAAGAACGTCTTCATCCTCAACGAAGAACGACAACACTTCGTCAAGGATCATCGACTCGGCGACCCGGTATCTTCGGACCTCTTCTTCCTCCTCGGACCTTCTTCGTCGGCAAACGAAGATCCGCCAACGTCGTGTCTCTTCGGGCATAACACTTCGTCAACGGATTTGACGAACGTCGACCGCGACACCCGACCTCCGCGACGCCGTCTTCCGCGGAGCGTAGCCGAACCTTTGAATCTTAAACCCGAGGTAGGGGTTGTTGATTCAATATTTATTTATTCCGTTTCTTGATCCTGGTTTTCGCATGTCAAACTTGAGACTTTTAAATGTTTTAAGTTGCGTTATTATTTTTTAACGAGAGGGGGGCCGGACCGCACGAACACGGCCGAACCCCCCTCCATCGTTCTTGTTTAATTATTTTGCGGAGGAAAGCAAGAGGCGTGGTGCCGTCGCACCACGCGGATGAACGTGCGAATATCTTACGTGATGTCGTCGCACGCACCTTGGAAGTAACAACAAGAACACGACGCTGTCGCGCCGCGTTGAATAATATCAAAGCACGACGAAGGGACGCGGTGCCGTCGCACCGCGCCGGATGACGAACGTCGCGGCCGGTTCCGGGCCGCGGCGGGACGAGAAGACCGCGGCCGGTTCCGGGCCGCGGCGGAAGGAAAGACCGGCGGCCGGGCCGCCGGCGTCGGAAGTCGAGGGCGGGACCGGAATTTCCGGTCCCGTTGGTAAAAACCGGCCGGCCAGCTGGCCGGCCGGATGTCATAAAACCGGGGGAATAAATCCCCCGGCTGGTTTAACAAACCCCCCTCTTAATGAGGGGGGGCGGTTCATTAAAGGAGGGGGGGCAACAGCCCCCCCAGTTCGTTCCAGCCGGCCCCCACTTGCGGGGGCCATTTGTTTCAAGGCACGGCACAAGGTCGTGCCGCCTTGACAAAACGCGGGGCTTAGCCCCCGCGTGCCTCCCACGTGCGGCGCCTGGCGCCGCTGCCGCGGCCCGCCGCCGCCACCGCGGCCCGCCGCCGCCGCCACCGCGGCCCGCCGCCGCCGCCGGCCACCGCGCCGCCCAGGGGGGGTCGGGCCGGGTCGGCCCGGACCCGGACCCCCCGTTTCGGACCACTTTCGGTTTTCGGCTCATAACATGAGCCTCGGACCTCCGAATGACGAACCGTCTGCGGCAACGCGATCCTTGGATCGAGACGGTCGTTTCGGTATATCGCACTCAAGGTTTCGGTTTACTTTGAGTTCGGCCGGGTTGGTTCGTTCACGAAACCAACCGGGCCTTCGGAGCGGAAACGCTCATATCTTGAGCTACGGACGTCCGATTGACGCGCCGTCAGTCGCGTTGTGTTCCTCTTAGTGAGACGGATCTTTTGGCATACTCCGCCCGAGGTTTGGACGCAGGTGGAGTATGGTCGGGTTGGTTTTGCCTTAAAAACCAACCGGGCCCCGGAGACGAAAATGCCTATAACTCTCAGACCGGGCGTCCGATCGACGCGCCGTCTGTTGCGTTGAGTTCCTGTTGACGATACGGAACTTTTGGATACATCAACTTCGGTCTTCATGACAGTTAATGTATCAGCCTCTCGGCTCGTGGAGCAGATCCTCCGTACGAGCTTGCTGTGTGCGGGAACCCTAGTGCTGGCTGCGACTGTTCTACTGCTACGACTGCTACTGTGACTGCGACGACGACAGTACAGAGATCCTGTGTGGATTTGACGACGACAGTACAGAGATCCTGTGTGGATTTGACGACGACAGTACAGAGATCCTGTGTGGATTTGACCACAACAGTACAGAGATCCTGTGTGGATTTGACGACGACAGTACAGAGATCCTGTGTGGATTTGACGACGACAGTACAGAGATCCTGTGTGGATTTGACGACGACAGTACAGAGATCCTATGTGGATTCGACGACGACGACTACAGCACTCAGCGATCCTACGTGGATCAGTGCTACAGGTTCTGTGTGAGCCCGATCCTGTGTGGGTCCTTGCGCTCAGCGGTTCTGTGTGAGCCAGCGCCTACAGGTTCTGTGTGAGCCCGATCCTGTGTGGGTCTTCTGCGGGGGTTAGTTACCTATCGATCCTTCGTGGGTCCGACGACTTAGATGGATCAGTGATCATCTTTATCGTCCTTGAAGAAGTATACCTGTGTGAGCTGAATCCTTTTGCTTTCCTGTGTGGATTGTGTTGTGCAATCCTGTGTGGATTATGTTTTACCTTCCTTTGTGGAATACGTATACTTTCCTGCATGGACTGAGTTGTACTTGGGCTCGGAGGTTGGAGCGTATTTTAATTGATGACTTAGGTATATGTATGGGCATATACCTAAGCAGTGTCGGTTGTTACTTCGTAATTGTACTTTACTTCGTGGTTTATCCTTTGTGGATTTGTGAGACCTTCAGGGGTCTCGGGGTCCCTACTGAGTAGCTTATACTCACCCCTGCACGGGCTTCGCCCGCACTACATTGTGTTGGTTGCAGACGACGGACAGCGTTGACCTTAGCTGAGGCTTGTAGAGCGGGACGGTACCCGGAGGTAGACCACTGGGCGGGACGTGCACGGAGCGGACGACGGGACCCGTGGAGCAGAGGAGCTATCTGTACCCACCCTTCAGGTGGGATTTCCAGTGGACAGCTCGGAGTAGCGGCTTTTACTTTTCAGTTGTTGTTTTTCCCTTTTCGAGTTGTACTTTACTTTCAGTTTGGGTTTGTATACTGGCCCATTTACTTTTCCGCACTTTCATTCGTACTCTGCTTGCTTAGTGTTTACTTTCCGCTTGTTTACTCTGTGGTGTGTGTTTACTTATCAAGGGAAATGCCTTCCCTTTTTACCGGGATTTACGCCTTGGTGCTAGTCGCCAGCCCCTGGCCTATGGAAGGCGGGCTTGGGGTAGTCACGGCACGGACCCCGAGGGTGGGTCGTGACAACACCGCTGCGGGACTGTCACGTCGCCGCACTGGGCCGCGCGCCTCTGCACACCAGGCGGCCGCTACCGCCTCACCAGGCCGGCCCACCATGGTCGGCCGCCATCCGGCAGCGCCGCGCCAGCGGATCTTCTGCGGACCGCCGGGAGCTCCCCGATGGTCCGTTTTGCGATCTGGAGGCGTATGCGCGACCCTCGGGACCCGATCTACACTTCTATGGCTTCAATTTGCAAGAAAACGCAGAAAAAACAAGATCAGAGGTTAAAACTCAAATCCGCCTACCTCGCGGGCGAAACGTCGACGTTCTGTCGTAGATCCGCGCTCTAGAGCATCTGCTTCCCACTCCTGGAACGTATGTCGTCGAATTCCGAGCTCGTGGGTGCTTTGTTTTCTCGATTTGGCGGATCGAAGGCGAAGAACGAAAAAGACCGCCAAGAGGAACGAAAAAGGGGGGTGCTAATATTTATATCAGCCGTCCGCCGGCGCCAAACCCGCCTCAGGCCCGACGCCCGATGCGAACAAAGGTAAGGTCACCCCTAGGGTAAACGCGTCGTTCTGAACGCAACGGCAGACTCAGATTTACAATTCGACACTCCTTTCAGAAGTTATTCCAGCTGACGCTCACACACTATCTTCTCATCTTATTTACGAAAATGCCCCTGGTGGCGTTTCTCACCGCAGGCCCGCACCCGTAATGTTTACTCCTCGCCTAGTGTAAATGCCACGTTACGGACGCAACCGTGCCCTCAGATTCCCAATCCGAGCTACCGTTTAGGAGATATCACACCCCCTCCACGTTCATAGTATAAAAATACTTAATATGTTTTATAAAATTAATTCTGGGA
Source organism: Viscum album (assembly GCA_963277665.1). Taxonomy (NCBI): domain Eukaryota; kingdom Viridiplantae; phylum Streptophyta; class Magnoliopsida; order Santalales; family Viscaceae; genus Viscum; species Viscum album. Next base: position 949,665,785 of record OY728167.1, read on the forward strand.
ACACCGGGCCTCAGAATCGCACGTCGTCTTTGCGACTTGCTCTGGAATTATTCATACAAATAATCAAAAGTCTGACAGGGCCAAAAAAACTCAAGTCGCTACAAAAATAACATACACGATATGTGATTTATATTTCATCCTATTGTGGGGAATTAATTCCCTTATTGAATTTTGGTATATAATAAGTAATGTATTTTTTTATTCCTGACAAATTAATATTATTATTACTGATAAAATTATTATATACTTGAAAAAATTATTAAATCACATTGAAATATCGTTTTGTTTTTGCAAAACCCGCTAATGGTATTCTCTATTGTATTATAAATTTATAGAACATGTTTTTGATCATAAAAAAGTTAATTTATTTAGATATATTTTAAAAATAAAATTATAATAAATTAGTCACATGTTTAGTATGATTTTATAAGAGTTATTACATCCCTTCAAAATATATAATGTAAATATATTATTCATTAATTTAATATACTAAATAATATTTTTTATGAATAATTCAAAATTCGACATAATATTAACAACATTAATATGAATCTTCACTTCTTCTATAAGGATCCACCATTAAACATAATATCTTCTAGTATCCTTATACACGATTTTATTTTCTGCAAATATTATAGATCATTTCGGTTTATTATTATACAGAATTATGTAGAAAACCTTCTATAAATGAGTATTTCATGAAAAATTTTATATATATACATAGTATACATTTCCCCCAAAATAAAAACATTTAATTTATAAAATAATTATATTTTCTTGAAACATTTTTTCAATTTTCTTCTTGAATAAATCATTTACACTATTTGTCCTTAAAACCATTTTATGAACATTTTAAAATAATTTATTTATAAAAAAATCATAGTAATGAATATAAAAATATAAAAGAAAATTATTATGAATTAATACCCTTGAATATTGACTAATTTGAAAAAAAATGTCTATAAATAAACATTTTCTTATAAAATTAATTTTTTTCCCAAAAAAATATTTAAAATATTTAACAATAATATATATAATAAAAAACATATTAAATTTTCTTTGAAATCATGATAGATTTAAGGAATAAATTCACATAATGATATATATTTCACACATAATAAGTATAAAATACGACACTTTTAAAAAAATATCTCTATAATACCTTGTCATATTATATATTTCTATAAAAAATCAAATAAAAAGTAAATCATATTTCTATCACGGGGATTAATTACCATTTCACCCTTGCATTTATATTAACTTTATCAGTTACTAAAGGAATATACTTCATGGTTACACATTGAATACCAATTATAGTAATACATAGAATACTCAAAATTTTCATCTTTCAATCACAATGCATAACAAATGCATTAAAGAACTATGATAGACCCACCCATACTATGTTTATAATAGAACCAACCATCATCATAAAAATTTACAATGAACCAAAACAGAATCAAAATAAATAAAATCATTCATTGTAAAAATAATCATTATAATCACATGAAATCATATTCATATAATGATATATCTAGTTAATTTTAAAACCTAATTTGCTAAATGATAATTCAAACAATAATAAAAAATGGGTTTTCATTGATGAAATAATAGATTCTAATTTTTTTAAAATAAAAAATAACTATTATTGTTGTGATATTTATTCTATCAATATATACATCAAAATAGAATATTTCATTTTATATAATACAGAATATCAAACACTCCATTTAAAATATATGGAAAAATTAAATTTAAAAACATTTTAAAAGATAAAAAATAAACAAAAAAAATTATTTATATGTAAATAATTTTTATCTGAATACATTAGTGAATTTAAATTAAAAATAAGGACCTGGAATAAAATGTGTAGGAATTGAAATTTAAAATTTGATTTTGAAAATAATGTTTATTACCTCATCTCTGACTTTCAATGTACATTATATATATTCATAAATTAAGAAATTTTTTTATTAGTTACTTTAATAAGATAATTTTTTTATTCTGATTTCATTTAATTGTGTGTCATATATAATTACATAATCAAATAAGTTCATGAAATATGTTTTTTCTTGAATTAGATCATCTATCCAAATTGGTGTCAGTAGGATGAATATAGTCAAAATATATTTATTTTATCATCTCGAAAATAATAAAAATGATATAATTATCATACATAAAATCAATAATAATTTAAAAAACTATAATTTATGTATATGAATAATGAACTACATTACTATCATGGATGTGCTAGGTCATATGTATGGATGAGTAAGTGTTTAATTATTAAACGATCATTACAGAAATAAGGTAAGATAGATTTTTTCTATACGGAATTATAATTATATAATAAATACCATATTTTATATATATATATATATATTTTTATGTATCATCATTTTTATGTGGGGGTCAATAACGAATCACATAGAGTCATGGTGGTGGAAGTACACAAGTATGGATCAATAATTGTTTTCATTTTTAAATGAATGGAATGGTATGGATGTAAATGATATATTAACTTTTTATAATGTATAATATCGTATTATTATCATATATAAATATATATAAAATCAACAGTTAAAACATATAATAATATGAGTATATTAAAAATGAAACACATTAGTTCATGAGGCAGTAGTCCTCTATACACATAAAATATGGATTCATTTCCCATTTAGTAGAATATGATTTTGATACAATTTATTTAATTTAAATAATAATACATGATTTTTTATAAAATAAATAGTTTTATTAATTCATAATATTTGAATGTAAATTTTAAAAGTAAGAACAATAAGTTAAATGTTAACTGTCTGTTTCAAATAATAACTATTTTTCGTAAGTGGTTAGTGATTTATGTAAGGGATTTTTATATGTATTTGATGAAATACATTTTTCTTTATTTAATATTAATCAAGAAGAATATATTCCCTTTTGTAAGAGAGATGAGGGGCTTTATTAGAATTTTTAAAATTATTAACATTATATAAATAAATTTACTAAAACCAATCTCCCCAAGTTTATAATATTTCCAGATGGAATGGGGTAGTATTATTTAATCTAATAAAATAAAAATTAGACAATTTTATTTTTTTCACCCTTGTATATTTATTTTATCATGTAATGGATCTTTTTGACAATTACCAGGATATTAAGGATTTTATAGTTTATGGGGCATCAAAGTTACTAAAACAAGAATAATGGATGATAAATGTGCCAGGAATGATACATTAAACCATATACCAATAACTTTGAGACCAATATGATTTTATGGAGTTTAAAATGATTTAATAAAATATTATTTACTATTAAATATGATTAAAGTCATTTTTAAACAATTTTTAATTTTACATTAAAATATATATGAAAAAATATAATTCAAATATAAGGAATTATAATTTATTGAATATAGATTTTTTTTCAAAAAAACACTTATATCCTAATAATTCATTCATATACATTGAATTTCAACATTTTCATAATCATTTATATTAATTTTAAATTAACTGAATAAATATTGTATCTGTGTTGTGTAATAATTTTATGTAATTATTTTAAAATAAAAATTGAAATTATATATTAATGATGAAAAACAATTTAAAATTTTAAATAATAGTTTAAACTAAATATAAAATAATTATATCCCTATAGGAAAAAATTAATGACAATAAAATAAATAGAACAAAATTTCAACATATCTGTAGATAAAATATAATAAGGGAAAAAATAATGGAAATGTGGAAAAAAAAGATAATATATAATAAATCTAGAGGATTATGTATGAAATAACATCATGAAATATAATTATATAATGTGTAATTTTTACTTTCTAATCCATATAAAATAATTTTTTCTATTAAATAACATATTTTACCTTTACCGTGGAATCAAAATTTACAATCATTACTCTTAAAATTGACTAAAAATAATATGAATATATTTAAAAAATATACCAAAATAATAAATAATATGATTATAATTTTCATGATTTAAAACATAGATGTCATATAATATAATTTATTATTAAACCACTAAAATGTGTTAAAAACATTTCTTTAGAAAATGTCATTTTAATAATAACAATATTTTTTAAAAAAATTAAATCAAAAAATTATTTCCCATTAGATAAATTTAATTATCTTTAGTAGAAATAATATATTTATTTTTTGAAAAAATCAAAATTAGAATTTTATTTCTTAAATACCTTAAATGAAAATTCAATTTTCAATAAAAATAAAAGTCATCACTATTCCTTGAAAAATCAAACCATTCTTAAAAATATCAAAAAATAAAAGTAAGATAATTTTTAATCTATTACATTAATAACGTTGTCCACTTATTATAATATAAAATTTTTAAAATTTTCATTAAAAAAATTACTTTTCCTCTAAAAAAATTAACAAAAATAATTTTTCATTAAAAGATGTTTTTGATTAAAAATTTTAATTAGAGTGATTTTTTACTAATAATTTTTCAAAGTATTTATATTTATTAGGATGTTAATATATATATATCATGAATTATTTAATCATGTAAATACTTTTAAAAACAGAATCAATGTTACAATGATTATATTTAACAAATATTATTTATTTATTCATTTAGGCTCGGTGTTGGACGTCAGAGACCCAATCAAGCATTGTTTTTTATATATAAAATGCAATGAAATTTAATTCTTTCCTCATTTAATAAATACGGAACTTAAATATAAAAATGATTTTTATAATTAATGTTTTATAAAAAAAATACCTTTTTAGAATTACCAAATCATAACAAGTGTTATTAAATCTTCTTCATCAAATTGAAGAAAGTGAAATATAGGTGTCATCTAGAATAACTCATTAATAACATCAAATTTGGAGAAAATTAATGTGATGTAAAAATATAGACATGGATGAAATGTATCATATCCAAAAAAATATATATAGTGACATCAGTCTTTGATCATAAAATATGATTTTTCATGTCAATGTCAACATCCAAAAAACTATAAACTAATGAGGTGTGAAGAAAGACCATCCATTCAATTGAAATTTAGGTAATATGATAATGAATTTTTTCTCGAGGCCATTTTTTTGTATTTTAGGAATTATATTGTCATATATATGGTTATACAATTAAATATACTTACTTTATTTGTTTAACTTATTCATTTAATCATTTTTCTTCACCTCCTTATATTTTTATCCAAACGACTAGTATTAAAGATGAATTTTTTATTTCATATGCACTAAATTTTACTACTAAGAGATGTTGTATTTCCAAAAATGATATAAACTATTTATCATTTATTTAGACATCAAAAAACAATGTAATTAGGACAAGTTTTGTTAATTAACAACATTTAAAAAGATTAATATGATACCAATATTCCTTATTCACTAACACCTCAACTATAACAACAAATGGTATTCCTAGATCATTTGATAATTAAAAAACATTAAAATTATTCAGAATATCGAAGATTAAGATTAAGAAATGAAAAATATATGCATATGGTAAATATTTCTTCCAATATTAATTTAACATTTATCTCCCAAAAACATCAATATCCCCTAAATCCATATACACAAAATCGAATATTCCCTAATCCGATAATCTCTATAATAGTCTAATAATGTATATAAAAAACAAGACTATCTATAAATCTACATTAAAACATATATACTTACATATGATAGTCCAACTACTATTTCCCAAATAAAAGTCCATAATTATCTATTTACAATAATCATAAATTATTCTATAAATAGAGAACATAATCACATAATCCAAAAGTCACATTTAATTCCCATGATTAAACATAAAATTAAACATATGTTCTAAAATATAGAAATAATATTTATCCACCACATATTCTTAATGGTGAATGTATATATAAAATAAGACATCATATTAGACATTGGTAGGTGTTTCACCTTTTTCACCCTTCTGTATTAGGATCTAGCCCCACATCCTTGTCGAAATTGATTAATATTATTTTCTTTAAATAAAAAATCAATATTATTATTATAAAATTAACAAAATTATTAACCTTGAAAAAAATACATACTCAGTGAATGGATTATTAGCTTCTAGGGTAATCTATATAATTTTTTGTTTCAAAATCAATGAATGCGAAATATGTATAATTCATATATCAATAAGAAAATATTATCCCAATGGATAATTTAGCCATTTCTCTAATTAAATTAAATTAGTTTCTCTACAACTTATCTCATATTAGGTAAAAAAATTCATTTTCTCAATCCAGTTATATGATACATATTTTAAATAAAAATCTTTTATAATTTAATCATTAGGTGTTCCATGATTCCCAAAATGATTAGAATATATCCAAACAACACTGATAAACTAATATTTATTTCAACATAAATTTTCTTCTTCCAGCAATTATTTTTTTCTTATTCTTTAATAAATTATTCCTATAATAAATGATATAGAATATGTCATTAGTAGTTATCAATTATATAATCAATGATATAAACTCTATCATGTTTCATACATAGAATATAATAAAAATATTCATATAAGATATCAAAACCCCATAATCTTCATTTATAATATTTATATTCCTTATATCATCAATCATGAAGTCCATATATCCAAAATAGAAGTATTCATGTTTCTGGTAGTATTTGTATTTGAAAATGATATGGATGATATATGATTTTGAAATCCAATAAATTTCAAAACATTACCCATAATAAATTTAATAAAATAAATACTTTTTGATATGTCAAATAGTATTTATTATTTGATATGTATTCTCAATGTAATTTTATAATTATTTTACAATGTTTTTAACCATTATAGTAATGATTAAATAATATGTAATATAAAATAATGTTTGGTGACATAATTTTACTTTATCCATAGTAAATTATAAAGAATTTTTATAAAATAACATCATTAAAAACTCGAAATTAATTATAGAATGTAAAAATGTAAAGAGTCATTAAAAAATTCCATTATAAAATTTATATTAAATTTAACATCCCATAACCATAATAACATCAATATTGATGAATGATTTATCCTTAATTTTCATCTCCTACATTTCAAATTCTATAACAACAAATGTAATATCATTATTCTAATATAATTTTTCATGTTAATCAAATGAGTTAAATATAACTCAATCTAGTAAAAAATACCTCAAAATATTGATAATAACCATAAAATCATGTCAAATCATAAATAAATTGTCATTTAATGTTATCTTTTGATCATCTGTAGACTTATTAACCAATTATAGTATATATAATACCTACGTTAATCACATATAAGCATATCCTAATATATAAATCTATCTAGAACCTTATATGGTATCAACTATATCTTCAAATACAAAGTCAATTCATATTCTACTATATTTTAATTATTTATAACTCATATCCATTTATATTATATGATATACCATGTTATCATTTTATACAACATATTAAAAAATTATTTAAACCTGATCCTTTTAAAAAGTCATCCTTAAAACTGTACAACTTTTTTTGAAAATATAAGGAAACTAAAAAAAGTCCATTATGGAAAAAAATAGTGAAAAAAATTAGTCTAGGGATACTCATAAAAGTTATCCTTTTATAAAAATAAACTTTTTGGTAATAATTATTATTTTATTTCCCATGAAATCAACTTCTCGGTGAAAATAATTTCAAAGAATCAATAATTATAATAGTAATGGGAAAAGAAAAACTATAATGATTTCATTGAATTCATGACTAATTAATGAGATTTATTTACAAAAATATATAATTTTTACCCATTAAAAGTATAAAATAATTTTCACTAAACATAATCTCCATGATTTTATTTGTGAAATAATATGTTATCTATACAAACCGTAGAATAATAATTAAATCATGTATCGAAATTGAGTCATCGTTTTCAAATCACTAATATATATTAAGTATAAATTAGTTTTACAAATGGAATAACTGTCATGGTTACACAAGTAATAACCATCATAGTGACACATGGAATAACCATCATGTTCAACATTTAGACACAAATATTATCCAATAATTTGATGGGATATTACATACCCATAATTCCTTTAATTATAATAGAACCACCCATTATCATAAATTATTCCCAATAACAAAAACCTAGATGAAATATTAAATTATGAAAACATTATATGTACCCTTACGAATGTATTTTCAGTTAATGAAATATCTATTTCATTTTAGAACAAATTTTCAAAACTAATATTACAATATTAATGGAAAAAATAGTTTTCTTTTACGAAAACATAGAATCATAATTTTTTGTCACCTCTATTTCTATAGACATATCAATCTCATTTTCAGGTAAACTTTTTGATTTTTGTTGTTGTATTTTGTTTTAGAAACTTCTTGTTTGTTTTCATGTGAATTATGGATGTTTTTTTGGGGTGTTTGGGTGAGGCATGTTTAGCACATTTTTTCCCAAACCATGTGCCCAACCCAGCATATCGGGTACCGTTGAGATAGTGTGGTTTTCATTTTTGTGGAATAATTTTTTAATATATGTTCCTTTCTATGAGTGATTGTTCTACCCATAATTCCAGACATGTGGCTAAGGGGTACGGTATGGAATAACAAGTGCCCCAGACCACTAAACCATGAACATGACTTTTCTTACACTAAATTAATTAATTAAAATACCTAATCCCTTTTGAACTTACCCAAAACTGTGTCATCACAAAACTAAAAAATTTTCTTTCAAATTAAAAACATTGTGTGTGGGATTCTAGGCTTGATTAAACTATTTTCTTAATGAACCGTAGATCTAATCAAAGGATCAATATGAGTTGGAATATAATTTTTTCCATGTTTGTATTTCTCTCTATCATGTCTCTCTATACCAATGTAGAGGAACATATTCTATTCTCTAGTTAATGGTTTACATTTCTGTTTTTGTGGATCTTATATTTTTTCATGAGTCTTGGACTTGTTCTAGATCCTCGACATTGTGGTTTTACTAATCCTTATACTTTAATACATGTATTTCTTATTTGTATAATGTTCACCAAAGAAATTGAGGTATGTGGTGTAATTTTTATTTCCCATTATCTTCATCTTAAATTCATGTACGTATTTGTGAAAAATCAATTTCTACATTGAGAAACTTCATTTTGGATATAATATTTTCAAAATATCAATCAGATTATTAAATTGGTTAATTATCATGATTGTGAAACTGGTTGAATAATGTTTTTATGAATTTTTATGATAATGTTAAAAAAGGGGCGGTTGGATCTACCCTGAGGGATCAATTTTTTATATGAGTAAATGATGATAAATGGTTTAATAGTGGCTTTACAATATTATTCATTTTTATTAAAGTGATGAGTCATGATTGAATTGATATTTGACATTGTACACCCCAGTGAAAATTTATTAGAAGGAGTTCAATGATTCATAACCTTAATATATATGATAAATTTTAAATATGTGAATGTTTGAAAAAAAGGATAATGCTGATTAACCTTGTTATTTATATATATTGTGATATATTTGATAATGAGTGTGTATAAGGGACTGATGCTCCAAATACCATTATTTAATGACGAGTGTGGGACATGGATTGATTCTAACAATAACTATAATAACAATGAGGTATAAGACAAGGACATATGATCCAAATAATAATAAAATAATTAAACTATTTAGATCATTTATTGAAATATGTTTTATATAAAAAATCTTTTATTTTTATAAAATGGATATTGATTTAGACTCCATTGATCGTGGCCTACTTAGTAGTACTCATATCCAACATAGGTTACTTGATCATTTCTGGAAAAAGGCTACATCTTTGTAGTATAGGATAACTGAATGATCCCAATGTTAGATGGATTTGTTGTGATCAAGCAATGATAAGATAACTATACATAATGTTTGGGAACGTCTTGAGAGTATCTAGTTTGTATATATTTTTGGATTTTAATATTAACACATGATACATATATGGAATAACATATCTAAAACATTTATTTTCAAATGGGTTCCCTAATTTGGTTTATAATGTGATTCAAGATTGTATTTGATATTGTATTATTATGGTTGTTGATTATATCATTTGGTTATTGTTTATTTATTTCCTCTATTTTGTTTCTCTTATATAGATCGTATAGTCTCCCCATGTTAATTAAATTTGACCCTTACTAATGTTCATAAACCTCTAGCACATGTGGAGGCACACCTCAGATCATGTACTGAACCATATTGGGGAATTAGCATGTGGGAAATTGTTCAGGATATTACAATATGGTATGAAAGAGTTATTTTATTTTATTTTTAGTAAAATTTTTGAATGATATAATGTATAATAGGTTGAGTCAGGCGTTTTTTATGAGCTCATGCATTAGAATAATGATCCCAATTATTTGGGAAACTTAAGTATCCATGGAGAGTTATTGTTATTGACTTTTTCTATTACATTTAGATATTATTTCAAATTCTGTGATTACCTTGTTGTGTAGTATTATTGTTTTCTAAGTTTTTCTTTATATTTTAGTATGGTACAAGCCTTCTATATCCATGAATCATGTTGGGCACTCATTAATTTTTTCGATATGTACATTTTTTTCATTGCTTCAAAAAACTAGGTTTGGGGTGATTTGTTAAAATTTAAATTCATTTTCTTTCTTATGACATTTAAAAGAAAAATATTCATAAAATGAAATTAAAATTATAAATTATGCAAATATTAAGAATTAAATTTTATTAATATGTGTATAATTAGAATCATGATTTGTGAAAAATATTTACCGGATGTGAATCATAATAATGATTATTGATGGTTGAAAATTTTGATTGTTCCTTAGATTTGTCATATTGTGAGGTATTATTAATGAAAAGTTATCGATTTAGGTTAATCCCTCTTACAAAATTTCTTTATTAATTTTTCATGTGTACTAAGAAGTGTGTTTTAAATTGTACAAATATTACACCATCATAATGCTTGTTGATAAGACTAAAATTTGATATGGATATAATTGTTCCAATAATAGTGGAACATGAGGCTACAATTATTATGGGAAAAGGGTATGGATATAAGTTTGGTGACAATATTTCTTACATTATGATTGTTATAGAAATAGTCCAATAGAGGGTTGTGGATAGTACGTATTACATCACATGGTATTAATGGTTGTAACACCTTCTGTATTTCATCAAAGATCATAGACCTAAGTCATATGATTTCATGATTCAGTCTATCGAAATGATATTTGAGAAATTATAGATTCTATTGGAGAAGAGACTGAATCTCACTTCATACATTTTACAAGGTAAATAGATTTGTTTCCAATGAATCTATACTATGTATGTATAGTTATAGAACTCGTTATGGAAAGGAATTCTGGAGTTGTTATTTGATCACTTTAAACATAATACGTTTAGGCAAGAGGGGATATATAATATTATGGGATTTACCAATGGGATTATGTTTGTTATAGAGTTCATTGGTCACATTACTGATTTGTATCACATTGTCCCATCGTTGATAAAAGATGATGCTACTGAGATGAAATGATTTTATGATGGGAATAAATGTGAAATAATGTTTACATTTAACATATTAAGGTTGAAAAATAATGTTGAGGTAGTGAATCATGCTCTCATATATTAAAATAACAGATTAATGATTATAGTGGAGGAATTTTCATTTATTATAGACAGTCATGATGTATGTCTTCTAATGGAAGGAATCGTCTCCATGATCATGATAACTCAAAATATTGATTATAGAGTCGATTGAGGGAGGATCTGTTACATAAGAATTTACATTTTTACTCCTCCACGTTTGGGATAGGCTAAGTCACCTTTGTAGAAATTTCCACATACCACCAATAGAATGATCATGTTGAAACAGGATGGGACATCCACAATGTTTTTGTCAGAACCGACGATATGAGGGTAATGATGGATGAGATATTCCAAATTACACGGCTGGAAGAGGGACTTATACCCCACAACAATCTGGAAATTGAAGGTCAATTATTCGTGGAGATTAAAGAAGTGGATGTGGTACTTCTGTTAAAGAGTTCATATATAAGTAGAGTGTTTCTGATTAGGTTAATTAGTCAACAACAAAGGGAAGAGGGGAAGGATTTTCGAATGTAGTACAACCTATACTTGTGGCTAGAATGATCTCACCATCGACAATAAGTTGTGCTCTTCTTTTAGGATCTATGACTTATAGTGGGTTATTTGAAAAAATACCCATTAATTATGATATATAAGCACATATTGTGAGGGGTTGGAGTATGGGAGTGGAGATCATGAGTGGGGTGATGTTGATAAAAACCCCATTGTATGTATGGTTGAGATACATTTATTTATAAAGGAGGTGTTCTCTTTAAGTTGGTGAGTATCATTTCTATTGGGATTAGTATATGTTTTAGATGTCAATATTTTACTTTATTTTTGGTATAGATTAGTTGGTATTATAAGAATCCCACATATATTGATACCATAAGATATTGACCTTTTTTATTCAATGGGTGAAAATTTTGTTAACCCTGTAGAATGAGATATTCGGGTTGGCAATACTAGGAAAAAACATCTATAACTATGGGATATCACCACCCATGTATCAATTATTTATTTGTATGATGGGGGTTTAATGCATGATGTTTTTTACCAGTCATTGAAAAGTTCCTAGATGTTTTTCCTAATGACTTCTCATGGATACAAAATGAGTATGATATCAATTTTATGATAGAGATATTGAATATTTTTTATCCATTTTCAATTACACCTTATATAATATAAATAATAGAGATTCAAGAGATCAAGAATCAGTATAACTATTTTATTATTAATGTATTTATTTGAGCGAGTACCAAACATAGGGTTCTCTAGTTTTCATTAAGAAGGCTAATGGAACATTTCAATTTTGTGATTATTAACATTAGTTGTAATAAAAGACAGTGAAAACTGATATCTTCTTCCACGTAGTGACATTTTATTTTAATAGTTGATTGGATCTTTTTCCCTCTATGATAAACATGATGTCATGTATCTATAGTTTACAGCTAGTCCTCTTGATATACCTTATAGTTGTGTCATACGAAGTTATGGCATGTATGAGTTCTTTATGGTGTCATTCTCTTGATGTTTTTATAGCCATGATGAAAAGAATCAACAACCTATACATAGATCAGTTCGTTGTTATTTTTTTGAAAGATAACATGGTTTACTAGAAGACTAATAACAATCAAGCCCAAATTAATGGCATAGTTTTGAGTATTGTAATAGTGTATTTGTTATAAAATAAGGTATCTATGTATCTTTGAAGGATTGATTGGGTAAAATAATAGGGGAACATAATCAAAAATGATGATATGACATTAGATCTAGAGAAATTTCAAGCATTTGTTTCAAGGGATTATCCAAATAATATAGTTGATATCTAAACCATTCATCAGATTGTGGGATATTATCATATTTTCACCCAGGGCTTATCTCATTTATCAGAACAAATTTTAGGAGTGTACAATAAGGTTATAATGATTGAGTGGTCAATAAATTAATATAATTCATTCTGTAATTCAAGGAGAAGATGTCTACTGATCTAATTTTGATTCTACTTGAGTAAGATAAAGAGTTTACAGTGATTTTTTAATCCAGTTTGATAGGATATGGTGTAGAATAGAGGTAGAGAGATCATGTAGTGTAATATGGCTTATGGAAGTCAAGGACACATTAATGGAATAAATTTACTCTTGACCATGAGTTAGTTTTATTAGTCTAATATTTTATGTGTTGGTGTAATTATCTATTGGGAGAAAAACATTATAACCATACTATCCAAAATATTTAAAGTATATCATTTCACCAAAATATTTTAATCTATGAATGTAGTAATGGGTTGAGTTCATTTAGTCATTTTATATTAAGCTATCTTGAACTCCATGGATGGGGAATAGTTTTTCTATTACTTTGAGTATGAATACATTGGAATATGTGGTTTAGGATATAGCTGTGAGTTGAATATGAAAACTATTCTAGCAGCGGTGCATTTTTTAACTCATGAGGGTTAAAATAATGTGAACCTTTTATTAGTATCACTAGTGTCACAGTTCTAAATTAGGTCAAATAAAAATAGTATGAGAATCAAATGTGTTTGGAATTCAAGAACATCCTTAAATGTGGGGATTCACAATAATAATTTACCATAGATGAGGATTAAATCATCTATGTTAAATATCAAGTTATTGTACCAATATCTATTCAAGTGGAGCTGATGAATGAATTTAATGCCTGAAATTTGGAATAAAGCTCGGAGTTGACCAACATTTACCATAACTATATTGAAAATGTTGGTATATGGAAATAAGATTATTGATTATAGGGTTTGTGGCATGATAGTACACCAATCCGTAGGTAAAGGTTGATCATCAGTGACCTGTTGGTTTACTATAGTTGTTCTCTATTCCTAAATATAACTTGGATAATGTTACCATTGATATCATGTTAGTTAATCTGAGATTTCCTCATATGAATGATGTAATATGGTTATATTTGGATTGAATAACCAATTTACAAAATTTACTACCCATATAGGTGACCTTCTCAGTCAACCAGATGGGGAAATTTTATGTGTGAGAGATAGTTCATCTGCACAACGTCCCACAGTATATAGTTTCATACAGGGAGTCACATTTCACTATGCACATCTGATAAAACATACATAAATAACATGGTACGTATGGATTATAGTGTACTACATTCCACCCACCGACAGATGGGCTCTTATAAGGTACTATACAGGTGTTAAAATATATAATAAGAGCATGCATCATAGACATTGTTGGGTAATGGTAGTATCACTTAATTCTCATTTAGTTAACCTATAACAATGATTATCAGGTGACTATTCAGATAGTACTAAGTGAGGATCTTAATGGTATGTGATCGAGATCACCACTATATTGGATAGAGGAATGCGAGTAATAGTTTTCAGGTCTGATTATCATGCGGAAGGTATTATATCAAGATGAAACTGAATCAAAATAATATGGTTTTGAATAAATGATTTTATAAGGTGTAATTCTTATGATATTGAAGAACCCTAGAGTTTCAATAGATTTATCATGTATTTTTTATGTTGTCACCTAGATTGGTCAACAATATGATATGGCAGCCCAACATGTTGACGTCTAGGTTTGTTCATCCTTTTGATATTATTGAATGAAATAGGTATGTATCATACGAATTGGATATTCCATATAGGTATAATTTCATTTGATATGTTTTTTTAAGTTTCATGAATATAACTATATCATTCCAACCCTTCTCATGTGATTAATTTTGATGATGTTGAGATTGATACAAGTGTGAACTTTTAAAATAATCAATACATGATACGAATCATTGTGAAAATGTGTTTCTACGGAAGAACATGAGGGTAGTTCATTTAATGTGGAAGAATGTCAATGTGTAGGATAAAACATAGGTGAGAAAAAAAAATATGTTAGCTCTATAGCCTAATCCTTTTCTATCAGAATCATAAATATTCTTGGGTGTATAGATAAAGGATAAGCTATTATATGGTAGTGATATTATTAGATCCTTACATATCCTATATATGAATTGATCTTATTTTGTGATATTTTTTTGTTTTATGGTTATACATTGGTTTAGACCTTTCTTTAGAGAATTATGCAAAATTTTGGATGTTTTTTGAGGATGTTTGGTTAGTCCATGTTTGGCGTATGGTTTCACAAACCTCAATGACATTCGAAAATAACTATTCACCCTTGTGATAATGAGTTTTACATGAATGGAACATGGTTTTTCATATCGTGTTCCCTCTTAGGAATAACCATGAAATCACAATAGTGAGGCACAATGTTTAGGTTCGTAGTTTGGTAGGTTGTTCGTCCCAACCCATGATTCCATGTTCATGGGTTTTGTTACTTCAAAAATATAATTTTATAACCAATCTCCACTATATTAACATAAAATCTCATTTAATAATCATTAAAATATATCATTCATATTTAGAGTCTCTAAGGAGGATTCTAGTACCATAAATAATTTTCATGATGAATCTAACATCAGTTTAAATAATCTTTACTTCATTAATACCTAATTTATCCCCTTTTCTGATTTATCTCTATTTTCTTATGGAACTTTGCCGATGAAGAGGGGTAATTTTTTCTTCATTAGTGATGTTATAGATACATGTTTTAATGGATCGTAATACCATTGATATTTTTTTATAATTTGGTCTTAAATCAAATAAGTCATTGTGTTTTTATCATCCCACTTCAATTTTGGGAATTCCTATTTGCATAATGTCCATCACTGACCTTGATGTTGGTGGGGAAATTTCTAATTCCTAGGGTCATTGAATTAATTATTTTTATTTGTTCAATTTCAATTTCCACATTTGAATGCAACATTTTATAGTTAAATTAATCAATATATTAGTGTGATTATGAAATTTGTAAACTAATGGGATTTTAAAATGGGTAATTAATGTTATGATGAGTTGGTAGATAATTAGCATTAAGAAATTGTTGTCTTAACCTTGAAAGTTAGTCATTTATGTTAGATTATGATGAATCATAATTGAATTGATATATAAATTTATACACCATTACGTGGATGTGAAATATTAATAATAATGATGCATAACCTTTATTTATATCAGATAAGTAAAATATGTGAATGTTTTATATACTCGTTAATGATGATTTATATTGTTTTATATTTATTATGATATATGTGAAAATTAATGTGGGGTATTTACAGATGTACCAAATACCCATATATGATAACGAGTGTGGTAAAATGAATGATACCCTAATTACCCATATGAATAATGATGTGTGAGACTAATAATGGTTGTCTAAATACACATGGGGTGATAGACACGATATCCTAGTCAAACAACATTCTCATTGGACCATAGTTCCAAGTACCCTTGATATACAATTGTCATTAAATGATTAATTAATGCCCATTTTATAATAAAATGTCATATCCCACTAAGGTATTTTTAGACTCCAGAATGGGCCATGGTCGAAATTGATAGTTTGAGTGTCATTATAAACCCATGTAAATGTGTGGTTATTTAAAGAAAAATTGATTGTGAAATCCATTTAAATGATTTATTTTACATTGTTATTTATACAACTACATATGTATCTTCCCACTTAAATAAAGAATATAACATATTCATATTTATTAATATTTTTGAATTAAATATTAATTGTACTTTGAAGGGGATTCTTTTTTCGATGGCATACCTGATACGAAACAATGGGTTTCTTTGAAATCTTACATTATACAGGATATTGAGTTATACAGAAATATAATATAATATAATTATTATTTTAAATGGTAGTTAACACATAGCTTCTGTATTGGAGATATTGAATAGAAATAACTAAAATATGATTATATATGTTTTTTTAATGTTTTTACATTCATCCAATACATTTTAAAGGCTTAATATATATAAGAATTTGATTATATGCATAAATACTCTAATATTAATAAAAAGGTCTATTTACCGCCTTTTCATAGTGAACCCTCATTAAATCTAGTTTTAGACACTTTAATATGTTCTATTTGAAAAAATAAATTTTTTATTTAGAATTAGGACATCAAAATTTACTTTGGGTAAATTTTGGTGTTTTTCTATTAAAATTAATACTTCTAATGAATAGTGAAAAATGTTGTATTTTAATTCAAAACTGTAATTTAATCTAATTTATTTATAAGGGTATATTATCTTTTAAATGAGTTTTAAAGTGTAATTATATTAATTTTTTAATATTTAGTACAATTTTTCTCCTTAAAATTAATTTCACGTTGAAATTGGACATAAATAAGTGGAATCTTTTGATTGTTATGATTTCATAAAAGCGCCTTTTTATTTTGACAGCGGTTATTAATTTTAATTAAATTTATGCCACTAATTTGTTTTGAATTTTTAAAAAATGGATTCCATATTTGGAATCAGGAGGTCAAAAAAATTTAAATAGGTAACTTTTATTTTTTAGCAATCAGAATATTTACTTCAGTAAAATATTTTCTTATCATGGTTAAAGGGTAATTCTTGTAAATAAGGGTAACAAAATATTACTATAATAATATAAAATTACCATAAATGTGTTCAAATCCTATTAGTTGATACCTTTTTTACCATGGTCATCAATTGGTATATTTTGGGACCCCATGGACCCACATGGGAGTGATAATGACAGTTTATATTAATTAATTTGATGTAATGTCAAAAATGACTTAAACATATATATTCTAGTAAATCGATTCTTACATGGGATTATATAAGTTATTTCTTCAACAATAAATATTCATTTTAAATGTAAATGGATTTCATACCCCATGGTATTATGTTTATAATTTTTAGACATTAAATAAATAAAATTATTTATGACACAATAATAATGAATTTTTTACCTCATTAATGAGTGATTTAAATAAATAAGATTATAACAAATAATACCACATTCAAAACCTATCCAATTATTATTTGATGATTTTATTTTCGACATGATTCATCGTATATTCTACTTTAATATGTTTTGGACCATTAGAAACTGAAAATAATTATATAAAAAAATAATATTTTTAAGCGTCCCTAAAGGGCTTGTCCTTCCCCTTATAAAATTCCCTCACTTCTAACTCATTCCTCACACTTGTCAAGCCCCATGGCTCGTCCATCCTCTACCCAATTAAGTGTCTTATATCCCTCTTATTTTCCTTGAAGCCTTCCTCTAGGCAGAAGGAAATTCATGTAATCCTTTTGGTTCAAACAAAAAAGAGATACCCAATTTAATGAAGATTAATAAACTATCGAGCAAACTCGTACATGAGGTAATAGATTTCTTATCTCACTATTAATCACATGATATTTCCATTGTTCGCCACTTATTTATTGCATGTGGTGTATTGTGTACTGACATTTGATATATATTATCATGATTCTATTTATATTCATTGTATTATATTATTCATTTGGTGGTTATTAACTTTTGGTCATCTGACTTGATTCACTACAACATGGTAAGGGGTTTTCATATCGCTTTTTATTCTCATGGGATTAATGAGATAATTTCCAATATTTTCTTTTGTGTGGTGGATGTACTGACAATGATTGCATTAATTGTGTATTAATCTATAATTTATGGGTATTTACATCTTTATTGAATTATCTTTCTTTTATGGGGTGTATGTTTTATATGTTACATAAGGGATAAGAGATCCTTTCACCCTACTCTTTTTAAAAAACTTATTTTTATTATGTCCTTTATTTTAAATATTATTATGCTGGGATATGTTTTTCAATATCTTTATTACTCTAAATTTTACATCCAACTAATGAGATACCTTTTTTTCTCTCATCAACTCATTTTCTAAATTTTAATGTGATGCTGTTAGACTTTCTAATTTTGTAAGGGAACTTATTTACCCAATTTCAATTCATTGGGTTAAATATCTACTTATTGATTATGTTGTGATATAAATATGTGTGAATAACCTTTGATTGTTCTAAACATAATATCCACTAATTTTGGGTGTATTTATATTTTTCACACATAATTATGTCATTGATTTATCTTTAATCTGAGGATATCGTCTTTATAAGGGAGTTCGTCTCAATTTATATTCCATTGAGACTTCATTATTATTATGAACTAATTCACTTTTATATGGTGTATATACTGTCCTTTTTCATATAATATCATGGATACCATTACTTTCATGATATTATAATGTTTTTACTAAATGTTATTCCTCAATTATTTTTATTAAAGCATCTCTCATTGGGTTAAGAACACCTTAACTAAAATATTTTTTGAAAGATTTATTCTTCTAAATCTATCTCATTAATGGCCATGTTTTAAAAATGGTTTTAAGGATTAATTTATATGTACATTAATGATTTATAATGTTAATTAATTTAAAATCATTAATGTTTTATAGGGAACTTTGACAAAAAAAATATAATTATTAAATATTTCAAATGGTTCTGAAAAAGATTTGATAAAGCATTTATTATGTCAATATCATGAAATGATATATTGGGATTCAATGTGGAAATATTATCTTTTCATTATTCTTTATTAATGTGTTATGAATATGTTATGGTTATTAGGCATTGTTTATGTATACGGGTGGTTTCGTGACAACCCTAGGGTAGGTGATCCTGAGATATCTCTCCAATTCATTTGATAACGTGAAGGATGTAAATGTTAATGTTCTCCTATGTGATTTAGAGAATATATTGTAATGGGTAATCCAAAATAACTCCATACGTAGATCTGATAGCTATAATATATGTATAATATGGATGCCACAAGTTACCTTTATGATTTATGATTTCTGTGTGTTATTCATAAATCTTATGATTTCATGACGTATGTTATGATTGAAAAGTATGGTTTCATTTTTTTATATTTATTGATGGGTTAATATTTTATTTTCTTTATTTTATAACCCTTACTGAGCTTTTAATCATCATCCCATGTTTTTTAAATGTTTTCAATGGGATTTAAAGATGAAAAGGGACAAGTATGGGTCATGTAAAGTTCATGTTGTCTAAAACATGGAACTAGATATGTTTATTTTTAATAGTTTTTAATTTTATGAAAAATATGGATACAAAGTAGTATTGTCTACATGTAATTTTCAAGTTGATATGTAATAGTTATAGCCTAATTCTCTATAATTTTAAACCTAAAAGTATAATCATTGTAAATTATTCATTTAATTCATGATTATGTAATGTTTTAAGGTTGGGTCCTTATAGATGGTATCAAAGGTCAGTTTAGACAACTTTAGGGATTAAGAGTTTTAGTTAAACAAAAGGTTAGTCTATATGTCTATTGTTTCACATAAATCCGTGTTTTATAATTTTTTCAGATCAAAGAATTTTGTTTACATATGGAAATAAGAAGATCACAAACAACATTCATATGTATTCATGATGATATACTTGCAATAATTATTGCAATGTCTTATTCAGATGATTGTGAAACATTTTCTAGGATACAACTCACTTGCAATCAGTTGTTTAAGATATCAAACCCCTCTACTATACCTCAATATCATCATGGATCATGGGTTGTATTTAATAAAATCATATTTTATCAATATTGTCATATTTTCAAGAAAGGTAAATATTTTGAAGGATTTTTTAAATGTTTACCTTTTCACTTGATTTTGAAAAATATTATGTTTTTGAAAAAGGTGTTGAATAATGATACCCTTATACAACCAATTTATTTTTTATTTTATAATATAGTCTCTCAAAACATACTTAAGGTATTTTATAAGGACCGTTTATTGAATGTTTCAACTCAAACTCGGTCCGAATGTTTTATAAAAATCATGTTTTATCAAATGTTTTGAAATTATATGTCATACATTATTATTTTCCAAAAATATTTTTCTCCGAACACCCATATGACCCATGTTTTACAACATGTTTTTGGATGAGGGAAGCAAATGATTTTGAAGGATCTCTTAATCATTGTTGCAATTCATGGACCCTATACTTATGTGAACAAGATAATGATGAAACCATGTAGAAACCATGATAAATTCATGATGTTCTTTCTATTGGGAATAGTTTTATTTTATCATATGGAGGAGAAAAAATTACAATATATAATATGATGAGGTATTAATGTATTGGGATGAAAATTAATGGTATAAAGAAAACATTGAGATTAAAACATGTTAGGGATATTTTTGAATTTTATAGAACTGACAACCTATAAGATAGGTGATGACCGTCACGTCCAGTAAGGCCGTAAGAATCAAACCCAGAACTAAAGGGAAATAAGGGCGCATAGGATACCAATGTCCCGTGTGAAGTCCCTAGTTAGTATGACTTATTGTTTTATGTTAAATGATTTTATGGATCATGAATATGTTTACTTGGGATCTTATGTTTTATCAAATGGTCATCCTTAGTATAGGAAAATAATTTGGTGATTATGAAATAAAGGTTATTTTGGAAAAAATTATCTCTTTTGGGAACACTATATAATTAAGAAAAATAGAATAATATGGGATTTAATTTTTGAAATAATGGTTGAAATATTTTTTTGGGACAATCAGTGTTTTTATTGTGGGAATATGGTGATTTGGGTTTTTTATGGAAATGATTAATCTATCATATTGAATATGTGTTTAGGTTAACTACACATCGGTGTGAGACTTTACGAGTAGTTGAAGTTTTTGGAGATAAATGTTAAGATTTACTGTGGAGGACTATGTGATTAAATCCTTCTGAGTTTTGGGTTTCACGTTTAGTTTGGATTATTTTGAAGAAATTTAAGGACAATTGTATATTGAATGGTCTTTCTTGAACATTGGGTTCTTTTTGTGGAATTTTGGTGATTAAGACTAGTATTTAATTTTAAAAATGATTATCCTTTTGGAGATTATCTGATCTTGTACTAACCAATTTTGGTTTTGGATGACATCAAAATATATGGGAAATATATAGTTAATTTTTTGTATATTATGTGATACTATAGTTGTTTATTCTAGCACTTTAGGTGTGACCATGTTATCTTGAATTCTTACTGTTTGGATAAAATATGAGTTTGTGGTAAAATTTTATTAAAGGATGAAACTCTACATGACAATTATGTATATTTCTTTACGATATTAGTCTAGTTATTAATAAAATTCTTCAACTCTATGAAAATGATTGTGATTTTCTTTATTAGCTATCTTTTATCATTAGACATTTACCCAACCTCAAATTTATGGTATTGTGGTTGTTAACATTCCTTGATCAAGTTCCATATCACTCCTTATTGATCTATGAGAGATAGTTTCTCTTCTATATCCATGTTTTCATGAAATCCAAGTATTTCTTGTCTCAGGTGACCTTTGTTTTTCTCTTTCTTTATTTTAAAGTGATATATTTATTGACTTTTTTTTCTGATGTAGAACATTCAATGAAATTTCCAAGCCCAATTTTAAAATTGCGAGGACACAATTCCCAAAAGTGGGGAAGGATGTAACATCCCAGGTAAATAAAGAATATAAAATTTTCATATTTATTAATATTTGTGAATTAAATATTAATATACTTTAATGAGGATTCTATGTTCTATAGAGTAACCGATATGCAGCAATAGGTTTTTTTTAAATCTTATATTGCACACAATGTTGAGTTACAAAGAAAAATAGTATAATAAAATTATTATATTAAATAGTAGTTAACAAATTGATATTGTATTTGCAAGAATAAATGAAACCAACTAAAATATAATTATATATGTATGTTAAATGTTTTTAAATTTTCTGATAAATTTTATAGGCTTAAAATAAGAAAGAATCCAATTTTATGCATAAATATACTAATATTTATAAAAAGGATGATTTTCCCCCTTTTGATGGTGAACCATATTTAAATCTAGTTTTAGTCACTTTTATATGTTTTATTTTAATAAATAAAATTCTACTTTAGAATTGGAAATCAAAATTTACTTTGGGTAAATTTTTTGTATTTTTTTGATAAAATTCATTTTTAATGAATAGTGAATAATATTGTATTTTAATTCAAAACAGCCTTTTAATAGAATTTATTAATAGTGTTATATTATCTTTTTAATTGGTTTTAAATATTAATTATATTATTTTTTTACTATATAATCTAATTTTTTTCATTGGAAGTAATTTAACTTTGAAAGTTGACATAAATAAGTTGCAATCCTTAGATAGTTTTTTATTTCTTAAAAACATGTTTTTTGTTTTTACAAGGAGAAAAAATTTTAAATTTTTTTTTGCCACTTCTGTGTTTTGAAATTGTTAAAATGGATTCCTTATTCAGATTTAGGAGGTCCAAATTATGTAAATAGGATACTTTGATTTTTAGACAATATGAATATATACTTAAGTAACAAAATTATTTACTATTATTAAACGGTAATCTAGTAAATAAGGATAACAAAATGTTATTATAATAATATAAAATTATGCTAAAATGTGTTATAATACTATTGGTTGATACATTTATATCCATTGTAATCCTTGGGTAGATTTTGGGACCCCATGGAGCAACATGGGAGCGATAATGACAATTTATATTAATTAATTTAAAGTAAAGACAAAAATGCCTTAAACATATAACTTCTAGTAAATCAAATTTTGCATGGGGTTATATTAGGTATCACTTCAACTATAAATATTAATTTGAAAGATAAGAAGATTTACTATATCATTCTATATTGTATATAATTTTTATACATCAAATAAATAATATTATTTAAGACACAATAATGATGCAGTGTTTACCTTATTAATGAATGATTTAAATAATTAAGATTATAATGTTTAAAACATTATCCAAAACCTGTCCAATTCTTATTGAATGATTTTATTTTGAACAAGAGTTATCATATGTTAAAATTTAATTTATTTTGGAGCCTTAGAACCTGAAAACCATTATATAATAAAATAATATTTTTAAGCCTTCATAAAGTGCCCCTCTTCCCCCTCATTAAAGCCCTCACTTCTATCCCATACCTACCATTTCTCAAGCCACTAGGCTCATCCAACCTGTACCCAATTAAGCTGCCTACATACCTATACTCATCCTATTAGAATTAATATATGTATAAGGAAATTTAATTAGAACTTTTGGTTCAACCCATAGGGAAATACCTGATTTAAAAGAGATTAAAGAACAATCGAGTCAAGTCAGACACGAGGTGAGTGATTTCTTATCTCACTTTTAATTCCACAATATTTCCATTATTCACAACTTATTTATTGCATGTGTTGTATTTTTTACTAACATTTTATATATATTATCATGATTCATTTTATTTTCATGGTATTATGTGATTCATTTGGTGGTTATTAACATTTGTTCATCTGACTCGATTGATTACAACATGGTAAGGGGTTTTCATTTTTCATTTTATTCCAGTGAGATTCATGCTACAATTGCAACTATTTTATTTTTTGTGGTGGATTTAATGACCATTATTTTATTAATTATCTCTTATAAATTAATTTATGGGTATTTAAATCTTCATTGAATTATACTTCTTTCATGGGTTGTATGTTTCGTTTGATACCAAATCGATAACAGAACCTTTCACCCTCCTCTTTTAAAAAGACTTATTTTTGTTATGTCTTTTAATTTATATATTATTATGTTAGTACATGTTCTTCAATATCATTATTACTGTATATTTTATTTCCAAGTGATGAGATACCCTTTTTATCTCATCAACTCAATTATAGAATTTTAATTTGACATCATTAGACTATCAAATTTTTGTATGGTAACTTCTTTACCCAATTTCAATTCACTAGGTTAAAATTATACTTCTTAATTACATTGTGATATGAATATGTGTGAATAGATGTTGATTTTTATGCACATAATATCCACTTATATTGGTTGTTTTTATATTTTTCACATATAATTATGTCATTGATTTATCCTAAACATAAGGATAGAGTTTTTATAAGAAATTTTGTCTCAATTTACATTCCATTGCAAATTCATTTTTGTTATGAACCAATTCAATTTTATATGGTGTATATACTGTCTATTGTCATATTATATCATGAATACCTTTATTCTCATGATATTATAATGTTTTTACTAAATTTTATTACTCAATTATTTGTATTCAAGCATCTCTCATTGGGTTAAGAACTCCTTAACTAAAATATTGTTTTAAATATTTATTATTCTAAATCATTCTCATTAAATTCCATGTTTTGAAAATGGTTTTAAAGATTAATTTATATGTATAGTAATGTTTAAAAATGTTTATTCTTTTAAATGAATCAATGTGGTATGGGGAACATTGATTAAACTATCTTATTATAAAATTTTTTAAATGGTTATGGAAAAGGTTTGATAAATAATTTCTTGTGTCAATATCATGAAATGATTTATTGGGATTGCATTGTGGAAATACTATATTTTCATTATACTTGTTTTATGTTTTTTGAATATGTTATGGTTACTAGGCATTGTTTATGTATATGGGTGGTTCAGTGATAAACCTAGGGCAGGTCACCCCGAGATAGCTCTTCAATGCATTGGGTAACGTGATAGAGGTAATCATTATTATTTCAACTAATAGATTTAGGGAATATAATGTGATGGGTATTCCATGATAACTCCATATGTAGATGTGATAACAGCAATGTAAGTATAATATTGATTCCACAAGTTTCTTTTATGATTTATGATTTCTCTATGTTATTCATAAATCTTATGATTTCATGAGGTATGTTATGATTGAAAAGTATGGTTTCATTTATTTGTATTTATTGATTGGGTAATGTTTCCTTTCCTTATTTTATACCTTTACTAATCTTTTTATGATAATCCCATGTTATTGAAATGATTTACACAACATTTAAATATGAATAGGGTCAAGGATGGGATCAATGAAAAGTCATGCTTCTTAAAACATGGAACTAGACATGTTTATTATGAAGAGTTTTTTATTTTATAAAAATGGATATTGAGTAGTAGGGTAAAAATTTAATTTTCAAGTTGATAAGTAAGATTTATGGACAAATTATCTAAAACTCTAAACCTAATAAGATACACAATGTTAATTATTAATTTAATTCATTATTATATAATATTTTAAATTCGATTCCTTATAACATACAAAATTATAATATAGATATTTTTTCATACACCATTTGTGGTGGCCCATTGAGTTGTACTCACACACTACTTGGGCTTCCTAATTGGTACATAAATAGACATCATGTTTTCTAGAGAAGATACAATCAATATCCCAATGATATATTTAAGAGTTTTGATGGAGAATTGAAGAGGTAACTAGACATGATGTTGAGTCCCAAACGAGAGTTTTAATTCCGTCTTTATCTCAGGTCTTACATATTGACACTCGACACATATATGGAATGAAAAATCAACTACTTTAGTTTAGATATATTTCTTGATTTTGGTTTATCATGTGATACTAGTTTGTATTAATTACAATATTATTAATTTTAGAGTTATATCAATTTTTAATGTATATTTATTTATTTTCGTGTTGTTATATGATAAATAAAATAAAATATAATAATGTTACAAAAATTGGACCGTCACATCTAGTCGATAGCCTCTAGCATATGTGGAGGTGACCTAAGTTCATATAGAAAACATGTTCGAGGCACCAGAATGTGAATACATTGGTACAAAGTCACAAATATAATGAAATATAAATATCATATATCAATTGTCATACCGGGGAATGTCACTTCCACTTTATATATTAAAATATAACATTCTATATGACTGTTATAGAAAAATTTAAATGGTCTAAGAAAAAATTTTAATTTGAAATGAAATGAAATAATGTAAAATGTGATATATAATGGTTCTGATAATATATTTATGTTTATATAAATATATAAAAGGAAAAAATTTAAAGAAAATGACAAGGAAAAAATAGTTTTAAGGGAACCATTAGATGATTATTTTTAAAACTATAGTCTCTTACCTCTACTTATGCTAATAAGATATATTCTATATCTTGAAAAATTAAAAAAAACATTTTAATTTTTTTCATAATTAATAAAAAATTCCCCATTATTACATTCACACTATTTAATAATATTTTATATATAATTAAATAAACAATTAAATTTATGTATCATTTTTTTATTATATTTAGATTAAATGTCCAAAATGAAAATGGTAGGTTGATTGTGCTCAAATATATCATTATTACATCATATTAGGAATAATAATATTGATACAATTATCACTATTATATATAAATTATATGTTTCAAACTATATTTGAATTACCGTTATGAACAATAATCAACGTTAGAATCATAGAGAGGGTATATCATAAGAACAAATTAGTAACATATCTATATTTCAATGATAATTATAGAAATATTGAAGTATTGTATTACATTATAGAATTATAGTTCGAAAATAAATAATTTTTTTTTCTTAAATGTACATTTATATATATATCATCAATGTTATATGGTGATGAAAAATTAATCACATCTATTTGTGGAGGTGGTTGTCCACACATCATTTGAATGACTCCTTCTTTTTTAAGTGAATGAAAAAAAATGATATGATTAATTTTTAAAACAATTAATATATCATTAGTTTCATATATAAATATTAAATACATCATTAAATACATCAATAAGAGGAGGTTACTGAAATCTAATTACATCGATTCATGAGGATGTAATACGGTAAACATAAGAATGATGGTTTTATTTTCCATTTAATGAAACAATATATAGAAATAAGATATTTAAATAAGATGGGAAAATATATGTATATGGAATATACTATTTTTATTGTTTCATCAAGGTTGAATAATATTTGAAGAATTCATAAAATGAAACAAATAAAAAATGTTTGAGTATAAACTATACACCTTCTTCAAACAATATCTTAAGGTCTACACCAAAAGAATTTGTAGATTGGTTTAATGATAACTACATACTCTATGATATTTCTAGTGATGTAATTAAGTAATTTAAGTAGATATTATATGAATAATTTTTTCATTATGTCTGATTAAAAATGAATATTACATTCTCATTCATATGAGAGGGGAGAGGCACTATTGAATTTTTTTAATTTGAAATTAATTAAAATTAATATTTAAAATAAATTGGATAAAAATTTATAATATTAGAATATAATAGATTCATTATTATATATAATTTAATTAAATCAAAATTATACATTTTTAGGTGATTCTTTCACCCTTATATATTTGTTGTAATCTATTTTCACCCTTTTTATATTTCTGTGATAATAAATATTCTACACAATAGTTTTCATGAAACATAGTATAAAAATATTAGTTGAATTTAAATGGATAATTATTACTATGTTACACCATATCAAAATCACATGGATGAAAATACTATTTTTGAGGTTGAAATCGTTTAATAAAATATAATTTACTATAAAATTTCATTATTTTAAATTCTAGAAATTTTTTTCTTATTGGAAAAATAAAACTAAAAAAATATAGTGTTATTTGATTATAAACTATTTAAATGTATATAAAATATAGCATTTATGTAAAAAATATTATAATTTAATAATTAAATAAAATAATATTTCATTTAATATTTTTAATATATTTTATTCTATTTTTCTATTAATTGAACTAATTCTGTATCGGTTTTGTATAAAGAGGTATGTAAATTATTTCATCACTAAATATTAGATATATATTACCATCAGAAAGAAAAAATATTTCATGTTTGAGATTTATATTATTAAATGAATATACCATACTTTTTTCTCTTTTCCAAAAATCTAAATTTAATAAAACTAGGAGGCTGAAATTTTCATCTTTTATTCACATAAGTAAATATAATGGAATAAAATAATTATAATTTGATAAAAAAGGTCATATATTCGATTTTTTGATTATTAAGGATGAATTAATGTCATATGATTTAATTAATTAATGTTTTAGGGTAACATAGTTGTCTATATCCCTTTATTTCTTCCCAAAGTTATCCAAATTTACATTTATTGTGGTAGAAAAAATTATTATCCCTAATATAAATAATATATCAAAATATAATTGAAGTATTTATAAAATTTGGACCTCATGATTCCAAATATGGGATATTTTTTCATGGTTTAATGAAAACATGATATAATTTAATTAATAATTAAGCTCGAATAAGATGGTGAAAACAATATATCAGAGAAAATTCCATTTAGGAGTTAAAAATTTTATTTATAAAATTTATGTCTAAAATTAATTCAAAACAACATAATTGGTCTTTATTTAGTAAAAATAATTATTAAAATTTAAAAAAATATTAAAAACACATTTTTTCTGTGTAAATATAATAAATGAAAATGTAGTTTTCAATAAGAATTCATAATTCTTACTATTCATAGAAAAACATAAATTTCACAAGAATAAAAAATTTCACTCTATGATAATTTATACATTATGATTTCATAAATGATATTTTTTTATAAAATAAACATTCCAAAGTCGTTATAAATTCATTATATTGACCACTTTAAAGAAGTAAATACAATCATTATAAGTGATATTTATTTTATGAAGAATAAAATAACATTAACAAATTTTGATAGATCATGTGATAATAATTTATCAATAAATATATATTGAGTAAGAACTGTTTATATATTTTATAAAAATATTTAATACAATTTATACCCACCAATTTAACATATGTGTGATAACATTAATTTTTAAATAAAAATATATCATGTTTCATTTAGGATTCGTGTTGTGTGTCATATACACTATAAGTCGTAAAATTATTTTTTCAAACATTGGGGTGTAAAAAATAATTCTCTATTGTTTTATTAATATGAATGAAAATTATTTTATATTTAAAAAATCTATAGTTTTTATATTATTCAAAACTATTTTCCCAATATAATTTTATGTAATTAAATTATACTATATTGTAATATAAATGAGTAGAATTTTATATTGTTAGTGTTTTAATTTGTAGATTGTTTTATATAGATCAAATAAAATATAGAAAGTAATTTATACCACAAAAATTAGTCCACCATATATGAAATCATTATGTGATACTGTTTTAAATCTCCCAAATATATGTTATGAAATACCAAACACATTTTCATGGATAAAAAAGATATGCGTAGATTCAACTATGTAGTTGTTGAGTAAAAAGTTTGTTACTTTCATGTCATTACCATATCGAATCTATTTTCAGAACATATAAAAATAAAATAGTATTTCTTTTATTTTTACATCATTTTACATGATTATAAATTTTGTCTAACAATTAAATAACAATCCCTATAACCCAAATATTTACTGATTTAGAATATTACCCAAACATTATAACATTATACAAATTATACATCTTCCATGATATTATTTTTCATGGAACCATTATAATAACATCAATCTTAATATGCTCTTACCATGCATGGGGAAATGGGGATCATAAAAAAATGAGATCATAGACATAGTAATTGGAAAAACATTATAGATATCAATTATGTAAGAATAAACTATTATAATGAATATAAAAGAAGAGTGAGCATATTATGGATATATAGGTATGAAATCAAAATTATTAACACTAATAAATCATTCTAAATGGATCATAAAAAATAATATCCTTGGGATATAGTATAACATAATAGAGTAAAACATTTATATGTAAATAAACAAACAACATACATAAAGGATAATAACATCGACCATCATAAAATAATAGAAAAATAGTAGATTATTCATTTACAAGTATAAAACATTGAATAAATCCCACTAAAACATATCTAAAAAATAATACATCCGTATTTAGAGATTTATAAATTTATCCATGGAATTATAAGGATATATAATAGTTGGAAAACCGATCAAATAATTATATATCTATATATAAACATGATATAAAAAACTGAATAAAATCATAAATCCAAAGTATAGTAATTATTTAATAAAAATTAAATGGGTTTTATTACAATTTTTAAAATAAATAATGTAAAATGGTCTATAAGAATAAATTATATTATTAAATTGAATAATATCCCAATTTAAAATAATAAATATTTAAAAAAATTATAATATATTTATCACAAAAATCATAAAAATTCATTAAATAAAGATAAAAAGTTCTGTGAAAATAAATTGTAAATTTAAGTTTAATTTTAAAATATTTATTACAATATAATATGTTTTGTAATAAAACAATTTACATTGTTAATGTGAAGGGATATAAAAAATATTTTAAATAATAAAATCATATGAAAACATTGAATTAAAAAATCATAATGAATATACATTACATAAGTGATATATTGTAGTTGAGTGATAAATAAAATGGATAAAGAATATATCCATGAGTCAATATGATGTAAATAATTATGGAGTATAATGATTATAAATAAAATGTTCTTCAATGATACAAGTTTTACCCTTACATTGGACATACGAAGGATCCTTTTAAGTCAATTTATAATGAATATTGAAATATCAATAATCAATTTATTAAATTTATTATTGTTTATTAACTTTTATATTTTTCAATAATGTTAGATTATATATATATACACACACACACACACATATATATATCGATATACTTAATTTTTCTCAATACATATTCTTAATTTTAATTCTATGATGATTTTTTGATATATAGATATTAATTATCATTCCTCTTTCAAATTTTAATAATAAAAATATTAATCAAGAAAATATAATAATATTATTATAATGGTTTATATTATCCTATGTTAATTTTATTCAATGTATATGTACATTTTTTTAGTATAAAATTTAAAATACATCTATTTCAAATATGTTTACCTTAAATAACGAGATACATTAAAATAATTAATCATTTTGGTGACACCATTTAGGATCCATAATCAAAACATATTCTTTTAAAAAATATCATATGTTAACATTACATATTCTTTTGGTCATATGAAAGATGAAAATTTCAAATTTGGTATAACATCATTTTTTGTCGGTAGAATAACCAACCCAAACACATATATGTTATATTGAATGAATGAGTATGGGAATGAAGTGATATGTTAAAAATGTTGGTTATATTTATTAATATTAATGATAATAATAAATTGGAATAGTGGATAATAATATAATAATGTAATGGATATATGATGTTAAATGTAAAAGGGAAAACTAGTTACATTGATCGATTCAATGTAAATAATTACATCCATTTTGTGTAATAATTTATGAATCAGTATAATGATAATACACTCTAATACAAGAGATAATAAGACAATGTAGTGGATTTGACCATGTTTATATATTTAAACTAAAAATATAATTATTTTTAAATGGGTATAATTGTGGTTATTTTAACGATGAGGTTATGTAGAATATGTAAAATGAAATGGTTATTAATTGTATTGTTTATTTTTAAAGTTTATAACAAGATAAAAAACCATTGTTGATGGGATATCTCCATTGTAATCATTTACTTTAATTTTTTATATTTTGATATTTCATTTTTATCAAATTAATTTCATATTCTGCATTTGAATTTATATATATTGTGGTAATTTTTTTTCTGAAATATGAAATTAAACCCATCACATTATTTTGATATCCATCTTAAAAATATGAAATACATTTTTAAAAAATAATTTATAAATTTTTTTGGTTTATTTCCACATCTTCACTTGCTTATTTTCATAAAAGATAATTATTTTTATGTAATTATATTTTCCTAAGATGTTTTATTTCTAATATAAGATTTTTGGAGGTTAGTTTTATTAACCAGGGTCTACGAAAAAATTAGATTTAACATTATTTAGAAGCATGGATGTAGGGTGGAAGGAAAAACGTAACCAAACATATGATGGAACACATTATCTACCCTGTAGGGTTTCTTGTAAATATGTTGGCTACAACATACTGATCATAATATATGGGGGGTTTCCCTGACAAGGCGGTGCACTAAATCTAAGGGTGATATAAATTTACCCTGTATGTTTTGAATTCCACTATTTCCATTCCCACATTATTTTATATTTTTGGAAAAAAATTATCTTTTTTTAATTATAGATCTCTTCTCTTCTATTAAGGTTCTCACATTCCTCCCCCCATATCACTACAAGATATGGTTGATATGATGATGCTATAATCGTGTGATTTTCTTTAGATCCATGTGAAATTATTATTAATCATTACTAGATGATAATGGTTATATTATGGATCTATGTTTTTAATGAAGATACTGTTTTGAAATATCCCTTTAATCATTTATTAGTGGTGGATCAAGAATCATATAATCATTTCATCATCAGATTAAGAAATATCTCTTATAGTGAATTCTTAATTAGTATATGTTGATGAACCATATTCATGAACCTATTATATATCATTTATTTATGATATAACCATAAATATTTTGTTATTATTTCATATAATGTTGTGGGATTAAATTTTTTGTGTAAACCCCTTAGATTGGAGATATATTTATCAATATCGGTTCATGTTTCGTGTAAGGTTTTTTTGGAACATTTTTCACAATACATTCTCTTTCTTGGATCTCTTATACACTAACATATAGATAATAAAATATTGTATCATCCCTATAATTTATGATATATTAATGAAATATAGAATTATTAATGATTTTTTCCCCAATCAACAATACATCTAGTCAATTAGAGTACATTTATTTTAAATACATTACAATTGATTCAATTAATATACTATTAATGTTAATGGATTATAGAAAGGACTTATTGAATTAAAAATTCTATTGAGAATCCATTTTAAACCATTTTATTAAAAAACAATATCCTATTATAAAATCTCATGTTTTTTATCCCATTATCTAATGGTATTGGCATGTTAAATATTTTATCTTTAATAAACATTGTAGTTATTCATTAACGAACTTGATCTACGAAGTTCATTAACTATTGGAAATCATGTATAAACATTTTTATGAGGTATCGTTGTTTTGTATTCTTTTTTCTTTCCATTAAGAATCATGATAGCATTTGGATATATGAACTGCCCATTTGACCCATTATGGTTCTTAGTTATATGAGTATTACTAGAGTACTATATCACCCATCTGGTTGACGTAAGTGGACTTTGTTTGCATTTTTATGTGTTTAAAGGTCATTGGATTATTTGGGAAGAGGTTGTGAGAGTTTGGAATTATTTTCTATTAGTTTGGAGGCCTTTAAAGGGGTGCACGGTTTGAGCACGATTAGTGGAAACCATGCATATTCTGCAGAAAACCGTGCATGGGGGACAGTAGCCTTCACATGGCATGCGCACGGTCTGCCAAACCGTGCGAGGCAACTGTGAAAACCCTTGATTCTGAGGTATTAGCGTGCAAATGGTTATCGCACGGTTTTCCAAACCGTGCGGACTAACCGTGTGACCACTTAAAAATATGGTTATAAGTTTTGAGCTTTCTCGGGCTTAACCTATTTCACTCCATACTTCCTACCACTTGTGGCTCACTCGGGTTATTTGGTTCTCAGGGGGTGGAAGAGCTTTCTCACTCATTTTGGAAGCATTTTTTAGAGTGTTCTTGGTATTTTGAAGGTGATTGCTCTAGGGTAAGTCTTCTCTCATGGTTTCTTTGTGTTTTCCTCTAGATATACTATTCCCACATTCTTGGTTTTCTAGATACAAACTTGTTGTGTGTAGATATAGGGTTGGGGGTACCTTAGATGATGTTTTGAAATCATTTGAATGTTAGAGAAGGTGATCTAGAAAGGTTTTAGTGGTGCGTTCTCCAGATTTGAGGCGCGATTGTTCTTGGGTCGATTTCTCAAGAACCCTAAATAAAGGTGGATTCTCTTTCAACTCCACTTGGTTAGAAATAGTGGTTCCTTGTTACAATTAATTGTTGTGCTGAAAATTAATTGTGAATTTTTATGCGAAATTGGTTCGAAATCCCATGGGTGATATTTTGGGGATTTTTGGGAAAAAGGTTGTTTTATGGTGAAATGTTATTCTAGTGGATTTTAAAATGGAGATTTTAAAATTGGATGATATGGATGATTTTTGAAAATGATTTATGGAACAAGTGTTAAATAAAAGGGTTGTTTTATTGAAATGTTGTTTGGCATAGAAAATGCTTTTCAATAAATGGTCGATTTATTGAAGTGGATTGATATGCAATGGAATTGGTTGATTGCAAGTTGTTGTGGCCTCAATGGGTTTATGCATGGTTTGGATTGATTGAAAAGTTGTGTCAAAGTGGGCGAAAAGTCTCACTATAAAAAGGCAATGGATAGAGGTCAGAGGAACCACCATATGAGTAGTGGTCGGGAAGTACCGCAAGTTGCGAATGGGTGAACGGGTTGGGAAAAAGTCCAACCAGTGTGATTTTTTTATTGTGAATGGGTGAACGGGTTAGGCGGAAGTCACACCATTTTGGTTTTTTGTTGTGCATGGCTTTTCAAGATGAAATTTTTATGCTAATGTATAAATGTTGGAGTGGTTGGTGGCTTGTTGTTTGGATTTCCCTTGGTGGTTTGGTTTGGGTGAAATGGGTTGGTAAGGGTGTGGTTGGCTTATGAAAATGGTTTCACTTGTGATTTAATTTATATAAACTGTTTTATATAAATGTGCTAATAGTTTTATCTTAGTGGTGTGTGTAGGGAAGTCATTTGGGAGAAACTTATTGAGTTTTAGTACTCACCCCCTTCTTTGGCACGTTGGTGTCTTTGCAGATATTGTGTATTGTGGTGTGGGAAATTGTAAGGCATCACCCTCATTTAGTGGAGCATTGTGAATCCTTGGTGGAGCATGGAGCTTGGAGCATGGTGTGTAGTTGTGGTGGTGTCATGGCTCGTAGTGTTTGTTTCTTGGTTTCTGCACATACTCTGATGTGGCATGGACATGTCTAGTGGTATTGGTTTTGAGTTGCACTGTGGAACAATTTGGTTGTCTTTTTGGAATGCATGGTTGGGTAATTGAATTGACATGCATCATATAGTGGTTGTTAGTGGATGATTTGCTTGGTTTTTTCTTAAGGGAAAATCATTCCCCAACATGATCTCGAAGCCCTCGACATTTATTACCAGCCTTTGGCGTCTTGGGAACATCTCTTAAGACCATGTAGCCCTAACCGCATCCTCACGAAAATGAGGTAAGAGTGGGGTGTTACAAGTGGTATCAGTTTGTTCGGTCCTTTGAAGATGATTCTCATATTTGGTGTTGACATTCATTGTGATGCATTCCTTGAGTCGGGATGGTAGGAAGGCGTATAAATGTCAGAACATGGAATGTATATAATAAAAGGACGTAGATAACCCTTTTATGCTTAAATTCATGTTAATAATGAGTTGGCTACATAAGTATTTTGGAGAAACTTATAGTCATTTGATATCTCATTGTCTTGGGTGTAGCCAATGAGAAGAGAATGACATGCATGGTAGAAACACTTCCCTCTAGAATGCATATTTCATTAGGGTATAATGATTTATGATATGATATGAATATTTGAAATTGAAATGTGATTATTTTTGATATTTTAAAAACGGTTTTGTTTTCAAAATGGTGAAACATGGAAGATGTGGAAAATGTGGAAATCCTTGTTGTGATAGTGTGGGGTAATGGGATTTGAAATGGGATTTCGTGATGTCTACAGAAGTGAGACTCATAGTTGTTTGTTTTATTTTTATAGAAATGACATCAGGTAGGAGACATAGAGACAAACTGGAGGAGGCTGTTGAGAATGTGGTAGCACCCAAGCCTCAGGTGAACCAGCAGTTTGTGAAAAGCATAGTGCAAGCTTTCCAATCTATGGAAAGTGGAAATAAAATGGATGAACCAAGGCATGTGGATCATGAAGTTTAGTTTCAAAAGCAGAATTAACCCATCTTCAGTTGTGATTCAGAGCTAGAGAGGGTATAAGCATGGCTGAATATAATAGACAATATCTTTTAGTTCTTGGGAACTCTAGTAGAGTTAAAAGTGAAATTGGCCACATATATTTTGGAAGATCTTTCCCTTATTTGGTGGGAGTTGGTAGTCTAAATGGGGATAGTATAGGGTATGATGTGGGAAGGCTTTGAGGATTTTTTTAACAATCAATTCTACCCACATACATTTAGAATTCAGCGTAAGACTGATTTCTTCAGTTTGAAGCAAGTGCTTATGTCTATGACGGAGTATGCAGCTATGTTTATGAACTTAGTGAGGTTTTCACCAGAGGTGGCAAGTAGCATGTCGTTGAAGGAAAGGATCTTTGAAATGGGGTTAAGGTAGGAAATTCGTTCAAAGATAGTGGTGTTGTGTATAGATGATTACACAAAGATGGTGAATAGAACCTCGGTGGTTGAACGGGATTTTTTGGGTGCTCCGGGTGGAGGAAGCATGGTGGTATCCATGGGGAATAGTGGTAACTCTAACACTGGGTTCAAGTGAAAGAGGGACACTTATTCCCAGGGTGGGAATATGGCATATAATCTGATGGCAGGATCGGTAAATCTTCTGTCGAAGCCTCAGAGCAAGTTGGGTTGTTTTTAGTGTGGTTCTACGAGCCACATTAAGGGTGATTGTACGACAAAACCTAGAGCATGTCATAATTTTATGAATATGGGGGCATCTGTAGCATTATTATCAGAATGCTCCATGTTCGGGTGCGCATTACATTCCTTAGAAATCGCAGACGTCGTATGCTTCGACGGAACGGGGATAGTAGCATACCACTCGTCAGTAGAGTAAAGTGGGTCATGGTGGTTCTCGGAATACCACAACTCATCAGAAAAGCAATAAAGAGAAGTTTGTGGCAAGAAAACATATGTTCATAGATAAGCAGGTTGTGGTGGATGATCAGTCGGGACCATCCATGGTGCGAGGTACTATTCTTTTAAATTCTACCTTGATGCAGGTGCTTTTTGATATGGGTGAATTACACTCATTTATTGCTGAACATGTAGTTGATTTGTTGGGTTTAAGGGTAGAAATGATTCCCTCGGTTTTAAAACATCATACTATTCTGGGTCAAAGAGAGTGTCAAGACTTCTTGTGTAGATAATGTTGTATCATTGTGGGAGAGGTTGAGATAGTCTGGAATTTCGCAATGCTTGAGATAAATGGGTATGATGTAATCATGGGAATGGAATGTCTGGTGGCCTTTAAGGCCCACATCAATTGTCATGCGCGAACAGTGGCTTTTACGACATACGATGGCGATTGCCACCTCTTTAGAGAAGAGTATCATGAGAGGCATTGTGCAACGGGTTTGTTGGCACCAGAAGTGGGCACGTTATCATATCATTTGGTGGTGGTGTCATTGGAATCGGTAGAGGGTGTTATGAAAAATTTTCTTCCAACAGTGGTAGATCAGTTCATGGATTTTTTCCTAAAGGGTGGAATGTGTTCTCATGAAACAGAATCATGTGGTTGCATATGGCTCATGGTAGTTGAGAGTGCATGAGAAGAACTAACCAACTCATGATTTGGAGTTGGCAGTAGTGGTCCATGCTTTGAAAGTGTGGAATCATTTTCTCTTCAGTGAGAAATTCACGTTATATAATGATCATAAGAACTTGAAGAACATTTTCTAAAAAAAGGATTTGATCTTGAGGCAAAGGAGATGGATGGAATATCTCCAGGTTTTTTATTTTGACTTGATGTACACACCGGGTAAGGGAAATTATGTGGCGGATGCATTAAGTTAAAAATCATATGCTCAGGTGGTAAAACATGAATCAGACCAGTGGCAGTTGACGGAGGTTATAACTGATATGCAGTTGGAATGTGAGGACCAGGGCGATAGAGTGGTCTTCTTTCCCGTTTTGTTGACTCCTGACATAGTTGTCATAGTTAGAGAGGCACAAATATCTGATTCTGAGTGTGTGACCATGGAGTCGAGACTCAATGGTGGGAAGACCATTGAGGGTTGGAAACTGAATGGAGATTCAGTTTTGTTCTTTCAGAATCGGATGGTTGTAACAGTTTCTTTTTAGGAGGATCTTCTCAGGGTGTATCATCATTCCAGGTGGGATTTTCATCCTAGAATTAAGAAAATATATAAAGCATTGAAACCACAGTTCTGGTGGGATGGTATGAAAAGTTGTGTGGATGAGTTTGTTTCGAGATGATGGACTTGTCAGCAGGGCAAGGCAGAGAATCAGAGGCTAGCAGGAATGTTGCAGTGTTTACCTATCCCTTTTTTGGAAGTGGGAGCAGATAGTGATGGATTTTGTTACAGGTCTCCCAAGAATGGTCAGAAAGCACGATGCCATTTGGGTGATAGTGGATCAGATAATGAAGTCGGCACATTTCATCCCAATTCGTGAATCTTATACGATTTCTAGGAGGTGGTAACGAGGCATTGTGTTCCAGTTTTGATTCTATCAGAGAGAGATCTGAGGTTTACATCTCGTTTCTGGAAATCCTTATAGTAAGACCTTGGTACACTGTTGACTATGACCACAGCGTATCACCCTTAGACGGATGGTCAATCTGAGAGGACGATACAAACTCTAGAGGATATGTTGTGGGCTTTTGTCATGGGTTTTTGTGGCTCATGGGAGTATTACTTGTCATTGGTTGAGTTCTCGTACAATAACAGTTATAAGGCATCCATACAGATGGCTCTATTTGAAGTGTTGTATGGGAGGCCATGTCATTCTCCACTATATTGGGTGGAAACGGGTGAGTCCATGATGGTTGGACTGAGCCTTGTCCATGAGACTACAAAAAAGATCAAGTTGATCATGAAGAGAATGAAGATGGCTCAGAGTCATCATCAATCGTATGCGGATCATCCTCGATGGTCATTGTCGTTCGAGGTGAGTGATCATGTGTTCTTGAGAATCTGTCTTATGTTTGGACATCGTCAGTTTGGAAAGCAGGGAAAGTTATCTTCAAGGTATATTTGTCCTTTTTTGATTCTAGAGCGGGTTGGTGAGTTTTCTTATCATTTGGCTCTTCCACCTGGGTTTAGTACGGTGCACAATGTGTTTCATGTGTCACAATTGAAAAAGTATCAGTCAGATCATGACCATGTGATTTGATTGGATCATGTTGAGCTAGAATTGGATGCTTCGTTGGTGCTCGTACCAGTGCGGGTCTTGGATAGGCAAGGTAAGTATTTCATGTAAAAAGCATTAGTTTAATTTCTGTTTTGTGGAAACATGGTTAGATTCAAGAGGAGACTTGGGATTGGGAGAAAGAGATGGTCGAGCAATGGCCCGAGCTCTTTCGACAAAGGGCGGGTTCACTACATTCCAAGGACAGAAATTCCAATGGTGTGGAGAATGTAGAATCCCCAGTTTGAGGTATGTGGCCTATGTTTATGAATTTTTATGTGTTTAGAGTGCATGAGATGAGTTGGGAAGTGGTTGGGAGAGTTTGGAATGATTTTGGATGTGCTTGGAGACCTTTAAAGGGGTGCACAGTTTGAGCACGGTTAGTGAAAACCGTGCGGTTTCTCCAGGAAACCGTGTAGGGGAGACAATAGGATTTTCACGCCCTACGAACAGTTTTCAAAACCATGTGAGGAAACAATGCAGACCCTTTCCTCTGAGGTAGTAGTTTGTGCATGGTTAGCGCACGATTTTCCAAACCATGCAGACTAATCGTACGACCAATTAAAAATAAAGTTATAACTTCCAGGCTCCCTTGGGCTTAACCTATTTCACTCCAAACTTCCTCCCACATGTTTCTCACTCATTTTCTTCGGTTCTAAGGGGGTGTAAGAGCTTTCCCACTCATTTTAGAAGCATTTTGAAGAGGGTTATTGGTGTTTTGAAGGTGATTGCTCCCGGGTAAGTCTTCTCTCATGGTTTCTTTGTGTTTTCCTCTAGATATACTCTTCCCTTTTTCTTGTATTTCTTGATCTATAGTTTTTGTGTGTATATCCATGGTTGTGGGTTCGTTGAATGATTTTATGAATGCGTGTGAATGTTAGGGAAGGGGGTCAAGAGAGGTTTCGGTGGTGCGTTCGCCATATTTGAGGCGCAGTTGTTCATGGTTCAATTTCTCAGGAACCCTAAAGGTAGTTGGATTCCCTATTGACTCTACATTGTTAGAACTAGTAGTTCCTTGTTACAATTAGTTTTTGTGCTGAAAT
Source organism: Viscum album (assembly GCA_963277665.1). Lineage (NCBI taxonomy): Eukaryota > Viridiplantae > Streptophyta > Magnoliopsida > Santalales > Viscaceae > Viscum > Viscum album. The sequence continues at coordinate 949,707,360 of OY728167.1, forward strand.
TTAATTGTGAATTGTTATGAAAAATTGTTTAGAAACCCCTTGGGTGATGTTTTGGAGATTTTTGGGAAAAATGGTCTTTAATTGTGAAATGATATTCTTGTGGATTTTAAAATGGAGATTTTAATATGGGATGATATGGTTGATTTGGGAAAATGATTGATGGAATGGTTGTTCAATAAAAGAGTTGTTTTATTGAAATTTTATTTGGCATAGAAAATGGTTTTCAATAAATGGGTGATTTATTGAAGTGGATTGATATGAAATGGAATTGGTTGATTGCATGTTGTTGTGAACTTGGTGGGTTTTTTCTTGGTTTGGTTTGATTGAAATGTTGAATGGAAGTGGGGGGAAGTCTCACTATAAAAAGGGGAAGGATAATGGTCAGAAGAACAACCATATAAGTAGTGGTCGAAAAGTAATGCTAGTTTTTAATGGGTGATTGAGTTGGGAGGAAGTCCCACCAGTTTGATTATTTTGGTGTGAATGGGTAAACGGGTTGGACGGAAGTTCCACCGTTTTGGTTATTTGTTGTGCATGGCTTTGCAAGATGGAATTTTTGTTCTCATGAGTAAATATTGGAATGGTCGGTGACTTTTTTTTTTGCTTTCCCTTGGTTGTTTATTTTGGTTGAAATGTCTTGGTAAGGGTGTGGTTGTCTTATGAAAATGGTTTCAATTGTGATTTAATTTATATAAACTATTTTATATAAATGTGCTAATAGTTTTATCCTAGTGGTGTGTGTAGGGATGTAATTTGGGGAAAACATACTATGTTTTAGTACCCACCCCTTGCTTTGGCACATTGGCGTCTTTGTAGATGTTGTGTAACGTGACGTGGTCAAAGGTAATGTATCACTCTCCTTTAGTGGAGCATTGTGATTCCTTGGTAGATCTTGGATCATGGATATTTGTGTGGAGCTATGGTGATGTCATGGACCGTAGTTTTTATTGATTGGTTTTTGCTAGTACTTTGATGTGGTGTGGACATGTCTCATGGTATTGATTTTGATTTGTGTTGTGGAACAACTTGGTTGTCTATTGAGAATGCATGGTTGGGTAATTGAATTGACATGCATCATATAGTGGCTGACAGTGGATGGTTTGGTTGGTTTTTTCTTAAGGGAAAATCATTCCCCAACTTGATCTTGAAGCCCTCAGCTTTTACTGCTAGCCTTTGGCATCTTGGGAATGTCACTTATGGCCATGTATCCCTCACTGCCTCCTCAAGGCAATGAGGTAGGGGATAAGTGTTACAAGTTCCATGTCACAATGATATAAGAAGATCAAATGTTGTTATAGTTGTATAAAATATTCACAATATATTGTGCTATGATATCTTTATCATTCTCAAAAATTTTGTGTTTTATAATTCAGTTAGAGTATGGTTCATTGGTTTTCATGTTTTGTGACCATCATTGTATTATTAAAACATAGAGGGAGGGTATGCATGGCATGTGATGATGATGAATGTAAACCCCTATATAGAGAAATAGAATGATATCCTTATGTCCTAGAAAGAACTAGATTACTCAAGGATACTAAGGAACATTCCATAACTCAATAACATTATGATTTTGAGTATCATTACTACATGTTACAATGGGGATACCTTGTAAAATATCACTACCCTTATTGTTCATTTTCAATCATTTTTGACATCTTGATCACCCATCTTACATAGATCCAAATGATGAATGTCTTGGGATCATAGTCACATAGTTATGAAAAAAATTCTTCGGACTGTGATTTTTATTCATGCTTAATATTTTTTTTATCATGTAATACATTTTTTATTCATGTATACATTATTCAACGAATTATAAGAGGTGTACTACTAGGTTTTTTTACTCACACTGTGTATGAGAATTTCAATGCACATAAAGATTTTTTGTAAATGGATTAAATAAAGGTTAAGTGGTATATGGTTGATGGTTGATTCAAGGATCATGGAACTACAAGCTATTCAAGGATGTAGTCTAGATTATACAACAATTTTATTTAATTTATTTGAGTTTACAATCTTATGTTTGACATTCCACATCGGTAGCCCATTTTCTAATACATTATATAACATCTCTTCCATCATATATTATATTAATCTACCATATATATTATATATTAATATATCATTTTATTGAGTATAATTTAAGAAATAATATTGATGATATATTCGCCAAGATAATGGCTTTAAGACCCAACCTAGTATTCTGGAACCTCTTCCATACATGGAGGCTCACTTGATGTTTTGTGATGCTCAAGATATGATCCGATGGTTTTTGGTTGAGGCATCAAAAATGTAATTATATTATAGTTTTATTATGATTTTTTAAATAACATTGGACATGGAATAAAGGATATAATTGTTTAAGACTCTGGTTGTGGAGTTTTCATGTTCTTGGGTAGATTATATGAAATGTACCTACAGAAATCCCTTGACCGGATTTAATTTATCATTTTATAAGGATATGTGTTCTTTCATGCATCAGGATTTGCAACATAGGTTCAAATACACATATATAACTATTATATGTTTTGTAATAGTTTCTTAATTTAATAAGTTTATTGTGTTATCAATTTATGATAGATTTGTATTCCTTGATTTTTTACAAATACTTGTTTGACAGGATTTATTGATGTATTTATTTGATTATAATTTAGTTGAACTATAGAATAATGTTATTATTCATTAATAAAATAATCATAAAATAATATATTAATATATAGTTAGATATTGGAGGGATATAATTTATGAAATTGGTATATGCCATATTGAACTTTATTTGATCACAATATTGATTTAGGTTTGTCCTATACTTTTTATTTAATTCAAAATGTTCTTTCTCATTTAAGAAGATATATTATCATAGAATAATGATACGGAAAACAAATAATGTTGTTTGGGTATATATTGTATAAATTATTCACATTTTTTGTTCAAGGTGTTAATGTGGGTTTTGTCAAGATTTATCTCACAAGTTCCCTAATAGTATAGGATGTAGGCCCACACAATCCAAAATCACAGACAATGGATACTTCATATTAATGTGTGTCATCGAGATCCATGGTGGACTACTACAGAGGTATCCAAATTTAATATCCACAAGAAACTCAGGGAACTAGATTCCACATGATATAATTTAAGGGATAGATACCCTCAATGCTGTATTTGACCTCATTTAGGAACATAATGAAAATAAGGACTTTTTGGTAGAGTTTGATGCTATATTGACTATCCAAGATTACTTAGGGAATGAAAATATTAGCTAAATGAAGTGTGAGATAAACCTATATGGTTTTCAAAATAATGTTCTTTTTGGAATTAATATTGAATACAATAAATCAATAATGAGAATTGGTGTTCAAAGAGATGGAGAAAGGTTGCATCATTGTATCTGCATACACCATTGGATTCACATAGATATTATTATTTTATAATCATATTGGCTAGGAATGATACATAAAGTGTCCATAAGATAAATATAAATCCCTATCCTAACCTCAGATGAATGGTTTTATCCTTTAACATAACTAAATAGCCATATGAATTTTAATAGGATTTGACTACTTAGAATCTTATAAACGAATAATGTGTAGTTGGTCTTCATCCACCATTTAATACTCTTTCAGGTTGAGCTCCTACAATTATATTGACCAAATATATATTTTAAAATGAAGATGATGATTAAGGGAATGTAGTAAAATATTATTATATAGGTGGATTAGAGAATATGTTCTTCAGAAACATCAATATGATTTTTATAGTGCATGAACTATGGGATGTTCCATGATTATTACAATTTATATACTAAAACTATGAGGAAGTGTTGAGAGTGTTGCATTATATGGTATCGTTGGATGTTTATATCATGATCATTGAGTTTGAGGTTCCATTGGTTGAGAGTGATGAAAAAATATATATCCCATATATCTGGTCTGGTTCCTCTATTGAACTATTGGGATATGATGAATTATAGTGTTCATGAATCATAAAGACATGGTAACAGTGTTGAGGTGGGAAATGTTAATGTGTTGGACTAGAATCAGTCAAATGGTAAATAGGAGCCATATACAATTCATAGAATATTCATGATAAAATATATTTTTTCTAATTATTTATTAAATAAAATTTCATTTGATTATTTTATCACTATACATATAATTTCATGGATTGAATCACTATTCAATATGTATTCTGGGTTACTTTCTCTCTATAGATTTTAAAGAATGAATATGAACCAATTTCAATGATACATTAAATGTACAATAGTCATTTCATGTTATGGATACATATGGGAGATCATGATTCCAAATAAAACAAGCATAGATGTGATACATGGAAAGGATTTTTTGACATACTTTTGGGCTCAGATTAATTGTTATAGATGATGGGTATCTTTTAAGTCAGTAATGTGAAATATTATAATTATGGCCATAGATTGGGAACATAGTTATGGTAGATTTTATTTAGATGTGATATTTGTTGTCTTAACCATGTAACATATTTCAATATTTTCTCTTCCAATGATAACAATACTAACCATAAAACACTGTCCACTATTTTTGAATCTCTATTGGGTTGAACATCTAAAATATTTCATAAGGTTACTCATACTATTGTTGAAGAGTTCAAGATATAACATAGGAAAATTATGAATAATATTTTGATACCACATTATTATTTGGTGTCGATCGTATTGAAAGAGCTCATGGTTCATCTTAAGGAAAGTTACTATAAGGTTTATATCTATTCATGTACTTTAGTAATAGTTTTACTTGTTTTTTTAACAGGAAGGATAATATATGTTTTCAACCATAAATTGATTATAATAATCCTATATTGGTGATGTTTATAAATATATATCAATTTCTAAGTAATAATATAATTATTTATCTGTGTATTGAATCATGGTGGTTCTCCAAAATGCAACAATGATTAGGTTATCATCAGTTTTGAGTAAGATTAGAGGATATCCCAAAGATATAATTTTGTTGTAGGTATTAGATGAATGAGTATATGACAATTCTATTTGGTCAAATTACTCCAGTATATATTCACATGTCTCTCACAATATCTTCCACAAATATCATGATTCATTCAAATTGGTGTTCATTAACATCGTCCTCATCTTCTCATAACCCCATAGAAACATGTTATACATCTTGAGATTGTTTTGAGTGCACTATAACCACATCAGCATTATTAAAAGCTACTTAAGTACCAATTTATGATTCATGATGTGAAATTAATTGTGAATTGGTCAAGAGAGTAATTTTATCACTAGTCCAAGCTAAATTATAGGATGTAATGTCAATAATACATCCCCAAAATTTTCTTTATATTAGGATATTATGGTGTTTAAGATAGTATTAATTATATTGTGTAATTGAATTCTCTAATTATTCGTTAACAATGTCTACTATAATGATGAAGGGGTTAATGTTATAGTGGTTAGACATTCATTATGTAGAACTTATAGATTTAATATGGAGGATTATTACAACTCCATTATTTAAACTTATTTTAGAAATGATCTATTATACCAATGTTGAGATGAAGAAGATATTTTTTGGGAGTATTAATATTGCATCAATAAAACGTAGTAGCTTATGGGTGATGTCTTCTATGACCCCAGTAAAAGATTTATCCAACCCGTGACTTAGAGTTCGAAATCATAGTACATGATTTATGGAATTTAAAACAATGTCTATTCGATGAGTGTTATTTCTATATTGACTATCAGATGTATCATTATGTATTAAAATATTTGGACACAAATTTGAGGATGAGGTTCTGGGTAATGTATCCATCAAAATTTCAATTTGAGATGGATTAAATAAATTTTCAGTGTATCATAATTTCATATTGCCCCACACATAATACACATGAATATTATGAGTTTTTTGGAATTTCCTTTATATTAATAGTGTACCATGGTGAACATGATGATTTATTTAATGATATAAAAATCCAAAGAACTATTATGGATTATGTCATTTAAATTTTTTGTCACATATAGTTTTGTTTTCCATAATAAAGGCTGGACAGATCACTTTCTTAGTTTGTTTTGTGATATGATAATAACTATTAGGATGAGATGTAATACTCAAGTTGTCATTGGACAACAACAATGTGATAGGTGTTCACAAGGCAGAGGTATTATATACTATTATTTGGGATGAGACTATGAGATACATTTATACCATTATATCAGAAATATATCTTAGATATAAAATGATGAATCATAAAATCATGTTATAGTTCACATGGGTAGTGTTGAAGAGGTATGTTAACACATTTTTATCATGATGTCTTACCTTACATAAAATAATTGTTGAGCTACAGAGTCCTGGATTGTTCCCCATCCGCATCATGTTCCCCTATGGATGTTGGAGGAATTTATGATGAAATTTATTACTAGGTCACTCATGTCTCATATTATGTTTTACATTTTATATAAAATTGACTGTGGTTTAATGATAGTTTCTTAAGTTTTACTACTATTCGAGGCTCACTCATTGGACCGGTTAAGAAATATATATTTCAATTTTATTGTAAGAATATATAGAATCTCATTTAATATTATATCTTATTTGAACATATGATTTATATATTTGTTTTATATGGTCTTGTAGAAGGACTCAGCTTCATAGTTCAGATTGATTAAAAGATACCATGCTCAAAATGGTATACAATGGGATTACATGATTTATATACTTGATGAAGTGCATCATGGTTGTTCCATATAAGTTTTATTCCCTTGGAATGATCACCTTGTCTCGATATAGTTCCCATAAAATTTAAAAAATTTGTATTTAACTTTGATTCCTTCTAATGATGATGTTTATGGTAGGACATTTCATTCACCATTTTGCTGGTTTGAGGATGTGATGTAGTAGTTGTTGGGCCAATCATGTAATGGGATACCATGAAGTCACTTCTCCTGATATTGAAGAGTTTAGTCATAGATTAAAATAGAATGAATGTATATTATAACCATTGGAAATTAAATTGGGATTTTTATAGGAGATCGTGATTTTTTAATAGTCAATCCTCAGTTAGGCCAAAACTATTTGAAGAAGTGAATATTATGTTGTGATATACTATACCATTCAAAATCACTGAATGGGTCATTAAAGTATAATACTACTAGTGGGTTACATATCATTATCAAGGGAAATTTTGGATATGTTTCCTCTCTAGAGTAGTATTCCCTTTTCTATGTCTATCATTGACTGAAATGTTATTATGTTGGATGTGGATGCATCAAACATGGATCTATTAGTGCAGATCATAGTTGGGGGGGATGTTTTTTAACGTGATTAGGAAACTATGAGTATAAATTCAATGACATCAATGATATATCTATGTGGATACTTTAGAGAGGGAGGTGGGTGTTCATTATTAGTAGAATGTGTTTCTTATGAAGAGACTTTGATTTTACTCGATGAAGATGATATGCCATTATAGGGGTGGATTCGTAACATCCCTAGCTGAATTTATTCATGATATGTTTCTGTTTATGAAATTATCATTTACATTAATATATCATACCTGATATGGGAGTTGAGAATGGTTCTTTAGTTTATGGTTTATGGTAACTCATTTTTGGAATTATAGTTAGAGTATTGACTTTAAGGTTGTTTTAAAACCACCTTCATCTCACCGTTAGAACCCACTAACCATATGGTATTTTTCTATTACGTCTTCTAGCTATAGATGACTCAACTGGCTTGTTAGTGGACAAGGAATAGTTAATGTAATTATTCTTGGAACAATGACCACTCTATGTACCAATACTACGGGTGCATCAAATACACCACTTAGCTTTTGAATTGCACATATTGTGGAACCCAGTTGATTAAAATTTAGAACCTAATATATAAATATTTTAAGAGATGTCCCCTTGAATCATGTATATCCCATACTTCTCCACTTTATTATACAATGTCATATTGATCCAATAATGGTAGAACAATAAGTTTTGTTTAGATATATGAAAAATCATTTTTTACATGATAAATGGGCATGGTTAAATGATCAATCAATCATTTTTAATTTTATCATTTGATAAATTATCCGTTTATTCATAGATCAATAGTGGATCGTGAGTATTGAAAATGATTATTGATATGATTATGAAATACCATCAACATTTTTCATTAAATAAGATTATGTTCTATTATATTCTTTATAATTTACATATTGGGTGAATATTAATAATTTTTATAAATATGATGATTTGTTTTTATATATTTGTTAAGGATTCAACGTCTCCATAACAAATACATTGATTGGAGATTGAACTCTAAATGAAAATAGAGTTTTGAAGGAATTTTTATTTCGAATGATAGTCAATAGAGCTTTTACTTATTGCATCTTTTATCCATTAATGGATTGATGATGTACATATGATTATTATTTGAAACTGATGAACTCTTCTTAAAATGGGGAATAATTTTTCATCTATTCATTGAATGATAATGGGATGGCTGAATTGAAATAAATTACTTTGATGTAACTTGTAATTTTATTAACTAATAGACTCCATGTGGAATATTATTTTAGAATGAAATTTTTTACTTATAAAATTTCTTGAGTCATCATTCTAAAAAAATTATTGAAATAAAGAAACATGTGTTAGGAATACACATACCATTTCTCCCAGTAACCTTGGGAGTGAAATATTATCAATATTCAATACATGAAAAACATTTAGTTCTTCTATATTAACAATATGTTTGAAGTAACTTTTCATTTAGGGATGTTATATATGTATTTTTTTATAGTATGACTCATGTGTTGGAATGTTTCCCTTAATTTATTGAGTTTGATCACATATGTTTATGTTTTTAGATTGTGAGGCTTGTTTTGGTTCTCTATTTAATGAATATTATTATACTAGGTTGTTAACATTCATAATAATGATAAAATTTTGTAATATTATGCTATAATGTTCTCAAATTTCAATGTTATGCATGTATTTTCATTATCTCTCATTTTATTTGTTCTAATAACATTAATGTTAGGGTCCTTGGTATTCATGAGAGCTATTCATAATGGTATTATTAACACATATATGGGGAGTACTGAAAATATAATGAAAGAATACCCATTCACATGAAAATAGTATAGAAGACTTGCCTAATATATTTAATTAATTACCATCATAATAATAATGATTTTTTTGGACCATGATTCCTTGTGGATACATAGTTACATGAATAGTCAATTTCATGTATATATTGAGTAAAATTTATACAAACTTGTTGACATTTTATGATCTGTTTCATCATATTGATCAAACTTATGGCATATAAAATATATTAGTGAGTTTTAGGATCTTAGTATATTGGTTAGTATGCATGTGATTTGAATTTATATAATGAACTATCCCTAGAATGACCCAAGATAGTGCCTTTTATCATTTAATTAGCATGTTTGTAAGGAATCAAATCATAAGTGGTAAAAAAAACTAATCTTCTTGGAAAACTAGATACATACATCAATCTTGTATTACTAATTAGTTCATCAATCACACCATAATTTTTTCTTTTGAGGGTAACATTACTCATTCTACGATATCCATTCATATAATCCCTAGTACACATCATAGACTCCTAGGGAAGGGAAATAAAATAATGGTGACATCAAATTCTCAGTAAGGGTAATCTATATGGGATGTAATGATAAATCTATATTAATATTAATTATGGAATGGTAAATAATTTAACCAACAAAACATGTTATCATCAAGATGAGAATGAAGTGAATAAACAATGTAGAGAGGAAATAACATCAAAACGATTCCTTTAAAATAAGAAGATGAGAAAAATTCAATATGGTAATGTAATAACTTAAAACCCATTCCATTTAATCAACTAATTTAACATGATAAATATCCATAGATATGTGGATGAATAAATCTCATTGATGAATTATAACAAAACCAAATAAGGAAAATGCTTTATTTTAGGATGACTGGATTCCTAGTTACATGGAACCATTACCTTAAAGTCTTTTTTCAAGATGGTTTAGAATATTATTTAAAAACCCATTTATCTTTTGAAACTAATTCATCTCAAGAGACTACTAATGTATCCATGAGACATCTATAACTAGTACCCGCCCTTATCATACGTATCCAAATATTTCCTCACATATTGAATAATCAATTTAACAATGTTCCTTTTGATGTTTCTATACAGAGTAGAAGATACAGAATTTTCAACATCTCCCCTAAAATGAAATACATTTATATGTGAATAACATTTGTAAAAATGGTATGCAGTTCAGGAAATAATATTATCCCTGAAACATTATATGGATAATATGTAGAAGATCAATTTCTATTCATTCTATGAAATTGAATATCTTGAGGGGACTAAATTGAATCAAGGTTGTGAATTGAGAAACAATCCTTCAAAAAATATATCATAGGATATCAAGAGGAATAATAAGGATGATATAAATACAAAATATCTAAGTGGGGTATAAATTATTGGTTTTTGTCATTTATTTATAGAAATACTATAAAATATATCATAAAATAATTCATGACAAAATTATCCTTCTGATTGAAAACAATTTAGAAAATATTTTTCTTTGAAAAACATATTTAAAAACATATTCCATTATAAATGATCATTTCAACATGTAAAGGTATTTTGGAGAAATTATTGTTGGTATATTCATACATGATATATTATATGAAGAGAAAAGTTATTTTTCTTATTAAATGTTTATAAAATATCTTTGTTCGAGAATAAATAAGATTATTTATTTGAAAACATAGGTAAAAACAAATGGGTAACAGTTTTTTTTGCTGAATCAGTTTGAGACATTTTGAAAACTTTTTAATATTTTATAGTAAAATTTGTTTTATAGAAACAAATAACATAGCAAACTAAAATAAAAAATGACATTAGGTTTTATGAAATAAATTCTAAATAATTTTAAGTACCAAATAATGAAAAATGATAAAAATACATAGAAATGGTCACAAATTACTAGAGGGGAATAAATGAATTGTTTTATGAGATAATGATCAAATATTTTCATTTGATGTAAACTCATGTGTACAAAATCATGAAAAAACTGATATTATAATGTAAACCCTTCATAAGTTCATAATGTTTGTTTGAGAATCCATAAATGAGTAGATTGTGTGTATTTTCTATAAATACACACATTGAATTTGAAATAAAGCAATAGGTATTCTATGTCATTATACCCATAATCATATAATATTAATGAAATCATTGAAATAAAATAACCCAAAAAACTAGGTTATATAATATTTTTCAACTTGGTAAATTTTAAAGAAATTCCTTATAGATGAAATAAATCAAATTGAATATCCAAATATCATGATGATTTAATGAATTATTCTATTATATGACATATTCAAATCATGTACACTGTATATAAAAATTAAGCTAAAAACATTCAATAAAAATATTATCTATGACAAAAAAAATTAAACATTCCAAAGTGTCAAATACTATAGTAAATTATTCTTATCATAATCTATATAAGGGAATTGCATTAAATGAAACTTATAATATCATGGGAAAAAATAGATTCACAATGTAATATGTCAATGGGATGTTTATACACGATATAAAAGAAATGTGATGCATGACAACAAGTAAGTCTCAATGGAATGCAAATTAAGACAAAATACATTACGTTGTGTTTCTTTTCTACTTAACAGTAATTAAACTCTAGTATTACATGTCTAATTTTTTTAATAAAATATAAAAAATAAATACTAATATTTACCATATCATATATGATATTCTTATAATATCTTTTTACCAATTTGTTAATAATCGTGTATAGTTTTAACTATTTCTATTGTTAATTACCTTGTTGTTCATGTTTATTTTGAATGTTAAATTATCATTCCTATTAATTATATAATGGTTTAATAATATAAAAAATAAAAAACATGATATTAATAACACATATATATCTATTATATATGTATTTCTACAAATCCATATTATTAAGAGATATGAAATTAAATTCACCATTCCTAGAGATAGTACATCACATGTACATACGAATGATATATTCATTTCAGTGTCATATTTAAAGAATGAAAAAATATCTCTATAAATGTATATAAAAATTAAATTATAATATCTATGTCATTTATTTTACATAATTTTTTTAAAACCATACATTATACATTCCATGTATAGTGTGAAAGAATCACATAGTTTTTAGCAGGGGATATTCGACACTTACACAAGCGATGTTATTCTATTTACATAGAATGAAAATTACAAATGTATGTGTTATAAAATAATTTAAGAAGCATAAAGAAATAATAAATATCATATATATCATATAAAAACAATTTGGAAATGAAAGTACCCACCATGAGAGATGGTAAAAGAAGAAAAAACAACATCGGTTTGCTAGGTCGTGGTTAATCGTACACATAATTAGTATGTTTGTTACAAATTAAATGGATGTATATATAAGTTTAGATTGAAACCATATATTTAAAGAATATCATTATATTTATTATAATTGTGATATTATATAATCATAGATTAAGAGGCGATGAGGTTGTGGATATTGGAAATAATATTAAAGAGCTTTATGAAGGATGTTACCCCTTTTGGATTGCACCAACAGACTTTTATGTATGGAATTATTATCAAGGATAGGATTATAATACAAGGGGATGTATTTTTAGGATCTATTTTGAAAGATATTTGGTGATCCATATAGTCATAATAAGTATTAGGTAGTGGGAGGGTTGAATGCATATTTATAGTGGACAGGAGTTGCACTCTTGTAATTTTTTTAAAGATAAGTACACCAATGCTTTTTATATGTAACATGGATATAATAATAATATAAATTATATAAATAGAATTATATGGTCTAAATATATCAATAAAATGTATTTTGGGCATGTTTCTATTTTATTTTTCTCTAAATTTTAAGTTTCAGTCCCTTTTTTAGCTTAATTACAACAAAATCATTGTAATTAATTTTAATTACATTAACTAATTTTTTTGGTCAAATACTATGTTATAATTATTAAAAAATATAAATTATTATAATTTACATTATGTAATCCATATTTAAAAATTCCATTACAATAATAGAATGAAAATTATTTAAATTTAATCATGTTGATAGGACAATAATGTGGGATTTTAATGGTAAAATATCCAAAATATTGAGATGAATTTATATCCAATATTAATGTTAAATTTATTACAATTATAGAAATAATATTAAACTATATCATATTTAAATATTTTAGATTTAAAACGAACAAAAATAATAATTTTACATTATAAATAAATTATTTGAAAAATCAGTTTGGGGTTAAAATTCAGTATCTATCATTATTCATCCAAAAATGAAACACCACATAAATATACCAAAATTTACCATAATAAAATTTTTCATTTCCAATTTCAAATATTATGATTATTTTGATGTTTAAATTTTTTAAAATTTCAAAAAATTTGATTTAAGATAGGTTCTCCATTAAAAGGTTGTACAAGTGCCTTTATAAAAATATAGGTTTTTATATAAAATATTTGGTTTGTTCTTACAACATTCCTATCAAATATTTTTGATTATTATGAAAAATATTTGATTTAATATAATATATATATATATTAAAATAATATGACTCACTCATTATAATAAATTTAGTTTTTTAGGATAAAATGGATGGGTGAGCATAATTCTTTTGGATAAAATTATTTCTTTTATTCTCAATTATTACATAATTTAAATTGTAATTAATTTTGAACCAATGAATTGATTTTTATTTTTTTAAACCATATATTTTTATAAGTAATTCAACACTATTAATAACCTCAAATTTTAATGGATATGATATATTTTATTTTATTAAATACTAATGTTTTGATAACATATTATTGTTTGGTAAAACTTGGACATATGTGTAATGAATGGTATTGGGGAAACTGGTTTCTACGTGTGATACTTGCTAACTTAGTTTTTTCCTTGTACCCTATAAAATATATTTATTTTTTAAACATATTTACTATGTTATAAATTCTCAATATATTATATTCTCATACGCTCTTGATATTACATGAAAAACAAGATAATAAATTCAATTCCAATACTTTATATTTTTGGGGAATTACAATGTGATTATAATTAATTAATGTTCATTTATTGTAACTGAGAAAAAATATTTTCAGAAATAGTCCCATTTTTTATTTAATCATTTGTGTATTCATACATATATTTTTTACACACACTATATAAATTCATTTTTATTATTATGTAGATTTCATGTACAAATTTCTATGTACGGGAAAGTGTCCCATGGATAAAGATCAATCCAATGTGTATACATCTTTGAATGTTACTGGGATGTACACTAATGGATATCCTAGTTTTATTTTTTTTATTATATTTTTTTACTCTTCTATAACTTACCATGTTGGGAAAATGATTACAAATTTGATGGATGACAAATTTTCCATTAGACATTATAATATTACTCAGAGTTTAGTTTATATTTTTTATGTCATATTTATTTCATTGATGGTGTAACATTGAGGTTATAGTCTCTACACTAATGTTCACCATATACTCTCTGCTAGTAAGAATCCCCTTGCATATTGGGACATGTTCCTGACATCATGTGACACTCAAACTTTTACATGGTGGTTTGTTCAGGGAATTATACATTCCATTTCAATAAAATCAATATTACATAACAAACATTATTATTTAATAAAACCAATATATATTCTAATGATTAATTAGTTTTTAAATATTATATTTAAATATATTTTAATTAAATATTAAATATTTATTAATTATGATAAAGATATGATTTATGATACAATATTCATTTATAAAATATTTTACATTTATATTAGAAAAATTTTATATAACAATTATATAAATGCAATTACCAAAATAAAAAAGTATAAAAAGCATAGATATTTCCACAAAAAATATAATATTCATATATCAATTTTATATTCCCATGTATTATATTACATTATTATATAAAACTCATTCATCCAATTAGACAATCTACATATAGAAATTTTTTTCAGATTTAAATTTTATTGTATTCCTTACATAGTTATACATAATCAGAAGATATTTATAGGCGATCATGTGGATAAATTATTTCATCCCAAAATATATATATATACTTTTGTTTTCTATATTATTATATTCATTATTATTTTTTATTTTATTTCATTAAATATTAATTATTGTTTATTTTCAAAAAATAGTTGTATAACCAAAATATAATTGGACATTTTTATATAGTGTTTCCAAAAAAAAATTATTAATTTAACGAATGAAATTTTTTCACAAAAAAATATTATCTTTTAAATGTTTCATTACTAAAATGGAAATTTGTAGTGTACCTTTTCTAGCATTTCATCCTTATTTTTCCATGTTTTTTCCTCTAATATGTGATTTATATATAGTTGATTAACAAATTTAGTGGTCTTGATTCCAAGCAATTTCATTCTATGAACTATGATCTACCCCAACAATTCCTTATTAAAGAGATCATGTTCTTGTTTTTCAACATCAAATTTCACTATATTTGATGGATTTGGTATGAACACACTAAAAATTTGTACATGGAACAAATTTCTCACTTGTGAATTGTTTAGAGATATTGAATAGTTATATGAAAATTTTACAATATGGTCAATTTTTTGTATCGGGAAAATATATATAGTCATAAAATATCAATTTTTGTAAAATTTCATCACCATAATCCATGGTGATATTAAAAATAATATATTTTATATATGAAAGCCATACAAATGAATGATTCATAAAGGGGTGAATCTTGAGATTATTATAATTAATGAAACATTATATATAATAAAAACATGAATAAATAAACTTATTAAAATATTAAACTAGAATGTGTATTGGAAATGTGTGTAAAGTGTTTATATAAAATAAGGAAAAAATAATTTTAGAAAGTTATTTTTATAGAATAATAGATATAAAAAAATTTATTTCTACTCATTACAACCTAAAAAAATGGTTATGGCTATCCCAGATGGATATAGAATTTTAAAATGTGTATGAAGAAAACTAATTATTTTATATTGGGAATATACCAAACCAAGTACATTACATCCAATTGTAACTAACGAATGAAATTATAAACAAGTAGGCTGAAACATTATATTGAATTAAAGAGGATGAAAATATATCCCATGATATCTATCACATAACCAAGACATAGAATTTTAATAGGATCAACTAGATCATATATGCTTTAAAAGGATTAGACACAAACTATGAACATTGAATTTTACTCATCTCGATATAACCATATGTTATATTTAAGGATTATTATAGGTATATATTGTGATATCATATATTGAACAATATATAGATAAAAATAACCACAACACTTATAGTAATTTGTAATTATTGGAGTCGAATTGTCATAGAACTAAAATGATACACAACCCATTAATAAAAATAATATTCCGAGGCTTGGGAATTCCCATAATGCCTCAACAAGTCAATATAGTTGTAGATATTTTCTACATTAAAATAATAATGGTAGGATAATGATTATGATTAATTCCACATTCTACATGATTTCTTGATTATTTTATACATTAATTTGAAATGACTATCATTTCAACAAACAAACTCAATGATTATCTATATATAAATAGAAGGAATAACATTCACATGGACATTACTCAGTTCTTGATAGCCAAAAAAAATTAAATACATATTAAATAAACCATAATAATCCTCATGATATACAATTTAATCATTATGATATATTCCATTTTAAATGTTATTTCAAATCACATGGAAATAATAATTTTATTATAATATATTCAAAATTGTAATATAATAACGAATAATATTATTTTTACTAGATGATGGGTAATTTTATGATAAAATAATATCTCTGGAAACACATAACATATAAATATTCTTTTTGTAAAAAATATTTTAATTTTCTCCATTAACATTTGATCATCAATTTTCCATAATATTGAAAACCCTCATATCGAACATTTCCCATATTATTTTTCAGAATAAAAAAATGTTTTTCACTTTTAACTTTATTTTATTTAAATACATATGAAATTATAAACTTTGTTGTGATGCAGAATATATTTTTTATGTAAAATAATTTTTACTTTCATATATTTCTAAAAACATTATATATAAAAGCATTCATCAAATCTGAATTTCATTTTACCCCAATGTAGATGATAATTTCCATTTCTGAAATATGAATATTTTTTATATTTCAAAATAATCTCATCATACATAAGATGTTATACATGGTATATAATATATTTTACTGAAAATGTTCAAAATAAACCCTTATAGAAAATAATTTCATTTTGTAGTATGCATGTCTTAATTAAATATCAATTTTTAATGTTTCTTTTTTTCCTTATCGAAATTATAATAACATAAAAAAATAAGTTTTTTTTAAAAAATATATGTTATATAAATAATATTTTATCCTTATGAAAAGATAATATATATACATATGTAAAATTTTAATTAATATTCTAGAGTATGTAGTTTATAACACCAATGAAATATCATCAAATCTTAATGATGATTACTTACCATATTAATGAAAAATAATATCATTATTTTTTTATACAATTAGTGAACCATTTAATAGAAAATAAAAAATTCATTAAAAAATATATATGGTAATAATAAAATGTTTAAAAAAAGTAATAACGTTAAAATGAATTTATGATAACAAAAATATGTCAAATATAAGATAAAAAATATGAAATATTATCAAATTATTTAATAATATGAATAACTGGACACATTCTTTATAAAGAATAAAATATTCATTTATTTTGTAAGAATGAAAATGTCAAAAAATTGGAGAGTAAATAATGAAAAGTATAGAAACACATATCCACTATAATAAAACATAATAAATAGAATAACTCTCCCAAAATTAATTTTTAACTCTAATACTGAAAGATTGAATAATTACTTAACATATCAACCAAATTAAAAAACTAGAACAAAAGACATGACATGATCACACTAGATCAAAAATCAATTCAACATTTTCAATGAAGCACTATTATTTAATTTAAATAAATATTTCCTCAAAAAAGGAAAACAAAATTGGATCATATATTTTACTGACACAACATATCCCCTAATGAATAATCAGAAAAAAAACTAAAATATATTTCATCAAAATTTAAATAATTATTAATATAAATGAAACCCTGTATACAAAACATAATGAATTGGAAATTAAAAAAATATTAAATTAACATCTCTTAAATTATAATGATAAAAGATATCCATAAAAACAATAACTAATATAAAAGAAACTAAACTGATATTAATGTAAATAAACCAAAATAAATAACATCTTACGAAAATGTTTCTCTATCTATAACAATAAAATATATCGTTAATGGATTTCTCATGACATTAATTTTCATAAAATATAATAATAATATATGGTATCATGTAAATATATTAACGATAGTGTATGAAAAAAATACAAACATGTAATATAAATTAAAATAAAAAATTCATATAAATAATCTACTACTAATAATAATTAAATAGATAACATACTAATTGAATGAACTGGTAATAACTAAAAAACTAGTTTTTATCCCATTATACACAAAAAATAATCAATAAATGTAAGTATGTTAAAAAAAATATTTCCATGGAAGAAATCCATCATTGGTCAGTTTTGTTTAATTTTTTTTAATATACTACATGTTAGAAGGGTAAAAATATTTTACACTAAAATTAGATTTATAAATAATTTGTTAAATAGATTATACAACCTATAAAGTACAGTAACCCTCAAAATAAATAAATAAACCATACATCAAAAAGTTATAAATAAATTACCTAAAATTTTATATTTAACTAAATTTATTATATATATGTACTAGTATCCCATCAAAACTATATCATTTAAAATATTATTTTTTCTTGATATTTATTTTTAAAATCTCAAAAAATCATAATTTTTTTGATATAATATATTTTATATCAGTAATATTTCCCTTAAAAATTCAATCACATCCTCATGATTCTCATTCTTTATTTCCAAATCAGAATATATATAGTCATTATTACATTAATATGATTTTTTTAAACTCTAAATATTTTTTTGGGTTCATTGGTTTTACAGTTAAAACCCATTAATTTATCATTTTTTCATTATACATTGAAATAATATCCTTTAACCCAAAATTTTATATTACAAGACTCTTTTATTTATTTCATATAATTCTCATGATCCTTAAAATATATAGCTCACTTTGATGAATTTTTTTCAATATTTTAATAATAATTATCATATATATTGATTAACCAAATTTCTTTCTATTTTCTCACCACCAAAAATATTAAATTAGTTATAATAAGTAAATCAACTATTATCATTATCATTATCCATATTTTACTGATGAGGCAAAGATATGAAACATCATTCTCACTTTCATATTATTCACCTGAACCATAATCCCATGTTAAAGAACATCAAATATCTGATTCATTCTTTATTTTAATGAAATTTTTATTATATTCTTTTTAATTTATATCCATTCAAAATTTCATATTCAGAGTGCACGTTCATCTCATAAAAAATATACTTATATCAATAATTGGGATACATAACATTCCATTCCATTAATTTTACAAATTCAACTTTGACTTCCATTTTTAAAAGGAATAATTATATTTCATCAAAATCCATTGTATACTTTTAGAAATTTTACTTATCTCTTATCCTTTATAACTACTTGATGAACAATCAATATCATCGGAATAATTAGAAGATAATTTTTATTAAGAAGCATACATAGTTGTGTAATTATCTTTGTTATATAAATTCATCAATTCAATATCCTATAGTAATAATTTTCAAAATAGATCATTCATTGTATACTTATTAATTTAATATTGTTATTTAGTCCCAAAATCCACTAAATTAACAAGTTAAGTAGTGAATAATGTATTATTTTAATCAGATCGTTACTTTTCAATGTATCACCAACATTAGTCATGATTTTGACAATGATAGTAAACTTTTTAAACATTTCACTAACACTATAATATTTAATGATTGCAAAAATTTTGAAACTCATCTGTACAATTACAATCCATAGTTCTATATATTATTTAGTACCTAGATGTATGGAATTTCAATTCATATAAATATTTAGAAATTTTTTTTATGAAGAAATAATTTTTTAAAAAAATTTAATAAAATAATAGAAATTAAAAAATCTATAATTCAAATAAGCTTTAGGATAAGAAATACCAATTTCATTATCATGATCAACTTTTAGAGATTTTTATGGTATATCAGTGATGATATAAATATATCTACCTATTTTCTTTGAAAATAAAAACAATGAATCCTTATAAAATATTTAGGCACAATGATTAATATGTGGTAGTCACATAGGTATCTAATATTTAACCACCCAATAATCAAATAATAGTAATGGATCATTACATGAAATAATTAAGTCTATGGTATTGGATTTTGAAAAACATTATCCAAATTATTCTAATGAACTAATACCAAGTGTCTATATTCATGGATGAAATAATAGATCTCAACTATCTAATGTTACGACTCTATTACAATATGTTGGGTATTAGATAAACAGATAAAGCATAAAAACATATACAATGTACTATAATTATACAGAATATAATTTTTCAAACTATGTGACAGATAATAAAATAGTGGCATAAAATTTCAAAAATAAACAATCTATGCTACTAATATAGTGGAAAATATTTTGGAATAATGGATCCGATAATACAACTAGAAATAATATCTTCAATGACTGTAAAGGTTGAATGAAAAATAATTTATAAAAGATATCATAAAGAATTATCTATTATCTTGTATTAAAATTACTATAATTAACGTCTTTATAAACATAGCTGTATTTATCTATATGTTCTAATGATAAATCCCTATAAAATGGGTGTAGAAAAAAAAACAAAAATTTTACAAATGGATCACTTAAATGCCTAAGTATATTGTTAAACCCTCATGTTCAGTATTGATTTTTAAATTTATAATTTGTGATAACTCCAACAACCAATATGTCGAACAGTGGATTTACGAGGTTGACTGCAAGATAAAGAAGAAGTACAATGACAAGTTTTGTCTGAATGATAGTTTTTCATGTTATTTTCAAAATCAATGAATATTAGTATTCATAATTATACAATTAATTAATAAAAAATTGAATAAAATATAGGTAAAAACAAGTACGAGTGGGGAATTAATATCCATGGGTGATTTTTCTACATAAATTAACTCGATATAACTCATAAATTATCCACATAAATAGACGTCCAACCAAAATATCAATGGTAATAGCATGATGACTTAATCATAAAACTACTTAATACCTTTAACACATCATTTATTGATGAATGAAATATCTATGTACGTTTAAAAAAATAATTAAGTGTAAAAAATCCAATTTAGTCACCAGTAATTGATTATCTATATCATTTTTTTTAAATGTTAAACACACTATTTAAAATATCCTGATGTGGTAGTGTTTTCCACTCTTTGCCACATCCATTTTTTATTTTTATTGACTTTTTTCATTTTAAAAATATTTTTTTTATTAAATAATTGATAATTATTGTGTTTTTGAATTTTCTGTGTAAAATAATAATTTTTTTTGTTTTAATAATGTGTTAATAATATTCATCATTGTCTTTTTAAATAATTCTTAAATTAAATTAGTCCTATGGATTTTACTTTTATTTTTTTATTTTTATATTCGTACAATGTTTTCATTCTAGTTAGTTTGTTAATTTATTAATTTAATTAATTAATTCTTTATTCTTTAAATTGTACATAAATAACTCATTTTGGTTTTTAGTCTTTAATAATTTAATTATTTTAAGTTTATTAAATTAATATTTCTTATTCTCTAATTTCCATTATTAATTCTATAATTAATTGGTTGATTAATGTAAGTAAGTGACTTTATTTATTGTAGTTTTGTTTTTATATTATGTTTTCATATCATTTTTAATACAAATAAATCTTTCTTTTAAATAAAACCCAATTAATTTTATTATATAACATTTTCTTATTTAAATATTTTTTAATTTTATTCCATTTAATTTGTTAATGAATTTTTAGTGTATTTAATTGTTTGTTGTGTTTATTTTGTAGTTGTTGATGTGTGTCGTGGTTCCCTCACGGTCACGGTGACATGTCTCACCGTTTCACTCACAATCTCACCATGAGCATCAATCATGGTGCTTCATTCACCCCCACACACCGCTTCACTCACCATTGCCCAGCCACCGTTTCAGCAAAATGGTGAGACCGTTAAAAGCATTCATGGTGCCACCATTTGTTACCCATCATATCCCACCATCATATCCCACCCTTTTTCCACCGTTTCATAATGGTGACTGTGTCACCATTCCAGCACCCACAATCGCACAACAAGAACACCAACTAAAAGTGCACAAACCAACAGTATCAAATCACAAATACTCACATAACACAGCAGCACCACAATCAACGTTCATCATAGAAAAAAAAAGAAACTGATATTGAATCCAAGAAATCAAATCTTTTGAATCACGGTGAGAACATAGATCTAGAAATTGGATTTCTGAAGGCCCCATGTTGTTGAATCCGAACCATTTACTAGAATCTACATGAACGTTCTGCCTTCGCCCCTTTCCGCAAGAGACCCCGCTGCCCAGCTCGCCAGAGCGAGTGCCGCCAAATCGCGGCAGCGACCCACCACAAACCCTAACAGAGCTGCCGACTCATCTCGCCCCAGCTCGCACTGCCTGCCTTGCTCTTGCTTGGAAACGCACGAACCCCTGCACTCTGGAAAACCACCTGAACCCCTGCACTCTGGAAACCCACCTGAACCCATCGCACCACCTTCATTCCATCCCCTGCTCATCGGTGAGCTCCCCGCAACCCCTGGCCATGCCTTCCTCTCCTACGTCGTTTGCCGAGGCCAGCCCGGTGCCCACTCTCAGCTCCACCCTCGTCGCGCGAACCAAACCCCAGCAGATACCTACCCTCTGCATCACTCTCCTCTCCCCTGCGTCGAGCCCTCTTCCCCCTTTCTCCCCTCTCCTGGCATCCTTTGCGCCGCATGAACCAGACCCCCACCTCCCTTTTCTTTTCAATTTTTTTTATTTTCTTTTTCGTAGTTTTAATTCTATTTTATTATTACATATAATATATATATTTTATATAGAATATAGAATATAATAATAACAATATTAAGCATAATAATAAATAGAATATATGCTTTTATATATTATACTAATACTTGAGGAGTTAGAATATATTAATAAGTTGTTTTTATTATTCCCTTTACGTAGTGATATAAATATAGTGTACAATTTATTTAGTTATACATAATAGTTACTTTTTATTGGGCTCAAGTTTGTTTGTTTTTGTTTCGTTGCAGTGGGAGGCGCAGGGCAATGACAACAACATGTGGCGGGAAGAGAACACCTAAGAAGAGAATCCAGAGACTTCTATGGGTCATTAGAGTACTTGATGGGTACGAAATCATTCAGACACCGGATGGGGAGTGCGGGATAGAGGGAACTTGAGACATGTAGTGAGGCTTGGATCGAGATTGGGGAGTAGAGAAAAAGTAACATACATCATTTTTCTTCACGGGCATATTAGAGTACCGAGAGTTGTAGATAAGTTCATTTCATACCTCAATTCCCAGGGCGAGACATCAAGTGCATTCCAGCATCGCATCCACCATTGAGCAGCAAGAATTAGTACATTCAGGAGAATTATCTGGGAGTTCGAACATCATAGTTTTCATTCTTCTCTGTTTTGATGCAACTTATTTCAGTATGAATTTCTTTGAGCTTAATTCTATTTTTGCATTAAATCCAACAATTATGTCCAGCTAAATTCTTTCAGGGTGGGATAAGCTAGTTGATTAGGTCTGTTTAGTCTGATTCATGCACTTCATCATTTCCTGGCATGTCACTCTTACTGAGTATGAGTTTATTTTCAAAACAACAAGGTCGAGTGAAAACTAATCTTGTTTGTACTATAATGAAAACTATTTCAATTACGTGAACTCACTGACAAGTGAGTTATGCTCGAATGTGAGAGACAAAATGAATTCCACTAACAAGTTGAGCCCAGTGACATCCGACTTGTTATCGCCATTGGATGGAATAAATTTTACAGTCGAAGGAATCTAATAGTTATTTCATTACAAATTGACAAGACTACAATTCTGGCCAGTTACTTTAAGTCAGATCCATATTTTTAAAACATCAGTGCATGAACAAGGCTATGCAATATCGAATCGGACATTGGACTTTCCCCCTACTCATCTATTGGATGTTTACACCACAATTTCTCATACTGCTCTGACTACTTGCCTTGCACTAACAAGTGCACCTTTACTCCCTCACACACTTATTCTCACTCACTCCACTTCACCATCTCCATCTATTTTTGTTATTTTTATGTGTGTTTTTTTGTTGAGTTTTATTAGATCGCCAAACACAACATGAGGCCTCTCTGTGGTTCGACCCTATCTTGTCACTGTCCTAAGTAGAAACTAGGTCATAAATTTTAGTTTATCACTCGTGCCCAACAACGCGCGAGAGTGAACATTTTGGCACCATTTTTAGGGAGGGTAGGAGTGAAAGAAAACCAAACAAAAATTAACATGTTAAAAAACCAAATAAATAAATCGTTAAAAAAATCTTCAAAGATAAAAATTGAAATTCAAAAAAAATATTGTGAACCTACTACATGAAAACCAGGTCTATGTCTGAATTCTTAGTACCTGGTAATCCTAAAATTGATAATCACCTAAAAAAGTGAAAAAGAACAAAGACAATGTTAATAAAGATGATAACAGAAATGAAAACTTGAACAAACTACTTCCGTAGAACTTGAACCAACCTGGAATGATGAACCCACCTAGGAATGAGTTAGTTGAGAGGCACAGTTTGAGAGAGTTCATGCTACCTTCAGTGCCTAATAACCCTTCATGCATTAGAAACTCTCCTAGGTCCAGGATTTATGAGATCAAGAAATCTATGTTTAGTCAGCTGCCTACCTTCAATAGAATTCCTAGTGAAGACTCTCATGACTTCATTAGAAACTTTTATTGTAGTGTCCAGTAGCTACCACTTAGTGGTCTCACTGAAGAAGTGGTTAAAATGAGAGTGTTCCCCTTCTGCCTCAAGGGAAATGATAGGTCTTGGTTCCAACAGTTCAAAGAAGAAATCTTTGTCACCTAGGATTAAGTTTATAATGCTTTCACAATGAAGTTCTATCCTAGGAGGTTGAAATCTGAAATAAGTCACAAAATTACTAGATTCCTTCAGGATGAAGGAGAGCTATTTCATGAATCCTAGGATAGATTTAGAGGTTTACTTAGGCAGTGTCCAAAATATCAATGTATACCTCAATTCCCCATGGAAACCTTATACAATAGTCTCACCCCTTACCACCAAACCTTGGTGGACCAGTCTTCTAGAGGAGACTTTATTGATAGGACTGCTGAGGAACTCAAACAAATCATTAACACCATAGCTCATGATCCCCAGCACAAATGCTCTAAGAGGAGAAACATTGTTAGAAAAGAAAATTTCACTTCCTCCTAAATCCAAATCTCAAGCTGTTGGGTTCATTAATGAGAACCCACATCAACCCCTTAAAGAGCAGTGCCACTACTGTGGCATGTATGGGCATTCTCAAACCTATTGTCCAATCCTCGATATGCATTTCCAACCTAATGAGAGTGTTTGATTTGCTAGCTATGGACCTCAGGTGCAGCCTAGGGATGATATTTTTTCAAAAACATACAATCAAGGGTATATGAAACATCTAAACCAGTCATGGAGGGAGCAGAGAGTCCTCCAACCTACTACCCCTCCTGGATTCCAGTAGCCTCTTAGGCAGCAATTCCAACCCCCACCCCAACCTAATGATGCGTCATCCAAATCCAAAGATGAGGTGAGAGACATGTTCCATTAGTTGATAGGGATGTTTGATGAACAAAAGACCAAAAATTATTATGATAAAGTTCAAATGGATGCTAGAATGATGAACTTGGAAATTCAAATGGGTCAGTTGTCTAGGGATTCTAGTAATAAAGAAAAGGATAGGCTTCTTAACACCACTGAAGACAATAATAGGGAGAATGAAATCATTGTGACCACTATAAGTGGTCTCCAAACCAACCAAGATCCTTGGAAAGAACACCAAAATTTTGAAAATGAGAAAATGGATGAAGCTGGAACCTCAAATCTGAAAAAACCTGAATCTGGAAAACTCGACAGCACCACTAGAATCCCTCCAGTTCCTGTTGTTACAACTCAAAAACCCAAATAAATAACTTGAAGAACAAATACAATAAAGGGAATAAATTTTTTGATGAAGAACCTGTAAAGATGCCCCCAATTATAAAGAATATTTTCCCTGCAATCCCCTTCCCGAAAAAAAATTAAGAAACCTATTCATCTTTCTAGACTGTTGAAATTTTTGAATGTTGTTAAAAATATGAACATAAATATCGCATTCTTGGAGGAATTTATTCAAATCCCATCATGTCAGTAATCACACAAGAAAACCTGTTCAAAAAAAAAAAATGGAAAAAACTGCCACCTATAGTTTAACAGAGGAGTGTAGTGCAGTCTTGCAGAATATGATACCTCATAAGCATCAGGACCAAAGAAGCTCTGTCATCCCTTTCACTTTTGAGGATTGATGTACTAGGTTCATGAATTTGTGTGATCTTGGTTCTAGTATTAATCTGATTCCACAATAACTTTTTTAGCACCTAAGATTAAGAGTTTCACAACCCACCACTATTGTGTTATAGCTTGCTGATAGGTCCATTACTCATCCAGTGGGTAGGGTAGATGATATGTTAGTGGGAGTAGGGAAAATCTTTTTTTCTTGCTGACATTATTATCCATGAAATGGAGTGTAACCATTAGGTTCCTATAATTTTTGGTAGGCCCTTTCTGAACACAGGGGGAGTTGTGATAGATGTGTCAAAGGGGAATCTGATTTTCATTTTGGATGAATAGAAAGAATAATTCAATGTGTTTAAGAAAATCCAAGAACAAACCCACCCAATTTTCCTAAAAGATGATATGCTGGTTACTATGTGTAAATATTATAAGGAGGGTGAAGAGTTTCTGAGAATGATAGCTGAAATAAATAGTGAACCTAAAATCCATGCTGATGATTTCATGGCGATTAGCTCAAGTAAAGAGATAGAATTTGTTGATGAGTATGATGGATCATTCTTTGATATCCTAGATGAGTTTTTTTTGAGTCACATTCATACTCCATGATTGATGTCTATGTTTAAGGAGATATATATTGGATGCATTAGAATTGAGGAAAAAGACTTATCTACTGCCTTCTTCAAGAGGAATCATGAAGACCTTGGGCCACCCAGGGCCAAGTGTCTTCCCTCGTGCCAGTCACCACCCACCCTTGATCTCAAACCCCTCCCTGCCCATCTCAAATATTCTTTTTTAGGAGAAAATTCCACCCTTCCTGTGATCATTTCATCTAATCTATAGGTGATTCAAGAGAAAAATATGTTTAGTGTTTCGAAGAAATACAATTCAGTCATAGGTCGGTCGATTGCTAATATCAAGGGGATAAGTGCAGCCTTCTGCACGAATAAAATTCCCATTGAACATGAGTGTAATCCTATATTATAATCCCAAAGATGAATCAACCACAACATGACAGTAGTTGTTAGAGAAGAATTAATTATGTTGCTTGATGCTTGAATAATTTTTCCATTTTTTGATAACCCCTGGGTCGGTCCTGTCTAGGTGGTACCCAAAAAGAGTAGAGTGACAGTGGTCACAAAGGAAAAAAATGAGCAAATCCAGAAAAGAGCAGTGAATAAATGGAGAGTCTATATAGACTACAGAAAATTTAATTCTTCCACAAGAAAAGATCACTTCCCCATTCCATTATTGGATCAAATGTTAGAGAGATTGGCATTAAATGAATTATTCTTCTTTCATGATGGTTATTCTTGGTTACAACAAGATTTCTATTGCACCTAATGACCAAGATAAAACCACCATCGCCTGTCCATCTGGGACATTTGAAAACCGACTGATGCCCTTTGGTTTGTGTAGTGCTCCTACCACTTTTCAGAGGTGTACGAAGGCCATTGTTTCAGACATGATTGAGAGGATAATTGAATTATTCATGGATGATTTCTCTACTATGGTAAAAACCTTTGAGAACTATCTGAAAGATCTAGAACTAGTCTTACAAAGGAGTCAAGAGACCAACTTAGTCATAAACTGGGAAAAGTAAAAATTCATGGCCACTGAAGGCATAGTTTTGAGACACAAAGTTTTTATGAAGGGGTTAGAGGTCGATTATACGAAAATTGAGGTCATACAAAAGTTTCCCCCACCTAAAAATGTTAATGGAATCCGAGGTTTCTTAGGATATACTAGGTTTTCAAGAGGTTCATTAAAATTTTTTCTAAGATTACTAGACCCACGTGCTCTCTTATGGATAAGGATGCACCCTTTTTCTTCGATGAGACATGCCTAGAGGCCTCTAATATTCTTAAGTAGAAGTTGAATACTTCACCTGTAATAAGTGCTCCTAACTGGAAGCTTCCCTTTGATGTTATTTGTGATGCTAGTGACATTGCAGTATGAGCTGTGTTAGGGCAGAGGAAGGATAGGACATTACATGTTATTTAATATGCAAGCAAGATGTTGGAAGATGCCCAGAAAAATTACTCTACCACTGAAATTGAGTTGGTTGCTGTGATGTTTGCGTTTGAAAAGTCTAGACTGTATTTGACAGGATCAAGGATCATAGTTTTCATAGATCATTTAGACCTAAAGTTTTAGCTGGCTAAAAGGGACTCAATGCCTAGACTCATGAGGTGGAACTTGTCGTTACATGAGTTTGATTTAGTGATTAAGGATAAGAATGGGGTTGAGAATGTAGTTTTAGGTCACTTTTCTAGATTTCCCAATTCCCTAAGTAAGGAAACAAACAATACTTCATTCCGTGATGAACAATTGTTTGTTGACTCTGTGCATCAGTCTTCTTGGTTTGCTGACAATGCCAACTTTCTGGTAGCTGGAGTCATGCCCAAGGATATCTCACACAACTAGATGATGAGGTTTATATCTGAACTAAAATATTATTTTGGGGATGACCCTCTTCTCTTTTTGAGATGTACTGATGGGATTTTGAGAAGATGTGTGGCTAAGGATGATATTTTTTCCCATACTTGAGAGCTGTCCTTCAACACATTATGGTGGCCAACATGGAGGCGAAGGGACTGCTCAAAAGGTCCTACCAGCTATTTTCCACTTTCTAACATTGTTTGAAGATACTAGGAGTCCGGTTATTGGCTTTGAGAAATCTCAAATGTTGGGGAATGTTGGAAGAAGGCAGGAACTACCCCAAAAAGCTATTCCGGTGGTTGAAATATTTGATGTGTGGGGCTGGACTTCATGGGACCATTCACATACTCTTATTGGAATGAGTAAATTTTATTTTATGTGGACTACGTGCCCAAGTGCGTTAAGGCAGTAGCTCTGCCCAACAATTCAACTGCTAGTGTTGTAAAATTCATCATGAAAAACTTGTTTTCCAGATTTGGTGTGCCTCAAGTATTCATCACTGTTAATGGGACACATTTCAAGAATTAGAAGATCAATGGTTTGATGGAGAAGTATGGGTGCACACATAGGACATGCACTACATACCACCCATAGTATAATGGACAAGTAGAAGTTTCAAACAGAGAGATCAAACATAATTTATAAAGAACAATGTCTAGATCTAGGAATGACTGGTCAAGAAAGTTGGATGAGGCTCTTTGGGCCTATAGATCTGATTATAAAACAGTTATAGGGATGTCGCCATATAGGCTACTCTTTGGGAAAACATTTCATCTACTTATTGTGTTACAACAGAGATCATATTGGGCAGTGATGGAACTTCACTTAAATTGTAAGTCTGCTAGTGATTGGAGACTGTTAGAGATGTGTGATATGGAAGAGATTCAAAGAGAGTCCTATTAGAATGATGAATTTTACAAAGAAATCACAAAGTCATTTCATGACTAAATCATTCAAAATATGAATTTCAAGGTTGGTGAGAGGGTCATGATTTTCAATTCAAGATTGAAACTATTTCAAGGAATGTTGAAGACCAAATGGTTAGGACCCTTTTCCATTGTTTGAGTCATGGTTAATCGAGTTTTGAGCTGGTTGGTGAATAGAATTGACCTTTCTTAGTCTATGGTCAAATAATAAATCACTTCATTGAAGGGAAACCAAAGGGATTGGATTCTATATCTATATTGGAAGAATGATATGTTTCAAGTCTAACTGGGGACTATAAACTTAGTGTTGCATGGAAACTATCCCATGGTTTTATAGTTTTTTCTTATTTCTTTTTGTCTTCAATAAAGTAACCCCTTCTGCTTGTTCTCCGGTTCATTTTATTAACTGATTGATGGTGCTTCATGATCTATAGTTCATAAGATAGAGAGTAGTTGCTTCCATGAAACATGGCATAGAAAATCCAAGAGACCAATCTTCTTCATTATATGGATAAAATTTTTTTATACTCACTCTCTTGGGTTACTTATCTTTAACTTCAAACTCTCCAATCTTATTTTACATATTTAAACTTGAAGGTTAATGAAGAGGTGTAACTACCCAGTTCTTCTGAAGAGTATATGTTGATGGAATCCACTATTAAAGGTCCAATAATTTAGGGATGTGTTGTTATGCCCTTTTTCATTATGTTGATGCTGCACATCATTGTTAATCATGAAACTATTTGATGTAAATTGATACAATCATTTGTCTTCTCACAATGATTCAATGCATGAACATTTTAAGAATAGAAATACACCTAGTTTCAGGTGATGCGTGGTGGGTATGGGTTCTATTATTGGTCTTTGTTTGAAATTTTCATTTCTTTCATTTTTTGGTGTGGAAAATCAAATTATTGAACCTCATTGTGACCCTTTTATATCTTATTTAAGCTGAAATTTCCATCAATATTGCATTTAAACTATCTTCTACATTAGAATTCAACATTGGGGGCAATGTTGGGTTTTATGTGGGGGAGAGAGGGGTCATTCTAGTGTCATTTAAAATTAACCATTCTTGAACCTGAGTTTGAGGTTGTTTAAAAAAAGGACAATTTTTTCTCAAAATTCTCAGAATTATTTCAAAATAAAATTCTTTCATTACTTTATGATCATTGGAGGTTCATTTTTATTTCAATTATGTCTTGTTTAGTGGAAAACTGCTTGCTGGTAGTTGAGAGTGTCACTTAGTTGGAAATGGTTTAGCATGAATGATTGCTGAGTGAAATTGTCCACTATCTCAATGAACCTGTCTATTTAGGAACTGAGGATGGGAGTGTGACAGGATAGGTTTTGTGGGATGAGGATCATGACTTGATGTAACTTGATATTATCACTAGAACCCCGGTGACTCAATTTTTTATAAAATTATATTCATTCACTTTAGGAGGTCAACCTGAATGATTATTAATTAAGTCCTTTTTAACTGGAGTAAAATAGGAAAATGGTATCCCACGGTGGGTATCTGAGACAAGGTTCACTAGGTGCATTTCAGTGAAGAAATAAAGCCAATTTCAATCATAATAAGTCTTATGCACAGTGCTCTATACAAGGAATATGGTAGGGAAAATGTAAAATAAAGTTCCCTTGTCAATAATGACCTCATTATGGTGAGGTGAATTTTGAACCCAGATGAATAAGGGAGCAATTGACTTGGAAAATATTCCTTTGAGTTGAGTCAATAGAGTGATTAAATTAATGGACGCTAATTTCTAGAACCTGGTGGATGGCTAGAATAGATGGTCCCTTTGGTTATGTTTTTAGTTCCACTTCATTTAACATGTCAACACTCCTTGAATTTGAACTTGAATTGGAAGGTGAAGTAGGATAGTTATTGAGTACAAGTAAGTGGCATGACAAACATTACATTGTATGAATTTGTGAGGCTTTTGACTTCCAGTGTGTTTTTGAAGCTAGGCATGAAATTTTTTTTGAACGCCTTGGAATAGCCTGACCCATTGTTGTTGTACCTCTCGAACCCCTCGAGGTTTGATTTTCATGATCACAATCACCCTCTTATGTTTCTAATATTGTGTTTCAAGTGTTTTTGATTGATAGGAATCAAATCAGGTGGCCAAGGAATTGGGCCAAGATAGAAAGCTGGCAAATGGTCTGAAATCCAGACCACCGGCCAGCCGGTGGCACACCACCGGCCAGCCGGTGGCATCTGCTCTCAAGAAGGAGCCACTGCCTTACCACCGGCCAACCGGTGGCCTCAGCACCGGTCGACCGGTGGCACCCAGCCAGAACAGGATGAGCTACTGCCTCACCACCGGCCAGCCGGTGGCTCCTCCACCGGTCAGCCGGTGGAGCCTGGACCAAAGGCCTTCTCCTCTGCCAAAGCACCGGCCAGCCGGTGGCCCTGCACCGGCCAGCCGGTAGGCCAGTCAAACTAGCCGTTGGGGTTGACCAGTCAACTCCAAAAGCCTCCCAACGGCTCCGAGGCCTT
Organism: Viscum album; assembly: GCA_963277665.1. Classification (NCBI taxonomy): domain Eukaryota; kingdom Viridiplantae; phylum Streptophyta; class Magnoliopsida; order Santalales; family Viscaceae; genus Viscum; species Viscum album. Next base: position 949,740,012 of record OY728167.1, read on the forward strand.
TTCCAACGGCTCCAAAGCCCTCCAACGGATACTTGAAGGTTCCTAGCCTATAAATAAAGGCCTAGGAAGCCCCGGAATAATATACAAGCCACCGGACACATTTTTACATCTTTGGCGAAGCTCCGACGGATTGTTCCAAGGGAACCCAAAGTGCTCCAACAACTTCCACATCCAAGAGCACCTCCATAGAAGCTTGGAAGCGGCCCTCAAACATCATCAATCAATCAAAGGCGCCCAAGGCTTCTCCATTACGGGTTTTATTGTTTATCTCTTTTTGAGCTTTAAAATTGGGTTTGTGCCTACAAACCCCAACTCTTTTCTCATCTCCCCTTCTTTGGGTTCTCACACCACCACTAAGGTGTGAAGAGGTTTTCTCAAGCTTTTCCTTTAAAAGTCTTGTGTCTCGGTGAGCTAGTCTTCACCCGTAAAAAGACTAGTGGGTTCTTGCTAAACCATTAAAAGCAAGTGGGTTCTTGCTAAACCAATAAAAGCAAGCTGTAATAGGTCCTAGTGCTACCTTAAAGCCTAGTGGGTTTCTTGCTAAAACCATTGAAAAGCAAGCGGTAGGAATCTCTCAACGGTTGAGTTGGGAGCGGAGACGTAGGCCGGGTTTTGGCCGAACTCCGTTATCAAGTTCTTGTGTTTTGCCTTCTTTATTTCCGTTGCATCTTTCACTTTGATTTTAATTTGTTAATCAATTTTTTAAAAGGCAATTCACCCCCCCTCTTGCCATCATTCCCTCCTTGGGGCCTTCTTCCGACCCAACAATTGGTATCAGAGGGACCTTTGAGTAATTCCTTAACCCGGTTTCAAAGTTAAGATCTTTTTTATTTTTTTTTGATGGCATCTACCTCTTTCGCCCCCGAGGGCTACTCTTTGGGTCGGGCTCCATTTTTTGATGGGACCGACTATAATTATTGGAAAACCCGCATGACTACCTTTCTTAGAAGCATAGGATATCCCATATTTAAAATTGTCATGCAAGGTTACACTTTGTCTACCCCCGACGAATCCAAATGGACCCAAGCCGACATTAGAAATTTTGAGCTTGATGGCAAAGCCATGAATGCTCTTCATTGCGGCCTTGACCGAAACGAGTTCAATCGAGTTTCCACATGCACCTCCGCACATGAAATCTGGAAACTTTTGGAGGTTACCCATGAGGGGACCAACAAAGTAAAGGATACTCGATTGGACATGTATCGTCAGGATTTTGAGTCATTTTCCATGCACCCAAATGAATCTATTTCTGAAATGTTTACTAGATTTACTGACGTGTGCAATGGGAGAAAGTCCCTTGGTGATGATGTTTCAGCCGAGACAATGGTCAAGAAGATCTTATGGGTCCTTCCGAGCTCATGGGCACCAAAGGTGACGGCGATCCAAGAAGCTAAGGACGTCAAAAATATGCCGGTAGAGGAGCTCATTGGATCTCTAATGACGTACGAGATCACCATGAGGAGGCAAGCACAAAAGGAGGGCACACCAATCAAGACACCAAAGAACATTGCCCTCAAGGTACAAAAAGAAGTAAGCTCCTCCTCATCCTCATCTTCCTCATCTACTTCATCATCAAGCGGCGACTCGGAAATGGAGTATCTCGCCCGCCAAATGCAAAAATTCATGAAGAAGCACAAGAAGAAGAAGAAATCCCGCAAGCACCGAAAGCAAGAACCCACCGAAAAATCCGAGCCCAAGGTGAAATGCTACGGGTGCGGCGAAAAGGGCCATTACAAGCCCGATTGCCCACTCAACAAGAAACGGGCCAAGGAAAAAGGAAAGAAGAAGGTCCTCAAGGCCACATGGAGTGACACCTCATCCTCCTCCTCCTCCTCGAGCGACAACGGTAACAAATGCCTAATGGCATTCCATGAGGTAACTTCTTCCGATTCCTCCTCCTCTTGTTCTTCAAATTCAAATTCTTTAAATCTTTTATCTTATGAAGAACTCTCACATGCTAGAGATCAACTAGAAAAAGGTTTTCATGAACTATCTTCAAAATTTGTTGCTTTGAAAAAGTCTTTCAAAAAACTCTCCTCCGAAAAAGAACAACTTCTCAAAGAGAAGGAGGAGATGTCCCTAAAAATCCAAAATTTTCCAAATGTTGATTCTTTGGAATCAACCATCAAGGACCTTAGAGAGACCCTTGCTAAGTTCACCCAAGGGGAACAAAATTTGAACAATTTGCTTGGTTCCCAACGTATATCCCAAACCACCAATGGACTTGGCTATACCAACCGAGCCTCCTCCTCCCATGCTCAAACTGTTTTTGTAAGGGGGAGCTCCGAATTTAAATTTTGTAATTATTGCAAAAAATCCGGGCATCTCATTTATGAATGTAATTGTAAAAACGCCCGGTACGGCCAACCCAAATCGATTTTCTATTCCGATGAATTTTATAGGAGAAGACCCGCCATGAAACAAATTTGGATTGAAAAATCCCTTTTGGCAAGTCTCTCCGGGCCTAAATTTGTTTCGGTTTCAAAAACCACTCCCCAGTGATTCTTTGTTTTTATTTAGGGGGAGTTAGGATTTTTTTTTAAGCCTTGTTGTGTATTCAAAGTTTTCATTTCAAACTCAACACTTGGCTTTGAAATTCAAATTTTCTTTTAAATTTTCTTTTTTAAATATCCAACAGTTGGTGTCGATTTTTCAAAACTCTCAATTTCAAAAATTTCATTTGGTTTCAAATTTCGAATTTCAATTGGTTTTTGATTCAAAACTTTCAATTCAAACTGTTATTCAATTTTTCATTTCAAAATTTCCAACAATTAGTATCATTTTCAATTGGTTTAAAATCTTGTTTTTCAAATTTTTCCCTCAATCAAGTTTTATGCCCCATTCTATTTTGATAATCACAAAGGGGGAGAATTTTCTTGATTGATTGGGGGAGAATGGGAGAATCCTTTTTCATCATGCTTTGCATTTCCTTTTAATTTCATTTTTACTTTAATTGTTTTGGTGATTGTGATCATCAAAATAGGGGGAGATTGTTGTACCTCTCGAACCCCTCGAGGTTTGATTTTCATGATCACAATCACCCTCTTATGTTTCTAATATTGTGTTTCAAGTGTTTTTGATTGATAGGAATCAAATCAGGTGGCCAAGGAATTGGGCCAAGATAGAAAGCTGGCAAATGGTCTGAAATCCAGACCACCGGCCAGCCGGTGGCACACCACCGGCCAGCCGGTGGCATCTGCTCTCAAGAAGGAGCCACTGCCTTACCACCGGCCAACCGGTGGCCTCAGCACCGGTCGACCGGTGGCACCCAGCCAGAACAGGATGAGCTACTGCCTCACCACCGGCCAGCCGGTGGCTCCTCCACCGGTCAGCCGGTGGAGCCTGGACCAAAGGCCTTCTCCTCTGCCAAAGCACCGGCCAGCCGGTGGCCCTGCACCGGCCAGCCGGTAGGCCAGTCAAACTAGCCGTTGGGGTTGACCAGTCAACTCCAAAAGCCTCCCAACGGCTCCGAGGCCTTTTCCAACGGCTCCAAAGCCCTCCAACGGATACTTGAAGGTTCCTAGCCTATAAATAAAGGCCTAGGAAGCCCCGGAATAATATACAAGCCACCGGACACATTTTTACATCTTTGGCGAAGCTCCGACGGATTGTTCCAAGGGAACCCAAAGTGCTCCAACAACTTCCACATCCAAGAGCACCTCCATAGAAGCTTGGAAGCGGCCCTCAAACATCATCAATCAATCAAAGGCGCCCAAGGCTTCTCCATTACGGGTTTTATTGTTTATCTCTTTTTGAGCTTTAAAATTGGGTTTGTGCCTACAAACCCCAACTCTTTTCTCATCTCCCCTTCTTTGGGTTCTCACACCACCACTAAGGTGTGAAGAGGTTTTCTCAAGCTTTTCCTTTAAAAGGCTTGTGTCTCGGTGAGCTAGTCTTCACCCGTAAAAAGACTAGTGGGTTCTTGCTAAACCATTAAAAGCAAGTGGGTTCTTGCTAAACCAATAAAAGCAAGCTGTAATAGGTCCTAGTGCTACCTTAAAGCCTAGTGGGTTTCTTGCTAAAACCATTGAAAAGCAAGCGGTAGGAATCTCTCAACGGTTGAGTTGGGAGCGGAGACGTAGGCCGGGTTTTGGCCGAACTCCGTTATCAAGTTCTTGTGTTTTGCCTTCTTTATTTCCGTTGCATCTTTCACTTTGATTTTAATTTGTTAATCAATTTTTTAAAAGGCAATTCACCCCCCCTCTTGCCATCATTCCCTCCTTGGGGCCTTCTTCCGACCCAACAATTGTTTGGTCCTGCTCCTCTTGAAGTTTAAGTTCAATCATGCACTTTTGGAATTGAAACTCAAAAATCATATTTCTGTTTTAAAGTCAAAGGCATGTGCTTGTTTGAGGAAACACAAATTTTTATGTGTAATAGATTTTGATGTGGCATTGTTTTCACTCTTTGACCCAACATTTTTGTATTATTATTGAATTTTTTTTATTTTAAAATGTTTCTTTTTATTAAATAATATATCATTAGTGTGTTTTTGAATTTTCTATGAAAATAATCATTTTATGGGTTTTAATCATGTGTTTTTAATATTCATCATTGTCTAATTTAAATAATTCTTAAATTAAATTAGTCTCGTGGATTGTACTTTTATTTATTTATTCTTTTATTTTTACAAATGTTTCATTCTAGTTAGTTCGTTTATTTATTAATTTAATTAATTAATTAATTATTCTTTGAATTTTACATAAATAACTCATTTTTGTTTTTAGTCTTTTATTAAATACTTTTATTTATGTTTATTTAATTAGTATATCTTATTATATAATTTCCGTTATTAAATCATTAATAAATTGGTTCGTTAATGTTAGCAAGCGAATATTAGTTATTGTAGGTTTGTTTTTAAATTATGTTTTTTTATTATTTTTTAACAAAAATAAATTCATTCTTTTAAATAAAACAGAATTAATTTTATTATTTAACTATGTTTTATTTATTTAGTTTTTAATTTTATTCAATTTAATTTGTTAATCAATTTTTAGATTATTTAATTGTTTGTTGTGTTTGTTTTGAAGGTGTTGCTACGTGTCATGGTTCCCTCATGATCACGGTGGCACGTCTCACTATTTCACTCATGGTCTCACCATGAGCATCTCTCACGGTGCTTCATTCAACCCCACACACTGCATCACTCACCGCTACACATCCACCGTTTTAGAAAAATGGTGAGATTGTGAAAAGAATTCATGGTGCCACCGTTTTCTACCCATCATATCCCACTCCTTGGCCACCATTTCATCACGGTGACTGTCTCACCCTTCCATCATGCTCCTTCGCATAGCATGAACACCAACCAGAAATGCACAAACCAATAGCAAAAAATTACAACTCACATAACACATCAACACCAAAATCAATATTCATCACAGAAAAAAATAAACTGAAATTGAATCCATGAAATCAAAACTTTAGAAACACTGGGAGAACATAAGACTAGAAATTGGATTTCTGAAGGCCCCATATTATTGAATACGAACCTTTTACTGGAAGCCGCTTGAACCATCCGCCTTCTCCCCTTCCCGCAAGAGTCACTGCTACCTAGCTCACCGGTGTGAGTCACACTGCATCACCTGAAGCCACCGACGAACCACCAAAAACCCTAACAGAGCTTCCGGATCATCTCGCCACAGCCTGTGCTTCCCTCTGTGATTTTTCATGGCACCGCACGAACCCCTACACTCTGGTGAACCACCTGAACCTGTTGCGCCACCCGCATTCCATCCCCTGCTCACCGACGAGCTTCCCACGACCACTGGCATCGCCTTCCTTTCTTGCGATGTTGGTCGAGGCCAGCACAACACCCTCTCTCAGCTCCACCCTTGTCGCATGAATAGAACCCCAGCTAAGACCTACCCTCTGCATTGCTCTCCTCTCCCCTGCGCCAAGCCCACTTCCCCCTTTCTCCATTCTCCTCTCCTCCTTTGCACAACATGAACCAGACCCCCACCTCCCTTTTCTTTTAAATTTTTTTATTTTCTTCTTTTTAGTTTTTTTTCTATTTTATTATAACATATAATATATATATATATATATATAATATAGTTCATATACAATATAATAATAATAACATGCATAATAATAAATAGAATATATTTTTATATATATTATACTAATACTCGAGGTATTATAATATATTAATAAGTTGTTATTATTATTAACTTTAAGTAGTGATATTAATATATAGTGTATAAATTTATTTAGTTATAAATAGAAGTTACTTTTTATTGTTCTCTCTTTTTTGTTATTGTTTCGTTGTAGGGGGGCGAGATACACTTATAGAGAGTTAACTAAAACGAAGCGACGTGCACATAAAAGTGTGCCACGTGGATTTGCTGATTTGTAGAGGGAAGAAATTAGCTTGCCGTGCATACATAATTTTCATTCAGTTAGGTGATAATGCTCTGGTGACAAGCGCAAGAGGAGCATAGCAGTGAAAGCTACACGTGGAGGCCAGAGAATACCTCATGCGAGATTCTAGAGACTTCTACGGGTCATTAGAAAACGTGACGGGTACGAAATCATTCAAACACCGAAGGGGAAGTGAGGGATAGAGGGAACTCGAGACAGGCTGTGAGGCTTGGATCGAGATTGGGGGAGCATAGCAAGATTAACCGACAACATCTTCCTTCACGAGTAGATTGGAGTACTGAGAGCAGCAGATCAGTTCATTTCATAACTTGATTCACAGGGTGGGACATCGAGGGCATTCCAACATTGCATCCACCATTGAGCAGCAAAAATTATTACTTTCAAGAGAATTAGCATGGAGTTCTAACAACATAGTTTTCCCTGTGATCTGTTTTGTTACAACTTATTTCAATATTAATTTCATTGATCTTAATTCTATTGTTGCATTATAACCAACCATAATGTTCAGCTAAATTCATTCAGGGGGAATAAGCTGGTTGATTAGGTTTGTTAATCTGATTCATGCACTACATCATTTCTTGGCATGTCTCTCTCACTCAAAACGAGTTTATTTTGTAAACAACAAGGTCGAGTGAAAACCAATCATGTTTGTACCATAATGAAAACTATTTAAATTTGAGGAACTCACTGACAAGTGAGTTTTTCTCGAATAAGAGACACACATTGAACTCAACTAAAAAATTGAGCATAGTGACTTCTGAATTGTTATCTCCATTAGACGGAATGACTCTTACAGTCGAAGGACTGTAGGAGTTAGTGCGTCAAAAAATTACCGGATGACAAATCTGACTAATTACTTCAAGTCAAATCCATATTTTTAAAACATCATTTCATGAATGAGGTTATGAAATATTGAATTGGATAGTAGACTTTCTCCTTACTCATCTATTGGTGGTTTACGCCACCATTTTCTTTTACTGATCTGTCTACCTGCCTTTCACTTACCAGTTCACCCTTACTCTCTGAGACACTTATTCTCACTCACTCCACTTCACAATCTCCATCTGTTTTTGCTTATTTTTGTGTGTTTTTTTTGTTGAGTTATTTTAGATCGACAAAAACAACATGAGACCTCCCTGTGGTTCGACCTTATATTTCCACTATCCTAAGTAGTAAGTAGGATATTAATTTTTGTTTGTCTCCCATGCCCAATGATGTGCGAGCATGATGATCTATCAACTAATAAAATAAACATGATAGAATAACATGAGGATATAAAGTATGGGCACCCTAAAAATGGATAGGAGTAAAGAAAAATTGTATACACCCCTTTCAACCAATTAAACTCCCTTATATCGATCTATGAAATCATCATAATGTGATTTGGAATGTTTAATAGAACATGACCTATAGAGAAATAATAGTTGAATATAAGAGAGAAAAGGGAAAACATAATGGGGAAATAATTGAATTTAAAGGAAAAATATTATTTGAAATATGTAGAATAAAATCCTATATAAAACATAATAAAACCAATATACAAACTACCCCCATTAGTCAAAATACTATTGACTGCCTATCAAGATAGTAAAATAATATATTTAATATACTCACCCAGTATTTATAAGTAGGGAGTTTCTAAATCCGAGAAATTTTTATTTCTTAAAATATGTCTTCATAATTCTCTTATATTCATCTATTCCAAATGTTCAATGCCTCCTCCTTTTATTCCATTATGCATGTATACTAAAATATATATTTTATTATATTTAAATTTTTTATTGATTTCAATAATTCACGAACCAATTTATGATATTTTGATATTATCATATATATATATATATCCAATTCATGTTTATTATCAAAAAAATCATTTCATTGGTGAAAGAGAAGAGTTTTTGAGTTTCATTTTATTTTTTGAAATTGGTACCACAACACTGTGATGTTTCATAATTCATTTTTTATGTCATTTTTATATTGGATCCTCATTGTGAAAAAATGGTACTCAAAACATGGAATGTTAGATCCTATTTCAATTTTTATAGTATGTAGGGATCCTTATCCATCATATTAGAACCCATTTTCATTTTAAAAATATTATAAATATCATCCACAGTAGTTGGATGCCCCAATAGTGACATTGAATCTTGATCATGAGCTCAATGGTGTCATCTAATGTGGTTTCATGGTGATTGGAGACATAATATGATGGGTAATAGTTTTAGGTGAGCGTGATTGTTGATGGAAGTGTTTTTATGTTGCGAGTGACATGTTATGTGGTGTCTAATGATTTCATCTCAGCATATGGAGGAACACCCACATGAAACAGTTCCCAATAATAGTTTCTATTATAGGTGGCATATCCATTATATATATTGTCAAATCCCCAATCATAAATAAATAGATTAGGTGTAACAGAACAACCTGATTCCACTTGATAAATCACCAGACCAATATAGTAATGCTGAGTTTTAAAAAAATATAAAGAGAAAAATTAATAAATATGACCTATAAATACATAAGAATATAGTACTTATTAGAAGAAATTGATCGAAAATGATCCATAAAATCCATTAGAAACATGCTAAAAAAGAAATGTATGAATCAGATAAGACCAAAAATTCCATGTATGAACAAAAATTTCATCTAAACAACCATAAACAGATGTAATCAACAAAAGAAAAAGCTGGAATGCAATAATATACCCTTCCTTTTACCTTAATCCTAAAATAATAAATATATAACATCAAAAATGAAATAGTAGGGTGTGAGAAAAAACCCAATAGGATGACACTAAAACATCTATAAATTGTCAAATATAACGAGTTCAATAGTTCTATAATTTCAAATAATATTTTTTAAATTAAAATTTCCATAAATCTAACCACATTTATAAAACAATTTAGTTCCGCTTTTAATAAGAGAAATTAATATCCATGGAGATAATCATAAGTCATATCGATGTGATAATACAGTGAGTGGATATATATGTACCATATAGTATCCTATTTAACACACATCCATTATATAATGAATGATTCGAAACCATGTGATCCGACCTCAAGTGAAAATGTATAAGAAAATATTCTTAACTAAAACAGTCATTGGATAAAAAACCATAATGTACAAAGCACTCTGTTCAAGACCATAGAGTGTGGGAATTTCTAGTATACATAATTTATCCTAAACTATCAACAATGTTTGTAACTAGCCAATTATCATGTAATATCACATTCCATTGATATCTTGAAATCTTCCCCTAGTGGTTCCCCACTAACTATGGTCACCTATGTCCCTTTCCCAACATACCCAATCATCCAAATGTTCGAATTTCAAAATACAATTCACCACAATGTTCATAATTTATAAATCATAGTAAAATCCAAAAAAAATCTATATTTTTCCTTTAAAACCCATTTATAATCACAAACAACCCTTGAATCATTGAATAAAACAATTGGTGTGAAGAGAAAATTTTAACAAAAAACCATAGAAACCTTTACCTTTCTATGAAATTTTATAAAACCAAAAATCACCTTCATTCAATTAACAAACCCAAGGAATATTAAAAGAATAATCTGAAATTAATATAATTGACTCATTTTATTGAATCACCTACTGATATTAATTATAGAATAATTCACATTCAATAACTTCCACCAGGGAAGAGAATATCGGGTAATCATGATCAACGTTCCATGAGAAACCATTTCAACACTCTACTAAACCCCCTTAAATCTAACATATTTAGCCCATTGGGATCCATGATACTGGTGAATATGATTTATAAAAAGGAACTATAAATAAGAGAACAAATATGATCAAGAAAACAACATACCATAAAGAGATCTATCACTAGAGGAGTAATTTTACCAATATCGAAAGGGGAGAAACCTAAAAAGAAATAAGGAAAGATAATTGTGGTTACAAATTTAAATATAGGGGTTTAATAGTATTTATAAAATAGTTTCCAAATGAGGGAAATTCCATTTTTTGATATTTCAAAGGTGGGTCACATGATTTTATATAAGATTATGAACTTTTAAACTAAACATGGTCTATAATAGTAAACCCCAACATTCCATTCTAGATGGGTGAATGTTTTTCCCAAAATATAATCTTAAATATGTGTTTTTCAGGAAAAAATGTATCCAAAAGGTCAAAAAAATTACTAGGGGTTGTATGGTTTTGGGAAACCTTGTTCAAACTATGTCACACCCTTAGACAACCACCAAAAACTATAAATTTCTCTATGAATATCTCATAGTTTTTCAAACATGGAAAAATAAATGAAAAATTAAAGATGATCATCATATGGGAATTACCTACAATTATCACATTGTTAAACTAACTATGTTTCTCATATATGTACTCTTACATGCTTCCCAAAAACCCTTATTTTATACCAAAAATCCACCAAGACTTATTATACCCCCAAAATGTGAAAAATAATGGATTAATTATGAGATACTATTGAATTGTAGGGTTTCATAATTCTCCCCAAAAGAAATTATTTTTATCCCAAATAGATTATTAAGACACTATAAATGTAAATAAAGATTAAAAACAATACCTCACCATGGATTCTCTCTCCCACATACCATGTATATCTTATCTTCACAGTCATAATAAACGGACCAACGATATAGTTTTACCATGAAATAACTTATCCTTGTGATCCATAACATGGATAGAAAAATCTAAATTGGAGGTACTAAGATCAATATCAATATCATATATTCTAATCACCTAATAGGTATCTATGTGATATATCCACTTTTGGAAAACATGAAACACATCATTGATTAAGGTCAAATGTGATAGTATGTATAATTGATATTCCACTATTTAAATTCAATACCTGATTTTGAATGGGGGAATTAACCTAAAATTCAACAACCCCTTACTACATAACTAATGATGTACCAAGTGAGGTTAAAATAATAATAAAAATCACAAACCAAAATTATAGCAGCCAATGATAATAATTTACTAAAACACCTAATGGCATGTGTTACGACCGACCTCATCTAGATCAACTGAAACATATATATCTTAACCTGGATGAGACACAGCCAATGGATGAAAAAATCTTTCAACAATTCCCAGTAAAAGGGAGATGTACACATACACCTATATAATTTTTCAATGGTAACTATCTTTATCAAATCTGGTGGACTATTGTTAATGAAAACTTCGACCAATGGAAAATGATTTTCTCATGATCCCCCATAATCATGCATGCAAGACCAAAGTATATACTCAAGAACCTAGATTTATATCTATTTCGATTCACTAGTCTATAGATGATATGTTGTGTTCAATTCTATCTATGTACACCCCCTCTTTTAAAACATTTTAGAACCTATATGTTAACCTTTGGTTCCTATAAGAAACAATTACGAAGGGAACCCTAAGAAATCTCACAATCTATTATACATACATGTCCATGAGTTTTTCAACTTTAAAAATGTACAAGATATTCATGATTTGTTCTAAATTCTTAATTTGATCAATGATCTTGATAATTTAATTTAAAACCCTTTTATTTCATAGTAAATTATTTTCTTTTAAGTAATTAAATAGCTTGAGTTACACGCAACAGAGAGTTTGAGCGCACCACGAAATATAAAACTAACCATTCAATATATGTTATGAATAGTATTAACTAACTTTTAAATTTTATATACTCCATATAATTTTAGAATCCATATTTTGTGTTTTTTAGATATAATATAAGAGCAACTTCAATTTTTCAGATTAAAAAATTATTTTTCAAAAAAGGCAATTTTACCGCATTTTAATGGGGAACCCTTTTTTAAATACAATATTTGAAACTTTTTTTATATTAAATTTGACAAAATAAACTTCTTATTTATAATCGAGACATAAATACTTAGTTTGGATAAATTTTTTGTCTTTTTCTCATAACTTTCATATTTTGATGAATAGTGAATATTACTAAATTTTAATTAAAAAACATTTTTAATTAAAATAATTTATATTTTTTAATTGATTTTAAGTGTAATTATATTATATTTTATCTAATTAATCTATTTTTTCATCATTTGAAGTGATTTTACTAGGAAATTGGACACAAATAAGTGCCAATCTTTTGATAGTTATTATTTTTTAAAAACACGCTCTTCATTTTGAGAACGAGAAATAATTTTAAATTAATTTTTTCCACTTCGGTGCTTTGAATTTAGAAAAATGGTTTACATATTTTTAATTAAGTGGTACAAATTGTTTAAATATGATACTTTTATTTGTAGACTTTATGGATATTTATTTCAGTAAATATTTTATTTAATGTGGTTAAAAGGCTAATTTTTTTAATAAGGATAAAAATAATAATATTATAATAATATTAAATTATCCAACATGTGTCCTAATACTATTTGTTGATAAATATGAAATTTTATGTATCCTTGTATCAATTTTGGGACCACATGAAGCCACTTGATCATGATAGTGACAATTTATATTAATTATTTAAATATGATGGTAAAAATTACATAACCATACATATTTTAGTAATTAAATTTTTTACATGGGGTTATATAAGTTATCTTTTCTAACATAAATAATTATTTAAAATATTTAAATATTTTCTTCATCATGGTATTTTTTCTAAAATTTCTAGATATCAAATAAATAATATTATTTATGAAATAATAATGATGCAGTGTTTACCTCAATAATAAATGATTTAAATAAATAAGATTATAAAAATTAAAAAAATATCAAAAATTTGTCGATTTTTTATTGTATGATTTTATGAGTCATCTTATCTTTGACTTTAATGAGTTTTGGTCCAATAGAAACCGAAAATAATTATATAATAAAATAATATTTTCAAACATTCCTAAAGAGCCCCTCCTCCCCCTTATAAAAATCACTCACTTCTAACTCATATCTCACACCTCTCAATATTCTAGGCATGACCAGACTCTACCCAACAAAGATTCTAATATCCCTATATTCTTCTTAGAAGCCTTACCATAGGCAAAAGGCACTTCAAGGATGCCTTTTGGTTCAAACCAAAGCGAGTTACTCTATTTAAAGGTAACATCCCCTCTTCAGTTGGTTTCTTTTATGATTCTTCTCCAACCCCCTAATAAATCTTCATTAATTTATTTTATAATTACACTAGTATCCTCAATATACTAGATTTTTTTTATGATATGTATCTTAACTACATTTACACACACATCTATCTAATGGGAATAGAACATAACGTTTCTGTGGATGACGAACTACTGCCTCATGAAACGATGATTGTTCAATCATCTACTACCACATTTTATGGTTTCCATTATGATGGAACTATAATTATATATTATATATATTATATTTATTTTATCTATAATCTTATTTAATTCTATATTATAATATATCCTTATTCTTTTCATGTTGTATATCTACGATAATTTCATTTGAGGAAGTGCGGACTACCGCCCCTCAAAGTGATATGAAACATTCATAAAATACATGGAACATATAAAGGATGGTGTTAATGGATATAAATATCATATAAAAAATATTATATTGTACTGGAATAATAATATACATATGTATCGTTTCGTTTTCATTCCTTTAAAAAAATGGAAGTAGCGTTCATGCATACGTATGGATTACCGTCTCCATGAACGCAATTAGATTCATTCTCCATCATAACCACTCACAAATAATTTAATTTGATTATTAAAAATAATATTTAATAACATAATATCTTTGTGGATATGAATCAACTACATCCTATCCATAGCAAACATCACTTACGTAACAAAACATATAAATGAAAGAAATCCATTAACACCTGAAACAATGACTCTACTAAAATATTATTAATAATGAATTATTAAAATATCATATAAGATTTCATATTTATGTATGTAGTTCTTTTATAATTTAATAAAAATATTTAACTATTATATAGGAGGTTAACATTCCCTCGACCAAGGAAAAGTAAAAGGTATGGGGTTTTCATCTCACTTCTTATTCCCGTGAGATTAATGCCATATTGCCACTATTTCGATTTGTGTGGTGTATGTACTACCCAAGATTTTAGTTATTGTGTAATATAATTTAATTTATGGGTATTTACATCTTCATTATATTACAATTCATTCATGAGGTGTATGTTTTGTATGTTGCAAAATCGGTAAGGGAATTTCAAATTTTAATTTCCACCCATTGGGCTTCACGCATACATCATTGATTATTTTAATTAGAGATTATGTGTGGAATAAATATTAATTATTTATGTAGTAATTTACACTACCATTCCTATGGATATACCTTTGATACACATAATCAATCCATTGATAAATTTAGATTCCATTGATATGAACTTATGAAGTGCAATATTAACTCAAATTTCCATTCATTGAGTTAAACATCTGTGTCATTGGTTTTGTTTTTTATAAAATATGTGTGAATGTAATCTAATTTAGTTACACTTAATATGCAATTAAATTTCTTGTATTTATATTTTTCACACATAATTATTTCCTCGATTTATCCTTAATGTAATGATACAATTATTATAATGTATTTCATATCAATTTACATTCCTTTAAGACCTCTTGGTCATTATGCTCCAATTCACATTTATATGGTGTATATAATTTCATTTAACATATTATATCTAGAATAACTTTATTATCATGATATAATAATTTTTTGATTAATTTTGTTTCCTCAACTACTTGTATTCAAGCATCTCTTATTTGGTTAGAAAATCATTAACAAAATTATTCTCTTTAATGTTTTAAATATTTATTATTCTAATTATTTCTCATTAATTTCCATGTTTTAAAAATGATTTTAATTATTTATTTATATGGACAAGAATTTTTCGAAAATACAATTCCTTTTAAAAGTTTCAAAGTGTTATGCGACACTTTTATTCAAAAATCTATTTTAAATGACTTTTTTGATAAATAGTGCGACATTTAAATGTTTTCACGTGAAATGAGATATTTCCCTCAAAGATTTTAATGACTATTTTAATATTTTTCAATATCCTTTAGTGTATTTTATTATTTATTTATATCGATTTATTATATTACAGTCATCCATATTGTATTAAATGAGTTATGTTTGACTGTGGATGTTTTATTTTTATGTCATTCATGGTTTATGGTCAAAATATTGACATTTAGTTTGATAAATTTAATATGAATGTTAATAATATGTTTCATTCTATTATATGAAGAATTTATTGGACATAGTAAGTGACATGTGGAGCTCAATATATCTCCTCGAAGCATCGGTAGGTCTTATGAGACAATTAGACATGGAATTGGGTGAGGCCTTTCATAATTTTTGATATATTGATTCAGTTATGACTTAATCATATTTAGACATCTTAGTTGAGGCCTTGACAAAATGTTTCAGAATTTATGGAATTATACATTCTCTCATTATGAAAATAATATTGATGGATCATGTGGTTATTCGTCTATTAAAATACCCATGACTATGTTTTGTTATGTCATTATTTATTCAACTCATAATCCTTCCATAAAGTGTTCAGGTTTATAATTTGTAAAGGAATGTGTTTTGAATTATTCAACATGCCTAATGTTTATGTTATCTTCCACTGTATTTATTACCCTTACTGAGCATTTGACCTCAGCCCATTATTATGTTTCATTTTCCCAGGATATGAAAAAGATAGTTACGAGTGATTTGTAGGCATAATCTAAGAGGCTTGGATGTTTTCAATGGAATAAATTAGATTTATTTCTTTTCAAGTTGTAATGCAGAAATTATATATGTATCCTGTTTCCAGGAATGCTAAACTGATCGGTCATTTGGGACTTGATTCCTTGTAATCGTGAAAATGTTATGTAATAAAGCATTGACTCTAGGTAACTTGGGTCAGGGCGTTAAAGTTGGTATGAGAGGAAGTTTAGTACAAATCATGGAACCAAGATTTAGATAAACTAAGATTAGAGCACACTACCTTAACATAGAAATTGAGGATTAGTATAGAAGAACATCCATAATTTTTGTAATGTAAATATTATGTGGATTTTCCATGAAATACAGCCCTGTCTGGATAGGATAAGGTAAGGGCGGCTCTGGAAGAGATGTACATAGGAGTGAAAACTCTAACAAGGAGTTTTGGACTTGACTCGGGGTATCCTGGTACATGACAAAAGGCCTTGCTACACTCTTGGTTATAACACTACCAGGGGATATGCTTTGGATAATTTACCTTTTCTTTACAAACCAATTTAATAGATTTTAATATAAGATGAGAATAAGTAACCTTATTTAGTTCTATGGTGTTTCAGATTGAAAATAAGGTGTCATGATATTCTATAATTGGTTACATGACTCACACTATGCTTTCTTTTTTTATTCAATGGATAGATTCAAAGGAAGTCATAATAACATTTAAAATGATGTACAAGGTGGGCACAGTGGTGTAAATGAGAAACGAAATAGAATGATGATAGGTATAAAAGATATCGTGATCATGATAAATCCGGTTTCCAAAAATACAGTAAAAAACATATATTTGAACCAACTCTCAAACTCAAAAAAGAAGAGAAAGGTGGTGAAGGATAAGAGCTCCAGCAGTGGAGACCATGGAGAAAATAAATCTCAATTTCCATTATGTAGGAAATGTGGAAGGAGACACCTAGGGAACTGTCTGAATAGAATAATGAAATTATTTATTTCTGGGAAAGGACATAAAGTAAATAATTTCCAAAGAAAAATGATAAGTACTATAGAAAAAAATAAAGATGATGCCATGAATCCATTTATAGCCATTTTCCGTAAATGTAGGGGACCTATGCATTACCCTAGTGAATTCAATATTCTATTGGCTATCCTCTTGGTAAAGGAAGAACCTATGTGGAAATAAATGGATGGTGAAATGATTAAAAGTATTATTGCCTCTTGTTGATGTGATTACATTGAAAGACTTTTCCCTTGCATGTGTAACCCTGTAGTTTATTATGTGAAAATTCTATTTTAGGAAGAATTATATTTTCTATTGTTGATATATTTATGAATAACCATTTAGGTTTATTTGATCCTTGGACTTGAGGAAATTACATGTTATTAAATTTTGGGATGAAAATGTGAGGTATTAGATAACATTTGTGGTGAAATTATGTTATGGTTATTTTGAGGAATTTATCTCATTTTAATAATGTAATAAAATATAATTTTTTAAAAAGGACAACATGCAGACCGCATGAAAACCTCTCATGTCGGAAAAAGATGCATGAATCGAACCCACAACAAGAGTGCGATTGAGATTTTTCGCCTACCACTGGCCTAAGTGAAGTCCCTTTTTAGTGTGACTAATTAATTTTAGTTAATTTTTTTTTGATCAATTATAAGTTGATTTGGGATCTTATGTTTTTTCAAATGGATATCCTTAGTATAGGAAAATCGTTTGGTGATTAATAGATAATTGTTATTTTCAAAAATGTTCACTCTTTTGTGACGACAAAATGACTAAAGAAAATATAATACTATAGGATTTCATTCGAAGAGTAATGGTGGATTTTGTTCTATCATTTTATTATGGATTTATAGCGATTTGGGGTTTTTATAGAAATAATTAACCTATAAAAGAGAATATGTGATTAGGTTAATTACTTTTATGTATGTGACTTTAAGAGGGGTCAATGTAAATTGGAGACACAATTTAATGTGGAAGTATATGTAATCAAATTATTATATTTTTTGGGTTTCAAAATTAGTTTGTATTATATTGATGGATTTTGAGGATAATTTTTTATTGAATCATATTTATTGAATTTTGGGTATTGTTGGATTAATTTTAGAAATTAAGATTAGTATTACTTTCTCTAAAGGATTATATTTTTTGGATATTATCTGATCATATACTAATCCTTTTGGTTTTGGTTAATATTTAAATATAAGTTAAATATATAGTTTACTCTTTTTGGATCATGTTATTCTCTAAAAGTTGATTCCAGCACTTCAGGTGTGACCAATTCATCGTGACTACTCATCATTTGGAAAAAAATTTGTTAGTGGTATAAATTTATTAATAGATGAAACTCTTCCTAAAAAGTAAGTATATCACTTTATTTTCGTAGTCAATCATATAAATAAATTCCTAAACATTATGAAATGGAACTTAAAACAATTTTTTTTTGTCTCTTTACTTTTCATACGGGGAAACTAATTACTGTTTATCCCATCACAAGTTTGTAGTTTTTTTGTTAACATTATCCTGATCATATTTTCTATCACTCTCCATCATAAAATGACAATTAGTTAATCTCATATATCCATGTTTCCCTGCATGGAATCCTATTATGGGTTATCTAGGGTGACCTATTTACTTATATTTAATTTATTTAATTTTATATTTATATTGACATCTTTTCCAATGTGGGATGTTCAATGAAGTTCCCAAGACCAATTTTAAAAAATGCGAGGACACAATTTCATAAATGTGGAAAGAATTTTACACCTTATGATTTTATACTAAGTTATTTTATTTTATTTTATTATATAGCTTGTGCTACACACAACACTGATTTTGACCGCACCATGACTTACCAAACTAGCCATTAAAAAAATGGTTATGAATAGTATTAACAAAAATTTCAATTTTATAAACTCCATATAATTTTAGAATACATATTACATGTTTTTTAGAAATAATATAAGAACAAATTCCATTTTTCAGATAAAATAAGTATTTTTTCAAAAAAATTCAATTTCATTACATTTTAGTGGTGAAACCTTTTTCAATACAATAAATGACACTTTTTTATATTCAATTTGACAAATTAAACTTCTTTTTTAGTATAAGGACAAAAAAATTAGGTTTGATAAAATTTTGGCAATTTTTTGAAAAATTTTATAATTTGATGAATAATGAAAAATACTAAATTTTAATTACAAAAAAGTTTTTTAATTAAAAAAATTTATAATTTTGAATGGTTTTGAATTATAATTAGATTATATTTTTACCATTTAACCTATTTAATTTCATTGGAAGTAATTTCACTTTGAAATTGCACACAAACACGTGTCAATCTTTTGGTATTTATTATTTCATAAAAACACGATCTTTGTTTTGACAAAAATAATTAATATTAAATTACATTCGGGCACTAGTGTGTTTGGAATTAGGAAAAATGGATTCAATATTTGGAACTAGGAGGTCAAAATTGTATAAATAGTTTACTTTTATTTAGACATTATGAATAGTTACTGTAGTAAATATTTTATTTTCCATGGTTAAAGGCGTAAATTCGGTAAATAAGGGTAAAAAATAATATTATAATAATATTAAATTAAACTAACATGTGTCCTATTCCAATTACTCGATGAATATGCAACCATAGTCATCATTGGGGCAATTTTGGGACCACATAAAGCCACATGAGAGTGATAGTGACACTTTATTTTAATTATATCAAAGTGAAGAAAAAATGAGATGACCATTTATCTTTTAGTAATACAATTTTTACATATGGCTATGTAATCTATCATTCTTACAAAAAATACTATTTTAAAATATAAAGTGATTTTCTACATCACGGTATATTTTTTATAATTTTTATACATCATATAAATAAAATTATTTATGACACAATAATGGTGAAGTGTTTACCTCAACAATAAATGATTTAAGTAAAGAAGATTATAAAAATTAAAAAAATATCCAAAATATGTCAAATTTTTTTTGAATGATATTATGAGTCATCTTATCTTTGACTTTAATGAGTTTTGGACCTTTAGAAAACAAAAATCATTATATATTAAATGAATAATTTCGAACATTCCTAAAGAGCCCCTCCCCCCTTATAAAAAGCCCTCACTTATTACTCATCTATCACAACTCTCAAGCCAATTGGCTCGTCCAAACTCTACAAAAAAATATACTTACATATCTATCTTCTTCTTAGAATCCTTAACTTAATAAAAAGGCACTTCATGGAAGCCTTTTGGTTCAAACCAAATGGAGTTACTCGATTTACATATAAGATCCCCTCTTAAGTTCTTTTTTATTATTTTACATCCTCAATAACCTAAAATCTTTTCATTACTCTATTTTATAAAATCAAAATTATCCTCAACATACTAGGTAGTTTTTATGTAAATTATTTGAACTAAACATATACACACCTCCATATAAGGGGTATAGACCATAACTTTTCTTCAGACAACGAACTACTACCTCACGAAACGATGATTGTTCAATCATCTACTACCACCACTTATAGTCTCCATTATGATAGCACTGTAATTATATTTGATACTTATGATATTTATTGAATCTATTAGATTTTGTAATTATATTTTATAGCATACCTGTATTATTTTCATGTTGTATATATACGATAGTTTCATTTGAGGAAGTGAGGATTACTGCTCCTCAATGTGATATGACTCATTTATACCATACATGGAACGTATAAATTATGGTGTTAATGAAATTTCATTACATATATAAAAATTATATTATACTGCAATAAAAATATACCTACTTATCATTCGGTTTTCATTCCTTTTAAAATAAAAAAATGCAAGTAGCGTTCGTGCATACGTACATATTACAGTCTCCATGAACGTGATGAATTTCATTAACCAGCCTAAAAATTCAAGAATAAATTTTATTTTACTGATAAAAATAATATTTTATGACATAATATATTTCTGGATATGAATCAAATAAATCCAATCCATAAAAAACATGACTTACGTAACAAAACATATAAATGAGACGAATCAATTAACATCCAAATCAATGATACTACTAAAATATTATTAATAAATAAATATTAGAAGATCATATGTGTTAACATATTTATGTATGTCATTATTGTATAATTTAATAATAATGATTTAACTATTAGACAGGAGGTTAACATACCCTCTACTAAGGAAATGTAAAAGGTAAGTCTTTTTTATCCCACTTCTATTTCCCGTGAGAGTCATTCTATATTGCCACTTTTTCCTTTTGTGTGGTGTATGTACTTTCTATGATTATATTATTTGGGTAATATAATTTAATTTATGGGTATTTACATGTTTATTTTATGGTACTTATCTCATGAGGTGTATGTTTCATAACTTACCAAATCAGTAAGGGAATTTCAAATTTCAATTTCCAGTCATTCGGGTATACGCACACTTCATTGATTATGTTACTCCACAATTATGTGTGGAATAAATATTTATTATTTATGTGGTAATTTACACTCCCATTTCTATTGATATAGCTTTGATTCACATAATAACTCCATTTTTAAATTCACATTCCATTGATATGAAAATTTTAAGTGTAATCTTAACTCAATTTCCATTCATTGAGTTTAACATCCAAGCCATTGGTTTTGTTTTTACATGAATATGTGTGAATGTAATCTGATTGATTTACACTAATTATCCAATTATTTTGTGCGTATTTATATTTTTCACACATAATTATTTCATTGATTTAAGCTTAATATAATTATAGAGTCCTTATAATGTATTTTATCTCAATTTACATTCCATTGAGACCTCTTTGTCGTTATGCACAAATTCACTTTTATATAGTGTAAATACTGTCCTTTGACATATTATATCATGAATACTTTTTTTCTCATGATATTATAATATTTTGATTAATGTTATTCTTCAATTACTTGTATTCAATCATCTCTTATTTGGTTAGTAACTCTTTATCCAAATTATTGTTTTAAATGATTTAAATATTTATTCATGAAATTATTTCTCATTAATGTCCAAGTTTTAAAAATTGTTTTTTTATTTATTTATATGTTCATGAATGTTTTGAAATTAAATTTCCTATTAAAATATTCAATGTGGTATGTGACACTTTGAATCAAAAATCACTTTTAATTGACTTTTTTGATAAATAGTTTGACATTTAAATGTTTTCACGAAAAAGGGGATATTTATCTCAAATAGTTGTAATGAATAATTTAATATTTTTAAATATACATTACTATATTTTATTATTTATTTAGGTTTATTTATCATAATACAATCATCTATATTATATTAAATGAGTTATGTTTGATTGTGGATGTGATATTTTTATGCCATTCATGGTTTGTGGTTAAAATATTGACATTTAGTATGCTAGTTTTAACAAGAATGTTTAAATTATGTTTCACCCTTTCATATGAGGAATGTATTGGGCTTAGTAAGTGATGAGTGGAGCCCACTATAGATCCTCGATGCATCAGTATGTCTCATGAGACAATTATACATGGGATTGGATGAGGCCTTTCCAAATTTTTGATATATGGTTTTGGCCATGGCCTTAATCATGTTTAGACATCTTGGATGAGGCCTTGAAAAAATGTTTTAGAATACACAACATTATACATTTACTAAATATGAAAATAATCCTTATGGATCATGTGGTTATTCTAATAGTAGAATAACCAAGACTTTGTTTTGTTATGGCACTATTTACTAATCTCATATTCCTAACATGAAGTGTTCATTATTATTATATTAAAGGAATGTGTTTTAAATTATTCAACATGCATAATGTATATGTTATCTTCCGCAATATTGTTTACCCTTCCTGAGAAATTCAGCTAAACCCTTCCTTATGATTCCTTTTCCCAAGATATGAAGAAGTTAGTTTTAAGTGACATTCAGGAATAATCTAGGTGTCTTGGATGTTTTGAATGGAATAAATTATTTTTATATTTATTTTCATGTTATAATGTTGATCTTATGTATATATCTTGTTTCCAAAAATACTAAACAGATCGGTCCTTTGGAACATGATTTCTTGTAATCATGCCAATGTTATTTCATAAAGTACTGACTCTGGTTAACTGGGGTCGGGGTGTTACATTTAATCCTTCGCACTAGGGGTCCATTAAAAAAATGATGTTGTCCTTGTAAATTATATCCCACATACATACCAGAATGGGAAAAGGTTTCAGAAAACTAGTAAGACTCTGGTGTTTGAACTTTTTTTCATACATGTAATACACCATGAGAAAATAATTTCAACTGACCCCCTTATCCCCATCCTCCAATATTTATGGCTTAATCTATGATACATCTTCATATCCCGATGGTGTATGGAAAAAAATGAACTATGTCAACAATGCATAAACTATTACCAATGATAAATGAGGTAAGCCAACCTTTTACGGAAGAACAAATATACATTGGAGACGAAGACCACTCAACCGAGGTCTCCATACCCTTAGGAATTTTACTAGAATAATAGAACTCAGTTCATATCATGCACTCGATATGAAATATATCATATAAATATGACTTATATTTCATGAAATCCAATAACTCTTTTCCACCAACATCTTCCACTCCCATTATTATCCAAAAACAGAACATATTAGTGATCACTTCACAACAAGTTACTTAACACACTTAATTAGTACTTTTATTCTCAAATAATCAGAATCCATATTCCTCATTCCAAGGGGGTCTTCAATTTCAAAAATCTATAATATGATGATATCCACCCAATGTTTCAATGTCAAATTTATATTACTATAAATAAAAATATATATTTAAACTCTTATGATCATAATACAATGAATACCATCTCATAATGATATAGTGACACCATATTTTTTGTGCATGCATAACTTTTTCAAACTCAATGTCATTGGTATGTTATTTCATAGAATAAGGGAGTAAATAGAGTGAGATATTTTCCACCAAATATATGACATTCATCAAGAAACATCTCAAACCCCTACTAGAAGCATCACATAAAACACCATAACCCTAAAACATTTCTAGAATAATTAAAAATAATGCTCAATTGAATCACCACTTAAAATCCTCAAAATAACATTATAAATTTTCACTTCATACAACCATTACATTCTTACGAGCTGAATATGTCCCTGAATGTGCGATTTTGGAAAAATATTGAACAAACTATCGATAGTAACTATCAAATACCAAGAATCTCTATATCCTGAACACATTTGTTAGATTCTATTTGGACATATCTTAATGTTTCTATTCTGGATCCATTAGGATTCCCCACTCTAATATCACATACCATAGAAATTTAACTTCTTAGACCCAAAACTCACATTTGGAAGGAATTCCATATAGGTGTTGTTATATTATGGTTTCTGGAATGATAATCAAATATAAAATATTCTCATCCTCTATCATAGAGTAAACCAAAATATCATACATGAAAACACCAAATTAATTTTTCATTATCTGATTATTGATTTGATTCATCAATGATAAAAATAGTAAATGATCATTGGTTACAGGTAATTAAAAAAAGAAAATGAAAATCCCATACCATCTTCAAAACACCATCTAAATAATGCCATCTTGAAACTATCAATTAGTGGCACACTGAACATGTTTCATTATTTTAAATCCAATATGGCTACCAAAACTATTTAAATAGACCATAAATTCTAGGCTGTATACATTTTTCCAAAACAATGACATGATTTATCATCTTGAAACCCACAAAATGTCGAAGTATCATGTATTAATTTTTTATAAATTCAAATAGGAAAATACCATAATAAATCACTTGGAATAATAAATCCTTTATCATTTTTATCACATTGAACGACATTCCATTCCACCAACTCAGTTGGTGATGTTCAATAAGAGGATAGTGAAATTGAAATCATACTATGAAGAATTTAAATAGTAAAACCAACCAATTTACATAGTGGTAAACCTAATAAATAATCTGAAAATATCATGGAATATGAATAAACACACACATAAATATGACCACCAAAACATGGGTCATCATAATCATGAAAAAAACATCTGGCATAACATTACATAAAAAATTGTAATAAGTGACCCTCCATACCTAATTGGGAGACCTACTCACCTTGAAACACATGAGTGACTGCATCCGATGATCTAACTGACCACAATAAATAAAATGTTAAATATAGTTCTTAATGCTAAAAATTCTATCCATGCCATGAATATTATCGAATATTTCAATATCAAGAACTCAAATGTTCCATATAACCTCATATACTGATATCATTATCTCAAATGTGGAAAACCTAATACCTTATTCATTCCATTTTCAAAATTCATAGAAATATATAAAAGGAATGAAATAAGTTAGGAACATAATTCCAACACTTCAACTATTAATGGTATAAGAATAATTAGTACGACATGTATCAAACAACTCTAGAAACATAGATGTTGAACTAAACACTATACCACTAATAGTAGTTGACCTCAAAATAGTTTCCCCTAGTTCATACCTAGTCACATTAATGAATATAATAATTGTGTTATGAACATCCCCCATTGCCTAGTGATTATACCGAACACCCTTGGTCACATCGATAGAAACCTATGGACACTGGGAGAGAGTGAAAATACATTACTCCCATGGGATATGCTTTCACACAAATGGTTTATAAGGCCAAATAACCCTCACAAATGACATGTCCTATAAGACTTGTTATGATTAGGCCTGGGTTTCCAATACAATTCATAGTAATAATAGCAAAACTACTATTTTCTTGCAGAAACCCCCAACACTAGCCCGGAATAAAATTCACCACCCTTGTAATTCATTTTATGGACAGATGAAACATTATCGATAACAACTTCACAAACTAAAGATCTACAGAAACCAATAGTTTGTGTTATTTATGAATAGACCGAATATTAATTGTTAACTACCTCCACGAAGGTAGGATGTCACATGAGAATCAATGCCAACTAAATATTAGGCCATCTTCCCAACACAAAACCTAGACCCTTGAGTTACACATTAGTAACTACGTTTAGTAAGAGTCAATGGATCAAAAAAGCTAGTGAAAAAATTTAAAATAGGTTACATTACATTCTCTAAAGTCAGAAACACTCGGTTCTTCACCACATTTAACATGTCAGCTTGTAAATTTTGATTAAAGCATTTATTAAATTATGTACAGGTAATTTATTAAGGAAAATTAGAATCCATGATTGATTCCCACCATCAAATTCTAATTCTATTGAGTAATTATGTGGAAAAACCAAACATATATTCCTTTTTAATATTCACAAAATTAAATATCCCCTCAAGCCTCTTATGATTCCTTTGGATTCATTGGGTGCATTTTCACCATGGAATATGGGTGGATTTTTTATAATTTAGATCCCTGATCCACCACATGTTATAGGTACCTAAAACCCACATGATCTAGACTTTAAATCATATGGGTTAGTGATTCCACAAAAAAATGGACCACTAGAATATTCCCATGGGGATCCTCTCTCAGTGCAATCTTTCTCAAATTTGTATGATTTCTTCTTTATGTAATTTAATATTAGGAAAAAATGAAATGATAAATAAATTTTAGATAATATTTTAAAAACATTTTAAAAACTTCAAAAATTAATGTATATGCTTTAAAACATCTGTAATTTAATGAAACAATGAATTCCATGAATGAACAAATTTATTTTTGAAGGAATATCTACATTAAAATAAACTCTCAAATCTAGTCATTCAATGACCTCAAACACCAAGTTTGAAACATGGTAAAAACATTCTAACCACCCTTGGTAACTAGTTATAGAAACATAGGTGACCTACTCATGCACCCTACCACACATATTACTGTAATTTCAATTTCCCCGTACTCTATCCACACAAGAAAAAAATCAAAATTAGGTAGTGTTAACAACCTTCTATCTTAGAATCCGTATAAAACCAAATTGTAACAAACCAAACCATCTCAGAGATAAAATCCACACGATATGGACCTTTATAATGTGGTATGAAAAAGATGATGGAAAAAATATTTAATATAAACATATCAATACATAAAACAAGAGTGAAACATGGAAGAAAGAGACAATACCAGATCCATAAAGACACTAAAAATTTTATTAAAATTATTTCATCACTAATTAAATAAAAAAAAGTATCCATGTGACAAACTATCAACTTTAAAAAATCATCATCCCAAGGCAATGACAACTTGAGAATCCAACATATTTTAAAGTTCCACTCCCTTAAACAAAATTAAAAAATAAAATATCTAAAAAATTATACACCAAATTATAGGGTTTGATAAAAAAATAACTATAGTATACCACCCCCATTCCTATAAAATCATTAATATGAAGACTAAAAAATATTATCTTTTATAACAAAATACTTTTGCAAATAATTTTCTTAAATCCAAACCCAGATGTTTCCCATGTTCAATTTTTTTTCACAAAAACCTTTATTTTCTATAATACTAATAGTATGAAAATTATAAGTGAAACCAACAAGAGACAATATTCATACATTACATGGTCAAATATTAAACACGCTTTCATTGTATAATCCATTAGAAAAAATCTTTTGATATGGAATTATGTGAAAACAAGTATGAAAATATTTCTGAATAAGAAAATAATGAAATAAATGACCAAAAATTACAATTTAATATGTATTTCGACCTATCGTACAATAATATGTACTAGTCATAATATATCCATAACATCGGATATTAAAGGCCTAAAAAAATATTGTGTCCATATATAGTCCATAAATTTCATGAAATCTATCCATCCCCTAATGTTTCTATACACACTAGGGTAACTTATGTCTATTTCCCAACACACTGATGGTTCCAAATGTTCCATTATCAAAATAAATTTCAAAATAATTATAATAATTTCTCTATCATTTTAAAATACAATACAATCCCCTTGGTTTTTGAAAACCCATTTATAGTCCAAAACAATATTCATACATTTAATAAAACACATGGTTTGTAGAAACAATTCTTTATGAAAACCCATTCAAAAAATAGTAATCCTGAGAAAACCATTGAAAACAAAAAAAATCACTCAAATTAAATCAATAAAAAAAGAGATTTTCAATAAAATTAATAAATATAAATAATTAAACTATATTCTGATAAATACCTCCCTTAAATAAGAGGTAGAACAATTCAACTTTGAAAATAGGGACCATATTAGATTATATCATGTCTTTATGATCCTATATCAACATTAAAAAATTCTATTCCTTAGTAAAAACCTCTTAGACATTGTATACGTATCCCCTTTGTGTTTCATGATACGACATTAGAATATATCTATTAAAGATATATATATATATATATATATATATATAAGAGGATTAATTTTATTAATAAAAAAACATACCTCAATGATATCCATCATGGAAAAAATAATTTCACCATGAATCTATTGGTAGATGAATAAAAATAATTGGGAATGTATAATTATGATAGAAAATGTAATTAAGTGTTGATTAGGTTTAAAAAGACCTTGGAATAAAGGATAAAATTAAACTTATTAACACATCAGAGTAGAGTCACACAATTTTATGGAGGAGGAAAAATAGTTATACTAACTGTACACATTAAACGTTCACCCCTTCACTCCATTAAAGATGGTTTTTTTTATTGGATGCACTCATAGATTAACCATGGTCCAAAAATAAAGTCTCCTCTATCTAATGATTGTGTAATTTTAATTGGAGGCAATATTTTTTCAGAAATCACTTCTCAAACCTTGGGACATCTATGGATAACCACTAGACCTCTTACAGTTCCCTAAGTATATTAAACAATTTTTTTACTATTCAAAATATTTTTTGTACACCAATGGAACCTCACAGAGGCATGTAACATGATTATATCATGGTTATTCTATCATTCATCCATTATTGTTCTCCATTCCAATTTTCCATAAATATAGTTATTATAATCCACTAATCCATCAAGATATCCCATAAACAAATTGTAAATAAACAAGACTTGACTAAGGCATAGCTATGACCTGAACATCATCACAGCTGGGTTAACGAACCAAACCTCAATTTCTATAGACATATTTTATACTACACGGGCCTAGTACCACCTCAACACCATGAGTTTTCCCATTTATACTCAATCGACATATCACCATGCATAAATTCTAGTCATGGTGATTGTTCTTGATCTCTTAAGTTGGTATGTTTAATCCGTATATCCACCAATAGTATTAAAGTACATTTTAAAAATATATTCAAAATAGAAACAAATATATCATACTTATATTAAATTAAATATTTATATTAAATTTCATCATTTTATAATGTAATTGTATATATAATTACCGATAAAAACATCAATAATTAATTAAATGGGAGTTAAAATTTTAAAAATATGTGAAATTAGTCACACAAAATTATGATGTTTCACATAAAAAATATTGGCATCAAGTTATACATAATATACCAACTCATCATTATTATTGTCTATAAATAAAATAAACATATATATTTTTATATATCTCATTTTAAATTTTGAATGGTTGTCTTCATTCATATATTAAATATATATCATCTGTTATTATTATTATTAATTCTTTACTGTGATCATACTCACAATGAACTCATTTCCCTCATAACTCAATGAAACAATATATATTGAACTTTGACCACAATGGAAGTGAATTCTCTTGCAATAGTATTTCAAATAACCTATATTCTCTATATTTTAAAGATAAATGTAAATAATAATCAAGAAAAATTAAAATTAGAATAATATCGATCCAAGCATTTATAATTGTAGTTATTGATATGAAAAAATATTATATATGAAAAATTATGTAAATGTATTAATCATAAATAATGATACTATAATGTAAATTAAAATTAGTATCCCATATCCAAAAAGTGTCAACACCTACTTCCCATTTTAAAATCCAAAGGCCAACCATGATAAAATTAATGATCAAGGATATAATGAATCCAATTTATTTATTTAATATTTATTTTTCAAAATCTATTCTCATAATATGTATAATCTCCCCCACTAGACCATAAATGATAATAAACATTGGATAAGAGAATTGTAAATTTTCACCCACTGATGATGTAACCAATTATTTTTCTCTTTTTTTATTTTTTTAAAGAGGAGAAAAAATAAATTACATGGAAATATTACATTAACCTTATTTAAAACAAACCATGAAACACCTGATAAAATGTATCCTAAATATAGAACATCCTCTCCCACCATATTAAACCTACCCCCCCCCCAATAATCATTAAAATCTATTACAAAACACACTGAGTATAGTATGAAAAGATATAATAGGAGTTAACAATTTAACATACATAAGAATATCATTCAAGGATTATATTTTCCTAAATTAATGATCAATGTAAAAGACGGTACCATGGATAATGTATTAAAAAATTAGATAATAATATTATTTATGATTTTTTCATTATTTTCAATCCTAATATTCAATGCAATTAATTATAGTTGGCATTACCCATGTCTCACTAACAAAATATGATCAACATGAAATTAGATATAATAGTTCAATATTTCTATTCAAAATGAATAATATAATTAAAATTTCCAAGAACTCATGGAATAAAATATTATAACCAACTGACAAAGATGAATATATATAATGTTGATGAATTAAAATAATTTTGAAATGATATATAAATCAATCAATTAATTCCATAAATCATGATATATTATACCATTATGCAATTTGTTAATGTAATAGTTGAATGATTAATCTTACTCAATCAATTATATTATCATTTAAAACCAAAAAATTTAACATGGTATTCTTAAGAAAATTATTCTAATACCGAACACTAAATATATAATAAATTTAACATTTAGGAATATAATTTCTATGGGAAGATTAAATTTTTATTTCATTAATTAAATTTTATTTTTGAATACATAAAATTATAAGAATATTACCATATGAATATTTATTTCATATTTTTAATAAAATATTCATGTTTTTTATTCATATTTTTAACCTGTCGAATAAAAATAAGAATTAAAATCATGGTTTAATTCCATTTCATAATAATATATATAATGAATCTAACCAAGGTGATATATTTAAAACTACACAAATATAATTTTATAATATCCTAAAAATTAACTAAATTCACAGGTTTATACCTAGATGTTGTTTATTTAAGGTCTTTAAGATAGAAAATTACCTATGGGTCCCATAATGAAAGAATAAATCAATGTAACACAATATTATTTTTTAAATAAAATGAATTATTGAACATTAAGTGTACATTTTATCCCCCATTTACATGGAATATTCATGACTAATTATTGTGTGGGGTTCCATAATTAGAAAATTCTAAAATAAAACTCATGGAATTCAAAATGTAACCATATTTTTATATCACATCTTCTCTACTGTATCTTCATCATTTTCCTCTTAAAAATACGGGAATTGGTTTTTCTATAAAAAGAGAAACAATCTTAAATAATGACTTCCTCTATACCTCTTCAACATTATTTTAATCGTCAAATTATCTGGTTCATTTTGATGTCTTGACACCATTTTGGACATTTATTCAATAAATATACATTGATATTTTATCACTAGGGATCATTATTTATAATTGAAGAGGTTCTCCCTTTTCATTAAAAATGTCAACTAGATCCACATATTATGACTTCACGTTATCATATATTGTCTTTTTGTCATGCATAAATTTTTTGAATTATTTTTTCCAAAAAATAAAATTAATTTCCTCAGTATCATACATTACAAGAAAAATAAATGTTTAACAAAACACAATATCAAATTTATATTATTATTTAAGCTTGTTCAAAATAAGTTATATGATATAATTGGTGATATTATTTTGAATAAACATATTTATAAGATTAATTATTATTTTTAATATAATAAAAATATACTTATAAATAAAATATTAATTTATAGTGTAATCTATATATGCCTAAAAAATTAATTTTTTTAAAACAAATGTTGTATTTATTTTGGTAAAAAAAATAATAAATTAGGATTTTGCAAAATTCATAAAATCTATTTGAAAAAATAATCATTATTTTTTGAATCAAAATGTATGTATTTTCTACATGTGAATTTTTCATATTATTATAAAATTATTATATTTATTGATGAATCATGAAAAATAATTTTTAAAAAATATTTTAATAGTTTAGATATTAATTAGGGTACAATATATTAAAAAATAGATTCAAAATTAATTTTTTTTCCAATATATTAGTATGAATATAATTTATTTTATTGGAATCAATATTATATTAAAAAATATATATTAAAACATTCTAAACATAATAAATTGTTCTCTTTGTAAAAATAATTCTCCATCGCATTTGAGAGTTTAATTATAATTAAATTATTCAAATTAAGTGAATAGAATAAGAATAATTAACTAAATATTTTGAATAATATTTTATAATATTTAATAAAATTTAATCCTAATTTTTTTCAATGTGAATAATAAAAATAGTTAAACAAATTCTCATGGATAAAGTTAAAAATGAAATACTAGGGGGTCAATCTAAATGGATAACAGATAAAATTAACTAAATAATAGTAAAATTTTTACTTAAAGGAAATAATTAAACCATAAAAATCCTTATTTTATGTAATGATATATTATATTTTCTTGTGATACTTTCAATATGTTGGAACACTTTTTTCTTTTCAAAATATCTAAGAACCCCTTTTACCCCCATATAAAACTCAACCACCTCTACATTCCACCTATCATATTAAAAATCCTTTTTACCCAGTATAATTCAAATTATCTACCTTATTCAAAAAAAAATCCTAGAGGCCTTTCTTCAAGTAGTAATTCCTCCCAAGAAAAATTTTGTAGATAAACTAAGGATGTTTTTTGGCTAAGGGGTAACATTGATAAAGAATAAAATTTATATTATTTCCTCTACCACCGACATAAAATCATCCTAGAATATGATTATATAAGAAAATATCTATTTAATATAATTTTTTTTTTATTTTAATATAATTACCTATATCCACCTCTTTTTCAATTGAATGGAATGATAAACATTCTATCTTCTATGTGGCGGACAACTGCCTCACGAAGTGATTTAATTCATTTTATAATACTACCAATTACAGATTGTATTAATTATGGATCTAACATACTTATATTATATTAAATATTTAATTAATCATCTTTAATATAGAAATATAATATTAAATCTTCCCTTCTGTTATTTAGGAATACAATAACATCTCTGTTGTATACCATAGACTTCCAATTCTTGAAGCGTTTGCAAATTTTTTTCTACATACACATTAAATGGAAATTAATTAAGATAAATTTAATTAAAATATGTCTTATATATTAAACAATAACTAATTTATAATGTTCATATATTATTTAAAAAATTTTCATTACATTTGTTTATAAAATGGATGCAACATCCATGAGTTTGTACACACTATCATTTAGATGAATGTTGTAATTAATTTTCCATCTCTAAATTTTAATTATTAAAATAAATACATATATAATAAATACATATTATAATTATATCATGGTTAAAATTCTAGATATGATGGATCCTTGATAAATTAAAATGTATAAATAAATAAGCAATAATTACCCGAACCATTATATTGACATTGAATTGATTATATATGGGTAATAATGGTTATAAGTAATTAATATATTGAATTACACATATGATTATGGTTCAATATTAAATTTATTTTAATAAAATATATATTATATAGTATGTTGAAATGTTTGAAGGATATCTATAATTAAGGTAAATAATTTCTCATCTCCCTTTTATTTTTAAGAGGCATCTTACATATTCACTAGACATGTATTTTTTATAGTGTCTATATTGACCCTATTACAAGTTGTATCATTAATATCATTATGTTTTGGATAATAAATATTTATCTTTAATATTATTATTTAATAAGGTTTTTGATACAAATGTTTCCAAAATTGTAATATTTTTTTACTTACATTTAGTTGCGTGGGACACAATCCTTGTACCGAACAAATTTTTTTCGGGATTCTTATCTACTGAAACAAAATTTATCTTATTAATATTATAATAAATAATATGATATATTTATTAACACAATTTTCATTCATTAATGGGGGTTAGGATTCAATGGAAAACAATTTGTTAATGGTTTAATGTTATAATATCATTGTTTTTCATACTTGATTATGAATAAGTTCTGATAATGAAATATTATTATATATCTCCCTATAAACACATTAATTTTATTATCCTATTGATATTTCAGGAAAATATTTAATGTCATATCAAATTGATCGATTTTTATAATCATCATACCATAAAAATATATTCAAGAAAACTTATTTTTTTACAACTTAATTCAAAAATTGTTTTTTAAATATTTAAAAGTTTTATAAGAAAAATTAAAATAATGTTTTCAATATTCTCCAAATATTAATTTAATACACTTTTAACCATGTTTGACATAAAAAAATGTCTAAAGTAATCTTATTTTAATTTTTCAAATGAGTTACTTCTGAATTTTAATTTGAATGTAAAAGAAGACTTTGTTTTAACATATACTGTATGAACAATATTATATACCACCTTGACAACTTAATGTTGAAGCTATTAATTTATTAGTTTTATATGACCTATTAAAATTTAATTATTTTAAAAATTTTATGTGAATTTTATTTTAATAGTGATTATTAAGGTTATGAGATTATTTTCTTCAATAAATGTTCTTTATGGTCTTCAAAAATCATTATCCATATATAATGACCATGATTGATGTTACTTAAGAATGAAGTGGGATATGATCAAATGGTACTATACTTATTATTTTTCTTGATGGGTTATTATTATTTTGATGATGAAAATATGTTTATGAAACCCATTCCTTTCAATGGCTTATGCTATGATGAAATGTTTAAATGTATATGAAACCAATTTATTTTCCACAGGTTATCTAATAAGGATATGTATTTGAAACCAATTTATTTTAATTGTTTATAATAAATTGTATGTGTTATTATAGTTTATAACACAATTATATTTATTATTTGACTTTTTAAAACTACAACTCCCTCCAATGAATTGGATAGTTATTGATATCATAGAAGATAAATAGGACAAGATTATTGAGTAGTCATAGTTAAGTAAGGGAATTTTTCTACTAATATTGTTTTGGAGTGAACCTTGACTGCTATAGTGGTTTGCATAGTAATCACATTCCACTATCATATCCATATATGTGAGTCCTTAATAATATGTCAATTATTTTCTATGCTTAGTTTTATGTAAAAAATCCATGTCTTATCGTTGTGTTATGCTCCCAAGGATCATGTTCTTTGATAATGTTATGTTTAGGACTTATGAACTATAATGATTTATTCAATGTCTGAAGTATTTTATCATTTATATACAAGGTATATTTTTTAGAATTTGTGATCATGTTCAAATACCCTTAATATCAGGTTATGATTATGAGATCATTAATATCTCCCATATTTATCATTACGTGGTATCAATGCTCACCATTTATTACGTATCCCTTTCCTAGGTTATAAAGATAATATTTATGAATGACAAGTCTTATAGCTATTTTAGTTGTTAATAACTATTTTGTAGATTCAATATACCTCTTATAAATGATTTTTAATGTATCATTGTATTCAATGACTGTATACATAAATGATTCTATCATAGGTCATTATGTTATGTAATAAATATGTATCTAATTTTATTTGATATCGGTTTGTGATAGGAATGGTTTTTTATATCTCATATTATTCTTAGGTCTTGTCCTTCTATTTTATCCCATGATGATAAAAATTACGTTAGAACCATTATGATATTAAAAATTATATAAAAAAATTTCGGAATATAGGTGATGGAGATAAAATTGTATTCTATGAAATGAAATCTCTATATAGATAAAATAATTTGATGTTTCTATGGAATAATTTTACCTAGGGGTAATCGCTCTAAAAATGGAACATTGAGTTGGATATAATCCTCACTTGGTTCATGACAACGGTACTTATTACACATCGGGTTTTACTCTCCCAATTGATTTTTTTAAATTCACAGACTCTTTAAGAAAAATCCCAAGGGACATGAATATTAACCATTAATAAACTAGTTTAAGCATAAGTATTGACATATTTAAAATAAATTATATTTAATTAGGCATCATATATGTGACATTTTCTTATTATTTTTCGGTTCCACACTATGACCATTATTTATTACACTATGATTTTTTATTGAAAATGGTTGTAACATGAATAAAATGTGTTAATGTTGTGTAAAATATAATATTAATTGATTTTACTCTTATATAATAATACTTTATGGGATCTAGAATGAAAAATATAATTTTTATTCTCACACAAAATTATTAGGATATGAAACGTGTTGAGCATGAAAATTAAAAAATAATGAAACAACATACTATTGAGTCATTCATGAGGGAATTTAAACATCCTTATAGATTCTAAAATATTATTCTTATAAAAGAGAAAGGTATTAGTACTTGAAAATATTAATTTTGATTCTCAATCATTTATCTAATAAAAATTTCATATTATTTATATGTCATTTAGGATGTGATGTTCATCAATTGGGGAATCCTATAAAGAATATGTGTCAAAAGAATGAAAATAAAATCCATTGAATGTGATGTTTATAGAAACTACTTTATTTATATTTACTCCCCTCTTGTAATTAACATAGAAATAGACAATGAATTCATTGAGATAATGTATAAGGTTTGTGAATCCTTATGTAACTATGATGACTATTATTCAAGACCTACTATGTATGAATCTTGTAATATCTTATGTCCTGACAGTATGGTTGATGTATTCTTTACTATCCTAAAACCAAGTCTATTATTCCAATTGGGCGTATTGTACATTAGTATATATGAATAAACCATTCATTGTGATATCATGATAGAAATAGTTAACGGAGTTACCCATCAATCTCATGGATATTATGTGGGAGGAATGATTTAAATTAATAGAAAATCAAAAAACCATAGAGAAAATAAAAACTATACTTCATGATCCAATTGTAGTAGGAAATCAAGTAGAAATTTTACAAATTGGACAGGTATATCTATTAATAATTCTAATGAAGGTCATCGACAAATTAATTTTTCCACTAATGGAAAGAAGTTATCTAATGATGTCAGTAGATATTAAGATCCATAAATTATATATCCTATACACTAGTATTAAAAATAAACAAATTATGGGAGTTATATTATAATGTTACAAAATAAGAAGCTTAATGATTTGGTTTGATGTCAGAGACCTATTCGAAAAAAATTTGATGATCACATTTTTTGATGAGGTGTGTGATATTAACATTGTGAATTATACAATTATTGTACACTCTAGATCTTATAAATAATATGGTAAATATGGATACATGCATAATTTAATTTTATAACAATTTTGTAAGCTTCTTAAATTAATACACCAATGATTATATGATGAATTAATGTGAAACACCCAAATGAAAAAATGATATCATCTCGTATCTATGATTATTGTCTAAATGAATTAGGTGGATTATGGTTCATAAAAAACCATTATTCTTAATCTATTTGAATTTAAACTTATATTAGGAATGTACTCGATTTCACTACATTAACACCGTAATAATTGTTGACAAAGACATACCAAATTTTAAAATAATAACCATCCAATGATAATATATTAGTTTCATGAATAGTTTGAAATTAATATGGAAACCATGTCTAATTTATGGTTATTTATTCTCATTATATATGGGTATTATTCTTATATGGTTATGGAGAAACTCTCAATTAATGATATATATATTTTATGGGAGATTGTTTCTTTACTTACATATATGTTTCTTAATATTCCTCTAAACCATGATGTTATGTTATCAATAAAACTAAAACTAGGTGAATTTTTTTTAATGAATCCCTATAGAATATACCAAATTGTGTTTTAAAGATTAAAGAATATACAAAATTAGAATATTTATAAAGGGATACATTCAAACAATGATTTCAACATTCTATAAAACTATTTAGTTTGTTAAATAGAAATATCGTTTAATGTGAAACTACATTGATTATCTGTTGTAGAAAAATATCACAATAAAAAAAGTATACACTAATCTATATTGATGAATTATTTATTCAACTAGTTTGGGATAAATACAATACCAAAATTGAACTTCATTCTAGATATTATAAATTAATGGTAATAAAAGAGGATATATCCCTTCAATCATTCAATAAATTGTGTAGACACTCTAAGTATATAATGATACTATTAGGTATCTCTAATTCCTCATATATGTGTTAATGTATTTACTGATTATAGTGTTTATTGTATTCCATGATAATATTGTGGTAGTATTTTTATGTGATGTTGTTAAATATTCTATAATAAATTCATATAATAAAGATTACTTGAGAATTGTTCTCATGACTATATTAACATATTTCAATTACTTTATTATTTTAAAAATATTTACTTTTTTCCACAATGGGTTTCATTTTGAGGACATATATTCTAAAGTGAGGGTATATCATTAGATCCCTAAAAACTAGAGTCTAATGAAAATTTGATCTTTCAATCACCTATGACCATGACACAATGATTTCATTTTTTACCTAGATAATTTTGATGGTTTATGGAGAATTTACCATGAATATATATGCCACAATCCATGTTAACTAAAAAGACATCAATGTTCATTTGGATATAAGAATGCGATGAAAAAATCATGGAACTAAATAGATGATTTGTCAGCACACATTTTCATACAATACCTTATAGTGGACAAGGGTTTATGATCTACATTGATTCATCTTTCAAGGGATGATTATTCTATCAAATGTATAATGACATGGTAATGCTTATGCATAAAAATGATTTTTCATGATAAAAAAAAACCAAATCATGATATGGTGTTTGATATAGTAATTTTTAAACTAACGATATGGGAGGATTATATTACTGGATAATCATGTAATCTATATTAATAGAAATGATCAACTTATTTATTCACATTGATAAAAATTTAATATATACTACATAATATTATTAGAGATGATTAAATATTATAACTATGTGATAAATTACCAACCCGGAAAAGAAAAAAAGGTGTCCAATGCTTTGAGACATAATTATCATATAATATTATCTAATACAAAGATTTCAAACTATCCAATATTAATGTAACTGAAAAGGATGGATATTATAATATTGATGTAGTCCATAAATCATATATTTTTCAAGAAAATATTCAACAATCAATCCATTTGAGGATAAAAAGAAAAATGAATGATTATATAGATATATAAATGAAGTTGATAAATTCTGTTGAGTTTGACATTGATCATGATAAAATGATATGTTTTTTGGATATATTTATCTGTTTTTCTAATATTATATTTGAATAATAACTTTTTATTGGTGCACATAGTTATCCATTCTCTATTAATGCTATAATTGAATAGACATTCAGAGATTGAAAAGAGTATTTATGGTGGTATGTAATGATGAGAGATATTGAAGAGTATATATCCTGATACTTTGTATGTTAGAATGATATTTATGAGGAGATAATTTATAACGGAGCATCAAATCCACATCCCATAGTACAATAGAAACTGGAAACAAACACATGGTATTTTTTCATTACACTGTTAAAAACATCTAAAAGGAATAATAGAACATGAGTTTTAGTTTATCACCATAAATTCATCACACTTCATTGCTAACAAAAAATATTTCATTCTAGATTAGCTGTACTAAATATAAATTTAGTAGTGGTAAGGTTTCATGTCGTTCCACATTTAATTGTAACTAATCAGGATCTTCGGTTTACATCAATGTTCTAGAGACGTATTCCACAATCTTTTGATATGGATCGAGTCTTAGTAATATTTATCATCCAAATTTATATGAATAGTCTAAAAAAATCGTTAAAACCCTTAAGGGTATTTAAAGATCATTTACTATGTATTTGAAATGTTGTAGGGATCAACACTTTCCTAGAGAGTATTTTTCAATCAAAAATCACTTTCACAAGAGAATTCTAAGGGATCATAATGAATCCTAATATGTTTAGAATTAAATAACTCTATTATTTGCTGATTAAGTTAGAGAAATGGTGATTTAGGGTCTATAATAAGAAAATGAATTATAAAATATTGTTATATTCATACAACAATAGA
The DNA here is from genome assembly GCA_963277665.1 of Viscum album. Taxonomy (NCBI): domain Eukaryota; kingdom Viridiplantae; phylum Streptophyta; class Magnoliopsida; order Santalales; family Viscaceae; genus Viscum; species Viscum album. The sequence continues at coordinate 949,780,407 of OY728167.1, forward strand.
AATGGGAATCAAAAAATTATCAGAATAATTATGCTTAAAATCGATGTTGTGATTTGGAAGTTGAAGTTTATTGAAAAATTTATTATAATAATGTATCAATGTAATTGGGTACTAATATTGATTCAAAATAAAAAAACTAATTCATATATAAATCATTCCAATTGATTATATTGATAGTTTCATGATGGTGTCTTATCCATGATACATCTACTAAACCTCTATCAATTCCCTAATGTGTTGCATGTATCTATCATAATAATTTAAATAGTTGAACCTTTAATTGTAATAAAATTATAGGTTATAAGACTACAATATGATATTTAATAAAATGAAAAACCATTGGAAGTCATTTACTGTATTGTGAATGTGCTACAAAATAAATCCATTAGACTGGTTTATGTTTTGTGGTGAAACCACTAGATTGAAAAATATATGGGACAACCATAGGATGTTATGAGAAAGTGGAATCATAATTTGTCTATATTAGAGTAAATTAATTATAGGTAGATATTAATTTAAATCGGGTTGGAATGTAACCCCAATATTTTTTATGAATTTTTTTTCTTGTCTATTAAATTTAATTTCATTGGTAGGTAGCCTTATACACATCAACATATTTTAATAAATAATAATATAGTAATTATATTAATTTTCAAACGTGATTGTTATGACCTTGATTTTAAAAGTTTATTCATCAATTGAAATAATAATTTTTGTGAAAATATTTTTATTTATTTTTCAAAAAGAAAATAAATTTGTAGATAAGTAAATAATTGTTAGTAATGTATTTATATTCTTTAATTTTTTCTTAAAAAAATTATTTATTGATTTTTTTGATCAAATAATAAAACGATTATTTCTGCAATTTATGAATATTTATTTCATAAATTATTATTAATTTTTTGTAAAAAAATGTCAAAATTATCTTATGATAATGTTTTTTGATATTTTGAAAATGATTTAATTTTTTAATAAATAGTTTGATATAATAGTTTTTTTAAATGACTATTTTGTTTACTCAATATAGAATGTAAATATTTTTAACATGTTTTTAAATGTAAAATTGATAAATGATATTATTTTTAATCAAATTACGCTAATTTTAATCATCTTTATTTTGAATTAATACCTTAATATATTTTTTCCTTATGTAAATTCTTTATTTCGAAAACTATTTTATCACAGAGTTAACATGTATTATTTTAAATAATATTTCACCATTTTTTTGAATATAACTTTTTAAAATTTAATTAATATTTTTTAACATAATAATAAATATCATTTAATAATATTAACATGATTTTTTCATAATCTGATGAATAATTAACAATAAAAAAATAATTACCATGATTTTTTTAAACAAGTTTATATAGGGTAAATTAAAAATATATTGTTTTTAATTTCATAGAAAAATGAATAATTAATATTTTATGGAAATTTATATACCTTATAACCTCTAAAATTCATTGATTATAATTTTCTATCTATTTGGAATGCATTAATCATGTGGAAAAAATTCAATTTGAAAAAAATCCTAGAGTGTCCTCTCCCCCTGTAATAAAATTCCTCCACTATCATTTCATATTCACACATTAATAACATTTTTTGTTTAATTAATAGAATAATATTTTCATTAATATCTTCCTAAAATAATAGAGTCTTTAATTCGTTAGTAAACGCTATAAATAATGATTTCAGTTCTAACACTTAGATGTTTTCCAAAGAAGAGGCAACATTCGTAACAAAGTGTTTTTTATGTAAATTTATATTACAACACCAAAAAATAATTTTGAACTATGATTATATAATAAAACAATTATTTATAATATCATTATATTTTATTTTCATCATTTCATAATCTATATCCATTTACTCTACAATTAGATGGGAAAAAACTATCGATTGAGTGTGCATCAGACTAACACCTCATAAAATATTGTAATTTATTTTATATAACCTCATTTGACATCTAGAAATAATGATTGATTTTTAACATGTGTATTGTATATTAAAAAAGTATTTTGGCTTATTAATTCACATATAAAATTGTACTATACATTCCATGATCATTTGATAGTGCCACTACTGTGCACAATAGACAACTGCCTCAACAAGTTAGGTAACATGTTTTTCAACAACACATTTCATAGATTATTATAAGGATAAATTTTATGAATATATTTCATATATAGGATATATTATTACTATATAATGGTGATATATTATTTAATTTCTATTCAATCCATCCATATATAAAATGGAATCATGGTCTATGCCTATGAATGTCCTACATTCTCCTTGAACGGTGTCAATCACTCCCTCTCTATATATTATAGATTACTATAACTATATCTATATTATAAATGTATATGATAATAAAATTAGGGATAAAATTTTGGAGATAATTTATCATTGATAAATGTATGAGCACCTATACAAATAAAACAAAACGTACATAAAAACAAAGAAATTATTGCCCGGAGCATGGTTTTCAAGATGTATTTTTAATAATAAAGTGATAAAGTGTTAAAGATAAATAAAGTATAGTATGATAAATTTTATTATATATGTATACTTTATATTTAATAAAACAATATTTTTTATACAAGAGTTTTAATTTTATATGAAGGGATTCAAGACATAAGGTAAGGGATTCCTAGTATGTTATTTAGTTGTGGGAGACATATTCGAAATTAATAACTTCATTATTTTATATAGTTAATATACGTCCCCATTGATATATTATAAAAGTAATTTTTTTAGAATTTATAATATGTTATTTTTTATTATTTTTAATGATTATTATAATGAATTAATTTATATTGTGGGATGGTATTTTCATCTCACATTTTTTGGTGGGACACATGGAATGTACACCAATTATTTATTTAATGTCATTTTAATACATCCCATGAAATTATTTTATTATTATTCCTATAAAAATTATAGTATATACTTATCCAAATTATGTTCTTTATTTCAAGGGTCTTATGATTCAGAATATACTATAACGGAATTGGTATTTTATTATGATAACCATGTTTATCTAGGTTGTTTATGAGTACGATCCAATGATGAATTATGAAGATCTATTTCTACATATACTAAGGAACATTATCATCTTCTCGTTATTCCATGAAAATGTATTTATTCCTTTCATTCTACAACCTTTAACAACTTAATATTCAAGGAGAATGTTTTTGAGGGAAAGATATTTTATTTCTCTCTACGGTCAATACTATTTTTCCTTCCAAGTACATGTTGTATAAAAAAATATAAATAATGTTTTCTCAACTATATAAATATATTTAAAATTTATTTTCAACTATATATTAGTTTATGAAAAAAATTAAATTAGTTTTATTGTGTTTTACTAAATGCATTTCTTTTTACTATTACTGAAAATGTAAATGTAACCATTGGTTTAACGTGTAAAATATGTATTGTATTATAAATAATCCTAAACAGTAATTTATTTTATTTTATAAAATTTCATTTTTTTAAAAAAATGTTATTAAATACAATTTTATGTAAAATAATATGGTTATAAAAGTTGATTTAAAAAGTGATTTTTTTCATAAAATGATCATTATGATGTTTGAGAAACTATTTCCATATCATTGTCAATGGTTATAATTTTTTCTATTCGGAAAATATGTTTCTGAAATAGGATTCATTCCAACGACAATCCTAATAATAATAGATGAAATTTATTGGAAACCAATATATATATATATATTATAACATGATAAAATGTTTATTAACCCCATTTATGTTGATAGTATATGATATGATTTCAATTATATATTCATATAGTACAAATATATGTGGATAAAGTGATGGTAGGGGTATTTATCACTCTCAAATTCATCAGGTAATGATTGGTATCACATGAGGTAAACAAAATAATAATGAGGGGTAACCCTAGTTTTGTAAAGGATATTTACCACTATGATATTATTAAGATTAAATCTAGATATCTATAATTAATTTGGGAGTGAATACATTCTAAAATTATATCCTGTTATGCGATCCTTGAATACTATGGAAATATTTATTAATTATTATTTTTATATCACAAATCTATGTATTATACCTATGTAATGTTACGAGGGATTTTATATATGAAAAATAAATAATGAAATTTTCTTAATGGATAAAATGGTATGTAATTTAATGATACGTGTTTTTCCAAAAATAATTACATTTTATGTATATAATAATTTTTTATTATTTTTTCATTATTATTATCTGTTTGGGTCGGTGATGGAAGAAGTATTCCATCGGTTCACGAAGCAGAAGTCCTATTTACATATGAAAGATGTATTTTATCCATTTGATGGCTAATTATATTGATAAATTTTATTGATTAAATAAAATAAAATAAATGTATATAAAAAATGAGGGTGTTTTTATATTAAAATTATTGTCACATAATTGATGGTGGAAATGAATGAAGTAAAAACTAAGCTTAGTGTTGATGATTATCTTCTCTTAGAAAACCCTCATTTGGATCACTTATTTTAGACCTTAGGTTTTGTATTGTATGAAGAAAAACATTTCTAAAATTTGTTTAAAAATTTGTTATATGATAATTTTTTAGGTTTTGGTCAAGTCAAATAGAAATATTGGTGTGAAAAATTGAGGGGAGGGATTCTATTTTATAATTTAAAAGATGAGACATTTCTATAAATACCTAATAATATTAAATAATCTGAATTCACTCTCACCCCTTTTACCATTAATATTTATCAATAAAAGAGTTTCAATAATTTATGTTTGATCCAAAACTCTTCTTAAAAAATGAATCAATGTTTCGTAAATAGTATTCTATTATCGTATAAGTTTACTCACTTTAAACATTTTATTTTTCCACATGTTAATTGGTCATCAAATGTACCCAAAATTATTTTCTTTTATGACTAAAAATAAATGGGAATTGATTTAAATAATTTTCACCCAATTATTTTAGTTATGAAATCCAATATATAAAAAATGAATTATTTTAAAAAAAATTAATTTTTACACATGTGATTGCAACTTATAAAAATCAATTTTATTGTAATCCTTGGTAATTGATGTTTTAAAATTTCAATGGCTTATGGATGTTATAATTAATAGAAAACTAATATATATATTTTCCATTGATTATATTTTAAATAGTATATCATTCAATTAGGGGAAGTGAGTATTTTGATTATTTTAAACTAATATACTAAAATATTATCTACATAAAAATATAGTTATTCCCATTTATTAAACTATCGAATTAATTTCACATTGAAAGTATCCCAATAAAAAAATAATGAAACAATTTACAATTAACACATACCTAAGATGTTAAAATTATTAAAAAAATTGCAAACATATAAATTAATGAATATTACATTATATTATTATTTTTTATTACATTAATTTAATTATTTTTTTATTTAATGAATTATAATGTTGGTGTTACGTAACCATTAATTTTAATTGTAATTTAATAAAAATAGAAAATTAATAATATTATATACAATTAATTTATATTTAATATTAAAATTTATAACCAGATGTAGGTGATCTTTATCGTTGTCATATAATTTTATTTTTATTAAAATGAAGAAAGTGAATGTTTTGGTTTCTCTATATATAATGTTTTATAATGTTCAAAATCATGTCCATTTTGATTCAAAAATTTAAACTTATATAACATGGTTATATATGGTCCAATAAAACCACAAAATATATGATTGACATGTTTATAGTTCTTTATAAACCTCTTCTATTTATCATTACCCTTGGTAAACTAGTTTTACTCTTAACCATCATGATAAAATTGTATTGTTTTTAATACGAATTTTGAAAAAAAAGCGACCATATTAACTAATTATTTTTATGTTGATTAGAAATATTTAATCATTATTACCAAATTAATTACAAATAAGTGTTAATTGTTTTTTAAAAAATATACTAGGAAAACATGTCCAGTATAATTTTTCTTGTAACTCATTTTTTCCAGTATAAAATTATCATGCATTAAAATGATGACTACCGATAATCATTATATAGATTTAAATTAATATAGTTATAATATTATTATATTTATTTTCTTTAAATATATAATTAATATCAATAATTTTAATTATTTAAAATTGAAAAATTTAATATTTGAAAATCATGTTTTAAAACAAAATAATTTTTCTCTGTTCAGTAAAAAAATAAAACATTACAGATAAACCCCAAAAATATTCCTTATAATACTATTTATACGATGAATTCAAAAATTATATAAATTTTATGAAATAATTTTATAAAAGTGAAAAAAATAATTTATATTAATTTTTCATAAAAAGTAGCCAAATGCATTTTTGAAACAAAAAAAATCAGAAGAATAAATTAACATTAATACAATTTGAATGATTATGTAATATTATTTTCTAAATAAATTTATATTAAATATTAAATTAATTTATATTTAGTAATGTTATTAATTAAATTTATCTCACTAATTTAATAATTCTTTTACAATGGTGTAATTTAAAAAATTGACTTCATCATTCATTTATTTTCGATGATGTCTATCATCTTAGATAGCACAAAAATGTTATTATTTTAAATCATTTTGTTTTTACATTCTCTCCAAACTCAAAATATTTCTACACCAAAATATTATCTTGATCTAAAAAAATACAAAATGGTATGCAATTTGAAATTTCCATTACAGAAACCCAATATTTTATGATTGTTTGAAAAACATATGTTTAAAATGATAGATATGATAAATATGATGGTCTTTTTAAAAAGATGGTTAAAAATAAGAGAACAATAGTGGGAAGTGAAAATGTTTACATGGTGGAGATTAAAATTCTCAAGGGATGATATAGAGTGATATAAAATATGCTCAGGATAATGTCAAGAACTACAAGACTATAAATCTGTGATTTGTGAAGAGACCATCAATTCTTCCCAAATGTCGGTTAAAGGACAATTTTTATGAATATCATTTTCCTAGATTTATGAAATTGTTTTTAATATATTATCTAAAAAAACCAATGAACATTCTTGATGTATTTATATTTGTTATTCATAATTTTATGCATTAGTTTTGATCCACACATTTTAAATTTTACCACCTACTCAAAGGAATGAATATCCAATATAAAATTTTTTATGACTCATGACATTGAAATTATATTTTAATAGATCATAAGATCCATAAACGTATAATAAAACATTCTTAATATTATCAAATATTAACAACACTAGAAATGTTTTCAATATGATTTAATAATAAAAAGAATTTTATTCCTTGAGATAAATAAAATATAATTTTCACATCAATGATTCCTCCAAATGATTATCTACTACTATTCTAGAAATAAATATTAATTTTAACAATTATCCAGCATATTATCAATATTAAATAATGTATTCAACTCAAAGGAGATATCATAAATTTTAACTTATGTCCCCAAAATATATTTTTTGTATTCCAAAATATTAATTTGTATTATATATAATTGTTTCAAATAAAAAAACCATATAAATAAACTCCCAAAACATCATTAATCAATTTAAAATAAAAAAAATCCTAATTTAATTTTCCAAAAATATAAATTATAGTAAGCTATTAATTGGTTTATATAAACACAATTTCATGTTAATTAATACATAACATTGGCTAGTGGTAGGTGATATATCATTGTCACCTTTCGGTTGGCTGTTTAAGACCTGTGTCTTTACCAAATGTGACAAGTTGACACTCGCTATGTGAGATGTCATTTTTCTAATAATATATTTTTATAATTTCATTAACATTTTAAAAAAAATTTATGAAAATCATAATAATAATATTAATCATCGAATATAATTTTACCCACTATAGTTTTCTATAAAACTAATTTTTAACAAAATAAAATAGTGTTAATGCACCATTTTTACATTAACATTGATGGTCTTGTTACCAAACCTATTATTAACAACTTTAAACATTTTTAGATATAATATAATATAATTATTCATCAAATAAACATTTTTTTAAAACACATTCTAATCCAAAGGGTTCTATAAGACCCCATAATTAACCATTACATAATATTGAATTTTTGTCAATAATTTTTCTGCAAGTCGCATTTGGGATAATTTCAGGTTTAGATTTTATTATTATTAATCCATAACTCATGTATATGAAAACCATTAAATACAAGGTGGTTGGTCTAGATCATTATACATATTCCTTATAAAATAAATCTCTTAATATAATTCATGATACCATGTCATGAAAACTCTTCATGAAATTAAACATTACTTCTTCCTCTATAATACCCATACATACATTCTTTAAAATCATTTCTAATAAATATTTGGGATAATCATCGAAGCTCAGTATGAGATATATAAGAGAAGGAAACCATTAGTATATTTAAAACATGAGAACTCATATAATGTTTACATTTATCATCAGTGTTCTATGACAATGTCAAAAAAAATACTTTAACAAGAAAAAAACACATATATTTATCAAGAATGTCACTTAATACAATAATATACAATTAAAACACTTTTAGGTGACGTAGACAATCCAATAACTAAAACCCTTTTTAAAAAAATTTCAATGGGAATAACCATACGGGTGAATTTAACTATTATTATTACCGAAAAAATTAGATATATATAATGTCAGTCACACGTAATATAATTTATATCAGGATCACCCAGGATAATAAATTGATCTCAGCCCTTTGTACAATCTATATCGGGCTCACTAGTTTTTCATGATCTATAACAGGGATCCACGATTCATATAATCTATATAAGTCTCAATATGAGATATAATGGGTCTAACCTATTATTATTAGCTATATGAAGGTCATCCATTTCATGTAATTTTCATGTAAAATTTCATGAATAAAACATTGTAATCATAAAACCCTTTGAAAAAAATCGATTATTCCCATATGAAAAACACTTTTTTATAAAAATACCATTTTCTAATAAAAACAGATTTTCAAAAAAAAAACTCCACTTTATTTGAAAACCCATATTCAATTCTAAAAAACATAAAAATGATAATGAAAGATATTCATTTAACAATACATTTATTCAATAAATTTAATATAAAAATTTAATAGTTGTATTAATTATGGAGAAATGTATTATCAATGTATGTTAACAATAGAACATTCATATTGTCTTTTATCAAGACATGTCTAAAAAAGATTCCATTTTAAATTAATTGAATGAAATAAAAAATAGAACTAAAATTTATTTTATAACTTATGCCTATCAATATAAATTAACCAATAAAACATTATCAATAATATTTACATGGAATAATAGATTTTAAAATTATATATATAATCATTAAAAAGTGATTTTTAAATTAGCGTGTCCCATACCAATGTAAAAATTTTGATACATAAGAGCCATGGATAAATAAAATTTAACAAAACATTAAATAAAATGAAAAAATAGAAAATTCATTTCAATGGGGATATATATACACTTCAATACCTAAGGTGGGTTCATAATATCAAAATATACCTCAATGAAAGGATATTGAGACGAACTCCATTATCTTGTTTTTGATTAATCACATGTTATATTATTGTACTGAATAAAAGACACATGTAAATTGTATAATTTATCTAGAAACATTTTCAAATTTGTCATCTATTTTATAACATTTATTACCATGTTATGTTAATTACACAATTATTCATGTTTATGTCATAATACTTGATGATATTTGGTACGTGAGCCCAAAATTAATTTTGTGTGATCTTTATAAAAAAAGTAGACATTATTTTATAATATATAAAAATAATTATTATATAATTATCACAATTATAGGTTAATTAAACAATTAAATCCATCCACTAAATATGGATATGAAAATGAGAAATGTTACAATCATGGAGACAATTAGTTGTAAATATTCATTAGTAACATTTCCCATTTTCAATGATCATTATTGGAAGAAGTATGTTCCTTTTAATATTTTTACAATGATAATAATATCATTAATATCATAACATGTAATTATGTACAATTTTATATATCATCCATGTGGTTTTCTGATGAAAAATGAATCACATTGATTTGGGGAGGTGATAATTAAGACGTAAACAAAAACATTATTATCATTTTTATGTTAATTTAAATACAAGAACATAACAGAAATATTATTGTTAAATAGTGATAATTAATACATTAATATCTTATATAATAATTAATTCCATCATTATAACCTACCTAGATAGATGGTGATTGAAAATATATTATATCATTTTGTGAGGATGTAGTCTATTTTACACACGAATGATAAATTATTTTTCCATTTGATGGAAGTGGATATTTGTTTAAAATATTATATTTAAATAATAATTAATCACTATATAGAAGGATAACTATTTTTTATTTAATAATTTTTTTGAAAATTAGAATTATTTGGATGATGAAATAATTCTAAAACAGTTAGTTTAAAATGATACCACTTCTTTATAAATCAATCATTTTTAACACCTAATAAACTTTAAGGGTGATGTTTTTACTATAATAAGAGAACTATAATGAAATGAGGTATTATAGGAAGTTATATTAGTATATATTGGTAGATTAAAATAGGATTTAATTTTTGAAGAAAATAGAAGAGGATATACCCTTTTATATGATAGAGGAGGGACAGTCTGGGAATTTCCCAAAATAATAAATTAATATAAAAACATTTCCAATTCAAAATAGCTCTAAAGTGACTTATTTTAAATATTGAACTGAGATGGGTCTAAATAATCTCATATAATTATTTTTTGACATGTATATTTCAAATCATTACCCATATCATATATTTTCTACCTTATTTACCATCTTTAACTCTTGCTATGACAACATGTATTTTTACATATTGAGTGTTAATATAATTACAATAAAATGAAAAATAACAAAAAATGAATCATTTGATAAATATTATCATTTATATCAATAAATTGGCATAATTTCATATTTTTATAAATTTTTTATCATATTGTAAAATATTATTAATTTTATAGTATCATCAATGTTAATTATGACACTATTCATTATTTTGACGTTTAAAAAAATCAATAAAAAATTCATCATATCTAAAAAAATTTAATATACACATAACATTTTAAATTAGTCTAGAACACTCCTTGATGAATTAAATTATCTCAAATTACATTTTTTTTAATTTTTAATAAAATTAATTTTATATTTCATTTAAATAACTAATTAGTCTATCATCATTATGAAAACCATTGAGGTAGTTATTTCTTCTCTAAACATTAAAAATAATTTTTATTGATGAAGATTAATTTTTTTTATTTCAAATTATTATTTATATTCTATTATACCATATTAATTACCCTATATCAAAATGATATAATTATTTAAAGCATAAGTATGACAACTTTAACATGTCATTAAAATAATATAATATAAGTGTTTTAAATAAATCAATGTGGCACCAATAAGTAATAAATTTTATTTATAGATTATCATGTCCTAAAAATACCAATTCAATCAATTCATGAAATTTTTTAGGGTAAAAATATAAATATTTATAATATTTTTACACTAAAATGATGGATTTACGAATAATCGTGGTAATAAAATTCCAATTTTCTTAATCATATTCTCCAAAAAAATGAAAATATTTTTTTTTAAATTTGGGACCTATGGTTACAAATATTAATAAAATTATTTTTATTTTAAAATAGTTATGTGTATTAAATTAATTAAAAATTAATACCTTATAAGGGACAAAAAAGCAGTTATTTACAGTAAAAATGAGCAAATGTATGAAATGTATTTATAGGCCAATTCAAAATAAAAATAATTCTAATAACCAATATTGGATTAATATATATTTAAGTGAATATGTTTCTTTGGTTAAAACCAATTTAAAATATTATATTCTAATAGATATTGTTACGATAAAATTCAAATTTCAATTAAATTGCATTATTTTTCCGAATTCATCTAAAAATGAATCTTTTGAGAAAAATAAGAAAAAACAAAATAATGATAACTATGATATTTTAATTACAAAAACTAATTAATTTTATTGAAATAAAATTTATAAAATTGGGAAAATTTTGTTTTTTAAAATATTCCTCATTAAAAGGAAGCAAAACTGCTTGTAGAAAAATAATGCCTTTTTCATTAAAATTGGATTTCTTATTATGTAATATCTATTAAACCTATTAAAATAAGATAAAAAATTCTATTTAATAAATTAATTATAAAAAACATTATTATAATTCACAATTAGTGATTAATTTAACTTATTAACATCTAATTTCTTTTTTGGGCATTAAAATGGTAATTCATAAAACCCATCATTTATATTAAATTGGTTTTTATTTTTGTTTCCAGTATAGTACTAACCAATGTAATCTCTCTCTATAATTTTTTAAACTATATGTTTATCATTTAGATAATCTGGTTCATACCCAACATTCAACTTCAATGGTTATAGTAATAACATTTATAAAATTATTTTTGGTTGTTTATTAAAGATCACTTTGTTGTGCTATGCATACTGTCTAATATAGTGTTTCAAAAGAAAATTTTAGAATGTTACATTATCCCAAATTTATAATTATAATCTCAGAAATTTGATCTTTTGATTAGTAACATGGTTTTGACTATTCAATATATGTTTATTAAAATCCCATATAAGAAAAATAATTACAAAAAATGTGCGCATTAAAAAATATAATGGGAAGTATGAAGGTCACCCAAGAAAACATATACTAGGGTTCCATATAAGAAAACATGGAAATTGATTGAAAAGACTAACGACCACATTCTGATGTAGAGTGATATACTATATGATTATTATATTGTTAATAATCATAAATATGAACATATGAGATGTGTTAAATGTACATTGATATACCTATAAGAAAATTAAATAGAGTTTTTTTCTTTCAAAATCCAATTTCTAGATGTGATAAATTACTTTACTATATTATAAAAAAAGTAAGTATTCATACATTATGTAAATATATTTTATAAGAAAAAAATTATCCTCATAACATTCCTAGAATTAGGATTTACATCCCTAAATATATCCTTAATAAACAAAGATCATATAAATCCTATTGATTTATTGTATATTAAACCTAATATCCAAATATAGAGGAAAAAATCACAATAAAATAACACCTTAAATAATAACAAATCCAAAAAAATCTACAAAAAATCACTTAATCAATTTCTGAACACCTCACTTCAAACCATATAAGGGGTGTCTATAATCATTCCCATAGGGTAAAACATATAAAATTAGAAAGCTCCTTGGTGCTTAAATAAGTTCACCAGATGGACCAACATGTTCTGAAATAGTCCAAATTTATTTTCTATTGTTTTTTTATCATGGTGATTTTCAACCTGAGTAAGTATCTTTGTGAAAAAAACATCATAATTTCTGAACTCATTGTATATAAAGTATATTACTATTTAATGGATATATGTTATCTGATTATTGTATTTATCATGGATATTTTCCTTATATTAATGAAAATTTGGAAAGAACATTCCTTGTTGTTAACACATTCTAGATCTTGAAATTCATTACATGAAATTGGTATTACCACATTTTGAATAATTTTTAGGCTTTCCTCCTGAATTTATAGATTCTTTCATTCTATTTCTGACCTCCTTGAAAATTTATACACATTTCATTTCATGAAGAATAGTTGTAAAAAAAGTGCATGTAAATATTCTATGAATAGATAAAACATATCCTAAATTTTAAATTAATATATAGTCAACAATATTCATAATATTGGTTTTAGTCTTGAGTAACATATATATACATCACTCTCAATTTCTAAAAAAATCCATTATATTTCTGGACAAACAAGAAACTTTTATAACATAATTTTACACATAACCTTTAACATGTTTCATCCATTACATGAATTTTTTCTGCATTATAAGAAAAAATCATTTGGTGAATTTTCTCTAGTAATATATCCTTATATGTTTATCATTATATGGAATCAATACCATTAGTATCTCTTATTTTATTATCCAAATTAAACCATCAATCATTCACCTTCGAAAATATAGATGGAAACAATTTCCTTTTTTTATTTGAAACATCCCATGAAATAAAATGTTCTTTTGTGAGAATTTATCAATCCTTCAGCTACCAATCAGTTATATGGACCATTTAATGATGGTGGATGTTTCCTTATAAAATTATCCTCTATAAAAATTTCCCTTAATGGTTTATCAGGTTCAGCTCTATCCTAAATTCCACCACCATTTATAGCATGTCTCAATAGATCCATCAATACAACAAACTATTGTTTTTCAAATTTTACCATATTAGTATATTTACATGGAATGATGTTTTCATCTTAATTAGTTTCTATTTTAACATCACTATTTCTTCATTTTGATTTTTTTTTAAAATCCAATGTTTATAGGATTCTACAAAGGAATACAAAAATTCAAAATAATTAGAAATAGTTCGTAATGTAAATTCTTCAATGGAAATTATATTAACACAATACTAATATCTATTGTTTTTTAATCCTTTCCATTGATACCAACTAAAAATACACATCCATAGTCCTTACAAAATCATGAGTTTTAATTAATAATTTTAAATTATTTCACATTTAGGATTCTTTAGTTATTTTGATATATCTAATTATGAAGTAATTCATATATAGAAAAATGATAAAATACAATGTGGTCACTTCAGATCAGTATCCATTCTATCTATATTATAAATTCTTTAAAATAATGAATTATCTCATTTCATAAAAAAATATCCTAACAATAAATAGGATCTCTTCCAAACCATAACTCACCCTTAAAACATATAAAAACATTAAAAAACATTAGATGAGAAAATATGTTCAATAAAGGATATAAAAATAAATAATTAGTTACTTTATAAAAAGCTATGATAAATTATATAATGTTTATCTTTATCTTCATTATTCAATGAAAATTTGATATAAAACACTTTCATATGAAAAAGTGTACATATTTCTCAATAAAATCATTAAAACACATAATAATCAATTATGATCCAAATAAGTGATTTGGTACTCATAAATATAAAACCCTTTAAAAACCATTTCAATTGGAATAATCATATGGATGAATTCAAATATCTTTATTATCTAATGAAATGAAAATCTATAATTTGAATCTCACTTTGAATAAGTTATATAAGGCTTACCATTTCTCATGAGCTAAAATTTGTCTCAACTCTTCATATAATATTTATATGGATATATAATGATCAATAATGTAGATCAACCAATCATATATGATATATCATGATCATCAATTTAATATAATTCCCATATATAATTTTATTAAGAAACACATTTGTCAAGAAAAACTTTGAAAAAACTCTTTTATTACAGTATCAAAATCAATTTTTTATAAGAATATATTTTCTTTTAGAAACACAATTTCAATATAGAAACATCATTTTCATTGAAAAACTATTTTATATTACAAAATAAAAATAAAAATGTGAAATAAATTATTCATTTAAAAATATATTTTTGCTTATAATGTTTCTAGAAACTAAATAATAATCACCATGGTGGAAAGCAACATTGTCTCCACATATGTTTAGAATTAAATATTTTTTTATCACTAATCAAAATCATTTTTAAAGAAATTCCATTTCAAAAACCATGAATGAAATTTATAATAGAAATGAAATTTAATTTTTAATCCATTTATATCCACATAAATGAACCTATTAAATAATATCAATTATATTGGCATGGAGTAGTTTATTTCTAAATTAAACCTTTAAACATTCAAAATGTGATTTTTAAATCAAAGATTCACATTCTATTTTGAAATAAATGAATCATGAACCACAATAGAGATTATAATTTTAAAAAACATCTAATAACATGGGAATAAATAAATCTACTATCTAATATGTCAAAGTGGATATATAGAAACATCATAAAAGAAGGTGGGTGTATAAAGTCAAAATATACCTCCATGAAGGGACCTTGAGAGGATGTTCTTTAACATGGGTGTGATTCATCATGTGTGTATTTACCTTCCATAATAACAATAATATGTTATTTATTGAATTTATTCATAACCTTCGTTGTATTTGTTTTTCCTTCTATACCACTTATTACCATGTTATGTCAACTACTTATATATTTATGATTATATGAGACGTTTTTATGATATTCAATACATGTGTACAAAATTACTCTAGTCTGATGTCTGTGTCATAGTGGCCACAAATAAATCATCCCCATAAAAATAATAATTGAATAATTATCATTTTTATACATAATTTACCTTTTGAAATACATCCATTAATTTTGTATATAGAGAATGATCTACGTTATAATCATGGAGTTGGTATGTCATACATAAGTTTGAGTAACAATTCTAATTTTCAATGATAATTATAGAATAAAAGTATGTATAATAGTATCATTAAATAATGGTAAAAATAAAATTAATAACATATTAATTTATAAAATTTACTCATATATAGAATCCATGTGATCTGTCTATGAATAACGAAACACATCACTTCATAGAGGTAACAATTCAAATGTGATCATAAATGGCATTGTAATTTTTTTGTGAATGGAAGATAAAACATAAATGATATATTATATTGTCATAATAATACAATTTTCATGAATATCATACATAAATATTAGTTCTATCATTATGACCAGTCTTTATTGGTAGTGATGGAAAGTGAATTATATAATTTCATTAGGCAGTATTCTGCAGTACACATGAACTTTTACTTCAATTCCTATCTGATATATGTGGAGATGGATTTAGGATATTATATTTTCATAATTACTTCACAGTGTAAGGATTATACTGTAGTTATTTTTTTATTAATGGTTCAAGATTATTTCAAGGAAGAGAAAGAAGAAACAATATAGAAACCTTAATAAAAAATTATACCTCTTCTTTAGAAATCATTCGTTTTTTAACACATTAAGTCCACTAAAAATTGTGTTATGCCTTAAATAAGAGTTCCATATTGAGGGTATGGATACATTGAAATTATTTTGGAAGATATATTCCAAAAAATAAGTTTAATGTGTGAAAAAATAAGAAGAAAATGTCCATTTAATATTGGAGGAATGGGGTACTCTTGGAATGTCCCAAAACATTATTTTAATATAAATTAATTTTTAATTCAAAATTGATTAAAATTTGTTTATATATAATATAGATTCATTTTGGGTTTAAATACACTCATAATGATAAATTTATATTATTTTTTGGTCATATGTAACCCTTTTCCTTTAGTTATAATCTTTATTTAACCTGTTTAGCTCTTACTATAACATAATGTCTATTTACACATTAAAGGATAATATAATTAATATATAATGAATAATTATCCATAAATTAATTATTTATGAAATTTTAATACGTAATCCTATAAAATATACTAATATTGTCTCTCTATAAATTGTATTCCATTTAATAATTTTTTTATAGTATTAATAATGTAACTTTTAACAATATTCAGTACGTTGAAATTAAAATTCAACAAAACAAGATATCTTCTAGAAAAGAATTTCAATACCTCGAAATCATGTAATGTTCAAAAATTAGTTTTTTGGGAGACAATAATTATTTGAAAATTTATATATTTTAATTTTTTTAGTATAATTTATTTGATATTTCTATTAATTGAATAATTACCGCATCATTATTTCCCAACATATTATAGTAATTATATATTCCCTAAAAATTAACAATAATGACTAATTATGATGAAAAATGTTTATATTTGAAATTATAAAATATAGTTGACTAATTATTTTTAATAAATATTTATGAAAATGTTATACATTTTAAAAACATAATTATGACACTATTTCAATTTCATTAATTTAAAATACTATAATGGGATTAAATTCATAAAATTTGATCAAAGTGGTAAAAAATTATATTTTCTTTGGAATAAAAATACTAATGAAATCAAATTAGGACACATTTTATTATAATTATTAATATTTATAATATTAATAGTTTACTTAACAACAAAATTTACCCTTAACCATGGTAATAAAATTAATTAGTTTACTATTTATAGTTTACACAAACAAATATGAACTTTTTACTAAATTATGAAATTATTATTTTAATTATATAATTCATTTTAAATATTATATACATACATGCGTGTAAAATTAAGATAAAAATAATCTCGTATATTGGGTGAGAACATGTTGTTTAAAGTGAAAATGTTCAAATGTTTGAAATGTTTTTATATCCCAATTCAATATGAAAATGATTTTAGTAAACCAAATTCTATTATTAGGTATAAAAATTCTCCAAAAAAATATTAAATCCAATATAAAAAAAATAAGAAAATAAATTATTTTTATGATATGAATGTTTTAAATTGAAATGTATTATTTTTAGTATTCATCAATATATATTAATTTTAATAAAAATACAAAAACAATATACCAAAGTAAATTAAGATATTACACATTATAAATTAAAGCATGCTTTTATATAATATTTATAAAAGCTTCAATAATTATTTACTATATTAGTGTACAATTAAAAGGAGGCCAAACTACCTTTAAAAAAATAAATCATTTATATCAGGATCACCCGTGAGAAAAAATTGATCTCAACCCTTTGCACAATCTATATCGGGCTCACTAGTTTTTCATGATCTATAATTGGGATCCACAATTCATATAATCTAAATATGTCTCACTATGAGATATAATGGGTCTAAACTATTTGTATTAGTTATATCAAGGTCATCTATTTTATATAATTTTCATGTAAATTTTCATGAATAAAACGTTGTAATCACAAAAAACTTTGAAAAAATCATTTATTCTTATATGAAAATCACTTTTTTATAAAAATACCATTTTCTAATAAAAACAAATTTTCAATAAAAAAACACCACTTTATTTTAAAAACCATATTCAATTCCAAAAAACACAAAAATGATAAAGAAAGATATTCATTTAACAATACATTTATTCTTTAACTGTAATATACAAATTTAATAGTTGTATTAATTGTGGAGAAATGTATTATCAATCTATGTTAACAATAGAACATTAATATTTTCTTTTGTCAACACATGTCTTAAAAAGATTAAATTTGAAATTAATTGAATGAAATTAACAATAGAACTAAAATTTCTTTTATAATAAATTCCTATCAATATAAATTAACCTATAAAAAATTATCAATATTATTTACATGGAATGATTGATTTCAAAATTAAATATATATTTATTAAAAAGTAACTTTTAAATTAGCATGTACCATACTAATTTGAAAATATTAATTAATAAGATACATGGATAAATAAAATTTAACAAAACATTAAATAAAATGAAAAAAAATTCATTTCAATGGAGCTATATATACACTTCAATACCTAAGGTGGGTTCATAATATCAAAATATGCCTCAATGAAAGGATATTGATACGAACTCCATTATCTTGTTTTTGATTAATCTCATGTTAAATTACTATACTGAATAAAATAAACATGTAAATTATATAATTTATCTAGAAACATTTTCAAATTTATCATATATTTTATAAAATTTATTACCATGTTATATTAATTACACAATTATTCATGTTTATGTCATACTACATGATGATATTTGGTATGTGAGTACATATTAATATGGTGTGATCTCTATAAAAAATATACATTATTATATAAAAAAAATAATTATATAATTTTCAAATTTATAGATTAATTAAACAATCAAATCCATCCACTAAATATGAATATAAAATTGAGAAATGTAAAATCATGGAGATAGTTAGTTGTAAATATTAATTAGTAACATTTCCCATTTTCAATGATCATTATTGGAAAAAGTGAGTTCCTTTTAATATTTTTAGAATGATAATAATATCATTAATATCATTCCATGTAATTATGTACAAATTTATATATCATCCATGTGGCGTGCCGATGAAAAATGAATCACATTGATTTGTGGAGGGGATAATTGAGACGTACACAAAAACTTTATTATGATTTTTATGTGCATTGAAATATAAGAACATAAAAGAAATATTATTGTTAACTAGTGATAATTATTTCATTAATATCTTATATAATTATTAATTCCATCATTATAACCTACCTATAGAGACAGTGATTGAAAATAAATTATATCATTTCGTGAGGATGTTTTCCATTTACACATGAATGATTAATTATTTTCCCATTTGATAGAAGTGGATATTTGTTTAAAATAATATATTTAAATAATAATTAATCATTATTTAGAAGGATCAATATTTTTTTATTTAATATTTTTTTATAAAAATTATAATGATTTGGATGATGAAATAATTCTAAAATAGTTAGTTTAAAATGATACCACTTCTTCATAAATCTATCATTTTTCAACACCTTATAAACATTAAGGGTGGTGTTTTTACTATAATAAGAGAACTATAATGAAATGAGGTATTATAGGAAGTGATATTAGTATATATTGGTAGATTAAAATAGGATTTAATTTGTGATGAAAACATAAGAAGATGTACCCTTCTATATGATAGTGAAGGGACAATCTAAGAATTTCCCAAAACAATAAATTAATATAAAAAATATCCAATTAAAAATGTCCTTAAAGTGACTTATATTAAATATAGAACTAGGATGGGTCTAAATAATCTCATATAATAATTTTTTAACATGTATATTTCAAATCATTACCCATATCATATATTTTATACCTTATTTACCATCTTTAACTCTTGCTATGACAACATGTATTTTTACATATTGAGTGTTAATATAATTACAATAAAATGAAAAATAACAAAAAATGAATCATTTGATAAATATTAACCTTTATATCAAAAAATTAGCCTAATTTAATATTTTTAGAAATTTTATGTCATATTGTAAAATATTATTAATTTTATAGTATCATCAAAGTTAATTGTGTCACTATTCATTACTTTGACGTTTAAAAAATCAATAAAACATTCATCAAATATAAAAAAAACATTAATATATACATAACAATTTAAATTAGTCTAGAACACTCTTTGATGAATTAAATTATATAAAATTACATTTTGTTTAATTTTTTAAAAAATTAATTTTATATTTCATTTAAATAAATTATTAGTCTATCATCATTATGAATACCATTAAGGTAATTATTTCTTCTCTACAAAATAAAAATAATTTTTACTAATGAATATTGATATTTTTTATTTCATATTAATATTTATATTCTATTATACCTTATTAATTACACTATATAAAAATGATAGAATTATTTAAAGCATAAGTATGAAAACTTTGACATGTCATTAAAATAATATAATATAAGTGTTTTAAATAAATCAATGTGGCACCAATAAGTCATAAATTTTATTTATAGATTATCATGTCCTTAAAATACCCATTAAATCAACGTATGAAATTTTTTATGGTTAAAATATAAATATTTATAATATTTTTACACAAAAATGCTGGATTTACGAATAATCGTGGTAATAAAATTTCAATTTTATTAATCATATTCTCCAAAAAATAAAAATAATTTTTTTAAATTTGTGACCTATTATTACAAATATTAATAAAATTATTTTTATTTTAAAACACAAATGTGTACAAAATTAATTAAAAAATAATACCTTATAAGGGACTACAAAGCAGTTATTTATAGTAAAAATGAGAAAATGTAAGAAATGTATTTATAGCCAAATTCAAAATAAAAATTTTTCTAATAACCAATATTGGATTAATATATAATTAAGTGATCATGTTTATTTGGTTAAAACGAATTTAAAATATTAAATTCTAATATATATTGTTACAAGAAAATTCAAATTTCAATTAAAATGCATTATTTTTCAGAATTAATCTAAAAATGATACTTTTGGAAAAAAATATAAAAAAATAAAATAATGAAAACTATGATATTTAAATTACAAAAACTAATTAATTTTATTGAAATAAAATTTATAAAATTGGTAAATTTTAGTTTCTTAAAATATTCCTCATCAAAAGGAAGCAAAAATGCTTGTAGAAAAATAATGCCTTTTTTGATTAAAATTGTATTAGTTCTTATTTTATACCTATTAAACCTATTAAAAAAAGTTAAAACATTTTATTTAAATAATTAAATATAAAATTAATTATTATAATTTATAAGTGGTGATTAACTTAAATTATTAACATCTAATTTCTTTTTTGGGCATTAAAATGGTAATTCATAAAACCCATCATTTATATTAAATTGGATTTTATTTTTGTTTCCAATATATTACTGACCAATGTAATCGCTCTCTAAACTTTTTTATACCATTTGTTTATAATTTAGATAATCTGGTTCATACCCAACATTCAACTACAAAGGTTATAATAATAACATTTAAAAAATTATTTTTGGTTGTTTATTAATGATCAATTTGTTGTGCTATGCATACTGTCTAACATAGTGTTTCCAAATAAAATTTTAGAATGTTAAATTATCCCAAATTTATAATTATAATCTTAGAAATTTGATCTTTTGATTTGTAACATGGTTTTGACTATTCAATATATGTTTATTAAAATCCCACATAAGATAAATAATTACAAAAAATGTGCGCATTAAAAAATATAATTGGAAGTATGAAGGTCACCTGAGAAAAAATATACTATAGTTCCATAAAAAACTTGGGAATTGATTTAAAAGACTAACAACCACATTCTGAGGTAGAGAGATATAGTATATGATTATTATATTGTTAGTAATCATAAACATGCACATATGAGATGTGTTAAATGTACATTGATATCCTTGTAAGAAAATTAAATGGATTTTTTTCAAAATCCAATTTCTAGAGGTGATGAATTCCTTTACTATATTATAAAAAAAGTAAGTATAAATACATTATGTAACTATATTTTAAAAGAAAAATATTATCCTCATAACATTCCTATAATTATAATTTACATCCCTAAATATTTCCTTAATAATCAAAGATCATATAAAGACTATTTCTTTTCAGTATATTAATAATAATATCCAAAATATAGAGGAAAACATCACAATAAAATAACACCTTAAATAATAACAAATCCAACAAAAAAAACTCCCAAAAATCACTTAATCAATTTCCGAACACCTCATTTAAAACCATATAAGGGGTCTTTATAATCGATCACATAGGGTAAAACATAGAAAATTAAAAACCTCCTTGGTTCTTAAATAAGGTCACCAGATGGACCAACATGAACTGAAATAGTCTAAATTTATTTTCTAATGTTTTTTTATCATGGTGATTTTCAACCTGAGTAAGTAGCTTTGTGAAAATGACATCATAATTTCATAACTCATTATATATAAAGTATACTACTATTGAATGGATATCTATTATCTCATTATTGGATTTATCATGGATATTTTCTTTATATTAATGAACATTGGGAAAGAACATACCTCGTTGTTAACACATTGTAGATGTTGAAATGCATTACACAAAATTGGTATTACCAAATTTTGAATAATTTTTAGGCTTTCCTCCAGAATTTATAGATTGATTCTTTCCATTTCTGACTACCTTGAATATTTATACACTTTTCATTTCATGATACATAAGTGTCAACAAATTGCATGTAAATATTCTATGAATAGAGAAAACATATCCTACATTTAAAATTCACATATAGTCAATAATATTTATAATATTGGTTTTAGTTTTGAGTAATATATATATATATATATATATTACTATCAATTTCTCAAAAAATCTATTATATTTGTGGACAAACAAGTAAATTTGTTTATATAATTTTACACTTAACCTTTTAAAATTATCATCAATTACATAAGTTTTTTCTGCATTATAATAAAAAATCATTAGGTGAATATTCTCAAGGAATATATCCTCATACGTTTATCATTGTATGGAATCAAGATCTTCAGTATCTCTAGTTTTATTATACAAATAAAACAATCAATAATTCACCTTCGAAAATATAGATGGAAAAATTTCCTTTTGTTATTTGAAACATCCCGTGAAATCAAATGTTCTTTTGTGGAAATTTATCAATCCTTTGGGTACCAATCAGTTAGATGGACCACTGAATGATGGTGGATGTTTCCTTATAAAATGATTTACTATATAAATGTTCCTTAATGGTTCATCAGGTTCATCTCTATCCTAAATACCACCAACATTTATAGAATGTGTCAACATATCCATCACTATAACAAAACATTCTTTTTCAAATTTTATCATATTAATATATTTATTTGGAAAGATGTTTTTATCATAATTAGTTTCCATTTTAACATCATTATTTATCCATTTTAAAACATTTTTTAAAATCCAATGTTTATAGGATTCTACATAGGAATATTAAAATTCAAAAAATTTTAAATAGTTCAAAATGTAAATTCTTCAAAGGAAATTATATTAACATTATACTAAGATATATTGTTTTTTAATCCTTTCCATTGATACAAACTAAAAATACACATCCATAATCCTTATAAAATCATGAGTTTTATTTAATAATTTTATATTATTTCACATTGAGGTTATTTTAGTTCTTCTGCTATATCTAATTATAAAGTAAGTCATATATAGAAAAATGATAAAATAAAATGTGGTAACTTCATATCAGTATCCATTCTATATATATTATAAATTTCTTAAAATAATGAATTATCTCATTTCAAAAAAAATTATCCTGACATTAAACAAGATCTCTTCCACACCGTAACTCACCCATAAAACATATGAAATTTTAAAAACACATTATATTAGAAAAAATTTTAAATAAAGGATATAAAAATAAAAAATTAGTTACTTTATAAAAAAATATGATAAATTATATAAATATTATCGTTATCTTCATTATTCAATGAATATTTGATATAAAAAACATTCATTTGAAAAAGTGTACATATTTCTCAATAAAATCATTAAAACACATAATAATTAATTATGATCCAAATAAGTGATTTGGTACTTCATAAATATAAAACCCTTTGAAAACCATTTCAATTGGAATAATCATATGGATGAATTCAAATATCTTCATTATCTAATGAAATGAAAATCTATTATTTGAATCTCACATTAAATAAGTTATATAAGGCTTACCCATTTCTCATGATCTATAATTTGACTCAACTCTTCATATAATATATATATAGATATATAATGAGCAGTAATGTCCATAAACCAATCATATATGATATATCATGATCATTGGTTTAATATAATTCCCATATATAATTTTATTAAAAAACACATTCTTCAAGAAACACTTTGAAAAAACTCTTTTATTACAGTATCGAAATCAATTTTGTATAAAAATATATTTTCTTTTAGAAACAAAATTTCAATATAGAAACATCATTTTCATTGAAAACCTATTTTAAATTTCAAAAACAAATAACAAATTGAAATAAATTATTCATTTAACAATATATTTTTTCGTAAAATGTTTCTAGAAACTAAATAATAATCACAGTGGTGGAAGAGAATTTGTCTCCAAATATGTTTAGAATAAAATATTTCTTTTATCACTAATTAGAACGTTTTATAAAGACAATACATTTGAAAAACCTTGAATGAAATTCATAATAGAAATGAAATTTAATTTTTAATCCATTTTTATCCACATATATGAACCTATTAAATAATATCAGTTATATTTACATGGAGGGACATTGATAGGATGTTCTTTAACATGGGTGTGATTGATCATGTGTGTATTTACCTTCAATAATTACAATAATATGTTATTTATTGAATTTATTCGTAACCTTTTTTGTATTTATTTTTCCTTTTATACCACTTATTACCATGTTATGTCAACTACTTATTTATTTATTATTATATGAGGCATTTTGATGATATTCAATACATGAGTACAAAATTACTCTAGTTTGATGTATATGTCATAGTGTCCACAAATAAATCATCCCCATAAAAATAATAATTGAATAATTATCATTTTTATAAATAATTTACTATTTTAAATACATCCATTAATTTTGTATATGGAGAATGATCTACGTTATAATCATGGAGTTGGATGTCATACATAAGCTTGAGTAATGATTCTGATTTTCAATGATAATTATAGAACAAAAGTATGAATAATAGTATCATTAAAAAATATTAAAAATATAATTAATAACATATTAATTTATAAAATTTACTCATTTTTAGAATCCATGTGATCTTTCTATGAAAAACGAAACATATCACATCATGGAGGTAATAATTCATATGTGCTCATAAATGACATTGTAATTTTTTTGTGAATGGAATATAAAAGCATAAATGATATATTATATTGTCATAATAATATAATTTTCATGAATATCATATAAAAGAATTAGTTCTATCATTATGACCAGTCTTTAGAGGTAATGATGGAACGTGAATTATATCTTTTCGTTAGGCAGTATTCTGCATTACACATGGACGTTTACTTCAATTCCTATATGATATATGTGGATATGGACTTAGGATATTATATTTACATAATTACATGAAAGTGTAAGGGGATATTGTAGTTATTTTTTATTAATGGTTTAATATTTTTTTAAGGAAGTGGAAGAAGCAACAATATAGACACCCTTAATAAAAAAATGATACCTCTTCTTTATAAATCATTCGTTTTTTAACATATTATGTTCATAAATATGTTGTTATTCCTTAAATAAGAGTTCCATATTAAGGGTATGGATCCTTTGAAATTATTTTGGAAGATATTTTCCTAAAAATAAGTTTTATGTGTGAAAAAACAAGAGGAAGATGTCCATTTAATATTGGAGGAAAGGGGTACTCTTGGAATGTCCCAAAACATTATGTTAATATAAATTAATTTTAAATTAGAAATTGATCAAAATTTAATTATATATAATATAGATTAATTTTGGGTTTAAATTCACTAATAATGATAAATTTATAATATTTTTTGGTCATATTGTAACCCTTTTTCTATAGTTTTAAACATTATTTAACCTGTTTAACTCTTACTCTAACATCTTGTTTGTTAACACATTGAAGGTTAATATAATTACTATACAATGAAAAACTATCCATAAATTAATCATTGATTAAATTTTAATATGTAATCCTATAAAATATACTAATATTGTATTTCTATAAATTGTATACCGTTTTGTATTTTTTTTATAGTATCATTAATTTCACTTTTAACACTATTCAGTACGTTGACATTATAATTCAACAAAATAAGATATCTTATAGAAAAGAATTTCAATACCTCGATATCATGTCATGTTCTAAAATTAATTTTTTGGGAGGCAATAATTATTTGAAATTTTATATATTTTAATTTTTTTAGTATCATTAATTTGATATTTCTATTAATTGAACAATTACCGCATCATTATTGTCCAAACTATTATAGTAATTATATCTTACCTAAAAATTAAAAATATTGATTAGTTATTATGAAAAATGTTTATATTTGAAATTTTAATATATAGAGGATTATTAATTTTTAATAAATCTCTATGAAAATGATATAAATTTTAAAAACATAATTATGACATTATTTACATTTCATTAATTTAAAATACTAAAAGAGGATTAAATTCATAAAATTTGATCCAATAGGTAAAAAATTAGATTTTATTTAGTATAAAAATATGAATGAAATAAAATTAGGACATGTTTATTATAATTAGTTATATTTATAATATTAATAGTTACCTTAACAACCAAATTTACCCTTAACCATGGTAAAAACAATTAATTACTTTACTTTTTATAGTTTACACAAAAAATATGAACTATTTACTATATTATGAAATTATTGTTTTAAGTATATAATTAATTTTCAATATTATATACATAAATGTGTCTTAAATTAAGATGAAATTAATCTCGTATATGAGGTGATAACATGTGGTTTAAAGTGAAAATGTTCATATGTTTGAAATGTTCTTATATCGCAATTCAATATGAAAATGATTATAGTAAACTAAATTCAATTATTAGATATATAAATTATCCAAACAAACAATAAATCCCATATAAAAAAATTGAATATAGACTATTTTGATGATAGGAATGTTTTAAATAGAAATGAATTATTTTTATTATTCATCAATATATATTAATTTTAATAAAAATAAAAAAAATATACCCAAGAAAATTTAGATATTACACATTATAAATTGAACCATATTTTTCATATAATATTTATAAAAGCTTCAATAATTCTTTACTATAATAGTGTTCAAATTAAAAGGAGGCCAAAAAACCTTTAAAAAAATACATCATTTACACTTGAAATTTGTTTTGTTCTATTTTTATTCCTAGAAAATATATTGGATTAATTTTAAAAATATAAAAAAATAGAATAAAATTTTATTAGGACTTTAAATAATATTAAATATTTTGATTTATTATGATCAAACATCATTGGGTTAATAAAAGATTTTCCCTAAAAGAACAACTTTTATGTTCAATTGGTTTTTATTCACATATCTAATTAATTAGTATCCAATGTCATAATTCCATAAACATTTGTAAGCATTATTTTCTTAAATTTGTTAATCTAATTAAAAGCCTCCACTCTAACAACTTGGTTATATGGGTTACAGTTAAATAATAATATTTAGTTTGTCATTTAAGATTAATTATTTGTATCAGATACATTATAGATCATCATGTTCGACTATAAAATCTACAGATCTTTAAGTTATATTCCAACAAAGGTTTTAAAAAAAATATCATTAATAATGAAATATCCACGTAAAATATGTTCTCAATATATCTCTTTCTTATCTTAAACATATGATTTAACTTAGACATATTATTCCAATACACTTTTGGTTTTTCCTATATCACCATAGCATGTCATAGGAATCATTAGGTTGTATTGTCGAAATCCTCAAAAAAATTACTCGAAAAAATGAGAATTGACATAAGAAAATCCCCCACGAGTAAAAAAACCTTGTGTGAAGGGCAATTGTTGTGCACTATGATACAGTCAATAAATTGAATATTTATATTTTTTAGATTTATTTCCCCTATGATTAATTGTTCTGCAGCCGCATCTATTTTTTGTATCTAGTTATATATGTAATTACATATATAAATACACAATCTAAAAATTATAAATCTTATATATATATTTATCAATAAATCCAATGATATGTTTATGATCCCTGACATAGGTTTTATAAAAATAATACTATGGTTTATTCCAAAAATCTTCTAATTACAATTGTGATGACCCCAACCATAGTATCCCATATACTGTGGATAAATTACTAATTTAGAAGAAGATATAATGATCACATAATTATGTACTAAATAAGTTATCAGTCATGGTAATGTATTTAAAAACATGAATATCACTTAACATTTTAAAACATAAAATACAATACATAGTGAAAGTAAACATCCTTTATCATTGAACTCATCTAATGATTCCTTCTTCATATCAATGGGAATGGAAACAAAATAATGGTAATATAATATTCTGACTATTGTTTATATAAATAATAATATATAATGAACAAATAATTCATAATAAAAATTTAATACTCTATATAGAATGGTAAATAACATATAAAAAAATAAATTTAATCAATAACATGATCACAAGAACATAGTCATGTATAATACAAATATACACATCTCATGGATAATAAACACTTAATTCATAGTGAATACTATTATCAGTGTTATGTGTCATTATCATAGGCATCATGAAGTCTATATCATCCATACCCTTAATCCAGAAATATTAAAAGTATGTCTAACCATAGTTAATTTAGAAAATTTATTTTTATCATGAGACATGTCAATTCATCAAGGGCCTATAAAATATTGTAAACCACCCAAGACTACATTCACATTGATATCCTATTATATAAATTTTTTAACTTAATTCATGAAAAATATTCCTTTCTAAAAATACTTGTATTTAATAATGAATATAGAATATTAACACTTCCCTAGTGAAAAAATTACTTTCATGGTAAAATATTATTTGTAGACATGATATAATGTTTAAACAAAATTAATATATATGATTAATATTTTGTATTTTATATGATATTAAATTAAAAATGTTCTAATAAAATTTGATGTTTTAAGATAACAAAACATCCAAAAAATTATAATAGGAAATAGAGGAATATCCATTCACATGTAATATATTTTTTATAATAAGTTCATGCAATTCTTGAGAATAAAGGTAACTAAATTAAAATATGAAAATAATATTTTACATAAATAGTTTGAATTGTAAATCTATTAAATAATTGTAGATGAGGCTAAAATTAATAAAACTTTTATAGCTTCTGTGAATTCTATTATCATCATATATGTTAAAAAAATATTATTTCACCCTTTGTAAAAAAATTCAAAAGTATCAATTTTTGAGAAAATAGTTTTATTCTTTTAACACAAATTTTTAATGTAATGTATAAAATTAAATTTCCTAGTTAAATTATGTAAATAAAAATTTTATTTTTTAAAAAAATTGAGAATTAAAGAAATGTAATAAATGTTTAATTGATTTCAATGTAATTAAAATTAGGATTCATTTTAAAATTATTGTTTAACTATTGATGTACAGACAATAGTTAAATTTGGATGAAAATTTATAAAACACATACATATCATGTGGATAAGAAATTATTGGGGGTTATGAATGATAAATGATAATATTGATTCTATAGAAATATAATTAATTTAAAATGAAGTAATATTTTAACTTAAATTATTACCTCAAAGGAAATATCTTAATTTTAACTACTTGAAAGAATACAAATTAATTAATAATATTAATCATCATGAATAAATAATTATTCATGTTAATTACATAAACATAGAATCATTTGTAACACATAAAACTGAATATGTCTATATAATTTCATTGGCTTAATGGAATTGAAATTGATATGAAATCCATAACATCACGTTTCCAATCAATTTATCATGATTTAAGCTCTTGTATATTTGTTTTATGTTTTTATTTTGTTATAGGAAAATCAGATTATTTTTTATAATGTCATATATTATATTATTATAACAACTAATCTCCAATTTGTTATTAATATTTCATTATTATCATTGTTTTATAGAATGAAATAATTTATTTTCTCATGTATCTTCTATGGAAGGTTATACATTTATTTTTAATATTATATGGATCCATCATCACAAAAATGGTACTATTTTATTAAATACTATATATATATATATATTTCTCATATTTATGTTTATTCATGGATATAGGACGTGGACAATTAATCACATTTCTTTGTAGAGATATTAGGTTATACATAAGCATGAGAGGAAATATTATTCCTTTATTTTTTTAAATGATAAGGAAGTGGATAATATATTAAATCTATGAAATTAAAATCATTTAATTTGTATCATATAAATTACTTATTTACATTATTATTAATTTCTATGAGAGTCGAAAATAGAAATCATATTACATCGTTTAATAAAAAGGTACTACACCATACTCAATAAATGGATTTTGTTTACTATTTGAGGGAGATGGAGATAAATATATATTATGAATTCAGAATAATATATATAATTATATAGAAAATTTCACAAATAATTAACAACTTAGTGAGGGTGATTAAAGTCTATTAGAAAAACCACTTATAGATGTCTTATTAAAGATCCCAATGTTGGTCTTATAGTAATATTATCTTCTCTAGAATGTGTATAATGATTTTAGGGAGAGATTCTGGTTTGTTTTGGTAAAATTAAATGGCTTCATAAAGGTGAATATGGTAGGGGAGGGGTCTCGATTTATAATTAGGTAAGAATATCATTTTTAGATACCTAAAACTATTAAATAATTGAATGTCAATAAAACTCAATGTGACTCCAAAATTAATAAATAATGGAGCGGGTAAAAGGTAATATCAATACACCTATCCAATAAAAAACTTATATTTTTTTAATTATCTTATTCACTTTTCCACTATTTTTTATAATTATACAATTTTTTTATTATGGAAATTTTCTTACAAATGAAATTTATACATTAGTTGTGAAAATAAATTATGCCTATTAGTTTTTATAGACCCTATATTTCTAACATTTTAAAAATATATTTTAAATTAATATTATATGTCTTAGAAATATTATTTTTAACACAAGTTTGTTTTATTCAAGTGATTATATTATTTTCCGCAGTAATTGATATTTTTAAATCATACATTTTTATGAACGTTTTCTTAATTAAAAAAGAAAATAAATTGACCTTGGAATATATGATAAATCGTATTAATTTAATAATAGTGAAAATTGTATCTTTGTGAATTGCAAATGATTAAATATATTATTTATTATAAAATATTATTAATTTCTTTTTTTGAACTATTCATCTAATTTGAATTTGAACACAACTTGGAAAAAGATGAATTCATATATATTAATGTGACACATACCTAAAAAATTATAATTAGATAAATATTTTATGGAAAAAAATAATATATTAATTTTATCCAACATTATATATTTTTAAAACCATTCATTTTTTTCTTTTTAAATAAATTATTATTTTGTCAACTTTGCAATATCATTTTAGGTAATTATATTATTAATAAAAATTTGGAAATAAGATTACATGATAAAAAAAATACTTTAAAATTAATATTTATATCCATAAATATGTAATTTTCATTCCTATCAAAAAATATTGTAGTTATTAAAATCAAATAGTTCCATTTTTTCTTATATTTATATAATGTATTATAAATTCTATAATCTTTTCCAAATGGCTCTAAAATTGAAAAATAAAAGAATATAATTGATATATAATTAATATTTTAATATTATATATATATATATATTAAATAATTATATATGTTATTATATCCAATATCTATTTAGATTAATCCCAAATAGACCAAATTTACCCTTTCCTATAGTAATACATTATTTTTTTAATATATATTATTAGAAAAAGTTAAGTTACTAATATTTATTAATAATAAAAAGTATGATTGCAAATATTAAATCCAATTTATAAAATTCAAATAATATAATCTGATGATTTTAATTTACAAACAATCTATCACAACATGTATAAAAATGGGGTTTCATGGAACCGATTTCTCAAGCATAAGATAGTCTCTCATTAACTATATGGCTTGTGATCATAATTAGATTTATTTAATTCTGTTAGTTGTATATATAATATATTAATTTCAATTAAATCATTCATTAATAAATTTAATATTATTTAACTACAATGGAATTACGTTATGCATCTAAAAATAGTTTTCAATAGAAATAATTATATTTCACTATTCATTTAAAAATTAAACATTTCAAAAAAATAAAAAAAATATCACAATAAGATAATATTAATATGATGAATAAAATTCTTATTCTATTTTAATTTTTTTCTAAAAGTTCCAAAATTTAGTTTTTTTATTTTCCCATAAAAATCAGTGATAATCTGTTTTGAAGAAAACTATTGTTTTTAAGGAAAAATTGGCATTACATAAAAATGAATGGTTATTTACAAGATATTTATCCATATATTTATATTTAGTACTGACTTAATGTAATTCTAATTACTATGTTAAAAAAATTCATACCCACCAATTTAACAACTAATTAATAATGATTATATTTAAAAATTATATTTTATGGGTTATTTATGCTCGATGATGCATGTCTTATAAGTTATATATCATAATATTTTTAGTATAATATATCTCAGTTTTACCATGATACTATTATGTATTGGAACTATCTAAATAAAAAATAACATTGATACATGGTAAACACCCCATACAAAAAATTTCGATATCTTTTGTGGGTCTAGCTATTCATTGCTTGTTGATCATCAATAATGAATACATTAAGCACCATCATGGATAGAATATAAAAAAAGATGATAGGTATAATAAAATATTCTGGGGAATAAACTCATGTAACATTATAACATGAAATTATTATAAGATATAAAAAATCATTCTATTAGTAATAAAGAAGAAAATCCATTTACGAACTATTCATCTAGATCGTAACTGATGTAGTTACCTTTCTCATGGGTGATACATTTTCTTGTAGTGTCATTACATTTATTTATTTTTAAAGTGTCTATAATTTCTAGAAATTTTAAATTCCCATCATATATATCACACAAAAAACAAATAGTAATATATATTTATGAGTCACTATTAATTTTTATTTTTTTATCACTATGTTTTTCTTCGAAAAAATTTGATATTGGGCATGCAATGTCTATCGAATAATAAAGGTGCATAGATTTAAAAACCACATGATATCATATATTGTATTACACAATTGGAAAACGTTGTGGAGGTAAGGTTTACTAAACCATGGGGCCTACCAATGTATGATTCTCTATCATCCCCTAATAGGAAGCACTATTTGAAAACAGTTTCCTTCACTCCATTTAATGAACATCTCTCCAATTTTTGTGTTTTTGTAACTCAATGTACATAGTGTTTTCCAAGATCGATTTGGGGTCGATTCATGCAATATTAGTCAAAGGTGATGACTTATAGAATCATAGTAATTTTTTCTTGAATTTACTAGGTAGGTTAGAATTTGTCTAAGAAATTATAAGGTAATATATGATTCATTTGTGAGTATAGTGTTTTTTCAGTTTTATTTAACATTTTTATTAATTGAAATGTGTGATTGGTTCGTGGAAATAATTTCTCAATAAATTACCATGTTTTTTGTAAACATATGACATTAGTTATTTTTGATAACTCGCATATTTAACCTTTTTTTGAAAAATAAAACATAAAAATGATTAATTAGTTTTAATGACATCTTTTGGTAAAATAGAAATATCTAAATATATCATGGTCCTTTTACTATTATACTAATATTTATTTATGTAATATTTTTTTTCCTAAGGCTATTTGAGGGGGATTTCTTATAATCCCTTAATTTTATAAATGAGGATTACACTCATATACATATATAGATATACATAATTGTGATCTATTTATGAATTCAATCCTAATAATGGGAACACATAAAATTAATAAAATAGTATTTATATATATATATCATGGTGTATATGTGTTTATGCGTGATGTGTGGTTATAGAATATGAATTATTTTTTAAAATTTGGTTTTCTAAAAAAATCATGTCACCTATTTAGAATGACGAGTCTATGTTGGAACATTGTGGAGTTTTCTTACAATTGAGATACATCTATTATAAAATTATTTATTTGTAATATATATAATATACTAAATTTTTGAAATGTGATTTAATCCTTGTAATGTAATTTTTCATTGTTTTTATATCTGGGAAAGTATATATGGTTATGAAGTGAGTTAAAATTTGAGGAACTGATCGATTTTTTATAAAAAAAATGCGATATTTATATATATTCAATATTAATATATCTTAAATCTATTTATAAGTCATGTTATACTTTGGGATGTTAGGTGGGAGCCCTAGGTAAACATACTACACAAGTATACAATTATTCTCTGTATAGTTAATCAAATATAGACACACAATGGTTGTTAGATATTTCCCTCATAAGAACCATCGTGGGATATGTTGTGTGTTTGGGTGATTCAATTATTGAATAGTATTTCTAATATAGATTGATCATTTGAATATTTACAGGTATGAACTAGGACATCTCAACTAACTCCTAAGATCCAATTACACCTATTTATCAGAGACCCAACTTTTTGTATTTTTCTATCATTTTTATGGATTTTTTTTCTTTTATTGGGGTTCAAAATGAAATTCTGCATTTATCAAATTGACATATATATATATATTTATATATATTGATTTTTTTAAATTTTATCATTCATTGAAATCTATTTCTAGTTGAATAGTGAAAATTATTTTAGATGATTTTTTCTTGTTGCATTTTTTGAGAAGGAAATGAATTTACATGTTTAATATATTTGTATTTAAAAATAATGTGAAATGATTATTTAAGGGTAAGGAATATAATGTGTTACTGATTATGTATCCATACCAATAATCTTATTGTATATGAAAATTTTATCATTTTTATTTTCCGGTTCATTTTTCATGGGGATTATTATAAAACATTCATGATTATATGGATAGTGGTGACTCATAAGGTCACATAGAAGTCTATATATTTATATGTATATTTTCGTCTATAGATATCAATTAATTAATTTATTTTTATTTTATTGTTAGTTTTTTCATCAAAAAAGTAATTTCCAATTTTGTGATGTTTGATAGATGTCCCAAAATTCCATCTTGGGATAATATATAACACCTTTTGGACCTTATTGAAGTCTTGTTTTAATGAATTGTTCAGGGAATACATGGGTTTGTTCAAGAAAAAATGGTATCATTAGTGGTTTTCCCAGATTATTTTCTAATCAACATTTTTTCTAGAAAGTATTTTTAGAATTAAATTTGTAAAATATAGAATGGATCTTGATAAATAATTATTTGGACGATGTTTTGTTCTTATAGTGTGGTATTTTATGTTTGTGTCTATAAGCCATGATTAATCCTGAGGTGTTTACAAGAGATAATATGATAATATGACAAAATAAATATCCTTGAGGGGATTTTTGGAGGGATTTATAAGGTTAATGATAACTATTAATGGTCTATTAAAGATTTTGACGACTATTTGTCTACCTATATTAAATTTATTGTGTTTTTTATGGTTTGTGCAGGGTCATTATAATGGTGTGGCCAAGATGTGTATCAATTTCCATTCATCAAGATTATGTAATTTTGAATTCATTGAGTATAGTGTACCTCATATTTGATCATTAAAATTTATTGAGTTTATTTTTGGGTATATAATTTTAGTTTTCAAATGATTCATGTTTTATCAATGATTTATTTTTAAATACAAATATTGGGTTATTTTCAAATGTAATAAAAATTGTTCAAATTTTGAACAGAATAGATAAAAATATGGATTGGAAGTGAATTATGAATTTAAATATGTTCTTTTTTAATGATAAAAGGCGGATTTAATAAATATTGGTGTTATTTTAAAGTCTAGTTTAAACTTTTTATTTTCATATATTTTTAATTGGCACTGATTATTATTATGATCACCCACATATATGAATGTATGACTGTGATAATAGGGTATTTATTCAATTTCGTTGGTGTTGGAATAAGAAAGTTTCTGAGTACAAATATGTTTTCTATTAAAGAGCACCATTGTTAGGGGTCAAAACTATTTTATTCATTTCATTCATAAGTATTTTCAAAGAGGAAATTTTGATGTTTAGATAAGGGAATTACTATTTGATAATTTTTTTGAGTTATGGGGGTTTCTTTTGTATTTTTATATATGATATTTTTTAATAAGGGATTTCAAATTTTCCTTACTAAATTATTATTGATATGTTCTTTTTTGTTTTGTGATGTGTTTTGATTCAGACATATACATTTTGTTGTAGAGTACGCCCTAGTAATTATTGAGGAATCTCAATGAGTATTTCTGGGTAGAACACCCAGCACATTATATTCAATTGTCCAAGATTAATAATTATTCTATATTTAATATATTCCTGACATGATGCTTAGTGGATCTCATCCAACTACACTGTAATATAATTTCATCCATATTTTTTGATAGTTGAACCATCATCATTGGAATGAGAGTCTAGAGATATCTAAGATGAGGAATAGTTATACTGTGTTAATGATATATTTATTTAGCGGGAGGTTCAAGGGATACATAATATCATGTTTTCAGCTCTATTCTATAATTTCTATTTTGGGAATTGTGTTAGTATATATTATAGAATAAATTACATAAGGCCAATCATGAAAATGAAATAACTATTCATTCATCAAGTAGTATTTTCCCAAAAATGGAGGGTGATGAATTTTATTGAATTATACATTCTCAATCAATGTGATTTTAATGTATTATTGTATGATAATTTTTTTATAACAATATTTCCATATGATACAAATCATTTTATATGGGAATCCTTAATGTTTCATTTATTTTTAAGGATCCTTAAACCATGACTTCTCCATGTAGTGTCATCACTCAATCCCAACTCGTTTAAAGAAGTGGTGAGGAATTCTATTTTGATGAATATGGTTTAGCCATATAGATAATTATTACTTATTTCTTGTAATTCGATGTGAGTTTTGATGGTTCTTACATTAATGTGTAATGCAAGAATTCTTTGTATGACATGTTGTGAAGATACATAAATATTTCATTGTGTTTTTTTCTCAAAAGAATCATTTGGATGTATTCTCTTTTTTTCCATAATTGAGCTACATTCACACCCAATTGGTTTCTATAATTGTTTCTCTTATTATCCATCAGAATCATAAAACCTTTAATCGTAACATGGGGAATTAAATTATAGAAAATGGTGAGATTAGATTTTAAATTTGGGTTAAAAAGGAAGATATCAACATATAATGAGCATAAGGGTATGATAACATGAGTATAACAATTAAGATCCAAACCCTACATGCCATATATATTAATAAAGTGTCATGGAATAAATATATGGAGAATATAATACATTAACAATAATATAATAAAATAATATGAAATTTTAGAGTATACAATTTTCAGTGATTTTGGCCATATACATAATCTTGGAAAATCATTTCTTTGGTAGTTCAATGATTATTTAGGAGACTACCATACATGATTGGGTTCACTACACAAACAATATTAATAGTCAAGGATCAATCCTAATTGAATCACGTTAGAAGGAGTTCCATAATAAATAGTAATCACTCCCCACTCTAGTCACATTTTTTCCAAGATATGTCAATATTTACCCAATGTATTAGAGGATGATATAGGTCCCACCCATCACATAATGAAATTCATAAATATTTGTGCCACAAGATCATAAAAAATTAATCATATCAAATCTAATTAAATAAATTTGAGATCATAATCATTTCATTATGACATAACTTTTGGAAGCGAAATAGGTTACATAATTATCTCATCATTTCATTAATGCATAACCCATGGAATGAACAGAGGGATTCATACGTTATTTATCCTGATATAACCCATTCAAAGGAGACGAGTTTAAGAAAATCATTTCATTATTAAAATATAACCTTTCAATAAACAATTTTCATTCTATCCAAGGATCATATCGTGAATACATATTAAATAAGGTACAAATATTTCATCACACATGGAATATTATTTTGAAAGAAAAATAACATGGAACATTTCATCTAAAAAATTTCCATTCATTTAAATAAACATTTTAAAAAAAAAATTTGATAAAAAATTGTGTAAATCTTATTAAATGAATATATGATTTAAAAAATAATAAATTATCCATCAAAGAAAATAATGTTCATTGAGACAGGAAATTTTCATTCATGTTGTACATTTTAAAATAAAAATTCCTTTGACATTTTTATTTAAAAACAAATTGTCCTTATTTGGATAATGACATGATGATTCCTTAAAGAATAATTTGTAAAAATTATTAATCTGGTAAAAGATTATTTATTAAATAATATTATAAATGTTAAAAAATTGTGTCAATACTTTTTATGAATACACATTTTACAAGAATTTTTTTCAATATAATATAGAATTGGAAATGAGATTTATTTAAATCATTATTTTAAACTCTTACATATAAAATGAGAGTTAATTATGTTTATAAAATTTTATTCTCCATAAATAACCAATAGTGAATAAATTTAATGTGTTTCATGATATAAATATTATATGATTTAATCATTGTAATCATACTCATGATGAATATTGGTAAACGATTAGATTATAACATAAAACCCTAAAAACATCAGAAAATAGTTATCATAAGAGCCATGATCCAATAAAATTAAATAAATGTTATAATACGATTTTATTAAATATATAAATTATTTTACAATTAAATGGTTCAATATATACACCTCATAAAATATGATATCTCCATAACATAACATATGTCCCAATGAAAGAAAATTGAGAAAAAAATAATTTTCCTAATGTATTAGAAACCTTTATACATGTTCAATCCCTTTGTATAATAAATATATATTTATAATAACTCCATTAAAGATACAAATATTTTTATATATTTTTATATTGAAATTCTTTCATACCTTTTATTTTATAACTGTTAACAATTCCATGTTGATGTCACATCTCAGGTAATAATAACATTGTATTATGTGATTATTTTAATTTTTTTATAAACTTATAATTGTAAAAATTTATCCATAATATTATTAATTATAGAAATATAATAAATATTCAATATGTATGTAATCAGAGTAATATATTACATTGAGAGATAGAAAACGAAATACATTGTTCATGGAGACAGTTGTTCATTCGTAAACATAAAAGTTGTTTTCATTATTTTAAAGATGGATTCATAAATAAAAATTAAACTAAATATTACCATTCTTGAATAATTTTTATGTAATATATATAAAATATATTAATTATATATGTCCTTATTACCTTCCATGTAATGGCTGAGTGAATCACATCTCTTCACGAGGGTGTATTCCATCGTAAACATGAAAAACATTATCGTATTCCCAAAAAATTGAATGTTTGAAAGTTTAGTTGATATAGATAATTAAAAAAGTATTATAATATAAAAAATATAATATATTAACAATATATCCAATATTGATAGTTGATAATGGAAAAAAATAACATCAATATGTTACAATGTAGCCCACCGTACACATGAATGATTATTTCTTATCCAAGTTTATGGATGTGGTGATGGTTTTAGTAATGTACATAAAATAAAACATTATTAGAATATTTAATTTAATAATTTTATTAAATTATATTATTCTAATATTAATTTAAGTTATTGTAGGGAGAAATGAAATAAAAATGCTCGTTATAGAGAACAACCTTTTCTTAGGTTTTCCACCATTTGTTTACAAACAAATCCATTAACGAATGTATTTATAAAAAATAAATGGAATATAGGAATTGTTTAGAGATATAAGGATGATTTTTCTCAAGATTATTTTCAATCAATGTAATTTTAAAACTGTGATGTGAATAGGAGAAGAAAAGGAATATTAAAAGACAGGTA
Organism: Viscum album; assembly: GCA_963277665.1. Classification (NCBI taxonomy): domain Eukaryota; kingdom Viridiplantae; phylum Streptophyta; class Magnoliopsida; order Santalales; family Viscaceae; genus Viscum; species Viscum album. The sequence continues at coordinate 949,821,471 of OY728167.1, forward strand.
TGTGGACATTTTTATGTTTTGAATGAAAATGTTGTAACCACGTTATTCACATTCTAAAACTCTTAAAAAATTTACAATAATTATTAAATAGAGGTTATAATGTTTATATATTTTAATAACATGGTTTAAGATTTTTTTCATCATTTTTATAACCTAGGATTTTATTTTATCATTTATTTAATCCATTATTACCTTAAACATAGTAAATAGTTTTTTATATTTTTCTATTTATTATTTTCAACAATTAGGTTTGAAAAATTGATTAATATAAAATTGATGATATCAAATATTTATTCAATTTTTATAAATTAAATTTATATAATTTTGTAAATTTAATTAAAATTTTAACTCACATACTAGACGACAGAGCAGTTTTCTAAATAAAAAATAGTAAACTATATTAAATGGTTTTATATACATATTAATCATTAAAATTATTAAAATTACCTAAATTTTATTAATTTATATATAATTTAACTAATATTACATTCAATAACATTCCAAAACAATAATACATCCATATAAACACTTTAAATTAATTGGTAGTTTTCAACATTAAACAAAATCAATATTCATAAAAAAATATACATTTTAGAAAAAATATCAAAATTCACTACATGATAATTTTCACATAAAGATTCAAAAATGATGTCTGTTATAAAATTAATTTTATAAAATTTTTAGAAAGTAATTTTATTGTTTTTCACATAATGAAATATAAAACATTTTTTGAGTAAATTTTTACTTTCAAAACATATAAATACATTACATAAAATTAAAGATTTTTTTAAAATATTAATTCCATATATTTAAAAATAATATAAAATATAAAATATATACATTTTAATAGTCATTCAAACATTTGCAACAATAAGGTAATAATTTAATTTTTAATTAGTAGTATTAATATTTGGTTGTGGTTTGTTAAAACTCAGTGTATTTTGTAATGAATCATATTAAAGAAATAAAATTTATTTAAAATAATAGTAATTAATAAAAACCCATGTTGTGACATTCCACCCCCATTATAATGAGTTTCACCATAAAAATTCCACTCCTCTAATAAAAATAGAATTTGATACATATGCCTCATCATATCCTCAAATTCAAACATAGCATCCTCAAACTAATGGTTTCATAATAAAAACATTTACCAAGTGAGTGGAATTCATTAATAGATAATTATATTTATCATCCATAATATTCACTGATTTTTCCTTCTGATAACTATTTTACTACAGCGGTATGACCTCTTTGTTATGTGAGGTTTCAGGTATGTACTTCTCTATTGGTGATACATGGAAAACGTCCTGGAATTATTAGTGGATTAGTGTAAGAAAAAACTAATAATATACCATTCTTATATGATCATTAATTTTTAGGGGACAAATTTACATTGGTCATATTATTCCTTTTTATATTATAATTACCTTATTTTAATGAGAAATTCATAGAAACAACATCCCACGAATATCAAATTTTATTTCACATGGATAATTATTAGAGAAAATCTTCTCTCGATGTGGAGTAGTAATTTAGTGTTGTTTAATGTATTCAACCATATTTTCCACTTCATCATCTATTTCAATTCCTGGTAGCTTTCATTCTCAAAATTCATTTTTGTAGGCCAGATCTCAACACTTATTTTTATTGAGGTTTTCTTAAGGATCTAAATTAACGGTCAATTGACATATGAAGTCGCATAATAAAATATCTTGAGGAAGGTAATGATCCCATCCATAACTACAATCCAATAAATAAGATAAACAATTCAATATGTATTGAATTCTTCTATCAAACCCACCATCTATTTTATCATGATACACAGTGCTATAACTCAACTAAATATGAACAGTCTACTGAAGAAATATCTAGAACATTGAGGTATGCCTTGGATCCTGATCTGAAACAATTGAATTTGGTACTCTAATAATCATTACCCCTTCCATAAATTATATCCTAAAATATGACCAATGGAGAAGTATTATTTAATAGATGTTATTTGTGTCTACTCTTTATAAAGATCAAATATAGAATACATATAATTATTCCCTTTATATTTTATGGGGATTTCGGGGATAAAAACAAAGTAGGTTTTTCAAATTTTAATTCTAGTATGTGTAAATGATGAAACATCACCATATACATTTTTCTCTCAACATTAACATATATATATACCAAGAACAAAGTGACAAACTCTATGATATATCTATTCATGTCATCCCAACAAAAATAACATTTCTAATATCTTTTAAATTTCATAAATCTACAATATATAGAGTGTTACGAACAATGTAAATAATTTAACAAATTATTTCTAAAATATATTATACACAAAACACATACATGGTTCCTGGTCCTTATTATACCTTCGTGAATATGGTAAAACTCATTGAAATTTATAATATTATTTTTCAACACTATATCTTCCATCTGTTCCTCCATAATATTGACTTGTATAGATAGATTAAACTAATATATTGAATAAAATATATATATATACACCCTTCCATCTATATTTCAGGATAAATTCTTTGAAAATAATAAAATATTTGAATATTTTTTATTCTTATCATGGATTAATTAGCCTCAATTATTCCAATAAATGATTTAGCTTTTTTATTCCTAGTGGGTTAATGTATTGTGTATTAATAATCACTAATCAAATATAACAATATTATATGGAACATATTGGACTCTTTATTACAGAATATATAATAATTTTTTTGTTGATATATATATATATGAAACATTCATATGAAATAATAATTCATCCAAATTAATTAAAAAAATACAGAATCCCACTTTAAATTACGAGTTCTATAATTTTTTCATTAATGTACTATTGTTTCCATTCACAAGATATAAAAAATTCATTCTACAGACCAAAAAAAATCTCAAAACCTTCATAGATTCATCAATATAGATTAGAAACCCTTCTCCAAAAAATGGTAATGTATGAATTGGTGAAATTCCTAGTCTTCTCTCAATTCTTTGAAAATTTTCCCACATTAATCTATTATAAAGAACTTGTCCCCCATACTAATTAACTTTGTTAGTCAATTAAATAGTTTTGAGAAATTCTCTAAATACCATATATAATATCCAGATAAAATGAAAAAAAATATGGATCTCAGTCAGTGTCATAGGTATTGGACAACATTCAATAACCTCCTCCTTTTATGGATATACATATCTACCCATGTATTAATATTATATGAACCAAAATATATAACCCATTTTATAAAAAATGCACATTTTATAATACTTTCTTATTTTTATGTCATTGGGGTCATTTGTATAATTATCATGTGATCATCATGATCTTACATTCCATTTTAATATATCTGAATATTATTAATAAAGACTACCATGAACCGATCAATACAATCTCTATAGATTATATCCATTAAATATATGTATATAGAGGAAAAATTAGAAATATTGAATGGAATCATTATATATTCATTGTGTCTATAACGTTTTTGGAATGATATATTTGACATTTCATCATAATTATCCCAAAATTGATCATATATAGAGTTACGATAAATATTGGATATATGTATTTGTCTACATAGTTGTTCAAACATGTAATCAATACAGGGTAGATGATAATTATTATTAATGTTGACATTTTTCAACTCCCAAAAATCAATATAGAGTGTAATAAATCAATATTTATTTTATGAAATTATTATGTTCTCCCAAAGGTGACACAAATGGGAAAATTAATACCTTGTCATGTTGGTCCTATAGTTTATTATTCAATTAATATAACTCAATTGGGGTCATTCTATAGAGTGCATTTAAAATTTATATGGAATAATGTATGTGGTCTACTAAATAATTCTCTTCATGGATTATTATAAGTCTAGGAAATTATTTCATATGTCATAAAAAATTTCACACATAATAGGAATATCACTAACATTGAGTATTTCCCAAAACATATAACATAAAAACACCTTATTAATGGGAATTATAACATATAAAAAATATGTGATCTTTATCAGATGATCATAATTATTATCACATTGATTGAAGGTTATAGGTATTTTTGGAATGTAAATCATTGTATACCTTCCCTGAAAAATGATGTGAGGTTTTTGTAGATAATGCCAATTAATTCACGATATATCATACAATTAAACCAACAGAATGATGATATTATTTATTGTAATCACATTCCCAAAAACATCACCCTTGGAGGAATAATATTCCTTATATGAGATCATCATACCAATAAGAGTTATCAGTACTTATTGAACATATATTCATTTATTTTTCATCTTGATATCCATTGAAAATACGTTAGATATGATATTATGGGTATATTAAATTTCAAATAATACATATTTATTTTTATAGTGGATAGTTAGTGTACATTTCCCAAATGGTAAACACTACCCTCATCAAAAATAGTGATCGCAAGATATTATTCCAGTTCATATGGTTTGAGATGTTTCTAATATCTACCATCATCGTTAATCATTGGGTGTGGGACGTAGTACTCATAGTGACTATACTCATTGTATTTCAAATGATTGAGTGTGGGTGGTGTATTATATATCACATTATCTCTATTCACATCGTTATCTTACATCATAAAATCACATCAGAAATATTATTTTGAAGACCTTTTTTCGCATACATAAATCATTTACTATTCCCTATAAGATAGTTTCATCCTTGCTTCCATCCCAAATTTGAACAAAATTAAAAAACATATTCTAATATCCATGGTATTTAATGTTACATTTATACTCTATCATCCTTTCATTTCAAAACCATGAGATTCATGGGTATATTTTATTTCGTTTCCCACCATGAGATAACATGGAATGATTTATTCATATCTAATAATGTTCCTTATTGCTAATTACAATTGGACAGTTGGTTTTAATCCATTTATGAAGTGACCAACCTAACATTATAATTGGATGATAAAGCAAGAACCACACCTCTCTATATTGTTTTATTTTCTCCAAAGGCACCAATAGATTCATCATCCCAGTTATATAGATTAATAAATTACCTCTCAATTTTCCTTAAAAGTATATGGGAGACGTTATTATTAAAAAATAATTTTATAAAATCATCCCAATCCTTGGATTCAATTTCATAATTGTCTATTGAATTCAGGATCTGAATCCACTATTGACCTATTTCAATTTCTAAAAGATAAAAATCCAAACTAACAATTTCAAGTCACAAATATTGGAGAATAGAAAATTTATTTTTAGTTTTATTAAACCAATTTTTAAAAACATGTATCTTTTAGGATTAAATTAAAATAATTTTATTTTTCCTCTCAACGGACACACAAAAAAAAATTTCCCCACTTTTTCTCATTTTTAATTTCATGATTATTTGTAACATTAAAAATATGTCAATGAATAACCAAGATATTTTTTATTATATCTCATATAATTATTTTTTGCATGAGTAAAATCAATTTATTTTATTTAAATCTCATATGTAACACGGTTCTTTTGGTTTATATCTATTAACTTAAAAATTTTAGGTTATGAAACAATAATCATTGTGGGTAACAAAAAAAATAAAAAAAATAATGTATTGAATGTAAAAATCATCTAATGTCCATTTTAAATCAATAAAAATATAGTATTATCCTATTTCATTCATATTCATTGTATATTTAAATCATTCATGATGTTTCATATAGAGTTCAAAAATTTCCATGGAATATCATTTGGGAGTTATAGAGTATGTGTGCAGTAAGACCAATTTTAATACATTATTTTCTGACTAAGTCTAGCTCAATGAACATTATTTAGAGTTATTACACTTTGTTATCTCTTTTCTTGATCCACATCTACATATATTATCTAGAACGAGACTTAATTTCATAAAAACCACAGTCTATTTGTTTTAGCAGACTATAAGTCCATTTTCATATAAATTGATTCATCCTTAGACTGACCCCTAGACATTTCCTTAGAGGTATCATAAATTTTTTCATATCCTAGTTTCAAAAGGATAACTAAACATATCCTTTGAAACTATTTATAATTACCCATGCTTCTCATTCATATATATTACATAATTTTAGTTTTATATTCATTGAATTACACAGACACATGCTTGAGGGTCATAAATGAATAGTTCTTTTGGAAACCAGGAAGCATAAACAAATGATCTATATGTTATATACATAATCTGCCACAATTTACATCATAACAATCACCATTATTTGAAATATTATATATAACAACTTTCATAATATCTATGTAAATATAAAATATAAGGAAGGTTGAACTCAGATTCTATGTTTGAGTAAATAATGGTGATAACAACATATCAAAAGAATATTTTTTTCAATTCATGTGGATAATATTTAAAAACCATACATTATATATTAAAGATCATAAATATGATTTAAAAAATAAATTTAATTCATAAGACATGAATTATATAAAAATTAGATAACATAATTCATGGTAGTATAACATTTGAATATTTTTTTGAAATACATATATGTATAATTTTTTTTCATTTTAAGGATCATGTCATAAAAAATAATAGTAGATATGGATCAATCCAAAAACCATAATATTAGTCATGGATAACTCTATAGAATATAATATAGGACACAATCCATTACTTAATTTGGTTTTCTCTTCATTAAAGTACAATTTTTATCCTATGATTGGAAACATTACCCGATTCATTGGAGGGAGACATATGTCCAACCCGTCACATAATGAAAGTCATAAAATTATGTTATACAAGTTTTAAAAAAAATTATAATAAGACACATGAAATGAAATTTATTTCATAAATATTTCATCATAACATATCATTGGAAAAAAAATATGATGTATAATCATTTTTTCAGTTCATCAAAAAACCATCATTGAAAAATAAGCAGGTTTCAAGAGAATTTTATCACGGTATAACCCCTAGAAGAGAAAAATGTTTATTAACAATAGTTTATTGATAATCATAAAAACATTATAAATGTCACGAACCAGCCCGAGTCGACCCTGAACCGGTCACCCAGGCCAGCCCGCGACAAGTCCCGAGAGGCGTCCCCCATCCTCCCGGGATGGTGACAAGCACCAAGGGCATCAATAGAGTACACAAGGGAACGATTTCTCCCATATATAAACAATCAAACAAATAGCGGAAATAAACGGATAGCCCAAAATGAATTTAAATAAAAATTGAACTAAATATTATTTGTACAAGAAACTAAAATTAGAACAAAACCAAAAACTCAACTGAACAATCCCGATGAAAAAATAACTCCATGTGACACTTCTGGTCACTCTCCAACACAATTATAAAAAGCCGCCCAAGGTGATCGAACTAAAGATGAAACCTGCACAAGGGCTAGAAAAAGAAGAAGACTATAGGCGTGAGTATTAAAACTCAGTAGGTTTGCCCGATATTCTATTCCTAATGCACATTACATTAAAATAAAAGAAACATCAATTTATAGTTTTAAATTCAAGATTTGAAAGTATGGTTTTCAAATGAGGTTCTATGCTATAATAATTGTCAGACAAAAACATGCATGTTTAATAAACAAAATTGCAAGTAACAATTATTTTCAAAGAGGTGAAACTTCAAAATGAAAATAGTTTTCAAGAGGGCTGCTTTAAAGAATTTTAACATTCAAATAAATAACACATACTACTGAATTTACCAACCAAACACACCGTATGCTGACGGTGAGTACAAAATAGCCAATGAGCAGTAGTCACAGGAATACCCCTAGGCACTAGTTAGTTGTGAGCCCCAGGTACCTCGTATCTCGGTGAAAGTAACCATAATAAATATCTGTTCTCGTGCACAAGCCACTAGTAGGGAACATAACCATAACCTAGTGGTCCCCAATCATCATCATCATCATAGTTTAGTTAGTGTTGTCATCGTGAAACATGCTACGTGAAACAGAGGACAACCCCCACAGAATCACTAGCATACTAGTACACGTCCGCCCACCTAGATACCCGAGATTCCATTTAGTGCTCAATCAAGTTACACATATTATCAAATACACATTTCACATCCACATTTCATTCCAAAACCATAAAAACACAAACAACCCATAATCATTCTTCACATTTCTTACACTAATCAACAAACCGCTAAATATTTTGGTAAAACAATTTCATGAAGTGTATTGAGGCTTTGCACATAAAACTCTTTCAAGAACACTATTTAAATTATAAAAACACATCATAACCAAACCAAATCATATTTTTCAGCCCAATAAACATTTAATAAAATCATTTAATGGACCATAAAACAATCCAAATTGCACAAATTGTTATATACAAGTAAAACACTCCTTCATTTCTAGGAAATGCCAAACGAGCCTTTAATTATTTTCTCAAAACTATCCTTTGACGAAGGTATGAATTTTAATTATATTAAGGATCTGTATAAACACAATTTACATCATAAAACCACATTCATAAATCTCTTATAATACTCAGGTTACATATTCAAAACACAACCATTTTCATAAAGATGTGAAACGGTCCATTTTTGGGAAACTCGGGCCAAAATATGTTGTAAATCAAAACCCACTTGATTGTAAAAACAAATAAAAACAGGAAATCCATATAAGTACCCAAAAATACCATTTATCATTATTCCAATTCCTTTATAAATCCAAACAAATAACTTTAAAATCACACATCACACATAAAAGCCAACCGAGGAATTTACCGAACACATGACATGCCCTTTTTAAACAAAACAATTTATTTTATGTACATGAAAAGGAATAAAACACCAATTGAAATCCATATTTTCATTCAAGATACTGTAACATGTTAAAAATACCATATAACAGATTATAAACCTCACAAAATATTTGCAAAAGATAACAGAACATTTAAACAAACACTTGTTGAGAACTTTCATGACAAAACAACACTACCGTTCACAAACCAATGATTAAACAACCACTTTGAACACCAATAAAATTATTCAAAGGATGAAAAACATTAATAAACATATATATCCGGTGTTAAATATAATAAAATGATGAAACTTAAATAATAAAGTCATGTGCAAGGGGTATCCTACCTCAAATCTTTGGCGTAATTGAAACGCACACCCGAAATCACACGCCGCGGGTTTATAAACCATAAAACTATAAATATCAGACCTAAACAAACAGAAACCCCATAAAAAACATGGTATATCAAAACCCTAGGTCGATCAAGACTAGGGTACAATATAAAACCAAGAAATAATGAAAGGAGGGGGAAGAGGAAGAAGAAAGGAGAAGGAATCTCACCTTTCATCCTAGAAAACTCTTCATCTTCCATTAGATTTGAAGCCCTATAGAAAAGGGAATGGCTTGAAAATTCTTGGAGAGACTCCTAAGGTCTGGAAGAACTAGGGTAAGAATATTGGTGGATAAAGTAGTACGAATTTATTGATTTATGAATAATAAAATTTACCTTGGAAATTCTGGGCGATTTGAGGTTTCCTGAGAAATTCGCCCTAATGCGCGACCCAAATGAGCTCCAAAGCGGTAAAATCTATTATTAGGGTTAGGACAGGGTTATTGGATTCTAGGGGGAGGTGGAATCACCGAAAAATAGTAAAAAATGAAAAATATATAAATGAAACAAATTATTTTTTTAAACAGGAAATGGGCCCATGGGCTGGACCAATACCTAAATGAGTAACCCAAATTCACCCGGCCTATGAATTTATAATGGGTCCAAAAGGATAAATAATTTTTAATATATCAGTATAGGACAAGAGGGAAGTTGAATGGGTGAAAAAGGATGAAAAAAAAGAGTTATAAAAGAAACAAATTCGGTTTTTAAAACTGGGAATGGGCTCACGGTTGGCCCAAATCATGAAGTAACCACCCTTTCTTCAAAAACTACTAAACAAACAATGGGGATCTCAAATTAGGGTGGTTAGACATATATGAAACTTCAAAACTCAAGATTTATCTCATCAAATACCCATGAAAAGGATCGGTATTTCTGATGGGCCGGATCAATACAGTGACAAAAAAGAAAAAAAACCGTGTGTGACAATTCTCCCCACCATTAAAGCTTTCCACCCCCGGAAAGCCATAACACTTTCCGGCTGAAAAAAAAACAACACCTAAGTATTTCAGAATGTACTCCCCACCATTAAGAATCAACTATAACTATAAATGTTCTTAGGATGAAAATCCAGGAGACCCATGGTGGGTCTCCCCACCATTAGAAACCAACTGGCAATGAATAGACAAGAATTGAACATGAGCTAGAGTTGGGACTCACTCACACAAGCCCAAAAAACCCTCCTACAAAAAACTACTATACCAAGTTAATAGAGTTACAACATGAACATATAAACCACCCACTCTCGAATGGAGGGGACAATAACTTGGTCGACACATTCAGCACAATTCTGGACCCCCGTCACTTGGGGATGGGAGGGAAGGGGACCCAATAATTTGGCCACTTAAACAACAAAAGAAACAAAGAAACTACCCAAAAATCTCCCCCTATGAATAGGTAACACCAAGACTGCATCTGATTTTTACAGGCGGTCCACACAGGGACATTGATTGAAAACCCACATCCATTAAGGAATAACCATAGACACTATGTGAGGGGTTAAGCCCACCACACTTGTTGCGACAAAGGGAAATTCATATAAATGAAGAACCAACACATTGAAATAGAAAATAACTTAACAAAACAGAGGAGTAAGGGTCATAATCGAGCACTCCACACCTCTGTCGATTTTATGACTGCGTGAAAAGCTTCACTCCGAGGCCTATGGCTGGAGCCCTGATTCTTGAAGCATTTGCTGCACCGCAGTCAGGTGATAAGGATCACACCACTCAAAAAAAACCACACTTGATCACCAAACAAAAACCTTAATCTAAATAGGAACTCATAGATACATATAAAAATTCTATCTAACTCCAAATGAGGGGCAGAATGGACAAGGAATACGACGAAACACATCAACATCACCGAACACAACTGCTCTGTCCAAAAGAATTATCATGACCTAGAAACACTTTTAATAGATCCCAAACAGCTCTCTATTCCAACAAACAAGTTGAGGCATCATCAAAATAGGTGGATTTAAAATTTTAAGGGAATCCTTAGGTTGATCAGCATGAAAGATTTCCAATGCAAAACTATCCATGGCCACATCACAACATCAAACACATATTTAGAAACCCAATGAAAATTACTCCAAAACCGAGCCACCAACAAGATCTCATCACTAGATAGAACAAGAGTATGAATTATATATCAAATGGAAGCTAACAAAATAAACAACTCTTCTAAGACATAGAAAAATCAAGCCACATAACCATTGGTTTTTAAAAAAGGCCATAATTTTCAGCTCAAAGCAATTTTGAAAAAACAAACTAACTTGGTGGGTTTCCACATTCACCAATGGTGTTTCATCAAGTCTCACACACATGCACATTTATTGGCCACCCCTGACACCCAACCACCATACCATATAGGCCATACTTCCAAATATAAATAAAACCATGCATGTGAGCACCCATGAAAACACCGAAGGCTAAAATTAAACATCATAATTCAAAAAAAAAACAATTTACCTTCAAAAGGAACACCAACCACCAAGTCAAAAAACATTTTCATGTTTCACAAAAAAAAATCACAATTAATTAAGAACCATTTTCTTGAAAACCTACCCCTTTTCATTTTTAAAAACTTTTTAAATATTCAAGCCACTCCAAACAAACCCTTCACATTATTTTTTAAAAAAAACCAGCAATGTGTATTTTCATAATCCGAGGTCTATTGAGACCAATAACGTTTCTAGTAAAACACCAGCAGATCAAAACTAATTTCCAAAACTAATTTATCCGATTCAAAAACTTTATAACATCCTAAAATACCCCATGTAAAAAAAAGATCCAGAATCACTTTAAAATGATTCACAATTTCAAAACTTTTTATTTCAACAAACCACAAGTTTAGATTATGGATAATCCAATCCCTTTAAATCATTTCTTCTTCCTTCAATTTTTTTTGCACAAAAACACAACCTTCCAAAACCATTCTTATATTTAATTATTGAAAACCCCATTTTTTCACTTTTCAAAATATAATCCTTACATTAAAACCCATTTCCACAATTCTCACACAAGGATTTTAAAAACAAAAATTCAGAATTCATGAAAGGTTCAAGAGACCCAAAAAAAGGGAACTAGTGTCGGTGGGTGACTTGACCATATGGTTGGCGTCCATATTCCAAACACAACACCAACACAGAGAGACTTATTAGGACCATTCCCCATATACACATGGTTTTCCAGGCCCTGTGAGCTTACAAAGTCCATTGGTCAGACTCCCCTTGTCATATCCCAATACCAAACATTCAACTAGAACAATGGAAACTAATAAAACTGGACTCCCATGGAAACCCGAGGATTAGAACAAGAAAGAGTTCGCGACGCTCTTCTTTCACTTACCCCTCAAGTCCCAACAATACTACTCAATCTACCTTGACATCCCCAAAATAACAAGGGCACTCTAAAATAAAGGTCTGCTAAGAGCCAACCTCCTCTGATACCATTTTGTCACGAACCAGCCCGAGTCGACCCTGAACTGGTCACCCAGGCCAGCCCGCAACAAGTCCCGAGAGGCGTTCCCGATCCTCCCGGGATGGTGACAAGAACCAAGGGCATCAATAGAGTACACAAGGGAACGATTTCTCCCATATATAAACAATCAAACAAATAGCGGAAATAAACGGACAACCCAAAATGAATTTATATAAAAATTGAACTAAATATTATTTGTACAAGAAACTAAAATTAGAACAAAACCAACAACTCAACTGAAAAATCCCGATGAAAAAATAATTCCATGTGACACTTCTGGTAACTCTCCAACACAATGATAAAGAGTCGCCCAAGGTGATCTAACTAAAGATGAAACCTGCACAAGGGCTAAAAAAAGAAGAAGACTATAGGCGTGAGTATTAAAACTCAGTAGGTTTGCCCGGTATTCTATTCCCAATGCACATTACTTTAAAATAAAAGAAACATCAATTTATAGTTTTAAATTCAAGATTTGAATGTATGGTTTTCAATTGAGGTTCCATGCTATAATAATTATCAGACAAAAACATGCATGTTTAATAAACAAAAATGCAAGTAACAATTATTTTCAAAGAGGTGAAACATCAAAATGAAAATAGTTTTCAAGAGGGCTGCTTTAAAAAATTTTAACATTCAAATAAATAACACATACTACTGAATTTACCAACCAAACACACCGTATGCTGACGGTGAGTACAAAATAGCCAATGAGCACTAGTCACGGGAATACCCCTAGGCACTAGTTAATTGTGAGCCCCAGGTACCTCGTATCTCGGTGAAAGTAACCATAATAAATATCTGTTCTCGTGCACGAGACACTAGTAGGGAACATACCCATAACCTAGTGGTCCCCAAAAATAATAATCATCATAGTTTAGTTAGTGTTGTCATCGTCAAACATGCTACGTGAAACAGGGGACAACCCCCACAGAATCACTAGCATACTAGTACACGTCCGCCCACCTAGATACCCGGGATTCCATTTAGTGCTCAATCAAGTTACACATATTATAAAATACACATTTCACATCCACATTTCATTCCAAAACCATAAAAGCACAAACAGTCCATAATCATTCTTCACATTTCTTACACTAATCAACAAACCACTAAATATTTTGGTAAAACAATTTCATGAAGTGTATTGAGGATTTGCACATAAAACTCTTCCAAAAACACTCTTTAAATTATAAAAACACATCATAACCAAACCAAATCATATTTTTCAGCCCAATAAACATTTAATAAAATAATTTAATGGACTATAAAACAATCCAAATTGCCCAATTTGTTATATACAAGTAAAACACTCCTTCATTTCTAGGAAATGCCAAACGGGCCTTTAATTATTTTCTCAAAACTATCCTTTGGCGAAGGTATGAATTTTAATTCTATTAAGGATCTGTATAAACACAATTTACATCAGAAAACAAAATTCATAAATCTCTTATAATACTCAGGTTACATATTCAAAACACAACCATTTTTATAAAGATGTGAAACAGTCCATTTTTGGGCAACTCTGGCCAAAATATGTTGTAAATCAAAACCCACTTGATTGTAAAAACAAATACAAATAGGAAATCCATATAAGTACCCAAAAATACCATTTATCATTATTCCAATTCCTTTATAAATCCAAAAAAATAACTTTAAAATCACACATCACACATAAAAGCCAACCGAGGAATTTACCGAACACATGACATGCCCTTTTTAAACAAAACAATTTATTTTAAGTACATGAAAAGGAATAAAACACCAATTGAAAGCCATATTTTCATTCAAGATACTTTAACATGTTAAAAATACCATAGACCCGATTATAAACCTCACAAAATATTTGCAAAATATAATGGAACATTTAAACAAACATTTGTTGAGAACTTTCATGACAAAACAACACTACCGTTCACAAACCAATGATTAAACAACCACTTTGAACACCAATAAAATTATTCAAAGGGTGAAAAACAATAATAAACATATATATCTGGTGTTAAATATAATAAAATGATGAATCTTAAATAATAAAATCATGTGCAAGGGGTATCCTACCTCAAATCTTTGGCGTAATTGAAACGCACACCCGAAATCACATGCCGCGGGTTTATAAACCATAAAACTATAAATATCAGACCTAAACAAACAGAAACCCCATAAAAAAACATGGTATATCAAAACCCTATGTCGATAAAGACTAGGGTACAATATAAAACCAAGAAATAATGAAAGGAGGGGGAAGAGGAAGAAGAATGGAGAAGGAATCTCACCTTTCATCCTAGAAAACCTTTCATCTTCCATTAGATCTGAAGCCCTATAGAAAAGGTAATGGCTTGAAAATTCTTCGAGAGACACCTAATGTCTGGATGAACTAGGGGAAGAATATTTGTGGCTAAATTAGTACGAATTGATTGATTTATGAATGATAAAAGTTACCTTGGAAATTCTGGGCGATTTGAGGGTTCCTGAGAATTTCTCCCTAATGCGCGACCCAAATGAGCTCCAAAGAGGTAACATCTATTATGAGGGTTAGTACAGGGTTATTGGCTTCGAGGGGGAGGTGGAATCACCGACAAATAGTAAACAATGAAAAAGATATAAATGAAACAAATTATTTTTTTAAACAGGAAATGAGGCCATGGGCTGGCCCAATACCTAAATGAGTAACCCAAATTCACCCGGCCTATGAATTTACAATGGGTCCAAAAGGATAAATAAGTTTTAATATATCTGTATAGGAAAAGTGGGAAGTTTAATGGGTGAAAAAGGATGAAAAACAAAAGAGTTATAAAAGAAACAAATTCGGTTTTTAAAACTGGGAATGGGCTCACGGTTGGCCCAAATCATGAAGTAACCACCCTTTCTTCAAAAAATACTAAACAAACAATGGGGATCTCAAATTAGGGTGGTTAGACATATATGAAACTTCAAAAATCAAGATTTATCTCATCAAATACCCATGAAAAGGATCGGTATTTCTAATGGGTCGGATCAATACAATGACATAAAAGAAAAAAAACCGTGTGTGACAATTCTCCCTACCATTAAAGCTTTCCGCCCCCAGAAAGCCATAACACTTTCCGAATGAAAAAAAACAACACCTAAGTATTTCAGAATTTACTCCCCACCATTAAGAATCAACTATAACTAGAAATGTTCTTAGGATGAAAATCCAGGAGTCCCATGGTGGGTCTCCCCACCATTAGAAACCAACTAGCAATGAATAGACAAGAATTGAACATGAGCTAGAGTTGGGACTCACTCACACAAGCCTAAAAAAAACCCTCCTACAAAAAACTACTATAACAAGTTAATAGAGTTACAACATGAACATATAAAACACCCACTCCCGAATGGAGGGGATAATAACTTGGTCGACACATTCAGCACAATTCTGGACCCCCATCACTTGGGGATAAGAGGGAAGGGGACCCAATAATTTGGCCACTTAAACAACAAAAGAAACAAAGAAACTACCCAAAACTCTCCCCCTATGAATAGGTAACACCAAGACTGCATCTGATTTTTACAGGCGGTCCACACAGGGACATTGATTGAAAACCCACATCCATAAAGGAATAACCATAGACACTATCTGAGGGGTTAAGTCCACCAAGCTTGTTGCGACAAAGGGAAATTCATATAAATGAAGAACCAACACATTGAAATAGAAAATAACATAAGAAAACAGAGGAGTAAGGGTCATAATCGAGCACTCCACACCTCTGTCGATTTTATGACTGCATGAAAAGTTTCACTCCGAGGCCTATGGCTGGAGCCCTGATTCTTGAAGCATTTTCGGCACTGCAGTCAGGTGATAAGGATCACACCACTCAAAAAAAACACACTTGATCACCAAAAAAACCTTAATCTAAATAGGAACTCATAGATACATATCAAAATTCTATCTCACTCCAAAAGAGGGGCAGAATGGACAAGGAATACGACGAAACACATCAACATCACCGAACACAACTGCTCTGTCCAAAAGAATTATCATGGCCTAGAAACACTTTTAATAGATCCCAAACAGCTCTCTATTCCAACAAACAAGTTAAGGCATCATCAAAATAGGTGGATTTAAAATTTTAAAGGAATCCGTAGGTTGATCAGCAGGAAAGATTTTCAACGCAAAACTATCCATGGCCACATCACAACATCAAACACGTTTTTAGAAACCCAATGAAAATTACTCCAAAACCGAGCCACCAACAAGATCTCATCACTAGATAGAACAAGAGTATGAATTATAGATCAAATGGAAGCTAACCAAATAAAAAAATCTTCTAAGACATAGAAAAATAAAGCCACATAACCATTGAGTTTTAAAAAAGGCCATAATTTTCAGCTCAAAGCAATTTTGAAAAAACAAACTAACTTGGTGGGTTTCCACATTCACCAATGGTGTTTCATCAAGTCTCACCCACATGAACATTTATTTGACACCCCTGACACCCAACCACCATACCATATAGGCCATACTTCCAAATATAAATAAAACCATGCATGTGAGCACCCATGAAAACACCAAAGGCTAAAATTAAACATCATAATTCAAAAAAAACAATTTACCTTCAAAAGGAACACCAACCACCAAGTCAAAAAACATTTTCATGTTTCACAAAAAAAAATCACAATTAAATAAGAACCATTTTCTTGAAAACCTACCCCTTGTCATTTTTAAAAACTTTTTAAATAATCAAGCCACTTCAAACAAACCCTTCACATTATTTAAAAAAAAATAAGCAATGTATATTTTCATAATCCGAGGTCCATTGAGACCAATAACATTTCTAGTAAAACACCAACCGATCAAAACTAATTTCCAAAAATAATTTATCTGATTCAAAAACTTTATAACATCCTAAAATACCCCATGTAAAAAAAAGAACCAGAATCACTTTAAAATGATTCACAATTTCAAAACATTTTATTTCAACAAACCACAAGTTTAGATTATGGATAATCCAATCCCTTTAAATCATTTCTGCTTCCTTCAATTTTTTTCCACAAAAACACAACCTTCCAAAACCATTCTTATATTTAATTATTGAAAACCCCATTTTTTCACTTTTCAAAATATAATCCTTACATTAAAACCCATTTCCACAATTCTCACACAAGGATTTTAAAAAATGAAATTCAGAATTCATGAAAGGTTCAAGAGACCCAAAAAAGGGAACTAGTGTCGGTGGGTGACTTGACCATATGGTTGGCGGCCATATGCCAAACATAGCACCAACACAGAGAGACTTATTAGGACCATTCCCCAGCTCCACATGGTTTGCCAGGCCCTGTGAGCTTACGAAGGCCATTGGTCAGACTCCCCTTGTCATATCCCAATACCAAACAATCAACTAGAACAATGGACACTAATAAAACTGGACTCCCATGGAAACCCGGGGATTAGAACAAGAAAGAGTTCGCGACGCTCTTCTTGCACTTACCCCTCATGTCCCAACAATACTACTCAATCTACCTTGAAATCCCCAAAATAACAAGGGCGCTCTAAAAGAAAGGTCTGCTAAGAGCCAACCTCCTCTGATACCATTTTGTCACGAACCGGCCCGAGTCGACCCTGAACCGGTCACCCAGGCCAGCCCGCGACAAGTCCCGAGAGGCGTTCCCGATCCTCCCGGGATGGTGACAAGCACCAAGGGCATAAATAGAGTACAAAAGGGAATGATTTCTCCCATATATAAACAATCAAACAAATAGAGGAAATAAACGGACAGCCCAAAATGAATTTATATAAAAATTGAACTAAATATTATTTGTACAAGAAACTAAAATTAGAACAAAACCAACAACTCAAATGAACAATCCCGATGAAAAAATAACTCCATGTGACACTTCTGGTCACTCTCCAACACAATGATAAAAAGTTTCCCAAGGTGATCGAACTAAAGATGAAACCTGCACAAGGGCTAAAAAAAGAAGAAGACTATAGGCGTGAGTATTAAAACTTAGTAGGTTTGCCCGGTATTCTATTCCCAATGCACATTACTTTAAAATAAAAGAAACATAAATTTATAGTTTTAAATTCAAGATTTGAATGTATGGTTTTCAAATGAGGTTCAATGCTATAATAATTATCAGACAAAAACATGCATGTTTAATAAACAAAAATGCAAGTAACAATTATTTTCAAAGAGGTGAAACTTCAAAATGAAAATAGTTTTCAATAGGGCTGCTTTAAAGAATTTTAACATTCAAATAAATAACACATACTACTGAATTTAACAACAAAACACACCGTATGCCGACGGTGAGTACAAAATAGCCAATGAGCACTACTCACAGGAATACCCCTTGGCACTAGTTAGTTTTGAGCCCCAGGTACCTCGTATCTCGGTGAAAGTAACCATAATAAATATTTGTTCTCGTGCATGAGCCACTAGTAGGGAACATACCCATAACCTAGTGGCCCCCAATCATCATCATCATCATAGTTTAGTTTGTTTTGTCATCGTCAAACTTGCTATGTGAAACAGGGGACAACCCCCACAGAATCACTAGCATACTAGTACATGTCCGCCCACCTAGATACCCGGGATTCTTTTTAGTGCTCAATCAAGTTACACATATTATCAAATACACATTTCACATCAACATTTCATTCCAAAACCATAAAAACACAAACATCCCATAATCATTCTTCACATTTCTTACACTAATCAACAAACTGCTAAATATTTTGGTAAAACAATTTCATGAAGTGTATTGAGGCTTTGCACATAAAAATCTTTCAAAAACACTCTTTAAATTATAAAAACACATCATAACCAAAACAAATCATATTTTTCAGCCCAATAAACATTTAATAAAATCATTTAATGGACCATAAAACAATCCAAATTGCACAAATTGTTATTTACAAGTAAACCACTCCTTCATTTATAGGAAATGCCAAACATGCCTTTAATTATTTTCTCAAAAATATCCTTTGACGAAGGTATGAATTTTAATTCTATTTAGGATCTTTATAAACACAATTTAAATCAGAAAACCGCATTCATAAATCTCTTATAATACTCAGGTTACATATTCAAAACAAAACCATTTTCATAAAGATGTGAAACAGTCCATTTTTGGGCAACTCGGGCCAAAATATGTTGTAAATCAAAACCCACTTGATTGTAAAAACAAATACAAATAGGAAATCCATATAAGTACCCAAAAATACCATTTATCATTATTCAAATTCCTTTATAAATCCAAACAAATAACTTTAAAATCACACATCACACATAAAAGCGAACCGAGGAATTTACCGAACACATGACATGCCCTTTAAAAAAAACAATTTATTTTAAGTACATGAAAAGGAATAAAACACCAATTGAAAGACATATTTTCATTCAAGATACTGTAACATGTTAAAAATACCATATAACAGATTATAAACCTCAAAAAATATTTGCAAAAGATAACAGAACATTTAAACAAACACTTGTTGAGAACTTTCATGAAAAAACAACACTACCGTTCACAAACCAATGATTAAACAACCACTTTGAACACCAATAAAATTTTTCAAAGGATGAAAAACAATATTAAACATATATATATCTGGTGTTAAATATAATAAAATTATGAAACTTAAATAATAAAGTCATGTGCAAGGGGTATCCTACCTCAAATCTTTGGCGTAATTGAAACGCACACCCGAAATCACACGCCGCGGGTTTATAAACCATAAAACTATAAAGATCAGACCTAAAAAAACAGAAACCCCATCAAAAAACATGGTATATCAAAACCCTAGGTCAATCAAGACGAGGGTACAATATAAAACCAAGAAATAATGAAAGGAGGGGGAAGAGGAAGAAGAAAGGAGAAGGAATCTCACATTTCATCCTAGAAAACTCTTCATCTTCCATTAGAACTGATGCCCTATAGAAAAGGGAATGGCTTTAAAATTCTTGGAGAGACTCCTAAGGTCTGTTCAAACTAGGGGAAGAATATTGGTGGCTAAAGTAGTACGAATTGATTGATTTATGAATGATATAAGTTACCTTGGAAATTCTGGGTGATTGAGGTTTCCTGAGAATTTCTCCCTAATGCGCGACCCACATGAGCTCCAAAGAGGAAAAATCTACTATGAGGGTTAGGAAAGGGTTATTGGCTTCGAGGGGGAGGTGGAATCACCGAAATATAGTAAAAAATGAAAAAAATATAAATGAAACAAATTATTTTTTTAAACAGGTAATGGGCCCATGGGCTGGCCCAATACCTAAATGAGTAACCCAAATTCAACCGGCCTATGAATTTATAATGGGTCAAAAATGATAAATAAGGTTTAATATATCAGTATAGGAAAAGTGGGAAGTTGAATGGGTGAAAAAGGATGAAAAACAAAAGAGTTATAAAAGAAACAAATTCAGTTTTTAAAACTGGGAATGGGCTCACGGTTGGCCCAAATCATGAAGTAACCACCCTTTCTTCAAAAACTACTAAACAAACAATGGGGATCTAAAATTAGGGTGGTTATACATATATGAAAATTCAAAACTCAAGATTTATCTCATCAAATACCCATGAAAAGGATCGGTATTTCTAATGGTCCGGATCAATATAATGACAGAAAAGAGAAAAAAAACCGTGTGTGACAATAAAAATCATAAAAATGGTATCCTTTGATCATTACCCTATTAAATAATAAGTTACATGAAAATTTATTACCATAGCAGAAAACGTAATATGAATGAAAAATAGATCTTAGGTTTCTTGACGAAAATATCAAGACATTGATAATAAAAAAATTTAAATTATAAATTAATATAATAAAATTGAAATAATATTATTTGAAAAGATTGCGAAAAAATAAAAAAATTATGTTTTTATGAAATCAATAGTCGCAACATTTATAAAATTATATTCTGGTGTAAAAAGTTAAAATAATGACTCCATTCACATTTTATCTAAATGATGAATGATCATTGTTTTTAAAAATAAATGAAGACTCAATAAAAATAAATGTTGCAGGAAAATATCCATAAAAATTCCCCCTATTTTTTTTAATTTAAAAAACATTAATTTAAAAATGTTTTAGAAAACATTGTTTCAAAATTAAAAACATTTTGGACTGAAGTGATAAATAAAGATAATTTTTCATAAAACATTATTTTGAACTGTTGAGTAAATCAAAAGTGGTAAATTAGTTGAAAAAATGTACCCTAAAAACTATTTGGGTAAAAAATACATGAGTATTTTGTGAAATAGTACATATTATTTCATTCTTCGAAGTAATTTATGTGCCATCCTAATAAACATTTAATATGCAACTTAAAACCCTTACCAATTTGATAACATTGAATCATATTACCCGTGAGATATTTAATATAAATGAAAAATATATTATATTTTGTATAAATATATTAATTACATTACATGTCATTTTGGATGTATATGCAAATCATTTAAGAAAATATGTGTATAACATTCCTTATGTATCAATAATGAAAAATTGATATTTAAATTGATAAAATTAAATATTGACATACATAATACAAGTAAAATGATCTTTTAAAATAAAAACAATTTTATTATACGTATATTAATGAACCATAAATTTATATATCATTCCATATATGATTTACTTAGCACAATTTATTACCCATCCATTAGTAATTCCATGTTAATGTCACATTTGACGCAATAACTTCTTTTCCCATTGTGTATGTTTTGTTTTTTTATTTTTTTCTAATATATTGATCATGGTTCCATCATTTAATTATATTAAAAAATTATATAAATATAAAATATATTAATTATATAATTATTTATATAATTCCATAAATGTTAAAGATAAAATATAAAATACATCATTCATGGAGATTGTAGGAAATACATACACATTAACACAGTTTCCATTTTCTCAAATGATGGAATGAAAAAAATGATAAATAAAATATTATCATTCTAGAATTATTTTCATGTCATTTATATCACATATTTTCTTTAAAAATGATATTTTTACCTTACATTAAAAAAGTGAATGTATCACATCTTTTCAAGAGGTGGTAGTCCCTAGTACACTTATGTGATGTTATCATATTCCCATATAATAGAAATTAATATTGTATATGAGATATATTAGATATAGAATTATAATAATATCATCAATGTAATGTATATAAAATTAATTCATCATTATATCCATCTATGATAGTTACTGTTTGAAAAATCATTCCTTCAATTTGTGTGGTAGTAGTCTTCCTTACACATGAATGATAATTTTGTATCCAATTTCATAAAAGTGGATATGTTTAGAGGTAAAAATAATAATTAAAAACATCACATTATATGTATGATATGGTGGTAATTATATAATCACGATTTAATAATCATTTAAGGATGTGGAGAAAGAAATAAATTTATAATGTACGTTACAGAGCGTTACAAATTTCTCTAGTTACCTATAAAAGTTTGATAAAACCCATCATATGATGGATTTATAGACACACTAATTATTATGGTACAATAAGAGATATGTGAGGAATATATTTTCTTAGGTAATGGATGATCCAAATTGTTTTGAACATTTTATGAGGAGGGATTAATGTGTGGCCTTTTACAAGTGAGGTGATTCGAACACTTGTAATACTTGGAATGAAAATGGTGTACCCATAATCATTACATGATATAACGATCCAAAACGAACCATTATATAAATTTATACCTTAAATAGACGAAATATGGCCATAATATGGTATCTATACATGTTTTGGATCATTTTATAGACATATCGTTTTATTTTAACCACCTAAAAAACCTATGTTTAACTTAACAATGGTAATATATTATTAATTTTTTTACTATTGATTATTTTCAACAATTAATATGACCTTATTCGACACTATAAATAATAATGATTAAAAATTTTTATCTAATTTTGTTATTTCTGTTCACATGTGCGGAAAAATATAATTTAAAATTAAACCCATAAACTCGATATGAAAGTTGATTTTAGAAGTGAAATTGTTCAATAATTGAATTATTTTTTTATCAAATTTAAATATGAAATTGAATCTAATGAAATAAATTAGATTAATCTATATATAGTTTAATTAATTTTACCTTTAAAATAATTTTATAATAAAAATTAATCTTATTTATTCTTTAAAAAAATGGATATCCAATAAAACTAGTAGTTTCACTATTCATAAAATAATTATATTATTTGATAAAACAAAAAAACAATGATATGATAATTAGGATATAATGAAATAATGCATTTTTTATAATATTAAATATAAATTTTTTAATTGATTCAATATTTTTTCACAGAAAAAATGAAAAAATATCTTTTGAAAAATATATAATTATCAAAAGATATGAAGAAAAAACTAAATTTTTTTATTTCTTATAAATATGATTTGTTTATATGAGGAAATTATTATTAATATTTTAAAATGGTTATTCTTATTCATTCTTACTAGTTTAATAATTGGGTAATTAAAATCTCATTTAAATAATAATATTAATATTTTTTGGTGATTATTATTTCATAGTGTTTTGTGTAGAGAAAACTAATGAAGAATATCAATTTATAAAAAAAGAATAACAACATAGTGTATTATAAATTATATTTTCAAAACATTCATTAAATGGGGGGTACCTAGATAGGGATATGTTTTTAAATATAGTCTATGATTTATCAAGGTGTGATTCATTTTTCCCACCTCACCTAACCATAATCAATGTGGTTTGGTTAGTTTATCCCATGATTTCATTAATATGGGTTTCGATGTTCATTATAACAATTTACCATATGGAGATTTGAGTTTTTTGGATAGGTTCATGCGGCTTTGATTTTTTCCATATTTGAGAATAAAATATTTAGGTATTGAAGTTAATGTAGGTGTTGATTCATAGTCCTTTAATTTAGATATTTTATTCTCATATTTAATTCATTCATTGCTAGGTGTCATAGTCAGTTGAATCATATCAGAAATTCTGAGGGATTAAATGATATTGAGTGGATAATTGTCAAACCAAGACACCACAATACTCTAATATTTTTAAATTTTAGCCTTCCTATTTATTTTTTTACTATGGGAAAATTTTCATCGAAACAATGAGTTTTGGGATTATAGGGAAAGTCACATGGTTAAGTTGAATGGTATTCTAGTCATTTATCCAATAATGTGATGGAGTATATAGTTTTACAAAGATAAAACTTTTTTCAGTGAATTGTATATGAAAAAATGTGAACTACCGATTCATGATACTCTAGGATCACCATAGTGGTAGTAGGGTTATCACCTAGTAATCTAAACCATATGACATAAAAATGCATCATGTCTTGATTTCAAAAACAATAAATAAAAAAATGAAATACCCATGATCCCCTTGTTATGTTAATACATGAATGTGGTGATCCTCCTCCCTCAAACATAGTCCCTCAACCTCTCTCGCTAAATTCTATGAGTTCCCTTAATCTCACATGACATACCTCATCTACTACCTATATTTCAATGATTTTTATCCTAATTTTAGGTTCCATCATTATTGGTGGGATTTTATCCTCCTCATTATCCATAATCATTCCCTATTTCACATAATCCATTCCCAATTAATATTTCTGTTACATATGTAGAACCATAAACTGATTTTGGTTTTTATTTTGATCATCTCTTAGTCCAGATGAGATTTTAGGATTGGTTTTCATATCATTCTTGTGGTTCTATTTTATGGTGATGATGTGTGGATGCTGTGTTTTTTCACACATTATGAGATATTTTACCATATGTCAAAGATATTAGTTTTAAATCTATGATTATTTATTCAACATTAAATGGGTTTCATTTTTATAAAATTCTTATATCCAATTTAATGTGGTTGTGGTTCCTGGAAATATTTTTCACTCATTTGCCATTTTTTTTGTAAACATTAAATATGTGTTTCTATTTTTAATATATGTTCTAATAATGTTTTGAAAAAAAATATTATAAAAATTTATTTTTCTTCAATGTTATTTTAACTTGGTAAAATGGAAATTCACATAGTTACCATGGTATTTTGAATAGTTTTCTACTAATTATTTATGGAACTTCTATTTTCATAAGGAACATTCATTGTGTTCTTTGGTACATTAGATTCATAAATGTGACTCTTAAACACACACACACAAACACACACACACATATATATTACCTCTTTGAATATAATCACTCATGATGTTGTAGAAATGTACATTGATATTATGAGTATTTATATATATTCCATGGTGTATCTGTATTTCTAGTTGAATTACTATAGGGAAATATAAGGGTTTGGAATAATTTGAGTTTTCTTAATGAAAAATTTTCCATTTTTAATATAAAGAGACCTAGATGGAATATTTAGGTTCATCCTACTAAATGAATAAACAATCTAAATGTGTTTTCTTTTATTAGAAATTTGGAGTGTTCTAAATGATTAAAATGTAATTTTATACTGATAATGGGATTCTTATTCATATATGCATTGGGAATAGGGGATGCACATAAGAAGGTATTTTTAAAGTGATAAACTAAATGGATTATTAGTTGAAAATAATGTGATATTTATGTTATTAATAACAAGTTAAAAATAACCTAAATGTATAATTAAATGAAATATATTGGTATATTTCAAGTAGATCTAGGTAAATAAGGTACAATATATTAGTATTTATCAATAACAAGTTTCTGTGAGGTATACCCTCTCTGCTTGTGGAGTATGTGGCTTAGTTGAAATACTTAAGTTGACATTGAGTGTTAGGTAATGTTGAATTATGATATCCATTATTATTAGAGATTTATTATGTGGGTTTTTAAGACAATTTCGTAGTACATTTAAAAAAAAACCTAATATAACATGACACTGAATATAAATACACACTTCATTCCTTATATTTGTATCAATTTTAAGAAAGGGATTCCATAATTATTATTCATACTAAAATGAATCATTTATCCAATTATCAATTATACAATTAGGTTCTTTGAAATTTAATCATTATTTAAAATGATTTCCATAATAAATAGGGATCATGATTTTGAATATGTAAAAGCTCATTTCTTTTTTTTAAAGGAAATAGAACACCTATTATACGATATTTATATTTTTCAAAATAGCATGGAAGGATTACCAATTTAATGTTATTTAATAAGGAATGATTTATCATTAGGAATACCTACTATGAATCTATGTCTTCTATCTTAAATTATAATTTATACTGAATTGTTTTCATGAATTTGGATCCCAACATAGCATACATGATTTGATGGTTAGTGATGACTCATGTGGACACATGGATATATGTCTACTTGTCCTTTTATTTTAAAATTTCTAAATTGGATTCATTAATATGATTTTAATTTTCATATCAGTTTATTAATTTGATAATATGTTTAAATTTATTAATGTTTTATGTCCTATAGATGTTTACAACTCATAAGGACCGAGAATGCCTCTCATGATATATTATGTCCATGTTTGGGTGACTAGGTTAGGGATGAAATTGGTTGGTTTTGTGACAATATCTATTTTATTTAATCTTGTAATCCTGACTATGAAATTCTTAAAACATTCCCTTCTCAATTTATCATTTATATTTTTTCAAAAAAATAATTTTATCCGTTTAAATTTTTTAAGGATATAATACTTCTGAAAATTCATTATTTTATATTAATATTTTCATATCCACAGGTCGTGTTCATTTTCATTCTTCTCGATAAACATAGTACACATTAATGATAATATTAGATAAATTCCATTTACGTTTTTATAAATTAATGCTATTGTTATTTTATTAATATGTTTTTCATGCCAATTTATTATCAGAAAACCCTTTGAGTCATGAGCACTGAAACAATGGAATAACTGGATCTCTTTTGGACTTATCAATATACACGATTTTTTATCCATCAGTAATACATCCTCTTTCATCTCCCATGATTTTAGATACATGATGTAGTAGTTTAGGTCATGTTAGTTACATCAAGGATACATCATGAGATTAGAAGTGAAAATTATGGTGATTTAATGAGATTTTTTTTGTGTCATTATGGGTTCTAATAAAAATAAATCATGAGTGGTGGATGGTGTTTCTACCCAAGGTTGGTGATGTGTGAATTGATCCATAATAAAACATTTTGAAAAATTAAAAGAGTTCACAAATGAAGTATAATACCAGATCAGTTTTATATCCTATAAAACATTTTTGTATCGTTAATAAAACATCTCTTGTGGATAAGAAAAACTACTAGGGAACATACATGCTCCAAAGATTCTCTTGAAAAATCCCTACATTAATGGGCTCAGTGCATCATCTCCATGGTTCTTTGGTCCATGCATGCTTCTATCCATGAAACTCTTAACATTGATCCCACCAATTTTCATATGCGTTTGGAGTTTATGGACCATTATTATAAGTAATCATTTCTATAAAAATTTTAAATGACATTATCAAAATATATTCACAACACATGTATATATTTCTTAAGTCAAATTAACTTCATGATTTAGTTTTTTTCAAAATAGTTCATAAAATATTATTACCCAATGAAAACTGTCACAGTGAACTAAATTTTGGCACCAAATAGTAGAAATCAATCAAATATATTTTTTAGATACCAACTTTTTTGTGGGTATAAGAGTGGAATCATAATACCTACCCAATATTTTAAACAGGGTAAACCTAATCAAGTAATCTCAAACGAGTATCCAAAAAACTAACAATCCATTTCATGTTGGAGTAGATAACACCCATGATATATTAGAATCATCCAAATACTATACATTAATTTTATCAATTTAAACCCAAATTAATTTAATTGAATAAGATTCAACATGTGAAGACAAACTAATTTTTAGGTGGGGATAAATAAGATATTCCTTTTACATTTGGTATAATAAAATTATACTATATAATAAAATTAAATATCTTTTTGAAATATGTAAACTAAAAAATTAATCACGTGGGATGTTGTTAGATTTGTATTAATTTTATAATAAAATTTTCATCAATAAAATAATAATGTTATACAATAGTCCTCATAAATTTTAATAGTGACGCAGATAAGCGAGAAAACTATGCACCTTTTGTGGAATAATATCATGTTTATCTAAGAGTGAGTATAATACATGACATCTTCTACATTATTAACTATGAATATTTTATGTATATAATTACATCCATAATTTATCATAATAATATCACTGATAAATAATCTATAATAAAAAAAATACACTTTTGTAGACACCTAAATTATTGACAATTTTTAATAAAATTAAAAATTTTATAGAAATATTTATAAAAACTCACTATAAAAACAATTAAAAAAAATTATAATAATTTAATCCCTATGATATAAACATTTATATAATGTGGAAATGATATTAATATTTTATATCAAATTATATGCAGAACAAAATAGCCTCTAATATTATCCATAAACTATGATAAATAATTCATTTATAAATATTATCAACCAAAACTAATTAATTTTGGGAATCCATCCATTGAATAATACGTAAAATTTATAAAAAATTTAATTAAGTAATTTCATAAATATCAAAATCTATATGATTATTCTATATGTGATTATTTTTTGAGGGATAAAATTTATATAATTATTTCTTGTTCCATTGACTAATATGTATAAAATTATTTACTCTATTACAATCATTTTTATATTATTTTATAGTACAATATTTTTTTGTTATATTTCAAAAAATTCCATTCATAACATCTTTTATTGAATATGTAATATAATCTCTTCAAATACATATGCTAATTTTATAGGAGAATAATTTGATACAAAATATATTTCATTTAGTTTTGACGATACATAAGATCTTTAACTTGGTATAAAAATATATTTCACTTATATGATTTTTTTAATTCACGGAACATGATTTTTTTGTAAAAAAAAATATTATTGACATTAGAAACATCTCATATTTTGTTAAAGTGAAATGTTTTCCACTTTTATAAAATTCTATAATTACCAAAATATTTTTTTTCCAAAAAACACACACTCATACATAAAATTGTATCCTTTGGTAATTGTAAAAAGGTTACATAATCATGATTTTCATTTAGATACATATAGAAGAAAATGCATACCTACATACATACATACATATATATATATATATTTATACAATCAATAGAAAATTATAAATCCTAAATAATTTTGAATATTGGCATCATTATTTTATTTTACAATAAAAGAAAATTCAATATGAAATTATTAAAAAAATCAAAAATTGTAGAATAAAAAAATATAATAATTAATAGAGAATGTAGAGAGCGTTGAAATGACCCACTGAAAAACCTCTTCCCTATCCAAAAATTAATAATATCATTATTTATTTTTAGTATTGACCCTATATTTTCATTTTACTACTTTAATATATCAATAAATGTATTTAGAATCTTTTAAAATTTTCATGGAATGAAATTTTATTAAAATTTATTACATTTCAACTCCATTTCATAATGTCAGATTTCAAGAACTCTTCCTATAAAGAGACTCATATGGATTTGAATGACTGAGTAATTTTTTTAATTTAATAACTCTATATGGGAAATAATTTATTCAATAACTTTTATTTATCCATCTCGTTTGATCATAAGAAAACATATAATTTTTTAATGATACATTCACATTGATTATCACTTCACAGATGATAAGATGTTTAAAAAATAGATTATTTTTATAATTTTTTTAAATACTTATAAAAATAATTGAACCTCAAATATCGATCAGATATAATATAAAATACTCCCCCATACTAATATACCACTTATTTAATGTATCTTAGGGAAAGATAATTGATTGATTAAACCTATAGAATGGAAATGAAATAAAGAAACTTCATTAGTTGACCAAGGATGACCCAAATTGAATTATTTCCATTAGTTTCATGGATCGACTGATGATTTCAATGATATGATGAAATATTATATTTTCTAATAAATTATTATCAATATGGGTTCAGTATTTAAATTTTATGAATTTGGATATATCTAGTTAGTATTCTATGTTTTCCTATAGTGAAATATATAGCATCATAAAAAATATTATTACTGATCTATCAGGTACATTATTCTACTTTTCATGGTTCTCATTTTTTCCATTACCTTTAAATTACTAATAATCTATATGGAGGACACCAACAATGGTGAAGTCATTGATTTATGGGAGTTTCATCCATAACTAGAATTTTTTACCAGCTGAAGTGGGATTGATCATTGTGTCATTGGGTTCCATGCTGTGTAATAGTTGTTGGGTATAAAACGTTAAAGGGTATTCTCATTGTGATAATTTATATGTCTGTAAGAGTGTTTTATCATCGTGAATTATTTAAATAATCAATATTTAATCCAAAGAAGTAGATTTTTATAAGTAAATGAACGTCGTGGATTTCACAGCGTGTAACTGTATTAAACATCATAGAATAGTCTGTGTAAAATTTTCAAAATAGAATAATAGTTTTTTTGGCTTTCATTATTTTCATTACTCCCTTGGATATCGATCTAGACGTTTTCTCGGGTGATTTTGGAAGAATACCCACAATTCAGATCGATTATTTTGATGTTGGATCTTTGTTACGGTTGTATTGCATTGATCTTAATAAGTTATCTTTCCTCTTATTCATTGTATTTGATAATGATATTAGTATTGGGTGGTCTATTTTGTTTTGTTGGGTTATGATGGTGTTTCTGCATAGTTTCTTCAAGATGCTTTGGGATATCACATTTTGGATGCCATTCCTTATTTAGGTGTGGTGGGTTAGACACCTTTTCTTGAGGTATGTGGTGTTTTCCATTCCACTGAAAACTTTTTTTTAAAATATAGATCAATCATGTGGTGTGAATTGGATTATATGGGACTTTGTTGTTAATATTGGGTTATTATTATTATTTTTGGATCATATATCAGGCCTGCAAAACCTGATCTCTATGTTATGTGGTTCCATCTCTAGCCTGTGATAATTATCCTAATTTATGTTGCTCTATAAATGGATTTATCAAATTGGAATTATTTTGTTTGTGTGATGAAAGAGGGCATTTAAAGAGAAATATTTTTTCTATGGTTTTTTATAAATGATGTGGATATAGGGAACATTTGAAAATTGAAATTGATTTTCTAAAATGGGAACATGGTCCACCAGGGGTATATATGTGGAAGGTTTAATTTAAGGCCATTGTCTATGTTTTGGGATTATCAATTTAATTTCTCTTGGGTATTTTCTCTGTTACCTATTAACATTGTAATAGGGGATGGATGTTGAAATTTTAGGGGGGGGGGGGTTAGTCATGGATAGTGGGACCTATAGTGTTCTATGGTACTTATGTATGTGATAATTCTTCTATTTTTTATTTCTTGGTGTTTTGAGGTACCCTTTATATGCATGTTGTATATGATTTTTTCGATATGTGAAAATGTGATTTTCCATGTTTTCTATAAAACAACTTTACTGGATATCATTCCTTGTTTTATTTAAAATTAACATACATGAATTTTTAAAAACAGAATTTACATGGAACACATGGGAGGGATCACACTGAGCCTATTATCTTACACAATATGCACATCCTCAGTGGCGTGTAGTCCTTTGTATATTGACTAATTTACGGAAATTAAAGGTTCTATAGTGAAGCAGTGAGGTTATTATTAGATATGATTGGATAGATGGTGGTGAGATGGTGGAAGTTTGTCCACGCTATCCGTTGGACTAGTGGATGATTTGGTCCTTATAGTTAGACTTTCCCTATAATAATTATTAACATTTATGTAGTTGTTTATTTATTTGTCTTTTTATTATTACTTAATATATTTTTTTATCATTTTAATTATTTTTTGTTATATTTATATATATATGCCATGTGTTTTTTCAGGTTTGGGGAAATCATTCCTTATGTTGTGCTGTTCGATTCCTAGGTACTTCTCGACATCCCATGGTGATTAGTAACACCTTTCGGGAATGCATTAGAATGGTCTGATTTCTAGAAGGACTATTACTATAGTTAATTCATTACAATTTGGTATCAAAGGAGGACATTCCTTTGAAGTCATTATCTTGGGAGATCTTCTAGACTAGAGACAATATTTTAAATACTTGAGAGGTATGTTTCAATGAGTTTTGGGCCAACTACTATTGCAATGAGATTCATGTTTCCTTAGGATGTTGGTGTGTGTGGCTACAATGATGGGGATGGTATTAAATATAAATTTAAAAATTTGGTTTTTCTATTTTATGATCATTATCATATTTCTCTGTGCTAAATTATTCCCCTAATACGTCTTTCACGAGTTCCTCATGATGTTTTAGCTGATGCTCCTCAAGTAAAACCATCAATATATTATAATCCGATCCTGATTATCATACGAGAAGTCTATGCTTTTAAAAATGATTTCCACGAGATTCAAATGCATTTGTTAATGTAAAAAAAGGATCAATAGGATAGAGTGAGAGATATCATGTGAGTAATTATGTTAGAATCCATCGTCGTTTAAGGAAATAATTGATCATCAAGAGGCAGAGTATTGGTAGGGCAGGATTGATCATATCAATAATGTTCTAGAAAAAACTAATAATATTATGGTTATGTGTGAAGCATTCATGATTGAGGGATTTAGTGAGTGATGGTAGGATTAAATGGTCATAGAAGACATGCATGTGGACTTGGATTTGAGTGGTTTCAAAACCATATTCATTTAGCTGTTTTTTCCAGAGGCCTGCGTGATGGAGAAATTTTATGGAGTTCTGGTCTTCAAAAAGGGGGATTTTTCAGTGTCATTAGTCATTGACCAATTTTATGTACATGTCAATTTGTCTCGAGGAATAGTGACAAATGACCAAGTGTAGGCCTAGATGAACATGAACTCTTGTGACTAGATATCATATCATAGGTGTTCATATTGAGTGATTCTACCTATGTATAGATGGTAGATATATCTATGAAGGTAGAGATGGATATGGAAGGCAATTTTTTCTTTCCCAACCATTCTACTACATCTAGTGGAAGCATTGGTGGCATGCATGGGTATAAAAGGAAGTGATAGTATCATAAAAGAAGTGGTTGAGGTGGGACTCGTTGACGATTATCCTATGCACCATTCGTTTTAGTCAGCAATTTTCTTTTGACCTACTATTAGTGTGGAAAGGTTTAAAATACAATATGTTCTTTTCCTATGCCTGTGAAGACGTATAATTGTTGTTGATTCATTATTTCACTCCATAATAATGGTTTTCATTTGTTTTAATTTATTCCATGATCTTGGATCATTTGGTTGAGGATCAAATTGAGTGTCCAAAAAATGTACTTCTGTTTTTGTGGTTTCAGTTTTCATCAAAACATATACATGGTTATTATAAGTGTATATTGGAGAAAATGTAATGGTGGAGAGTTTGTGACACGCATGATGTGACTATATTGTGTTTAAATCATTAATGGATTGTTGGGGGGGTGTTGTCCCTATTTTTTGGGGTGACATTAGATGGTTTTAGTAAATAAATTTGGGTCACATGGTTTGAACTATATTTTCCCAAACTATATATCATAATCCTATAATGTTTCATATGTTTTCCAGTATAATTTGCATGGTTTTTGTACAGTTTAGAAACTTGTGTAGCAAAACCTTTCAATCTGTTACAGTCTTAATATAATTTTGTATGTAATCATTTTCAGGTGATTCCACCTCCCAAATGGTGACATTCCTATTGTCCATAGAACATTGGTTCCTACCCTTTGTTCTCTATCATTTTGGACCAATTTATGGCCTATTTCTCATCAAATGTTAGTGGTTATTCATGTTTTCTGCTTCTCCTATTCTCTCTCCCTCTTTACCTTGCTATATCTTAAATTGATTCTGGATTGGACTACCCTAGATTTAACATTTATTGTGGGGGTTTATTTTTGGTTCGATTTATAGGATGTTTAGGATGTGCATATCAGCTGTTGGGAATGGTTCCACATTCCATTAAAGTTTTATTCCATTCGTAAACTAACAAGGAAGGTGTTTCCATGTATTTTATTCTATTTTTAATCCATTGATAGTTGGCCTTTCTTTATAAATTATCATATCAAGTTTATCACCCCAATTATATTCAAAATTGATTATTAGTATAATTTTCTCCTATGAAAATTTTATTGAAAATAGGGTTTAAATTTTTTTTCTATTTATTCACACGGATACTCTTGCCTTTTAGTTTCGATAATTTTCATTTTCTTTAAAAATAGTTATGATGGATTGGTTGGGAGGTTATTTTCTAGAGAAAATTTTTCGTCGTGTAAATTGATAGGCATTGGTTTCTTGGCATTATGATACATGGTGTTTTTATGTAAATGGATTATTGTGATAAAAAATGGTTTGATTGTGGTTTCATTAAAATTGTGTGTAAGATTATGACATGTTCTGTGTTGATAAAGAAGAAATTATATCTTTAAATGATGGAAATACCATTTAGATCCCTTAAGTGTGTTTTGTATGTTTTCAAATTAGTTTTGGTAATGTGGCTTTAAAATACAGGCATGTTCGTAAAGGTTGACATGTTTGATTGTGGATTTGATACATAAAGGCAGTTTGGAGAAGGCATTATGTAAATGGAATTTCGTATTACTTGAAATGATTTTTATGATGTTTTTTTCTATTTGATAATGGTAACCTAGATGTGTAGAATTAAAGGCCCGTATATCATTTTGAAATGTATTTTCAAAAGTCATTCACGGCTTGTGATCCATTATTATTTGTTGAACCGTGATATGGGTGGGTCCTCGATATGGGACCTCTCTTGGGTAATAAAAATTTGTTGCAAAGGGACCACCCTAGAGGTGACTGTGGTGGTTCTTAATGGGTAATGGTATATATAATATATGTAACATGTTATTTGAATGGTATGGAACAAACCCTTATGAAATATAAATGGGAAGCTAGCATAGAGAAGAGGTTTATAGAAAATGATATTTGCACCAGTCTAGTTTATTGTACTAGCTAGTATTCCATTTTAGGTGGATACTGGGGATTATTACTATTGGATCAGGCCCTTCTACCAGGCTAGGTAGGGTGAAGGTCATGTTTTAGGGTGTTATAACATCATTGAGTCGGTCATGACTTGAGGATCAGTCACATGTATAGGGTGTTCTGGTTCTCCCCTGAGTTCTATGAATTTCCCATGTTTTCCCATTACGAGCACTACTAGAGTCATTTTTTTATTGTGTAAAACAATATTCCTGGTACCTAGTTTTTTTTATTTTGAAATAATGTGAATGATTGGTTATCTCAAAAAATAATTTCAAAGTTAGTTGTTTTTAAAGTGAAAGTGAATCTCTACCTTTTACCCTTCTTGTACCTTGTATTATGAAACAATATTTTTACGAATGTTTTCAACATATTATTAATGGAATATTTTTGGGAAATGAATTGTGTATATTATAGGGTAATTACTTACTTTACTATCATGATATCACCCTACCTAGACCGCTTGATGTCGGTAGACCTGAGCTATTTTGGAAAGTCAAATTTTGTTCAATTTCTCTAGAAGGAGCTCATGGTTTGAGCATATCTAGTCTTGTAGTTAGATTATAACCAAAGGTCACATGGAAAACATGCATTAGTAGTTCAGTTTTTTTATTTCAGTTTCAATTTTCAAATTTTGTTTTCACACTATGTAGTTGTGTCTTACAGCTGTATATCTGTATCTTTTTTTTTGTTCAGTTGTTAGTTATTGTTGAATATTTTATTCTCAATAATTGATCCTGGTTTTAGGGTTATATTTTTCCATTGGTTGTATTTTTTGATTCCTCACTCTAGTTGCCAATCAATGAGGATCGTGAATTACCTTAGGTCAATGTTGTTGGTCGGCTCTGAAGATCAGTTCTTTGTCGAGCAGGTTTGGTTCATGACAGAATGGTATTATAGAAGGACCATGATATATGGGGTATCTGATAGATGGATATTAGGATTTTTGGGACTCTTAAGGTAGGTTCAGGGAGAGCGTTGTGAACTCTTGCTCGTACATATCCTTGAGTCACTAGGGTTAGTCCAAAATTTGAGTCTCTGGTCATGGATTGTTTTGGATTGAGGGATGAGAATGAAGGTGAGCCAGTGTCATATTGTTTTCTGACATGGAGTTGTGACCCATGTGTATTTCATGATCCATGTTTAGGGTAATATTTTTGTTATTCCTTACATGAGGTAAGGCCAACCACTATGTAATAGGGTTAATCATAGGAACTAGTTCCTTGTTCCGGTAGTTCTTACTAGTTAGTGATTTTTTTTGGTTTTTTTGGTATTAATTTTTTTTAAAAATTAAACTGGATTCTAAAATCTAAATAGGTTTAAAATTGAAGTGATTAATATCACATGATTTCATATTATTCATGTGGGATTTTAAATAAAATATGATTGGATTTTAATGATGAGATGATTTTGGTAATTGGACATGGAAGAATGTAATTTTAAAAATTTAATGTATGTGGTCATATTAAAAAGAAAAATGATTTTTAAATATTATTTTAGTCTAAAAGTGGGTTTCAGTATTTTGAAAGTGTCTTGTAAATGTGAATATTTTTAAAAAATTACATGAAATGATATTTTTAAAATTAGTTTTATAGTTGTGCTTGAGTTTTTTTGGATTCTGATCCGGTTTGTATGAGCTCATGGTGTTTCTTTCGATTGTTTTTTGGATTGATGTGATTTTTTGTTTGTGTTTCTCATGTTTTTTAGGATGAATGTCTCCAAAATGTATTAATTAGCTATCCCTAATTTTGTTTTCAATCAAGTGTTTCCTTTTTATCGAGGTTATTGAGGTCCATAATAGGCTGTTGTGTGGTTTTAGGAAGTAGAGTGTGTCTTCACGTTATTGGGAACTGCCTGGGTTGTCAGAGTTCGTTTTGGGATAGGGTTATTTTAGAGTATAGCCTTCAACTAGTGGGAGTTGTTCTCCCTCCATCAACATGAGTTGGGATGATAGATAGAAATGTTTGTGGTCACCTTCTACCAAATACTAATACCCGAGGTTTTGAATTTGAGGGAGAAGGAGTCAGAAATAAGGGACGAAAACACCTAACTATGAGGCATGAGATGATTTAGCCATAAGAACCCTATCCTCAGGCCTTATGGTTAATCTTTTTCATGTTCAAGAGTTTCTAGGGGTGTAGGAATAGATTACCCAGTTATTGTTTCATGTGTTGGTATAGAGACATTTGATATTTCCTTGTTGTATTTTTACTATAATTTTATGTACACTAAATGGAAATAAATAATGATGGAATTAATCTAGGCTAACTGATGCAGTTGAGTTTTTATGAATGTAGAATTTTCAATTTTCTATTCATCTTTGAGGGTGTCTTTCTATTGCCTAGGCCTGCCTCATTTTAAACATCCAGTAGTGTACATATAGAGATGCATAAGTTTTTTGTAATTTATGTATTGTGGGATCTGTTCATATTGGAGGTTCATCGTTTATGTGGAAGTAGTCCCCATCATTTAAAATGAATTTCGAGTTGATTCCCAGTTAGAATATTCAAATTTTGGTTTTTTTGTGAATTATAATCCCAGGAAAGGTTTGTGCATGATTAATGGAAACTATATACCTTGCATGAGTAGTGGAAAATCTTGGTGTAATTTTTGGATAGAGGTGTTTGGAATTGTTGGTTCATAGTTCTGAAACATTAAGGCTAGGTAATTTGGTGGGCCCCTTTTTTCTAGTACCTCGCACACATTTGGCACACGGTTTGGTAAACATTATGTCCAAACCATACATGCTTCCCTGAAATATTATATATTGAAATACCTAGTTCCTGGTTGCTATGAGGGTTTTGTTTGGGATATAAATGTTGTCTATATTACTTGAGTTATTGTGGTGGGGAAAACCCTTTAATGTTCTCCCCTCATACTCATTCTTATGATGTGGTCACATCAAATCTATCTTGACAGACTTCTGAAGTTTATATTTACATCGGAGTTCATGGTTTCTCTTGGAATTGAACAGGTGTGGATTCTAGTGTTTGTAAACTTTCGGCTGGGTGGATTTTAGGGGGAATAACATGTTTATAGTGTAGATATTTCTAAAAACCCAACCACATTTTTTAATTTTTATTTACATATAGGCATTGGATCTTTTGGAAAATATTAAGCTTGAGTGTCCAACAAAAATCATTTTTTAGTGATTTTTTATCTTCCAATCGTAGTCATGGTTATTATGACTATTATTATGATAAAATGGAATGATGTAGAGTTTTTTACACCCATAATTTCACTACATGGTCTTTAAATCATTGAAGGATCATTTTGTGGGACTTCCCCGGTATTGGGGGTCATATTAGGATTTTAAGTCAATTTTTTGTGTCTCACGGTTTTAGGACAGTTTTCTCAAACAATGAAACCTAATCCTGTAATGGTGTAGAAGTTTTCAAGCAGCATTCACAAGATTTTCACACAGTTTATAAATCTATGGATAAAATTTGTGCAACTCATCACAAACTTAATAACATTAAACCTAAGATACATTTTTGGGTTATTCCACCTTTAAATAGAGCCATAACTATTGGCTATCAATCAAAGGTTCCATATCCTTCGGTATCCATTATTTTGAACCATTCTTGGGGCCATTTGTTGTCAAAGGTGGGTGTTTCCACATAAATTCCTCTTCTCCTCTTATATCCCAGTTTTTTTCTTAATCTCTCTTAGCTTGATTCCTGTTTCTCTAAGCCTAAATTTTATGATTGATGTGTTGTATTATGTTTGGTTCTATTTTCATGATGTCTAGTGTGGGTGTAACATCTGTGGGTCTCGGTTCCCCATTCTCTTGATGTTATATTCCATACACACAGTGACAAGGTAGGTGTTTCCATGTATTTTCTTCCACTACAAATCAATTTATTCTTGGTATTTCATGATTAATTCTTAAATCATGTTTATCACCGTTATTATATTAATAGTTGATTATTAGTAGTATTTTATAATTGGTGGGTTGATTTAAAATATGTTTTAAATTGTTTGTTTGTTAATTTCTATATGTATATTGCCTTTTAATTTGGATATCTTTGATTTTACTTAATATAATTATTTTGGATTATTTGGGTGGTGGTTTCCTAGAGAAAAATTTCAATTTTGGATATGGATAGGCCTTAGTTTCATTGCATTATCAAACATGGTGTTATATTAATGAGTTATTGTTCTAATAAATATTGTGAGAGTGGTGTCTTCAAAAATGGATTAAATAGGACCACATTTTCAATTCTATTAGATGTGGGTACATCCATGGACGGGTAGAGGGAACTTATGCCTGGTCCTTTAAATGATTATGAAATTTGGAGTGGTTTTTTTCTGGAACCTTTTTATATAAAATGAACTCTTATCTCAGTATTCCATCACTTTTGATAAAGGTTTCCATGGAATCAAAGTTTTTTATAATGGTATCAAAGTTTAATGTATTGTTAAGAAATTGATTAGTTTTGATTAAAAGGGAATTTGTTTATGGAATAGTGAAAATACCTTTTGGATCCTTTGAGTTTTCCATGTATGTTTTCAATTTAGTTTTGATAAAGTGGATTATAAATAAATGTCTATTTGGAAAGTGTGACATGTTTGAATTTGGATTTTAATCATAAAGACAATTTAAATAAGGCATAATGGACATATAATTTCATATTTTGGGAAATTTTTTATGGTGTTTCTTTACCATTATCAATGTTATCCTGGATGGGTATAACCAATGTCCTATATTGAATTTTGAAATAGATTTTTTAAGACCCTTCTGGGATTGGGTTACTTGTCTTATAGTTTATCTGTGAGTTGGGATGATCATCAGTATGGGACCTACCTTGTGTAATAAATTAATGATTGAAAGGGAAAAAACTTGATATGGATGGGGTGGTTTTGGTTTGGTGATGTGTATATAGCATGTATTTTACTTATTGTTTCAAAGGTATGGGGATTTCCCTTATGAAATATATAGGGGAACTTCTGATAACAATAGGATTATTGAGAATAATTTTTACAGTAGTCTAGGTTATTTTTCAAGCTAGTGGCCCATATAAGGTGGGAATTTATGATTATTTATATCAGATCGGGCCCCTCGACTAGGCCATGTTGGGCGATGGTCGGAAATTAGGGTGTTATGACATCATTAATTAGGGAATGCCTTCAGGATGAATCACGTGTATATGATTTTTTTATTCACCTTTGAGATCCCATAATTTCCGATTTTTACCCATTACATGAGCTACTACATCCATTTACCTTTTTGTGTATGTTTTTTTCTTTGTACGTAGTTTTGGTTATTATTTGGAAAGACTATGAATGTGTGGTTATTTTAAAAAGCATTCCCTATGTAGTTGTTTTGAATGAGAAAGTCAACTCCAATTTTTTAGTTATTTTTCATTCTTTTAAATTTTGTGGGTAGT
This sequence comes from Viscum album, assembly GCA_963277665.1. Lineage (NCBI taxonomy): Eukaryota > Viridiplantae > Streptophyta > Magnoliopsida > Santalales > Viscaceae > Viscum > Viscum album. The sequence goes on from OY728167.1 coordinate 949,862,468, forward strand.
GGATCATGTTGGTTTGTTTGAAACTATAAAATGTGTATTATCTACAATTTTTATAAATGCATTTCAAACTTTTATTATTGGGGTGGTTTTTGGGAATGGAATGGCATTGTTTTTTCGGTGATCAAATACTGGGTGATCCAGGTCACATCCTACCTATACCACATCATGTCTGTAGACCTAATATATTTTTTTAGGTTCGCATTTCTTTCATATTCCCAAGTGGGTGCTCATGGTTGAAGTATTAATGGTCTTGTAGTTGGAGTGACCAAGTAGTCCCATGGAGAGCACACATTACCAGTTCAATATGTTTATTTAGTTTCATTTTTTTATTTTAGTTTTCATCATGTTGATTCTTATTTTTAGAAGAATCTATATATATTATTTATGTTTAGTTTTTTACTCAGGTTTATTGTTTGGTTATATTAATTTTAACCTAGTTTTGAGCTGAAAAGGTTCCCCTTTGTAATATGTTTTGATGTCCGACACTAGTTTTCTACTAATGGGGACTAGGAACACCCTTAAGGTCATAACGTGGGCAGCTCTAGAGAATATTTTAGTGTTGAAAAAGGTTGGTTCGGGACACATTGATCACTTACCACACTTCAGTCACGTAATGGATACACTTCCTTATAGTCAGGGTTCATCGTCTCCAAAAGCTATTGTAGAGTACTAAGAATCATCAAAGACTACAGTGCTCCAACCACATGCCATAGTTGAAAACAATTTTCATACAGTGGATGGGTGTCTAGAAAACGTTGATGTAGGTCCCGTAACAATGATAAATACTATCATTATTGCATATTCAGTAGAAATTTATTAATTTAATTCATCTTCCTACCACTCTTTGATATCTTCATGTTTTTTTTGATATTTATAAACATCCAATGGAATGTATGTCCTTTACAGTGGAGTTAGTGAAACCTCAAAATATGAGTAATGAGTAAGAGTTTCTGTCCTTCATGTTCAATAGTGATTTTCGAAATGAAGTTTGCTATGGATTTTTTTCATTCTGGATCTGGATATGTTCGACATCATCACTGGTGTGGAATGGCTTGTTGCTCATCGAGTTAAGGTTGATTATTATTCTCGGAATTTGATATTTTTTATTTTTAATGGGAGATATCATGTGCTTGATAGGGATTAAGAAAACATGGTCTAGTCATGCATGACCTTCCAACAAATTTCTCAATATATTATTTTTATTGTGTATGAGTCTGATGTCATCTTCGTTGTCAATGATCTTCATTTCATAGATTATACATTTTATGATGATTTACCTTATGACTTCTCCAATATTTATTCCAATAGAGAGGTAGAGTTTACTATTTACCTTATTCTAGGTATGCATCTTATATTTATACCATCATATTATATTGATGTACCTGATCTAATAGAGATCAATATTCAGTTAGACAACTTATTGTAAAAGGGTTTTGTTTTCCCTAATGTTTCACCTTGAGAAACCCCTATTCTAATTAAAAAAAGAATATGGTTCACTTCGGTTATGTGTGGACTATTAAAAGTAATATTTTGTTATATTTAATAATAAATATCAATTTACTCGTGTGGATATTCTTTTTGATCGGTTAAAGGGGGAATAGTGGGTTTACATGATTTATCTTCAAATGGGTTATGATCTGCTCATTGTTTAGAAGTTTGATGGACCAAATACAGATATCATAAAAAGGTATTTTCACTAAGAATATATTTAGATTTCTTTTGGTCATACTAACACTCTTATATTTTTTATGGTTTTATGAATCATATATTCCATCAATATCTTGACAAGTTTGTTGTAGTAGTCATGGATGATATTCTGGTTTATTTTAAATCTTAGTGTGAGCACGAGAACCACCTGAGTTTGGTTCTTGAAATTCTGAAAAATCACTTTTTGTATCTAAATCATTGGAAGTGTAGTTTTTTCATTCATGAAGTGATGTTTTTAGTTCATAAAATTTCATTGTATGACTTATCAGTTGATCATGAGAATATAATGGAAATATGATCTTATAATGAACCACAAAATGTATTTGAGATACAGAGCTTTCATAGTCAAGCTAGGTACTAATGAATGTTTGTTAAAGATTTCTATATGATGGTGTAACATTTAAAAGCTCTTACTAAAAATTTGGTGAAATTATCAAGGGATGGAAATTTTTAGTCTTATTTTGATGAACTGAAATGTCTTTTGAGATTGGCTCATAATCCGATCTTACATGACATAAGAATAAAATATGTGGTGTTCAATGATTCTCCATGAACTATTATTGGATGCGTGCTTATGAAGGATTACCATGCAGTAGCTTTGGACTCTCTTCATCTTCCACCACTTGAAAAGAATTAACCCACTCACATTTTTAAGATTTTATTAGTCATGAATGCACTGAAAAGATTGTGGCAATATATTTTTGGGGAGAATATAATTTTATTTTATGATTATAAAATTTAAAGATATTTTTTTCTTAATAATATATGAATCTCCTAGACAGATGATGTGGAAAGTAACTTCATAAATTTAACTCTGGTATTTTGTACACTCCATGAAAAGAATGTTTCATTATAGACACTTTGATCAAGACAATAACATCATATGTTTTTATGGAATCAAAGGAGGAGTGGAACCATATGGATATTTTTTCTCAGTTTCACTTAAATTCACATTAGGATGATTTGGGAATGGTTCTGACCAATGTTAATTTTTAATTTTTTTCTCCCAGATTCTATATTGTAGATTCATTAGTAGGATGATGATTTCTAGAAGACTCGGGCAAGCCGTTATAGTGGAGAGACTGTTTTTGGTTGGCCTCTTTCATCATATGGTTTGTTCTACTTCGGGAATTAGGTTTTCATACTGTCATTTATAAGGATTTTGTATTATTTTATTTCCACTTTTCTTCATGGAATGTTCATTTAGTCACTAAAAAGATGTTTTAATAAATGAAGAGGTGAATCTGGTAGACGAGTAAGAAGGGTGACATCGCAGAGTTTGAATCTTATTGTTACACCTAACAATAGAATAAAGTATTGCAGTTTAAAACTTTATGTTTAATTTAACATCTTCTAGTGATGATCTGGAAATAAGATTGTGTATCCATGGTTTATGTAGTTGGATTACCATAGTCTCGCTAATGGATGAATGCTATCTTGGTGGTTTTTGATTAGTGGACGAAGAATGATCATTTCATACTGATCAAAGACTCCATTATACTAGATGAAATGGGTAATCTATATCTGCAATAGACTGTGAGGTTACATCGGAGTTTTTATAATATAATTCAATATAAGGATCCTAGTTTTACTTAAAGGTTATAGATGTTACGTTAACAATAAACGGGAACTCAGGTATTGATGATGATAGGTTTACATCCATAGACAGATGGTCAAATGGAGCGTGTGACTAAGATCCTTGGGGATATGTTATGTACATATTTCTATGATTTTGGGGGATCCTAGGGTAGACATTAGGGATGGTTTGATATTGTTTATAACAACATTTATTAACTTTTAATCAGAATGGATTTCATTGAGGCGTTGTATGGTAATCCGTTTAAATCACCTATTTAGTGGGATGACGTTGGTAAGGAATCTTGAGTTTGACCAATTTTGTTTCTAGAGTTTTATTTGATGATTTGGTATATACATAGACATCTAATATTAGGCCATAGTAGATATATATAATATGTGTATTGGCGAGTCAACCTTTGAAGTCTTCTATAGGTGATTTGATTTTATTGAAATTTTCTCCTCGATTGGGTCACCGTCTACTGGGAAAGTTGGGTACTAGATATGTGAGACTATTTAAGGTCACTGAGTGGCTCATGAATGGTACATATAAGTTACCATTTTATGATTAATTATTTGATATTAAATTTTTTTTCCACATGTCCTAGCTTTAAAAATACAATATTGATTCTTGTCATATTTTGATTTGGGATGAAATTGAATTAGAGACACATATTTCTATTTTGGAGAAACCATTTAACAACGTTGACTCTCAAATTAATATACTGTGTTGGAAGTTGATTCATTTGGTCAGAGTTCTCGGAAAACGAGGATCACATTCTCATGGTAATTTCGAATGTTAATCTTTAATGTGGGAGTAGTGATGTCATACATTTCTAAGAATTATGTCATCCAAATGACTTCTTGGGAAATGAATGTCTATAGTGGGAAGTTTATAACATCTCGTTACTGATCTATCTGGTACATTCTTGAACTCTTCAGGGTTCTACATTTTCCCATTTTTTATATTGGACATAGAAGTAAATGGGAGGATACCAATAATGGTGAAGTCAATGATGTGTAGGAATTTCATCCATACCCATTATTTTCTACATACTGAATGAGGATTACACTACATATAACTTGGTTACTCATCATGAAATGGTTGCTGGGTACATGTGTTGAAAGGGGTTTCAAGCTGTGAAATTTTACACATTTTAAAGAGTGGTTTCACATAATGAATTATTTAAATACTAAATTTTTTTATTCGTGGTGGTGGATTTTTTTGGTGTACATGAACACCATGGTTATAATGGAATGCAACTATATTACAATTTGTGAATCATCTATGGTATAGTTATTAATATAGGATAGTTATTTTTTTGGCTTCATATCATTTCTCTATGAACATTCCTCTCGACCAAGAGTTATTCCTAAGTAATTGTGAGAGGATCTGATACATCAAGATCAACCCATTTGATGATGTAACTTTGTTGCGGTTGTAGGGTTCATCTATGGGTAAATTATAGTTTCTATTCTTTACTGAAATTGGTCATGGTATAACTATTCGGGGGCGTGTTCAGAACCGTTGAGTTAAAATGTGTTTCTTATTGGTTTCTTTTATATCCATTGGTATATCTATTTTTGGATTCTGTTCGATGGTTAGTTGTGGTGTGACAGATGCACATTCGTTAGGTTAGTGGTGTTTTCCATTTTATACAACCCCTTTTTTCAAAGATGGATCAGTCTTGAGGTGTCATTCGGATTCTAGGATTTTCTATGCCACCATTTAGTTTTCATTATTTGTTGATCCCATTGCAAGAATGTGAAAACCAATATTTGAGGTGGGTGGTTCTATCTATAGAGTAGGATAATTAGATAGATTTATTTTTATTTATAAATTGATTTATCTAATTGGCATGAACATTTATTTTTGATGAAAAAAGGTTTTTAAGAAGAAACATTTTTCCTATTTTTTTATTAATTATGTGGAGCTGGATACTTTCAAAGAATTGAAATTGAATTGTGAGAATTATCACATGGGTTAATATCTATACATAGGTGGAAAATTTAGTTTAATTTCATCATCCGTGTTTTTTGAATATTAGGATTATTTCTCATGGATATATGAACTGTTTCCATGACTAATTAATCATGGAACTAGATTGTATACTTGATTTGTTCTGGTACAAGTAGTTTAAAATTATGACCAATAATTTTCAATAGTACTAATGCATGTATGGCTATTTCTGTTTTTTACTGCTTTGATATTTATGTTCTCAATGATATGCATGTTGTACCAACATTTGTTTAAAACAATGAGAAAGAAATTTTTTTACCATTTTCCTACAAAAAGGATTTACTGGTTATCAGTCCATGTTTTACAAAAAAATATGATTAGATTAATTTTTATATAGAAAATTCATATAATAATCCTAGGTGGGATCAAACTTAGCCTATTAGATCCCTCCATGTGCACCTCCTAGATATTGTGTAGAAATTTTTATGACATCTATTTAATGGAAAGTCAAGGTACCTTAGTGTTCAAGTGAGGTTCATTTCAATTCGATTATGGTAATCGGTTGTGAGATGGAGGGATTTCATCCACTTCAGCACTTAGATTAGTAGTTGGTTTTGTTTTTTGAGGATGGATTTTTCCTTTTCAGTCATTGGTTAATTTAACATTTGTTCATTTATGATTTATTTTAATTGTTATAGAATATCAATTACTTTAGTGTTTCATTGCAATTTTTTAATGTGTATACTTATATTCAATGTGTTTATTCAGTTTGGGTGAATTAATTTATTTTTGGTATGTTTTTCGATGCTTGGGTACTTGTCTTCATCCTATGAGGATCGGTAATGCCCATTTAGTTATGTAACAAAATGGGTGGGGTACCAAGTTTGAGGGTAACCCAATTTTGTTCCTTAAAATCATGCGGAAACTATGGTGATCACTCCATAACAGGATATTATGAATGATGAATGTTGAATGGATAATGTTGTTAATTCTACAGTTTTTGATGTCATGTTGAAAATTATTGATTTCAATAGGGTTTCATATATAGTAATGTGGACTTGGAAATGTGGTGTGACATTATTTATTGATGAATGAATGAATTAATCATTTCCATTTATATAATGAAAAAATATATGTTTTATCTAATTTCAATTAATCTTTATTCAAATAATAAAATTTTGATTAAATCATGCGAGGGTAGACTATGTCAAAACATGGTAATGATGTTTCTTAGTACCTTTATAGATTTGGTTTCTCATCTGTAATTATTATATGAGGCATAAAATCATGAAACATTTATTCATAAATTGAGAATTAAAATTTGTAGATACCATCAATTCAGACAGAAAGAAATTATTCAACATTTTATTGTTGATGAAACACTAAATTCACTGATATTTGATGAACTTTTATTTTTATAAGTATATGGTGGTTTTTAAAGATCATAATTTTAAAAAGAAGTGTTTCATGTTTGATATAAAATTATGATGATTTAGTTGTAAAATATAAAGGTCAATAATATTAATGTCTATAATAAATTCAATTTGGATATTACTTTAAAATTTATTGAATATAATGGTAAGATTTTATTACTTTTTAAGAAAACAAATTTACGTGAACAAATAATACTCTTACAAAAATGATAAAAATAATGATTTCATTGAAAAATATTGTATTTAATTATTTTGTTGTTTTTTTAAAAGGTCAACAATGATCAATAACAGATCGAAAAGATTAATGTATACCCATTTAAATATATATATATGTGATGATTATATTATAATGGTGAAGGACTTTGTTTTATGGTGTTTTTATATTTTTGAACATATAATTATTTCCAATTTATGTTTTGATAAAATCGTAACTTGATTCCCTCATGGAAATATTTCCAAGGAACAGATGGGGAGGTCATATAATTTGTATGGGAATTGGGTTTCTCCTAATGATATTAATAAATAAACTATAGATGTAGTGTTTAGTTTTAATATCAATAAATAGTTAATTTGGTAATATTTAATATATCATAATGTTGGTGAAAGATGAAAAATATTTCTTCCCATATTCATTTTATTTCACCATTTTTATTTCAGTTTCTAATATTGTTATTTTTATAACTATTTTATTACTTTATATAATTTTTTTGTTGATTCTGACACAAATATGACTAATTCAAAAACCACAAATACCCCCCCCCCTCTTAGGATGTGTAATTGGACCTTAAGATTTAAAAAGTAGCAATATATGAACATGTAAATTCATAGTGGATATATTATTAAGATTATATTTTAATAATTAATGTGGTTATTGGAATGTTAAAAAAATAATTTGATTGATATAATTACCATTAATGGAAGAAATAACTAATATCACGATTTTAGTATTCTTGATTTGATGAATTATTGACTTATATTTTTGGTATACATGTTAAATATTCAATATAATTTTATCGATCAAAATAGAATCCAACCTATCGATTAATAAATCTATGTACCAAAATGATATATCTAATTAATTTCAAAATCATATATACTTGAATGGGAAAGTTTATAATCAATCCATATATAGATTGGAGGGAATTTATAGTGTTTATAAAGGATTCAAAAAATCGACACTGAATAATAATTAGGTTCCTTGTAATATAATATTTCATCTAAATATGGTAAAAAAATATAATTTTAAAAGTTTTATTCGGTATTTTTGTAAGGATATTCACGTTTTACATGAAACTATTGGTTAGATAATGGAAAACTATATGTTTTTTATTCTAGATAAATGTATCCAATAATATATAATCCAATGGTGTTAATTCATGATACATATAATCATGGAAAATTATTTCATGATGATCTATTTTGAATGCTAGTCGCATAGTAAATATATATAATGATTTAATGTTAATCAGAAAATTCATCAGAGTAAAGAGAAATAATTGAATTGATAATATCATGATTTATAAGGATAAGAATAAATAAAAATATATAGGTTATTAGTTCTTATCATATGTTCATAGATAATTTAGGATATTTAACATAAAAAATTAAGTAATTATCTATTAAAATGTTTTGATTCTAAAAATGGCTGACACATTAAGGTGTTTTAAAAAAATCCATGTGGAAGTTGTGATTTAAGAATATATAAATTTGAGAAATAATTAATCCCCGACATGAATTTAAATTTATGAAATATAATTAGAATAATATTTCATCGAATTATGTTGGTATATAATGAGGATGATAATACTGGATAAGATCATTTTTATGGTTTTGAAACAATTTTTATCTTAGACATTATGGATATTCTGATGGCTATAATGGTGATATAAAAAACTGAATTATAATAGGATATTCAATTGAATGGAGTTGTCAATATCAATGTTTAATTGGATTTAGGCCGTAATGAAAATTATCTAAGTGTAGTGGAGTAAATGAATAATATATGTTTTTTAAAATATTTCCTATTCTATGTTGATGGTTTTAAATATGTAATTTATTTTCTAGAGAAATTTATATTGGAACATGTAAACAATCATATGAAACCTTATTATTTATTGAATTGGATGTTAAAAATTTAGGAGTCAGATGTAATTATTTATGATATTAATATTGTACAACGGAAAATATGAGGATAGAAATTGTGAAATGAATATGATATTAATTATGAATAATAATTGGGATGAAAATAAATATATGTACTCATTGAATGAGTTATAGTTTGCAATTTTCATAGTGAAAGAGTTAACCTTAATAATTCCAAGGGGGACTAGAGTTGTGGAAGAGGAATTATGTGCTCAAAGAATAAATTAAATGGTCAAATGTGGGCATTGATTTTGTAGGGAAATCTTAAAATGTTTTTTCAAATGTTTGAGGGTAAAATATATATAGAAAACATCGGAATTCTCTCAATAGTTAACTATTTATTAAAAGTGAATAAATTATTTAAAATTTGGGGATATGTGGGAAAATTGATGAAATAATCATTATTAATTAGATGAAGTAATAATTTTATGGACACAAAGGCCACATGATGTCATATTTTGATTTCAAATAATGTTAACAAAAATATGAACTAATTGGGAGGTAATAAAATAAACTACAATATTATCCTTCATCTCAGAACTAATATTCATTCTATGTATAGTATATAATGTAATATTACGTTTTTTATAAATCTATTGATTACTAGAAAAGAATAAGTTACAATTATCACTATTGTAGTCAAATAATGGTTGTTGTGATACAGTTCAACAAAATTATTATGGGATATATATTTTCTTTTTTGTAAGAAGAAGAGTTAGACATGGTTTAATATAGTGAATATAATGAGAATAAATAATTTAAAGTCTCAACCCATTAATGGATTTCATGGAAATAATTTAATTTGATGACGAATGATAAGGATACACATAATAAAATTACCTTAGGGAAACAGATAAGTCAAGATGTATAATTCATAATCAATTGTGTCCATCACATATATATAGATATAATAATATAATCAAAAATATGAATATAATTGTTAATAGTATGTGTTGTTATAGAATTGATGGAGTTATAATGAACCATGGTTGTGATAAAACCTATTTAACTATTGATATATTGAAAAATATTGGAATTAAGTATGAAAATTATATGTTATAATTTTTTTAATATTTCATATGTTATGTGACTCTGTATATAATGTAATAGTCAAACATAAAAGTGTATAAATCTGGGAAAAGGCATGAAATTATCCAATACATGGATGGATAAGGAAAAATGACATGTATAATGTTTAATATATAGAGATAAATTGAACACTAAAATTAAAAGAGGGGTGTAATTTTTTGGATTAGATTTTTGGTTACAATCATAAATAATATATACATAATTTCACACAATTATAGTCAAGAGTGGATATTCAAAACATAAACATAAATAAGTAAAAAAATATGTGATTTATAAATATGTGTGACGTTGGTGAAAAATACCTATCATGTAAAAAAAATAAATCATCATATATACTATAAATTTTACCATAATATTTTATATTACCTCACTAATAAAGTCCTAACATGTGGAAAAAAATTTTTCATCATATTTTTTTATGATTAAATAATGATGGGATGTCCTCATTTCATGGTTTTAAATATAAAATATGTTTGATTTTCTCAAAAATAATGAGAATATTGATGACTAAAATTTCATGATCAATGAATAAATTAATTACACATCAAATGAATATTAATTTTTTTAGAGATACAATTGGTAAAACATGAACTCTCTTGGATATATAACACCACATATAATTATTTAATTGAATGAAAAAATTTAATTGTAAAAAAATTGGACTAAATATTATTAATTATGCATGGTATATATCATCGTTAATATAAATATGTTCAACATGATGTTGTGTATACATTTAATTGATAATTTTTTATTTTCAGAGATTAAACAATTCGATATGAGATGTATAATGGTAGGTATCCTTGTTTGAATAATTATTTTATTTTTTGAAGCAACGTTTTTATACAGTGTAATGATACAAATACGGTTAACATTTTATGGGGTGAATTCATATTTCAATCCTAATCCTCTATGAGTAACTCTTATTACTAATTCATAAAGAGACATTTTAAAATCATTGAATATATATTATCTAATGTTATTAATGAAAAGGTAACTTTAAATTCAAAATTCCATTATTTTGATAAATTTTTGAAATAGAGTAATATTGTTTTTAGAAATAGAGATTGGGGAAAAGTCTCTTAGATGGTGATGATTCCTAAAATTTATTTATTGATGAACATATCATTGAAGTGAGTCAATTTGTGACTTAAATAATAAGGATAATAATATATATTAACCCTGAAAAACATATTTGAGAAATATCTCCAATAAAAAAGTCATAAAGAATAATAATTCTATATCAAATAACTCTAATATAAAAGGATTTATTTTAAATATATAGATATTTATTTAATGACGTATAATGGGTAAAATCCATGAATAAAGGGCAAGACTAAATTGAAAAAAATATGCCGTTATAACCTATAGATTGAAATTATCTGAAAAATATGATTACAATAATGTGGGTATAGAAACATAATATTTAAGAGCATGAAAAATATATATTGGGAAAAGATATGTATTAATGTAATGAGTATTATTAAAGAAAATATTATAATTTCTATGAAGCATTTGAATTTGTGGAATGATTTGAATGCGTTTTATTTTTCATGGCTCTAACATTTTAATGAATATTCATGTTAAATAAAATAGATATGAATATTTCATTTCTAAAAAGTGTATAAAAAATAATTATGTAATGAAAAATTGTTGGTATTTCTTATTCATTAATATGATATGATAGATTTTATGTTGAAATAGATTTTATAAATCTAGAATCAATCATGATTTTCTATATATAGTTAGATATAAACATATCTGAGAGTGAATGAGTTTAAAAGAATAGGTCTTGATATATACCATTATTTTAAAATAATATATACTGAGTATTTTATTGTGATATCATAAATGTATAAAATTATATTTTTTAGAAAAAATCCAACTTATATTAAAAGGATTGAAAATTAATCACAATCAGTGTATTTTTATTTATTTGTCATAAAAAACTACTTTTCTGGGAAATAATTACATTATAAGGAAGGATAAATATACATATAATATGTTATTTCTGAAATGGATATATTAAATTCTTTAATAAAGGATGATCATAAATTATTTTCAACTAGTTATTTCTAAAACTAAACATGTAATTTCTGATGACTATAATGAAGTGGAATCCAAATTGTATTGAATAATTTTTGAGAGTATTTATCTCACAACAAAAATAATAAATATATTATATAGTATTTTCATAGTATAATTATTTTAGTGGTTTATAATATACTAGGATCTGTTGATAATAAATATAATAATGTTTTTTCATTTATAATAGTAAATTATCTATTGGTTTGATATGTTGAGGAAGATAAATTTTTATTAGCATACTCATATTCTACTTGGGCAGATATCTAATGGATTTAAAATATATGAGTGTAATATAATTTCTTATAAGAATAAATTTTATTGAATGAATAATAAAAATTATGGAATGTGAATCCTTGATCACAATTGATATTTATTTTGTATCAATTAAGAAACCATTAACTGAATTTATGTTGATGAATTACTAGTTATAATATCTTATCGAATAGGTTTAACAAAAGATGTTGATTTAGTTTTCAAGGAAATGTTATGTCGAGTTATAAATGAAAAAATTACATCTTTCTAACATGAAACATGTCATGGAAAATTATCGTTTTATAAAAAAATATTCATTTTTTAACATTATGAAATTACCGATTGTTGTTTTAAAAACATTATAAAGATTTAATGATAAGGACTCTATGTGATCAAGTGTTCTATAATCATACGTTAAAACATATTGTTCATCTTACTTTTTCAAACTAAACTGGTTTTTAGAATTACCCACTTTTCAATGTACATAAATATATATATATTTTGTATTTTTTATCTTATAGGATATTTTCATAAGTTTTTTTCTTATTATAATAGATAAATGATCAATGGGGAATCATATGAAGAGGGTATAATATATGTTTTGTTTGAATTTTTAGATCAAAAATTCATTTAATAGAAGATGAAATGGAGTTTTTATGTGTAGATCTAAAAACCTGAATAAATGCAAGGAATATAAAATTATTCTCTGTTAACTATAATAATCCTTGATTAACATATTCTTAAATAGTATTTTCATAAATATGTTCTCCATTCATGAAAAATATGCGGCGAGAATAAAATAATATTTCAACCATTTGTTTTTATATAATAGAATTTTCATAAATATAAGAGGTCTGTGGATACCTAGAGATATTAATATATGCAGAATAATGTCCATTGAATTTTTTATCATAGTAGATGAATTTGGTAAACTATAAATCGATATAATATATTTTTTACTAATTAATAATTCATTTTCATTAGATATTTTTAATGGATGTTTCTATTACATTGTTAGAGAGAGATTTCTGGTTCAATGGAATAAATTTTTTTATAGTTCATTACTGAGAATTAACACATATATAGAAGGATTTATATCTAAATTGAAAACCCATATAAATTAGAAGAATGCTTCAACCATAAGATTTAATGACCTTTTCTGACAAAATATTTAATTTTGGATTATTATTTATGTAATAAAAATATATTGATGTCTTTAAAAGGGAGAACTATTTTTTCATCTAAAGAAGTTATCATTACAAAGAAACTATATTTTTTGTTCCATTAATCGATGATGGGAGTGAAGATATATTTATGTAGAAGGTGACACATACTACATTGACTGATTTCACACCACAATTTTTATATTGTCGGAAGGATTATTTTATGGATCATTGACATAGAAAATTGGTGATATAGTTTATATATAATAATTAATCATTAAACCATGTCCCATTATGTCACATAGAAATATATGTTTGACATCAAATCGAGTGAGATCTCATCTGGCTATATTTATTTTTGTTCAGTGAGAGTATACATTTCACTGCCACCTGAAACAGTGGTTTTTACGTTCATTATATGATTATTGGACACTTAGATTGTCGAACCTTGAACTATATCATCATACAACAATATCTTTTATTGTTATAATCAACATATGTTAAAATAGACCCATTGTGATGCATTATAGTTTTTCATGTTATATATATTGATTAAATGTATTATTTAATGTGAATTGATTGAATCACATATTTATGATTGATGAGTTTGTTAACTAATCACAATACATATTTTTATAATTGAATCATCATCAACATATTCAATGGATGTTTAGCAAAAAAATTGTATGAATAATAACAAAAATGTATACTCTTCAATGTTCAACTTCATAATACCCTCCCAAATATTATTTATAATATATTCTTTCATGTTTGTTTCTCATGGGTCAATAGAGATTTATAATATCATTTAATTTCAAACAACATTTTTTATGAATTTTATTGAGGGGACATATAATTTATTCCAAAATCCTATAGCACTACATTTTTCATGGAAAAAATCTATAACATTTATAATGATTTTTTGTATCCCCATATAACCATGTCCCACCTCTATAATTTGTATATATATCTATTTTAAAGAAAAAATTTGGGAAAGGTATGAGTTAATTAGGTATATTATGACATCTACGTACATCATTTATAAATACAAGAGTATTGGGAGTTATTCAATTGTCACCATGGATACAATGGAATGATCCATTTCATTGAAGGAATTAAACTAATTTTTTTTTCATTCTGTGGAAGATAGTTATTGAGTAATAATAATCCATGATCAACTAAATCTATAATTGTTGGTTCATGTTCTATTCCTTCTATGTAAATATAAAAATATGATTTTATATTAAATATAAATATAACACATGAACATGTCAATATAATGTTTCAACAATAAATAATACTTATATTACTATTGATGCCCTATATCATGTGTTTCTTAATTTTTCCCGTGTTCCTTTAAATAAATGATCCATAAGCTACCACCCTATAATTTATTATAAGGAAAAACCTGAAATCCTTCACTTTTATGTCACCTTAAATCACATAACCATCCCTAATATAATGTGGTGTGCGTATAAGTTCACTACATTGAACTATCAATATCTTCTTATAATTTAATTATTATTCTTGTTTCCAGATAGTTTTACTTTATTCTAAGTTATCATGGAGATTATTTTAGATAATAAATATAAATTCCTAAAAATATATTTCTAATACAAAACTAATTAATTAAAATTTTATACCAGTGATAAAAAAATTTATAAAACATTTCATTAATCCCTGATATCATTTTCTGGAACCATTAGTATACCCTCAATTTTTATTGTATTATAAAATAAATATAATTATATATCAAATATTAAATTACACTAAATATTAAATAGACATTATCCCTTTTTATGTGGTTCTCTTAAATATTAAAATGGTAATAATATTCCTCAATAATATTAGAATATATTAGAATATCTATAATGAATACAAACATAAATTTATTTATGTAATCTAAAATGATTGGGATCAATAATAATAGTGTGGTAATTTTATATAATAATTTTAAATACTATGAATCCATTAAACCCATATATTACTGGCTTAATATTAATTTTTTTTAAAAATTTGTAAACGAAAAGGTGAGAATCCCAGAGTTCAACAAGAAAGGTAAAAAATACATCCATCGATGGAAAATTTTTTCTGGACAAATTTAATCTCCTTAAAAAATATCGATCTTATTTTTGTTACCTAATTTTCTTGTTCATCCATTAGAAGATATTAAAAAAGAAACAACAAATTTTCATAAAACTGGATGTTCTACTCAATTCTAAGCTTCCCACTATTAAATCACCCAACTAAAATCAGACCCTTATTATCAATCATGGAATGTTCCACCTCATTAAGATCCTCCCTAACTTAAATCCTCATCATTTTGGAAGATTTAGTTTCAGTAACATAATGTGACAGAACATGTTCAACTACTATATATTCCAATATGATAAGAAAATACAGTGACTTCTAAAGCATGTCACTGGACTTCCAATGATAAAATATGATATATCTATAATCCTGCTTAGTTGAAAAAATCATTTTTGATCATCACTCAATTATAGGAGGGAAAATGTAGTAATACAATCTCACTTTATAGATGCCATTATAGCTCTTATTTCTCCTCAATCTCAGAGAAATATCTACAAAAATATATTCTTTTAATTCACCTGCACTGGACATGCTCCAAAAGAAATTCTTCTTACCAATTTAAGACCTAACCAGATCAGTCTCGAGCTCATAAATTGGGTCATCAATCATAAATCATTGAAATCGATTACCGAAATCAATGGATACCACTTATCTAATAGTAAATGTCGCAATGAATCCATGGGATCACCACCTACGCATATGATTATCCCAAGGTATTCATGGGAGGTTCCTCATTCACATTATATTCCCTTTCAAAAACAGTTTTATCTCTTTCCATCATAGAGTGAGTTCTATGAGTTTTACCAGTATCCATTTCCAAAAAAAATTGGGTTTTATCTTCCACCATTTCCATCATAGCGGGAGTAGCATCAATAGGTTCTATGAAACCACAAGAATCCCACTGCATTTTCTATGAGTAACCACTTACATCAAAGGAATCAGTCCATTATGGCCACCTAGAAATCTGCTGATGACATCATTGACCATTGGATTAATAGGTATTGCATTAGGATTATTCATACATACGTGGGTAGATACATTGGAATTCAAAATCTCCTCATTCTATGTGGTCTGAATAGAACATGATACATATTTAATTCCATTATATAAATTTCACTAAGTATTCAAACCAATTCCAATATCAGTAGGAATTCTAATAAGGGATTGGTACAATAGTTGATCACATGAGCTGAATTCCTACTAATTCCCATGCATACAATCCTCTAGTTTGTGCCCCATAAGATTTCATAGACAGTAAAAATATTTCCATGACTCAAATATAACCTATTTTTTATACCTAATCTCCTCATCAACTACCACCGAAAAATACATTATGGGTGGATTAGACACATCAATATCCACACAGAGAATTAGTGAATTGATATGGAAAACTACACTAGTAACACTATCAGAACATTGTTACTGCACAAATATACTTCATAAATTTTTAAAAAAAATTGATTTTCAAAAGGAACCAGAAGGTGAATAATCCTTACATAGACTATGTTGGATGGAGAATTAAGCCTCATAATAAAATTATATGACTATTTTAGGATGGTAAACCAATATCCATTATAGATTTCAGAAGTGCTAGACTACGCTAGGACCAATTTCTCCTCCCAAGAGAACCTAACAATGATATATTTGGATTTGAGGAGTATGACAATTTCATGATCTTATAAACCCCATGATTCAGAAAAATGGTTGAAGGAGTTGACTGAAGACTGAGATTTATTGAATTTGATAGTCAATTTAATGAGTATAAGAGATGAAGAATCAGTATATTCTGATGATTAAATTGAATGTTTACATATATATATATATATATACATTTTAACATTAATTCATTGTGACCATATCGAAGTTTCACTTTTGATAATTATCTATCCTCGTGATGTTGATCCACAAGTCACCAATACATGATAAAATAATTTTTTATTTTTTCCAAATAAAGTTAATTTACTTATAATAAATGTAAATATGAATTCAAAAATTATTATTCATAAAAAATAGACCATAAAATAACATTTTACATCAATGGGGGGTATAAAGACCTCTTCCATTTTCACTTTTATCGCTTTTCAAATACCACCAATTTGAAAGAAGCATATTTATACAGAATTATTGAGATAATAACAACACATATAAAACACTAACTAGAAGCCCAATATCATTATTAACTATAAGATCCAAAACACTCTTTGTGAAATTCATACGAATATTCACATAAATTTAATGGAATATATAGTGTAGAGTTTATCAACAACCATTTAATAAAAATATCCTATATTAATATGAATTAAGACATATATATAAGGTATTTTATTTCAATAAGAAGTTAATAATAATACGTACATCAACATATATCACGGGATGGTTTGGGTTATGAAATAATATTATTGTATTGTAATAATTTACAAGAGCTTTATATAGAGAGAGATAACCATACCAAATATCACATTTAATTTGACCAAAGGGATTGAAAATATTTTTAGAAAGTATCATTCTGTAAATATTATTTAGGGAAGAGTTATAGAGTTAATATTTAAAAATCATACCATAAATTAGATATTTACATGTATTACATTAGGATATATAAAAACATTAACTATATTTATCTCATTATTATGTTTTACAAATACTCATAAATTGTGAAAAGGGGAGTATAATTTATTTAATCATTGTTATAGATCTTATTATATATGTATGGATTCCTTGAATTATCTAAACTTTCAGGGATTTTTATGAGAAATTATTTGAGTAATAATAATACAATTTTTTATGTCTTATCAAAGAATTAGTGGTTGAAAATGAACTTTATAAATCCCCTAGAGGTGACAAAAAAATAAAAATTATGATATGTTTATTATTAGGTTATGCTATTATAATCCTTCGAACACAAATTAGTTGTTTTAGTCATAGTAAACCAATTTTGGGTACATCACCATTAGATCATCCATATTCAATTTCACAGTTTTTTAATTAATGAGATAAAATGTTTGATGAATCTCCCACATAAATTTTGATCTAGTAAAATTGATGAATATGAGAGTAATATTATAAGACTATAGCCATTGTGGTGTATATAAAAACATATATTTTTAATATTCTAAAACCATATTCATTTTTGTATCTTCAATAACCATATATAAATATTAGGGCCTTGAAATTTGACAAGGATATAATAAATATTTATATTATAAGGAATATGATGTCAGGAATTTGTAAAAGATGTTTAGGGTCTTTAAATTCAATACAAACTATCATATTTCTAATATTAATATTTTAAATATTTGTTATTTCCAACTACATAGGGTTCTGAACATTCCAAATGAAATGGATTTTTTATTATCATATACACATCAATATAATTTATTGAATTGTTGGATAAAAACATTAACTTAATATAATATGTATTGCTAGAATGTTTTGTTTGGAGACTTATGTTATATAAAAAAATATGATGATAAATTCATAAAATATTTATAATATTACATTTAAATATATATAATTTTATATTTAGAGACACAATATACTTCCCTGTTAAATTTTCATTCATGACCAAAATAATTAATATGAACCATCGAACTTTATTGGAACACATATTTATATATATCTGATCATAGATATTTTTTTGATAACCTATTTAAAAATAATTGGATGTTCATCATGTTCATTATTGATGTATATGGAGGACTAATCCTCCATAATGATTTTTGATGAGCATGGAACATCACTTCCCAAACCATTTGATTAGACTAAGTCATAGCTAATACTAACCTTTGGTGTCATTCCTTTGACATTAACTGCTAGAAATAAGTTAACAGGATATAAAAATGTTAAAAGGGGGAATGATTTATCCAATTTACACATACATAGAAAAACATGACAAGATAAATATAAATAAATCAACCAAATACATCTCAGTTAATGAATCTTAAAACCAAAATCAATAGTAATAAACATAATATAACAATTCATAAAGACTATATCAATGAATAAATATATTTTATTAGTATAAAAGTATAAATATTTGAATATTAAAACTATAATTTAATATATAACATGGGAATTCCTATGGAACCACTATAAACATATATGTAGAAACTCAATATTTACTGCTCTTCTAACCATGACTACAACACCAAAGATAACCATAAGATAAGTAATAAACCATAAACATTCATGTATCGTGAAAAAAACTTATATATATTCATTAGAACATATATGAAGGGGGAGTTTACACTAATTATGAAACACTCGAAGGAATGATCACATGTTCCATTTAGAACATAAATTGGTTGGTTCATATGATATATAACATAAAGGATGAATGTCAATATATTAAATAGTATTCACATTATAATATATATAAATGAATAGGTCTTCCAAAAAAAATTAACCACATATATTTTTCTCTTTCAAGATTTATAAGAGTGTAAAAAATTTAAATTTATTATAAGCATTCATGTTCTCTTACACACCTACAAATACAAAATGACATTAGAATAATTAGTAATAGTTTTACAATATAGACCATGTGGATAATCAGGGTATGTTTCCACCCTTTTCCATTTAATTTAGAATTGAGAAAACAATTTATATGAGTAAGTCATCATGATATTTATATTATAAAATGTTTAATGATGTGCGTTTCTTGTTAGTTTCCAAAAATTGTTGATTCTGAAAACTTCTTTCATAATAATAATATATTTCATAAAACCCTTTCTTTATTTTTTCAAATACCTACGCTGAAATATCAACAAACAGGGTTTCAAATAATAAACTATAATAAAATAGAAAAAATTGTTCTAATGGGGTAAAAATGATGAAAAAATTGGAATATTTAATAGAAACCAAAGTGACATCTTTTATAAAATAATGATATTGAAGGAAAAATAAAATCCATTAATGGTTTTTCCATGATCCTATTTCTAATCCATTATGAATACCCTAATTTATATAGATCAAAACATTATGATATGCTAGATTCATCCTGTGGATTGAACAAGTACACCAAAATCTCTTAAGGAATTGATGGAATTTGAGTGAAAAGTGATAATTATTTTTGAGGATTTCTATTAAATTGGATATAAATAGATTTATTGAGAACATCCTAATAAATGAAATGAATTTTGGATTGAAATCATCATTCATTTCATAAAAATGCACACAATAAAACACATCACCATATATTATAAACATTATAACTATTCCACATCATGAAAAGATATCACAGGGTGAATAGTGTATATTAATAACCCATCATTGTTTAGAATAAATCCCACAAAATCTACCTAGGTACCATTCACATCATGAATAAACATTAATGAATTGAAATATTTTGTGGCACAATATCTAAATTCATTTCAATTTATCCATTTGTGCCTTTATAAAAATCTATCACATTCTCTTCAAAAAATTATACAGGAGCCTAAAATAGCATCTCATTATAAACCATGGGTATTACATTTTCCACAATGATGGTATTTATTTCATTGTGATTCTATAAGACTTTATTAAATTTAAAAATCGTATACCATTTTTCCAACATAAACCAATTTTTTCTCAGATTTAAATTTTATCAATATGTGCTACCATAGAACTCTTAGAAGAAAGAAATATATATCATTAAAATGCACAATTCATATCATTCTCAAATATTAATTAATGAATAAATAAATATATAATCATGACCGTTTGTAAAAAGGTGAGATAATATCACATCACCAAAATCCCTATGATACGTCACATGTTCAGAGACATGAATGTCATTATGGAGAACATTGAATTGTAATGGTATCAAAAACTGATACATGTCATTCCCAATCTGTTTGGTGATATCAAATGGTCTAACAAACTATGGAGATAAAATCTAATAATTTGAAAATCATCAATTAACAAGTCTCTCAAAGTAAATCAATAATAGGGTTTCACATAAATTAATAGATAACTATCAATGATAGTGATCATTATAAATATACAATCATCAAATTGTTGTGACCAGCTACTTCGAGACCATCTAGATATTTTCATAGTCTCATAGAAAATTGTAGGTCCAATGAGTGAGGATAATCTTATTTCTACCAACTAGAGTGAAGAACTAAACATACATCGATATAGTGTATCTAACATGGCCATATGTACCATCTCTCAGAAGTGATTATTATAAGACAATCCTATAATGTCGCATGATATTTCCTTGAACATCCCATGTCCACAACATAATCTCTATGAATACCTACCATGGTAATACTTATTTGTTCTGCCTTCCAAATTTTTTGAAGATGATATGTCATGATCATAGTAATCTATGTTCCAAGAACATATTGCATCAATATCTATAGTAGTGAATTCAGATTAGGATATATTCAAGAGATCATTGAAACTAAAAATCCATAAAAATTGACCATAAATAGAATATATAAAAAAATTCATACTATAACATAATAGACTCTCAAATGTGAAAAATTTGTAATTAAATTGTATGTTGATCCATAATCACCAAAATAGAATCATTCTTCAAAATAATAAATGTTATAATGGTGAAAAATTATGTGGAAATGTCTTCTAAATTTAACAGGGTTATAAGAATACACTGGGGAATACCAGAAAATCAATAATGGTATTACTTAAATAGAAAACATGTTAGATATCTCATAAAATATGAAATATTATACTTCATACTGGATTACCAGAAATTATATTTGATTTTGTTTTACAATTCCTAGTTACATAGAGTAATATCTCATTTTGACTAGTGATAAAAAAAATAAAATATTCATCTAAATACTATAGGGGAATAATTATGTTTTCAAATTATAATAATGAGTTTTTATCTCTTGACCAGTCATCAATAGTATCCCCATGATTTATGTTTCTCCTAAGGGTGATGCAACTGGGATATTCACTCAGAGACGCATTGACATGGTCCTCTAAGATTTGAATTAAACTATCCTAGAAGATACATTATTAATAGTTATTTTTTCCATAATTCAGATGCATGTTAGAAATCTTACCCATCAGTTGTCATTGAACATGAGCTCCACTAAAAACTTCTTTATATGATTCACTACATAATGCATATTCCATAGAAGTCCCTATACATTTTCTATATACCAATTTGAAATAATACATATGTAGTTAAAGCGTCTATATTTTTTATATCATGTATAATTCTCAATAAGAATGGATTTATTTCAACATCTTATAATATTTGAAGACAATTATTTATTCCCATAGAAGTGGTAAAACTAGTTCATTTAAAAATGGACTGTCACATCCAATTACATGACATGTGTCTAATAGTTCTACTCATGTTCTCATAGATTCCTTGAACTGTGGTCCATAACATGATCTCAACACATGAGAACACATCAAATGATAGATACTGATGCATCAAAAAATAACACATAGTCTTAAAATGATATTGGATTGATTAGTATGCATGTTGAGGTGAGATGAGTATTATGAAATTTGAATAATTTATAAAAATTAGAATTCCATGATAACTAAAAAACCATCCTTGAAAGAGAATTCATAGTAATAAATAATTTAGAAATCGTATGAATATTAATTATAATAAAATGATAATCCAAAAAGTTATGTATCTTGGAAACATTCATTAGTGGATTATAAGGGTTTACTACTTCAATCATCATAGTATGAAATGATATTCCTACCCCAGAAATGATATTCAAAAGGAAATTGAATTATTATATCTTAATGTTACACTAATATTATTATTAATAATATATACGATCTCATTAGTTTTATTGTAATATTTCTACCTTCTCATTCTCTAATCCGGGAATTATTTTCCATTTCATTATTATCAATGATACATAACATTATAAACACTTTAGTAACCTCAAACCATATCAAATAATCATGATTTTAGTCTCTTGGTTTTAGTTATCTTATATGAAAAGAAAAAAATTATAGTTACTTTTTCATCATATTATATCACACACATATTTCTTTATCCATGGTTATTTGATTATATCAAATGTTATTTATCAATTTTTCTAAAAATATAATTTTTTTAAAATTCCATAAATGATATAAAAGTTATATATTGATCTCCAATAGGGTAAATAGACATGTCCCACCATTCTAGAATCAATAACTCTTGAATATGACTATATAGATTGAGGTTAATTTAATCTCAAGACCCAAAAATGTGAAAACTCATGGAAAGCCTACTCATCTGTACCTCTTCGTCCCTGGGACATAAATCACTATGATACATAAATGGGTTATGAATTACAAAAAATAACTAGTTATTCACACAATAAGGGTTCATAGTCATATGTCATTTTTAACAACCTATATAGATTTTGTAATTATATAATGTGAATATTGGATCCTCTACAGTTCATGTAAATCCAAAATATAATCATATACCTCAATCTAAATTATTTTTCCCTTCACATGTGTAACTTTAATTATAAAATCTGTTTTAGAATTTAAAATTTTATACTTTTATTGTTCATCCTGTCATACTTATATGTTACATAAAAATAAAATTCAAGTAATATAAAAATATCAAAATCAAATAACCACTTTAAAATGAATACCCATTGTTAATTTTCTAAAATAATTCATTGTAATAAATAATTATTTGATATGTTAAAAACAATGATTTGAAAACACACATATAACTACATAACAAAACATTGGTTACTCAGGCATCACAATTAATATTATTTTTATAATAAAGGGTTTATATTTTAATTTTTATTCTAAAAATTTAATTTTACCACATTCTTATCTCTGTACTACATTCCAAATTAATTGATTAAGAAAACTAATACAATTTTTAATGTCTTCTCCCAACTAATTGTCATGAACCAGATCAGAGAATCTATTTACCTTATTTGACATTCCTTGAGAACAAAATATTGGAAATGAATTCTGATAATCTTAAACATAGTGTGAAAAGGGGGAAATTAATTACCCAATACAATAATACACACATTAAAGAAATGTTAAATAGAAATAATAAAACCAAATTAATATCTATAAATCATCAATGAAACAAAATCAAAGAGTAAATAATTTTTTAAAAAACATATCCATAATAATTGAATAAAATACCAAGAATAAAGTCACAAAAAAATTGCTTAAATGAGACAGTAGTAAAAATAAAAAGTCACAAAAATTGTTAAACTATCATGGA
Source organism: Viscum album (assembly GCA_963277665.1). Classification (NCBI taxonomy): domain Eukaryota; kingdom Viridiplantae; phylum Streptophyta; class Magnoliopsida; order Santalales; family Viscaceae; genus Viscum; species Viscum album. The sequence continues at coordinate 949,887,149 of OY728167.1, forward strand.
ACCAATCTAGAGTAATACTCAATCCCTATTCATATCATACTCTACCAATGATTATTGCATCATTGAGGATCCCTATGAATGACATATGAAACCATCCCATTTCCTATTCCATTAAAACAATATATTTATACAAATGAATTTTCATATAATGAGGTCATTAAATATAAATAGTAATAAATCCACAATAGTGTTTTACCATATTTTAGTAATACTATTAAGTTTTTATCTCATTAAATGTAAAACATTTAGGAAAAATATCAATGTAGTAAATAGTTTTCCAAATATAAAATATATCAAATGAATATGTTTTATATAAATACTGTATAAAATTATATGTTCCCTTTTCATGATGTAAAATAATTTTATAAGTTATTATTTTTCAAAATCTCCAATGTTATCAAACACATGCACCCATAAATCTCAAAGGAATTCCTTATGATATCATGTAGTGATACCTCATCCAATAATTATCTACATGTTGTAATTTTCTTCTTATTTAAATTTAAAATGAATTTTAGTGTGATTTTTTTTCAAAAATAATAAAAAAAAATTAAATCAAGAATAAAAACGAACACTGTTTCTTTTACGTTGTAACCAATATACAATTTTTTCGAAATAAATGTAAAAAAATTAATTTTCAAAAAACCATTTTATTCAATTTTTTTATACACAACGGAAAATAAACAAAACATATTATCAATAATCAACTGGCAAAAGAATAGTTAGAAGAGTTATATACTTGTCAAACCATGAAAAAACATATGATTATTCTTTAAAATAAATAAATCATGATTCACGTTCAAATAAAAGTGGTAATAAAGAAAAAATATACATCAAATTGAGGATCCACACATACCATAATAATTGATTATATATCCATTGACACTAATTGATCAAATTATAATGAGCTGATGGGGTTTATTTATTCATATAATAAATCTTCCGAAATCACCCATGATAGGGATGAAGTTTTAGATAAAATGATAAAAATATATGACGATCATAAGGAACTAAAATTTAATAAAACTGCAAGGCATGTAATCATTCATGAAATAGATTATGGATCAACATTATGAATCATAGGGTCACAATATACACAAAAAATTCCATCACCATCGAATAAAATAAAAAACAACAACTCACAATTGGAATAAATATTACCATAAAAAAATGATTTAATAAATGAAGCTCCAAGCCATTACATAGAAAACATTCAAATTTATAATAAAAATTTAGTGAAAGAAACATTTCAAAAAACATGATAATAGTTTATTTCTATTTTAACCTTTTAATTCCTATATTAATCTATCCCAACCACTCTAATAAAAAAAAATGATTCATAAAAAACGACTCTCATACAAGGGGTGTTAAAACATAGCATATTTTTATGTATTTATCTATGGAATAATTAGTGGGGGGAATTGATATTGGGGAATGAATGTAGGGTTTCTACCTATTGAGAGACTATATTGTTAGAGAATTTGCTTCCAAATTATTTAGTCATTTTTATATGACGTTGTTTTATTATATCAAACACAATTAATAAGACAATTATATATATGTTAATCTATCCTTTTGATATAATTTTATCATATGTGTCTCCAATCACACTATAAAAATGGTAATATTTGTTGTTATAAAGGTAGTTTCATGTTCAATGATCATATATTCCTTAATTTTATAGGGAATAATTTTTATGGGATAATTATTTATTTAATAAAGAAGGATCTATGTACCTATTCTATACATTGATTCAAAAAAAATTATTGGGAAATAGAAATATGCTATTTACTTCATACCCTGTATTAGTAGGAGTAGTATCACTATAATACACTTTTAATTTTTCATTGCAAGAATACTTCCAGAAAAGTAGATATGATGGTGAAAAATTCATATTCATACTGATATAATGTAATTTGATAAGTGTGTCAAATTCTATGTCCAAGGAAATAACTATGAGATCAGTGTCGAATATGAAATCCCAATATTTGGATAAGAACATGTTATTACCCATGGGATACTTATTACTATTTTTATACAATTAGAGTGTGAGCCTTTTTTTTGGGTCTATTTATTCTAAAAAATAATCCATCATAGGTTATATGATTTGATTAGAATGGTATTTGTAACAACCCGACCCCAAAAGCCCAAAGTCGGTGCATTATTACATATCATTGGAATGATCATAAAAGATCATGTCTAGAAAGGCCAATTAGTTTAGTAGCCTTGGATGTACTAGATACATTCATAAGGTTTACATTACATTACAATAACATTGCTTCCATAGACAACACTAAGATCCCATAGGCTATCCTTGGAGGTCAGTCATAATATACTTCTTTACATCCTGGAAAAAATAAAACAAATAAAGGGGTGAGATGAGATGCTCAATAAGGATAACATTATTGCGGAAACTTTCATAAATAAACATAAACATTTAAGTTAGTGTATAAGACTAGAACAAAATCCTTTTAAACTTGATCTTCAGTATAATATAGAAATGATAAAATCCAATAATTCATTTACTTATTCACATAGATATTCTATAAGTTGAATAATCACATGCAATATCAATATCCACTTTCATAATGATGGAATGAATAATTACATACTTTCATAACCACATAGTCAAGACATTTTCCCAAGAATACAAATAAAATTTTGTCAATGCCTTTTTCTAATACACTAGTTTGTCACATGAGACCTATCGATGCATCTTGAAGGTATAGAGGGATCCACCCGTCACTTACTAAGTCCAATGCATTCCACATATGAAAGGTCTGAAACATAACATAAACATTTATATAAAAACTAGCATATGAAATGTCAATACATTATTCACAAACCATGAATGGTATAAAAATAGCACATCCACAGTCAATCATTACTCATTCAATACAATATGAAAGATTGTATTGTAACAGATTAATCACAATCAAGAATAATGAAGGATATTGACATAGATGAATATAATCATCAAAACTATTTGAGAGAAATATCCCCCTTTTTCTTGAAAACATTTAAAAGTCACATTATTTGTCAAGAATCCATTTAAAAATAGTTTTTTGAATCAAAGTGTCCCATACCACTTTGAAAATTTTAAAATGAATTTTTATTTTATAACATTAATTTCTATATAAATAAGTTTATAAAACCATTTTTAAAACATGGACATTAATGAGAAAGATTTATAATAAAAATTCATTAAAACATTTATTTTGATATGTTAGTTAGAGTTACTAACCAAATAAGAGACACTTGAATACAAATAATTGAGGTAATAAAAACTTTATAAGATCAAGAGAATAAATTGATTCATGATATACTATGTTAAAGTACATTATATACACCATATAAAAGTGAACCAGTGTATAACAACAAAGAAGTCTCAATGTAATGTAAATTGAGATGAAATCTATTATAAAGACTGTATCTTTAGGTTAAGAATAAATCAACGACATCATTATGTGTAAAAAATATAAATACACTCAATATGATTGGATATTTAGTTTAAATAAATCAGGGGAAATTCACATATATTCTTGTAAAAACAACACCAATGAATTGGATGTTGAACTCAATGAATGGAAATTGACTTAAAGTTACACTTAGAAAGTTCATTCGATGACTTGAGCATTTATCAATGGATTAATTATGTGTATCAAAAGTATATAAACACAAAGGGGAGTTGAAATTATGATATAAAAAAATTAATTGTGATTCCACACATAATATAAGATTAAAATAATCAATGAGGTGTGCGTAAAGCTGAATGAGTACAAATTGAAATTTCAAATTCCCTTATCGATTTGGTAACTTACGAAACACACACCAATGAAACAAGGATCATACAATGATGATGTAAATATCCATAAATTAAATTATATTACACAATGAATACAATCATGGGAATTGCACACACCACATGCAATAAATAATTTGTGATCACTAGAAATCTCACGGAATTAAAAGTGAGATAAGACACACCTTACTTTGTACTTTTTCTTTGGTCGAGGGTATTTTTACCTCCTGTATAATGGTGAAATAATTTTTATTGAATTATACAACAATCATATACATTAATATGATATCATATATGATCATTTAACATTTATTTGTTAATAATATCTTAGTATTAACGTCGTTTAGTGTGTTAACAAATTCATTTTACTTTATATTCTTTGTTATGTGAGACATATTTATTATGGATGGGATGTATCTTATTCATATCAAGAATGATATCATGTCTTTGGACATTATTTTTAATCATAAAAAGATATTTAGTCTTGAATTGATACAATGGGGAATGAATCTCATCACGTTCGTGGAGATGGTAATGAGTACATACGCACGAGCGACAATATCATTCTTTTTATATTTAAATTATATATAATTCAATGGTATATCATATATAAAAAATCATTATCATGTTATATTTTATTATTTAATTGAATTACACATCATTATTATACCCATAAAAATAATAATTTATTGGATAACAATTACACCCCGACGTGGAGACGGTAATCCGTACGTATGCACATATGGTGACATGCCATTCAAAATATTTATAGAATAATGAATACTTCTGTACCATATTTATAATAACATCACAGTATATAATAGATACAAGAGTTATTATTTTATAATGGAAATAAAAGAGAAAAAATAAGTTGAAGAAGAAAAGCGGGAAGATTAAAAGATATTTGGGAAGGGGTTGGTTGAGAAAAAAGGCTTTTAAGGTGTGAATTTTAGAGAAGGGAAAGTTCCCTTTTATAAAAGGGGTGTGGGGATCCTTAGAAAAAACTTAAAATATTATTTTATAATAAAAACATTTTCGGTCTCTAATGGCTTGAAAGTGTATTATTTAAAGGCTAAGGTGGGGATGTGCCAAAAAAAACCCAAAAAATATGTTTTAGATAGGTTTTGGTCACTATATTAAGCTTAACAATTAGATTTATCTCATAGTTAAATAGTTTGACATTTACCATGTCTCTTTGAATTACTATATTATATGGTTAATAAATTTACTATATACTTCCAAGAGAATCAGAAGTGGTTCATTAATGATACACCTATCATTATATAAGTTCTTTTGTTAAACCTCAAATTTTTAGGAATATAATATCAATTAATAATATAATATTTGATTTAAAAACTCTTTTATGTGAATTTTTACACTATTTGGTATTTTGTTTTTCGTAAATTCATAACAGCATTATTACTTCAATAAAAAATCATCTAACCAACCCTAATATGTCAAATTGACCTATAAAATTATCAAAATTCATAAAAGGCCTCAAATTACATTTATTTGGATATTTGTAATATTAATTAGTTTAGTATTTCATTAATTAGGTAATTACTGCATCATCATTGTGTCATTAATAAATTATATTATTTAATGTCTAAAAAATATAAATAAAATACCGTTGTGTAGGAAATATTTTGAGCTTTATATAGAATATTTATAGTTTAATTTATCTTATGTTTAACCCTATATTAAATATGTTTTAGTTATTAAACTTTGATTTTAACTCCTTTAACTATTCTTTGAATTAAATAATAATAAATGTTCTAATCTAATCCTACTAGACCAAAAGGGTTCATATTTTATTACTAAGGTTGTTTTTAGTATAATTATACATATCCAATAGAATTAAGTCACGTTTTAGGGTAATAATAATATGATTTTTCCCTTAATTACGCTATTTACTTTTAACCGTGGTAAATAAAAGTAAAAAGTTACTATTCACCAACTATTATTTTTATCATAATGAACCAAATTTTACTATATGATATTAACCATGTCTCTCAGATTTTAAAATTCAACTCACAGAAGTGGTGGAATTTAGTTTTATGTGAATTTACAAATTTTCCTAGGAGTTTGGTAAAAGACCGTGAAAAGTTCAATAAAATTTTATATATGTAATATTATTAAAAAATTAATTAAATGAATTACATTGATCATATAAGGGTATTATGTATATTTCTTTACTCAAAATAATTTTAAATACAATAAATAATTATTTAAAAAAAATTTGGTTTTAAGCTATAACTCAGTGTTTTTTATTATTCATCAAAAAGTAAAAGTTTTCAGAAACATACCAAACATTCAACCTATGCTAATTTTAATATTATGAATTCAAAAATGAAGTGTATTTTACTAAATTCAAAAAATAAAAATTTCATTTTTTATTTTAAAATTAATATCCGTTGTCAAATCGAAAAAGCGTATTTTTATGAAATAACAACTACTAAAAGATTGACATTTGTTTATGTCCAATTTCAAATTGAAAGTTCTTCAAATGACAATAATTAGATTAAATGGTAAAAATATTATCTAATTATACGTCTAAACCATTCATATGTATATTTTAACACTATTAATTATTTTGATTAAAAATGTCTTTTTAGTTAAAATATATTATTAATCACTGTACACCCAAATATGAATGTTATCAGAAAAACACTAAAAATTTATTAAAACTAAATTCTTATGTCCTGATCCCAAAGAAAAATTTTATTTTGTCATGTTGAATATATTAAAGTATCAAATATTGGATTTAAAAAGGGTTCACCATTAAAAGGCGGAAAAATTTCATTTTTTGAAAAATACTTCTTTTATCTGAAAAAAATGAATTTTTCCTTACATTAAGTCTAAGAAACTCATAACAATCATTCTATAATTATAAGGGTTATATAAATTTCAAAATTCTATTAATACTATTCATAACAACTTTTGAACAAATAGTTTGGTAAGTTGTGGTGCGCTTGAACTAAATGTTGTGTGTATTGTATGTTATTGAATTACATTGAAGAACTAACGTACTATGAAATCTGGGGGTGTTACATTATTACCTCCTTCAATAAATTGCAACATCACAATTTTTAAAATTGGGCTTGGGAATATAAGGGAAAATCCTACATTAGAAGAAGAGTCAATAAAACTATCACTTCAAAAGAAATAAAGAGAAGTACAAAGGTCACCCAAGATAACCCATACTAGTATTCCATGTAAGAAAACATGGATATGGATGATAAACTAAGTGTCAAGTTCTGATGGAGAGGGATATACAACATGATCGGGAGAAAGTTAACAACAACAAAAACACAAACTTCTGATGGGACAAATGGTCATTAGTCTCCCAGTATGAAAAGGAAACGAGAAATTTTTTTTGTTTTAAGTTACATTACATAAAGATGACGAATTAATTTATGATATTGACTATGAACATAAAGAGATATAATTACTTTTTTAGTAGAGTTTCATTATTTAATAAATTTCTACCACTAACTCATTTTTTTAAGATGAGTAATCAAGAAGACTTGGCCACACCAGAAGAGCTAGAATAAACATCTATAGAATCACATGATCCATGAAGGATATACTATATATTTACCTTGTCTTTAGAGAATAATCAAAACCAAAACAGTTAGTACAATATCTGATGATCCCCTGAAAGGATATTTCATTAGATAAAGAAACACTAATCTAAATTTCTAAAATTAAACCAACAATACCCCAAAGATAAATAAATAACATTCAATAAAAAATTATCCTTAAAATCCTTCAATATGATCCAAATTAATATTGAAACCCAAAACTTAGATTAATTTGGTTATATAGTCTTCCACATTAAATTGTATCTCTAAATGACATCGACTACTCTTAAATTCTCACACATAAAAGTAATTAACCTAATCACATATTCTCTATTTTAGGATAATCATTTCCATAAATAACCTAAATAAATATAAATCCACAATAAAAACATAGATAAAAATCCACCATTACTCCTCAAATAAAATCCCATAGTATTATATTTTCCTTGCGCATATAGTGTTCCCAACAAAGCGATCATCTTCCAAAATAACATTTATCACTTAATCACCAAATTAGTTTCCTATACTAAGGGTATTCATTTGATAATACATAAGATCCCAAATCAACTTATTATTGATTAATATAATCATTTAACTAAAATTAATTAGTCACACTAACCATGGGCTTCACATAGTCTAGTTGTAGGCGATAAATCCCAATCACACTCTGGTTGTGGGTCTGATTCCCATAGCTTTGTCTGACATGACGGGTTGTTACACGGTTTGTGTGTTTTCCTTTTTCAAAATATATATTTCATAACATTACCAAAATGAGATAACTTCCCCAAAACAATCATAACATAATTGAACCACCATTTTTATCTCATTCCTTTCATTTTCAAAAAAAAATATAATAGCTTGTAATTTCATCAAACCCAATATTCATATAAAACCAAATGGTTATTTATAACCATGTACACAATAAAAAAGATAATTCATCCTAAAATATAATTTTCAGATGACAACTGCAGTGTTACAAATACAAGAGAAATTTATTCCAAAGTAATCCCATCAACAAGGAGCACTAATACAGTTAAACATTTCTACAACCATTTATTTCCACATATTTTCATCTATGACCTAGAGAATATACTATAGAATAAGGCATTCAATCGGGTAATGTCTAGGTCCCCTACATTTATAGAAAATTACTGTAAATGGATTCTTGGGACCATTTTTTCTTCCATAGTTCTCTTCATTTTTCCTTGGAAATTCATCACTTTATGTCCTTCTTTCCCACATGTAAATCATTTCTTTGTTCCATTGAGACACTTTTAGGGGTGTCTCCTTCCACATTTCTTGCGTGATGTAAATTGGGGATTCTTTTCTCCATGGTCTCCCAGGTGGAGCTCTTATCATTCATCAAATTTATCTTCATTGTTGTGTATGGGAGTTAGTTAATATATATGTTGTTGATTATAATTTTTGATAACTGATTTGGCATGAACACGATATCATTTAAGCCTACCAACATTCCATTTTTTTCTCATTTACACCACCTTTCCCACCTTGAAATTCATGACCAAAATTACTATTACTTCCTTGGAACCCATCCATTGACTAAAAACAGAAAGCATTATGTGAGTCACGGTAGTCATAAAATCATTTAAAGAATATCGTGACACCATATTTTCAATTTTGAAACACCTTAGGATTAACCAAGGTTATTTATTATCATATTATATTAAAATCCTTTAGAAAGTTTTTTAAGGAAAATGAAATTATCCTATGCATATCCCTCGGAAGTGTCATAAACTAGAGTACAGCGAGGCCCGTTGTCGTACAACAGTTCCTGTTCGACTCTAGCTCAAACTGGTGTTTTCATGTTTTACCCCTAGGTACATTTGTTCCAGAGCCACCTCTACCTGCTCGTATGTAGAAATGGATGTATTGCTTTCCGAAATATAAAATTCTATACAATACCAAAATTCTAGGAAGTTCTTTTATACTAATCATCAAAGTCTATCTTAGGGCTATGTCATATAATAAGAGTTTATCTAAATCGTGATTGCATGGTTCATACTAAAATTCCTCTAATACAAATTCAAATACCCCGATCCCAGAACCCCAGAGTCGGTGCATTATTACGTATCATTTGAATGATCATAAAAGATCATGTCTCAATAGACCAATTTGTTTAGTAGCCTTGGAAGTAATAGATACATTTATAAGTATTACATTACCTTAAAACAACATTGTTTCCATAGACAACACTGAGATCCCATAAAATATCCATAGAGGCCAGTCATAATATACTTCTTTGCATCCTAGAAAAAATAAAACAAAGAAAGGGGTGATCTCGGATGCTCAGAAAGGATAACATTATATCAAAAACATTCATAAAGAAGCATAAACATTTAAGGCAGTGTATAAGACTAGGAAAAAAGTCTTTTAAACATGAACCTCAACGTAATATAGAAAAGATAAAATCAAATAATTACATTTACCTATTCACATGGATATTCTAGTAGTGAAATAATCACATCCAATATCAAAAGATACTTTCATAATGATGGAATGCATAATTCCAGACTTTCATAAACACATAGTCAAGGCCGTGCGCCAAAAATACAAATTATATTGTTGGTCGGAGTGGATACTCAAGAGGGGGGGTGAATTGAATTCCAATTAAATTTTCTATTTTAAAATCCTTTACCAAATTCCCCCAATTTAAAATACAAATTGAATTGTAGTGAATTTGAACTAAAGCAAACTTTCAGCTAGGTTCTCAAGGGATTGATTAATTCCAAGTTAATATAGTCAATGAATCAGATTAGCTTTTGAAACTAACTTACTGATTTACAAATAATGCAAACACTTTCTAATTCAATTATCAGAGTAACTCTGAAAAACAGTTTAGGTTTTAAAGCACTTGGCAGCGGAATAAAAGGATTTAGATAAAACTAAATAAAGAATAGTACATATGACCAAGAGGTTCAGTCTCAAGCTGAGACTTAGTCCTCTTGACAATTTATATAAATTGGATCCACACCCTGGATCGGGATTCTCAACATTTTACACCTGTCCAGATCAAAGACCTCTACCACAGTTCTTCGTGGGAAACAAAACAATAGCAAATACAGCTGTCCAGGTCACACACAACCTCTACCACTATCCACAGTGGGAAATAAACGATGTAAGGAGTTTGAGTGAGGATTTACAGATCCTCCAGTTAAGGTTTAGGAGACAGTGTGTGTAAAATTTAATACAGATGATACACACTGCTCATAATGAATATAATAAATCACTGAGTAAGATATAGAGTTTAAAATGTCTCTAGTGATTGCAGTGTAGCTATGGACTCCTTCAAATTTGATTAGAAATGATTTTGAGTCCTCTTCTGGTTTCTGTCTGGAAAACAGAGTGTCGTCTGCTTGACATCCAAGTTCAGAGATAGTGAAAATGTATTCTATGAAGTTCTTCAAAATCCTCGTGAAAGTAAAGAACTCTTCTTGAGTAGGCTTGAGTGTGTATGACCTTCTGTGTCTTCTTGATCGTGCATGAATATATGTATGAGCTCTGTATATTCCTTGTAATTTTTTAGCGTCTCGTATATTTTTCCTTTTTCTCTCTCCGTGTGTCTGTGCAGCAACATGGACTTCTTGTATTTATAGCACGAGCTCTAGCAAAAGAAGTAATTTCTTTCTGCAGGTACGAGGTACGGTTTCCTGACATCCAACAACCTTTATTAAATAAATGACAGAGCATTAAAATATATCTTATATGACCGTTGGTTACATTAAATAAATATAAAGAAATTAAGACATCGTCAGATTCTCTGTAACAGTAGCTTTGGATATCGGTATCGTTGTGTATCGGTAGCCTCTTGTGTAACAGTAGCCTTTCTATCGGTAGACTTCATGTCTGTCGGTAGATTTGATCAGTAGCAGTAGACTTATTGTACTGGTGACCTTTCATGTAAAGGTATCCATCATGTACCGGTAGCTTCCTTGGTGTATCGGTAGACTTGCATAACGATGACTTGTTTGTATCGGTGATGTATCGGTGACCTCCACATATCGACATGCTTTGTTGTATCGGTGATCTTCTCATAACAATAGACTTGTTCGTATCGGTAGGCTTTGTTGTATCAGTGATCTTCTCATAACGGTATACTTGTTCTATAACTTGTCTGTATCAGTCGGCTTGACTGTAACGGTAACTTTCGCATATCTGTAGGCTTCACATATCGGTAGGATTTGCATATCGGAGACCTTCACGTATCGGTAGCCTTTTCATAACGGTAGCCTTGTTTTATAATGATGACCACTTGTCTGTTTATGCATTCTATTGGCAGAATGGGTCAAGTGAGAATATATATCCATTTAGTACACGAATTATCTAAAGATAATATAAACATTATATTGTATAAATATGTGCATGGTGTATAGAAATACTGAAATAAGTAATTAATCATTAATCAATATATAATTGATATTATCACAATATAATTGAGCATAATGAAAATACATGATTGAGTAGATTTGGGATTATCAAAATATAAGTTCAACTAATTTTTCCAGAGGGCTCAACAATATCCCCCTTTTTGATAATCACAACCTAGCAAAACTTATTCCAAAGTATTTATGAAATATTAAATTAATATCAGAGGAAAAATTTCCTAAGAAAAAATTTAAAACAAAGTTCTCAATTTTTCTCCCCCTTTCTATTGCACTCTCAGTTCTCATGTGGTGCATTTTCTCTCCCATTTTTCGCCTTTGGTGCAATTTATCCCCCTTTGTGATTAAAAAAAATAATGGTAGAATTAGAGAAATTTAGAGACAAAGGGAGAACAGATTGCAAGGAAATAGAAACACAGTAAAGTGGAGAATGTAAGAGTAAATTTCCATTAGGGTACAAAAGGTACAATGTGAGAAAGCTAGTATGAAAAAAATAAATACAAGTGAACCCTATCAAAAACATCCAGAAACGCTCAATCATCCTCTTGAATAAGAGTCTTTCCTTTAGGATCAGAAGAGGTTGTAGGTTCAGATTGAGTAGATGGCTTGGGAATAGCTGAAAGAACAACTGGAGGGCCAACCACTGAAACTATAGAGGATCTGAAATATGTGCTCTTCTGTGAGATCATAGGTGTCAAGATTCAAATAGCCTGAACTGGAGTCAAATGAGGTGTACTCCCAGAGGCATAGGCAGGAAGGGAAGGAGGAACAATCATAGGTCTGGCATCCACATGCAAGAATGGTAGCAAGAGGTTCCTGAAATCCATAATAATACTGCCTCCTCTCTCCATTGCTGACACAAAATCATCTCGGTTTTCAATAAATTTATCCAAGGAAAGAGTAAGCTCTCTGAGCTTACTAACCTGTTCTCTGAATGCTTGAGTCACTGGAGGAAACTTCATATTCTCCATCAAAATCGTGAAATGGTTGGTCATTTGATGCTTGGTATAGACCTTCTCAAAATAAGCAACCACCTTATTTTTAATTTCCTCTTGAGAAGTAGTAGCTACCCGTAGGTGATCACGAACAAAACTACTAGCTTCCCTAGTGGTAGCAAGGATCTGAGTATCTGAGGTACCACTGGTACTGGAATTAGCCAACTCTTCCTGAAAAACAGATCTGATCGGGTCAAGGTTGACAGTGGATCTGGATGAGGGAAGGGGTTTAACTGGGAAAGCTATAGTCTCCTTGAAATATTGTGTCAGGTTACTAACCACCTTTTGAACAAGTTCATCTTGACTGTTCAAATGTTCTTTGACTGATTTCTTAAAAGCCTCAAAAACTTCCACAAACTGTTTGACTACCTCTTTGATATATCTAATATCAGTATTCACTTGGTTTTGAGAGGTGTTCATGGCAGTCAATGAAGCAATTGATTGTATGAGAGCAACTACAGGTCCTGTCCAACTCTCAATTTGAGTATGGAACACCTTAACTTCATCCATCATTCCTTTCACTAGACTAGAAATAGCACATCCCAGATATAGCTCTAGGGATTTCTCCACATTCCTCATTTCATCAACCAGACTGTACTTCAAATCTTCCACTGATTCTCTCAGTGGTTTTTTCATTTCATCCTTTAAAGACTCAAGGTCCTCCTTGGTTTCCAAATTCTCAGCTACAGTAGGTAGGATAACGGATTCCCTTTTGGGATAGTCTTCCTCATCCGAATCTCCATAGGAAATTACAAGAACCATATATCCTGGATCTGATGTCCAACCTTCAATGCCATACAACACATAAACTGAACCGAGAGGCTCCCCTCACTTAGATAATTCACTTGAAGAATCTCCTCCAACTGTTCTGCTCGATGTAATTCTACAACTTCTTCTAAAACTGCAGTAGATTCAGTATCTATTTGCTCTGAGTCATTAATGAGTCTCTCATCAACATATGCAGCTTCTACTTCCTGTTCAGGAACTGTCTTGACTATGCTGTCTATCAGAGGGCTCAAACTGAGCTCTTTATCATTTTCCTCATCATTTGCTTCATCATAAATGACCTTCTCTTCCTGAGAAATCGGATCTGACTCAGTTGCCTCATCCTCTTCAGAGGTGTCTTTGACATCAATCTTATATGCTTCTTCTTCTTCTTCTGTAGTCTCAGTGTCATTTTCCTTCAGAATAGTTTCTCTCCTTGGTAGTTCTTTTGGAGGGATATCTGCTCCATAGGAAATGTTTTGAGGCATAAGGATAGGAGTTAACTCAGGGTCTCCTCCTTCCTCAACTAATGTCTCTTCCTCCTCAGCTTCATCATCATTGTAGACTGGTTCTGGCTCATCTGGTCCAAGACCAGGATCCCTCACATCCTTTGGTCTAGAAGGATGATCCACATGAGTGTACTTGTGATTGATTTTTCCATCATCATTAACCCATGATTTCTTCCAAGGTTTCCGGCTTACTTTCTTAAACTTACACACAATCCTGGTGATGCAAAAATTATCCTTAACCACAACAGTTCCATCTTGAGGTCTAGCTACCTCCTTTGCTTTCAACATAATAGAAATCAACATAGAAAATAAAAGTGAATTGGACTTAGACTTCGGTCTAGTCATCTCCTCAATCTGAATCATTAATAGTCTGCATAAATTCACCTTTACTCCATGATTTAACAGATATAACAAATATGTATCCTGAAACCTGAGGTTGGAAAAATCTACTCTCCTTGGACTAATCACATGCTGAATGAACTTGAAAAGTAGTTTGTCCTCCCCTGCCATCTCTGCAACAATGACCTTTCTAGGAGTTCCATTTCTTGTTAATTCCAACAAGGCATCCTCATATTTGAATAAGTCACTAGCAGTAGGTATGGATTTTGAATAAAATCCATAATCACCATTATGAGGAACTTTAAGGTTCTCAGCCCATTCAACTAATGAAAATGAAAACGTTTGACCATTCACAAATAAAATTATCCTATTCTCCTCTTACGATGTCTCAAAATAGACAAACTCATAAAACTCTTTTACTAGAGTTGGATAGTACGGTCCATTATTGTTCATGAAGCATTCGAGCCATCCTTTTTACTTGTAGATCCTTCAGAATCAAGGACTTGCTTTCCAGTATCCATTCCGCACATAATTCCTTTTCCACTACAATTTCTCGCTTCGATAAATGTGGATTCACAGGATTCCTTCGAACAACATCTCTACTACTTCAACTTCCACCAGCATTCATAACATCCTGCTTCTTAGCTTGTGGTGCATCACTCCCTTCATCCACTGAGGGTCGCTTTACACTGGACATGTCAGATTCTAAGGCATAGGGTTTTGCGAGCTTGAGAGGTTTAGGTAGGAGGGATTCGAACAGACGGGTTTGTGGTTATTGAGTGATGTCTAGAGTCAGGTTTAATATCATTTAGGATTCACATATAAAATAAATCTTATATTAAAAATAGATGAAAAGTCTCGGCATTAATACAAAAATTTAAAACAGCGCGAGAGATGTACCAGTGAGGTGTCCTAACGGTGAGGTCTAACAGTGAAGTTTATCTAACAGTAAGGTTCATCCTAACGGTGAGGTTCATCCTAACGGTGAGGTTCATCTTAATGGTGAGGTTCATCCTAATGGTGAGGTTCATCTTAATGGTGAGGTTCATCCTAGCTGTGAGGTTCACCCTAATGGTGAGGTTCATCCTAACAGTTTTTAAGAGTAAGTTATCATTCCTAGTTCATGTCTAATGAAACTTAATCATTCTGAATTTAATGGCTTAGTGAAAATATCAGCTAATTGGAGTTCAATTCCAATAAATTCAAGAGTTATATCACCTCTTTGATAATGATCACTTTGAAAGTGGTGTCTAACATCAATGTGTTTGGTTCTAGAATGATACACAGGGTTCTTTGAGATATTGATCGCACTAGTGTTGTCACAGTTAATTAAAGCATGTTTAAACTCAAATCCATAGTCCAATAAAGTGTGTTTCATCCACAAAATCTATGCACAACAACTAACAGCAGCTATATACTCTACTTCAGTAGTAGATAATGCAACTCAGTTCTGTTTCTTACTACACAATGATACTAAGGACTTTCCAAGCAAATGATATGTTCCAGATGTTCTCTTTCTATCTAACTTGCATCCAACAAATCCAGCATCTGAATAACTTATTAAATCAAATGATTGTTCTTTTGGGTAAAACAGTCCCAAGTTAGCAGTATATTTAAGATATTTGAAAATCCTTTTAACAGCAAGTGAGTGTGACTCTTTAGGGTTAGATTGAAATCTAGCACACATACATACACTAAACATAATATCAGGTCGACTAACAGTAAGATAAAGTACACTCTCAATCATGCCTCTATAATTAGTTTGATCTACTTGTTTCCCAGTTTCATCAATATCTAATTTACAGGTGGTACTCATAGGTGTATCACTTCCCTTAATACTATCCAAACCAAAACGTTTTAATACATATTTATTATATTTACTTTGATTCAAAACAATACCATCTTTAGTTTGAAAGATTTGAAATACAAGAAAGTACATAAGCTCTCCCATTAAGCTCATTTCAAATTCATTTTGCATAACCTTCGAAAAATCAGTACATAATTAATTTTTAAATGATCCAAAGATAATATCATCAACATAAATTTGTACTATTAAAATATCTTTTGAAATTATTTTTATAAAAAGAGTGGGATCAGTAATTCATTTTGTAAATCCTTTTGAAATAAGAAAATTTGTAAGTATTTCATACCAAGCTCTTGGAGCTTGTTTTAAACCATATAAAGCTTTAGAAAGTTTAAAAACATGCTTTTGGAAGTGAGGATTTGAAAAACCAGGTGGTTGTTCTACAAAAACATCTTCAACAATAAAACCATTTAGAAAAGCACTTTTCATGTCCATTTGATATAACTTGAAATTCAGATGTGATGCAAAGGTGAGTAAGATCCTAATTGCCTCTAATATAGCTACAGGAGAAAAGGGTTCATCATAGTCAATTCCTTCTTCTTGATTGTAACCTTGTGCAACTAGTCTAACTTTGTTTCTAATGATGTTTCCAAATTCATCAACTTTGTTTCTAAACACCCACTTTGTGCCTATGGTTATAGTGTCCTTAGGTCTTTCTACTAATTTATGGACTTTATTTCTTTCAAATTGATTTAGTTCTTCTTGCATTTCTATTACCCAAAATTCATCATTGATAGAATCATTGATATTTTTAGGTTTTAACTGTGAAAGAAAAGCTTGATGCTCAACCTGATTTCTTAGAGAAGCTATAGTATGTGTTCCTCAATCTAGATTACCTACAACAGCATCTAAAAGCCGGTTCTTTAAGATCCTATTTGGTCTTGAAAAGGTAGGGCTAGAGATTTCAGGTTCATCAACAGGTTGGGGGTCAATAGAAGTAGGTTCTGTAAAATTTCCAGAACTGGATGTTTTAACTATAGGTCTACTGTCTTTATCATTAAGGTTCAAAATAACGAGATCATCTTCAATATTTTAAAGAGAGGAGTTAGGTTCATGTGGATCAGTTTCATCAAATTTTTTGTGAACTGATTCCTCCACACATTTGGTTCTCTTATTGAAAACTCTATAGGCTTTAATAGAAATAGAGTAACCTATGAAAATTTCTTCATCACCCTTTGATGAAAACTTTTCAAGATTATCTTTGGTATTAAGAATAAAGACTTTGCAACCAAAAACTATGAAGTATTTAACCTTAGGTTTCCTATGGTTGCACAACTCATAAGGGGTCTTCTTAAGAACATGTCTGATCAAGACTCTATTGATAATATAACAAGCTGTATTGACAACTTCAGCCCAAAAAAAAATAGGCAGGCCATACTCATTGAGCATGGTTCTGGCAATTTCTTGAAGGGTTCTATTCCTCCTCTCTACTACACCATTTTGATGAGGGGTCCTAGGGGCAGAGAAATTGTGAATATAGCCATTGTGTGAGCAGTAGGATTCAAACTCATGGTTTTCAAACTCACAACCATGATCACTTCTCAAGGTTTTAATCTTAAGTCCACCAAGGTTCTCTACAGACTTGGAATATTTAAAAAAGTAAGAACAAGCTTCACTTTTGTGAGCTAAAAAATATACCCAAATATACCTAGAATAGTCATCTACTAGAACATAGACATAGTGCTTCCCATTTAAACTAGAAACTCTAGAAGGTCCAAACAAATCCATGTGAACTAACTCAAGAGGTTTAGAAGTTGACACTTCTTTCATTGATTTGAAAGAAACATTATGTTTTTTCCCTTTTGATAGGGATTAAAAACATTATCTGTTGGGAATTAAAGTTTTTGTAGGGCTCTAACTAAGTTCTTCCTAGTAAGTTTTCTAAGTGAATGTACATTACAGTGTCCTAATCTTCTATGCCAAATCAAAGAATCTTTATGAAAATCATTTAAACAAGTAATATTTTTCATAGCTAAAGAATTTAAATCAACAACATAAACATTTTCATTTCGCAGAGCAGAAAATACTAAAGCATTTTTAGAATTCAAAACATTGCAAGAATAATTTTCAAATTTAAAATTGAAGCCATCATCACATAACTGAGAAATACATAACCGATTATATTTTAGTCCATCAACAAATAAAACTTTAGAAATTAATACTGAATCAGTGTTACCAATCTGGCCTTAGCCGATGATTTTCCCTTTAGAATTATCACCAAATGTGAAAAAACCTCCATCAACTCTGACTATGCTTTTAAAGCATGAGAAGTCTCTTGACATATTTCTTGAACATCCACTGTCCAATTACAAAGGCTTCCTACAGGAGCTCTTTAAGAGGGTTCCCTAAAAAACAGATTTAGATAGGAAATGATTTTGGTACTCAGATTTTCTTGGGTCTAGACAGGTTCGCCAATAAAAATTTGGGTACCCAAATTTGTATTATGGGTTTCATAGGGTTGTAGAATCAATAGATTTAGATAGATAAACCTTATTAGATCTGTAACTATGAATATAACTAGTTGAAGAATATGAACTTCCAGAACTACAACTATCTACATTCTATCCAGATTTAGGAATAAACCTAGTTTTGGTAATTTTTCATTGTCCAGGTTAGTATCCTATACCAGCAGTATATCTAGGTGAAATCTATTTACCTAGAATTTGAGTAATAGTGTCTTTTCCATTTGTGAACTTTTTTAAATCCTTTCTAAGTTACCCATTTGACAATTTTAGTTCAGTGTTTTCTTTAAGTAACTGAGCATTTTTTTCTATTTCTATGTCAAGATCAGATTTATGTTTAACAGTTAAAGCATACTATTTCTTTAAACCTTTCTATTTTTCTTTCAGCTCATTGCAGGTTTCTTCCAACATATCACGGTATTCAAATAGATTAGATTTTGACAAATTTTTAGATTCAGAATCATCTCTAGAATAATATGTATTTAAAGCAGGAGTTTCAGATGTTACCTCAGAAGTGTTTTTCATAAAACACGTGTTTGCCTTATTTCTGATTTCAGTTTCAGAAGATTCAGATTCACTGGATATATCCTTAGAAGTACTCCAAGTAGCCTTCATGTCTTTCTTGTACTTACAGTCCTTGTAATCATATTTCTTCTTGAATTTCAGCTTTGGACAGTCTTCTTTAATACGTCCTTTTCTTTTTCACTCATAACAGGCAACTTCATTACTTTTATCTGGCTTTTTCCAGTCCTTCTTCCAATGTCCCTTATTGTCATACTTTCCTTTGTAACTTGATTTTCTGAAGAATTTCTTCTTCCTATAAAATTTCTTAAACCTTATGGCTATTTTATCCATTTCTGTATCACTGTCAGATGCACTTTCACTTTCTTCACATCTTGAGCTATCACTTACAGCTTGAAGTTTCCCTTAACCTTATTCTATGAAGTATATGTCTTGAAGGAAACTGACTTCCTTTTTGGTTTATCTTATTCTTCTTTTTTTACCTTGAGTTCTTCTTCATACATCATTACCATACTAATCAGTTCCTTGAATAGAAGTTGACCAATATCACAAGATTCTCTGATTGAAACAGAAGTGCCCCTCCATCTTTCTGGTAGGCATCTCGAAATTCTCATGATCTGCTCTTTTGGCGAAACGTCCTTTCCCAGTGAGATCATTGTATTGAACATTTCATTAAACCAGAGATACATATCAGAAATGGGTTCATCAGGCTTCATCTTAAAATTATTATATTTAATAGTATAGGTGTTCAATCTCGTTTCCTTAACATTAGTTGTTCCTTCATGAGAAACACTTAAAGTATCCCAAATTTCATATGCAGTCTTACAAGAAGATATTCTATTAAATTCCTCATCACCTAGAGCACAACACAGATCATTCATAGCTTTGCAATTATTATTGTAGGTTGTCTTAGTAGCTTCATTCCAAGTAGATCTAACAGTAGTAGGAATTTTATATTCTGATTCTATGGCAGTTCGAATATAAAAACACATGCTTTCTAAATGAATTTTCATTTTAATATCCCACTAAGCATAGTTGTTTCCATTAAAAAATGGTGGTCTATTAGTAGCAACACCTTCAAGTCTGTTATCCATGATAACTAGGTTGAAATTTTTTTTTTAAGAACTTTAAAATACAACTAAAATCACAGTTGAAAAACAGAGTACTTCAGAAAATATTTTAAACACATCTGATACCAAATGTTGGTTGGAATGGATACTCAAGAGGGGGGTGAATTGAGTTCCAATTAAAATTTCTGTTTTAAAATCCTTTACCAAATTCCCCCAATTTAAAATACAAATTTAATTGTAGTGAATTTGTACTAAAGCAAACTTTCAGCTACTTTATCAAGGGATTGATTAATTCCCAGTTAATATAATCAAAGGATCAGATTAGCTTTTGAAACGAACTTACTGATTTACAAATAATGCAAACACTTGCTAATTCAATTATCAGAGTAACTTTGAAAAACAGTTTAGTTTTTAAAGCACTTGCTAAGGGAATAAAAGGTTTTAGATAAAACTAAATAAAGCACAGCAGATATAACCAAGAGGTTCAGTCTCAAGCTGAGACTTAGTCCTCTTAAAAATTTATATAAATTGGATCCACACCTGGATAGGGGTTCTCAATAGTTTACACCTTTCCAGGTGAAATACCTCTACCACAGTTCTTTTTTGGAAATAAAACAACAGCAAATACAGCTGTCCAGGTCACAGATGACCTCTACAACTATCCACAATGGGAAATAAAAGATGTAAGGAGTTTGAGTGAGGATTTACAGATCCTCTAGTTATGGTTATGGAGACAGTGTGTGTAAAAATTAATACAGATGATACACACTTCTCGTAATGTAAATAATAAATCATTGAGTAAGATATAGAGTTTAGAATGTCTATAGTGATTGTAGTGTAGCTTTGGACTCCTTAAAATTTGATCAGAAATGATTCTGATTCCTATTCTGGTTTTTTTCTGAAAAAAAGAGTGTCGTCTGCTTAACATCCAGGTTCAGAGATAGTGAAAATGTAGTCGATGAAGTTCTTCAAAATCCTCATGAAAGTAAGGAACGTTTCTTGAGTAATCTTGAGTGTGTATGAGCTTCTCTGTCTTCTTGATCTTGCATGAATATCTGTATGATCTCTGTATATTCCTTGTATGTTCTTAGCATCTCATATATTTTTCCTTTTTCTCTCTCCGTGTGTCTGTGCAGCAACATGGACTTCTTGTATTTATAGCACGAGCTCCGGTAAAAGAAGTAATTTCTTTTTGCAGGTACGAGGTATAGTTTCCTAACATCCAACAACCTTTATTAAATAAATGACAGAGCATTTAAATATACCGGATATGACCATTGGTCAGACTAAATAAAGATAAATAAATTAAGATAGCGTCGAATTCTCTATAACGGTAGCTTTGGATATCAGTAGCCTTGTGTATTGGTAGCCTCTTGTGTAACGGTAGCCTTTCTATCGGTAGACTTCATGTATGTTGGTAGATTTGATCAGTAGCGGTAGACTTAGTGTACCGTTGGTCTTTCATGTAATGGTACCCATCATGTACCGGTAGCATCCTTGGTGTATCGGTAGAGTTGCATAATGGTGACTTGTCTGTATCGGTGATGTATCGGTGACCTTCACATATCGGTAGGCTTTATTGTATCGGTGATCTTCTCGTAATGGTAGAATTGCTCGTATCGATATTCTTTGTTCTATAGGTGATATTCTCGTAATGGTAGACTTGTTCGGTAACTTTTCTATATCAGTAGGCTTGTATGTAACAGTAACTTTCGCATATCGGTAGGCTTCGAATATCGGTGACCTTCACGTATCGGTAGCCTTTTCATAATGGTAGCCTTGTTTTGTAACGATGACCACTTGTCTGTTTAAGCATTCTATTGGCATAATGGGTCAAGTGATAATATATATCCATTTAGTACCTGAATTCTCTGAAGATAATATAAACATTATAATGTATAAATATGTGCATGGTGTACAGAAATACAGAAATAAGTAATTAATCATTAATCAATATATAATTGAGATTATCGAAATATAGTTGAGCATAATGAAAATATATGATTGAGCAGAGTTGGGATTTTCAAAATATAAGTTCAAATAATTTTCCCAGAGGGCTCATCAAATATTTTGTCAAGCGCTTATGCCAAGACACTAGTTTATCTCATGAGACCTTTCAAGGCATTGAGGAGCTATAGTGGGCTCCACCCATCACATACTATTTCCAATGCATTCCACATATGAAAAGTTTGAAACTTAACATAAACATTCGTATTAAAACTAGCATACGAAATGTCAATACTTTATCCACAAACCATGAATGGTATTAAAATATTGCATCCACAGTCAAACATAACTCCCTAAATACAATATAAAAGATTTTATTGTTACAGATTAACCACAATCGAGAATAATGAAGGATACTAGCATAGATGAAAATAATCATCAAAACTATTTGAAAGAAATATCCACCTTTTTCTTGAAAACATTTAAAAGTCACTCTATTTTTCAAGAATCCATTTAAAAGAGGTTTTTAAATAAATGTTTACAATATATATTTAAAACATTTAAAATGAATTTTACTTTTGAAACATTAATGTCCATATAAATAAAACCTTATAACCATTTTAAATCATGAACAATAATGAGAATGATTTATAATAAAAAATATTTAAAACATTTAAACTGATATTTTAGTTATATTTCCTAACCAAAAAAAAGACACTAGAATAAAAATAATTAAGGTAATCAAAACATTATAATATCACGAGAATAAAGGGTTTCATGATTTAATATGTTAATGTACATTATATACACCATATAAATGTGAATTAGTGTATAAAAATAAATAAGACTCTATGTAATGTAAATTGAGATGAAATATCTTATAAATACCATATCATTAGGTTAAGAATAAATTAATGACATAATTATATGTAAAAAATATAAATAAACTCAATATTATTTGATATTCATTGTACATCAATCATAGGACATTCACATATATTCTTCTAAAAAAGGCACCAATGAATTGGATGTTTAACTCAATGAAGGGAAAATGAGTTAAAATTACTCTTAGCAAGTTCATTTGATGACTTGAGAATTTATCAATGGAGTGATTATGTGTATCAAAAGTATACACACACAAAGGGGAGTTTAAATTATGAAAAAATAAAATTAATAGTGATTCTACAAATAATCTTAGAGTAATATAATCAATGAATTGTGCGTAAAGATGAATGAGTGGAAATTGAAATTTCAAATTCCTTTATAGATTTAGTAACTTAAGAAACATACAACCATTAAAGAAGGATCATACAATGAATATGTAAATATCCATAAATTAATTTATATTACACAACGAATACAATCTTGGGAAGTACACACACCATGTGCAATAAATAAGTGGTGAACACTACAAATCTCACGAAATTAGAAGTGAGATAAGAAACCCCTTACATTTTACATTTTCCTTAGTCGATGGTAGGTTAAAATATTATATAATGGTGAAATAATTTTTGTTGAATTATAAAAAAATCATATACATTAATATGATATCATATATGATCTTTTAACATTGATTTGATAATAATATCTTGGTATTATCGTCATTTAGGGTGTTAACAGATTCGTTTTCCTTTATATTATTTGTTATTTGAGAAATATTTGTTATGGATGGGATGTATCATACTCATATAAATAATAATATCATGTCTATAAATATTATTTTTAATCATCAAATGAAATTTAGTCTTGAATGGATACGATGGGGAATGAATCTCATCGCGTTCGTGGAGACGGTAATCTGTACGTACGCACGAGCGACAATATCATTGTTTTGATATTAAAATAATAAATATTTAGATGGTATATCATATATACAGAATCATTATCATGTTATATTTTATTATTTACATGAATTAAACATCATTATTATACCCATCAAAATAATAATGTATTGAATAACATTTACACCACGACATGGAGACAGTAATCTTTACGTACGCATGTATGGTGACATTTCATTCAATGTATAGATAGAATAACGAATATGGTTGTACCATATTTATAATAAAATTACATTATATAGAAGATACTGGTGTTATTATTTTATAATGGAAATAACAATGAAAGAAGAAGTGGATGAAGAAAACAACTTGAAAGAGTGTGGTGAAATTATTAACTCTTCTTCATGTTCATCCTTTTGATTTGTTCAAAAGGGATCCTAAAGTTACCCTTACGACCAAAGGAGGGCCTCTATGATGATGTGGGATAAGTTGAGAGGATATTTTGTAAGGGGTTGTCTGAGCTAAAAAACGTTAATGGTTTGAATTTGATAGAAGAAGAAGACCTATTTATAAGAGGGGTGAGGGGCACCTTTTGAAAAACATAAAATATTATTTTATAAAAAATAATTTTCAGATTATAATGGCTCCAAAGTAGATTATATAATGTCTAAGGTTGGTATGGGTAGAAAACCACTCAACCAATTGGTTTTAGATATGTTTGGGTCACTATATTAACATTAACTTTCAGATTTAACTCTTAGTTGAATAGTTTGACATTTACCATGTCTCTTTGTATTTTTATATTATATGCTTAATAAAATTACTATATACATCAAAACGAACCAAAAGTGGTTCATTAATTATACACCTATATTTATATAAGTCCTTTGTCCGTACCATATATTTTTAGGAATATAATATTAATTAATAATATAATATTTTATTTAAAAACTCTTTTATGTCAATTTTGACACTATTTGGTATTTTGTTTTTCCTAAATTAGTAACAGCGTTATTAATTCAAAATAAAATTCATCTAACCAACTAAAATATTTCATATTAACATATAAAATTAGTGGAATTAATAAAAAGTCTCAAATTACATTTATTTAGATATTTATAATATTAATTAGTTTAGAATTTCATAAATTAGGTAATTATTTCAACATCATTGTGTCATTAATAAATTAAATTATTTAAGGTCTAAAAAATATAAATAAACTACCATTATGTAGGAAATTGTTTTTGATTTCTATGGAATATTTATTGACTATTTTTTCTAATGTGTAACTCTATTTTTAAAATGTTTTAGTTATTAAACTTTGATTTTAACTCTTTTAACTCTTCTTTAATTAAATTATAATAAATGTTCTAATCTATTCCAAGTTGACCAATGAGGTTCATATTTTATTCTTAAGGATGTTTTAGCTTGAATTATACATATCCAATAGAATTATGACATGTGGTAGGGAAATAATAATATCATGTTTACCTTTACTAACCCTATAATCTTTTAACCGTGGTAAATAAAAGTAAAAACTTATTATTCACAAAAATTTATTTTTATCTTATTGAACCACATTTTACTCCATGATATTAATCGTGTCACATAGAATTTCTAAATTCAACTCACAGAATAAGTAAAATTATGTTTTATGTGAATTTACAAATTCTCCTAGGAGGTGGGTAAAAGGCTTCGAAAATTTCAATAAATGTTTATATATCTAATATTGTTAAAAAAATGACTCTAATGAATTACATTGAACATATATGGGTATTATGTATCTATTTTGACCCAAAAAAAATTTAAATACAATAATAAACTATTTAATAAAAAATTTGGTTTTAAACTATAATTCAGTGTTTTTCACTATTCATAAAAAATTAAATGTTTTCAGAAACATACCAAAAATTCACCCTATGATAATTTTAATATTATGAATTCGAAAATAAAGTCTATTTTACCAAATTAAAAAAATAGAAATTTTATATATTAGTTTAAAATTAATTCCCATTGTCAAAACCAAAAGGAATATTTTTATGAAATAATAACTACCAATAGATTGACATTTGTTTATGTCTAATTTCAAAGTGAATTTTCTTCCAATTACAAATATTGGATTAAATGGTAAAAATATAATCTAATTATAAATCCAAGCCATTCATATGTATTGTTGAACACTATAAATTATTTTTATTTAAAAATTTGTTTTTAGTTAAAATATATTATTTTTCAATATTCACCAAAATATGAATGTTATCAGAAAAACACTAAAAATTTATTAAATCGAAATTTCTATGCCCCAATCACAAAGAATAAGTTAATTTTTGCATATTAAATATATAAAATTTTCAAATATTTTATTTAAAAATGGTTCACTATTAAAATGCGGTAAAAATGTATTTTTTTAAAAATAATTCTTTTACCTGAAAAAAATGAACTTCTCCTTACATTATGTATAAGAAAGTCATAACATGGATTCCAAAATTATAAGGGTTATATAACGTTAAAAATTTAGTTAATACTATTCATAACCGCTTTTGAACGGCTAGTTTGGTATGTCATGGTTAGCTTGAATTTGATGTCGCGTGTAGTGTAAGTTATTGAATTACATTGAAGAACTAATGTACTATGAAATCATGGGGTGTTAAAATATTACTATTATTTTAGACTATGAATTGATGAAAAATAATTTCTTTATTAATATAAATAACTTCACATGAATAATATTACTATAAGACCCTTCTATTTCTTTGAGGTAAACATTCTATAGTTTTTGTTAAAATTGATTGATAGTGAACTAATTAGAAAAATTTGTGAGGAAATGGAGAAAATGAGGTTGTTTGAGACTTGTTGAGATCCCAAAACCCCAACTGAGGGAAGAAAAAATTGTGCAAACAGTTAGTAGAGACGTTTTTTCTATTCATAAAATATTCAACTATACCTCCATGGTGTCTCAATGTGTAATAATGGGATGCATGTCTTTCTCGGACCATGTCAATAAGGTCATATGCACATGAATAGGATCTATAGTGTTTAATAGTGCTAAAAATCACGGGTTTTTAATGTTTTTTAAAACATTGCACTTGAAATATTCGGGTTCTCTCGTTGGTAAGTTCATTGATTAGTGTTGGTGAATGGTTTGGCCATCCATTTATAAGAACAATGCAATCTGTCTTTTATGGTTTAAATTTATTTTTTTAACCTTGATTATTTATTATTTTAACCAACCATATTTCCTTTTCTTGTAGATAAGTGGTCTTCATGTTATCAATTTGAGTTCTCCTCCCCCTCTTCTATCTATATTCATATTTTTCTATAATTTTCGTAAACATAATTGATATATGATCATCTCATTGGATTTCTCTGGATAATTTCTTCATTCATTAAAAAAATCCCATCATTATTATTCCTATGGATGAGTATATTTTGATGTAGGATCATGTGGAATATTTTCAAGGAATTCAATATGTTTTATGTTTTCTCCCAGTCATTTCCAATCTAAAGGCCAATAATGAATGTGGAATCTTCTTAATGAATATGGTATGTCTTTCAGAAGTCATCCTTTATTGTCTCATTATCTATAAATTGTTTCTATTTTTTATGGTTTCATAGAGCATTGCGTTTTATATAAATATAAATTCATTAAAAATAATTACATTATGGTCTAAATCAATAATTTAACTTGTTCTTCATGTCTATTCATTTTGGGACCTCACTATTGTCCACCAAATGAAGTTGTGTACAGTATTATGTCTTGTTTCCCTATTTTTGACATTATCATAGAAACCATTCATTTGTGTTTCAACATTTCATTATTGTGGTAACTATTTCATAATAATCAAAAGAATATTCAAATTTTTAAATGGATATATATTTATATATCTTAATTGGACGAGTTAATTAAAATTCATTTACCATTGGTTACATATCATATACAACTTTTGATGTTTAATGGATTTTATGGACTGAACCGATTAAACATTACTAAATTAATGTGCCAATTTATTCCATATCCATGACACAAATTTCAAGGTTATTTAATGATAATTGAATAGATCTTTTAAATAAATTTAATGGAATGATTTTTATATGGACCATGATTACATATGATGTAAATTAAATAAGTATAAGATTCTTATTTCCATGGATATTTTTTATATTTATAGGGATTTTCAAGCATTAGATATCCTTCCCTTCCTAAGGGGATTCCTTTAGAACTCATATGTATCCACCTAGATTCATTTAACGGATTTCTATGGGACATACCCACCACAAAATCAGATATTTTCCTTATTACATGAATTTGATGACGTTATATTGATGATTCACATTAATGTTCTTTTATATTATAACTCCTTGGATACACAACATAGATTCAGATTGATGTTTTCAGACATGTGGTTTCATGGAATCACCCTATTAGGACTAGAAATTCATATCCTTGTATTACTATGGAAGATATCAATAGACTGGGTAGACACTTTTATAGTGGAATTCCATGCTCATTCCACTTGGATTAAACTCAAAACCATATATCCAATCAACATGAGATATTATTATGAGTTGGTCACACCCCTTTGGTAAAGAAAACCTCAAAACCAACTTTGATCAATGTTTATTTTTATTATGATATATGTTAGTAATTTTGACACCAACAAATGATATATTTGTATAAATAGATTATTGAATTAATTAATTAATTAGTAATATTTTAATGAAACTCAATTATATCAATTGAAAATATCGTATTTTAATTATTTCATATAGAAAAATTAGATTAAATCATATTATTAACACATTAAAAAAATTATAAATTATAAATAATGAAATAAATTGAATTTCTAGATGTTAAGGAACATATACCAAAGGAATAGTCACATGACCTTTTGAATGGTTACCTGAACCATATACATAGGTAAAACTGACTATTTAATATTAACCTCCTTAATGAAATTATAAATAAAACTCTACAATATTATATGTTATAATATGATATAATTACATGTCAGTATAAGATAAATATTATTTTTCAAATTGTTATTTATATGTCAGTATTTCTGTAAGAAATAAATATTTAAATAAATATTTATAAATAATTTAAAATTTTAAAATAAAATTTAGTTTTATAAAATCTATTCATAAATTCTTATTTTTGTTTATAATGATTATATGTTAATATTATTAGGAATTAGTTAATTATTAAAAGTGATATAAATGCACTAATAATTTTAAAATCTCTAATTTCCTTGTAAATGATGATTTAAATTAATGTTATATCTCTTTATTAAAAAATCATTTTCATTAAATGGAATTAATTTTTTAATTATACACATAGTTAAATGGTTAAGGTGTTTTTTTTGGATTTTCCTAAAAATGTTAATTTTTTTCCTCATATTATATCACACACATTTTTCTTTATCCATGTTTATTTGATTATATAATATGTTATTTTAACAATTTTTCTAAAAATATATTTTTTTTAAAATTCCAAAAATAATATCAATGTAATATATTGATCTGTAATAGTGTAAATGGACATGAACAACCATTCTAGCATCAGTAACTCTTGAATATGACTATATATGTTGAGGTTAATTTAATCTCAAGAGCCCAAAATGTGAAAACTCATGGAAAGCCTACTCATCTGTACATCTTCATCCTTGGGTCCTAAATCACTATGATACATAAATGGGTTATGGATTACAAAAAATAACTAGTTATTCAAACAATAAGGTTTCATATTCATATGTCCTTTTTTACCAACCTATATGGATTTTTTAATTATTTAAAGTGAATATTAGATCCTCTTCAGTTCATGTGAATCCTAAATATAATCATGTACCTCAATCTACATTATTTTTCCCCTCACGGGTGTAACATTAATTCTAGTATCTA
Source organism: Viscum album (assembly GCA_963277665.1). Classification (NCBI taxonomy): domain Eukaryota; kingdom Viridiplantae; phylum Streptophyta; class Magnoliopsida; order Santalales; family Viscaceae; genus Viscum; species Viscum album. The sequence continues at coordinate 949,917,087 of OY728167.1, forward strand.
TTTCGGAATTAAATTTTTTTACACTTTTATTGTTCATCCCGTCATACTTATATGTTATATAGAAATAAAAGACAAGTAATATAAAAATATCAAAATCAAATAACAACTTTAAAATGAATACCCATTTTTAATTTTCTAAAATAATTCATTGTAATAAATACTTATTTGATATGTTAAAAACAATTATTTGAAAACACACATATAACTACATAACAAAACATTGTTTACACAGGCATCATAATTAATATGAATTTCATAATAAAGGGTTTATCCTAGAATTTTTATTCTAAACATTTAATTTTACCAAATTCCTATCTCCGTACTATATTCCTAACTAATTGATTGATAAAACTAATACAATTTGTAATGTCTTCTCCCAACTAATTGACATGAACTAGGTCAGAGGATCTATTCACCTTATTTGACATTCCTTGAGAACAAAATATTGGAAATGAATTCTGATAATCTTAAACATAGTGTGAAAAGGGGGAAATTAATTACCCAATAAAATAATACACACGTTAATGAAATGTTAAATATAAATAACTAAACCAATTTAATATCTTTAAATCATTAATAAAAAAATCAACGAGTAAACATTTTTTTAAAAAATATACCCATATTCATTGAATCAAATACCTAGAATAGAGTGAAAAAATAATTTCTTAAATGATACAGTAGTTAAAATAAAAAGTCATAACCAAATGTTAAACTGTCATGGAACCAATATAGAGTAATACTCAATACCTCTTCATATCATACTCTACCAATGATTATTGCATCATTGATGATCCCTATGAATGACATATGAAACCATCCCATTTCTTATTCCATTAAAAAATATATTTATCCACATGAATGTTCATATAATGAGGTAATTAAATATTAATAGTAATAAATCCACAATAGTGTTTTACCATATTTCAGTAATACTATTAATTTTTTATCTCATAAAATGTAAAACATTTAGGAAAAATATCAATGTAGTAAATAGTTCTCCAAATATAAAATATAACAAATGAACATGTTTTATATATATACTGTAAAAAATTATATGTTCCCTTTTCAAGATGTAAAATAATTTTATAAATTATTCTTCTTCAAAATCATCAATTTTCTCAAACACATGTACCCATACATCTCAAAGGACGTCCTAATGATATCATGTAGTGATACCTCATCCAATAATTATCTATATGATGTAATTTTGTTCTTATTGAAAATTAAAATGAATTTTAGAACGATTTTTGATTAAAAAAGAACATAAAAATTTTAAATCAGGAATAAAAGTGAACACTTTTCTTTTATGTTGGATCCAATTTACAAATTTCTCCAAATAAATGTGAAAAAATTCGTTTTCTAAAAACCATTTTAATCAAAAAATTTATACATAATGGTAAATAAACAAAAAATATTATCAATAGTAAATTCGTAAAATAATAGTTAGATGAGTTATATACTTGTCAAACCATGAAAAAACAAATGATTATTCTTTAAAATAAATAAATCATGATTCACATTCAAATATAAGTGGTAATAAAGAAAAAATATACCTAAAATTTCTGATCCACACATTCCATACTAACTAATTATATATCCATTGACTCTAATTGATCAAATTATATTGAGCTGATGAGGATTATTTATTCATCTAATAGATCTTTAGAAATCACCCATGAAAGGGATGATGTTTTAGATAAAAGGATAAAAAATATGATGATCATAAGGAACTAAGATTTAATAAAACTACTAGGCATGTACTCATTCATCATATTGATTAAGGATCAATATTATGAATCATAGGGTCACAATATAAACAAAAATTTCCATCACCATCAATAAAATAATAAAAAACAACTCACAAACGGAATAAATTTTACCATAAAAATTGATTTAATAACAGATGCTCTAAGCCATTATATAGAAAACATTATAATATATAATAAAAATTTAGGGAAAAAAACATTTCACAAAACATGATAATATTTCATTTCTATTTTATCCTCTTAATTCCTATATTAATATATCCCAACAACTCTAATCATAAAAAATGTTTCATTAAAAATGACTCTCATACAAGGGGTGTTAAAATGTAAGATATTTTTTTGTATTTATCTATGGATTAATTAGTGGGGGAATTGATATTGGGGCATGAATGTGGGGTTTCTACCTATTGAGAGACTATATTGTTAGAGAATTTTCTTCCAAATCATTTAGTCATGTTTCTATGACATTGTTTTATTATATCAAACAGACATTAATAATATAATTATATATATGTTATTCTATCCTTTTGATATAATTTCATCATATGTGTCTCCAATCACACTATAAAAATGGTAATATTTGTACTTATAAAGGTAGTTTCATGTTCAATGATCATATATTCCTTAATATTATAGGGAATGATTTTTTATGGGATAATTATTTATTTAATAAAAAATGATATTCTTACCTTTTCTTTATATTGATTCATAAAATAATGATTGGGAAATAGAAATATCCTATTTACTTCATACCCTGTATTAGTAGGAGAAGTATCACTATGATACACTTTTATTTTTTTCATTACAAGAATACTTTAAGAAAAGTGGATATGATGATGAAAAACCCATATACATATTGATATAATGTAATTTGATAAGTGTGTCAAATTTTATGTCCAAGGAAATAACTATGAGATCAGTGTCGAATATGAAATCCCATTATTTGGTTAAGAACATGTCATTCTCCATGGGATACTTATTACTCTTTTTATACAATTGGTGTGTGAGCCTAATTTTTTTGGGTCTATTTAGTCCAAAAAATAATCCATCATAGGGTATATGATGTGATAAGAATGGTATTTGTAACGCCCCGACCCGAGAAGCCCAGAGTCGGTGTATTATTACATATCATTGGAATGATCATAAAAGATCATCTCTCGAAAGTCCGATTAGTTTAGTAGCCTTGTAAGTACTAGATATATTCATAAGGCTTACATTAAATTACAACAATGTTGTTTCCATAGACAACACTGAGATCCCATAGACTATCCCTGGAGGTCAGTCATAATATACTTCTTTGCATCCTGGGAAAAATAAAACAAAGAAAGGGGTGAGCTTAGATTCTCAGTAAAGATGAAATTATAGTGGAAACTTTCATAAATAAGCATAAACATTTAAGGAAGTGTATAAGACTAGAACAAAAGCCTTTTATACTTGAATTACAGCATAATATGGAAATGATAAAATAAAATAATTCCATTTACTTATTCATATGGATATTCTATAAGTTTAATAATCAAATGCAATATCAATATCCACTTTTATGATGATGGAATTCATAATTCCAGACTTTCATAACCATATAGTCAAGGCCTTGTGTCAAGACTCCAAATTACATTTGTTCAAGGCCTTGTGCCAAGACAGTAGTTTGTCTCATGATACCTATTGATGCATCGAGGAGGTATAGCGGGCTCCACCCGTTAGTTACTAAGTCTAATTCATTCTTTATATGAAAGGTTTGAATCATAACACAAACATTCATATTAAAAATAGTATATGAAATGTCAATACAATATTCACAAACCATGAATGGTAAAAAATAGCACATCCACAGTCAATCATTACTCATTCAATACAATATAAAAGATTTTATTGTAACAGATTAATCAAAATCAAGAATAATGAAGGATATTGACATAGATGAAAATAATCATCAAAACTAATTGAGAGAAATATCCCCCTTTTTCTTGAAAACATTTAAAAGTCACACTATTTGTCAAGAAGCCATCTAAAAATAGTTTTTTGAATCAAAGTGTCCAATACTAATTTGATAATTTTAAAATTGAATTTTAATTTTAAAACTATAATGTCGATATAAATAAATATATAAAACCATTTTTAAAACATGGACATTAATGAGAAAGATTTATAATTAAAGTTATTTAAAACATTTAAATTGATATGTTAGTTAGAATTCCTAACCAAAAAAGAGACACTTGAATACAATTAATTGAGGAAATAAAAACAGTATAAGATCATGAGAATAAATGGATTCATGATATACTATGTTAAAGTACATTATATACACCATATAAAAGTGAATCAGTTTATAACAACAAAAAAGTCTCAATGTAATGTAAATTGAGATGAAATTACTTATAAAGACTGTATCCTTAGTTAAAGGATAAATCAACAACATAATAATGTGTGAAAAATATAAATACACTCAATATTATTGGATATTTAGTTTAAATCAATCAGAGTACATTCACATATATTCATGTAAGAACAACACCAATGAATTGGATGTTGAACTCAATAAATGGAAATTGAGTTAAAATTACACTTAGCAAGTTCATTCAATGACTTGAGAATTTATCAATGGAGTGATTATGTGTATAAAAAGTATATAAACACAAAGGGGCATGGAAAGTATGATATAAGTAAATTAATATTGATTCCACACATAATCTTGGAGTAAAATAATCAATGAGGCGTGCGTAAAGCTGAATGAGTGGAAATTGAAATTTCAAATTCCCTTATGGATTGGGTAACATACGAAACATACACCAATGAAACAAGGATTATACAATGATGATGTAAATATAAATAAATTAATGTATATTACACAATGAATACAATCATGGGAAGTACAGACACCATGTGCAATAAATAAGTGGTGATAACTGGAAATCTCATGGAATTAAATGTGAGATAAGAAACCCCTTACGTTGTACTTTTTCCTTGGTAGAGGGTAGTTTAACCTCATGTATAATGGTGAAATAATTTTTTTAATTATAAAATAATCATATACATTAATATGATATCCTATATGATCATTTAACATTTATTTGTTAATAATATCTTAGTATTACCATTGTTTCGGGTTTGAACAGATTCATTTTACTTTATATACTTTGTTATGTAAGCCATATTTGTTATGGATGGGATGTATCTTACTCATATCAAGAATGATATCTTGTCTCTAAAAATTATTTTTAATCATCAAAAGAAATTTAGTCTTGAATGGATACAATGGGGAATGAATCTCATTGCGTTCGTGGTGACAGTAATCCGTACGTACGCACGAGCGACAATATCATTCTTTTGATATTAAAATAATATATAATTCGATGGTATATCATATATAAAAAATAATTATCAGGTTATATTTTTTTATTTACTTGAATTACATATCATTATTATACCCATCCAAATAATAATGTATTGAATAACAATTACACCCCGACGTGGATACGGTAATCCGTACTTACGCACGTATGATGACATGTCATTCAAAAAATTTATAGAATAATGAATACGACTATACCATATTTATAATAACATCGCAGTATATAAAATATAATGGAGTTATAATTTTATAATGGAAATAACAAAGAAAGAAGAAGTGGAAGAAGAAAAGAACTTGAAAGAGGGTGGTGAAATCATTTCCTCCTTTTCATGTTCTTCCTTTTGATTTGATCAAAAGGGCTCCTTAAGATGTATTTCTGAACAAAATAAGGCCTCTAGGATGAATTGAGGGAAGATTAGAGGATATTTTTGTAGGGGTTGGATGAGAAAAAAGGCTTTGAATGTGTGAATTTTAGAGAAGGGGAAGTGACCTTTTATAAGAGGGGTGAGGGGAACCTTAGAAAAAACATAAAATATTATTTTATAATAAAATCATTTTTTGTTTATAATGAATCCAAAGTGTATTATTTAAAGGCTAAGGTGGAGATGGTTTGAAAACAACCCAATAAATATGATTTAGACAGGTTTGGGTCACTATATTAACCATAACAATTAGATTTATCTCATAGTAAAATAGTTTTACATTTACCATGTCTCTTTGTATTGTTATATTATATTGTTAATAAAATTACTATATACTTCCAAGAGAACTAGAAGTGGTTCATTAATGATACTCCTATCATTATATAAGTTTTTTTTCTAAAACTTATATTATTAGTAATATAATATCAATTAATAATATAATATTTGATTTAAAAACACTTTTACGTGAATTTTGACACTATTTGGTATTTTGTTTTTCCTAAATTCGTAACAACATTATTACTTCAATAAATAATCATATAACCAACCCTAATATGTCAAATTAACCTATCAAATTATTGTAATTCATAAAAAGATTCAAATTACATTTATTTGGATATTTATAATATCACTTACTTTATATTTCATTAATTTGGTAATTACTGCATCATCATTGTGTCATTAATAAATTATATTATATAATGTCTAAAAAATATAAATAAAATACCACTGTGTATGAAATATTTTTATCTTTATATATAATATTTATAGTATAATTTATCTCATGTGTAACCCTATATTAAATATGTTTTAGTTATTAAACTTTGATTTTAACTCTTTTAACTCTTCATTGAATTAAATAATAATAAATGTTCTAATCTAATACAACTAGATCAAAGAGGTTCATATTATATTAATAAGGTTTTTTTGTCTAATTATACATATCCAATAGAATTAAGACACGTTTTAGGGTAATAATAATATCTTTTTTTACCCTTAATTACCCTATTTACTTTTAACCGTGGTAAATAAAAGTAAAAAGTTACTATTCACCAACTATTTATTTATCTTATTGAACCAAATTTTACTCCTTAATATTAACCGTGTCTCTCAGATTTTGAAATTCAACTCACAGAAGTGGTGGAATTTAGGTTTATGTGAATTAAAAAATCTTCTTAGGAGGTTGGTAAAAGACGGTGAAAGTTCAATAAAATTTTATATATCTAATATTATTAAAATATGACTCCAATGAATTAAATTGAACATATATGGGTATTATGTATATATTTTGACGAAAAATAAATTTAAATAAAAAAAATAATTATTTAAATAAAAATTTGGTTTTAAATTATAACTCAGTGTTTTTCACTATTCATCGAAAAGTAAAAGTTTTCAGAAATATACCAAAAATTCACCCTAACATAATTTTAATATTATGAATTCAAAAATGAAGTCAATTTTACTAAATTCAAAACATAGAAATTGAATTTATTATTTTAAAATGAATTCTCGTTGTTAAACCAAAAAGCGTATTTTTTTGAATTAATTACTACTAAAAGATTGACATTTGTTTGTGTCCAATTTCAAATTGAAATTTTTTCAAATGACAAAAATTAGATTAAATGTTATTAATATTATCTATTTATACATCCAAACCATTCATATATATTTTTGAACACTATAAATTATTTTTATTAAAAAAATTGTTTTCAGTTAAAATATAATATTAATCACTATTCACCCAAATATGAAACTTATCAAAAAACATTAAAAATTTATTGAAACTAATTTCTTATATCCTGATACAAATGAAAAGGTTTATTTTGTAAAATTGAATATATTAGTGTTTCAAATATTGGATTTAAAAATGGTTCCCCATTAAAAGGTGGTAATATTGAATTTCTTTAAAAATACTTCTTTTATCTAAAAAAAATGAATTTGTCCTTAAATTATGTCTAAGAAACTCATAACAGAGATTCTAAAATTATAAGGGTTATATAAAGTTCAAAATTCTATTAATAATATCCATAACCACTTTTGAACGGATAGTTCGGTACATCATGGTGCGCTTGAACTCGATGTTGTGTGTACTGTAAGTTATTGAATTACATTGAAGAACTGACGTGCTATGAAATCTTGGGGTGTTACATTATTCCCTCCTTCAATAAATTACATCCTCTCAATTTTTAAAATTGGGCTTGGGAATATAATGGAAAATACCACATCAGAAAAATAGTCAATAAAACTATCACTTTAAAAGAAAGAAAGAGCAGTACAAAGGTCATCCAAGATAACCCATACTAGTATTCCATGTAAGAAAACATGGACAAGGGAGATAAACTAAGTGTCATGTTCAAATGGAGAGGGATAGAAAACATGATCATGAGAATGTTAAAAACAAGAAAACCACAAACTTCTGATGGGAGAAACGTTCATTAGTCTCCCAATAGGAAAAGTAAATAGACAAAATATTTTTTTTGTTTTAAGTTACATTACATAAAGATGATAAATTAATTTATGAGATTGACTATGAACATAAATAGATATACTTACTTTTTATGTAGAGTATCATTCTTTAATAAATTTCCACCACTAAATCGTTTTTTTACGATGAGTATTAAAGAAGACTTAGCCACACCAAATGAGCTAGAATAAACATTTATTGAATCACATGATCCACGAAGGATATAATATATATTTACCTTGTCTTTAGAGATTAATCAAAACCAAAATAGTAAGTACAATATCTGATGATCCCCCAGAAGGATATTTCATTAGAGAAATAAACATTAATTTTAATTTCTAAAATTAAACCAACAATACCCCAAAGATAAATAAATAACATTCAATTAAAAATTGTCCTTAAAATCCTTCAATATTATCAAAAATAATGTTGAAACCCAAAACATAGAAGAATTTGGTTATGTAGTCTTCCACGTTAAATTGTATCTCTAAATGACATCAACTAGTCTTAAATTCACATACATAAAAGTAATTAACCTAATCACATATTCTCTATTATAGGTTAATAATTTCCATAAATAACCCAAATAACTATAAATCCAAAATAAATACATAGATAAAAATACCCCATTACACCTCAAATGAAATCCTGTAGTATTCTATTTTCAAAGGGCATATAGTGTTCCCAACAAATCAAACATCTTCTAAAATAATATTTATCACTTAATTTCCAAATAATTTTCCTATACTAAGGGTATTAATTTGATAATACAGAAGATTCCAAATCAACATAATATTGATTAATAAAATCATTTAACTAAAAATAATTAGTCACTCTAACCAGGGACTACACATAGTCATGTTGTAGGCAATGAATCCCAATCGCACTCTGGTTGTGGGTCCGATTCCCATAGCTTTGTCCGACGCGACGGGTTGTCACATGGTTTGTGTGTTGTCCTTTTTCAAAAACTGTATTTCATAACATTGCCAAAATGAGATAAATTCCTCAAAATAATCATAACATAATTTAACCGCAAATGTTATCTCATACCTTTAATTTTCAAACAGAAATATAATAACTGGTAATTTCATCAAACCCAATGATCATATAAAACCAAATGGTTATTTTAAACCATGTACACAATAGAAAAGATAATTCATCCTTAAATATCATTTTCAGATGTCAAATATAGGGTTACAAATACAAGAGAAAATTATTCCAAAGTAATCCCATCAACAATGAGCACTATTGCTTTTAAACATTATTCCAACCATTTATTTCCACATAGTTTCTTCTATAACCAAGAGAATATACTATAGAATAGGTAATTCACTCAGGTAATGGCTAGGTCCCCTATATTTACAGAATATTTATGTAAATGAATTATTGGGACTATTTTTATTTTCTTCCATAGTACTCTTCATTTTTCTTTGACAATTATTCACTTTATGTCCTTCTTTCCCACACGTAAAGATTTTTTTTGTTTCATTGAGTCAGTTTTTGGGGTGTCTCCTTCCATATTTCTTAAATGATAGAAATTGAGGATTCTGTTCACCATGGTCTCCACTACTGGAGCTCTTATAATTCATCACATTTCTCTTCTTTGTTGAGTATGATAGTTGGTTAATATATATGTTGTTGATTATAATTTTTGAAAAATGATTTGGAATGAACACGATATCTTTTATGCCTACCAACATTCCATTTTGTTGCTCATTTCCACCACCTTTCCCACCTTTTACTTCATGATCAAAGTTACTATGACTTCCTTGGAATCTAGCAATTGACTAAAACCAGAAAGCATTATGTGAGTCACAGTAGTCATAAAATCATTTAGAAAATATCATGACACCATATTTTCAATTTTGAAACACCTTAAGATTAACCAATGTCATTTATTCTCATCTTATATTAAAATCCTTTAAATAGATTTTTACGAAAATGTAAATTATTCTAAGAATATCTCTTGGGAGTCTCGTAACCTAGAGTTCAGCAAGGCTTGTTGTCGTGAACAAGTTCCCGTTCGAGTCTAGCTCAGACTGGTGTTTTCGGGTTTTACCCCAAGGTACATCTGTTCCAGATCCATCTCTACCTGCACGTATCTAGACAGAGATTTATTGCTTTGAGAAATCAAAAAATCTATACAATACCAAAATTCTAGTAAGTTATTCTATACTAATCGTCAAAGTCTATCTTAGGGCTATGTTCAATAATTAGAGTTTATCTACATATTGTTTCCATGGTTTTACTAAAATTCATTTGATAAATAATTTTAATGCCCCGACCCCAGAAGCCCAGAGTCGGTGAATTATTACGTATCATTTGCATGATCATAAAATATCATGTCTCAAAATACCGATTAGTTTAGTAGCCTTGTAAGTACTAGATACATTCATAAGTATTACATTACATTACAACAACATTGTTTCCATGTACAACACTAAGATCCCATAATATATCCCTAGATGTTAATCATAATATACTTATATGCATCCTAAGAAAAATAAAACAAAGAAAGGGGTGATCTCAGATGCTCAGTACAGATAACATTATATCAGAAACTTCCAAAAAAAATCATAAACATTTAAGGCAGTGTATAAGACTAGAAAAAATCCTTTTAAACATAAAATTCAACATATTATGGAAAAGATAAAATCAAATAATTCCATTTACTTATCCAAATGGACATTATACTATTCAAATTATCACATTCAATATCAATAGACACTTTTATAATGATTGAATGCATAATGCTAGACTTTCATAAACACATAGTCAAGTCCTTGTGCCAAGACTACAAATAAGATTTTGTGAAGGGCTTGTGCCAAGACACTAGTTTATCTCATGAGACCTATCAAGGCCGCGGGGAGCTGTATCGGGCTCCACTGGTCACTTACTAGGTCTAATGCATTCCACATATGAAAAGTTTGAAACATAACATAAACATTCGTATTAAAACTAGCATACGAAATGTCAACACTTTACCCACAAACCATGAATGGTATAAAAATAGCACATCCACAGTCAAACATAACTCCTTCAATACAATATAGATGATTGTATTGTAACAGAGTAACCACAATTGGGAATAATGAAGTATATTGACATAGATGAAAATAATCATCAAAACTATTTGAGAGAAATATCCCCATTTTTCTTGAAAACATTTAAAAGGCACACTATTTTTCAAGAAGCCTTTTAAAAGAGGTTTTTGAATCAAATTTTACCATACCATTTTGATACATTTAAAAATAATTTTAATTTTAAAACATTAATGTCCAAATAAATAAATCCTTAAAACCATTTTTAAATCATGAACATTAATGAGAAACATTTATAATAAAAAATCATTAAAACATTTAAACTAATATTATAGTTAGAGTTCCTAACAAAAAGAGATACACTTGAATAAATATATTTGAGGTAATAAAAACATAATAATATCACGAGAATAAAGGGATTCGTGATATACTATGTTAATTTACATTATATACACCATAAAAATGTGAATTAGTATATAACAATAAAGAAGACTCTATGAATGTAAATTGAGATAAAATCTCTTATAAAGATCGTATAATTAGGTTATGGATAAAAGAAAGACATAATTATGTGTGAAAAATATAAATACACTCAATATGATTAGATATTTAGTGAAAATCAATTAGAGGACATTCACATATATTCTTGTAAAAAAAGCACCAATGAATTGGATGTTTAATGCAATGAATGGAAATTGACTTAAAATTACTCTTATAAAGTTCATTCGATGACTTGAGAATTTATCAATAGAGTGATTATTTGTATCAAAAGTATATCCACACAAAGGGGAGTGGAAATTCTAAAAAAAATGAATAGTGATTCTACAAATAATCTTAGAGTAAAATAATCAATGAAGTGTGCGTAAAGACGAATGAGTGGAAATTGAAATATCAAATTCCTTTATCGATTTGGTAACATAAAAAACATACAACCATTAAAGAAATATCATAAAATGACTATGTAAATATCCAAAAATTAATTTATATTACACAACAAATACAATAATGGGCAGTACACACACCACGTGTAATAAATAAGTGGTGAACCCTTGAAATCTCACGAAATTATAAGCGAGATAAGAAACCCCTTACTTTTTACTTTTTCCTTGGTATAGGGAAGGTTAAAATATTATATAATGGTAAAATAATTGATATTGAATTATACAATAATCATGTACATTAATATGATATCACATATGATCTTTTAACATTGAATTGTTAATAATATCTTAGTATTATCGTTGTTTCGGGTGTTAACAGATTTGTTTTCCTTGAATTCATTGTTATTTGAGCCATATTTGTTATGGATGGGATGTATCTTACTAATATCTAGAATTATATCATGTCTATAAATATTATTTTTAATCATCAAATGAAATTTAGTCTTGAATGGATACGATGGGGAATGAATCTAATTGCGTTCGTGGAGCCGGTAATTCGTACGTACTCACGAGTGACAATATCATTGTTCTGATATTAAAATAATATATAATTAGATGGTATATCATATATAATGAATAATTAACATGTTATATTTTTTTATTTACATGAATTACACATCATTATAATACCCATCCAAATAATAATGTATTGAATAACAATTACACCACGACGTGGAGAAGGTAATCTTTACTTACACATGTATGGTGACATTTCATTCAAAGGATGGATAGAATAATGAATATGGTTGTACCATATTTATACTAACATAATATTATATAGAATATATTGGATTTATTAGTTTAGAATGGAAATAAAAAAATATGAAGAAGTGGAAGAAGAAAAGAACTTGAAAGTGTGTGGTGAAATTATTAACTCTTCTTCGTGTTCTTCCTTATGATTTGTTCAAAAGGGATCCATAAGATACCTTTCTGAGCAATGGAGGACCTCTAGGATAACGTGAGATAAGATGAGAGGATATTAGTGTAGGATATGGCTGAGCCAAAAAGCTTTAATGGTTTGAATTTGATAGAAGGGGAAGTCCTATTTATAAGAGGGGTGAGGGTCACCTTAGAAAAAACATAAAATATTATATTATAATAAAATAATTTTCTGACTCTAATGGCTCCAAGTTAGATTAGTTAAAGTATAAAATGGAGATGGTTCGAAATCCACTCAACCAATATGTTTTAGATAGGTTTGGGTCACTATATTATCCTTAACTTTTAGATTTAACTCTTAGTTAAATATTTTGAAATTTACCATGTCTCATTGTATTTTTATATTATATGCTTAATAAAATTACAATGTACTTCCAAACATACCTCAAGTGGTTCATTAATTATACACCTATCATTATATAATTCCTTTGGCTGAACCATATATTTTTAGAAATATAATATCAATTAATAATATAATATTTGATTTAAAAACTCTTCTATGTCAATTTTGACAGTATTTGGTATTTTTTTCCTAAATTCATAACAGAATTATTACTTCAGAAAAATTCATATCAACAACTAAAAAATGTCATATTAATATATAAAATTAGTGGAATTAATAAAAAGTCCAAAATTACATTTATTTGGATATTTATAATATCAATTAGTTTATAATTTCATTAATTAGGTAATTATTTCATCATCATTGTGTCATTAATAAATTAAATTATTTAATGTCTACAAAATATAAATAAAATACCATAATTTTGGATATTGTTTAATATTTATTTGTAATATCTATTTTTGAATTTATCTTATGTGTAACTCTATATTAAAAATGTTTTAGTTATTTAAATTTTATTTTAACTCTTTTTACTCATCTTTAATTAAATAATAATAAATATCCTAATCTAATCCATGTTGACAAATGAGGTTAATATTTTATTCTTAAAGATGTTTTTCTTGAATTATACTTATAAAATATAATTATTACATGTGTTAGCTAATAATAATATCATTTTTATCTTTAATTACCCAATATTCTTTTAACCGTGATAAATAAAAGTAAAAAGTTATTATTCACAAAAAATTATTTTTATCTTATTGAACCACATTTTACTCCTTAATATTAACCATGTCACTTGGAATTTCGAAATTCAACTCACAGAAGAGGTAAAGCTAAGTTTTATGTGAATTTACAAAGTCTCCTTGGAGGTGGGTAAAAGACGTTGAAAAGTTCAATAAAATTTTATATATATATTATTATTAAAAAATGACTCCAATGAATTAAATTGAACATATATGGGTATTATGTATCTATTTTGACACAAAATAAATTTAAATACAAGTAAAATTTATTTAATTAAAAAGTTGGTTTTAAACTATAAATGAGTGTTTTTCACTATTCATCAAAAATTAAATGTTTTCAGAAACATACCAAAAATTCACCCTAAGATAATTTTAATATTATGAATTCAAAAATGAAGTCTATTTTAACAAATTCAAAACATAAAAAATTTATTATTTTAAAATTAATTCCCATTATAAAAACCAAAAGGCATATTTTTATGAACTATTAACTACCAAAAGATTGACATTTGTTTATGTCCAATTTCAATGTCAATTTTCATCCAATGAAAAAATTGGATTAAATAGTAAAAATAAAATCTAATTATAAATCTAAACCATTCATATTTATTGTTGAAAACTATATATTTTTTTTTAAAAAAAATTTGTTTTCAGTTAAAATATATTAATTTTTAATATTCACCCAAATATGATAGTTATCAGAAAAACACTAAAAATTAATTGAATCTAAATTCCTATGTCCCAATCCCAAAGACTATGTTAATTTAGCCATATTTAACATATAAAAGTTTCAAATATTGGATTTAAAAAGGGTTCTCTATTAAAAGGCGGTAAAATTGTATTTTTTTAAAAATAATTCTTTTATCTAAAAAAATGAACATGTCCTTACATTATGTCTGTAGATGCCAAAAAAGTCTTTAACTCCTAGAGGAAGTTTCGAAATGACGAAGAGAAGTCATATTCAGACCCAGAGGCCCAGTCCGGTGGACCCAGAAGTGGTGCGTAAAATTAAGGAGGACTTGCGCGAAAACATATTGTTCGCGCGAAGGACACCCGGGATTCACGAAAAAGAACCGCTGTGCTGTGTAATTTTGCGTGCCCGATTCCACGTGGTGAGGCCATTCACGCCGACATGTCCTGGCGCAGAAGATTTCACGCGCCGTCCGGATTCTGCGATGGGGGATGCCTATAAATAGAAGGTAACCCCAACTGTTTCGGGGTTGAGGAATTCAGACCATCTCCCGTGCATGCAATTCAGACTCCCGCGCGCACAATATGACTTCCTGGTAATAACCTTTTTCGAGCAACCTTTCCCTAGGGTTCGCCTTTGCGCTCAATACCACCGGCTTAAGTGAATTTTCCAACTCCCTAGGGTTCCTCATTTGCGCGCAATTCCTTCCCCTTGCGCACAATCCCTTCCCATTGCGGGTAATCCCTTCCAAATTGCACGCAGTGCCTTTGTTAGGTTTGGCCATGCCTTAGGAATCAGTTGTCGCCTCCCGCACGCAATCCATGGTCGTTGTGCGCAATCTCCTCTAGCCACGCGCAATCCCTCTCCCCCAATTACGCTCCAACCTGGTATTCTACGCCCACACCTCCTCTTTGCGCACAAACCCAAGACTCCTCACCTTTACGCCCCTCGGGGTGCCTCCCTGCTTGGGCGCCTGATGTCCTCTATACTGGGCATGCGCGCCGTGTGTTGTTTTTCTCGTACAGCCTTCT
Source organism: Viscum album (assembly GCA_963277665.1). NCBI lineage: Eukaryota > Viridiplantae > Streptophyta > Magnoliopsida > Santalales > Viscaceae > Viscum > Viscum album. The sequence goes on from OY728167.1 coordinate 949,932,823, forward strand.
AGGCTCGTACGAAGTAACCTCAAGGTACCTTGGGCGGTGTTTCCTGTTGTGTTGCTTTGCCTCTTGCTTTTTCGCATAGGCACGCTAACGTCTTTTGCTTCTTTGCATAGCCACGCTAACATGGACCCCACGATGGTTCGCCCTACGACCCCCTTTCACCACGGCCTTGTCGATGACTTCCCTCCCACAAGTGGTAGAGGGTGTTGGGCATGTAATCTCTTTGGTTTTGGAGCGAACCCACCTCTTCTGAGCTGCAGGATCTTAAACATCCAAGAACCTCATCCTCAACACCTGACGTTAAACTGTGATCCGACCACGTGCCTTGTACACAGGGTCCCCTCAGCTCGGATATTCTTTACGCCGCTCATCTCAACGGTAATTGAATATTCCTCACATGGAATGATATCCTCCCTTTTGGAGTGGCGTTTGTCCACGGGGGAAGGGAGCCTCAGAGCGTAAGCCCCTAGCCTCTCATGCGGAAGGTTGAACCCATGCACCTCTGTACTTCCCCACTGCCAAGGCCAGTGGAGGGTGTGATAGGGAACGAGGAATCTCCCTTGTTCCGTCCCAAATCCCTCTCCATCTATGCTTTGTCGCACCACAGGCCTCCATCATAGAGTAAGTACCGGTACTATGGGCTTCTAACCACACGTAAGCCCCTGTTTCCTCTTTGGGATGCTCAACGTATAAGCCCCTGTCCACTTCTCAGGGATGCACCATTTGCGACGTGATTGTCTGGTCCCACTTGCCTCTTGTTTCTCACACCAAAAATGACTCACGTGGGATTAGAGTAAGCATCGACCATGACATCCTCCATGGACTGCCTCAGAGTGTAAGCCCCATCCCAGCGAACTACGGGGACTTTGATCAGTGCTAAAGCATGGTACGTAGGTAGCCTCCACGAAGTTCAAGCCCACCACCCGGTCGCTCCAACATTTTCATGTCGGTTTGCCAACACTTTGGGCCGCCTTAGAGCGCAAGCCCCAAATTGTCTGTCTAGCAGGACGTTAAACTGTATCACGTCCTGCATGATGTTAAACTGTATTCCCCGAACTACGTGGACTTTGATCCGTGCCAACGCATGGTATGTAAGAAGCCTCCACAAGGTTCAAGCCCATAACTCAGTTGTTCCGACCACTCCGCATCGGTACACAACCACCATTATGGGCCACCTCAGAGCGTAAGCCCCATGTCCACCAATATGGGCTTCCTCAGAGCGTAATCCCCATATCCAATGCCCATGTCTCATCCTGACCTTTCCCTCGAGCCCACATGCCTCGGGAAGATCATGCCCTATCCCGAAGGCCTCACATCCTCCATGCTCCAATCCACACATTCATTCTCACGGGTCGCCTCTTCAGGTGTCCCACCACATCACCGAACTACGCAGACTTTGATTTCCTGCCCTGGGGATACGTAAGAAGCCTTTTTGAGGATCAAGCCCCTCTTCACTGCATCACCCATCCTGATCCTTACCCGGGCCGCCACATCCTGGTGGGATCATGCCACCTCATTCCACTCCATATTATCCGGAAAGATTCCCACGTGCTGGTCCCAATATCAGTGTTCCCCTCAGGGGGTCCTTCAATCTGATCCACTCTTAGTGTACCGATCTGTCCGATTCGTCTTCGCAAGACATTAAACTCACGGCATACCCCGTGTTAAACATGGGAAGCTGAGGAAAACCTCATATAGAACACAATTCCTCGCGTTCGATGTGGGATTCCTTAGGCTTCCGTGCCCTCAAGGAGACCTATAATAAGGGATAAAAGATAGACATGCCAATCCCCCAGCGTCAAGATGTGCCAACGACACCCCAGCATGACCGTTCTCCTCACCGAAGGATGCTGCCCCGACCAGACCCCTTGGAGCGTCTCGACGGAAGCAACATAATTAACTGGGGTCCATTAAAATATGGCACTAGGAGTGAGGTTCACGAATACGTCTTAAATCTATAAGGGAGTCCCAGACTAGATGATGAGCACCGAGGAAGAATCCCGGGAAGGAAGAACCAACATCCCATCATCCCGATTTCGATCAAAAAGCAAACATCCCTGAATAAGGAATGGATGTCTCCCACCTTTGGAAAGCAGGAATATGGGGCAACAAGCCACACGTCCTCCCCCTGCGTGAAGGACACGCGAGCGTGCCCTGGTAGAAAGCGTCGGAAATAGAAAATAGTGAACCCGATGTGAATCTCTTATCCTCAATATGGAGACCGGTAGCGTTTGGGGTGTCGGAAGATCAGCATGACACCAGGTCTGGGTGCCCAGCACCGGGATGTGAAACCCGCCAGGTGTTGGGGAAGATAAGATGTTGATCACTCCGTTATGATACATCGTTAGCGTGGATCTCTCTTACCAACCACAGAAGATGGAATGACGATGGGCTATTGGTTGTCTATTTATTTTCCTATTAGTGCTAATGGGTTTATCTCCCTACTTCCAAGAATCAGATCGCTGCATCCGGAGATCGATCTCCACCTACCCACCGGCATAGGGGCAGGGGCAGTACCGACGTAGCCACCCCGCAAGGTCCCGCCTTTTCTAAAGTTTCTCTGACCGCCGCGACTACCGGGTGCTCATGCCCCCTCTCCCCGTAAGAGATTATCCAACAGAGGGTGATCAACGACCTCGTGCATAGGTACGAGGAGGAAAAGGTCATCCCCACCAGGGACATGGCCCATTTGGATCTAGAGGTCGTTGCACCTCACCACCAACGCCTCCCCTGAGAGACGAACTGGGAGCCACTGCTCCCCACTCCGATGTTCAACTATTTCAGGAGTCTATCCCTGAAACGCCTCGACACCTCCCTTCCCTACGCCGATGAGGTAGGGGATGTCCAGGTTCACCCAACCAGAGACCGGATTCAAGGGTTCATGATAAGGGCTCCGGCCAGGCCACGTCGACGCCGCCACCCAACTCCCCGAGCCAATGAGCAGGAAACCCGTGTGCCTGCACCACCGGCTCCAACCCATCTGACCCGATGCCAGTGTCGGGCACGAGCGAAAGAGAATGCCCACCCTGGGGCACCAACGTCTGCAGCCACTGTGGCCCGAGCCACTTTTGACCCCTATTATTAGATCCTCGCACACGTTGATCAGGGGTAGTTACATGCCCTACCCAGATCGAGGCCCTGACCGCCCCACATGCAGGTTGGGTCGACTCTCTCGGTCGCTGGCACAAGCAATGGCCACCGCAGACCAATTCATGGGAGTGACACCCAGCGTGAAGGCCCACTCCGTGCCACCATTCTGGAAAGTAAAAGGCTTCCCCATGACAACAACGCTCCAGATATGGCTTTTTACAGCGCTCACTGTACTAGGTACGGGGTCACTTCCACTACCACTGGCCGCGAATATGGAGCCATTTTATATCTGGTCACTCGCCCACATGGAGGTCCTCCAAATGTACCTTTAGACATCAGTACCGGTGCTCCTTGCACCCCGACCTCCAGTCCTCTCCACCCCAGCACTATCACGACCAGAGGACTCCATGTCGAAAATCAGCCTTGCCCTGAGGAGCCACCTAGGTGAAGGAAGGCGGGACATCGTCTCCACAAGAGTAATGTTAGGGAAGTCTGGACGGTAATCAAACCAGTCCGTTTCTCAGACTCCGAGGTGGTGTATGACTCGGTGAAAGAGCCCTCCCCCCGGTACTAAGAGTCAAAGGATGTGATGGGGACGTGGCACGTCAGCCTCATACTCCCCGAATGCGAGATCTGTATGATCCCTTCCTACCTCTGATGGTATATCTAGGAGGACGAGGACTTGGAGTACCCCCAGGGATCACACTTACAGTTACCATTGGCCTCTCCGGAAGCACCTTCCACCTCGGTCAGAGAGGGTGGATAACTTTTCTGGGGACCGAAGGATGAGTCATGACATGGCACACCATCGGCAAGCTGTGACACCATGAAATGAGGCATGATCGCCAGCCCGTCCTATAGTGACGTGGCAGCCAAGACACTGCAACCCTTGGAGGATGACTTAGGATTTGGCGGCCAATCGGTCTACTTGCCGTATTCTCTGCCGGCCAGCCCACCAGCCCAGCAGCATGCCTCGGCACCGCTGCCAGTTCCCCGACCATCCTCGGTTGATGAGAAGGGGTATCATGGACCATATCCAGATCCTGAGTCGTGGAGAATTTGGACCATCCTCATAGCAGGCCACTTCCCCAAGAAGTTTTGGCCAGTCGTAGGACCAGATTTTGATATACCAGAATCGCTCACCTCGGGTGAGTTTGAATTTTCTGCCAGACTCTCCAGGCGACTCACTCTCGTATCCACCACTAACAAGTGCCCAAACCTGGGAGCCAAGAACACCTCGAGGATATCGGTGAGCAATGTCGTCAGGTTGAATTGGCCATGCTCCCCACGGTTCGGCACCCCGAGTCACTTGGCCACCATAGGGCCCTCCAAAAACAATGCGTCTGAAGTATTCAGGTACTCCACAAAGTTATTAGAGAAGGCAAACCCCACACACATGTCCATGGATGGGGGCAGTAAGATGCCCTTCTTTTAAGTGCAATTCTCCGACAGCCCGACTCACCGAGCGGTTCTAAGGGTATTCCTCCAAGGGCAGCAGTGGTCAACATGGCGGACCTGTCAGGAGAGGGAAATGGTGTGGAACTCCTCGATGGGGAACCACCCCCTAATGAAAATCCACTACTGGATCCATCGAGGAGAATTACTCTCCAGCAGAGGAACCTCATGGGCCTCCCCACACCCACTGAAGCGTTAACACTAAGCCAAAGAATCAGCAAGGGTAAAGATCACGTCGGAGCTGTCAAGCTCGCCGACCCATCTGCCTCATTGCAGAAGGTATAAGAAGACCCTTAGAAGGCCACACAATGCCAATAGCTTGCTGAGCATAAGAGGCTAGTTGATGAGCTTCTGGCCAAATGCATTGCATAGCGGCAGCCTGACTACGGTGATCCTAGGCCAGGACAGCAGGGGCAGGAGCAACTACCCCTCGACGAGATTCTCCTGAGAAATCATGATCATGATGTGTTCACTGATAGAGGAGAGGCCAGTTCTCATGGAAATAGGGCACAATAAGTTTCCCCGAACCCTCCTGAGTGGAGTGATCACCCATGGGACCCCGCTCGGTTTCCTCCAGTTTCCCCAAGAGTCACTCCACCAGCCGCCTCCAAGAGCTACTGATCTTGACTACCGGATTGAAGAGCCTGACAATGCACTTGTGGTTAGGGATCCCCATCAGGACAGGAAACCATGTCTATAAGATCCGATGGAGGCACTCATCACTATCTTATAGGTTCTGTAAACTCGACAGCTGGCAGTCACACCAGACAGCAATCCATACCTAGTATGGGTGGATGTCATGTGGGCCCCGCCAGGATTTTGGAACCCCACTTTCACCCCCTTTAACGAGACCGGAGACCCTCCACATCACCTGGAAAACATCAACTCAAGGTGTAGGCCTATGTTAGAAACTTCAGTGCAGCAGGAGGCCACCAAGCTTCGTTGCTTTGTTCAGAAACTAGAAGGACCAGCATTCGTCTGGTACAACCAGCTCCCTTTTAGATCTTTGACTAGCTGGGAGGACCTTCGTAGGAAATTCTTCTACCAGTTCAGATCTTCAACCCATAAGACAAACATCACAGACCTCTTTAGGTGCAAAAAAAGGCCCGACAAGCGAGTCGCGGACTTCGTCACCTGGTGGAAGGGACACACATACTCTCTTGACATGACACTAACTCAAGAGAAATTACTGACAATGTGAATAGGTAAAGTCAAGGCAGAGCTGGTTCCTTCTCTGATCACTCAGAATTACCCTGGAGGGTTCTGGGACTTCTCAAACAAGGCACAGTGCCTCGAAGAAGCCCTACAACAGACTATCCAGGCACGCCCGCTGCCTCCTGTAATCCCTGCAAAAAGAGCTGCCAGAGACGAGCCCGCTGCTGTGGCGTATATAGAGGCCCCCAGGCAGTTAGAGTTGATACCAGTGAGGCCATCTCTACAGCCCCATAGGGGTCCACCCCCACGGGCGCAGCCTCCGGCCCAGCAGCGACCGCTTCAAAATCGGCGGGAGCCTCTGCGTAACACACCGCCACCACCTAGGCGAGATAATCAGGTTCCGCCTCTTTGACATGCTTCTCCAGCCCCTTGTTAGGGCTAGCCTCCAATAACCCCCTTTCCGGACAGAAGGAATCAGGCATACTCATTTGACGAGGCCCAGGTCCCTAGTTACATCCATAGTGCCTTGGAGCAGAGAATTGTGCGGCTGCCTGACTGTCGGAAGCCGGAAGAGGCGCCTCTCACTGATCACCCCAACTACTGCCCTTATCACCGAACCCTGGGGCACACCATACAATGATATTACGTGTTCAAGGACTGGCTCTAAGACCAGATTGACAACAATGTAGTCAGGTTGGGCCCAGCCCCAGTACAAGAGGCAGGTGTCATTGTGAGATCATATGGCAGTAGTGGAAACAAGGATGAGTGGAGACAGGTTTCCGACCACGGGTCCCAGAAGTATAATGACTGCATGGCCCGCAAGACTGTCGCTCATGCCCATGGCATCATTCGTGCCTGCTTGAATCAGACAGAGCCCTCAGAATCTGTGAGCGATACCTCAGCATCGTTTCCCCAACCTACCTCTTCCCAGAAGAGAACGTCGCAGCGCAATAAGAAAAAACCCGACCTTCCAATGCTGTCGTCATCCCGCACTCTTGGAGGCTTTATGCCCTTGAAAATGGGGATCCCTCTGAGACTCCGTCTGGTAGTGGATTATTCCTTGAGTGATAACCCAGGGTACACTTCGGTTAACACCGTAGAGTTGGTAAATCCCTTTTTGACTCCCGGTGATGAGGAACGCTGGGTGGACCTTCCCAATGTTCCCAGTCATCGCCAACATTGGCGGAGCCGTGGATAAATAAATCGTCGGGGAACGAAAGTCAGCACCTTGAGCCAGGCCATGCACACCGCTGAAACCAGGCAGCAGGCCCAGTACGGAGCTCAGAACATGCGGCCCCTTCATCTAGTGTCGACAGGTCCGCCTCCACCACCATTTGTGTTGCTGAATCAGGCAGAACCACCTCGGTCGTGCCGCAACTAGCTCTGGCCTACTACCAGTCGACCCCAGCCTTCCGGTCCTAATCTATGGGCCTCGACTAGTGAACAGTGAGATGTGACTAGTACCAGTTAGTCACTGGTCTAGCCAGCGGAGCCCGTCATGCCTCCAATCGCAGAGCGACCACTTGTAAGCAGAAGCTCGTGTTTGGCCTGAAAGTATGATGTCCTAAAGCACCTAGATAGCATTCCAGTAAGTCTTTCTATCCTTGAGGCTCTTCTCCTGTCATCTGAAATTTGTGAGGTTCTCGCCGAGGCCCTAAAGAAGCCCCGTCTAGTTTGAGACGGAGGTAGCGGCTGCAGAAGCCTTCCACTCCAAGGCGATTGAGAACACCGAATGTCAGGGGTTTATCTCATTCTCCGGTGAAGACAAAGACCCTCCCATACAGCTGCACATTCACCCACTATACATCACCGGCCAGTTCAATTGTGTGGAAATCCACCACTGTCTTGTTGACATGGGTTCCAGGATTAACCTAATCCCAACTCGGACAATGTGGAAGGTGGAGTTGTCTGAGGATGATTTAACTCCCACCAACCTTAGGATCTTAGGGTATGACAGGACAAAGAAAACTCCAATCATCAAGATTCGCTTGAAGAACCAGTTCGGTGGCCTAATTTCTAGCACTGAATTCATGGTCGTCTCTCAGGACACCGCCTACAACGCGTCGATGGGAAGTCTGTGGCTCCATCTTCATGTGGCGGTCCCTTCGTCATATCCCCAATGCCTCAAATACTACCCTAATAGTCGATTAGGCATGCTCCAAGGAGATGCATCTCCTATTTCCTCTTGCAAAGCCCGTTATCTGGATGCCGACTACTGCAAGAGCAAGCATAAGAAGGTTCTGGTAGGTCAGGTTGAGCCCGCCACTGTCACAAGTGATCCCTCGGCGGGTTTGGATGACGCTTATGTCTTCCCAATCCATTGGTTGGAGGCCACAACCCCCAACATGGGGTAGTTCTTTGTGGTTTCGGGTACAAGAGGAAGGTATATTTCTAGATCTAAGCGACGGCGGAAAAATCACCTCATACTCCTACACCAACCAGGCTCATGTGACCCCCGAGGCTCCTACCCCTATGAGGTATTGGGACGTCATTCTCATCGCAACGACGGTACGTCATGCATGTCTCTTCCACCGGGCTGGAATTAACCAGCTCAAGACGACCTACCACTACTAATTTGATGTCATCAATAGTGGACCCTTGGGCCGGAGACCAGATGGGATTGGATCAACTGCCTTTGTCTCCATGGTATCCATAGTGCATGAGTCTCCCGATATGATGACCACTGTCACCCATGTCGGCACCAGCTTCCCATCAGGGTCTGGTGGCCCCGAAGTAGCTCCCCCTGTGGATGATCCCGCCACACATGGAGAGGAGGACATGGAAGATGCACCCCTGCCTTTGAGGAGGGCGTCTCTACCACAATCGACGAAATGGTACAGGTGAACCTCGATAGCGAGGCAGACCCGAGACCTATATTAATCAGCGCCGCTATGTCCCCTGAGGAGTGGAAACAGTACGTAGACTTTCTTAGACAGCACCGTGATGTGTTTACCTGGTGCTATGAAGAGATGCCAGGTCTTGATCCCCAGGTAGTCGTCCACGACCTTGGACTTCCGGAAAACCATCGGGGGTTCAAGGAGCCTCCCAGAAAGATTCACCATTCTCATGGTGCCTTGGTTGCGGCTGAAGTTGACAATCATATTAAATCCAACATCGTCAAGGAAGTTCAGTACCCCCGGTGGCTAGCCAACGTTGTTCCAGTCCGGATGAAGAACTAACAGATCAGGGTCTGCATCGACTTCCGAAATCTCAATCGCCACTGTCTGAAGGATGATTTTCCCCTTCCAGTGACAGAGTTTTTGGTTGATGCCACAGTCAGGTTCCAAGCCCTCTCCTTCATCTATGGGTATTCTGGGAACAACCAAATCCGGATGGCCCTCGATGATGAAGAGTTCACTGATTTCAGGGCCCCCCAAGGTACTTTTTATTACCAGGTTATTCCCTTAGTCCTGAAAAATGTAGGTTCCACCTATCAACGGGCCATGTATCGCATATTCAAGCCAATCCTTGGAACATTGGTGGAATGCTATGTGGACGACCTGGTGGTTAAATCTCACCAGCACCAGGACCATCTCAAAGACCTTGAGAAAGTGTTCAGCTTCCTCCGTTCCCTCCACCTGAAGATGAACCCATTGAAGTGTACCATCGGGGTCACCTCCGGGAAGTTTATTGGCTTCGTTGTCAGATACCGAGGCATCGAGATTTACCCAGAAAAGATCAACGCCATCAGCCAGATGCCTCCCCTGAGTAATATTCGGGAGCTTCGAGGTCTCCAAGGCCACATAGTCTATGTACACCGATTAATTGCGAATATGGAAGGCAAGTGTAATCCCTTTTCCTGGCTCATGAAGAAAGGTGCCACCTACGAGTGGGATGAAGAGTGTTAGATCACTTTTGATGAAATCAAGAAGTATTTACTCCAACCTCTATTCTTGACGCCACCCATTTCCGGAAAGCCGTTGGTCCTTTATGTGAATGCCATGGAATGGTCGCTCAGCGCACTTCTTGCCCAGATGAACAATGGGGGAACAGAGAACCGCCTCTACTACCTCAGCCGCATGCTCCTCGATACAAAAATTAGATATTCTCCCATCGAGAAGAGCTGCCTGGCACTCATATTTTCCTTACAAAAATTTCGGCAATACATGCAACACCATGAGGTATTGATGGTCTCTCAGGTAGACCCGTTGAAGTAAATCCTGAACCTACCTATGTTGACCGGCCGACTAGGGAGCTGGGCGGTGATCATCAAGCAGTTCAACATTAGGTTCGTGCCTCAGAAGACTATCAAAGGACATGCATTGGCTTACTTCTTAACAGCTCATCCAGCCTCCACAGATCAGCCACTGGATCTAGGCTTCCATGATGTGGTAATCCTCTCAGTTCATCATGTCATCCCATGTTGGTAGATGCACTTTGATGGTGCCTCCCGAAGAACCACCGGTAGAAGGCTCAATGATCTTATGCTCAACAATGTGGGCCTAGGTGTCATCTTTATCACCCCGAAGCAAGCTGTTCTGCCATATTCGTTCATGTTGTCAGAAGGCTGCACCAAAAATGTGGTAGAATATCATGCCCTCATCACTGGACTCGAGCTGGACCTCAAGATCGATGTGCCCAATTTTCATGTGAAAGGGGACTCCGAGCTGGTCATCAGGCAGGTCAATGGTGATTATGTTGTCAGAAAACCAGAACTCGTGCCACTGTTGGAGTGCACCCTCCGTCTAATGGATCAGTTCCCTTCTCGGCCAGAGGTCGTTCATATCCTCTGGTCACAGAACAATCGAGCAGATGCTTTGGCTAGCCTGGACACATCGCTTGCGGAGCCCGAACAGAACGACCTGATTATCTATGTAGCACACTGAAGAGTCATTTCTCCCATTATCCCGGAGGATGATCGTGGCCCGTGGGTGAAACATCTTACCGTTGGTTCCCCTATGTCAGGATCCCTGGGGACTTCAGACGCGGTAATCAAAATAGTTCCCAATTAAAGGACACCCTTGGTTGAATACCTCCAGCATGGTAATCTTCCGTCAGACCGATCCAAGCGCGAGTGAATCTGATGTCGTGCACTGTAGTTTACCCTTCAGAGCGGTCCCAGCCTTGAGGAGATCCTTTACAGATACGGATTTGATGGTGTTATCCTCCGATGCCATTAAGGAGTCGAGATCCCACAGGTCATGCAAGAGGTTCATGCTGGTTCCTATGGTACCCACAAGGTCGGGTTGAAGTTGTCCCACCATATTCGAAGGCTGGGGTACTTTTGGCCCTCCATGGTCTATGACTGCATCAAGTTTTCCAAGAGGTGTCGTGAGTGCCAAGTGCATGCTAACTTTGTGCATCGGCCACCATAGCCCCTCCACACTACCAAGTATTCTTGTCCCTTTGTAGTCTAGGGATTGGATGTCGTAGGACCTTACCCACCGGCGACGGCTCGCTAATGTCGTTTCATTCTGACCGCTACGAATTTCTTTTCCAAGTGGGAAGAGATAATTTTTCTCAAGGAATTCAAAGCCCCTTATATCACTGACTTCATGAGTTCCAACCTCATCTATCTATTTGGGGTACCTGACGCTATTCTAATGGATAACAGAACCAACTTTCAAGGGGCCAAGCTGAAGAAACGGTAAGCCAAGTACACCATTCGCTCTAACCATACCTCCCGCTATCACGGGCAGGCGAATGGACAGATCGAGGCGTTTAACAAAACCCTCTCTAACATTTTGAAAAAAATGGTTGGTTAGAATAAAAAAATTTGGCCGGAAAAGATCCCTAACGCCCTCTGGGATTATCGGACGACGACTCGTAATTCCACCCAGGTGACCCCGTATTTCCTGATGTACGGAGCTGAGGCCGTCCTGCCCATAGAGATTCAGTTTTCCATCATTGTACACGGAGTTCTACGACCAGCAAGCAGCAGATAGAGTTGCTGAAATCTGTTTAGTGGAATTGGAAGCGCTGTATGAGAATTGGCTTTGCACTTTCACAACCTGGAAAGGGATCAGAGTAAGATGGCTCAAGCTTTCAATAAGAGGATTCACCTCAGCTCTTTCCTGTAAGGCGATCTGGTACTGGCCCTCAAGGCGCCAAAGATTCCCTATAGGAAACCACCCAAGTATAAGCCCAAGTGGGAGGGGCCTTTCATCATCCATAATGTCTATCCCAATGGTGCGTATTCCCTCGTGACTATAGATAGCGAGCGTGTAACTCCTTCCACCAACGCCAAGTTCCTCAAGCAGTACTTTGCGTGAGGTCTATGGGACCTACATGACCCTAAACTGCATTTGGTCCTACATTTGGCCCCCTAAGGTCCCCCACGACCTTAAATTGGATAACAGTCCAGCATTAACATAAACTACATTTTTCCATGCACCTGGTCCCCTTTGGTCCGAGTTCTAAGACCTTAAACTAGGATCCTTACGGCCCATCATGACCATAAACTACATGTTCATCCTCACTACAAGACGTTAAACTACAAGCTAGTTAGGCATCCCTGACCGAGGCCTAGCCTCAGGCCCCTTGGCCTTCTCAGGCCCCTTAGCCCATGCCTTCACATAGAGTGTGCGGTGTGGTGTCGGATTATGTACTCATTCACGGTGGGCTATCCGCCGCGCCTTGCACACTCCTTGGAATAAATGCTCCTTATCGTCCTACATGACATTAAACTGTGCTTCTAGAACTACATGCAGCTTGATTCCCATCCCTATGGGAAATGTAGGACCGCCTGAACACCTAGGTTTTATGTCCAACCCCATCTCTTAAGATATCCCACGATCTCCCGGTCACCTCGGTCTCTTCGCCTGTCCCTCCCCGCGAGGGGATATATAGGTCTGGTATAGTGTTTTTGGCACCATGCCCCCTTCTCCCAAGAATCTGCCATCTATTGGAAGCTCTCAAACTGAGCCCATCGACCCTTTCTAGTGGTCCACTAATGTGCTCAGAGTACTCTATTCTAGGACTTGGAGTGTCAGATTCAACATAGGCATGTTCCGTCCACTTGTCATGCTTCGTGCGACCCTTCATTCGGGCCCGCATTATCTCTCACACCCGGAGGGACCCCCATGAATGGTTTGGATACAACACCTAAGGGCTCTCCTACCATCACGGGCCAATGCCCCCGAGGGTTTTAGACAACAAATTGATACAAATCCCGCATTTCAAACATGGTCAGCATTCGGATGCTCATTTGTTTGTCCCCATTTTAGGCTAACACGATAGGATGCTGTGTTGCGAACATGGTCAGTAGTAATCCTCGGTCATCATTCTGGCTCCTTTGGGGCCCTGAATTTTGGTTTCATGATTCAAATTATGTTCCAACCCATCGTGTCAAGGTGGAATCTCAACACTCCTTGCACTAACCCTTAGTGCACCCCCACATGTCAGATGGACAAAGATGTGTAACGACGTCTCTCGGGGCTCTCGCAAACCGATCACCAAGGTTATGTGCTTAGGTTTTCTCTAAGGATTGTCCGCAGCATGACCCTCATCCGTTTGGGAAACGAGGAGTCACCCAGACATTGTGTTTCGGGCCTAGCTAAGCTGGAAGCTAGCCTTTTCCCCATGTTTGTTGGACCCTCGTAGGCCCCTTGGCCCGAGGCTGCTCTCCCGGAATCGCAAGCGGTGACAGTATGAGGATATTTCCTCATCCACATTGTGTACGCCTTATCACATCGTGCATCTTCCCCCCAGGTCCAAGCCATACGACCTTAAACTGTGCTATTTGGTCCCACCACATTACCATAAACTGTGATGATATCATCCTGTCTGCATGACGAAAAATGGCACTGCATTGTGGTGACCTCCCCATGGGGGACATCACGTCAGGTATTGTTCAATTTCCATACCATATATCAACACCTATTATGGCGTGATTATTGTGGCGATGCCAGGAATTTCCTACCTAGGCCGGTCGTTCCACAAATGAAAAACCATTTACCGTCAAGGATGAACAAGATATATCAAATACTGCTTCTTTTGGTGCGAGGTCTAGACCTTCACGCCTCATTCATCCTTTGCAAAAGCACCATGTTGTGCCATGCCACCCCTCAAGAACTACGTATGGATTTATTCTCATCCTTATGAGATACGTAGGAGCGCCTAGGTACATCCCCGTAGGGACATCCTAACTTTTGTGTTCGGTCCCTCAGCCTAAACACGTCCCCAAGGAGCACATGGTAAGCTTGACCCCATCCTCATTCATGATGGGTTTCCTCAGTCACTTTACTATGCATATCCTTCCATTCTTACTAATCCCTGGTCCGAGCTCTAAGACCATAAAACAAAGATCTCTTAAGAACTACATCTGGCTTGATTCCCATCCTAATGGGATACGTAGGAACGCCCATACCTCCTATCATTGGGTCCAACTCGAGTTCAGCTAGTTCATCTCTTCGGTCCCACCTTCGGGACCCCAACCACAGGACTACGTGGCTTAGTGCGGGATTATCTCCTCATTCACGTCGGGTTTTACAACTGCTTTACCGTGTGTCTCCCACTTCCCTTACTCATTGGTCTGAGCTGTAATACCTTATACTTAGATCTTTTTCAATACCTATGCATGGATTGATTCCCATCCTAATGGGATATGTAGGTACACCTTGACATTTTGTCTTGGGTCCAGCCCCAGGGATTACCAAATCTCGTCCGTCCTTACTGTCAGCCCCTCGACCTGGCTTCTTGGGGAGTGGTGTAATTGCCACATTTACCCCGAATAAGTTCGGGATTCCCCATAGTGATGTTGGGAAGCAACAGTTCCCTCGCCAAAGGGGTTCTATTTAAAAATTTATATGATCTGTGACTAGATTAATACGTACGCTTAATGCACCTCTGCCATAGTGGCACAATTTTGGGAGTGTTGATCTCTGTTCGAACAAACCACCACTCCACTTCCACGCATTGCGTACCCCTTTATTTGGATCCTCATACTCTTTCATGATTGATAGGACCCCCTAAAAGAATGGATGATAGAATTTGTTCTGCCTGCTGCAACAATATAAATGATATACCTTTGGTCCATATATTGTAGCAATATGGATGACAAACCTATGGTCTGCCTGCTGTCCGGGGCCAACATCCCAGAAGACTGGTCATGTTTGATGGGACCCCCTAACAGTATGGATGACAGACTTTGGTCCACCTGCTGTATTAGAATGGATGATAGACCATTGGTCTACCTATTGTAGCAATATGGATGATAGACCTGCAGTATGCCTACTGTCCAGGGCCAACATTCCGGAATACTGATCGACGATATTTGAGTTAGGCCCCATGTTGCGAACATGGTCAGTGATCAACCCTTATTTGTTGTCCCCATTTCAGGACAATGTGATATGGATGCTGCATTTTCTCCACAGTTAACAGTTATCCTCCATCTTCATGCCCCTATAGTGTTCCGAATATGGGTAACGTGATTCACCTTTTTCATCTCCCTATGTTCGGATGGATTTCAATGCCCCCATCATTGCCCCGATTGTGTTTCAGAACACATTGAGAAGATGGTATATCAATCAGTCTATGGTCCCCTCCTCAGAAATCCAGGCCCTATTTGGGATGCCTGAATCTTGGTTAATGCCCCACTTTTGGATGAAATTATAACACGAGCATCCTTTATTTCTCACGTTGGGTGCGACCCACAAGAGCTTAGGGGTGAGTTTTTATTCATTTCAAAATTATGGTGAGCATATTAAACCCAAGGTACAGATAAATAGATTGGTCCATACATTGGGTCAAAATATTGAGCAGTGAGAGCCAAAAAGTTCATGAGGTGGCCAAAACATGGCCCTTAGGGGTCAGCGTGCTGGATTGATCTTTCCAACGCTGCTACCCTTTTTACTGGTAGCCTCCAGGACTGCTTCTCGCTCCTTGAAAACTCTCTCTCCATCAACAGCCATAGATCGAAGCTCTCCAACCCTAGCTTGTGCATGTGCCCGCTCGTTTTAAAGTACGGTCATCTGGTGACTCACATCCATTAGTTGTTCTTGGGAATTTGCCAGCTGGGTGGTCAGTTTCTCCACGAGTTTAGAGCACGTTGTAATGAAGACCTCCTTCTTTGTTGCTTGCCCATCGAGGCGCCATACCTCCTGCTCCACCCTCAAAAACGCTTGGGTGCTCGCTGATCTCTCCCAACACTGGGAAACGTCATTGTGCCAACTGCTCTCACATATATTCTCGGCTATGTAATCATGGACCGTCAGATGAAGACATTGAGCGTCAGCCCATCCGGCGCACAGAAAGTGCAGCCAGCTCTGGAGTGATCCCATCCACCTCATCCAATCCATCTGAGGCTGCCTGAGAAAGTGCTGGATACACTTCCACCCTTTGCGCCATGTCATCCGGCTCTCCTTGGCCACTTCTGAGTCTGAGTCGTCTATCTCCTTAGGATCAGCGGGCTGATATGCAGGAAAGGCAGCCAGCAGGTCGGCAGCAGGATCTGCCTCTGGGATGTATTCATGAGGAATAAGATCTTCGACATCCTGGCGACCTTCCTCTCTCGCCCCGATAGCGATGGTGCTTCTGTCATCTTCTGTCCCATCTCTAATAACAACGCAACTGATTTCCACCACCCCCTTCTCACCAATTTTCAGGGTCGACTCAGTGCGGGAAGTATGTTCTGGACGAGGTGGTTTGCCCACAGCTGGTTTTCTCATGGACAGCCTGTGCTCAGCAGCCCGACAAGCCTCCAATGTTGAGATCACTATGCAAGGAGCACCCTGATTAGTTGGGATCTTTGATAGCAAGTGCCGATAGTGAAGCATGGGACTTACAGGAACTTAGAGCGTCGGCCTCCAGTGTTCTGGCTGCTACAGGAGCTGTCCTAACAAGAGACCCCTCAGCTTTTGTTAGTTCAATGATGGGCGTCAGAGCCCCATCCTATCCCACTGGCGCCTCTCCTACTTCCTCTATTGGGGACGCCTGGTCAGCACCTGGATGCTCATGTGTGAGATAGAGAAATGGGATAGAAATTTTATAAGATAATAGACAAGGAATGAGGATGGATAAGGATAGAGACAGACCTCATGCAGCTCAATTATCTCTATGTCGGAGCCAACAATCTCACTGCTCAATTGAAAGTTCCCTTGGTAGGTCGCCCTCTACGACCCCTCACCTTCGGGTTCTCCTTCTCCTTCTCCTTCATCTTCTCCTTCTCCTTCATCTTCTCCTTCACCATCATACTCTCATGTTTCCTCCTCTTCCTCTGACTCCTCGTCACTATTGCCTACTCCCAGCGGCATCACCTTCGGATCGTGTTCTTGGCCGAGCATCACTTTCACCAGGAATGGTGGCTCCGCACGCCGACCCCTTTGGTGAGCATATGTGTCCATTGACGTCAGATAAGCATGCCGCCGATAGAAGTTTACCTGGTCGGTAACTCGAATGAGCCCAACCTCTGGCAGCTGGATCCTATCCTGCATTATCTTCTGCTAGATGGATTCAATGCTCATTGATTGCCGCAGGGTCATCCAGGCCGACCACAGTGATGGGAAAATTGCATCCTTGGATGGTTCGAGCAGGTATCCTATCTGCTTCATGGGCAGTTCTCTGGCTGCCTTGTGTGACCCCCTCTGGGAAACGAGGTCGCAGCGACACCATGCGATGTCCCTACTACTGAGGTCCCGACCTGCGTAGGCCTCACTACTTGGCGCACCCCTAGTTCTCCCTTTCTAGAAGCACCTTCCCTCCCCCTTTGCCTGGTTTCCACACGGGTAGTCTCGAGTTGCTGGACTCACTTGCGTAAAATCCCCTTAGGGTAAGAAATGGTCCAGTGCTCAGTGTACTCGGTTGCTAGGCCAGCGTCGACCCTGGGGGAAAGAAGGGTGATGACGTCTCCAGAGCCAAAAGTGGTGAATATCAACCACATCTGGCGCAAGACGCATGTATTATTCTCCTCCCATACAGTCATAAATACCTTCTTCGGCATTCGATGGAGGCACCCGAATTGTCTGAAAAATCGGGATGGCACCTAAGGCTCAAAGATCACCTTCCCATCGATCCGAGCCGCAAGCACCCCGCCCCGGATACTCTGGAAGTACTCCTGCTACTCCAGTGAGCCTCGGCCATTGTCCACCATCTGGATGACTATGGTGGGGAACAGGCTGAAGTTGAAATTGGTGTGGTTACTGATTCGGACCCTTACACCCTCCTCATTGAGCATCATTGACGCCACCCTGATGATGTTGAGTAGAGATGGTCACATGCCATTGCCCGGAGGACAGATGGCATTTGGGAAAGTATACCCGCCGAGATGAGCAGCCACCCATCCGTGAAAGATCTGGAAGGGGCCACATACCCTCCGAGGAAACCCCCTCGTGAGATGCGTCCCAGAATGGTATACAACTTGGCGAGTATGGGGACCCCTAAATTGAACCTTTTTTTGGCGGCCATGGTGACCACCATCACCAGTGTTGCTGGATGGACGCCCATCCTCGCGTCCCGCACCGGCAGGAGCCACCCGCTCAAGAAGGTGGCGAGGAAACCAGCATATCAAACATTTGGGTCTCGGGCCTCAATGACATGGTAGCCCCACGATTTGTATTTCCCCACCACTAGGGTCCTCCAGTATGACCCATTCCTGCTCCTTTAGGCCACGATTGGGCACCGTTTTCCCCATCCTGGAATCTTGACCACCCGGTCCTTCTCCAGGAACTGGCTGAACCAATATTTATAGGTGATGTCCTTTTGGAAGTCTGTGACCCTCGACCTCTCTTTGGCCAGCTCCAACAGGTTCCACATCATCATGGGAGTCCGTGACCTGTCTTCCCATGTGTTCTTTGGAGGAATGAACTCGTCTTATTGGTATCCCTACAGTGGGATACATCCGATGCGGTGAACGTCCTAGAAGCTAATGGCAACTTCCCCATGGTGAAGGTGGAATGTGTTGGTATCAGGGGACCACCAGGTGAAGAGCTCCGGTCCGAGCTCAGGTTGACGGTGGAAGTTGAACTGCAGCATCCATACCGCCTCGAACATGACAATATATCGCAGCTCATCCCCAAACTGGTCGCAAGTATGGAGAACCCAAAACACCCAGTCCCACTCACTGGTAAAGTTTCCCTCGGACCGCAGGTCCCAATCTTTCAGCAATCCCTTACTGTCATCCATGATGCTCTGACGGAATGTGCTTGCATAGAGGGCTGAAGAATTATCCGTGGTAGGCTCATCCACGGTAATGGTCCTAGTCCTCTGGTTCAGGACATATACGTCCATGTGCCTGGTTTCCCTGGCAGGATGGACGTTTTTGGTGATGTTGTAGCAGGGAAGCTCATCCTCATGGGTTACCCATGACCGCGATGTGTCCACCTCGATGCCTGTCAGGGGAAACTCCTCGAGGATGTCGAAGTTCCAGAGTGGGAGGTTTTCAGACAGAGGATACTCCTTCTGGGCGGGGGTCAGCAGGTTGAACAATGTTAGGTTGTTGGAAATGACCACCTTGGCACCATAAACCTCCTCATTCGCCGCCATCTCAGCTCTACGAGCGGCGGCTTCCCCCTCACCAACTTGGTTTGCAGCCATTCCGAATTTTCATGAGAGTTGCATGGAATCGGAAAGGGTTGCGCGCAAACTAGGCTTGCGATAGACAATTCAGGAGTTAGGCACGCAATCCGACCCGTTGGCATGCAATACCCCAAGTTTTCGCGGAAAGGCGCCCGAAATTTGGAATGAATTACGCGCTGCCAGAGCATTTTTTACACGCAACTATAGAAGAAATTTCACGCACAAGAGCAGTGAGCCTATTGCGCGGAAAAGCTTGAGTTTGGAACATGGGACCCAGCACCCATTTTCATAGGTGAGTCCAGGGTTCCGCACCGCATAGGAAGAAAATTCCATGTCGATCCAGAGTTTTTCACGCCTCGTTGCATTTTTGCGTGCAAAGTGCCCAGGAGATCCACCACATTGGTGTTTCTATGTTTCCCTTGGAATCTGATCGTTGTGACCTCTCGCCGATCCAACTCTGAGGGGTGGCATTTGTAGACACTGAAAAAGTCTATAACTCCTAGAGGATGTTTTGAAATGATGAAGCGAAGTCATATTCGGACCTGGAGGCCCATTCCGGTGGGCCCGGAAGTGGTGTGCGAAATTAAGGAGGACTTGCGCGAAAACATGTTGTTCACGTGAAGGACACCTGAGATTCGCGAAAAAGAACAGATGTGTTGCGCAATTGTGCGCCCCCAATTCCGCGTGGTGAGGCCGTTCGCACCGACATGTCCTGGCGTGGAAGATTTTATGCGCCGTCCGGATTCCACGATGGTGGATGCCTATAAATAGAAGGAGACCCAACTGTTTCAGGGTTGAGGAATTCGGACCAGCTCCCGTGCGTGAAATTCAGACTCCCGCGTGCGCAATATGACTTCCAGGTAAAAACCCTTTTCGCACAACCTTTCTCTAGGGTTCGCCTTTGCGCACAATCCCACCAGCTTAAGTGAATTGGCCAACTCCTCAGGGTTCCTCCTTTGCGCAGAATTCCTTCCCCTTGCGTGAAATCCCTTCACATTGCGCGTAATCCCTTCCAAATTGCACGCAATCCCATTGTTAGGTTTGGCCATGCCTCAAGAATCGGTCGTCGCCTCCCGTGTGCAATCCAAGCCTGTTGTACACAATCTCACTTAGCCGTGCGCAATCCCTCTGCCCCAATTGCACGCCAACCTGGTGTTTTCCGCCCAAACCTCCTCTTTGCGCGCAATCCTAGGACCCCTCATATTTACTCCCCATGGGGTACCTCCCTGCTTTGGCGCCTGATGTCCTCTATACTGGGCATGCTCTCCACGCGTTGTTTTCTCGTATGGCCTTCTAGGATTGTACGAAGTAACCTCAAGGTCCCTTGGGAAGTGTTTCCCATTGTGTTGCTTTGCCTCATGCTTCTTCTCATAGGCACGCTAACAACTATTGCTTCTTCGCATAGCCACGCTAATGTGGACCCCTCAATGGTTCTCCCTGCGACCCCCTTTCACCACGGCCTTGCTGATGCCTTTCCTCCAACAAGGGGTAGAGGGTGTTGGAAATTTAAGCCATAGGGGTGTAGAGAGAACCCACCTCGTTCGAGCTACAGGAAGTTAAACTGACAAGCACCTCATCCTCAACACATGACGTTAAACAATGATCTGACCTCGTGCCTCGTACGCAGGGTCCCCCCGGCTTGGACATTCATTACGCCGCTCGTCTCCATAGGAATGGAATCTTCCTCAAATGGGATGATATCCTTTCTTTTGGAGTGGTGTTTGTCCATGGGGGATGGGATGCCTCGAAGCGTAAGCCCCTAGCCTCTCCTGCGGAAGGTTGCACCCATGCACCTCCGTACTTCCCCACTACCAAGGCCAATGGAGGGTGTGATAGGGAACAAGGCATCTCCCTTGTTCGGTCCCAACTCCCTCTCCCTCTGTGCTTTTTTGCACCACGAGCCACTATTCTAGAGTAAGTCGTAGTACTGAGGGCTGCTAACCACGCGTAAGCCCCTGTTTCCTCTTTGGGCTGCTCAATGCGTAAGCCCCTCTCCTCTTCTCACAGATGCACCCTTCGCGACGTGATCGTCTGCTCCCTACTGCCTCTTGTTTCTCACACCGAGCATGACTCACGTGGGCTTAGAGTAAGCATCGACCATGACATCCTCCATGGGACGCCTCAGAGCGTAATCCCCATCCCAGTGAACTACGGGGACTTTGATTCGTACTAAATCATGGTACATAGGTAGCCTCTACGAGGTTCAAGCCCACCACCCGGTTGCTCCGACTTCATCACGTCAGTTCTCCAACACTTTGGGCCGCCTCAGAGCGCAACCCCCAAATTTCCCGTCCAACATGACGTTAAACTATGTCTCGTCCCGCAAAAATTTAAACTGTATGCCCCGAACTATGTGGACTTTGATCCGAGCCAACACATAGTACGTAGGAAGCCTCCACAAGTTTCAAGCCCATAACTCAGTTGTTCCAACCCCTCCGTGTCGGTTCACAACCCCCATTATGGGCCGCCTCAGAGCGTAAGCCCCATGTCCACCAATACAGGCCTCCTCAGAGCGTAAGACCCATATCCAACGTCCACGTCTCATCCTGACCATTCCCTCGAGCCCACGTCCCTCGGGAAGCTCATGCCCTAGCCCAAAGGCCTCACTTCCTTCATGATGCAATCCACGTGTTCATTCTCATGTGTCACTTCTTCAGGTGTCCCACCGCATCACTAAACTACACGGACTTTGATTCCCTTCAGTGGGGATACGTAGGAAGCCTCCATGAGGTTCAAGCCCTTCTTCACTCCATCACCCATCTTGATCCTTACCCATGCCCCCACATCCTGGTGGAATCATGCCACCTCATTCCACTCCATAGTATCTGGGAAGCCACCCATGTGCTGGCCCCAATATTGGTGTTCCACACCAGGGGGTCCTTCAATCTGATCCACTCTCAGTGTTCCGATCAATCTGATCTGTCTCTGCATGACGTTAAAATCACGACATACCCCGTGTTAAACATGGTAAGATGAGGAAAATCTCATATGGCACACAATTCCTCATGTTCGATGTGGGATGCCTCGGGCTTCTGTTCCCTCAAGATGCCCTATAGTAAGGGAAAAAGACATACATGCCAATCCCTCAGCGTCAAGACGCACCAACGACACTCCAGTGTGACCGTTCTCCTCATCGAAGGTTGCTGCACCGAACAGACCCCATGGAGAGTCCCGACGGAAGCAACGTAATTAACTAGTGTCCATGAAAATATGGCACCGGGAGTGAGGTCCACAAATACGTCTTAAATCTATAAGGGAGACCCGAACTAGGTGAAGAGATCCGAGGAGGAATCCACGGAAGTAAGAACCAACATCCCATCATCCTGGTTTCGATCAAGGAGCAGACATCCATAAACAAGGAACGAATGTCATCCGCCTTTCGAAAGAGGGAATGCGGGGCAACATGCCGCACATCCTCCCCCTACGTGATGGACGCGCGTGCACGCCCTGATGGAAAGCATCAGAAACAATGTCTAAGAAACTCATAACATGGATTCCAAAATTATAAGTGTTATATAAAGTTAAATATTTTGTTAATACGATTCCTAACCGCTTTTGAACGGCTAGTTTGGTATGTCGTGGTTATCTTGAATTCGATGTCGCGTGTAGTGTAAGTTATTGTATTACTTTAAAGAACTAACGTACTATGAAATCTTGGGGTGTTACAATATTAGTATTATTTTATACTATGAATTGAAGAAAAATAATTTATTTATAAATATAAAATATATCACATGAATAATATTTATATTAGACCCTTGTATTTTTTTGATGTAAAAACTCTATAGTTTTTTGTTAAAATTAACTGATATTGAACTAATAAGAAAAATTTGTGAGGAAATTGAGAAAATGAGGTTGTTCGATACTTGTTCAGATCCCAAAACCCCAAATTATGGAAGAAAAAATTGTGCAAACAGTTTGTAGAAAAGTTTTTTCTAGTCATCAATGATTCAACTATACCTCCATGGTGTCTCAGTGTATAATAATGGGATGCATGTCTTTCCCGGACCATGTCAATAAGTTCATATGCACATGCATAGGATTTGTAGTGTTTAATAGTGCTAAAAATCATAGGTTTTAAATGTTTTTTTAAAACATTTCACTTGAACTATTCAGGTTCTCTCATTGGGAAGTACATGGAATTGTGTTGGTGAATGGTTTGGCCATCCATTTACGAAAACAATGAAATCTATCTTTTATGGGTTAAATTTAATTTTTCTAACCTTAATTATTTATTATTTTAACCAAGCATATTTTCTCTTCTTGTGGATAAGTGGTCTTTATGTTATCAATTTGAGCTCTCCTCCCCCTCTTCCATCTATGTTCATATTTTTCTATAATGTTTGTAAACATAATTGATATATGATCATCTCCTTATATTTATCTGGATAATTTATTCATTCATTATAAAAATTCGATTATTTATATTCCTATGGATGACTATATTTTGATGTAGGCTCATATAGAATTTTTTCAAGGAATTAAATATGTTTTATGTTTTCTCCCTGTCTATTCCAATCTAAAGGCCTATAATGGATGCAATATCTGCTTAATGAATATGGTATGTGTTTCAGAACTCATCCTTTATTGTCTCATTATCTATAAGTTGTTTCTATTTTTTGTTTTATGGTTTCACAGAGCATTGCATGTTATATTAATGGAAATTCGTTAAAAATATTTACATTACGGTCTAAATCCATAATTAAACTTTTTCTTCATGTCTATTCATTTTGGGACCTCAATATTGTCCACCAAATGATGTTGTGTACACTATTATGTCTTTTTTCCCAATTTGTGACATTATCATAGAAACCATTCATTTGTGTTTCAACTATTCATTATTGTGGTAACTATTTCATAATAATCAAACGAATATTAAAATTGTTAAACAGATATATATTTATATATGTTAATTGGACGAGTTAATTAAAATTCAATTACCATTCGTTATATATCATATACAACTTTTCATGTTTAATGGATTGTCTGGACTGAACTGATTAAACAATACTAAATTAATGTGACAATTTATTGCATATCCATGACACAAATTTTCATGGTTATATAATAGTAATTGAATGGATATTTTAAATAAATTCAATGGAATGATTTTTACATGGACCTTGATTACAAATGATGTAAATTAAATAAGTATAAGATTCTTATTTCCTTGGAGATTTATTATATTTATAGGTATTTTCAGACATTAGATATCCTTCAATTCCTAAGGAAATACTTTCAGAACTCATATGAATCCACCTAGATTCATTTAACTGATTTCCATGGGACATACCCACCACAAAATCTGAGATTTTACTTATTACATGAATTTGATGAAGTTATATTGATGATTCACATTAAAGTTTTTTTATATTATAACACCTTGGATACAAAACATAGATTCAGATTGATGTTTTCAAACATGTTGTTTCTTGGAATCACCCAATTGGGACTAGAAATTCATATCCTAGTATTACAATGGAGGATCTCAATAAAATGGGTAGACACTTTTATAGTGGAATTCCATGCTTGTTCCCCTTTGATTTTACTCAAAACCATATATCCATTCTGCATGAGATATTATTGTGTGTTGGTCACACCCCTATGGTAAAAAAAACCTTAAAACCACCTTGGTTCAAATTTTATTTTTATTATGATCTATGATAGTATTTTTGACACCAACAAATGATATAATTTTATAAACATAGTATTGCATTAATAAATTAATCATTAATATTTTAATGAAACTCAATTATATCAATTGAAAATACTATATTTTACTTATTTCATATAGAATAATTAGATGAAATCATATTATTAACAAATTAAAAACATTATAAATTGTAAATAATGAAATAAATTGTATTTATAGATGATAATGAACTTATACCAAAGGAATAATCCCATGACCTTTTGAATGGTTACTTGAACCATATACATAGTAAAACATAATATTTAATATCAACCTCCTCAATGAAATTATAAATAAAAATCTACAATATTATATGTTATAATATGATATAATTATATGTTAGTATAAGATAAATATTATTTTTCAAGTTATAATTTATATTTGGTTATTTTTGTAAGAAATAAATATTTAATTAAATTTTTTTAAATTTTTTAACAATTTAAAATAAAATTTAGTTTATAAAATCTATTTATAAATTTTTATTTTTGTTTATAATGATAATATGTTAATATTATTAAGAATTTGTTAATTATTAAAAGTGATTTAAAAGCACTTATAATTTTAAAATATCTACTTTCCTAGTAAATTATGATTTAAATTAAAGTTATATATCTTCATTAAAAAATCATTTTCATTAAATGGAATTCATTTTTTAATTATACACATTGTGAAATGGTTAAGGTGTTTTTTTGGATTTTCTTAAAAAAGTGAATTATTTGTCAATATTGAAATATGGTAATTTATAACACATTAAATAATTTAATTTTAGTGTCATTATAGAGTCAATTATGATAGATGTGACCATTCGTTTTAATTAATTACCTATAATTACTATATTTAGAAATAAAAATCAATAATAATTCACATATTGATTAAAACAATGAAATATTGAGTAAAATATTTAAAAAACACCCCTCTCATCTACTATAAATACAAATCTTCATCATGTCTTCTCATTACACATATCAAGAAATGATCCATTGAAAATTTCTGGTAAAATATTCTATCAAGAATCTCCACAGTATCTAGGAGAAATTAAAAATAATAAAATACAAAAAATAATCCCATAAGGAATTTCGAATGAAGAAGGACTCAAGAGGTAAAAATCTTTTCTGTTCATTCAATTTCTTTTCAAGTTCCGTTCTATTCGTATTCTCTCCCTACCTCCCCTCATACAAATGGCATGAAAAAAATAATACCTTAAATATGATGTAATTTTTTATTCTAATGTAATAATTCATCAAAATCCTTCTTTCCCCACTCCTTTTATACTAAAAACTAAAACATCTTCTCTGATGTGCTAATTTATCACATTCATGTACGACAGAGTTATTCATTTCCCTTACCATATTCATGAATAGTCATGAAAATATTTTTTGGTGAAAATATATTGTTATATATTTACTATATATTATTTAATTCCCTATAATTATTTCTTAAAATGGAATTAAATGAAAAAAATCTGTTCATTGTGATCGAAACGGCCAAAATAAACCCATACAATTCACATTTACTATTTATCAAATGATTCATCCTCATGAAGTAAAAATTTGATTTATAAGACTAATTTAACCTATTTTTGATAATTAATAGCATATAATCCCAGTTCTGGATAATCACCACAATTTATATGACCTTTTGTACATGTGTACAAGTAAACCAATCATGAAAACCCGGAAACAGACGCTTCATAATGTTGGAATTGAACCTCTTTACCCATACAATTTGTCACAAATGAACTTAATAAAAATAAAAATATAAAATACATTTATAAACTGTTATTTACATTTTAATTAATCAATCTAATTTTATTATCCATGAAATTAAGATCATGTAAAGAACACATTGAAACTAAATGTATAGAATTCTACCTGAACTTCAATTTTTTATTCAGGTTACACATTCTCTCTCTTTATCCAAATATAATTCTTCATTATTTTATGTACATCTTATATATTCTGTTCATATGTTTTATAAATAGGTATCCAGATCATATCGTCCTTCTTTTACAGGTTTATATATTTTTTAAAAAGTTTCCCTTATCAAATCAATCTGAAAAGCAAACCTCATTCAAGTGAACATCCTGATATCATACCATTTTAAAATTTCACTCCATAATATGGTTAATAAAACCATTATTTTTCTAAAATCACACATTTTATTATTATGCATTATTTATGTTCAATAATAATTTTATTAAAATAATTTTTCTTTTTCAATTTAACATATTATTGAATGATGTCCCTTAAACCATACTAAAATGTTTTGTTTTTATATTTTCATAAACAATCATTTCACTTTAGTTTGATATAACAAATTATGATATTTGATTATATTCCACTATGAATTTCTAGGCGTAATAATAATATTTAATATCCTGGACACCATTACAAAACTCCCTTTTTGCTAATCCTATTGACATGATTATGATTCCCAATTCATTCCATGGGTTACCCTTATGTTTATGATTTATTTTCGATGTATGATTCTTTATTTGGGAAAAATATTCATGACCATGTTATGATTGGTCTGAATAGATCATTCTCTAGAGCATTTCTTAATATTTAATCTCAAGATATGATATGTGCAATAGTCTTGGTGGATTTTCTAGACTCGTTCTCAATGTGAAAAAGTCTTGAATGTTTTCCTTCAATGGTTCTCTTGTATGTCAAATTAGTATTGAATAATACTAAATTCATGTTTTTTAATCTTCCAAATTACTATTAATCCCTGATTATATGATCTCATTTTAGGATTCTGTATATTTAATCATGTCCCATGACTTTTTATATCATTTTGTTGACACTTCTAACTCATGTGCTAAGAATTATTCTTAGGTTTATTCACTTACTGGGCGTTTAAATCATTAATTTGTTCATGTGATCCATATGTTATCATATTCCAATGTAATGGATCTATACAAGTTTCTCTTTCTGATGTTTAAATAAAATTTGTTCTTATTTATGAATCATTATGATTAATTAATTACATGATCTCCATGACATAGGACATTATGATCCTTGGTTTTTAATTTGATACTTTTTTTTAAATCAAGTAATAATATGTGGAATGTCTAGGGTCAATGTAAGGATGTTCAGAGCCTAGATGATGATGTAGGATGTATGGGTTGTTTATTTTTTGAACATTACTTTTATATACAAGCACAATATAAATATTATATTCATATACTAGATATTTATATAACCATTTATGGTGGCCAACAATGATTTATCTCACACTATATATGGGAAGTCATCAGTACTACGAATGATTTAATGTTCAAAACTATGGAAAATAGAAAGCATAATTCGTGGGACACCTTACACTCATTGATTTCTTTATGATGAGATCTTGGTCATAGTTGAATGAGAATGTTCATAGGATGAATTGATTATATTTGGAATCTTTTTTATCATTCTTATAGAATGTATTTCTATGGAGTGCAACATACATGTATGAAAAGTTTTCAATTTTTAGAGACACAAAATCATTACTGACGATATAATATATTTTACAAATAATAGAGTTGATTTTTATTAATGGATTTGTTTGATTTCATTCACTTCCAGAATTATTCAATGTTATACACCATCAGCTATTTATTAATATATTATATCATAGATGTGATACTTTAACATGAGGGAATAATATTCCCAAAGACACACCATAGTCCCTTATTTCTAGTATGTAGCCTATAGCATAATTTGAGGCACAAATAAGGCCATATGGAAATACGTGTTCAATTAATCAGGAGTTTACTATGTCTGAGATATAACCACTTGGTATCCAATTAGTTTTCCATTTATTTTTAATGTTTTTAAAAAAATTATATAGGATAATATAAACAATTTGGAACATGGTCATAATCCATTTTTAAAAGAATCTAACCCCTTTTTGGGGTAAATACCAAGTTTACTAAAAATGTAAATTTTTTTCATTATCTCTTTTTACAGTATATATGTAGTCTCTATTTTTTAATTCATATGAATTTTTCCATTGATATGTTTTATTTGTATTTTACCTTAGTCGTGTATAAAATGGATAATATTTACCTGAATCATTATAGGCACCTATGATTTACCCTAAATCTATATCTCATGATATATAGATTCATTTCTTTTATTTCATTTCATGTATTTACTTTGATTATTGACTGATCAATTTTTTTTATATACCTTTGCTTCTACCAAGTTCGTCATGTAATGATTTTTTTCCAAAATTGAAGCATCAACTTAAATAATATATTTATATATAGATTGATGGTATAATATTTAATAATTAATTTATAGTAATATAAGTTGTATAACCACGGTTATATATGATAATATTTTGTAACAATTATACGACTACAAGTTTTAATTTATTTGGTTTGTGGGAGCTTATAAATATGAATGGGTAATTAATAAATTCTAAAAATCATATATTATTTTTTTCATTATAAGATCAAATGTTATGAGGGATGATTGGAATTAAATGGGTTTTGATTTCAGATTATAAGTGTATAAGACTTTATAAATTGGGAATGATGATCAATTTGATCGATTCATTTTCTATGTTAAAAATTACTTATGAGCATAATTGAAAATTTATGACATATAAATAAAACTGTTTCTATAAAATGGAGATATAAATTTTTATTTAATGGGTGTTTCCCTCTTCAAATTGAAATTTACCAACCATATACTAGAACCCTTATAAATCATAATGTGATCACATGCAATTATGATTTTCTACTATGAATGTCGTAGGGATACTATATGTTGTGTGGTGAACATTTTTATTCAATTTTTTTTCCTTATCGATACTATCTACATTTCAATATCTTTTGGCATGTTAATGGATTGTTCAATGATATTACACATGATACTCTCTAGTAATTCGTCGAGAGGGTGGCAACAACCATGCTCTAGAATTGGTGATCTATAACCCACCGATTTTAACATTAGTGGTTCCACTGGATGCACAACCTATTATTATA
This sequence comes from Viscum album, assembly GCA_963277665.1. Taxonomy (NCBI): domain Eukaryota; kingdom Viridiplantae; phylum Streptophyta; class Magnoliopsida; order Santalales; family Viscaceae; genus Viscum; species Viscum album. The sequence goes on from OY728167.1 coordinate 949,962,642, forward strand.
AAATTATGCATGAATGATATACTACAATATAGTTTTCAATGAATGAATTTTTTCATGAATTGTGATCAATAAACTGGACCTATGATCTCTGGTATTACTCACACATTCCTGCAATTCCATCATCCTGTCTTCATGGGGATGATAGTCCTTAGGCTATTAAGTCTTGTAAGTAGTCAATGATTTCTATAATAGAGAATCTGGATATTCCTAATGATAAAATGGTTAATATAACCACATAAATTCTGTGTGATTCTTCCAATAACTGATGGTATGTGGTTACTCCAGATGTTCCTTTTTCATGCCATGGTTTTGGAGGACCTCATGATTCCTGTTTATGATTACTTTTTATTTTATAGTCCTAGAGATGGCTAACACAAATATTTCATGTAACTATAAATGTTTTACATATCATTAAATGACTATACATAATATTTTACTTAGTTGAAAATATTTTCACTTCTTTTTTTTATGATAACCTATTTTCAGTGAGGCTTTTCTGGATGGGATCATGTATTCCATCCAATCACAATGAGTTTTTTTCAACATTATCAATTTTTTGAGATCATTAGTCTGGATATTAAAACATGAAGAAACATTAGAGAAGCCAAGAGTAAAATGAATAATGATTCTGTGTCCATACATGGATGTAGTAACTCTTGCTTTAGGAATTATAACCTCAAGACTTGTTTTGAGAGTAGTGTAGGATAGAGTATCCACACTCGATGCTCTGTTTAATTGCTTCACTATAGATGTAAGGAGAATATAGAGGATTTGTATGATATAGAACCACTTTATTGTATTTTATAATATATGATGAATCATCTTCAAGGGTTCTTCTACACCATTACACACACATCTAGTGGAATATGATATTCACAGACTCCACCTTCAAGAGCATGATTAGTTGCAATGTGTCATGCAGGAAGCTAGTGTAGAACCAGATGGGTAGGCTGAGGAGGATATCATAGAGGATGTATCTATAATTTTTATTATCATTTCTTTCATTCTGGACCTTATTATTCTATTCCATCAATCTATCAAGGATTTGGATTAGTCTTGTTGCATACCTTAGAACAGATACATGTGGATCATAGTATTGAACTGTCTACTATATGAGGTACAATTCTAGTCGCCTCAGTTTTTTGACTTCTTTATTTGATAAAGGATAATATGTAACCTGTATCTCTTTACCAATCATCGTATTTGTTTCAATTGAAATTATATACTTATGTGGGGTGATGAATCTAGGCACATCGTCTGGTGTGAGGTCATAGAGTTTATGCTAATCCCATAGAAACCCCATTATGTTATTAAGTTATCATATCTTATTCTAACTAAACTTCCACATGATGATGAGATTAAATTTAATTATAAATATAGAAGTTTTAGTCTGATATCATGCATATTTAGACTTCAACCACCACATGCTATCATTGCCATCAACAAAGGGAGATAAGTATCTTCACAAGGGGGAGTGGAATGTATAGGCTACTAGAGTGACCATCTCACCATGGGATGTGATGAGTGGTAGCCTAGATTCCTATCCATTCTATGGTTGAGTTGGGATTAAATCTTATATATTTTCTACCAATGGTGAATCATTTTAGTGGTTTGTTATTGGATAAATTATCTAGTCTACCGCACAAGAGGCGGGTATCGTGTATGATTTTTACTATTTTATGAGAATATATATTATATATTTTTATATACATGATATAACCTACTAAGATCTTATAATTAAAGAGACAGTTGGAGTATTTAGAATCTAGGCGTTTTATCTAACCCAATAATTTGTTCTGGGGTTCACGAGTATATTTTCTTATGAAGGAAGATGCAACACATAGGATATGCTTGGATTTCAAATAGTTTAACGATCGTTCGACTGAAATCCAATAACCATTTCCTCATATACATGATATTATTTATAATATATGATTATTTAGAGTGTTTTTGATGATCATCAATATATCTAGATATCCTCTAGTGAGATTCAGTACATCAGACATACCACATATGATTTTATGTTGTTGGTATGGTTTATTTTACATCCTTCATATGATCTTTTATCTTATAAATGTGCCCACTGTTTTCATCACATTGATGAATAGGGGTTTCCAAAAATATCTATATTGATTCATTGTAGTCATTTGGATGAAAACTTGGTGTATTATCAAATATAGATCGACCAAAAAAATCAATAATAGATAATTTTGAATAAACTACGAGAGCTTCATTTATATTTGGATATTGAAATTATTTCCATGTTTTTTTACATGGTTCAATTCATAAATCATGTTACACTGTAATCAGAAGAATTAGTAGACCTATAGAAGGTGAGTGATTATGTTTCCAAGGATCATCCCACTAATGTGATGGATATATAAAGTTTTCTATGCATGTGTAGATGATTATGTGTTTCATATAGTATTTTTCATTCCTTACTACAACTCTTATGAGACATACTAATAATTGTGTGAATTAATGTTGTATAAAGAATGATATAATATATTTTTTTAGTTGAATGGTAAGCCTAATTCGACAACGATTTAGATTATATAGATCTTGGAAGAGGAAATACAATGTTATACGATGCATTAGGTATCAGGTTGAGTGTAGTGCTGAAAACCGAAGATATAGTTGTTATGTATTGTCTATCTTATTGATACATCGTGATTATAAATACCTAAAACTAATCACCTACATTTCATCAATCATTCATTCCATACATTTATGGATGCATTATTAGATGGAAGGTAAAAGTTTTCTGTATACATACAACAAGATACTAAAATATATCTTTATGTTGTTTTACATAAATCTCAGAAAATGAATATAGTTAAAATACCATAATTTATTCAACATTAGAAACTACTATACACCATGATATTGGAATGTGGTATCTCATGATATAATCCAGAGAACACAATAAATTTTTTTATATTAATCCAATGCTGAGAAGATGTTTATAGCTCTATTTTATGAGCTGCATCAAGAGTATCATGATATTCATGATAATACTTTTCATATAACCTTATTAGTTACATATTCTCTCATCTATATGGTTAATAGAATGCATTTTTTAAAACCTAAAGGTTTGGTCCAAAAGGTTAGTATTTTTTGTGAGAATCCAACTATTTATTAACTTGTTGATGAAGATGACATCTCGATTATACATATGAGTATATGGGTCCCTATATATATGAGAGTGAAATATACGGGATAATAAAATTATTCTCATTGTAAAGTTCTTCCATTAATCTCCCAGATGTATTTGGATTTTTGTTTTAAGTATTGGTGTCCTGTGATAAAATTTTAGATTGTAGGTTTTATCACAAGGTGTTCCATATGTCAACTGGTTATGGAAGACAAAAAGTAGACTGATGAATGTCAAAATCATTACCGGTCCTAAAATGAAATTGGAATTTATTTTTGATGTATAATTTAGTTGGAATACCTTGGTCACCTCAAGGTAGTGATTCGTTTTGAGTAGTCATGGATCGACTGGAAATGGTCTCCCAATTCATTCTTGTATCGAAGACATTCATAGTTGACAAGAAATAAATAATTATTTCCATGAGACCATACAGATACATGGTACCATAATAATATATTTTTAGATAGGAATTCTTATTTCACATCAATGTTATGGTATAGGTTACATAGATATTTGGGTACACAATTTCTTCTATGCACAGATTTTCACCCACAAAATGATGGGAAGTTGAATAAACTATACAACTGTTGAATAAAATGCTCTAAGAATGAGACCATGATTTCATTGTAAACTATGATAATAATATCCCTCTAATTGAGTTCTGATATAATAATATCTATTAGAAGATGAATTATATGACATCATATAAGGCCTTATATGGTAGGAAATTTAGTTGACCCATGTGTTAGTTAATGGAAGGGTATTCATGCTACTCGGTCCTTGTATTATTGAGGATACATAAATGTAGGTTTAGAGTATTAGAATGTGTATTTATGTATATCATTAAAAAACTATATCATTTTCTGAACGTTAATTATGAACTCTGGATTTTACATCCATGAATCAATTTTTCTAGCAGTTATCACAAAAACAAGGTAATATGAAGATACAAAGGAAGGGAAGGTATCAAATTTTTTAGGCATTTTGATATTATGGAGAGAGTCAGGATGGTAGACTATAAGTTTCTATTTCGTCAAACGAAAAAATCAATGCACAATGTATTCCATGTTTCACACCTTCATTATCATCCTGATGACTCATATCATACTTTTTATCCCAATGATATACATATTGGATGTCAAAAATTTTATTGAGTAGTTTCTCATTGTCATCATTAAATGTATAATAAAGGCTCTATGAATAAGGTATGTCCTTTTAGTATAGGTGATATGGAATCACGGTTTTGTACAAGATGATTACCAGTTATGGAAAGCTGGTATATGTTATCATTGGCTATATATGTTCTTATACAACATTCAACGGTGTCTAGAAGGGAAACTCGTGGTGCGAGTACAATTAAATGGGGAAACCGTAAAAAACCTTGTTTTATATGTCACCATATCCTCTAGTTTTTGGAATAATTCCTTGGTTTTGATGTAATATGAAATCCTAGTGATGATATAGAGGAAATAATGCATTATGAGGACTTTTCATATCCTAGAACCCAGACCGGTGGAAGAAACCATTCACTTGAATGGTTAGTAGAAATTGATTATTACAGTATGCATTATGTGTCCTTACAATGCAGGGTGTCTCGTTGAGTAGTAGTGTGCCCCATAGTTATCACTAACTACAGAACCTGAAACACGCACTCGTATAGAGTATGTGTATATTTTAATTGATTCATGTTTTATGTTTTTTTTAGTTTCCAAATTCATTCTAATGACCTTGTGGGTCCCCTCCTCGGGTAGTTGATGGTCCATGGTTGGTGAATGGTTTTTCCATCCTTGTTTCCAAACCATAAAACCTAATTTTAATGTGTAAAAGTAAAAGTTTCCCCTTAAGGTATTATAAATTTAACCACATTTTTATTTCATCTATAAAACTACATTACATCTTATTCTTCTGCAATAGATTCTTCTCCACTTCCGTATAGTTTCATTTATTTCTTCACTTTATATATTATAAATTTTGATCTAATCATCTCGTTTGATTCTCCATAGCAGTTTATTTAGTCCTTACTCTTTTCTTACTATTATTCATTATATTGATAAAATTATTTTGATACAGAAACATGTTCCCTATTTTAGGGTATTAAATCGATCAACCATTTTCATTTGATCGATTCTAAACTATGGGTCAATAATGGATGAGGAATCACCAATAGATATAAGGTACATGTTCTTTGATTCATCCCTTAAATCTTAATATCTATATATTGTTTTTGTTTTGTTCATTCTATATTAACTAAGTGTTTCTATTTAAATTAATCTACCACAATTATAATTGTTTATAATGCATTCCAAATACCTAATTAATCATGTTCCTCTTGAAATTTTAGTTTGGTACCATAATATCATCCACACAATTAGGGTGCATACCATGTAATTACTTTTCCACATTGTTTAGATTGTATGTGATGCCATTAGAGTGAGTTTTAATATGCACATGTTAAGGTTTATGTTACATCATATTCATGTATTCCATTAAATTGTTGAGTGGAATATATATTTTTTGATATCACATGGAATAATTAATTATAATTGAATTTCAACTCGTCAAAATTCAACTACCCATTTTCATGATTAATGAAAGGTATGAAATAAACCTATTAAACTATTATAAATTAATGTGATAAATGGATTCATCTCCCTAATACACCTTCTCGTGATTATTAAAATATCATGTAGTTAAACTATAAAATGATTAAATGGAATGACTATTATATGGTTATGTATTACATATGATATAAATGGATTGTGTATAATATTCATATATTCACTGAATTTTTATCTTTATAGAGATTTTTATACTTGGGATCGACTTTGATTCCATAGGGAGTTCCTTGGGAACTATTATAACTCCATAATGATTCCCTTATCAAATTATCTTGGGAAATACCCACCCGGGAATCTAGTCCTTTTATTATTCCATGATTTTTTTATTGTTGTACCGATGGTTCACATGAAATATTTTCATGATATCAGAATGCCTTGGATAAACTATTTTGATTAATTTGGATGTCTTCAGACACAAGGGGCCATAGATTAATTTCATTAGAACCAATCATACATATCCCAAGATTACTACATATGAGTATCATGGACATGGTTAGACACTTCTATAGTGTTATTCCTTGGTAACACCCCTTGGATCACAATCAAAACCTTATTAATATACTATAATAGATATTATAATGATTTACTATAAATCATAGGTCAATGGTTCCATAGATTCACCTTGGATCCTCTTTTATTATTATTATTATTATTATTACCATTTACATCCATTTTGTTGAAACATAAACATGAATTATCTATATAAAATAAATAAGGAATTTATTAAATAAATGGTTATAGGTTGATACACCAACATAAGTTGAAGAATGTACGAGTTTTTCATTAGCACATATTTACATTTTTATAACTTCACATATCATGGTATTTATATATATAATGGATATTTATGGAAATTGTTATTTGTGGCCTACTGATAATTGTCTTACACACTTTCTGGGATAAAGTATGTACGTTTGAGGAATATATGATCATAAGTTTGGAAAAGAGGAATCATCTGGATTTGAAATCCTATGTTACATCCTTTATATGGGATTAATATTTTCTAGAAGATGATCAAGATTTAGCATTGGATTCTTGGATTGTTTTGTGATTCAATTAGATTCTTTTGTATATCATGTATTTAAATTTGTATGCACTTCACTGTAAGATAAAATTTAATTTTGTTAATGACATGACTTCATCATTCTGTAGATGATACAATTTAATTTATTTGAATTGATTATTATTAATGGATGTTTATGATTACATAGGTTTCCATTCGCATTCATCGTTATATTATCTTTTTTGAACATTCAATTGTTATATTGTTGTTGGGATAATATATTTTTGGTGCATAGTCTCCCCATAGACACACTCTAGGTCGTAACATCTAGTTAGAAGCCTCAAGGGAATGGGGATGTTAACATGAGGACTTGTACCCAAATGGGTTCAATTACTCATAGGTGAATTGGGTGTAGGATGTACCAATTACCTTGTACTATGTTATATTTTTCAGTCAATATTATAAAAATATACAAATGACATTAAAAATATAAAATTTTATATTATATTAAAATATTAAAATATCCTCATATATTAACTATTTGGTATTCATCCTGATGTGGATGAGGAATATCCATGATTTATAGATTATTAAAGAGAATCTAATATAATGATTCATGTGAGAACTATGTTTTATTTCATTTATACATAATATTTCTTGATATGACCCAAATGTTAAGTACATAAATACTAAATCATGTTATTTAAATATCTAATAAATAAAATAGAAATAAATTATCTAGTACCAACAATGTTTTTGTCTTTGGATACTATATAAATAATCATATTATATTTAGAGTTACCTTGAATATATATATCAAACTATTTTTTTCAAATAGTTTACTTCTTATTCATACACTTATTAAATTCATTAATCAAAACCTAGGGAAATAATATAAAATAAATACTGAGATCACATTCACATTAAGGGTAAACCTAGAAAAAATTAAAAAAATATTATATGTAATAATAACATGATCATAACTATATAGGAATATGAGATTTATATTTGAAAATAATACCCAACAATTCATATATTATAATTATGAAATAATTATTATGATGATCATAAAACATAAATTAGAGGAAAATCAAATATCATATGTATTAAGAGAATATCATATGTGTGTGAACAAGAGTTGCATATTGGCATAACAATTCTGGAATAATCATAATCATAGAAATAATTTTTTATCGATTTCTTCCAAGGCATTGATCATATGATTTTCATTGGATAAACACCCATGTACCCACTTTTTTCTTGGAAAATAATCTCATATATGTTCTTTTAGGCTGGTGATAACTTCCCATGTACCCTTTTTAGAAATTTAAATAGTCGTATGTGTACGCATTTATCTTATAAACATTAATTATTACATAATACACCAGATGGATATAAAAAATCACATATCATATAAACATTATCAATTCATATATATAACATGAGATCATAGAATTATTATCATTTCAGCATAACATAGCCGTTAGAATATAAAATATGTTTTTTAATGATTCAATCGTTATAATAAATAAAAATAATGAGAAAGAATAAACCTTTTAACATTGTATCCAATCCCTGATATTTCATATAAAACATCCAAGGATATTTCTATAAATGAATAAAAATTTAAAATATTACTAATTTATTTTATGAGGAAAACAACCTTTTATTTTTAAAATCAATTATTGAATTATATAAAATTTTAGAATATTTTTAAATAATTTTTCAAAAAGAGATCATATAATATTTTTATAAAGTATTAAAATAACATATTATCACTAATTTATCAAAACATCATTTCTGTGGCATATATTAAAATAATTTTTTTGGTCACAATTTCATTTAAAAGTACCATGTTTTGAAATCAAGCAGAAAATTTACTTTATAAATTTTTATATAAATTCAGTAATTGGTAAAAATAACAAAAAAATTTTAATAGATATTAATAATAATTACATGGAAATTATTATAATTAAAACATGGTAATGAAAGAAAAATAATCCTGATCAAATTGAAAATTAATTTTTTCCATGAAGACATTATTTCAAGTTTCTGAGAAGACCTAGTGAGTAAAATGAAATTATATCAATTAATATATTTAAATAAATAGAGTATAATAAACTATGTATGATTGTTTAGTTATAGGTCAAATAGGGTAATCATTGTAAATTAAAGCACAACCAATATGTGTTGAATTTGAAATTATAAAATAAAACAAATAACTATGTGATAACATGTGATTTAAAACCCTAATGAAAGACATAACTTCAAATTAAATTTTAAACATGAATAATTTAAATATATTAGAGATAGTTAAAATATGAGTGAATTTGAATACACTTTATATAGTGGTTTGTATGGGATATGAATCGCATAATCAAATTTGAGGTAAGAAAACTCCTACTCATTTCCATCTTTCATCATAATTGATTTTAAACTAATATATAAAAAATTAAAATTTATTATTATTTTATAACATAACCATATTCATTATTACAATAAAATATAATTTTAGATATAATATTTTATCATTTTTTAATTTATAATAATTCATTATCATCTTCAATTCAGTTATTTAAGTCTTTATTTTTTATGATTATTTTGGTATTTAGGTTTTTTCATTGAACATTGACCATGGTTCTATAATATATAAAATAAAGTAATTTCCATATGTTCATATTTTATAAATTTATATACTTTTAGAATCATTCTTATAATTCGTTGATGAAAAACAGTAGGAATTGATTCATAAGAATAATTATCCACATGTACACACCTAAAATATTATCTATTTAAATTGGGTAGGGATGTAAGAATTTAGTTAAAATTTGGATATTATAAAATAATATTTATTATATAAATGTCATATTTAAAAAATTAATCCATCATAATTACCAACAAAGAATATTTTTATTGGAATGTGGATACTAACTCTTTGTGGAGTTGGTTGTCTTCACATACACATTGGAAATAATTTGATTTCCAAGTTGATAAAAATGGTGGAAATAGTTTTATTATAAAAATATTAAAATATTAGTATATTTATGATACTGTATATTTTTTACTACGATGTATATAATATATTTAATTGATGTATAAGAATAAATAATAATTGAAAGAGACTTGTAATATGACTACTTCTTTGAGAGATACCTCCTTTGAGATTAATATTGACCATCCTTGGATGGGTTTAGGATAAAAACTTGTTAACAATAATGATTATAAAAATAAAATTAGGGTTTTGTTATGGTTCAAGGATGATAAATATCGTTCAAATTGTATAAAAAATGGGTAAGAATAGGTTACATTTTATATCTATGAGGAGAGACAAAAATGTAATATGTTAATATATTTCATTAATATATGTAATAATTAAAGAGAATGTGAAGAAATTGAAAATTATTTGATGAAAAGATAATATATGGTTAAAAAACATTAAAAATTAGATTTGTCGAATTTTTTGTCATATTTGTAAACGTATCTTTTAGATTAACCCCTGGTAAATATGTGTTTATCATAACTATGTAATCTAATGTTTAAATTTTTTTATATATTGTTTATAATCAAAATTTAATGTGGCCTTATTAAAAATTATGGTCACTATTATTTCAAAATTTTAATATATTTTGTGAAATTAAATTTCTAAAAGGAATATATATAAATTGTTAAATAAACATGAAAAACAAAAAAAAGGTTTTAAAATACTGATTTTTAATAAAATATCTAGGTTTACATTAACTTTTATCGAGTAAAAACTATTAGATGAATGTTAAAATATTTTAATGAATTTTTTAAAAAATATATTTTCTAGAGTTCATTAATCAGTAGTGATTTGTTAAAAAATCTAGAAAACAACATATTAAAATCAATTAAATATTTTTCTTAAACCACGTTTTTTGTTTCAATGATTTGATTTTATCTTTATTCCAAACCATTAAAAAACAAATTTATAAATAATATTCCTAATTTATAATTACTGTTCAAATTTTTTGTTCCAAAGAGTGGTCAATATATAAAAAGACATGATCTATTGAAAAATATAACATTAAAATATATAAGTCCTTTAATCAGATATATTTATATTAAAACAATTATTGATTAATTTTTTTAGAAATAATTAATACATTTGATTTGTGGAAAACATTTATACTTATATAATAAAAAATATTTTTTTATCAAAATCGAACCTTCCATTCCAATGTCTAAGTTTAAAAGGAAATAATATAAGATATTTCATTTTGACTCATGGTAACATGTAATGAAATATATCTGTCAAATTATATTTTTATCAATGGAATTCATATAAAATATTGGGGCAATACATTTCTAGTATGGTTCTCTTGGATTTTTTTAGTAATAAAATTCATTTTTTGGGTATGACTTATATCATATATTTTGAAGTTAATTTAGAAATAAACTATGATGATGGTGTTTTAATAGAACCATGGATATAATTAGTGAGATAAATAAGGATTTGAGATATTCCTAGAAATATTGTACTAGAAAAAATGGACTTCCGGAATGATAGGAACTTGATGGGAACTAGATAGACTAAAGTCATGTTTTTTAACTCTTTTTTAGCTTGCTATATCACTATTACTCTAAATTCTATTGCATAAATGTCATGATATGGGATTGGGTAATAAATCTTCGATATGTTTTCATTAAATCTATGTTGTCTCATTCTTAGTGTTCTTTATCAGGGGTAAATAGATAATAATATGTCATATGTTATAATTATTCATATTTATACAAATTATTTGTCAAAATTATCATAAATGTGTCATATTTCTCTAATTTTCCCACATTGGATTCTTGTCTAATAGGGAAATTACCATCCTTAAAATGTATTGGTAATGAAATGAATGTGTGTATTAATTATTTTATATACCCCTAAGTGTTTATCCTCTCACTCTATATCATATAAAAAAATATTTCTGCTAACATTGACAAGAATACTAAATTTATGTCTTTGTTGCATGGGTTATTAATTAAACAAAGGTCCCTATTTTTTTCTTCAGTCATTTTCAGATTAATATATTTGAACGATTATAAATTTATCATCTTATCCAAATGTAAAATTAATTTTATATTTTACCACTTATAGATACCCTCATTCCCTATTATGGTGTTAATATGCTTTTTGAGTTACATGTTCTCATACAGAATTCAATGAAACTTCTCTATTATCGACAAAAAAATAGATTTTTTCATTAATGGTGATTAAAATCATACTGATATTAAAAATTATTGTATTAAATTAGTACAAATTACGGTGATTTTCAAGGACCACCTTATTTATGACTTCAACCTCACGATATGGGGTAATTTTTTCATCTATAATTTTTATAAATAGGCAATTAAAATTTAATGATTTGAATAATATATTGTATTTTTCATGGTCATAATTTTTTATTGTTTGTTCTAAAATTATATCTTATTATTTCGGGTTTGAAACACATATGAATTGTTATTGAGGATTATAGTTCTGGAAAAGTGTTGACTAAAACCAAGTTGGCATAGAAATTGGGGACAATGACATTGTTTTTATAGTAAATAGTCTGGATTCTCATTACTTTTTAACAATTTTTTCACTAACTCTATTTCAGATATTCTTTTTAGTTGGATCAATATCAAAAATCTTAAAATATTAAATAAATATCATTGAATTCATTAAATCATCTATGAAATTTTTATTGGATTAGTTTAGTGACATAACCATATCCAAAAACGTCCCCATATATTTTAGTATTTTTTCTTAGAGTAAATTCATATCAAAGGATTATGATTTCCTTTCACTCATGTGATAATGTCATTTACCATATTTTAATCTTTCTTAATTTTAATATATAGGTTTATAATAATTTAAATTCTAATCATCATTAATAATTGTTTTATTATATGACATCTGTTGTTTTCTAAATGCTGATTCATATAGGTATTATGTTTTTATAAAAGAGGAATTATGGATTTATAGTATTGGAAAGAATAAAATTATATTGAATACATTATATTGATATAATTGTCCAAAAATATAACTGAATCAGGAGATGACATGAGAATGATACATCTTTTTCTACTCTAGACGGTTTAATGTAAAAAATTTGGGGTTCAATATTTGGAATTATGGACAAACAATTACACTATTGTAGATAGAGAAATCTTTTTCTTGAAATGATTAATAATATTTTTATATTATTTATAATTGACTAATAATGGCCTTAAAGACATGAGTTGGTAACATTATTACTCCTTTTATTCTTTAACACCATGAGTGTCTCACATTGGATATCGTCTTATGATAGTTTTTTGGGGGAAAGATATGTTATCTAGAAAATATAATTGTATCCAAATGGAATTGTGTTTCATTGAGATGATTTATTTTATATTACATAGTGATAAATTGTGTGTCATTGTAGTAGGTGGAATATATATATACATAAATATTCATCTTGAATGTGATTGATTTTATAAAAACATCCCTATTAATGATCGACATTGAATCATAAAAATATATCAAATTTGAGCACATATATTGAGTTCCACGTTATCCATGATTATATCACCCATATTAGGTATATTGTGGTTTCTATGACTATTATTATCATTCCCTTGTTCATTAATACTTATGAATTGAATAATTGAACCAAAATCTAATGGTAATCATTGTATTAGTCCAACCTTTGATGTTTAATTTCTTTAATTCTCATCTTCCATAATGGGGGGATAATTCTTACAATTTGGGTCTTTCACACATGAATTTTTAACTGGGTTACATTAAGTGAACTAAATCATAATTGAACATATTAAAGCATACCTCAAGGATATTATCTAACAATTGACATTAGTAGAGTAAGTGTTTCTCTCATGTAAGGAATATACAAAATATATATTTGATTTTTTCCCTCTCAAAATAGATCAAATGGAATAACATACTACTGTAAGGCCTCTATATATTCTTACATTTTGATAGGGTTTCATGATTTATATCTTTATAGATAAATATTCATGTCATATAATCTCATAGTAATCACTTATATTATTCAGTAAATAGATTTTTATGGGGGAGTCTTGATATTTAGTTACTGACTAGGGGACCCCAACAAAACATAAAGTATATTTAATTATTGGGGTGATAACATTTCTGGTGAAGTTGCATTTTTATATGAAGTGTGTTTGTCATAACTGTGATTTTGATTAAAATATTTCCTACCATATTGGGACATGTATTTGGATGATAGGTTTAAAAGTCTACTAAATCAATGGATTGAGGATCTTCTGGTATTTTCTCAAATGATTAGGCTAATTCTTTTTTCCTCATGATATTTTAATCTAGACTATTTTTTAATGAGACTGGGAATTGGAGGTATCCGGGTGTTTCTATTTATATACACAACGGGACTGTTATTTCACGAATCATAGATTTAGTGATTTTTAACATTTCCATGTTTTCAAAAGCTATTATATACATGGGTTGATGAATTATATTATCAAAATATCAGTTCCAGTAATCTCATTTATTGTTTTTCTATATAATAAGATTTTGTGAATAAGACGATTATAAAGAAACTTCTCCATGATTTTAGGTTCTATTTGTGGCTTTCATATTTCATTTAATCCTTTATAAATATTCTATATAGGTGGGTTGAGTTAAATTATATAAATATTTCTTCATTAATATTAATTTGGTGATGTGAAAGCGGTATTCATTTCCGATTAATAAATGAGATCATGGGTACATGAATCTTCATTAATATTCGGAATGGTTTTAAGGATTTTAATGTAATAACATTGAATGGAATCTATTTTTACCAAACAAAAGATCCACTTTATAATGAATTAACTACAATTTAAACATACCAAATTAATATATCCAATAGGTCAAGATACTCTTCATAGGTAGAATATGATATATTCTTATTTCTAAATCAATATATGGAATTATATTATGACACATCAACTGAATCAATGAGTCCAGTTAGTATTTTAATTTTCTTCTAGTGTACTACCCCTTATTCAATATGATTACGACTAAAATGGAGGACATATAATAACATATGTGTTCTATTATAAGTATGTGTCTACGATGGTATAGTTTACATAATATAACTAGACATTAGAGCATATGAATATTAGAAAAAAAGAAATTAAATGCATAAAGATAAATAAAACAATAAAATGACAACTAATAATGTTCAAATAAATAATAAAAATATAAAATTTCATATTCAATAAAAAATATAATATACATGAAATACATTCAAACAATTTTAATAAGTAAAAACCGCATCTTCACACAATGAAAAAAAAGTAAAACCAAAGAAATATACATGATTCTTAGCATGACATGATCGGTTATGGTCCATCCAAAATACGCATACCATCAGTACTCAAGAAATTCCCCCTCATAGACCTACAATAATGTATTATCTACGTAGGTTCCCATATACCATATCATCCTATGTAGGGTAGGAATATTCATCATAATTCCCAAAAAATGATTCCATTAATATAATCAATCTGATTACAGTGTATACAACATTTTTATAAATATATATTATACAATTTTTTTATAAATTCATTAAATATCGTTGAATTTTGTGGCTTTATAAGGACACATGTGATCAATAATTACATTGTAAATAGATAGGCATGTGACCCTGATCATCTATACACGCATCAGAAAGAGTTAATGTGTCTTTAAAAACATTATATATAACACATCATCAATAATTGAATATTGTCTCAATGATATATATAAATAGTTTTATGAACCTCCCTATGGATAGTTTTATCAGTTCGAAAACTATTCCATAAGCCACACATACTTTGAATATGTTCGTTTTCACAGCCAATATGAAATTTTGACCACCATTATGGGGGATTTTTATAACAAATAACATTTCCCACCTCATAAGTGATGTTATATATATTATCCATCCCCAAATTGGGTTTCACCATTCCATTAAAAATCAACCCTCAAGGATGTTTTATTTTATTTTTAAAAATAAGACAACCTTTATAATATTTTTGTTACATTTCAAAATTATTAAATACTCATTTATCATTTCAATAAACACTACATGTAGATAAAATTCATATATATTATACAATTTAAATTTTTTTTGAAACATCCCCAAACCATTTTATAATAACATTTCAAATAATAGAACCTAATTTTATTAAATTCCCAAAATTTACCACTTACAAAAAAAATATAAGAAACTAAATTTTACCTCATATCGATTTAAAATTAAAATGAACAAATTATCAATTTCAATGTAATTAACTTTTTCATTTATAAAATATCTCAACAGTCATCTTATATGTATTAAGAATCAACTATTATTAAAAAATTGGATTTTATAATCATCTAGAGAACATGATGTTTCGTTCACCCATCAAAATTTACTAATTCACACAACTAAATTGATTCCTAACAAAAATCAATTTCAAAATTCTATATTAATTTCACATTTCAATATATGTGGTCAATTATAAATTATGTTAATTTAAATGTAATCACCCTATTTATTTTGTTTAATAAAATCTCATTATAATATAATACATAATAAGTCACAATTAAATCATTATGTATATTCTATGTATTATCACAATAATCCTGACATTATGTACCACACACACACTTCAAGAAAAAAACAATACCGTGGGTTCTGTAAAATAACTACATTATTTATTCTTATCATGGTCCACATGTCTTCTATCAGGCCTTGTATATAACTAAAATATATGAAAATCATGTTTTTGGAAAATTAAATAAATATATTCAATTATAGATATGAGGATGAGAATGAATTTTACATATAAAAAAATTATGAATAGAGTTAATACAAATTATATCGTTATGTTATTATATTATGCACATAAGAGAGAGTAATATATTGACCAATAACTTGTGAGATACATCAAAACCTCAAAAGGGAGTTGAACGTGCACAAGGATGATATACTCGTCATGGGGAAGGATGTTATCCGAAGTTAAATGTATAACCCCCCCCCATAAAATTATAGGGTTCCAGTAAAAAACATTTTATGGGGACACCAGTAGGATGGAACAGTCTATCATCTAGCAACCAATGGGCACCTAGCTATTTGGTTAATCCACCAAACATACAGGCATATTGTCGATGGAAATGAATTATATATTAATCTATAACAAATAATAGTTGGTGGTTGATAAATATTATGTATCCCCATATTCTCATAAACAAATTCTATAATTCCTCTGACATATCTCTTATAATCTAATAACAATTATTAATAAATGTTACATAAGGCTCAAGAAAAGTATCTAAATTTATTCTTTAGAAAGGGGGGAAATAAATATCCACCCATTATACAACAACTAATAAATGGGTCATATTTTGATAACCTATAACAATATAAATAATAAACTATATCATTTTATATAATAAACATATTATTTATAAATGAAATTTCTTTTAAAAAAGAATAAATTTATTTTTATGTAACAATGTTATGAAAACTCATGAACAAGTGTGGTTATTTTAATCTATTATAAATTATATCCTATATGATTTAAAACCCAATTAATCATCATAACCATTCATAATATATTCATTGTATAGTAGATATTTCAAGTACAACATATTAATGATAATGATAAAATCTAATTTAAACATATAAAACAATTGATAAACTTTACCAATGGGATTATACAATATGAATCCCATTTCATTACTTTTATTATATTGGTGAAATAACTAGTATATTCCATTGATGATGAAGAAGAAATGTTTTAATAATAAAAGCTGAAAAACCCCATTTATACTATAAGATCAAAATTATCATAATGTTGAACTAAACCATTTTGACAAAACCACCTTAGGAATGTGTCACTATTATACACCTAACCATTAGGGTTAACACAAGTGAAGTAAGAGGTAATGTATCTCGAAACTAAAAGTATGAATTTCAAAATATCCCTCGAAATAAAATAATGATTACATTTATTTCATTTATTAATGATTTAGATACAATTTATATTTTGTTATCAAGAAGTGAAAATATTATTATTTATAGAATATATATATAAATATCTTTCAAATTAAGAAATAATAATATTGGATAAAATTTATAATTATTCAAATAAATTTTATTTTAATAAAATATTATTATTAAATAATATAAGTTTATATATATATGCTAATACAATTTGATGCACTATAGTATAATACTTATAAGGGTAAAAAATTTTGTTATCATCATAAAAATAGTATTTTTTTCACTATATGAATGTTTTTTATATGATAGTGTAAATTATGATATTTAGAGATTCATTTTAAGAAAACATATTTTTTAAAATCATGTCAAAAATATTTTTCATGGCTGATTTTTTAATAATTTTCTAGATGATATAATTTTTGGGACGACAATGAATAGTTTATGAATATATTAGATGTATTATGAAATATTAAAAGCTAAAATATGATATCATAAATATCATAAATATAATTTATGAAATAAATATTTCCACTTTAGGATAATTTTTTTTAGGTTTATTTATTTATATTATTATCCATTTATTAATCCTTTAATACTAATAAAATATTTTAGGTTCTTAAAAAAATTCTATATAAGCATGGCCCAATTCAATATGAATATGAATATAATTTTTATGAGTTATATTCATATACTTATAAAATACCTAAGTTATATCCAATTTAGTAAAAACCATTTTCTATAAACAGTGATGGATTTTGGTTTTTTAGGATATTATCATCAAGGCTCAAAATCCTATGTGTATAAATTAGAAAATAATTTCCCATGCATTTTCTATAAATAAAAAACTTTCATCCGACTCCTCTCCACTAAATGAAAATTTATAATGAATTCAATATCCCTATAATTAAATAAAACAAACCTAGGATCTTCAAATTCTCTTAAAGAAGCTTCTATCAAGCCTTTATCAGAATCCCGTAAAGGTGAATTATCTCAGTCACCTCTATATTCACACCCTTTATTTGTATTATGCCTTTTGATGTCCAATATTTTGTTAGAATGTTATTATTCATGCACTGTTAGAATCCTTATAATTTATATGTAATTTAATACTATATTTCTATCTCATTAATGATTTCAATGACTCTTTTTATACACTAATTTTGATACAAAAAATTATCTTGTGTTTTTTCCATGAAAAACATTTTTGTAGTGAAAACGCTTCCCAATTTATTCTTAAGAGTATTCAACTAGATGTACCTATCTATAACTGACATGGGACATACAATTTTTTAACACAAACACCATGATATTTGGTTAAAAATATATGAAAAAGATTCTTATATCGTATGATTTGTGTGGCCCTGCAATGCATGAAAATGATTTAAATGAATTGGGTGGGCCTCAAATTAAATTTACCTCTAAAAAATTTATTAATTATTTAATCTTATGAGATACCATGAATAGTTCCTAAGAGAATAACATAATAATACTATTTTTATACCTTAGTGGATTCCCTAAAAATGGTTTTTGATTCCACTTTTCATGTTCTTTCCACATTCTTATTGTGCCTCGATGTTATCATCTTATATCATGATTCAATTTTATTGTTTATAATTCTCACAATTTTTATGTCAAAAAGATATTCCCTCAAGATATCACATATTACATTCATCTTTTTATTCCATGATTATTCTTATACTATGTTTTATATGTCACCCCTTCCTTTTGTATATCCTCATGTTATCCCCTGTATTTTTATAAGTGTGGTATAATTTTAATAGCATGATAAAGACCTTTATGTAATTTCATTGTATCCAATTTTATGTTATTATTATTTGAACTAAAATTAAATATTATATTAGGCATATTTATCATTAAGGATTGAATTATAAGGGTATTTATGTTGTAAGTAATGAATTAATGTGTATTTATAAAATGGGTTTCCATAGTTGGTATTATAGGAAAGTTGTTTTAGGTTTGTTGAATAAGATTATAGAACAGTTATGAAACAATATAAAATAAAATTAATAATATAAAAACATAACTAATTTTTTAACTTATACTGTATTATGCTTCCATGAAACAATATCCATGTCGTGATTGAACAATTGGATATGGCTCTGATATTATTTTATCAATGGGTAGTAATCCTAAAAAGGGTGGATTGGGATCTGAAATGATCATCACCAAGTGCATGTCAAAGAGGAATATCTAAATACCTATATTGATAGTCCCAAGGAATATTCATTAGTCAAATCATGTTATATTTGTGTACCATTGTATTGGAAAAAAATATTATAAAATTTTATTTTAGGAAATAGATCCTGGTTAACATTTGTTAGAACAAAAAAATTCATAGGTTATGGAATATATGTACTTTATTATTTTTCCCATCATTTTAACTGGTTTATGCTTCACTGACTAATAGATTTAAAATTATAATTTTTCATTTTACATATTTCTTATTAAATAGATGAAAATCAGAAAAATTGACTCAAAATTACACGTGAGGTGCAATGCGATGATGTTATGATCATGAATTAATGAATTTATGATGAACAATTACCGATTGAATCACGTTTTGAATAGAAACATGAATTAGAATGAACACTCAATTCTCTAAAAATAGGGGACGTTTCATTTGAGACTTTTATCTGACATTGGGAATTGACATTTGTTGGTATTCTAATACACTAATTAGGTAATATTGGACAAACTATATTGTGACTATATTCTTCTTAATTTAAATCTCTGAGAAAATATAGGAGTAAGTTGGGTTTTTTCATATAGGGTAAAACTGGTCAATGTTGAAATTTAATCAAATATACAAAGCCCATTGAGATGATTGAAGTGATTGAGGGGAAAAAATTTTGGAATTTTTTTGATATATATTTCCCTTCTTCTAAAAGACAAAAAATAGAGATTGATTTCATTCTCCTAACAGAAATTTAAAATTAAATCCGATGGAAGAATTATTCTATCATCATAATACATTAACGATATGCATCCATATGAGTAATTGAATTTAAATTTAATTGTAACTAATTCATTGGTGGAAAGAAACATGAGTTTGGAAATGATTCACACATTAGAGAAATTGTTACATATTAGTAAAATTATCTGTTTTCCCTCAAAAATATAATTAACGATCATGGAATCTAAATTATTTAATATTAATGGATATTGAAATCAAATAATAGATTTTATATTATATGGTATGATGGGAAACTATTCTTGGGAAAATAAATTTGAACATCCATCATTTCAAATGATTTAGAAGAAGCATCCTAGAAATTTCTTGAAAGAAAAATAAATAGTTTTCGGTATAGTAAAGAAGGGATCTTATCTAATGATTGTTTATATAAGAAACCCACCAATGTGATGGAGTACATAAATTATCATGTCAACCCTCATCATATTGGCCATTATTATAGCTACAGGAATAAAAGACACTATTCGAATCAATGAAATGTGATTAGAGTTATTGATGATAACTGAGGATAACAACCAAAAATACCCAAAGAACATGAATAATCATAGTCCATCAAAAATAATAGTGTTGATCAATTCTACGTTGTGGGAAGAGATATGATAAATATTCATTTAAGGATAGAAAAATACTATTGATTGTAATTTAAACCATTATTTTATATCATGAAAGTTTAAATGAACTATTGAAACACAACTACATTACATGAAATTATAGTTAGCAATAAAGATGGTAAATGTGTCAATTACATCATCTGTAGTATACAACTCATCCAATGTTAAATATTTTGTGACATGTTTTAAAGAAATAAATATTATTCTAAATTTGGTTGAATTCTACATAATTATTGTAATGTATTGGATTTCCTTGTATAGATATTACATACATTGATGAGTGAATAAAGGAACCTCCATATCACAAATTTCCCTATGTTTCTATAATAGTTCAAGGAGTTTGATGAATCTTATTTGGTATAATCTTCTAAAACATCAATATTATTTTTTAATGTGAGTATGTATATATATAAAATTATTGGTACTATAGATATGATCATAGTTTATGACATTCTTGTTTTAAATTAATTCAATACATAAAATCCGAAATAATTGTTTTCTCATTATACTTTAGGAGACGTTGACTTATCAATCTAACAAATACCATAACATTTCATATATTTATAACTCTATTTTAAATGGTTTTTATTAAACATGAAGAGATAAAAATTAAACTATATGAAAATCTAGATAGGGGGTTTAAAATTCTAATTGCCTCACCATGTGGTGCACATGTACTCTTTGTTTATAGTATAGATGGGTGAATATTCCATTGTATTGATAATTATTATCTCAAAAAGAAATTATGAAAAAACAATAATACATTTACATAGATTTATGACATGTTCAACAACTAATATCGTTCATATTACCCATTCATTTTAGATCTTTAGTCAATATATTATCATGTAATTCAAAATTAGGAAGATGTCCAAAAGACTACATTAAGTATAATGAAAATCCACTATAAGATCAAAGTGATTTCGTTTGAAATCACAAATTATCTAGTAATATTTATGTACATAATGAATAACTTATTTAAGGATTACCTATACAAATTTATGGTTGTCCTCATATATGATATTATAATCTACTATAAAATAACGGATGAAAAAAGGACGATTTTAATGCTATAATATTGAAGTTAAAAAATTGCATCTTACATATATATTAATGTAAATGTGAGTTATGACTATAAAATGAAACATTCCCGAGGCATTTTATCACTTAAAATGGGATATATATGTATCCTTAAAATATAGAGGTAGTTAAAGGATAGCCCAGACCAATGTCTATGATAGAGACCAATATGTTCCATTGATTATCTGCAATATATAATCTATATGTTTAGAAATAATCATTATTAAAAAGACCATACACCAACATAAATGAAAGGGGAGTGATATTTTTCTTCAGAGATAAATATGATGAGAACATTAAAGACTTAAATAACACTCTAACACGACACTTGTGTTCACATTACCCACCGGAAGGGAATGATTTTTTTAACATGATTCATATAAAATTTTATTGGGTTTTGTACTCATGCATGATAAAAATGTGATATCCCATTACCCCTGCTAATTTAACATCTCAGAGAATAAATAGCCCACACACTATCTACAACTTCATATAGTAATCTTTATAATATTTTTTTGGAGATGTTATCTATATAGAGATAAGTGTAAAATTAATAAAAATTTAAAAATCCTCAAGTATAAATTCGCATAAAATGAACTCAATATGAAAAAATAAGGTTATATCTAATCCATGATTATTATTTTCTATTTCATTACCATATTGGGAAGGATAAAAATGTTAACGATGCTTTGAGTAGAAATGATCCAATAACTCAATCGATGGTTACAATTGAATGAGGTCTAATATTATTTCAAATGAAGGGGATGAATGTGATAATAATTAATTGATCTTCATCCTACTTTCCACATATAAGTTGTCAAACATTCATTGAAGAGGTCAACATGGATGACTAGAAATTGTAATATTTGGTATAGAAAATGGCTGTGAATATTTTGAATAAAACCATTCCCCAAGAAGGCATTATATTAATTAAAACTTTGATATTTGTTCAATTAAAAGGATAGATGAAAAGGGAACTTCACTATGATACATTTATCTCTTCCATCTATATTTTATTCAAATAATAATGAAATAAATGGATTTCAAGCAGAAAATATAGCTGGAAAACATATATTTTTAGATTGTAATTTTTTTCATGATGCTTAGAATTACATCAAGTCAAGGATGAATGGTTGAAGTATTCACGTATGATATAACCAGTTCATATACTTGTATATAAATTAGAAAAAATAAAAATGGATTTCATCTTATGACTTCTATGACGTCTAAAAGAAATAAAAACATTTGAGTGGTAGTCAATCACCATAAAAAGTTATGGTATTTCATTACTATCATAGAAGATTTATATCCATCCAAATTTCCAACATATACTGGAGGGATGTAGTTTTGATATGTAGAGTACCATCTTCATTATGTCTTATCTAGATCTTTTTCATACCTCAATATTTTAGGGAAATCATTGTAAATTGTTTTATGTAGAGTTTATTTTCATTATAGAATATCTCTTTCATATGGATGGTCAGTTTGAATAATCCATTGAAACTCTATAATATATGATGGGATCATTTTTCAATTGACTTCCAAATATTTTTTTATAATTATAAATCCTATTATAGTTTTCAAAGAACAACATATTCAAATATAGAATTAAAATTTAACCTTCTATGAATCTGTATAGGATGTTATTCTTGAAACTATCATGATGGGATTCTGATAGAAAACATAAGCCCAAGTGACATATTATATTCCAATAGATGATATAGGTGTTTTGAAATAACCATCATCAAATTAAATCCATAGAAGTTTGATTGAAATTCTACTTAGGAAATCCTCATTAATACATATATATTGAGGTTAAAGATATTGTGTTCTATATTAAGTCACCCTTGATGAATGTCATGGATTTTGAGAAGAAGTTAAATATTATTCAAAAATAAATATTCCCCTCTGAGAACATTGATTTCATTGTATTAATGGAATATTGACTAGAAATCACATGTAACATATCTCATGTACATGACAGGTTCCGTGTATCCCTTTTAAGAAAGTACATACGAGACCCCTCATATGTTTATAATCTAGAGGTGGTACCCATAGAGAACTGCCTTTCATATGAGAAGATTCAGGTGAAGATCATATATCTTAGAGAAAAATATATTTAATATAAGAAAACTATCAGGGTTAATGTTATATTGGGAAACCACAAGTTGGAGGTATAACCTTGGGAACTAGATTGGGTGATGAATATGAGGTATCATCATCTATTTAATGTATGAAATTAAATTTCACATGAGAAATTTATGAAGGGGGGATAATGTAACAACTTAATGTTTTATAAATGAAATTTCATTTTCAAATAAATAAATGAATTTTAAATTAATGATTCTCTGAAAAAGAAACATTTACTATGTTTTTTTGGACCATTAAGGGTTATATCCATTCATTTGTAAAACAATTTTTTGTGTAATAAATTTTTATTAAATCATTATAGTATTTTGATCGATATGATTTGTATAAATTATGGGGGATGATAAAGTCCAATTAACAAGGAAAATAGATGTGATGTCTTCTACCAGAAGAATCATATCCGATGAAGCTCATTTATCAGGGGTTATAAGGGAGATATAATCAATTTAGTTTCGATTTATACAATCCTAGTCCAATATTCAAAAAAAAATCATGATAAAAACCATTTATGGTAAAATTTGGAGCTTATCGAGATCATGAAAAAACAATTTTTTTCGAACCATCACCATGAAAGTGACACAATTGAACACCTTTTTCTTGGTGTGTACACTTCTGTAATAAGTTATATATATTTATACCCAAATATAAATAATATATATATTTTCATCTTAACAAAATAATGATTATATATATCTCAATTATTATAGAGTTTGATAGAATCAAAAGTTTGATATGATAGAAACTTTGTTTAAATTTTTATTGAATATTTAAACAATTAAAATTAAGGAATTGTATGTGTTTGAAATCAATAAATTCTAAAATAAATGATATTTTAATATAATTATATATATATATATTAATATCAATGTTCATTTTATTTTACAATGTATATTATATTCATAATCATGTTTAGAAAAGTGATATTGTCGTATAAAAGTAAATTTTTTATATTTTTTGATGGCTTAATTTAAAAGTGAAATTTATAATATTTTTATAATATTGTTTATAAATTACATTTATTTATAATTTATTAAATAAATTATCAAAATTTATTATTTCATATTTTTCTTAGAGAGCTCAATTTTTTGGTCTAAATTAATTACGGTATAAATATACGTTATTTATTATGACATCCTAAAATCCATAATCTGATGTAATAAATTTTATAAATGGTATACAGGAATAAAAATTTCATTTCCCAAAAATATAATTTTGATATTATTATTTTATTGATATTAATACCCATTAATTAATACTTAAAATCATATATTATATTTCAATCATTTATAATTAATGTTTTATGAACCTCACTCCCTTCCACATCACCGTCTATAATAGTTTATTTATTTATGTATTTATATTTATAATTTTAATTAAAAAATATATTTTTTAATAATACATTGGTAAAATCATTAGATGGTATGTGGTTTCTATTCTATTATCATATAGTTTCCAAATATAATTGTCAGAAATTAATAAATAATTCCCATATATTTGTAATAAACACCCCACTATACACCCACTCCAATTCACATAAAACTCATTAATAAAAAATATACATTTTATATTCGTCTATAATTCCAAACCATAGTGTTTTGTAATTCAATATAATCTCCTGAAAATATTTTACAAGCATCATCTCAAGGTAAGGGATTATATTTATCCCTTCTTTATCCAATAATTTTATTTTCAATATCCCATTTTATTTACAACTATTCATGTCAGAATTTATTTTCCGGAATCCCTTTCACAATCCATATGATTTTTATTTAATTATATAAATTCTCAAAACTACATTAATCTCTTCCAAGAATCATTATGTATATTTTTCATGCTTCATTAATTATCCTAATCATTTGTCCATGAAAAAAGATTATGTAGTTAATAAACATCTCCATATCAACTCAACAGTTTTCACTTGTATGCATTTATCCTTCATCAATTGTCGATTTCCACCCAAAATAATTGATCATGGGAAAAAATATGAATTTAATCATTATGGTGTATAATATATATTGAACACTAACACATGTACATTGTATGAATATGATGGATTGGTCCAAAATTATAGATCCTTCTAGTGTGCTGGGTAATTTTAATATTTAATTTTTATTATGGATGCTTCACAATAAGTTTTGATAAGAACACTACATTATTATCTTTCAGTGGTTATCCTTGACTTATATTATAATGTCATGTTTTATACTGTTTTCACATTCCTATTATTTATTGATATTATCACCATATATCATGTTTTAATGTGTATGTTTGCGATTATCACAAATTTTATATGACCTTGGTTATCCTCTTCACCTTCATGTATTAATTCCATCATGGTATTCATTGATTATTACCTTGATATTATTTATATCTCATCAATTTCATGTGTACGTCCCCATCTTATTTAGTAATGTTTTTTTAATAGAGATTTAATTTTATGAGAATACTAAATAGTTTTAAAATAAGGTTGTTTTATCACAATCCATGAAATTGTTCTAGGTACATTATTTCAGAATGGATACATGTCTCATAATTTTAATGGATTATATTATGAGTAAATTTTTCTGACAAGTCATGAATTAATGTGTATAAACATTTGGTTTGTCATATTTTCTCACACATTACCCACAAAGAATCCTCCAAGACACATCACATTTTTGTATAATTGATTATTAGGATAAATGTTGTTCCTATAATTAGATAAGTAAAATTAATAGTTCATCTGCCTATTGGCCAATGCATGATGAAATTGGTCATACCTTCTAGATACAATATGATGGAACAACTATGGTGGGATATAATAACTTTTGAGGCCTCACTGACCCATCAATCAAATAACCATCCAAACATATTTGTTAACCACAAACATGAAACCATGTTTCCCTTGAAACCATTAATTACCTCTATAAAAAATCATCATCAAGATCTGAGTTCAAAAATATTTTTCTCACGTTGGTAATCTCTGATCACCCACTCACATTTTGGGTGTTCCAACAAATTATCAGTGTTTTCCAGACCCACTACCAATTCAAAAAAATTTCACCGATCTAGTAACTGTAGATTTGATTCATTCATTTAGAGTCGAGACACAACTATCATCATAATATTCACCTAAAATTGATATGATATTAGTTTATCAATGAAATATGAATATATCCAATAAAAATGTTCCCCAAAGAAACCCTAGGTACAAAAAATAGTAATTAAAATTTCTCATTCCAAATATTTAATAAATCAGTCAACTCTAAACTAAACATACACAGAACATGAACATTTATTCATTCCATGGAATCCCTTTACAAAAATAAAATTCAACTAACATACATGAAATTTTATTCTTGAAGTGGTTTTTTAATACCCATGTAATTTTTTAATTAGAAATGATATTTAATCCTACTGCATCTGACCAATGTCCACCAGTCCAAGATTTCTTGATTGACGTGTCACCAAGAACCCAATCTTGATACATTAATTCTAAGAGCATTATGCGGTCATTCCAATACACATTTTTATATGTGTATAAAAGACAAGTTATAATTTCTCATTTGTTTTTTCAATGATTCGAATCATACCCATCATAATACACCTAGATAAAAAAATGAAAACAAGATAATAATTTTCCATGTTTCAAAATATTAAACCCCATACCTAATGTCATGATTCTAACATGCATCAAAACCAATTTAATTTTCACACAATTTATCATCCAAGTATTCATGATATATTCTAGTATTGTAGATCAGTGGAAAATCAATTCCAATAATCATATAACAAATAGATCCTTACAAATAAAACCCATTACATATGTATGTCGAATGAGAGTGACCCATGAAACACTCCAAAATACATTTCTCCACATATACAACTATTTGAGATAACCCTTAACATATATATATCACCAAAAACCATTAGATATACCCATACCAATTCATTATGAACACATTTATATACCTGTAAAATATTTTTTAGTTTCAATGAATGATTATAAATACTACCACAAGACAATCTAAAATGTTCTATCCCACTATACCACATACATTAACTAATTCAATAGAACACCTAATATATTTTAAAAATCCAAATGAGACCCACAATGGATAAAATAATTATACTTAATAGTGTTTAAAAAGACCAATGGGACACTACCACCACCATATAATTCAAGCATCATTATATTCTAAATAAAAATACACATGGACCATTTCACTAACCAAACCCCAAAAACAGTTATACAAATCAATATTAAATCCATCCATATAAAATGAATATGAAAATACCACTAACTAGAAAAATGGTCCAATTAAAAAAAAACATTCAAATAGTTCAATAATTTATATGATATCTATATTGAAGAACCCTTTGAGGTACCTTCATGATCGAGCATCAAATTTATTCCATGGACAGATACACGCTTACTAACATAAAAAACATTATTATAAAATGGTAGTTATGTTAATTTAAAATCCCTAATTGATTATAATGTAAATCTCTAAGTGAATAGTTTTTTATAGTTGAAATATAATTCCACATAAAACCATATGCTATCATGGTGAATCATAACTTAAAAGGATCACATTTCATGAGTAATATGATATTATACTTTACTCTTGTCAAGAAACGTTTTAGGAATTTTTATTCCTGATGATCTATTGTAAGATCCAACCCATATGTTTTAGGTCTACCCCACCTATACTATGATTTCCAAGGCATGAAATATGCAAAAAAACACATCCTTGACCACATATAATGCTTCGGTCTATAACTGGTCATTTATCCATGTCCTGCTGGTTCATGATCTATTATCCATAATCAGCATCTATCAATCAACTAGAGATGAATCTAGAAAGTACAATAGGTTATATATCTAGATTAATCCATTGAAAACATGTCCTAAATTCTAGGACTTGCAAAAGGATGATTCTTATGAAATTCTATGGCATCCAACACACCTAAAACACACAACCAGTAGAACTGCTCATGTACTAAAGTCATAATATAATGAATCTACCCCCAACACCCATAAAACGAGGCACTCATAAACTCAACAAAACCCTCTAATGGGTTACCCTCAAGTAAAATACGACACTAACTCTATATCTCCATTAACATGTTAATAAATACCATTAGATTCTCTCAACTATCATAGAAAATCCATTTCATAAAAATTACAACTCTCGATATGAATCGCTAAACTATTTCAAGGTCACGATGCATCTAAGGTTTTAAAAACAATAAAAAGTTTTTCCAAGATATGTTCAACTCCATTTTATCCCCCAAACACTTTGGTATGGCATAATCCACTAGGGTCATGAATTGTAACAAATACATCAAATTACAAAAACCCAAAAAATTTACCACCCCAAGAAAGAAAAAATAGGAACACACATCATCATATCCTACATTAAAATTACAATATTTTCCACACCATGCATATATATGATTCACAATAATCCTATTTCATAAATTTAATTAACTAGGATTTTTCATAACAGGGGAATTGTTAAATGATATTTAAAGTAAAATTTCTATAGAAAAATTCTTAATATGTTTTAAATATCATTTTATTTAGTGTATTATTCATAATAATCATGTAATGAAAATCCAAATTATAAAACTAACATATAACGTTGAAACAAACCATGGTTATATAAGTAAAAACATGAAAATATCATATATCCATGGTATAATTGGTTTTGGATCCTATTGGTGTGGCTATATGGAAAAATATATAATATCCATGCTCTTAATTTCACATTAATACAGGATTTATTAAATAATATTACACTTAATACAACACAGTTGATTGATAAGTCATTTGTCTCTAGGAACTTGGTATATTACATAACAACTTAAAATGAGGAATACATCATCATTATTGAAAACACTCGTAATATGATCATAATATTCTATCATTCTTAAAAAAATGTTGGGATAACCTAGCAATATAAATAATAAAGTGGTGAAATATAATTCGTAACAAGGTAATAAACATGAAATAATATTAAAAGAATAATATATTTTATACAACATGAATATTAAAAAGGTTTAATAATCATAAACATGATCAATGATACATGATATATCATGGCACTCATAAATTCAATATGGGATATTTTGAAACAACATAAAACACAAAATCATTATCATTGGAAATTTCAAACATCCAAGATATCACAATAGAGAAAATATTATATGTTTATCAGGTTTAAAGGTAATTTGATAATGGTAATATGGTTATTATGTGCCTGATTTTATGTATTTACACACATGAAAGAAGTTATAAATCCTAATAATCAATTATTTCATAATAATATACTTCACATGAGAAGAACAATTATCATCTTTAAAATCCAAAAATATAATCAAAAGTTCTATTACTGTAACGTGGAAATCATTTGTACAGTGGGTGTATAGTCTTATGCTAGTATTTCGCACCGTGATTTGATAAAAATATATATTTATTGTCTACATTTCCCTCAATAAAAAAATAGTATACAATGATTATATTTGATATTGCATAGTAATTTATTTCCTCTCTAAATAAGTAATATATGCTTGTAACAACAGACGATACAGTACCATTAGTGTGCCTCCTCATATGCAAGAGGCTGTTGACTAGAAATATCAGTATAAGGTGGCATGGTTGGGTGACAACACACAAATATTATTGTAATACAATATCAAAAATAGATAATTTCATATAAATCAAGATAAAAATTCAATAAAAATACATTAATAAAAGTGTTAATAAATAATGAAAACCAAACGTGATATGTTATATAAACTATATAATATACACATAAGACAATAATACTATGAAAAAATGATATGAGCACATCAATACGAAATTATTTAAAGTAAATAATTCCAAAAAATCCCCCAAAATAGTCTCAAGTCCTTTTTATACCCCAACTACCTCCCTCCGTTCTAGCATCCAGGACCATCATATATCAACCCTTTCCCCAACATTGACAAGACATCTAGTAGTGTATGATCTATTACCCTTGTTCCATGTTTTCTTGATATGGTTGTTATTAAAACTCAAATGGACCCCACTCTTGATATCCACAAATATATATAGTGAGAAAAAATAAATTCAATAATATATATAAATATATATATATCACCACTTGAAATATGATCTATAACAACGGTTTTTGGAAAACCGTTGTTATAGTTCACTAATTTGGGCCTATACCAATGGTTTGGCCAAATCTATTGGTATAGGTCACATATATGGACCTATACAAATGGTTTTAATAAAATCGTTGGTATAAGTCACTATTTTGGAGCTATAACAACAGTTTTGGGAAAACCATTGGTATAGTTCACTAATTTGGACCTATACTAATGGTTTTGGGAAAAGCGTTGGTATATGTCAATTATAGAGACGCTATACTGATGGTTTTGGCCAAACCATTGGTATCAGCCCCCCTATACTAACGGTTTTTTCAAAACAGTTGGTATAGGTCCCAAAATCAATGAACCTATACCAAAGGCCCCCAAAAACGTTGGTATAGGTACATGTATTTTTAATGGAATCTTTTTATAAAGGACAATAAATAAATCAATATTTAAAATACTTATGATAATAAATATGTATATATGAAATAATGTTCACAAAAGTATGTGAGGTTAGTGGCTAGGTCGTTTAATCACAAACAGAAGGTGCTAGGATCTAAACACACCGAATGATTTTTTTTCTGAATAATATATACCAACAGTTTTATGGAACCGTTGGTATATATTTTCATATTCCTTATAAAAAAATTTTTGAAAATTGTTGGTATAGGTCAATACAAAAGGTTTTCACAAAACCATTGGTATAGACCTATTCCCATGGCTTATTTGCCTAAAATTCTATAAACCATTGTTATAGGCTATACCAACTGTTTAGAGGCCTATACCAATGGTTCCAAACTGTTTTTATATGGTATTTCTCTAGATGTATATATATTTAAATTTCAAAAAAAAATATCTAGTGACAGATACCTCAGGTTTGTGAAGACACTCAAGGTTGGTCATACCATTGTCGATCATTTAGCGTGTGACCATGATAATAAATACCCCCATCTAGTGTAATGGTTTCTCTAAGGATTTCATATTTAATGAACACATAATAAAAAATCTAGTCTCTTTGTATTATAATTAGTTTCATATAACTGTCATGGATGATTTTTTTATCTAGGTTATAAGACTATTAGAATTATGTACACCCCCAATGTGAGGTTTCTCAACTAGTATAATATGAAAATAAGTCACTAACATGTCATATGAGGTTTTTTAGCCAATATAATGGACCACCTCAGATAGAATATTGAAAATAATATCAAACTACCCTATATGATGTTTAATATTGTTTTTAAAATAAGAATTATTCAAGGCCGTCTTCTTTTACAAAAAAATTATTTCAAAAGATGATTACAACTTCAATAAACAAACACAGTATTGAAAATTTATAAGGTCCATTTCATTGGAAATCGTGAAAACACTTCCCATATTAAATTATAGAATCATATTAAATAACATGTGTCAATTTTAGATTATGCACACAATTTTCCATATACATAATTAGTAGAAAATTATAATTTCACCCTTAAATAGTTATAAATACTATGAAACAATTCACGACTCTTCACATTTAAAATTTTTCATTTATAAGACACTCTAGAAAAGACATGAAGCTCTATTTCTAATCATCCATTAAAAAAATATTTACTAAATAACCTTATTAAACATATTTTTTTACTCATGGAACCAATGATATTCACCACCAAATTTCTATTTTAATAAGAAAAAAATAATTAAAAATTTATATACAAAATGAATTATTTTAATTATTATCATTATTTTTTTAGAATAAAAACTATTCTTAGGAGAAAAAAATTTTATTTTATCTATATATCTATGATGAGACATATGTAAATATTTTTTTAAGCTAGGAAATCACATGATGTGCCCAATTTGACACACCTATCACATACATGAAAGAGAGTAAAATAATATGGGTTATGAATAGGGACCACATTCCTTATGAGTATAAGTGTCCACATATCTTGTATCATCCCTTTGTTTAGCATAAAAATAAAAAAATGGTATAGTATAAAAATCACCTAAAATATAGTGTATTAGATTAAAAGGGAAAAATACTTAAACACATAAATAACTAATGAATAGAGGAAAGAGACTAGATTACTTTACGTTATAAATTGATCATATTAAAATGATTATGATTAATACCATGAAAAATAGATATATTTCTATGTTTATATAAGGATATTTAGGGTCATGGAGATGTCATTATTGTCACGAGAGAGGATGAAATATATAGTGAATGTATTAAAGGGGTTCCATGATAAAGTATTAAGAGTACCCATAAAAAATATTCCTGGGGCTACTTAAAATTCAATGTGCATCAGTCTAATACTAGATTATTATCTATGGCATATGGATAGCTTAAGGATTTATATATTCTGGCTGATTGTGTGATACAAGAATTTCACAATTATGAATTCTCCTATACTCATCTCATGAATGTCTCTAAATTTCATTATATACCATAAAAACGGTAATAATAAAATGATACAGGAGGTTCATCCAAATTTTATCCAATCAACATATTTTAAATTGTGGGATAATATACTATCTTTATACCCATAAAGTTTTAAAATCTCAATTTACGTCAATTCTCATTTTTTGATTTGAAAGGAAAACATATGGAAAATATTCACATAGAGATAACCTGGAATGCTGTTATCGTCTACATTGTAGGTTCTTACTAGGATTCACTAATATTTTATTTTATATATGCGTGTATTAATGTTGAAAATAAATTCATAACTTGACAGTCTCTCAGAGTATTCATGTACTACTTCGGCTATAATGAAAATATGTGCTATATAAAGACTTATCGAGTCATTATCTACAAACCATGCCTCCATGAAAAACATACATACCCTCTTTAGATAAACTATTAATGATATGTCCTTATTTTGTTCATTTATGGACTCAAAATATGTCACATGGTCTATACATAAGATGATAAAAATCAATGAAATGTTATATAACAATATTATACCATTAAAGATCCAATCCACACTAACATTAAAGGGTATGTCAATGACTATAACTTTAATGAGTAAAAATTAGGTTCTCCTTGTGATTATTTGTGACACACCAAGCATCCATGGTACGTTTCCCTTTGAAAAATGCAATAGCTTGTGTTGTATGCAACTTGGAGTTTTAACACACCACAACCAATCAAACTAGGCGTTATGAATAGTAATACCAAAATTTTTAAATAAGTAAATTTTTATTTTCAAAATAGACTTCATTTTTTGGATTCATAATATCAAAATTTTCTTAGGGTGAATTTTTGGTATTTTTCTGAAAAATTTCACTTTTTGATGAATAGTGAAAACCACTAGGTTATTGTTTAAAATCAACTTTTTATTTTAATAATTTGTTATTATATTTTAATATATATTAGGTAAAAATAGATACATAATACCTATATATGTTCAATGTAATTTATTGGAGTCATTTTAAAATAATATTAGATGTATAAAATTTTATTGAAATTTTTACCGTCTTTTATCCATCTTCTAAGTGCATTTACAAATTTTCATAAAACGTAATTTTACCACTTATATGAATTGGATTTAAAAAACTTATGTGACAAGGTTGAAATGAGATAGTAAAATTTTGTTCAGTAAGATGAAAACAATTTTTGGTGATTAGAAACTTTTTACTTTTATTTACCATAGTTAAAATTAAATAGTGTAAATAAAGGTAAAAATGAAATTATAATTAGTCTAACACATGTCATAATTCTATCGGATAAGTTTATTTTGACCAAAATAATTTTTTTTATAAAATATGATCTTATTTCACCCACATTTATTGGATTAGGACAATTATTATATTTTATTTAAAGAAGAGTTAAAATCGTTAAATTCAATGTTTAATAACTAAACCATTTTTAATACAGGTTTACACATAAGATAAACATGACTATAAATATTCATTAAAAATATAAATTATTAATTAAATATTTTTATTTTATTTATAATTTTTATACATTAAATAAATAAATATATTTTTAGAACAATGATGGTGCAATAATTACCATATTAATGAAAGAATAAAATAATTGATATTATAAATATCCAAATAAATGTAATTTGGGACTTTTGATGAATTAAAATAATATATAAGATAATATGGCATGATAGGGTTGATTAAATGAATTTTATTTGAAGTAATCAAATTGTTATGACTTTACCAAAAATCAAATACTAAATAGTCTCATAATTGACATAAATGAGTTTTTAAAGAAATTATATATAATAAATAGATATAATAGTACTAAAAATATAAGGTTCATCCAAATGACATATATAATAATATATATGTCATTAATGAACCACTTGGGGTTACCATGGAAATTTATAGTATGTTTATTTACAATATAATGTTAATATACTAGGACTCATGGTAAATGTTAATCATTTTAACCAAGAGTTAAATCTTAATGATAAGGTCAATATGGTAACTTAAACTTATATAAAACCCATTATTTGAAATAATTTTGAACCATACCCACATTTTCCTCAAAACAGATAATTTTGGAGCACTTATATAACAAATATGATTGTTTAATAAAATAATATTTCCAGCTTTTCCTAATGTGAACCTCACCTCTCTTATCAAAGGTTACTTCCCCTTCTCTCAAATTCCCATCTCCAAAGTCATTTTTCTTGGACAAACCCTTCTTAAATATCCTCCCATGTACAATAAATTTTACTTATATTCCTTACATTTATCAGAACGCCAACCTATGGAGCCCTTTTGATCAACTCAATAGGAAGCACCCAAAGAAGATGTAATAATTTCACCCCCTTTTTTTAAAGTACTTTTCTACTTCCACTTCCTCTTTCATTGTTGTTTTTATTCAAAAATAATAACACTATTACCTTATACATATTGTGATGTTATTATAAATATAGTACAACCATATTCATTATTCTATCCATCCTATTAATGACATGTCACTATGTGTGTGTGCGTACGACTTACCATCTCCACATAGTGGTGTAGTTGTAATTCTAACACTTCATTATTTGTATGGGTATAATAATTAGTATAACTAATGTAAATAAGAAATAAAACATGTTAAGGATTATGTATATATGTTTTACCATCGAATTACATTTTATTTCACCATAAATTGAATGAAATTGCTGCTCGTGTGTACGTAGGGATTCCCGTCTTGATGAATGTGATGAAATTCATTCCCCATCATAACCATTGAAGAATAAGATTCATTTTTTGATTCAAAATAATGATTAATAACTTAATATCATTCTATAAACTAATCATATACATCATATCAATAACAAACATGGCTTATGACACCATTCATATAATGTAAAACAAATCAGTTATCACCCAAAACAATGATACTACTAAAATATTATTAACAAAGCAATATTAAGAATATCATATATGATATAATATTTATGTATTTGGTTATTTTATAATTTAATAAAAAAAATTAACTATTACAAATGATTTTAATGTAACCTCGACCAAAAAAATATAAGATAAGGGTTAATACTACAATATCTTCATTATCCGTGTTGTTTAAACGCGAGTATCTACTAGGACCTCTTTATCATCCTCATACGTGCTTCTTAAAAATGTATTTCAAAATTTTTGTAATATTTCCATGAAAATAGGTTAATTATTTATACCTTTGTTTTAATTTTTATTAAATAATTATAAAATAAATATTTCCATCGTTTTCCAAACAAGGTCATTTACGACCTTTTTGAAAAAATTAAGGAAAGAATGTTTTTATCGTATACAGCGGGTGAGGCTATTCTGCTCCCGTAAAACACCATCGAATATTACCTTACAAGACTATAAGAGTATTTTTAATATAAATTTTTTCGTTTGTAATAATGTGACTTTTAATTGATTTCAAAATAGAAAGATATATTTCTCGCAAATAGTTTTGATTTCATCTATGTCCACATCCATTGATAGATTTTACACTTGTATGATGATGATTTGTTATGATAAAATCTTCTATATTGTATTGAAGGTTTGTGATATGATTGATTGTGGATGTGTTAAAGCTATACCATTAATGGTTTATATGTAATGAATTAACATTTTGTATGCTAGTTTTAATACAAATGGTTATGTTATGTTTCAACCTTTTCGCATGAAGAATGCATTGGAATTTGTAAAAGATGGGTGGATCCCGCTATAGTTCCACGATGAATTGGTAGATTTCATGAGAAAGATTAGTGTCTTGGAACAAGGCCATTAAAATATCTTATTTTTATTGTTGGCATAAGGCCTTGACTATGTGGTTATGATATCTGACATTTTTCATTCCATCATTATAAAATTGGATATTGATACTACATGTGATTATTTGACTAGTGGAATATCCATGTGAATATGTAAATGAAATTATTTGATTTATCGTCTCTATATTATGCTGAATTTTATGTTTAAAAGGCTATTGATTTAGTTTTCTGCATTTCCTTAAATTGATTTAATTATTTATGAGAGTTTCTGTTATATTGTTATCTTTATCAAGCACATGGGCTCACCCTTTTCTATGTTTTTTTCTTGGATGTGAAGAAGGTTTTTATGACTTACCCAGATGGATATTCTAAGCGATATATAATTGTTAAAAGGAGAAAATGTTGCTGTTTTTAATATTTTATAATGTAATGTAAATCTTATGTACGTATCTGGTACTTCCAAGGCTACTAAACGGTACGGTCTTCCAGGATATGATTTCCTTATATCATGCCAATGTTATGTAATAATGAACCAACTATGGGTAACCGGTGTCAGGGAATTACAGTTGGTTTTAGAGAAATATTAGTAAAGACCTAGGAAGATAGATTTATAAAAATTATTATTATAGAACATTACCATGACAAAAACATTTAGGATTATTATAGAATAACTTCCTTGAATTTTGGTAATGTATAGATTTTGTGAGTTATCCAAGAAATACATCTCTGTCTGGATACGAGCAGGTACAAGAAGATCTAGCAAAGATGAACCTAGGATTAAAAACTCTAACAAGGTGTTTTGGGATTCATCCACGGTATCCTGGTACACGTCAATGGGACTTGTTGCACTCTGGATTACGACACTCCTGGGGGATATGATTAGGATGATTTACATTTTCATTATAAACCATTATGAAGGATTTATGATTATATACCTCCAAAACAATATTTTTTTATGATTATGAATTATATTCATAAACTTTTCAATTTATGTTATGTGTTTTACATGATTTGAATTATATATTGCGATTTATAAACTAATCTAGTGTATGGATTTGTTTAGAAATGGAGCCTAGTGGATGGAATGGAAACTGTATCAATGCATATAATCCACGTTGGGATTTCTAACCTACTTATGGTAATTATATTGGAGCTGGTGATACAACTGGTGAAGATATTCTTATCATCGTATTTGGACTACTCACATAGGATATGAATAATAAGCTAACCCGTATGGAACAACCTAATCCCCAATGAAGAAGATCAATGTTAGACCGCTTCATGAGGCCACAACAACCAACATTAAATGGGTCTATGACCTGATTTTTATCTAAGAAATGAATAAGTTTCTTAGAAAAATAATTTCATGCTTTGGGGTGTATCAAAAGGGAAAATGTTTTCATGGCAGTTTATCATGTCATGTGAGATGTAGAACAATGGTGGTAATAAATTTAAAACACAAGAAATATGATGAAGTATCATGTATGGAATGGAGAATGTTTAAATATATTTTCATAGGAAAATACATTCTTCGTGACTATTGAGTGCATATGGAAAGTCAATTTCTGAGTCTGAGGCAAAAGGAGGATGAGAATGTTGCAAATAATGAGGCAAACATTACAAGGTTAGAATGGAATGAAACTAATTATATATGTAACCCAAGGAGAAATATTGATCGATTCTTAGATAGTTTAAAACCATTTGTCCGTTGACCATTACTCTAACAATCCTTCTCATCATATGAAGATATTGTCTCATGTGCTATCAAAAAAGAAAACGAATACTCTATGTTTTATGACATTAAATTAAAGAAATAGTAGAAGTGATTAGGTGAACACTCTGGAAATGGGAACAAGGGGAAGAATGGAAAAAATTGGAATTTCCATCCCATGGTAAATGTGGGAAGAAATGCACTAGTAATATCCTAAAGATAATGGGAGTCTATTACAAGTGTGGTGAAAAAGGCCACCAAGATCATTATTGTATGTGATAGAAAAAGGGTGTCAATGTTGAATGCTACGATTTTAGAGAAATGGTGCATTGTGAAAATGAATGTCCTAAGTGCGATAAAAACATACCTCCAAAATGACATATGGAGAAAGAACAATCTTATGTGATCACTACTACTAAGTTTGATGCTCCCAAATACGTGGTGGTAGATAATTTTATGGTTTCTACACGATTAGAAAATGATATATTTGATTCTGGATCATCACATTGTTTTGTATCTTCCCTGTTCTCTAAGAAAATTATATATTTCTAATTTGGTTTAAAATTAATTTTTTCATCCAAAACATATAAGGGATGTATAATAGAAACAAATATTTTTGAATCAGTCCCCATTAGGGAATATAAATTTTCTTTATCTGCTGATCTCATCATCATACCTATGGTTGAATTTGATATAATTCTTCGTATGGATTGGATTTTAGACCATGATGCAAAAATTTATTTTAATAAGGAAGAGGTTACAATTTTCATTGATGATAAAGAGTACCATATTATTAGATAGAAACATCACCACTTGATTCTTATCTATATCCATGCCCAAAAACTGTACAATATTCAATTATTTGGGTGAAAGAAAATTAAATACCTACGGGTGAGTAAAATAATTTTCAAATATAGTACAAAACTGTTGTGCAAGAATATGTGGATTTATTTCCAAAAGATTTACCTGGACATCATCTAGAATGAGAAAATGAGTTTTTTACTAACTTATTATCTAGATCAATACTCATATTAAAGACCCCTTATAGAATGGAAACTTTGAATTATTAGAACTGAACAAAAAACTAGAGGAATTGAGTAATAAGTGATTTATTCTCCCTAGTGTTTTTCCTTGGGGAGCCCATGTTTTTTTATTAAGAAGAAACATTGATCTAGGAGGTTGTGTATTTACTATAGGGAGATCAATGCTATAAAAATAAAGAACAAGAATCCCCTACCTCACATTGATGATTTATTTGACCATCTTCATGGAGCTAAATATTTTTCAAATATTTACCATCAATCCTGATATCATCAGATATCTGTGAAGACGGAAGACATTTCGAAAACCTCATTTTGAACTAGTTATGGAATTATGAGTTTACAGTAATTCCTTTTGGACAGACTAATGCACCCTCTGTTCTCCAATATCTAATGAATATATTTTTCAAGGAATATTTTGATGGAATTGAAATAGTATTTATTGATCATATATTAGTATACTAAAAAAGCTACAA
Organism: Viscum album; assembly: GCA_963277665.1. Classification (NCBI taxonomy): domain Eukaryota; kingdom Viridiplantae; phylum Streptophyta; class Magnoliopsida; order Santalales; family Viscaceae; genus Viscum; species Viscum album. Next base: position 950,003,782 of record OY728167.1, read on the forward strand.
AGATCATGAAAATAACATGCACACTATTCTAAAAACCTTCAAACGAAATGAATTATATTAGAAGTTTTGGAAGTGTGAATTATGGCTTCAATAAATTACTTTTCTTGGATATATATTCTGTAAGAATGGAATCTTTGTTGATCCTTCTAAGACAAGATCAACACATGAATTTCTAGGATTGACAGGTATAATTGTGGTACACAGTTTAATTAGTATAGCAGGTTATTATCAGCATTTCATCCAAAATTTTGCATGATTGGAAAACCCATTAACCAAGATCACATGTAAAGGGGTTAAATTTTTTTGGACAAATGAGTGAAAATAATGTTTTAATAATTGAGGACAAGATTATTCAATGATCCTAACATGAATCTACCATCAGTGAATGATGGGTTTGTTATTTTCAGTGATGCTTCACATAAAGGAATTGGTTGTGTGTATATGCATAGTGATAGAGTTATTGAATATGCATCACAACAACTAAACATTAATGAAAAAAATTACGCTACTCAAGATCTTGTGCTTGAAGCTGTAATCGTTTCTTTGAAGATATGGAGACACTATCTATATGGTGAAAAATGTGAGATATATACTATTTACATGAGACTGAAGTATATTTTCTAACAGAAAGAACTCTACATGAGGCAGAGGATATGGACTGTACTACTCTATGATTATTATTTCACTATACACTACCTCCTAGGGAAGGAAAATAAAGTGGTAGATGATTTTTGATGAAATGATCATGGATTTTTGAATAGGATGAGAGTTAAAAGGGATCCTATGTTCATGGATCGAGTATAGATGGATATGGGAATAATAATATAATGTGATACATAAATATTTTTTCAAATGGTTGAAAAACTATATTTACTTGAAACTATAAAACGTTCCCAGACGGATGTTGAAGTGTTTTAATAGAAAAATGAAGCTGTGAATGATGGGAGATTGATAGACTTCATATATTAAGATGGGATTTTGAATTTTGGTAACAAACTTTGTGTTCCTCATATAACTGATCTACAAAAGAAAATTATTACCTGATGCTGATAGCATCAATTTCTTTATACACCCTGGTAGTACTAATATGTATAGAGATAAGTAATAACATTATTGGTGGGACAACATGAAGAGAGAGATGAGTGATTATGTGTCAAGATGTATGGTTTTTCAACATGTAAAAGATAGAAGACAACATCCTGGAGGAGTCCTAAAACCTCTTCCCACACCTACGTGGAAATGGGATGATATTATGATAGACTTTTCCAAGGGGCTACCAAAGACTCCAAGAAGGAATGATGCAATATGGGTCATTGTTTATCATCTTACCAAGTCAGCATATTTTATTTCTATAAGAGAAGATTTTACACCTGAACATCTCGCAATACTATATATTAATGAAGTTGTATTACTTCATGTAGTACCCATATCGATTGTTTCTGATCATGATACCCAATTTACATCAGAATTTGAGAAAATTCATTAGAAATCATTAGATACTGAACAACGTTTGAGCACTTCATACCACCCTCAAACTAAAGGAAAATCAAAACATAATATCCAAACCATAGAAGACACATTGAGATCTTTCTCACTTGACTTTCAAGGTATGTGGGATCATTATTTTTCTATTGTAGAATTTTCTTATAACAATAGATTCCATTCAATTATTCAAATGGAACCATATATAGAATTACATGGAATGAGATGTCGCACATGATCTTGTTGGGAGGATGTCGGTGAAAGAAAACTCGTAGACCTTGAACTTGTTAAGGAAACAATGGAAAAGGTGAAAGTTATACAAACCAACATCATAAGAGCTCAAAGTAGGAAAAAGATATATCTCGATAAACAAAGGATAGATTTTGAATATCAAATAAGACATCATGTTTTATTTAAGGTATCTCCAAAGAAGGTGTTATAGGATTTGTTAAGAAAGAACAATTAACTCCCAGGTATATAGGACCATTAGAAATTCTAGATCGAATTGCAGGTGTATATTATTGTTTAGAAATACCGTCAAGTCCCTCCAAAGTTCATGATTTGTTCCACATATCACTGATAAGAAAATAAATGCATGATCCAACACATGTTCTCACCTATGAAGAAATTGAAATGGAAGATGATCTATCTTATTGTAAATATCTTGTCAAGATTTTTGATACAATAGAACAAGTGCTGAGAAACTGGACAACTCGTATGGTGAATGTTCTATGGAGAAACCATAAGATGGAAGAGGAAACGTGGGAACCAGAGGATCTTATTATGAAGAACCACCTAAATCTGTTTATGATGTAATATTAAAGAAATTTATACGTTTAAATTATTTAAAGGAGAGAAGAATGTATCACCCCATAGTTTTACGGTACATTTCTATTTGAATAATTCAATAGCTTGGGTTGTACGTAACTTGAAGTTTTAACACACCACGACCAATTAAACTAGTCGTTATGAATAGTAATATCTAGTTTTTTAAAATTTATAAATTTTATCTTTTAAAATAGACTTATTTTTTGGATTCAATATATAAACATTATCTTAGGGTGTATATTTGGTAATTTTTCGAAAATATTTAATTTTTGTGGAATAGTGAAGAACACTGCATTATTGTTTAAAACCGACTTTTTATTAAAAATATTATTTATTTTAATTTAATTTTTACTAATTAAAAATAGATACATAATACCTATATATGTTCAATGTAATTCATTGTAGTCATTTTATAATAATATGAGATATATAAACTTTTATTGATCTTTTTATTGACTTTTACCCACCTTCTATATGCATTTGAAAATGTGCATAAAAAGTAATTTCACCGCTTTATGAATTGAATTTCATAAATTCGAGAGACACAATTGACATCAGTATGTATAATGTGGTTCAATAAGACAAAAATATTTTTTGGTGAATAGTAACTTTTGACTTTTCATTACCATGATTAAAAGTAATTTGGGTAATTAAAGTAAAAATGATATTATAATTACCATAACAGATGTCATAATTCTATTGGATAAGTATATTTGCACTAAAAGCAACCATAGAAATAAAATATTATCTTCTTTCACCCACATGAATTAGATTAATACAATTATTATATTTTATTTAAAGAAGAGTTAAAAGTGTTAAATTCAATTTTTAATAACTAAACCATTTATAATATAGTGTTACACATAAGAGAAAGTCATCTATAAATATTCATTAGGCAGCTAAAAATATTTCCTACATAATTCTATTTTATTTATAGTTTTTAGACATTAAATACATGAATTTTTTTGTTACACAATAATGATGCAGTAATAACATTATTAATGAATGATTAAAAAAATTGATAGTATAAATATCAAAATAAGTGTTATTTGACACTTTTAAATTATTACACGAATTTTATAAGTTAATATGACATGTTAGTTTTGATTAAATTATTTTTTTAAGTAAACATTTAGTTAGGATTTTAACATATATGAAATACTAAATAGTGTCAAAATTGACGTAAATGAGTTTTTAAAACAAATACTATATTATTAAAGGATATAATAGTCCTAAATATATAACGTTTAGACTATAGACTTATATTATGTTAGATATTTCATTAATGGAAAACTTGGGATTCTATTGTCATTTTATAGTTAGTTAATTAACTATATAACATAAAGATACAAGGAGACATGGTAAATGTGAAACTATTTAACAGAGAGTTAAATATGAAAAATAAGATTTATATGGTGACCTAAACCTATATAAAGCCTATTTAATGAGAGATTTTATACCCATCCTCGGCTTAGATATAAAATATATCATTTTGGAGCCATTATAAACCGAATATCATAGTATAATAAAATAATATTTGAAGCTTTTCCGGAAGAGACCCACACATCTGTTATAAAAGGATACCTCCCCTTCTCTCAAAATCACACTACCAAATCCATTCGGATAGGCCAACGCCTGATAAAATATCCTTCCAACTATCCTAAAATTAACCTAGATGTCTTAAATTGATCATAATTCCAACCTATAGATCACTTTTGATCAACTCAAAAGCAAACACCCGAATAAGAGGTAATAAATTCACCAATTTTTTCAAATTTCATTTCATCTTACACTTCTTCTTTCCTTATTGTTTCCCTAAGAAAATAATAAATCTAGGACCTTATACATATTCTGATGTTATTATAAAGATGGTACAACCATATTCATTATTCTCTCTATCCTATGAATGACATGTCACCATACATGCATACATGCTGCTCACCGTATCCACATCGTGGTGTAGTTGTTATTCAAACACTTCGTTATTTGGATGAGTATACTAATGAGTATAAATGATGTGAATAATTAATATAACAAGTTAAGGATTCTATATCTATTTTTTACCATCCAATTACAAATTATTTCACATTAATAGTATGATATTGTCGCTCGTCCGTACGTATGGATTACCATCTCCACGAACATGATGAAATTAATTCCCCATCAAAAAAATTCAATAATAATTTTAATTTTATGATTAAAAATAATTTTTAAGAACATAAAATAATTCTTTATATGAATCATTTAAATCATATCCATGAAAAACATGGATTACGTAACCAAGCATATTAATAAAAAAGAATCAGTTAACACTCAAAACAACGATACTACTATGATATTTTTATCCAAGAAATATTAGAAGATATTATAGGATATCATATTTATGTATTTTGTTCTTGTATAATTTAATAACAATGATTTAACTATTATAAAAGCGGATAATGTTCCCTCGACCAAGGAAAAGATCAACGTATGAGTTTACTCTACAATCTCTTCATTATCCGAGGTTGTTTATATGTATCTACTCGGACCACTTTATCATCCACATATGTGTTTCTTAAAAAATTATTTTAAATAATTTTTACCATTTCTTATACTATGGGTTAATGTAATTTATATTGTAGTTTTTCATTTTATGAAATTTTTATAAAGGAATCTTTCCATATTTTTCCAAACAAGGTCTTTTATGACCTTTTCGACAAAATTAACGAAATAACGTTTTCTAGATTATATGGCGAGTGAGGCTATTTTGAACCATTATAAAAACATCAAAGATTTTCCTATATGATTATAAAAATATTTTAAAAATTAATATTTTATTTTATATTAATGTGACTTTTAAATTATTTCAAAATATAAAGAGATATTTCTTCTAAATAGTTTAGATTTCCTTTATATCAACTTCCTTTGATGGATTTTACACTTGTCTAAAGTTGATGTATTATGATAAAATCATCAATATAGTATTGAAGGTTTTTGATATGTTTTAATATAGTTCTATTATTTAAATACCATTCATGGTTTATGGGTAATGTATTAACATTTCATATGCTAGTTTTAATATAAATTTTTAATGTTACATTTCAACCTTTTCATATGATAAATGCATTGGACTTAGTAAGTGAATGGTGGATCCCACTATAGCTCTTTGATGCATCTTTAGGTCTCTTGAGAGAAACCAATGTCCTAAAATAAGTCCTTGAAAATTAATATTTTTAGTCTTGGCACGATGCCTTTACTATGTTGTTATGATGTCCAACATTATGCATTACAACACTATGAAATTGTCTATTGATATTACATGTGATTATTCGATTAGTAGATTATCCATGTGAATAAGTAAATAGAATTATTTGATTTATCTTTTCCATATTATGATGAAGATTATGTTTAGATATAATTTTGTTTAGTATGATACATTTCCTTTAATGTTTAGGTTTATTTATGGAAGATTCCTCTATATTGTAATCCTTACTGATCACTTGAGCTCACCCCTTTCTATGATTTATTTTTTCAAGGATGGGAATGTGTATGTTATTACTGACTTGCAAGGATAGTCTACGGGATATGAATGTATTTAATGGATAAAATTTTGTTGTTGTTTTTCATTTTATAATGTATTGTAAAACTTATATATGTATCTGTTACATCTAGTGTTATTAAATTTTTTGTTCTTTCGGGACTTGATTTCCTTGTATCATGACAATGTTATGTAATAATGCACTTAATCTAGGTAATAGGTTTTTGGGCGTTAGATTATTTCCTTTAATATTCCATTATGACGACTATACAATCACAAAATATTATAAATCTATCCATACATAATGATATTCTACTTCAGAACAACATTCCAAATATTCAAAATCATGAACCCATTCTATTATACAATTTTCATTCATCATTTACTTGATACACAACATTATAATTCTAACCATTATGTCACTCAAAACCATTGAATGTAGATCATTTAATCCTTACTACACCTCTAAATATCCTACTATCAATCCCATATATTATTGGTCATTAGGAAATCTAAAATCACGTAATTGTGTTCTATTCACATATCCACATATACAGAATATCATAATCATGGAAATATATGTCTTATCAATAAATAATCTAATGATCCACACAAAAAATTCCAATTATATCACATCGAGAAGGGGTAACAACTCTATAAAACACCCACATTCATATCATTCATAAAAATTCTTAAATGTTCATCAAAAAATTGAAATCTTATGGTGAAACAATATCCCAAATTCTCCCCTTAATCATATCCTTAGTTGGTGGGGTCTAATATCTACATAAACAATAATTCAAATTATAATTTAATTTGAATAACCAATTAACATGGAATAATATGAGGTCTCACCTAACATACAACTAGGGAGACCATGTAGTGTTATAAAACCCCCTCTTATACCTTTTTGAATTATTTAGTAGAAACACCTATGATATTTTCATAATGAATATCAAATTTTGAGACATCCCGAGGACTCTCATAATCACAAATAAACCATTTCCCCTTAGAAATAACATTATAAAATGAATTCATATATCTCATATGCTTTCGTTGACATATCTTAGGTCTGATAATAATACCACGCTCCCCCTCATCATAATGATTAAGGGTTTCTTGATCCTCCACCATAATACAAAGGCCCATTCGAAATGTATACACGAATTAGCACCCAATCATTTACATAATAATTGTATTTTATGATAAGATCCTCATACCATGAATGATTTATCATCGTCGCTAATATCTAATGAGCCTCAATTAAGCGTATCCCTACCATTCCCAAGCCCGTTTCTCTACTTAATCTATTTGTTTAAATAACCAGTCATATTTAATTATTTATAAACTATTATAAATAATTACTTAATTTAATCAAATGCTCAATATTCTTGTTAGAAGGATCTCCATATAAAATTTTCACACTAGAAACTCAACATAACATAATTGGATTGTCTATGATGCATGTCCAAGAATACCCCACATGATGAACTATAATTTGACACGTGGAAATGAAGTGATTTTATATAATTTCAATGAGAACGTTACATATTTGTATAGTTTAGTGTAACCTAAAAGTAAATTTATTCATACATAATAAGAAAGGTCTCTCCACATTTCCCCTATTAATTCCAAATAAATACCCTATACTCATATCAATTTTACAAAAATCTTGTGAATGATCGCAATAATACCAATGACACTTTGAGTGAATTAATATATAAGTGATTATAGTGTCATGAACACAAGTATATAATCTATATTACCATTAATAATCTCTTACACTCACATAGATTCATCAATTGTATATGAAGATGAAATAGATGGTAAATTTATTTATATAATTTCCATTCCTTTATACAATTCATCAATATATCATAAGATCCTCAATGAAAGAAAAATATGACAAACCCCCAACTAAAATGAACACTAGTAAAACCCATTGGATATACATTGGCTATCACATCAATTTTTGTGGTCCACGTTCATCCAATGATGGATCATTTTTAGTATTTGAGAATTGAAGTGAAACTATTCTACAAGACAACCTATTAGTTGGATAGTTCCATACGAATTGTGAGTATTCAATGTCCAAGGGAAATGGGGTTTTCCACAAGATAACTAATGGTGGAACATCGACTTGCTAGTGGCTGCTGCAACCATTAGGATTCGATGTTAACATATTTGATTCATTGATAACTGTCTACCTTCCATCAATGAATTCCAAATATAGAACAACTATAATTCCCTATAAATTATCACACACTATTCGACAAAATCCTTGAAAGTGACTCGTTACTAACATGAAAAATAAAATGGTGATCACTACAGACATCCATTCTAGAATACCTCATCATCTTATGTTTAATTAATATTATTCTTATGGTTCCCATCAAATTAAGAATCCTCTCATGATGACCAAATAAAAATTTTGAGAACTCCATACATTAGAATTACCTACTGATGATGAACCTCCCATTATCTAACAACATATTAACTAATATTAAACAATAATTATGATATTATTTTTAAACCATATTGTCATATCCTTGAGAAAAAAACAAAAGGTACCTATCATTTGGACCCTTAAAAATGAAAAATTCTAATTACTAATATTAAATATTAATGATAGATCATAATGACTACTCTTATAGAGATTTCCCATGATCATTCGAACACACAAATATATCCAAACCCAAAACTCTTTATAAACCCATGGTAGGAGACGTATCCATATATTATATTAATCACACTCTCACCCAAAGAACCATAACACCTATCCCCTGACTCATCCAAATATTAGGCCATGTCACACTGAGCCTGAGTCTAACAAAGTAATTCACCTAGAAAATCAATTGATTTTTTATTTTTTGTTTAATATTGATATATATTACATTGAATATACCGAAAATTTGAATCAAGGTGTCACCCCAAACATTACCAAAACAAGTTTCTACCACCCCCATGTTGTAACTAATTTGAATTTTATTTACCCTTAATTGATAATATGCTCCCCAACCATAGGAATGTAATCATCATAAAATAAAAAATCCAAAAAATGATATCCAGGAACTACATTCCACCAACAAATAAAAAGTATGACTTGGTGTGGCCATCTTGCTCATACCGGTGAATCATCTTAAAAATAAATTACCACTCATTCAAGTCTTACTAATAATTTCATTATAAAAAACATGAATATTTAGTTTCTATTAGAGTCACACTCTATTTATCTAATGGTTCACTCACAACCATACATTACCTGTTATATTCATCATGATAGCTGACCCAACACAAGTTATAACACTGTACTTGTACAGATCCTACCATGTAATCGTTTCTTAAGAATTCATATCTATAGGCCTAGATAGGATTAGCTTATAGTGGGGAATACAATGTACCTAGTCCAAAAAAAATTTCCCCTCTTGCTCTAGGGGAATTTAGAATCTCACCAAGAATACACATGCATTCATTGATGCATGAGTCGATTGGACATATCATTGAAATTGATCTAAGAGTGACGATGATCTGAAATCAACACCACATTACCATTAAAACATCAACAATGTTTTCACGCACACAAAATAATTCTTTAAAAACTCATACAATGCCTCATAACTAAATTGGAATGTTCCCTAATAATGTATAAATATTTTGTAAAATATCCAATGTAGTAAACGTCTTTTCCCATAACTCATTTCTAATGCCCAGTCACTTATATACAAGGAAGACTGAACAACCGAGGCTCCAATCATATATCCTTATGCAAGATTCTAATCAGTCACAACTGAATCACATCCAGTCATTGTCAAATAAAATAGGATTTTCCACCCCAAATCATACTCTAATGAGATGAGTTTTATTAAACACAGGATTACACGCCTAAACATCCTACCATTCCTTATTATAGATGATTTAAATTCACATAATTTCAATAAATGTACTCCTATTCAAAACAAAATTATAGAAAATTATATTAATCAACATGAACCTCTTCCCTATTTGTGTATATTCAACACAACAATTTATTTTTTTGATATATTCCTCTTAGTTCGTACCACCTAAATTATTCACTCAATATAAAAAATGAATAACATAATAAATTAAATATTTAGGAATACACTGATCTTTTCATGAATAAAAAAAGATTATATATAATCCACAAAATTACCCTGAGGAATATATATTGTTTATTGTCGACACCCCGTCTATTGATTCAAGTACTCAAGGGAACCATACCCATAATCAAATCATTACTCAATAGTCAAATTCTTATACCAAACATTTATGGGTCATATTACTAAGGTATCAGAGGCCACCACCAAAACATTAATGGTTTCCACAAATTCTTATAAGAAGAGACTATATTCCCCTACCATCGAATATTATCCTACATGTTTATCCACACGACATTCCATGAAAACAAAGAAAGAAAAAATACCCTATGCATATGAAAGTAACACATGAACTATAAGACTTTTATGATTTATAAACAGTAAAACCATTCCAAAATTATAGATCCTAGTAAAAAAATCAAATCATATGTAACATTTCATATTTAATAAACACCTCAAACACAAAATAACAAAGAAATACAAATAATAGCATTTAAATTGTAATCGTAATTTCCTGTTGGAATGGAGTCCATAAATCCATTTTATAAGGCCTATAATATGATCCAACACATTTCTATACACACATTATATCAACTTCAAAAAATATAGAACAAAAAAAAACCACTCATTAATACTAAAATACTAGCCATATATAATATCCTTGAGCCTAGAATGTGTGATACATGGGCTCAAGGAAAAATCATCATGAACTAGATGTTACATCATAGTACACAGGGCCTAGAGTAATAGCATTGAGACTATGATTACCATAAAAATTATAATAAATAAGAGGGTAGAATGAAATAATAAGACTAAAAAATATTTCTCAATCTACAGAGTAAATAACTGTATAAAATGATATTTCAAAATAATATTTTAATGGAAATATACCATATATCACACATTTATAAATCCAACGTTACAAAAAAATAGAAGAAAAGTATACAGAGTCTCCCTTAAAACCCTATGATGTGTGCAAGTCCTAGTATATATATACCAGTTGAGATTCACAACCCCATTCTTCTATATATCATTATATATTACATAAAATTAAAAAAATACACTTTATACACACACTGATAAGCTCGTGAAGGATGATAGAATAATTTTTTTAATCCATCAAAAACTACGCATTATGTGTACTGAAACATTTTCATGTAGAATAATGAAATAACCAAAATAAATAGACATCATCATCAATTAATCATGTAATAAAAATTCCAAACTAACAAACAATGATATATACACAATTATTAGGTTATCGGGGGACAAGTAGGCCACCTAGAAAAAAAATCCATTACTACATAATTCAATTCAAGAATATCCGTTTCACATGTATCTAATATGTTACATATGTTATTCGATATGGTTAAAGTAATTCATCAATAAATAATTCGATCTTTCTTATAAAAAATAATACCATTAAGGAAAAAATCCTTGACCACCATGAAGGGAAAATATCACACTTCTCATTTTGGGAATAATAATATAGAATATATAAAGGTTATTCCATTACAAAAGATATTATGTAAAATTGAAATGGTAGATTTAATTGAACTCTTAAAATGATAAATAATACTACCCATCAATAAATCATTTTAGACATTCTAAATCAATAACTCATGAAATTTCATCTCATTACTCCCAAATAAATTAAATGTTAAATTATAATAACACTAATCATCATGAAAGTAATAAAAATGGGATATCAATAAAATTTTTCTTAATCCACTATGATGGTTATAATCACCCATGCAAGATCATATTAGTTATTATAACATTGAAGGTTGCAGTGTTGTAGGGTATATACACATGCATATAAAATGTATGAAATAGTATTGGAAAAATACTTCATAACATGAAAGGGTCTTATTTGATTTACAAGAACCATCATACATATGACATCAAGTAGTGATGTAACATCATTAGACACACACACATTCATATTGTAAATATAATATCATATAAAAGATATAACAATTATGCAATTAATATGATGGAACCAATGCGTGATGTATCACCTCAGTCCCATCAATGATCAGTGAGGTCTGGGTCCTACCCAAACACCACTTTATATTCTAATTCATAGTCCTCAACAGACTAAAAAAATCTATAACATTTTCTCATATCATTCCCCATCCAATATAAAATATAGTGGTCATCTACAAAAATTTTATTCATAGAAAAAAGGATCTGGGGGCAGACCTTAGAGATTAATGTAACATATCTCATATATTTACAAATGAAAAGCTCACCCAGCATTAAAACATGCACTATAACCCCTACAAGAAATATCATAATATTAATACAGAAAACATTATGATTACAATAAAATATCATAGGTATTGGATGCAATGAAACCCCATTAATCAATTCTAATGGTCTCTCAGTCCTCAGTCATATACCCAATCCTATGAAGAATGTGAACATTCATTCACAACCCTTCCTAATCATATATATGGTTCTCTATTATCTAGATAACCTATGATAAAATGAGTATTCAATATCACAGAGCTATGCTAAAACAATACATATCCCATTCATTTCTCTCAAAAGATCATACTACCGGATAAGTTCATTCATTGCATCATACATCACAATTAACTAATTTTAGGTCTTTATAATTATGTAATTTTTTATACCAATGAAATGAAACATCCTAAACCTCACTAAGAAAAACAATCACATTGTAACCTTGGACAATCGTACATTATGGGTCTTTAACAAAACCTTGGAATCACCGCACAATAATCCTTATCATTCAATACCATAACAACCATTCACTGTATGAAATTTAATTAGTAATACAATATAATTATATAGAAGTAAATTATCTCAACTAAAATGTCTTTCAATTGTGTGCATAAGGTGACATGGTATTTTTTTGCTATAAGCTACATAAAAATTATATCATATTTGATTAAATCCACATGATATGTGGGAATTAGAAAAAAATTCATATGCCAAATTGATGTAATTACGAGTTTAGAAAGGTGAGGTTCATGAATAGAAGGAAATATAATGTTATACCTTAAATCACAATCTTTATGTTAATAAAGTCTTCACCAGTCGAAAGTGATTGCAGGATTAAAAATTTAAGGTAGATAAATCAAATGAATGTATTATCCAAATACCATATGCCTACTGACATTATATATCACTAGCATGGAAAAAGGTGAAACATTCCCACATAAAATAAACATTGGTCGGGCGTGTCAATAAGAAACATGGCCTCGTTGGCTATCATATACACCATCAGATAGCTTGTGGGGCTAGCAGAAAACCTATTTTCCATCCCAACCATCCATTGTGTTAGTTCTAGAAAATAGATATGTTGGTAATCTTAGAATGGTCGATGGAATACATCCAAGCCCAGAGTCGTGTTGATTTTGGATCACTATCAAGATATTGTACGCTGAATCCACCGAACATTGCCATCCCGTCAATGAATTCCTCCTTAACCCCTAAGGTATTACCCAAGTATTAAAAAATAGAAATAATCATGATTTTATGATTTATAATACTTTTGTATTCTAACAGTATCCAAATTTTTCAAAATGAACCATCAATAAAAAAAATTTAAATTCCATTCATAATTTCTAATACATAATGACTAGGGTAATTACGTCCATAGTTTCAAATAATGTGGGGAATATACTCTCCATTTTTTTGGACAATATGTCATAGATATTGATGAATAGGAAATGTATCACTATATTTTTATATTTTAATAATTCTTTACACACCACAATCTAAAAGATAAAATTATTTAAAGAGAATTAATTTAGTATTTTATCTTTTTTTATTATCCATATTTATTTATTATATATATTTATGAATTCCAATGAAATCATTCACCTTCAGGGGGTTCAAATTCTAGTGGTGGACCAGATAATTATTTTTCATTTTGGAAATTTTTTATCTTAGATGGAATATCATTATTTTACATTTTTTTACCATTGGGATTTATTATTTTAATAACATCGAATAATTAAATAGTTTATTTGATCCAACATGGGTATATTCCATCTAAAGTTTGAAAATTTAATACATAAATAATATTGTTTATTTTAAACTATTTTTTAATGGGGTTATTACATTAATTCATGAAAATTTGTACATATAAATTTATAGGGATTATATAATAAGAAACATCTGGTTATATATTATTAAAAAAGAAATGATTGGAGTAACTAGTTGAAATCATATTATAGTTATTTCTTATTATAACTCATTATTTTTTTTACGAATGATATCTATTGTAAAAACAATATCCTTGGGGAGGACCATTAATTATAATATCATTTTTGGAATAGTTGTGTTCTATATAAAATATACAAATGAGATCATGTGTTGGATTCTAGTGGAACTAGGCCTCCGTCACATAGATAAATTAAACCACATATCCCACTAAATAACCATAATGTATAAATAAGAGATTTCTAATAATTATAACTATATTTCATCCAATGATATTATATTTATTAAACATAGAATCTTATAGGACATAATAAAAATGACTATTGATGTAGGGTGCCCTTGGAAACAATATTCCAATTTGGGAACTTCACTTCAATGGAATGGTTTAGAAAATTGAGATGACTGTTAATCATACTCAAATTTGGAATATAGTGTTATCTTCTGATGATTATGACCATAAATAGTGACACCCTCCATTGGTGACTCCCTCAAATATATTTGGGTAACAATGAAACCCTATGGATCCTTCTTGGAGTATGTAAGAAAGTGATTGCTTATTCATATTCAAGGATCCCAACAAGGGTTTATAAGTGGTATTGGTAGCTTCATACCCCCATTTATCACTTTACCACCAAGTCAACTATGTGGAATCATTATATTTAGGTTCATCTAGGATTTTTTCTATAAAAATATAATGGGATCACTCATATAATTTTATATCTTGGAATTTACTCCCTCAAGATAAAGACATTGAGTAGGTAAGTGTGGGTGATGGTTCCTATAATCCATTATTGATGTAGTGTAAATAAAAATATCATAGGTGAAGAGAGTGGTAGAAGGGGGTTTACAAATCACAAAAATTATATCATCTCTTGGTACACTACAATTTTTTTGAAACATATAAAGAAATATAGAGTGTATTGAGAGGATTATTATATTCATAAATAGTATTTTAAGGGACATAAAAATCTCATATTTACCTATGATTTATGTTTCTTAAGAAGAATAAAATTATTTATCAATTAATGTAATGAAATAATGATTTCAATTTTGGTATATTTTTTTATATGTTTTGTCTTCCATTATATGGAATCCCAACATTGAATATGAACGAGGTTATAAATTTATATTACCAATTCATCAAATATATTTCAATAAATATTTTTGGAATAGTAGGACGACTGATTCATTAGGGAAATTATATTCTATTTTAAGAAAATTTTATAAACTCTTTCATATGTTTATAAAATACATCATGATAAAATTACAATGTTTCATATATAGATCACTACAAAGTGACATGACTACCAAATTTAAAATCAATTAACAGATGATAAAATAGTATAGATGATGTGATTATGGTAATCAATTCCATACCCATATAATAGGGAGACTCATTCATTTTAAAAAGGCATGTATATGTGTGATGATTTTATAGTAAAAATATATAAAATATGCAACTATATAATTTAACACCATCTCAAAAGGGGTTTGTAAACACTATTTCAATATAATAATGGATATGGTTTTACTATCTCATCACAAGTAGATTGATATATTGTATCATTACTAATTGGATGATAATATTTAAATATATTATGACCAAATTATTGACCTATTGAAACTTGGTTAACAATATGATGTGTGATTTTTTCCAATGATCCTCTAGCTGATTGGTAAAGGTTTGTAAATGGAATCCAAATGACTAAATATCCACTTTGGGAAACCCCCCATCACGATTATACGATTAGGTGGTGATTTTGGGATGATATAAGAAGGTTTTGATGGATGCATGACATATGAAGTAGTGTAATCCCTTGACATTTTGATATAGTAAGACCTTTGGAACATCAATGTCTTATAGACCACTTGTCCTCTCGTCTATAGTTATGATATTCAAAAAAATGGATGTGGGCTATAAATGATGAATAATTATTGTAGTATCCACCATTAGATATAACCAAATTGGAAGAGTGAGATGGTGTTGAAACCACCATCATTAATAGGAACCATGAAACTATTCACATGGAAATGTGATCCTATAATCCATGTGAGGGGGGTATCAAGGGTCCATCAACGAATTAGGTGCTGAGGAGGGTAAATTATAGTGTCTTGCATTTTTTCTTTATTTCACTTCTTAGGACTTATTATATTTAGCATGTGGGTCATGTACAGGTTCCCCCTCAACCAAGTTAAAATAGAGGATGATCAAAAACAAATAAAAATAAAATGGATTTAATCATATTCAATGTTTGTGTTCTTATTGGATCAACCCAAGTGGTTCGATCTATAAGATGATCTTCAATTGAAAGATATGGGATACACTCTATGGTATATAATTTGAAAAAAAGATTATAGTTATCACACGATTTTTATAATCAACATGAATTGCCCACATATTAGATAAGAACATCATTCATAATTTAGAAATCATTTTCTAATTAGAGGAATGAGTGTTGATTAGTAGATGAATTATTAGGTTTAAATTGTACATGGATTCATATATGTGTCTTGGGAGAGGGTTCTCTTGTTTTATTGAAAAAACCCATCAATTTAAGATATATTAAGGTGTTTCTCTATACTAAAGATGTTAATGGAACTATGTTCTTGGAACTATGTTACTATCACAAAGTTTTATCTCTATTTTGGGTATGGATATATAACTAAGAAGTTGGATCTAAACTATATTCGATATCAAAGATTGTTTTCTCCATTGTCTGACATGATAATGATGATCACATGGATCATTGTGAGATCCCCTACAATTTTTGTCACACCCTGACTTTTTAAATAATTTTAAATTAATATTACTTAGCTCCAGATTCTCGCTCCATGGTCTGGACTGGGTCCCAACTTAATTTTTTTCATTTAATATTTTTCATGGGTTTTAGATCTGTGTGTGGTCCCCACACAGCAGGTGGTAGTCTCATCATTAGCCTGGGTGTCCGTGTAGGTACCTAACAGTTAAAATAGATAAAGGTTATGTAAATAAGGTGGGATAAATATTTAAATTGAAATAATAATAATTTTATTATCTAATTGATAAAATTAATATCAATAACTTGTTATTATTATTATTGTTTTTATTTTCATATTTTTTATTTTCATATTTGTTATTATAAATTTTATTGTTATTTATTATTATTATTATTGTTGTTGTTCTTATTATCATTATTATTCATTAAATTATTATTATTATTATTAATATTTGTAATATTAGTATTATTATTTTTAATTAAAATTAAAAACAAATTGAAAACCCTAGTCTAAGTCCCCCCCATTCTTTTCATGTTCACACACAAGGACCTGCGCTGTCCATTCTACTTTGATCCTTATCATGCTCACCACCTTCACCCTCCACCCATGTCTCCCTTTTTGCACACCCTTCCTCTCGTCATTGGACCTGACCTCGCGGGTCCCCTCCATGCTTTCCATCCCTGCCTAACCCCCCTCTTCCATGATGCATCTCGGCCGTCTGCCTCATTCCAATGCCCATGGATCCCGTCCACTTCATTCCCGCCACGGCTAGGCCTCTACCTCTATCCCTCGTGCTATCGACATGAAATCCAAGCCCCTTTTCCTTCACCCTTGCGTCCTCTTTCTCCCTACCGGTTCTCCACCAGTTGTGACCACCTCTCATGACCAACCACACCCCACTGGCCAGCAGACACGACCCTCCGGCGTGCACATCCCTCCTCCGGTGAACCATGCCGGGGTGGCCTCCCCTCCGGTACTCTCTTGCACCTTCTCCCTTCGATTTAGGGTTCTACCATAGAGGTGATTTCGATTTAAGGGTTAGATTTTTAATTTCCTGGATTTTAATTTTGTTATTAGGATTTTTGGACTCTCAAGAGTTCGTTTGTAGTGCTAACAAGGTTTCAAACCTGTTTTGGTAAATCCTCCAACGATTGAGGTATGATCCCATTTTTTTTACTTTAAGCATTTAAATACATTTATCGCTTCTTTTTTTCATTTTTGGAATATTTGATAATTATTTTAGCATGTGTTGTGATTATTTAGAATGGTGTGGTTTTGGTTTTTATAATTATTTAGTTTTTGTTTGATACCATGTGCCATGTTTATGTGGATAAGGTGCGAGTGAGATCGTGCATCGGTATCGGGCATGCATTTTATTTTCGAGTTGGAGTTGTTGTATGGAACCTTTGCGTGTTGCCTTCAAAATTTATGATTTATCTAAATTCTTGTTTTCACACTATCCATAGTTGTTAATTACTGATTTAATATATTTATCATTGTCATATTATGTGATATGTGGTGTTTTGGTTCTGTTGCTTTGATCATTTGGCGTAAATTGTTAATTGATGTACACTGTTTTTATTTAAAAATTCGCCGGTTGGTTTTCCAAACGATTGATGCTTCATATTTTTTTGAAACATGTTTCGGTCTTAAATGTATCAATGTGATGTTGAATTTGGTGATTGAACTTCCTCGAGTGGACATTTGGATTACGAATTCTAAAGAGGTGTGTGTATAGTTTTGAAATGGATTTTGATGTGTGTTTTATTTTTATTATGTTGTGCAATTAGTTTATTTGACTGTGTATGTCAGGAATTTTTTGTTTGGGTATGTTGGGGATCTGTGATTGGTCATTAAAGAGGGATTTAATGGGGTGTTGAGTGTGTAAAGCTGCGAGATACGTTTTGAAATATTTTTCATAAATATTAATGTGAGTTAGGAAATAATGTAAACGGTGCCAAGTGTGTTTTATAAACATGTCGAGGTGGTTTTTACACCATTTATTCATTTGGATACTCTTATGTTAGTGGTTATGGGTTTTTTTGTGCATTTTTTGTTGCGCATTACCGAAGTAATTCCATGAAACTACGGTCGTTAGCTTGCGTGTGCTTGTGCGTCTGTGCAAGGCGTGACGCGCCATAGTGTTTGGACTGCGAGCCAAGGTAGGTCCTATACTACACTCGCCATTAAATTAAGAATTTAAGAATTTCTTAATATTTTGTTAATTTTAATAAATGTGTAATTAAATCAGATAATTAATTTTTGAATGATTATTTGTTGTCAAAAGAGCAATTTATTTTATACACGACACTTGAAATATTTTCTTGAATGAATAACACATGGTTGTGAAAGAATGCACATTTTTTACTTTAAACATAATTCACAGAATTTCAAATGTAGTTCTGGTTTGTTGATAAATGACTTATTTTGAAGCGTGAATAAGTGTTTTTGTTCTCTTGAGAAATGAGGATTTTCATTAAAATAGGTGAAGACCCATTTGGATCTTTAATAAAATAAATTATTTCGGAAAGTCATCGTTGGGGTGACTCGAGGGTGATATGGATGTACTGGATGACTGTGTGAGATTCTTGTGTGTGATATTTATCCATTGGAATTGGTTTCTTTTTTGACATTGTTGTCTCACCCCTGATTATTATATGTGTTGACAAGGGAACCGGGCATTGTGAGTAAATTTACTGAGAATGATTGTGGCACAAGTTTTGATTATGCACTGGTTAGTGGCCCTTAGTACAGATTATACTCTACTAGGGGATTGGGCCCCTCGGTTAGGCCAGGTAGGGAGGTACCGAGCATTTGGGTGTTATAACGTCATCAGCGGTAGGCATGCCTTCAGGATGAGTTACATGTATGGTACATTATGGTATGTTCATGAGATCCTAGGATTGACCCAAGTTCTCTAAATTATTCGTGACAATTATTTAAAATCCAATGGACCTGTTCCTTTCAAACATTAAAATTGTTTTTAAATTAAAAAATTGAAATGGGTTGTTACTATATTAGAAATGTAAGTGTGTGTGTGGGAATCCATATTTTATATAATTTACTTCAAACCTGGAATTAGTAAATTTCATTATTTAAAGGTGGTTCATTGGGAATAGTTTGTTAGGAACACATACTAAATTTTAATACTCATGCTCATAGTGTTTTTCTGTTTTATGTTTTTTGCATATTTGACTTGAGCTTACTCACTGCGGGCGAGAGTTTGTTGTGGACTGGTGAGAAACCCTTGGAGTCACGAGGAGTTTTGGTAATGGTCAGGTTAGATTGTTGTTTTTTGTTGTTCTACCTTTTTGTGGCATTTATTTTCCTTTCCTTGTTCTACTTTTTCTTCTGCTTAATTTATATTCACTGAGTGAAATCATTCCCAATTGTTCTCTATTGATTACCTGGTGCATGTCGTCGACTCGGGAGGATCGGGAATGCCTATTGGGCCTTGTCGTGGACCAGCTCGGGTGACCAGTTCAGGGTTGACCGAGGTTGGTTCGTGACACTTTTCTAGAAGAATGAATTCTCAAAGTCAGATATTTTTTAGTGCTTCATTGATATTTGTAGAAAACAAGTATTTCCATGTAAGGGTGGAGAGATAAGTGGTGAACCAATCAAACATTCCAATATGGTGAATTGGGAAATATTACACACATTTTAAACATTTTTTATCAGTACTGATTATTAGTGGATACTCATTCAATTAACACAACATTGTTAGGTTGGATTTTATTTAATGTGGTTTATATCGAGCGTAGAAGGTGTTTTTTGGGTTATCATAAGAATTGTCGAGTAAAAATGGAAATAATTAATATTGGTGGATTATTTGTTTCACTGAACATACTTGGAATGCGATCATTTAGCATATAATTCATTTCAACTATTTTTATAAATATTTATCACATTAATCAAATAATTCAGACTCCTAGAATGTTATTTAAAAGTATATTATCAAAAAATAAATGACAACTAACCAAAAAAACTCTTTTTGGGAGATGGTAAAAATTAACATATCTAGGAATTAAAAATAATTATTATTTTCACATTATTTATGAAAAATGCGATTGCGGATAATTAATTTAAATATAAAATTTATTTATTTTTAAATAAATCAATTCACACGTACGTAGATATTAAACACCAAAAATATGAAAATAAATACTCTGGTAATGGTAATTTTCCTTTGTTAAAAATTATCTAAAATATCTACTCTAATACCATGAAAATTATCCATACACTTTGATATTATTAATTAATTATTTTAAAATCTTTATCCTTTTATTTAATCCTTTATACTATTTTCAACAATTCTCACCTAAACATAACTTCATAGAAATGGTTCCATTATTGCTAACATTAGTAATTTTTAAGGGTTTTCAAATTAATAATATCAACCAGCTATCAAAAAAATCTTGATAGCTATCTTGTCTCAATGGTATAGTGTCATGATATGTTTTAATAGTATAAAATTAAAAATTTATTTCTCTTTATGAGACATGAGGTTAAAAAATAAATAACACTTACTAAATATTTAGATGAATCTATTTAGTAATAATAAATTACATAAAATTATACCACCAAAGGGTTGTGCCACCCTTACTCTCTAAATATATGATCCACCCACATAAACAATTTTATTTTTTATTATAGTGTTTCAAAAAATAGTGATAATATGAAATTATATAGCCACTTTTTATTATTCGTTTCATCATAAAACAAATTTATTTCTATGGATAATTAGATTAATCATTGAATTGTATTGTTTTTTTTTGAAATGTCATATATAATATATGATTAAAACCCCAAATATTCATTTTAATAAGTAATTTATTATCCTAGATTGACATTAAAATTAATTCTTATATATATTTATATATATTTCCAGATATAATCATGAAAAAGATCAAGACATAAGAATTATAGACAAGAGTGTTTTAATTCAGAAACTAAATATAATATAAATGAATTATTGTGTTTCAATAAAGGATAATTGAAGGGATTTTTTGTAAAAGAGATATAAAATTTCATTTAAAAAATATACACATGAATTATATATATATATATATATATATTTAATAAAATAAATGAATGTATTCCCATTAGAATGCATATTTTTAAATTTATTACGAAATATGGTAATGAAAAGGCATGATAAAATGATTAGAAACATCCAATGAATATGAAATTAATCAAATATATTATATATTATATGATTTTAATTATGGTGGAATTAATATAAATTATGAAAAAAATCATAATTAGGTAACTAGAAAGACAATATCGTTCATTTAATGTTTTCTTATTAAAATATTAATATTAATTATACATTTATAATGATATTGATAAAAAAATTCATTCCATTTATTTAATTTTATTACTTATTCTATATTTTTATGAAATTATTATCTTACAATTAAATAAAATATAATGTCATATAAAATATCATAAATAAAATGATACCTCCCCAGATGTCAACAAATACTTATATATTTTCTACATTATTTTATAGTTCATGTATGATCATGGAAGAGTGAATATTTAAATATGGTAAAATTCAATCTAGTAATATTGATAGATAAGACATGTTTACTATCCTACTAATATATGATTAAAATTATATTTGACAACTTCTTCTTCAAATATATAATTAAATCAAAAACATAATTAGTATATTAAAATCAATAAAATATAAAATGAAAAAAAGAAGATGAAAAATTATAACAAACCCCAATATGTTTGGCATTACCATTCTATATTTCTTAAAAATGGAATTCATTATCCATAATCTAGTTGAGGATGTTATATAAGAAATTAAAACTACAAAAATATTTTAGTTTTAAGAAAAAATTAACAATTTATGTAGTTTATGTCGCATTTATAGATGTACTGTGTGTGTACCCCATATGAAATAATAAAGATCAAGTATAAGGAATGGAATAAGCTAAGCACCTAAATTAGAACTATAATTTTGTGATTTTGTATCCACATATTACCATTTTCAACTTCTAAGGACTTAACCTTCTTCATTTAGTAGACTAAATAATGTTTTCCTAAGAATCGATATCTATAAACACTCATTCCCTATTCTCAGTGCTATGAAGTCATACTTATTTATCCCTTTTTAAAAAATTATCCAATTATCCAATGGATCCATATTTATTAATATAAAGATAATTAATATTTTATTAAATGTTTTTTTATAATAAAGGAAATTAATATGGTTTTGATATTCAAAAAATCCAAAAAACGAGCATCTTCTATATGTGCCTTTGTGAATGTTTTTTATGAATATATTTATCAATGTGAAAGGACAGTATAATGTAGATTGTGGTAGAATCATGAAATGAGATGTTTTCCCTTAACCCCCTCATAATATTATATTCCTCAACATCAATCTATTTATTTCTACATTCAATGATTTGTTTATGATATGATATACTTTGTTGTTAGTGTTCCATTTTTTATATTGTTACATTATTTAACAAATCATATTTTATACTTTTTATATCTCTTCAATGAACAATAATATTAAATAAACTTCAATATTATTCTAAGAAGTAAATCATTCTACATTATTTTATGTGTAACTATATTATTCATGAAATCTATTATCTTAGGGGTAATTTTTATAGCAACAACATTAAACAAGAAATACCCTATATATGTCCACACACATATGATGTTTTTTTCGTAAATAATTAAATTAATAAAAAGATGAATGAATGAAATCAAATCAAGGAAACCATGAAAAATAATTTATTAAATTGTGATATTTTGGGATTCCCCATCAATGGTCTCCTGATGTGAACAATATTGAACATTGTTATAGGTTCGTCACTATTAGATAAAAATAAAAAATTTATTGAATTAGATAAAATGGGTGAGAATATTTTCATCTATGTAAGGAGTATTAAATAAAATAATTTCAAAATGTATCTTATAATATTTTCAATTTTTAGTTATATTGAAAATATGAATATTTTTTGTGTTATTTGGATATGAATAAGAAAAATAAAATGGAATGATTGATAATTTAAATGATGAGAGTGGAAATGTGTTCTCTATTTGATGTGATTAAACAAGTTTTTCTCTAACATAATAATTATGGAATTTTTCTTAATGTATTGTTTCTGATTATATTTCAATTTACTATAGTTAGATATGTTTTTATATTTCATTTATTATTTTATTTAATTCAATATCATACTAATCCCATCATAAAATGTGGAATAACCAACACACTTAAAGCGGGTATAGTATTACTCTAGGATTATACCACTATAATATCCACTCTAAATGAATATATAAATTAGAAAATTAGTCCAACTAACATTTCAGGGATCATATAACCACTATTGTTATAAAATATATCTCTAAACAACAAGAATAAAAATTGTATAAAATAAACGTAGGAATGATGAATATTGGAATAAAAAAATATTAATAAGAATCAATATGAGGTTAAATAGTGAGAAATTATAAGTACCCAACATTACAAATTAAATTTCATCTTTTTTAAAATGATAATAGTGACATAATTTTAGAACCCAAATAGTTCAATATCAAAAGGAAATATAAAATCACATAAATATAAATATAAGGTTTTTTTTGAAGGTATGGTTTCCGTTGTTTATTAGCTTAATATTATTTTCTTTTGTTAATGAATTTTTTTTACTTTATAGTGCGGAATGTGGGTATAATTAGAGGATTGGACATGATAGAAATTGAAAAATGGATTTTCTATGATTCTTTCATGGGTTTCACATGGTTAGTGAAAATTGTTTTAGGGGAAGGAAAAACCGTACGTGCCCAGATAGTGGCATTTATCATGGTTGGCACATAGTTTATAAAACCATGTATACATAAATAGGTTACCATATGACCAAACATAAAATATATAGTGTCTTTATCATTGTTTGTAGAAATGTATAGGTAAACTATGCGCTTCATTAATGATGAAAAATTTAAAAAATTGAATTTTTGGATTCTTAAGTTCTTACACAACTTTCTCTCTCCTTTCCTCTCTTATAACCAGAGAGATGGACTTGGAAAACACAATCTGTCTAGGGGCCATTCTCTATCAAATATAGGATTTTTAGAGTATCATTGTTTTTAGATTGAATAATTGAGTACGTATAAAATATCTTTTTCTTCTGCTTATTGGATTATTTTTTATAGTTTCTCCCATCTTTTTCTGAAGCTCATGAACCTTGGGTTACAATTAAAACCATTATTGGGACAAATAATGGGGTTTGAACTTAGATATATGTATATTATTAAGATTATTCTATTCAAAGTATTAAATGTAGGTGGTCTACATGTTATATCCCAATGTTTTAATATTGGTTTTTTCATATTAAATTATGTTCTTGTTTCCCTCATGATACAATTTTAGTTTCATTTCTGAGATTTGAACAAATGGGTGTCTAAATGAAAAAACATACCCATAATGATTTATAAGAGATTTATTAAAAATTATTTGACCAATTCCGGGCCTCCCATTGGGTGTATTGATCTAATCAAACATTAGTAATGGAAATGTTAAAGATGAAGTGATATCGTGCTTAGGTAGAACTCAAAATGTATATAATGGTTTCTTAAATTGATGATTAGTATAGGATATGGTTATTTGGGATAAGGATTGATAATTTATTAAGTGGATTTTTATATAGGAATGAAACTTTATTAATTACAATAATTGATATTGTTTCCAAAGGATTGTGAATTGTGATAAAATTCCTAAAAAAATTAGTTTATGTGAAATGGTGACAATGTTAAAAATGTAATGTAATATAATATTTGTGGAATATTTAAAATATATTTTTATAAGGGAATTTTGGAATATGTTAACAAGGTTACTGTATTAGATGTAGTGAATGTTCATTGTGAGTTAGTCATCAGCAATGTGAAATTGGGCTAAAACGTTATGTAATATAATTGGGAAATGTTTCAATGGATTATATCATGATATTAATTCCAATGTATATTTTGTTCTCGGTTTGAATTTTTCTTGGTTATGTTTATTTTCCTTATGGTATGTGTATAGTGAATGACTAAGTATGTAGGTGAAAATGGCAACATAATGTGGGGTATTAAAATGAGGCTCTATGACCACATATTGAGTATGAATAAGGCTCTAAAATCCACCACACAATGAACAGGTTATGGAACATGGCATTGTTCCATTCCTGTAATGGTTTTATTTTATGAGACCACATATATCGAGGAATCATGGTTATTATTTTGAAAATTTTGTGGTTTGACTACCCCTAGTGAGGTATGGTACTTGTCTCACCCCCATTGATTCATTGAATGTAGATGAATATGACTAATTCATTGATCATCTAAGGAAAATGATTTTATTAAAGTCAATGGAATAAGAAATATAGTTTTAAGAAAATATATAAATGGTTTTTGTAAATCATTATAAACAAGCGGAACCTGTGAAATTTTTTTGATCATACTATATTTTATTTAGTATTGTATCTACTGTCAACTAGACAATATATTTCATATACACCACCTGTGGTGGTCTACTGATTTTTACTCACGCTCGGTTCAGGTCTCCAGTGGTTACCAAAAAATATTTCATGTTTTCAGGAAAGGATGTGGGAGTTAACATATTGTAGGTAATTAATTTGGACATCAAATGTACATAAAGGACAGTATGGACTTCAAGGAAGGACCGATTTTGTGGATTTTTTTTGTTGTCTTTATTTTGGGGGTTTCCATCAAATTGAAATACTAATCATGACATGACATATATACTATTTGGTTATGGGGTTATAAACTATTTTGGAATTTTATTATTATTCATGTTATTTAGTTCTCACATATTATTTCCATTATTTTTTTTATCTTATGTGGACTACCCTTGTAGAGAGTGTATAGTATCCTTAAGTGGCTAATCAAAGAAGGTATTTTCTGAGGATGTAATACTTAGTATGGTAGTAATTTGATTTTGATGTTTTAGGTCTTCGCAATTAGCACATTATTGAGAGTAAATGACAAACATGTGAAGAAAAAACCAAGTACCGGATGAGGGAATTATTGTTTTGATGTTCTTTGTTAAATTTGATGATACTCAACAATTTGGGGATACAACGTTTGTATGATTTGAATAATTTTGATATTTTTTTCTCATGGCCTTGACATCATGATATTTTTTATTCGTACATCATTATTGACACCTAGGTACAAGTGTGGCTTGCATCATGATAGGAACATACCAGATGGGTATTTGAGGAATGAAGGGTATAGTGAATTTTACTTTATTGTAAATTTAAAGAAAATAGTGTCTAATAAAATAATGGAAATGGGTAAAAATTGGAAGATTTTAATTTATGGTTAGAGATATTTTATAGATAAGAGTTCAAGTTAAGGAAAAACAATATATTTAAACAATTTCTGAAATGATAAATGTTTCTTTGAGGAAAATATATTGTATTTGTATGTAATTGTTTTTGTTAAGGGTGTCTAGTGGAAGACTTTTGACAACACAATTTGTTTTACCCATTTCAACAACATCCCATATAAGACTTTTTCTATGGTAGAGTTTTATATGTGATTATAACGTTTGAGATAGAATGTGTGATAATGTTTTTTATAATTAGTTGATAACCTTATTTTATGTAAATATGGAAGACTTATGTTATGTTTTTTATAGATTTTATTAGAAATTATATAGATATTATATCACATAATTAGGTCCTATTTAGGAGACAAGTGGATGTCATCAAAAACACCACTTTAGTATTGGATCCTGAAAATTTGGTGATCTAGGAAAATAGAGATGAGTCGTTCTGTGAGTACCTTGATTATATTAGTACAATGATTTAATGTGACATCAGTTGGGTTGTATAGATCATGTTTGTGTTGACCATAGTGTTTTATCTACAACACCCTCTAACCTTTACTAGAGAGGGGGGCTACACATAGCTAGGATATAGATAGAATCTACCCAAAAAAATTATGACAATTTAGGGACTCCATCTATGAAGTTAGTCATGTTGGAAGCCTATATATTGAGAGGTCCGGAAAATCATTGGTGGGACATCATGGTGGAGACTGAACATGATGAAATAATGTTATGAAAATATTTTCAGGAAAATATTATGTAGAATTTATACCTGAGTCCCAGAGGTAGGAGAAGGATAAAATGTATTTGAGCTCAACACATGGAAAAATTTCTTCGATGGACTATGTTAAACATTTCTGTGATTTCGATGCTACATTCCAATCTTTGTGGGAGACTTGGTAGTGTGGGGAAACAAATTCTATGTCTTCCTTACAAATGAGATTAGGTCTGAGGTGAAAATCATCAATTTGATGAGACTTGAAAAAGTATTGGAAAAAGAACGTATATCATAAGGGAGCCGGAAGGAAGATTTAAGTAGTGGTCATGTGGTACCAACTGGGAGGAAGAGTGGTGTGACTCCGATGGAAGGAATTATAAATTTTAAAGTTTCTAATAGGTTGTAACTTCTTGATGTAGTCATAACATATGATCAACCTATTAGGATAGAGATCGTGATTTTTATTAGTAGCGTAGAAAGCCGGGAAATGTCTTCTTTTAGTGTTCCCAACAACCGGTTGAGTGTCTCTAATGTAGTATAAAGGGAAATGTATTGAGATTCAATATGAATCCATTCCATTGGTGCATATATGGAGGATTTAGTAAAATTCTATATACAACTAGGGGTTTAGTTAACCCATATCAGGCAGGTAGTTGGAGCTCAATGGGTCATACCGTTATTGGTGGAAGATGAGGTACTCAATGGTGAGAGTGCCTATATCTGTAGTATAGAGTAGTAATAGGAACTCAGTCTAGGCCTAGTTTATTGGGGCAAGTCATATTTGCACACTTCATTATACACCTTGAGGTTGTTAGGATATATCGGCAAATTGTTTAGGTACCATCATTATAGATTCCACACATGCTAGTGATTTGTGTGACACATGCAACACACACTCTATTATCACTACATATTTTTTAGTTGTATTGGTCCTTGCGTTGGAATGTGTGAGTGGGTATAGGATAGTTGAAACTCTATTTTGGGTACGACCATATAATATTAGTGAATGTCAGGGTTGTGCTCTGGTGGTTTGTGGGTAAAATTTCTTATGGGACTTGTTCAGCCTTGAGATGTCGAGCTGTTTACGGAATTTTGGAATGGATTGGAAGGTGTTATACCAGGTCCATATCAATAATTACCATCCATGTGCAACATTTATTTAACTTTAAGGGTTCACATATCTCTGTCATGGTGAATGTGATTTCAAGGAATGTCAGGATGGGCCAATTTTTCAGTAGTTCGGTTAGATCACAACTCAAGTGGATTGTTTAATGGTTGATGATGAGGTAGTTCATTTGGTTTAATTTAATCCTATAGTGGACTATATCCATGATGTGTCTCCATGTGACTTATCAGTACTATTTATTGAGAAATATTTATAGTTTACAATATAATTTCTTCCAATGGTGATTTATGATTCGATTATACTAAATCAAATCAAAGTGGACGAACTTTAGGAACTCAATGATCAATTGGTGGAACGTGAGAGTGTATGATCAAAATATAAATGTAGATTCTCAATTACAATATGAGGTGAATTGTATGTTTAATAATAATTTGTTTTTAAAATTATGGAAAACTATATTTAACAAGGCTAAAAAAGGTAAATTCACAATACCACTTTTTGTTCTACAGACTTGCTTGGTTCCAAAAAATATGGATCCAAAAATGAATCATAAGGATGGTTTACAAGGATCAGATTCTACGTTAAAGAATATAAATCATACTTATTAGAGTATAAAAATGTACAAGAATTCATAATAAGGTTATAATTTCTCTCTTTATCAAAATATAACGGAAATAAACTTGAAACAAAATATGTAACAACTGTGAAATCATTTAACCCAAAGAGAATTATATCCAAAAACGTCAGATAATGGTCCCTTTATTTATACTTACATGAAAGTATGTCTTACCCACAACAAGGTAGGCCCTCGGTAGGAATATAGGAATCTGTCTTTCTATCCCCAAAATCCCTCGAATATTAAGATCGCCATAACTTCTATCTTTCTACCCACAAAAATTATCGAACTTTAAGGTAGTCGGCACCTCAGTCTTCCTATCCTGATATGTCCTAGATTATACATAGAAACAATTAGAGTCAAACGAAGAAATATGAAAAAGATGTTTAGTATGCACAAGCCATGAGATTCTCTCTCTATAAGTCACTTCAATAACATGAAATTTATAGAGGAATCAACATACAATTAGCTCATTGAAATGAGCTTCTATTTATAATATGTTTTTAAATGATTGGATCCCTCCTCCAATGATCATATTTTTCGTGGAATCTCATAGGGACTTGTACACATGTCACTCAAAAAACAGATAGTAAGAATAAGATTGTACGACATCATTTTATAACTATAGAAAGTGTATGTAAAATAATTTTTCTTAACCAAATCTATTTTTAGAGTCTAAGGAAAAGTACAGTTTATAGTTTAACAAAAAAAGCATTTCTAGTCTATAACTCATGGATATTTTGGTTCTCTTTTTCAAGGAATTTGGAAACTGAATTCTATATATTCCAGAGTCTGAATTCCAATGAAATCAAAATATGAGTTATGAAGAATTCAGAGTCTGAATTTTTAGGAATTCAGTGTTTTAATTTTTAGGAATTTGGTACTTGAATTTTAGAGAATTCAGAGACTTGATATCAGATAAATCGGAGTCCGAATTTTAGAAACTTTTGATTCTAAACATCAATGAATATGGATTCTAAATTTCAGGGAAATCAGATCTTGAATTTTAGAGAATTTAGAGTCTGAATTTTAGAGAATTCACAGTCTAACATTTAGATAATTAAGGGTCTTAATTTAAAATAATTAGGAGTATAAATTTTAAAGACATCAGAGACTGGATTTTAGTGAATTTGGATTCTGAATTTTATAGAATTTGGTGTCTAAATTTTAGATAAATTGGAGTCTAAATTTCGTATAATTGGGAGTCTGAATTTTAGGGAATATAGAGTCCGAATTCTGATGAATTTTGAGTCTAGATTCTGATGAATTCAGATCCTAAAAATAGAATACATTATGACAAAGGATTTATAGGATTTCAAAGTTTTGGATAAGAAACAAAATTTTAGACATAGGAATAAAATGTGTTAGATTTAGAGAAACTATTAAATGAAAAATGAAAAAAAGGTAAGGAATTAGAGTATTTATGATATTCAATATAAAACATATCTACCTTTACATATGACTCATGATGAATATGAGTAACTCATCCTTAAAATTTGATATCCATAAAGACAGTATTCTTGATTTTCTGAATGAGATTTTACATTTTCTTGCATATGAAAATATTCTTTGATAAGAACTTCCCCTTAGATACACTTCCCCCTACATTGGTAATTCTCCTTTATGTTGTATTCCTTTTATCATTCCTTACTCCCCCGTTTTTATTTTCCAATAGAAAAAGGGAATGGAAAAAATATGGTACCTAAAATATTTGTACTATACAGAAAAAACATATATGCTGGACAGTGAAAATATCATTATGACTGAAAGAATATGTAAAGGAAAGAAAATACAAAAAAAGAGTTGATTATAAAACAATTATCCTTATATATTAATCAGAATTAGCTTATTCACAATGGTTTTCAGCTTCTTATGCTTCTTATGATCTTCTCAAATATGCTTCAACATCTTATCATATTCATCATTTTTCTTTTCTAAGGTTCGGCTCTTTTTATCCTGATCCTTAAGAATACCTGCTTTAGATTTAAAAACCTCTTTTTACTTATTGAGTTTTTCTTCAAACATGGTTCTATTATCTTTTTCCTATTTCAAATTAAAAGAAACAAAATTAAGCATCCCATTCATTTCTTTGACATCCTACATCTGGTTTGTGTGTCCGAGACATATCTTTTCTATAATACATTAAGTGAGATCATTGAAAATTCAATCTTTGCTGTCAAAATAATCCTTAAAAAGTTCATGGAAATCATCAAGAATTTTCATCTCTTCAATTGTTTTCCTTCCCCACATTGTGATTTCCTTGCATGTTCTTCTATAAGATTTATATCGAATGATTTTTTTAAATTGGCCTCAAGCCTGAAAAACGTATCAATAAGCATGGTAACTAAATATGATTTTTTATTAAAAGAGTGATAATTCAACTGGGACCTCGAGCATATACTCGGAAAAAGGGAATGGTATCAACCATCATTTTCAATGGTTGGACTACGAATTCTTGTCTATGGGAGGACGATTCCAAATTATATTGATTGGTTGGTGATGATTTTTTCTCTATCTCTTACGCTTTTCTCTTTGGTGAGCCACCGAAAACATTCTATATCACTACAGATTTATTATGTGTATCAACCAACACCTGGTTTCCCTTATCTACTATATAAATGATTTCTTCTACTTCTGGTTATTCTTGTTCATTAACTTATTATTATAGTATTTTATCATCCCCAAGATTGTATTTCTCAAAACCTGCCACAAGATACTATGATTATAAGAAATACTAATTGATAGTATCTTTTTAATATGGTTTATTCACTTCTTCACAACACTTTTTTCTTCTCCCGGGGTAGCATGTTCTAAATATTTATCTTTAGATGATCAGATTGACATCTTTTCATACAAAATATCCTTCTCATGATATTCTTCAACTTGATTTATCACATCATCTATATAATCACTTCTTTTTTATTATTCTCCTTCTTAAACATCATCTTGTTTAACTAATTATTCTTATTCATTAGGTTTTGGAATCACCATATTCATTCCCAGAGTTTTTAGAAGTGATTATAGAAAAAAACTCTGCTACATAAAATTGTACAGAGGCTTTATCAGCATCCTTAAGAAGGGATTGAGAAATATTAGCCTCCAATATCTTCGTTATTTGCTTCTTTTCCTTTTCTATATTCTTGATATACTCAACATAATTTAACATTAGTGATTTTCTTCATCACGTCCAAGCCAAATCTAAGATCCACTTCTTTCTTATTCTACTTGTCTTCTCTTCACTTGGGAACCACTTCATCTGGATAAGTCTTTTTATTCTTTATCTTAAGAGGTGCTGATTGAGTTTCTTTAATAGCAAGATATTTTTCTTTCATATCTTGTTCCTTCACCATCCTCTTTATTCCACCATTCTTTGAAGTCTCATCCACTTCCTGTTTCATTGATAGGGCTCCTATTTCAGCTTTAGATAAATCCTAAAAAACATCATCTACACTATTGATTATAGTCTTCATCATTCTAAGGGTTTCATCACTAAGAAACATGACTATGAAATTCCATGGCATATAACTACAAGAGATTATAAATGATTCAATAAAAATGACTATTAAATTAGATAGAATAATTATATAAATGATAATTTTATATTTTAGAGATCCATTATTGATATTAATGATTGTTAGGAAAACATACTTCACCAAATTTAGCTTTCTAAGATTCACCAAAAAGTCCAAAGCATAAATATCACATTTCATCTAAAAATCCTTGTCACATATTCTCAGAATGAGTTATACCGTAATCAATAATTCATTAATCCAAATATTTTTAGAGAGATGGATAGTCATCGGAGTCTTCAATTTTTAGAAACCAAGGAATTCTATAGCCCTTTCATTATCGAATGATCCCAATACATCTGGTAACTTATGGGTAGAATATTCAGCTTCACCTTAAAATATAATTCAAATTATATTTTCATCTTTCTATAAGAAATAGAATATGTCATTCTATAGCTCTTAAATGAGAACATGTCCTTACCTCGTTCATTGAAGATACTCATGGATTCATAGAATTTAACCAATAAATCGGGATAAACTAGATCGTGTGCCCTGGGTTTGGATACCCATAGGCTCTCCCAACCATTCAAATTTATATTTTTTGAGATAATTAAATAATACTCATCAAAGAATTTATGATATACTAACATTTCTATATATATCTTTTATTTAGAGATTTCCTTTTCTCACGACATTTGATTGTGAGTAAAAGATTCCATAGACATTCATAATTGATGAAAATTGAGAAATTCATAACATTCCCTATGAAGTGATGTAGAGCTTTAGGATTCCAAGAATTTGAAGATCAATGTGGGACAACAATAGGGTTGATTTATATTGGCGATTGAGATGAAGATTTATCTTCCCAAAGAGAATCAACTGTGGAAACACTTATGATCAGATATGATAGTTGAGATGATTGCTGATAAAAATATTTGGTATGTTCAGATCTTTTGTGGTTTTTATGAAAATAATTTGTATATAAGGAAAAGTGAATCCGAAAAATTTTCATAAACAAGATGACAATATAAACACGTAAAAATATTATTATTAAAATTTATGGAAATAAACATACATTACAAAATGAAAGAAATAAGAAAAAATAAGGAAAATTCATCTTGGAGAACTTTAGATGTCAGAAAATTTTATCTATGAAAAAATTACTGTGAAAAAATTTGACAACAAAAATGAATTTGACTATGAATTTTTTTTCTTACAATAAAAATTTTACTAGAATGAAAATGTACCCCCCATTTGAAAAAGAGGTGTTTAACTATAAGAATATATTTTTGATCAGAATGTTATTTTGGAATATTAACTTACGGTTATCATTATTGACTTCTGTCTAATGTATTCAAATCAATCGGAGGGTAATGATTTTTTTAAAATATCAGCAAGTTGATGTTGCGTTTAGATATATTATAGAATGGTACCTTTTTTTGGGTGTGATCCCTAAGAAAGTGATGCCTAATATCAATAAGATTTTTACGAGAGTGATGTCTATGATTTTTACATATGGAAATGATAGTAGTGTTATCACACAATACTTGGGTTTTGGTAAAATTCATACCATAGTCTATGCGTTTGTGTTGCATCCACGACAATTGGGAACAACAACATCGAGTTTTAACATATTTAGCTTCAGCAGTGGAAAGTGCTTCTGAGTGTTTCTTTTTCAGGACCATGAAACTAATGAATCGTTTAAGAAATGACATAAACTGGATGTTCTTTTCTAATCCATTCTACATCCACCAATATCAGCATCCAAAAATAATTTTCTAGAAAATTAATTCCATAATCACAAAAGCGTCCAAAATCTATGGTTCCCATTAAATAGAAATTATATTTACTTCCTTTAAATGAGATTACATAGGATTGGATTGATATCTTCCACATTAGCATAATTAAAACATTAAGTATGGATGACTAGATGCTATTTATAGTAGACTTCATATCATACCTCTAAATGATTTTTGATCAAATAGTATCCCATTTACATCCAGATCAGGTGAATTAGAGATTCTAATGGGAGTTCTTCGGCTCTTAGTGTTTTCATATCTAATTTTTTAAGATGATATTTAATAAACTTATGTAGAGATATATATGTTCATTTTTGTTTTTAAGAAATTTGAAAACATAAGAAAATGATAATTCACCCATCATACTCATTTCAAACTCATATTTCATTAGATTCGAAAATGAATAGGTTAAATATTGATGAGTTGAACCAAATATTATCTCATCAACATAAATTTGAATAATCAGAACATTTTACTAACCATTATTTATCAAAGGGTTTGTATTGGCATTTCCATTAACATAGTTGTTTTGTGAAAAAAATAAAGCAATTCTATCACACCAGGATCTATGGGATTGTTTATGTCTATAGAATGCTTTGGTATGTTGGAAAACATGTTTATGATGTTTTGTATCTTCAAATCCTGAATTTTATTCAACAAAAACTTTCTCCTGGATATATCTATTAAGGAAAGCACATTTATCATCCATTTGAAAAACGTTAAAGTTGAAGAATACTACAAAGGAAAGTAAAATACAGATATATTCAACTCTAGATACTTGAGAATAGGATTCTTCATAGTCTATTC
Organism: Viscum album; assembly: GCA_963277665.1. Classification (NCBI taxonomy): domain Eukaryota; kingdom Viridiplantae; phylum Streptophyta; class Magnoliopsida; order Santalales; family Viscaceae; genus Viscum; species Viscum album. The sequence continues at coordinate 950,039,622 of OY728167.1, forward strand.
CTTCTTGTTTTTATAGCCTTTAGAAACTAATCTATTTTTATTTCTTATAATGATTCATTTTCATCACACTTATTTCTGAAGACCCATTTTACTCTAATAATAGAAGATTATCAAAGTCATAAAACCATGTAGAAATGAATAGGTTACAAGGTGACCCAACTACAAATATATAGTGTCTTTATCATAGATTGGAAAAATGTATGGGTAAACAATGCTCTTCATTACTGTTGAAAAATTTACAAAATTGCAACTTTTGGATTCTTATGTTCTTACCTGATTTTCTCTTCCATCTCCTCTCTTATAACCATGTAGATGAACATTTACAACCCAATCATTTCTGGGTCCATTCTCATTATAATCTAGGACTTTTGGAGTATGATTTTTTTGGTGAAAGCTATGAGTAATTATAACATATCCGTTACATCTGTTTTTTGGACAATTTTTTATAGTCTCTTCCTTCTTCTTTTGAACCACTAGAACCCTTACTTTCATGTCAGACTATAGTTGGGATTACAAATAGTGTTTGGACTGTGATATATAGCTATTATTAAGAGTGTTTTCTTCAAAGGGTTAGATGTAGGTGGTCTACATGTTATATCCAAATGTTTTAATATTAATTTTTTCATATAAGATTATGTTCTTGTTTTCCTCTTGATGCAGTCTTAGTGTCATTTCTATGATTTTTTAAAATGGGTGTCTAAATGAAAAACTAAACACATAATGATCTCTATGAGATGAAGTTAATATTATTTTACAAATTAAGGTCCACCCATTGGGTGTACTGACCTTACCAATAATTAGTAATGGAAATGTTAAATATGAAGTGATATTGTGCATTGGTAGAACCAAAAATGTAAATAATGGTTGGTTAAATTGATGATTAGTATACGATATGAATATTTGGTCTGTGGATTGATAATGTATTATGTGGTTTTTAATTAAGTAATGAAACTTTATTAATTAGGTTTATTGAGTTTGTTTTGAAAGGCATGTGAATTGTGATAAAATTCATAAAAGGATAAGTGTATATGAAATAGTTAGCATGTTAAAAAGGTAATGGAATATAAATTTTGGGAATATTTAAAATCTATTTTTATAAGGGAATTTTGGAATATGTTAACAAGGTTACTATATTGGAATTAATGAATGTTCATAGTGATTTAGTCATCAAAAATGTGAAATTGTTCTAAATAGTTGTGTAATATAATTGGGAAACAATTCAACGGATTATGTCATGATATTAATTCCAATGATTTTATGGTTTTTGATTTTAAATTGTGTTGGTATTGTCGGTTTCTAATATAGTATGTGTATGGTAAATGGCTAAGCAAGCAGGTGAACATGGATTCATAATATTGGGTAATGACATGAGGCTCTACGACAACATATAAAGTTAGAATAAGGCTCTAAAATCTACCCCACAATGAACAGGTTAGGGAACATGAAATTGTCCTACTCACCTAATTTTTGTATTATTTGAGACCACATATATCGAGGCTTCATGGGGATTGTTTCGTATATTTTTCTGTTAGATTACCCCAACTGTGGTATAGTACTTGTCTCACCCCCCATTGATTCATTTAATGTAGATGAATAGGACTAATTCATTCATGATGTGATGAAAATGAATTAATTATGATCAATTTTATAATAAATATAGTTGGAAACAAACTTATAAATTGTTTTTGTAAATAATTATATACTAATAGAACCAATAATTAATTTTTTATCATACAATTTTTGATTTTGTATTGCATATAATATCAACTATAATATATATTTCATATAAAGCACCAGTGGTGGCCGACTGATTTGTTCTCACGCACTATTTAGGCCCTTAATGGAAACCCAAGAATATTCCATGTTTGCTAGATAGGATATGGGAAATTACCTATTCTAGGGACTTAATTTAGACCTCATATGTACATGGAGGGCAATATGGACTTAGAGTCTGGACCCATTTTGGGGATTTTTTCCTTTATCTTTATTTTTGGGGATTCCTTCACATTTTAATACTTATCATGACAATAAATATTAACTATTTGGTTATGGGATTAAAAAAATATTTTGGAATTTTATTGTTATTCATCTTATTTTGTTATCACATTTTGTTTCCATTATTTATTTCTTATCTTTTGTGATCTACCATGGTAAAGAGAGTATAGTCTCCCCATGTGGCAAATCAAAGAAGGACTTTTCTAAGGATTTAATACATTGGTATGGTAGAAAAGTGATTATGATGTTTGAGGTCTTTGTAATTAGCTCATTACTGGGAGTAGATGACAAACATGTGATGGAAAAACCATATACCGGGTGTGGGAATTATTTTTTGATGTTCTTTATTAAATTTGATGATATTCCACCTTTTCAAGATACACCATTTGTGTGATTTAAATAATTTTGATATTTTATCCTTATGGCCTTGACATCATGATATTTTTCATTCATACATCATTATAGACACCTAGGTACAAGACTAGTATGGATCATGATAGGAACAGACAGGATGGGTATGTGAGGAATGAAGGGTATAGTTCATTTTAGTTTCTTAAAAATTTAAAGAAAATAGTGTCTAATAAAATTATGGAAATTTGTTAAAATTAGAAGATTTTATTTGATGTATATTGAATTTTCATTAGTTAAGAGACCATGTTAAGGTAAAACCATTTATTTGAAAAAAAATGAAATGAGAAATGTTTCTATGAGGTAGATATATGGTATGAGTATGTAAATGTCTTTATAAATGGTGTATAGTGGAAGACTTTTGACAATGGAATTTGGTTGACCCATTTCAACGACATCCCATAGAAGTGTTTTCCTATGGTTGTGTTTTAGATATGATTATAACATTTGGGATGGAATATGTGATAATGTTTTTTATAATTAGTTGATAACATTATTTTATGAAAATATGGAAAACTTGTGTCATGTGTTTAAAATATTCTATTAGGATTTATATATAAATTACAACACATCATTAGGTTCTTTTTGGGAGACATGTGGATGTTGTCAAAAATTCCCATATAGTATTAGAGAAAGATAATTTTGGTGAACGAGGAAAATAGAGAAGAGAAGTTTATTGAGAGACGTGATTCCATCACTAGAGTGATGGAATGTGACTCGGGATGGGTTGGATAGATCATGTTTGTGCTGACCATAGTGTTTTAGCTGCAACACCCTCCAACCCTTACTGGATATGGGGGAGACACATATACATGATATATATATAATCTATCTAAAACAATTGTGTCTATTTAAAGATTTCATCAGCTAAGTGAGTCATGTTGGATGGCTATATATTACGATGCCCGAAAAATCATTGGTGGGACATTATGGTGGAGACTTAACCAGACGAAAGAATGTCATAAAAACATTTTCAAGAAAAGATTATGTATAATTTCTACCTTAGCCCTTGAGTTAGGAGAAGTATATTATGTTTATGTGCTCCACCCAAGAGACTCTTTCATTGATTGACTATGCAAGATATTTTATTGATTTTGATGCTTTATTCCATCATTTATGGGAGAGTTGGTAGTTCTGGGAGAACATATCCATGTCTTCCTTTTGAATGATATCAGGTCCAAGGTTAAAATATTCAATTTGATGAGGCTTACAAAGGTATTGGAAAATGCATGTATATCCTAAGGGATCCAGAAGGGAGATTCAAGTAGTCGACATGTGGTACCAACTGGAAGGAATAATGGTGTGACTTCCGATGGAAGGAATCGTCAATTTTTGAGTTTCCAATATGGTGGAACTGCCCGATCTAGTCATAATAGGGAGTCAACCTATTATGATAGGGATCATGCATTCTATTAATATTGTGGTAAATTGGGAGAGTGTGATTTTAGTGTCCCCACCCACTGGTTGAGTGCCACTAATTTAGTATTATGGGTCATATATTGAGATCTAATATGAATCCCTTCTATTTGTGCATAGATTGAGGTTTTAGTGAAATTTCATATGCAAGATGGTGTTTAGTTACCCCATACCATGTAGGTAGTAGAAGCTAGATGGGTCATACCGTTATTGGTTGATATGTGGTACTTTGGAATGAGCATGCCTATCTATATCATAGAGTAGTACTAAGAATTCAGTCTAGGCCTAGGGTAGTGGGGCAGATCATCTTTACATAGTTCATTATAGACCATGAGGTGGTGAGGCTATACAATAAAATTTTTTAGGAACTATCATTATATATTAGACACATGCTAGTGATTTATGTGACACATAAACCACACAATCCATTATCACTACATATATTTTAGTTTTATTGGTCCTTGAACTAGAATGTGTGTCAGGGGTTATGGGAGTTGAAACTCTATTTTGGGTGCGAGCATATAATATTAGAAAATGTCCGGTTAGTGCTATTGGGGTTGGTGGGTACCATTTATTATGGGTAATGTTCAATAATGAGATGTCAGGTTGTTAAATCATTTTAGTAATTGATTGGATGGTGTTATACCGGGTCAATATCGACCATTACCATCCACGAGTAACATTTATTTCTATTGAAGGGGACACATATCTCTGTATTGGTGAATGAGATTTCAAGGAACATCGGTATGGGCTAATTTGTCAGTAGTTTGTTTAGATCACAACTCAAGTGGCTTGTTTATTGGTTAATGATGAGGTAGTTGACATGGTTTCCTTTCCTCCTATAGTTTATTATATCAATGATGTGTTTTTTAAGACTTATCAATAGTCATCATTGAAAAATAGGTTGATTTGACAATATAATTGCTTTCAATGGTGATACATGATTTGATTATACTAAATCTAATAGAAGTGGATTAAAATTAGGAAATCAATGATCGATTGGTGGAATGAGAGATTGTAGGATATAAATATGATTGAATAATCTCAATTACAAGAGTGGGTGAATTGTATGTTTAAAAAACTTTTGTTTTTAACCTTAATGATACTATGTTTAACACAGTTAAACAAGGTAAATTCGTACGACCTATTTTTGTTCTACAAATGTGCTTGGTTCCAAAAATATGGTTCCATAAATAAAACTTAATGAAAGTTTACAAGTAACATATTCTACCTTAAAGTGTATAAAATCATACTTTTTATAGTATAAAAATATAAAATAAAGAATAAAAAGGTTATACATTCTTTCTTTATCAATATATAGTAGAAATAAACATGAAAAAAACAAGTTACAAGTATGAAATCCTTTTACCCAAAGAGAATGGTATCCAACAACATGGATAAATGTCCCTTTATTTATTCTTTCATGAATGTCTATTTTACTCACACTAGGGTAGGCCCTCGATAGAAATATCAGAACTTGTCTTGCTATCCCTAAAAGCCCATGAACTTTAAGGTTGTCAAACCTATGTCTTTCTATCCATGGAAGGCCTCGAAACTTATAGTAGTAAGCACCTCTATCTTCATATCCCCAAAAGTCTTCATTTATACATAGAAACTGATGTGCACTGTGTTGCATTTGTTGTCAATGAGGCATGAAGTTGTCTTGGAATGAATGGATGTCAAGGAGTCAAGATGTGAATGTCAAAGGATGTGATGGTGATGGTGATAAAGGAGAATGGCCATGGTACTAAGATGCATGTCACTTAGGAGATTCACTAAGTGGCATTGGAGAATATGGTTGAAACATTCTCCATGGACATCTGACGATTGTTGAGCTGATCATTAAGTTCCAAGAACTTGTATCAAGATGATACAATGTCACAACATGATTAGAAGACCATGCATTGTAGTGACAATGCATGAGGAGTTGAAGAAGATCCATCCACAACTACTAAGTGGATGATGTGCATTAATAAAGTCCATGCACTATCACTTAGTGCATGAGAATCAGAAGAAGATCCAATTGATCTCTGATTTGATCAACGAAGCCCATTGAAGATGTTATGTGATTCAGGAGTTCGGTTGATGAAGACCCTTGGAATTTCCATTCCTATGTAATAAATAAATGTTGAGGATGAATGGAGGAATTCTTAAGAAGAAGAAGACAAATGGAGGAGAAGATGAATGGCTTGGGAGAAGATGAAGAGTTGTGGCATTTGGCATTTGAACTTGGTTAATTTGTTTTTAACAAAGTACTTGTTCTATTACTTGCAAAAAATTAGCCATCTCAAGCCAGCCTTAAGGGTTCAACCCCCAAGGCACATGTGGGCCTAAGGCGCCACGCCCAAGGGGGGATCCCATGTGGCCAGCCCGAGAGGCAGGGGGGCCGTGTATAAGCCCCCGAGGGCACGCGGTGGTGAAGCCCGTGCGCCCGAGGTGCATAGTGGGCGCTAGGAGCGCACCCGCAGGAGGCATGAGTGGGCGCAGAGCGCGCCCGCAGGGAGAACTCGGCGCGGGGAGGCACCGAGAGGGTTGGAAGTTCAATTGCCGAGTTGAGGCGGCGCCAGGGTAATAAGCCGCGTGAAAACCGCGAGAGGTTTCGATGTGGGACGCGCAAAATTCACCCGGAGTGAATCCAGGCCGTCCGAGTGATCTCGCGCTTGATCTGCGCCGCACGATTCATCTGCTGCGCGCCGCGATCAATCCGGCCGTCCGATGTATTTCAAACACCCGATCCGACGGCTCCCGGCTCATCTCCTTCCTCGAGCTCAGCCGAAGGCCACCCGAAGCCTCCCGCGAGCCTCCGTCAAACCAGGAGCAACCCGAGAGATGTTTTCGAGCTCCCGACCACCTCTGATGAAACTGAAGGCTCCCTCGTGCTCGTCTGGCCAAACCGAACCCATTCATGTATAAAAATATGCATGCATGCAACAAGTGGAGATCTTCGATGAACGGCCGAGGCAAGCAAAGCTTCCGAGGCCACATGGTTAGTGGTTTGCATGGTTTGGACATTAGACGAAGGCCGTGCAAGCGTTCTAAGTCGCATGCACGTAAAGGAAAGAAAAAATGAGAACCTGCGGTGAAACAGGAAAGGAAAATAAATATTTGGAAAATCTTGAACACCCGAAAATCTCGGGGATTAAAGTTATCTCTCCGCGGAAGGCAGAGGCTCTCCTCGCCTATAAAAGGATAGCCCGAGGCTCTCAAAAATGATTTCTGATGCGCTGATCCTTTGTTGAATATCCGAAGTCCCGTGAGTGCTTCAAGCCTCACGAAGAACACTCTGCGCGCACCACTTGCGCGGCAGTGAAGCCCGGAGCACCCCTTGCACCGTTTGGTTCCTTCTGCGCATCCCTTGCGCGAAAGAAGAAAAGAGGAGTCCCCTGCGCGCTAATCCTTGCGCGGAAGGAAGAACCGGGGTTGCACCAAGCCTTGCGCACCCTTGGTTGGAGCCCGCGGCTTAAGCACTTGCGCGACAGTGGCCACCCGAGGCCTTGCGCGCCTTGCACTGGTTGCACCCTTGAGGCTTGCGCGGTTGGTGAAGTGAAAGAACACACCCTTTGGGTGTATGTGCAAACAAGAACAAAGAAGGGGCCGTGGCAGTGTGTGTGCAAGTTGGTGAAGTGAAGACCACCACATCCCTTGTGTGTGTGTGTGCCAAGTGAGGAGAACGCCCTATGGGAAGTAGCATGTGCAAAGAGGGAGAACCCAAGGCTTAGTGCCTTTGTGTGAAAATTGAGCAAGGAAGGTCGTGGCCTTGTGGGTGCACACATTAAAGAACAAGAACACCCTATGGCCATTTAAGTGTGTGCCAAGTGCTAAGAAGACCACACATTGTGTGTGAAGTGAAAAAGGCCGAGAGGAAGTGTGTGCAAGTGGAATAGGCCGTAGCCAAGTGTGTGTAAGTGAATAAGGCCAAAGACCACACCTAGTTGTGTGAAAAGTGGAGAACCTTGTGTATGCAAATTGAAGAACACACCTTGAGTGTGTGTGTGCAAACAAGAAACAAGTTGGCCGAACCTAAGTGTGTGCACTAAGAAGTGTGTATACACTTAGAAGAAATAAGGAGTGACCCACACTAAAGTAGAACACACATTTATGTGTGTAATCAAAATTGAATAAAGTGTGTGAAGAAGTGAGAAGTTGGTGTGTGCTTAAAGATACTACACCCTTTGTGGGTTTATTGCACCGAGAAGAAGAAGGGGAGTGCATGCATGCATGCATGCACGTGCACACGTGAACAGTGCTAAATCAGTGGTGTGCATTTGAGTTGTACATGTCCAGGAGGTTCTTGAAGAATTGAGAAGGCCATGCTATCAGTGCATGAAGATGAAGAGCTGCCATGCACTCAGTGCATGAAGTTGAAGTGAGTTGAGACTGGACCAGACCAAAGTTAAAGATATCAGTTGTCTGAGTATTCAGTAGTTGGAGAGAGAAGCCAGGTCATCCTGAAGAAGGAGATAAAGCCTGAGCTAGACGAGAAGCCCTGATCAACCACAAGTGATCAGAAGAGAAGAGCAAGGCCAGCAGCCTTTATCCCAGGCTGCTGAAGATACTTGAAGAGCTGAACAAGAAGAAGAGCTACTTGTGTGACTCGAGCAGCCAGGAGAAGAACCCTGTGAGACTTAGGGTGGAGGAAGTCTCCAGTGGGATTCTGGAGCAGGCCAGTGGGACTCTGGTAACACTGTGTGAAGCAGTATAAAGACCCTCCTGTGGGACTCAGGAGAGATACAATGGGACTCTGTATCGACCATTGTAATACTAACAGATTATAATGGGAGAATCCATGCTGGGAGAGCATGGCAAGGATGTAGGCCTTTGGTGCCGAACCTTGTAAATCCTTGTGTCCTGTGCCTTTTCATTACTGCATTATCCGGGAAAGGTTGAGAGATACAAGAAGAGTGGATCGAGGCTTTAACCAGCCATAGAGGTTTAATTGATAAAGAATCAATTAGTAAAAAGTTTTAAGGGATCACTGATTCACCCCCTCCCCCTCTCAGTGATTCACACTGATCTGGGAACTTCAGTTGGTATCAGAGCGAGGTTACCTCTAAAAGATCCAAGGGAGTCTTTATGGAGTGCAGATTTGAGGAAATGAGTGACCAGCCTCAAATGGAGATATCTGCCAAGACTCAGAAAAATAGAAAGAAGAAACAGGAAAAGAAGATGAAGAAGAAGGCTGGTGCAATCAGAGAAACTCCTTCTATGGAAAGAAATGTGAAAGTCACATCAGATGACAATTCCTTTTATCATTCTTCTGATGAATCCTGATCTAGCTGTGATGAAGATGGAAGAAACAATGATCTTCTAAATGCAATCAAATATCTTCAGAAGAGAGTCCCCAAGGAAGTTGCAATGTGTATAGCTACAGGCCTCCTTGATCTTCAAGAAGAAAAATTACAGCTAGAAGATGAAGCCAATTCTCTGGAAGTCCAATTGGCAAAAAGGGTTGGCATAACCAACACTCTCAAAAAGCTGGTGAAGGCCAAAGATGAAACTGTTTCCCTTTGCAATGAAATATATGAAGACACTACTGAAGAATTGCAAAGAAGCCTTTCTGAGAAAGAATTCTTTAAGACTGTGGTCAAAGAAGTTTTCCATGCACTGGAAAAGAGGCACAATGTTTCAATGAATGTCGGAGATACTCAACTTGAAGACAAAGTAAACAGGGTGAAGGAGCTTGACAATTCATTACAAGAAATGAAGAAGGTGCATGATGACCAGATGAAGCAGCTGGAAGAGAAATGGGAAGGAAGGCTAAGAACTGTTGAGGATGAGAAGAACTCCCTCAATATGAAATGCTTAGAACTAGAGGTGATATTGAAAAATCTGCAATCACCCAAATCTGAAGCCTCCCAGTCAGCTGAAAGAAGACATGTTGCTACTCAAGTATGCTTTGAGCAGGATGATTCTAAGAGAAAGACATCCTCTAATAAAAGTGCAACATCTTCTAGAAAGAAGGTACCATCCATACCATCTTGTACTGATGCTTCTAAATGTGTTTCCACAAAAAGTGCAGGATGGAAGAATAATTCCAAACAAATATGGATGAAGACAGTAAAGAAGAAGAGCTCTCCTGAAACAGCACAACAGGTCAAGAAAAGTACCCTACAATCAGAAGGACTGAAGAGGTCAAGATTCGTGGGACAATGCTGGTGTTGTAACAAGTATGGGCATTGTGCAAAGGATTGTTGGTACAATCCACTAAATGTCAAAGCAAAAAGGAAGCCTATGCCTAGGGGGAGCAATCCAGAAGAAAAGAAGCAGCATCCACAGGTCCAGAGACATCTGTTTACTGCAAATAGATTTGGATTATTTGACAACATCTGGGATGATTGAAAAAGTGGTCAAAAAGATACATGTCAATCTCCAACTGTATCCAGAGCTCAAAAGAAGAAAAGATCACAGAACCTGGCTCAGAAAGAATCCTTGGGAAGCAAGAAGAAGAAAGCTGAAAAAGCTCCCAAGAAGATGTTGAAAAAGGAAGAGAAGTCCTTGGAGTCTAAATCCAAGAAGGGTGAGTCATCTAGAAGGACCACCAAGAAAATATGCTTCTACTGTGGAAAGAAAGGACATATCATGGATCTTTGTAAAGAAGACATGAAATTCAATAGAAGCCAACTGAACTCAAACAGACAATCAATCCAAAAGAAGCATAAGGGATTGATTGAAAACAAGTTGCCTAAGAGAGGTATCTTGACAGAATCAAAGGAACCATGTGGAATATCCAGAACTGAGGCCACACTTCCAAGTGACTTACTAGTCATATGGCCAAATCAGTTGCAACTTGCCAAAGATTTGCAAAGAGCTGAAGATGAAGTTCTGGAAAATGCTAAGGCAAGAGGGAAGAAGAATATTTCACATGAAGATGTTTTGAGAACCACACCAGCACAATCATCAATGAAGATCAAATGTGCAAGTGTGAAGAATGGTGAAAATGGGACATCTCGGTTGAGAGAATCTTCTCAACCTTGTTGTTCACATTGATGAACCAAGGAGGTTCCATCTTATTCCATTATACACTTGTATTTACATGTGCTAACGTTGTAGGGAATTGAATATGATGGTCATTCTCAGCTGGAGGATGGTTTGGATTGAATGGAGTGCACCCCTTGAGGGGGAGCCAATCTGAAGAAGATGATGTTCTGAAATTAATATCCTCTTGAGAAAGTAGATGAAAGGGGGAGCTTTATCTTTGCACCTGAACATTCTAATGTGTTTTGTGAAGTATGTGCAGGATTCAGCAATTCATTGAATATCTGAAAAAATTCAACCCCTAAGCATGATCTCACATGTTTATAGTGAATGTGGACAGCATTGAGTTCCTTGGTTATATCACTCTTGTTTTCTACACCGGGTTAGCCCAAGTAGACTTAGAGTTGATTTACTAAAGGTTCTTTTCTAAGAAGAACATGTGGCATCATCCCTCTCTTAGTAATTTTCAAGAAGATGTTATTCAAAGGGAGGAAGATATTTTTGAAAGTGAACCACACCACACCTTTGCATTTGATTGCTAATAAGGGGGAGAAAATATTGGCACACATATTGACCCATTCATATGTGCTGAAGGAGTGTATTGACAACAAATACAAAGGGGGAGATTGAAGTGCACTGTGTTGCATTTGTTGTCAATGAGGCATGAAGTTGTCTTGGAATGAATGGATGTCAAGGAGTCAAGATGTGAATGTCAAAGGATGTGATGGTGATGGTGATAAAGGAGAATGGCCATGGTACTAAGAAGCATGTCACTTAGGAGATTCACTAAGTGGCATTGGAGAATATGGTTGAAACATTCTCCATGGACATCTGACGATTGTTGAGCTGATCATTAAGTTCCAAGAACTTGTATCAAGATGATACAATGTCACAACATGATTAGAAGACCATGCATTGTAGTGACAATGCATGAGGAGTTGAAGAAGATCCATCCACAACTACTAAGTGGATGATGTGCATTAATAAAGTCCATGCACTATCACTTAGTGCATGAGAATCAGAAGAAGATCCAATTGATCTCTGATTTGATCAACGAAGCCCATTGAAGATGTTATGTGATTCAGGAGTTTGGTTGATGAAGACCCTTGGAATTTCCATTCCTAAGTAATAAATAAATGTTGAGGATGAATGGAGGAATTCTTAAGAAGAAGAAGACAAATGGATGAGAAGAAGAATGGCTTGGGAGAAGATGAAGAGTTGTGGCATTTGGCATTTGAACATGGTTACTTTGTTTTTAACAAAGTACTTGTTCTATTACTTGCAAAAAATTAGCCATCTCAAGCCACCCTTAAGGGTTCAACCCCCAAGGCACATGTGGGCCTAAGGCGCCACGCCCAAGGGGGGATCCCATGTGGCCAGCCCGAGAGGCAGGGGGGCCGTGTATAAGCCCCCGAGGGCACGCGGTGGTGAAGCCCGCGCGCCCGAGGTGCATAGTGGGCGCTAGGAGCGCGCCCGCAGGAGGCATGAGTGGGCGTAGAGCGTGCCCGCAGGGAGAACTCGGCGCGGGGCGGCACCGAGAGGGTTGGAAGTTCAATTGCCGAGTTGAGGCGGCGCCAGGGTAATAAGCCGCGTGAAAACCGCGAGAGGTTTGGATGTGGGACGCGCAAAATTCACCCGGAGTGAATCCAGGCCGTCCGAGCGATCTCGCGCTTGATCTGCGCCGCACGATTCAGTTGCTGCGCGCCGCGATCAATCCGGCCGTCCGATGTATTTCAAACGCCCGATCCGACGGCTCCCGGCTCATCTCCTTCCTCGAGCTCAGCCGAAGGCCACCCGAAGCCTCCCGCAAGCCTCCGTCGAACCAGGAGAAACCCAAGAGATGTTTTCGAGCTCCCGGCCACCTCTGATGAAACTGAAGGCTCCCTCGTGCTCGTCTGGCCAAACCGAACCCATTCATGTATAAAAATATGCATGCATGCAACAAGTGGAGATCTTCGAAGAACGGCCGAGGCAAGCAAAGCGTCCGAGGCCACGTGGTTGGTGGTTTGCATGGTTTGGACATTAGACGAAGGCCGTGCATGCGTTCTAAGTCGCATGCACGTAAAGGAAAGAAAAAATGAGAACCTGCGGTGAAGCAGGAAAGGAAAATAAAGATTTGTAAAATCTTGAACACCCGAAAATCTCGGGGATTCAAGTTATCTCTCCGCGGAAGGCAGAGGCTCTCCTCGCCTATAAAAGGATAGCCCGAGGCTCTCAAAAATTCTTGCTGATGCGCTGATCCTTTGTTGAATATCCGAAGTCCCGTGAGTGCTTCAAGCCTCACGAAGAACACTCTGCGCGCACCACTTGCGTGGCAGTGAAGCCCGGAGCACCCCTTGCTCCGTTTGGTTCCTTTTGCGCATCCCTTGCGCGAAAGAAGAAAAGAGGAGTCCCTTGCACGCTAATCCTTGCGCGGCAGGAAGAACCAGGGTTGCACCAAGCCTTGCGCACCCTTGGTTGGAGCCCGCGGCTTAAGAACTTGCGCGGCAGTGGCCACCCGAGGCCTTGCGCGCCTTTCACTGGTTGCACCCTTGAGGCTTGCGCGGTTGGTGAAGTGAAAGAACACACCCTTTGGGTGTATGTGCAAACAAGAACAAAGAAGGGGCCGTGGCAGTGTGTGTGCAAGTGGGTGAAGTGAAGACCACCACATCCCTTGTGTGTGTGTTCCAAGTGAGGAGAACGCCCTACGGGAAGTAGCTTGTACAAAGAGGGGAACCCAAGGCTTAGTGCCTTTGTGTGAAAAATTGAGCAAGGAAGGTCGTGGCCTTGTGGGTGCACACATTAAAGAACAAGAACACCCTATGGCCATTTAAGTGTGTGCCAAGTGCTAAGAAGACCACACATTGTGTGTGAAGTGAAAAAGGCCGAGAGGAAGTGTGTGCAAGTGGAATAGGCCGTAGCCAAGTGTGTGTAAGTGAATAAGGCCAAAGACCACACCTAGTTGTGTGAAAAGTGGATAACCTTGTGTATGCAAATTGAAGAACGCACCTTGAGTGTGTGTGTGCAAACAAGAAACAAGTTGGCCGAACCTAAGTGTGTGCACTAAGAAGTGTGTATACACTTAGAAGAAATAAGGAGTGACCCACACTAAAGTAGAACACACATTTATGTGTGTAATAAAAATTGAATAAAGTGTTTGAAGAAGTGAGAAGTTGGTGTGTGCTTAAAGATACTACACCCTTTGTGGGTTTATTGCACCGAGAAGAAGAAGGGGAGTGCATGCATGCATGCATGCACGTGCACACGTGAACAGTGCTAAATCAGTGGTGTGCATTTGAGTTGTCCAAGACCAGGAGGTTCTTGAAGAATTGAGAAGGCCATGCTATCAGTGCATGAAGATGAAGAGCCGCCATGCACTCAGTGCATGAAGTTGAAGTGAGTTGAGACTGGACCAGACCAAAGTTAAAGATATCAGTTGTCTGAGTATTCAGTAGTTGGAGAGAGAAGCCAGGTCATCCTGAAGAAGGAGATAAAGCCTGAGCTAGACGAGAAGCCCTGATCAACCACAAGTGATCAGAAGAGAAGAGCAAGGCCAGCAGCCTTTATCCCAGGCTGCTGAAGATACTTGAAGAGCTGAACAAGAAGAAGAGCTACTCGTGTGACTCGAGCAGCCAGGAGAAGACCCTTGTGAGACTCAGGGTGGAGGAAGTCTCCAGTGGGATTCTGGAGCAGGCCGGTGGGACTCTGGTAACACTGTGTGAAGCAGTATAAAGACCCTCCTGTGGGACTCAGGAGAGATACAGTGGGACTCTGTATCGACCATTGTAATACTAACAGATTATAATGGGAGAATCCATGCTGGGAGAGCATGGCAAGGATGTAGGCCTTTGGTGCCGAACCTTGTAAATCCTTGTGTCCTGTGACTTTTCATTACTGCATTATCCGGGAAAGGTTGAGAGATACAAGAAGAGTGGATCGAGGCTTTAACCAGCCATAGAGGTTTAATTGATAAAGAATCAATTAGTAAAAAGTTTTAAGGGATCACTGATTCACCCCCTCCCCCTCTCAGTGATTCACACTGATCTGGGCACTTCAGAAACAATAGTATTTACACGAATAAATCTAAACAAAATGTTCATTACACATAAGGCATGATATTATCTCTCCATAAATCACTTAAACAACATGAATTCTCTAGTTTAATCAACCAACTATGAGATTTTTAAAATGAGATCTTATTTATAGGAACATTTACAAAGGATGGCTCCCTCCTCCAATGATCATATTTTACCTCAAACCATTAAGGGAACTATACATGTGTCACTCAAAAAACTATTAGTTAGAAACATATTGTAGGACATCATTTCATAACTATATCATGTGTAAGTAAAAGAATGTTGCATAACGAAATCTATTTTTCAGAGTCTAATTAACAGTAATGTTCGGAGTCTATCCAAATAATAAGCTGGAGACTATTACTCAGGGATATTTGG
The DNA here is from genome assembly GCA_963277665.1 of Viscum album. Lineage (NCBI taxonomy): Eukaryota > Viridiplantae > Streptophyta > Magnoliopsida > Santalales > Viscaceae > Viscum > Viscum album. The sequence goes on from OY728167.1 coordinate 950,054,849, forward strand.
ATTCTGTTTTTAAAGGAAATCAAAACCTGAATTCTATAGATTTCAGAGTCTGAATTCCAATGATTTTAGAATCTGAATTATGAAGAATTCAGAGTCTGAATTCTAAAGAATTTAGAGTTTGAATTCTGAGGAATTAAGAGTCATAATTATATGGAATTTGGGGATTTATTTTCATAGAATTTAGAGTTTAAATATTAGAGAAATTAGAGTTTGAATTTTAGAGAATTTAGAGTCTGAGCTTTAAATAAAAACGATACTATATTTTAGAGAAATCAATGTCAAAATTTGGGAGAATTAGGAGTCTTAATTTCAATGAATTCAGAGTCTAACATTTATAGAATTCAGAGTCTGAATTTCAGATAATTCAGAGTCATAATTTAAAATTCATCGGGGTTTGAATTTTAGCAAATTTAGAGTCTGAATTTTAGAGAATTTAGAGATTGAATTTTATAGAATTCCGAATCGAAATTTCAAAGAATTCAGAGTCTAAATTTTAGGGAATTCAAAGTCTAAACTCTAATGAATTTGGAGTTTAATTCTGACGAATTGGGATCCTTAAAATAGAATACATTATAACCAATGATTTATAAGATTATGAGATTTTTTATGTGAAACCAAATTTTGTAGATAGTAATAAAATGAGTTATACTTAGAGAAACTATAAATTGAACAATGAAAAAATGGTAAGGATAAAATTTCCTTGGAGAAGGAAAATTTTCCTTATAAAGATAATTTTTAGGAAAGATATAATTTTCTATAAGATATAGTATTTGTGATATTCAAAACATATAGGATTGGAAAAGACATACTTAAAACTTATTGAATCTACAATCTTCACATTTTTGGAAAGCACAAACAACATTACGAAAATGAATAAAAGGACATATATTTTTTTATGAACTTGAAAATAAAACCTTTCTACCTTCACTTATGAATCATGGTAAATACGAATAACTCCATCTTAAGATTTGACATCCCTAATTACCATATTCTGGATTTTATGAATGATATTTTAAATTTTATTGCATACAAAAATCTTCTTTGATAATAACATCCACTTAGAAGAGTACCCCTTACTTTGGGAATTCTGTTCTTTACGTAGTATACTTTTTATCATTCCTTACTCTCCATTTGTTATATTAAAAAACTAATAAAGAGAAAGGAAAAAATATAGTATATGATATATTAGTACTATACAACAAAATATATATGAGGGACAATGAAAATATCATTATGATTGAATGTATATATAAAAGAAGGAATATACAAAAAAATATCTGATTGGGAAAAAATTTTCCTTCTTTCTCCCTCAGAATTAGATTCTTCACAATAGTTTTTTTCTTATTAAGATCCTTGTGATCTTATTTAACATGCTCTAGTAGCTGATCTTGATCTTCTTTTTTCTTTTCTTAGGATATGATCTTTTTTTCTTGATCCTTAATAATTTTTTGTTGAGCTTTCATAACTTCTTTCAAGTTGTTTGGGTTTTTCGTTGAACTCAATTCTAAGATCCCTTTCCCTTTTCCAATTCAAAGAAACTAAATAAAGATTCCCATTCAGATCATTGACTTTCTACTTCTAGGTTGTCTATTTGATAGTTAAAGTTTCCTCAAATATTTTAGTGATATCATTGAGCTTTACAGCTTTGGTCTCAAAATCATCATTCACATTTTTTGATAAATCATCAACAATTCTCATCTCTTCGATTTTTTTTCCAAGACCACGACGTGATTTCCTTGAATGATCTTTTGTGAGCTTAATATCGAATGAATAAATATTTGAAATTTGTCTCAATCGTGATAAACTTATCCATCATCATGGTAACTGAATATGATTTCTAATTAATGGAGTGCTGAAGCAAAAGGCACCTCGAGTCTATACTCGGAAACAACAGAATAGTATCTACCAGTATTTTCAAGGATTGGACTACAAAGTCTCGTCCAAGGGAGGAAGATTCCAAATTAGATTGATTGGTTGAGAATGAATATTTGTCTATATCTTAGGATTTTATCCTTGATGATCCACCAAAAAATTCTTTTCTCAATAATGATTTCTTAGGTGTATCAACCAACACATGTTTTCCCTAATATACTCTCAGATGATTTCTACTGCTTCTGGTGATTCATGCCCACTAAATAATAGTTCAACTATTTTATCTTGCTCATGATTTTATTTCTTGGTACATGAAACCAAATCCTTTGGTTATTCGAAATCATGATTTCTTCTCTCTTTTTCATATGGTTCATTCACATCTTTATGCTTTTATTCTTTTCCCGGGGTAGCATGTTTTGAGTATTTGGCAGTAGATGATCGGATTGACAGCTTTTCAGAAAGGCTATCCATCTCATGATATTCTTACACATGATTTATCTTGTCATCTATATAATCACTTCGTTATTCTTCCTCTTGGACTTATTCTTATTGAAATAATTCTTCGCATTCTCCAGGTTCTGGAATTACCATCTTTTTTCCTAGAGTTATTAAAAGTGATTCATGCAAAAACGATTCTTGAAATTTAATTTGTTCAGAGTCTTTCTCATCATCCTTAAAAAGGGATTGAACAATATTAGCCTCTGACATTTCTTCCTCTTTTTATTTTCTTTTTCTATCTTCTCAGGATACACAACAACCTTCATCTTTAATGCTTGTTTCCTCAGTAGGGTCCAAGCCAAAACTGGGATCCCCTTTTTTCTTATTCTTCTTGTCTTCTCTCCACTTGGAAACCACTTCATTTGGATAAGTCTTTCACTTCTTTGGATTAGGATGAGGTGATTGATTTTCCATTACAGAAAGAGGTGTTTCTTTCTTATCCCGTTCTTTAACATTCCTCTTCATTCCACCCTTCTTTGAACTCTTAGCCACTTCCTATTTCTATAACAGGGCTTCTATTTCAGATTCAAGTAAATTATAAAAATCACAAGATTTACTATTGAATACAACCTTCATTCTTATGAGGTTGTCATCAATTTGTAACATGTGAATGTAATTCATTGTCTTAGAGCTAAAAAATATTATAAAACGATTCTAGAAAAATAGCAATAATGATGTAGAGATTTACTAGATACATGATAATTTGATATTTTAGAGTTCCATTCTTAAAATTCATGATTTTTAGAAAACAATATTTAACCAAATATATATTTATAAGATTCACCAGAATGTCAAATGCCTGGATATCACTCTTCTTTAGGGAATCCTTGTCATGTTTTCTCAGAATGAGATATTTCTTAACCCATAATTCAAGAATCCATAGATATTTAGTGTGATGGATAATATTTGGATTCTTTACATCATTAAAACCAACGCATTCCAGGGCCTTCTCCTTATCGAACGATCTTGATACACATTGTAACATATTGGTATTGAATTCAACTTCAACGTCAAATGAAATACCAATTAGATTGGCAGCCTTTATGTAAGAAAGACAATATGTCTTTCCATAGCTCCTAAAGAAAAACATATCCCTAAATCATTCATTGATAAAAAATCAAGGATTCATAGAATTATACCAGCAACTCTAAAAAAACCAGATCATGTGCCATAGGTTTGGATACATATATGCTCTCCCACCCATTCTACATGATATTTTTCAAGATAATAGAATGATACTTATCAATGAATTTATGATCAACTAACAATTCGATATATATATGTCATTCAAATATTTCCTTTACTGATGAAATTTGATTCTTGAGGAGAAGCATCCATATACATTTAGATTTGCAGAAAAAGGAGAAATTTGGAAAGGGCCTTAAGAATAGGAGAAGATCTTCAGCACACCAAGACATTGATGATCAATTTGGGAAAACCATATGAGAGATTTATAAAGGTGATTGAAATGAAGATTCATATTTTAAAAGATATCAAATTGTAGAAACACTTTTGATCAGATCTGATTGTTGAGATGATAACCAATGAAACTATTTGGTACTTTCAGATCTTTTGAAGTTTTTATGTTCAACGTTCAGATTTAAGGAAAAGTGAATCTGAAAAATTTTATCTAACAAGATGAAAATAAAAACAAGTAAAAAGATGATTACTAAAATTTATGAAAAGAAACATTCATTCTGAAATGGAAGAAAAAAACAGTAATAAGGTAAATTATTCTTGGAGAACATTATAATTCAGAACATTTTAACTAAGAAATATTTACAACGAAAAATTATGACTACAAAAAAAATTCGAATACGAAAAAAGTTTTTCCTACAAATTTTTTTTGACTAGCAAGAAAATGTGCCCCCCTATAAAAAAGAAGTTCTTAAATATAAGAATATTTTTTTTATTAGAATATTAATATTTAATATTATCTTACAGTTATCATTACTAAATTTAGTTTCATGTATTCAAATATATTATAGGGTAATGATTTTATGAAAATATCAGCAAGATGATGTTGCTTACAGATAAATTGATGAATGGTATCTCCTTTTTGTGTGTGATCCCTAATAAAGTGATGCCTAATATCAATGAGATTTTTATGAGAGTGATGTGTATGGTTTTAAATTATGGAAATGACACTACTGTTATAACAAAATATTTATTTTTTGGTAAAACTCATACCATATTATGTGAGTTTGTGTTGCATCAACAACATTTGGGAATAACAACTTATAGTTTCTACATATTCAACTTCAGCAGTGGAATGTACTACCGACTGTTTCTTTTTTCATGACCAAGATACTAATTAATCTCTTAATAAATGACAAGTTCTGGATGTACTTTTACTATCTATTATATATCCACCAAAATCAACATCCAAAAAACATTTTAAAACAAAATGATTTCCTTATGTATAAAAGAGTCCAAAATCCATGGTTCCCTTTGAATAGAAAAACTTCATTTTAATGCCTTTAAATGAGATTTCATAGGATTGGATTCATATCATACACATAAGCATAATTTATACATTATGTATAGATTACTAGCTGTTACGTATAACATACTTCCAATCATACCTCGAAATGATTTTTTATCAACTGGTTTCCCAGCATCATCAAGATCAAGTGAATTTGAGATACCAATGGGAGTACTTATACTCTTGGTGTTGTCATATCCATATTTTTTAAGAATATATTGAATATAATTATGTTGATATATATATGTTCCTTCTAGTTTTTGAGAAATTTGAAAACATATGAAAATGATAATTCACCCATCATTCTCATATCAAACTCATATTTCATTTGATCCATAAATGAATTGGTTAACGATTGCTGAGTTGAACCAAATTATTTGTCAACAAAAAAAATTTGAACAATCCAAATACTTTCTTTATCATTATTTTTAGAAGGGTTTGGATCAGCATTTCCCTTAACATAGTTTTTTTGTAACAAAAATTATGTATGTCTATCATACCAGGATCTATGGGATTGTTTATGTCCATATAAAGATTTCGTATGATTGAAAACTTCTTCAGGATATTTTGTGTTTTCAAAATTAGGATGATGTTCAATAAAAACTTTCTCTTAAACATATACATTAAGGAAAGAACATTCAACATCCATTTTAAATATAATAATTTCCAGGAATGCTCCAAAGGCACGTAAAGTATGAATAGATTCATGTATATCTAATAGATTATATGTTTCTTCATAGTATATTCCTTCTTGTTGTTTATAGCATTTTGAAACTAGTCTATCTTTATTTCTTATAATGATCCATCTTCATCACACTTAATTTTGAAGACCCATTTTAATCCAATAATAGAAGTTTTCATAGGTCATTCAACCAAGGTCCAAACTTTATTCCTTTCGAATTTATTTAGATCATCATTCATGTCATTAATCCAATCATCATCACCTAAAGCCTCATTAGTGCTTTTTGGTTCTTATTGGGAAAGAAATGCTTGATGTTCTACTTCACTTCATAATGAACATATTGTCCATACAGGTTGATTCACATCACCAATGATACTATCAATGGGATTATTCTTATGAAACAACTGATTTGGGTTATTTAGATATTGTTCATCAAAATATGGTATAAAATATTCTAGGGTAAATCCTTAAAAAACATTTTCTTGAACATTTATCTTATCTGAAGTATCTTTTATCAAGAGATGATAGTCATTTTTTAAAAACACATGTGAATATGTAGATTAAGGTTTTTTTAAAGGAGAAGTTTCATTGAATTTAACATGTACTATTTCTTCAACACTCCAATAGTTTTTATTGAAAACCATATATGCCTTAGAAGTTGTGGAGTATCCTAAGAAAAATCCATCATCAGATTTGGGTGTAAATTTATGTAAATTATCTTCAGTATTTAGTGTAGGATCGAAAAATAATATGAGATGCTCAATATACAAGAGGGGGGTGAATTGTATACTTTAAAAATTCCTTTGGAACCTTTAAAGTTAGTTATGAATAACTAGAGTTTCCTTAAGAAAAGGAAAGGACTAAGTTTAACAAAGTTAAACTAAGTAAATTCACAACACCACTAACACCGAACTGAACTTGGAAAGGGATTCCAAAAGTAGGTTCCGGAAATATGATTCCGGAAATTGAAACTTAACAAAAGTTACAATATAAGATTCTACCTTAAAGCGTATAGAATCTAAACTAATCAGAGTAAGTAAGGAAGTATAAGAAAGTTATACTTTCCTTAAGATACAAATTGCAGCGGAATAAAGACAAGTAGTAAAACTACTAGTAACAAGATAATAGTCTTTTAACCCAAAGAGAAGGGTATCCAACAACCTTGGATAAAGGTCCCTTGATTTATACTTTCAAGAAAGTCTGTCTTACCCACACCAGGGTAAGCCCTCGATACGAAGATCGGTGTCTCTGTCTTGCTATCCCCGCAAGCCCTCAACTTAAAGGTAGTTGGCAACCTCTGTCTTTCTCAGCAAGAAAGCCCTCAATCTTTAAGGTAGTCGGCACCTCTGTCTTTCTCAGCAAGAAAGCCCTCGATCTTTAAGGTAGTCGGCACCTCTGTCTTCCTATCCCCGGAAGCCCTCGAATGTAATCACCAACATTCGGAGTCGCCCGAAGCTTTGAGAGTTAATAAGAGACTCTCTCTCTAGAAATCACTTCAACATCATGTAGGCACAAAACTCAGTTGTTTTTTCAACCACTCCGAGCTCTTTCAAATGAGCTCCTATTTATAGGTAAGGTCGGCTCCTCTCCAACGGTCATATTTTCCTTAAAGTTCGGAGGGACCTGTACACGTGTCACTTAGACAACGGTTAGTTTATAACAAAATGGACGACATCGTTTTATAACAAAACAAGTGTAATAGAAAGTACGACATCGTTTTAAACACTAACATAAAGGTTCAGAATAGAAATTTCGGAGTGACGGTTCGGAATGAATAAATTCAGAGTGTATAAAACAATGATAATCAGATTCTGTTTAATAGGTGAATTCGGAATGAGAATTCGGAATAGGAATTCAGAATAGGAATTCGTCATCAGAAATCATAATGAGAATTCATCCTCAGAATTCGTAATGAGAATTCGTCATCAGAATTCGTAATGAGAATTCGTCAACAGAATTCATAATGAGAATTCGTCATCAGAATTCGTAATGAGAATCCGTCATCAGAATTCGTAATGAGAATTCTTTATCAGAATTCGTAATGAGAATTCGGAATGAGATTTCTTCATTAGAATTCGTAATGAGAATTCTTCTTCAGAATTCGTAATGAGAATTCGGAATGAGATTTCTTCATTAGAATTCGTAATGAGAATTCTTCTTCAGAATTCGTATCCTGAATCTGGAATAGAACTTAGTCAGAATTCATATCCAGAATTCGGAATGAAACTTCCTTATAGTTCTTGTCCAGAATCTGAATACTAAACAGAATGCTTTATATCTAAGTTTTAATGATTCCGAGAAAATGAATCCGAAACTCATACTTAAGAAAAATATGAATGAAAATATGATAAGGATAATTTTTCTTATAAAAGAGATTTTCCTTAAGAAATCAATTTTCCTTATAAAAGCAATTTTCCTTAAGAAAGCATTTTTCCTTACAAAAGCGATTTTCCTTAAGAAAGCATTTTTCCTTACAAAAGCGATTTTCCTTAAAGATAAGGTGTTTGTGATTTTCAAAACAAGAAGGAATGGAAAAGTCATAAGGAAAACCTTATTGACTCAACAATCTCCCCCTTTTTGGAAAGCACAAACATCCTTACGAAAAAGCTATTCTAAGAAGAAAGAAACACATTAAAGCTTATCTCCCTTGGTTTAAGAATATAGATGAATACGACTAACTCCCCCTTAGGCTTTGAAACTATAAGGATCGTATTCATATTTCCGAAGTGTTGTTTCTTTGAGAAAAACTCCCCCTTAAACAAACTCTTATTAGAGTTCTTTTTCCTTGGGTATTTTTTCTTTCTCCCCCTTTGATAAGCACTTATTAGATTTCCTCTTTTTCTTAAGGATCTTTTCCTGCTCCCCCTTTGTGATTTTCAAAAAGAATTGGAGGGAATGGAAAAACTTAACAAAGTACCTGAAAAATTTGTAATGAAAACAATAGAAACAACAAGTACGATTTTCATTAAAATTGGAATCTCGACAACAAAAAAATACAACAAAAAGATCGGATTGGTCATTTCGGATCTTTCTCCTTCGACATTAGTCCCTTAAGAATCGTCTTGATCTTCTTTAAGTCTTTGTGAACTTCCTCTGCTTGCTTCTCTAAGACGACTATTCTTGCTGACTGAGCTTCAATGATTTCTTCCTGAGCCTTCAACTTTTCTTCCTGATCTTTCATCTTCTCTTCCTGAGCTTTCATTATTTCTAGAAAATCAATCCGATGATCCCTTTCAAATTTACAACTCTGATTAACAGAGTTGAGCTTTCCATTCAGATCTCTCACTTCCTGAATCCGAATGTTCGTTTCCTCTGTCAATTTCTCTTCGAATGATTCAGTCAGCTTATGAAACTTCTTGTCCTCGGTTTCAAATGCATCCTTAACATTATCCTGAAACTCATCCAGCAACCTCATCTCTTCCACAGTTTTCTTAGACCAGCTTGTCATCCTCTTGCAAGATCTTTTATGTGCTTCGTAACCAATGAAGAAATTTTTGAACTGAGCTTCAATCTCAACACACTTATCCATTACCATGGATACAGAGTCGGTTTTCTGATTCAGCGCATGTTGAAGCATCTGGCATCTAGAGTCAATACTGGAGAAGGTTGGAATGGTTCCCACCAACTTCTTCAAGGACTGAACAACAAAATCGTGCCCCAACGATGATGATTCCGAATCTGAAATCTTGCTAGGAGAATTTTCTTCCTCAATAAGCTCCAACTTCCACTTAGAAGAACTACCAGCTTCCTTCCTCATACTCTTTTCTGAACTCGGTGTATCAGCAAGAATTTGTTTCCCCTTAACTTTTTCCGGAATAGAAACCTGTTCCGGAGATTTCTTCTCGCTATCAGACACTTGAACAACCAAATCTTCCTCATCAGCAACTTCTACATTTTCCTTCTGAGCAGCATCAATTAAAAGATGTTCTTCTTCTCTCAAACAAGAAACTTCTTCTTCACATTTCTCTTCTTCCAATTCAGGAGTAACAAGCTTTGAAGATTGAGCTTCAGATGTTCGGAGCGACAAGTGTTCCGAAGGAGTTCCCTTATATTCATCTACTTGTTTGAGCACATCTCCTGTCTCACCACTTCCTTCAGTAGCTTCTTCAACTTGTTCCACTTGCTCTACTTCCTCAGTAGCAACAACCTCTTCCGGAGTAACAAGATTTCTTCCTGGAGTCTTAGGTAGAGATTCCAGAGAGAAAGATCTCGGAACGGGAATGGTTGCTGAAACCATTTCGTTGAACTTTAACAATGCTTGCACAGCCTCGGCTTCTGAAATTTTCTTCTTCAGCTTCTTCTCCTTTGCTTGTTTCTCGAGCTCATCAGCAGCCTTCTCTTTCAGAGCCTTAGCCTCCGCAGGATCTAATCCGAACTGCGGATCTCCTTCCTTCCTCTTCTCTTTGTCAGCTCTCCATTTAGCTGCAACCTCATCAGTATAGGTTTTCTTCTTTTTAGACTTAGGAGGTGCGGAGTGGACTTCCTTAGACTTAGGTTCCTCAGCATCGACTACCACTTATTTCAGCTTCCTCTTCCTTACCGGCTTGGATGATTCCGGATCAGCCACTTTCGGAGTCACTTCTACTTGTGGAGGTAGATCAATAAACTTCCCTGACTCCTTGTCAAAAGCTATATTCATTCTCTTAAGAGTGGCATCACTAAGCAACATGATCTTGCACACCCTTGGTTTGGAACTACAAGCTACCTTGAAGGACTCAAGGCACCGAACTATGAGCTTTGACAAAATTGTTGGGTACATCACGATCTGAGCTCTCAGATTCCCCTTCTTCAGATTTTCAATATTAAGAAGAATATGCTTCATCAAGTTGAACTTTCTTAGATTTATCAAGAAATCTAAGATGTATATCTCACTTTTCTTCAGGCTGTCCTTATCTCCTTTTCACGGTACAATAATCCCTTGCACCCATAACTCCAGAATCCGGAAGTTTGTAGAAAGACTTGCTATTTTCGGAGCCTTGTCATCATCCAATCCGAGAATTTCTAATGCCTTTTCCTTGTTGAAACTACCCAAAGAGTCTGGAAATACATGGGAAATAAACTCGGCTTCACCTTCATAGGATAGCCCTACCAAGCTTGCAGCCTTGGTGTGAGAGAGTTTATAAGTTTTTCCATACGATTTGAAAGAAAATTTTTCTCTATTATCTTCGTTGAAGAAAGCAACTGACTCATAAAACTCAACAAGTAAGTCAGAGTAGACTTCATCTTGGTTGCCGATTTTTTATACCGCAACATCTTCCCAGCCATTTAGCTTGATATTCTTTGAAATAATAGAATCGTAGTTGCTGAAGAAATTCGGATGAACTAACCTTTCTCGGTAGACTAACCACTGAGAAATAGTCTTGGTTGAAGACATTTCTTGAGAAGCTAACTCTGCAGACATTCGGATTTGAAGTCTCTGAGAAGTTCGGAATTGAGAAGACTGAGGTTCGGAACTGAGAAAATTGTGGTTCGGAACGGCCTTAAATCGGAGAGTCAGAGCTTCAGCACGCAAAAGCTTGAAATCGATGTGGGACGAGAAAATAGGGTCCCCTTTATATAGGCAATGGGATGACGGTTCAACTTCCTCGGTTGATCTAACGGTTTAGAATGATCTGAGATTAAATCTAACGGTTGAGAACTTGAATCCGATCTTTTTGAGGTTTTATTAAAGTAAAGAATTAAGAAATCCAAAAACCAAAAACAAACTATAAGAAATTGCCAGCAAGTAAAATATGATTACGAAAACTTCGGTAAGAAAATCATACCTTTCGGATTAGCTTAGGAAAGTTGTTCATAATGGGTAATATAAAAATGACTACGAAAAAAACTCAATATGAAAAACTCAATACGAAAAACTCAATACGAAAAAGTAAATATGAAAAACTCAATACGAAAAGGTAAATACGAAAAGTCAATACGAAAAAGTCAATACGAAAAAGTCAATACGAAAAAACAAAACTTGGTACGAAAATTTGGTTATGAAAGTCCCAGTACGAAAGTTGTCCATTCCGGAAATTTTCAATACGAATACTTTCATTCTAGAAGTATTCTGTACGAAAATATCCATTCTGGAAAATGGTAGTTCCGGAAGTTCCATTCCGGAAATTTTCGTTCCGAAAAGTTCGAAAACAAATTTTGAAAAACTTTGTTAAATAAACAATCAAATGTACTCCCCCTATGAAAAGGAGTTTATTACTGTAAGGAGACTTTTTCAACAGAAAGTTAATTAAGAAAGATTACCTTACGGTTATCATTCCTAACTTCTGTTTAATATATTCAAATCTATCAGAAGGAAAAGATTTTGTGAAAATATCAGCAAGTTGATCTTGCGTTCCGATAAACTGAAGAATAATATCTCCTTTAAGTGTGTGATCCCTAAGAAAGTGATGCCTAATATCTATGTGTTTTGCACGAGAGTGATGTGCAGGGTTTTTACATAGGGCAATGGCACTTGTGTTATCACACAAAATTTGAGTTTTAGTAAAACTCAAGCCATAGTCTGTGAGTGTGTGTTGCATCCACAACACTTGTGCACAAAAACTTCCAGCTGCTACATATTCAGCTTCAACAGTGGAGAGTGCAACAGAATGTTGCTTCTTGCATGACCAAGAAACTAATGAATCTCCTAAGAAATGAAAAGTTCCGGATGTACTCTTCCTATCCATTCTACATACACCAAAGTCAGCATCAGAAAAGCTTTTTAGAATAAAATCATTTCCAGAAGTATAAAATAATCCTAGATCCATGGTTCCCTTAAGGTAGCGAAAAATTCTTTTTACTGCCTTTAAGTGAGATTCCTTAGGATTGGATTGATATCTTGCACATAATCATACAGAAAACATTAAGTCTGGTCGACTAGCTGTTAAGTAAAGTAGACTTCCAATCATACCTCTAAAAGATGTTTGATCTACTGGTTTCCAAGCTTCATCAAGATCTAAAGAGTTTGAGGTACCAATAGGAGTACATATACTCTTAGTGTTGACATATCCATACTTTTTAAGAAGATCTTTAATATACTTATGTTGAGATATGTAGGTTCCTTCTGGTTTTTGAGAAATTTGAAAACCAAGGAAAAATGTTTACTCACCCATCATACTCATTTCAAACTCAGATTTCATTAGACTATCAAAAGAGTGAGTCAAAGATTGCTGAGTTGAACCAAATATAATGTCATCAACATAAATTTGAACAATCAAAACATTTTTCTTATCTTTCTTTATAAAAAGGGTTGGATCTGCATTTCCCTTAACATAGTTATTTTGAAGCAAAAATCCAGTGAGTCTATCATACCATGCTCGTGGGGCTTGTTTAAGGCCATACAATGCTTTGGTAAGTCTAAAAACATGATCTGGATATTTTGTATCTTCAAAGCCAGGAGGTTGTTCAACGAAAACTTCCTCTTGAACATAACCGTTAAGAAAAGCACATTTCACATCCATTTGGAAAAGTTTGAAATTAAAGAATGCTGCAAAGGCAAGTAGAATGCAGATAGATTCAAGTCTAGCTACTGGAGCATAGGTTTCTTCATAGTCTATTCCTTCTTGCTGATTATACCCTTTAGCAACAAGTCTAGCTTTATTTCTAACAATGACTCCATTTTCATCACATTTATTTCTGAAAACCCATTTTACTCCAATAACAGAAGTTTCCTTAGGTCTTTCAACCAAGGTCCAGACTTTATTCCTTTCGAATTCATTTAGTTTATCTTGCATTGCTTTGATCCAATCATCATCACCTAAAGCTTCATCAGTGCTTTTAGGCTCTAATTGGGAAAGAAATGCTAGATGTTCTAATTCATTTCTTAAGGAACTTCTAGTCCTTATAGGTTTATTTACATCACCAATGATACTATCACTGGGATGATTTTTAAGAAACACCTGATTTGGGTTTTGTAAAACCTGTTCATCAACATAAGGTAGAAAGTCTTCTGGGGTAAATGTTTCAGTAATATCTTCTGGAACAATTTCCTTATCAGAAGGTTCTTCTATCAAAGGTTGATAATCAGTTTTTGAAAATACATCCGAAGATGTAGGTTGGGAGGTTTTAAAAACAAAAGGATCTGACTCATCAAATTTCACATGTACTGTTTCTTCAACAGTACAAGTATTTTTATTAAAAACTCTATAAGCCTTAGAGGTTGTGGAATAACCTAAGAAAATCCCTTCATCAGACTTTGGTGCGAATTTATGTAAGTTATCTTTAGTATTCAAAATGAATACTTTGCAACCAAAAACCTTGAAGTAGGAAAGTCTTGGTTTTCTACCATTCCATAACTCATAAGGAGTTTTATTAAGAAAAGGTCTAATCAAAACTCGATTTATAGTATAACAAGCAGTACTTACAGCTTCAGCCCAGAAATGTCTAGCAATAGAATATTCACTCAACATGGTTCTAGTTATCTCTTGAAGAATTCTATTTCTTCTTTCAACTACACCATTCTATTGAGGAGTTCTAGGTGCTGAAAAGTTGTGAGTAATACCTTTCTTACTACAAAAAGTTTCAAAATCAGAATTTTGAAATTCTCCTCCATGATCACTATGAATAGTTTTCAATGGAAGGTTTTTCTCATTTTTAACTTGGGCTCTAAAACTTTTGAAATAAGAAAAAGCTTCAGATTTCCTTGCTAGAAAATAGACCCAAGTAAATCTAGTGTAATCATCAACTAGAACAAACACATAGTATTTGCCTCCAATGCTTCCAGTTTGTGTTGGACCAAAAAGATCCATGTGCACTAACTGTAATGCATCGGTTGTTGAGACTTCACCGATTGACTTAAAACTAGATTTATGTTGCTTGCCATATTGACAAGGATCACAAACTTTAGAAGAATCAAATCTAAGCTCCGGTAGATCCTTAACAAGTTTCTTCTTAGAGAGTTTACATAGGTTCCTAAGATTACAGTGTCCTAGTCTTCTATGCCATAACCAAGAATGATCTTCTATTGCACTTAGGCAAGGTAAATCTTGGCTTCTTAGGTCTTCTAAGTTTAAGGTGTAAACATTCTCTTGCCTATTGGCTGAGAGAATAAATTCTTCCTTGGAATTGTGAACTAAGCATTTATCATTCCTAAAATTCACAAGGTAACCTTCATCACATAACTGACTTATGCTAATGAGGTTGTGCTTAAGACCTTTAACAAAAAGAACATTTGAAATCAAAGTTTTACCCAAAAGAACTATATTACCAATACCAACAATCTTTCCCTTAGCATTGTCTCCGAAAGTTACCTTTCCTCCTTTCGTTTTGATAATCTTTTCAAAAAAACTTTTGTTACCAGTCATGTGCCGGGAACATCCACTATCCATGTACCAAATAATGTTGCTGGAACTTTCTTTATTTTCCTGAAATTAAGAACATAGTTAGACTTTCGGAATCCAAACTTTCTTGGATCCGAGATTTCCAGACAATAAAATTTTTGGAACCCACATTTTCTTAGAAAAATAAGCTTTATGAAAACCTAAGGATTGGGTTTTGTTTAAGGAACAATTTCTTGCCCAGTGACCACCACATTGACACTTGGTAAAAAATGGAGCACTTTGAGGAACAAAATAATTATTACCGAAAACAGGTTTTGCATGGGTATAACCAAATCCGGATTTATTTCTTAAAGGTCGTATTTGAGAATAAATCTTATCAAAATTTTCTTTACCATGGGTAAAGTTTGATAAACACTTCTTTAAAGAAAAAATTTCGGACTTGAGTTTTACAACCAAGTTTTTATCCTCAAAATCATTAGTTTTAGAACTAGAGTTAGGCTCAAAAACATTTTTCTTAGAAATTACTTTTTCTAACTCTTTAGAAAGTTTATTCTTCTCAGAACATACTTCCTCAAGATTTTTTGAAATATTTTCAAAATCAGAATTTTTCTTATCAAGATCTTTAGAAAGATCTGATATCTCTTTAGTAAGAATAGAATTCCTAGAATTTGCTTTGTCAAGTTTCTTGTTGAGTTTGGAATTCTCAATCTCAAGAAGTTCAGAAAATCTAGAGACTTCTTCATAAGTAGGTAAAGTATTTTCCTCATCAGAGGATGATTCTTCATCAGAAGAGTTATAATACTTACTATCATTAGAATTTAAGGATACATTGGTCAAATATTCAGCATTTCGTACCTTAGCCATAAGACAATGATTATCAATAGGTAATCTGGCTATAAGACCAAGATTCTTCTGTCCTGAAGATTCATAATCAGAAGATTCATCTGAAGAGTCACCACCACTGGCACTCCAGGTGTCATTAGCTTTCAGAACTTTCTTAGCTTTAGCTTTGTAATACTTCTTCCTGTTCCTGTCTGAATGTCTTTCCTTCCTTTCTTTCTTTTTGAGCATAGGGCAATCTGGTCTAATATGTCCAGCTTTCTTACATTCATAACAAGTAACTTCTCCATCTTTCTTATCTTTCATGTCCTTCTTCTTATACTTGGATTGAAAGTTTCTTTGCCCAGCTATCTTGTTCATCCTTCGAGCAAGATTGGATAATTCATTTTCTGAAACTTCACATTCACTAGATTCGGATTGGAAAATGACTTTCTTTGATTTGGATCTGGTTACTCTCTCAGGAGTCTTAGCTTTCATTTGATTTGAAGTTGTAGTAAAAGCAACAGTACCATTTCCATTCTTCTTCTTGATGTTGTCAGCATCTCTCTTCATTCTGGTTTCATGTTGTAGAAGAGTTACAAATAATTCATCAAGAGTAATTTGAGTAACCTTCCTGTTCTCATCTATAGCTGTTCTCTTGGATTCCCACTCATTGGGTATAATGTCAATTATCTTGTCCACAAGAGCTTAATCATCTAATCCTTTCTCTCCCATAGATTGTAGACTGTTGACGATAGTCATAAATCTTTTTTGAACTTTACAGATAGGTTCTCCATAAGGAAAATTGAAGCCATGATATTCAGCTCTAAGCATAGCTCTTCTAGTCTCAATCACCTTAGAAGTCCCAAAGTGTGTAACCTCTAACTTCTTCCATATACAATTAGCTGCTTCACAAGAAGAAATTTGGCTATATATATTTCTAGTCATTGAACATAATAAAGTATTGCGTACCTTATAGTTGAGTTGATATTCTTGCTTTTCCTGGTTAGTAAAGGTTCTGACTTCCTTGTCAGGAATCTTATAGTCACCAGTAAGCATGAAAAAGTTGTCTACACCAGTATTGATAACAAAAGTCTTCATACGATCTCTCCAGTATTCATAATCATTACCATTGAATATTGGTGGCCTTGTAGGATTCAGATTGTCAATCGATCCAACATTAATTCCTGCCATATTAAAAAAAAACTTTGCACACAATCTTGTTAGTAGCTTAGAATCGAATCAACAAGGTTCGGAATGGGAAAAGTTCGGAATGGATAAATCGGAATGACAATGTTCGGAATAGAAAAGTGAGCAAGAAAAACATGTATGTGAATACAAGTATTTCAGTAACCTTGGCTCTGATACTAAATGTAAGAATGGTATAGAGTAAGAGGTTTCCAACCTCTGATACCAATTGTAGGATCGAAAAATAATATGAGATGCTCAATATACAAGACGGGGGGTGAATTGTATACTTTAAAAATTCCTTTGGAACCTTTAAAGTTAGTTATGAATAACTAGAGTTTCCTTAAGAAAAGGAAAGGACTAAGTTTAACAAAGTTAAACTAAGTAAATTCACAACACCTCTAACACCGAACTGAACTTGGAAAGGGATTCCAAAAGTAGGTTCCGGAAATATGATTCCGGAAATTGAAACTTAACAAAAGATACAATATAAGATTCTACCTTAAAGCGTAGAGAATCTAAATTAATCAGAGTAAGTAAGGAAGAATAAGAAAGTTATACTTTCCATAAGATACAAATTGCAGCGGAATAAAGACAAGTAGTAAAACTACTAGTAACAAGATAATAGTCTTTTAACCCAAAGAGAAGGGTATCCAACAACCTTGGATAAAGGTCCCTTGATTTATACTTTCAAGAAAGTCTGTCTTACCCACACCAGGGTAAGCCCTCGATACGAAGATCGGTGTCTCTGTCTTGCTATCCCCGCAAGCCCTCAACACAAAGGTAGTTGGCAACCTCTGTCTTTCTCATCAAGAAAGCCCTCGATCTTTAAGGTAGTCGGCACCTCTGTCTTTCTCAGCAAGAAAGCCCTCGATCTTTAAGGTAGTCGGCACCTCTGTCTTCCTATCCCCGGAAGCCCTCGAATGTAATCACCAACATTCGGAGTCGCACGAAGCTTTGAGAGTTAATAAGAGACTCTCTCTCTAGAAATCACTTTAACAGCATGTAGGCACAAAACTCAGTTGTTTTTCCAACCGGTCCGAGCTATTTCAAATGAGCTCCTATTTATAGGTAAGGTCGGCTCCTCTCCACCGGTCATATTTTCCTTAAAGTTCGGAGGGACCTGTACACGTGTCACTTAGACAAAGGTTAGTTTATAACAAAATGGATGACATCTTTTTATAACAAAACAAGTGTAACAGAAAGTACGACATCGTTTTAAACTCTAACATAAAGGTTTGGAATAGAAATTTCAGAGTGAAGGTTCGGAATGAATAAATTCAGAGTGTATAAAACAATGATAATCAGATTCTGTTTAATAGGTGAATTCGGAATGAGAATTCGGAATAGGAATTCGGAATAGGAATTCGTCATCAGAAATCATAATGAGAATTCATCATCAGAATTCGTAATGAGAATTCGTCATCAGAATTCGTAATGAGAATTCGTCAACAGAATTCGTAATGAGAATTCGTCATCAGAATTCGTAATGAGAATCCGTCATCAGAATTCGTAATGAGAATTCTTTATCAGAATTCGTAATGAGAATTAGGAATGAGATTTCTTCATTAGAATTTGTAATGAGAATTCTTCTTCAGAATTCGTAATGAGAATTCGGAATGAGATTTCTTCATTAGAATTCGTAATGAGAATTCTTCTTCAGAATTCGTATCCTGAATCTGGAATAGAACTTAGTCAGAATTCATATCCGGAATTCAGAATGAAACTTCCTTATAGTTCTTGTCCAGAATCTGAATACTAAACAGAATGCTTTATATCTAAGTTTTAATGATTCCGAGAAAATGAATCCGAAACTCATACTTAAGAAAAATATGAATGAAAATATGATAAGGATAATTTTTCTTATAAAAGCGATTTTCCTCAAGAAAGAAATTTTCCTTATAAAAGAAATTTTCCTTAAGAAAGCATTTTTCCTTACAAAAGCGATTTTCCTTAAGAAAGCATTTTTCCTTACAAAAGCAATTTTCCTTAAAGATAAGGTGTTTGTGATTTTCAAAACAAGAAGGAATGGAAAAGTTATAAGGAAAACCTTATTGACTCAACATTTAGAATTTATATTTTGCAACCAAATACATTGAATATGAATTTATAGGTTTTATGCCATTACATAACTCATAAGGGGTTTTATTAAGAAAAGGTCTAATTAAAAATCAATTTATAGTATAACAAGCATCACTTACAAAATCAGCCCAAAAATGATTAGATATCGAATATTCACTCAACATGGTTCTTGTTATATCTTGACGAACTCAATTTATTCTTTCAACCACACCATTATGTTGAGGAGTTCATGGTGTAGAGATGTTTTGAGTCATTCCTATTATACCATGAAAATTATCAACATCATAATTTTAAAATTCTGCTCTATGATCACTATGAATAGTTATCAAAGGAAGGTTTTTTTTCATTTTTAACATGGGATCTAAAATTTTTTAAATAAGAAAAATCTTCAAATTTATTTGGTTGAAAATATACACACATGAATCTACTGTAATCATCAACTAGGACAAATACATAATTTTTCTACCAATGCATCCAGTTTTTGTAGGAACAAAAATATCCATATGCACAAATTGTAAGAATTAGTTGCTGAGATTTCATGAATTGGTTTAAAACATTATTTATATTACTTGACATATTGAAAAAGATCAAAAAATATTGAATAATCAAATATATACTCAGATAGATACTTAACATGTATTTTTTTAGAGAGTTTACATAGGATTCTAATATTACAGTATCATAACCATCTATGCCACAACCATGTTTAATCTTTCATTAAACTAAGAAATGGTTGATCTTGGCTCTTCAGGTCTTCTATGTTTTGTGTTTATATATTCTCTTTCCTATGGGCAGAAAGAATAAACTCATCCTTGGAATTGTGTACAATGCACTTATAATTCCAGAAGTTCACAAGGTATCCTTCATCACATAGTTTGATAATGCTAATGAGGTTGTGAAAAAGACACTTAACCTATAAAACATTTAATGTTAATGTTTTTCCATGAAGAACAGTGTTACCTATACCAATAATTTATCAATGAGCATTACCTCTAAAAGTTTCTTTTCCTTCTTTCATCTAGATAATATTTTCAAATAACATTTTGTTAACAGTCATATGTCGGGAACATCCACAATCAATTACCATGAATTTTTATTGATACTAATGTTATTTTCATAAAAATAAAAGTTTTAAACATTTAGAACCCAAACATTCATGGATCCAGAAATTTCAGAACGTAAGATTTTAGGAATACACATTTTTTTAGATAAATAAGCTTTATAAAAACCTAATGAATAAGATTTATTTAAATAATTTATTTTCCCAATGTCCACAACACTGACATTTACTATAGAATGGATCACATTGAGGAACAAAATAGTTATTACTAAAAACTGTCTTAGAAGGAGTATTAACAAATCCAGAGCTATTCCTTAGTGGTCGAATTTGGGAATACATCTTTTCAATATTTTCCTTACTAGAGGTAATGTTTTACAAACACTTTTTCAATGAAAATATTTCATACTATAGTTTAATAACCATGTTTCTATCCTCCAAAACATAATTTTTAGATGTATAGTTAGTCTCTAAAATATTTGTTTCTGAAATTACATTTTCAAGATCCTTATAAAACTTGTCCTTCTTATAATTAACATCCTCAATGTTTTTGAAAATACTTTCCAAATCATAAATTTTCTTATCAAGATATTTAGAAAGATTTTATACTTAATTAGTTAAAATAAAAACAAAATAAATTTCTTTATGTAGATTTTTCATGAGTTTAGAATTTTCATTCTCAAGACGTTTAGCAAACCTAGACACTCATTCATAAGAACGTAATGTATTATCTTAATCAGAAAAAGATTCCTCATCCAAAGACTTATAATATTTATCATCATTATAATTTTCATTTGAAGATACATTGGTGATAGATTCAGCATTGTGTACCTTTCCTACAAGACTATGATTTTCAATGGGTAGTCTGGCTAGTAATCCAAGATTCCTCTTATCAGAAAATTCGTACTCTGATAATTCATCAGAAGAGTCTCATCCACTGGCACTCCAGGTGTCATTAGATTTCAAAACATTATTAGATTTAGCCTTGTAGTACATCATTCTATTCCCTCTGAATGCTTTTCCATTCTTTCCATCTTTCTTAAGCATAAGAAAATATGACCTAATATTTCCCGCACTTTTTCATTCATAACAAGTGACTTCCGATTCACTAGAATTATATAAAATTGTTACTATATTTGACTTGGATCTTGTAACCCTTTCAAGAGTATTGGATTTAGTGGTAGAAAAGTATACACTTCCATTTCCATTTTTCTTTTTATTCATATCAGCATCTCTTTTCATTCTTGACTCATGTTGAAGAAGTGTTCCAAAAGGATCATTAAGATTAATGTTAGATACTTTTCTATTCTCATCAATAGCTTTTCTTTTTTATTCCCACTCATTTGGCGTGATATCAATTATCTTGTCCATAAGAGCTTCATCATCTAGCCATTTCACCCATATATTGTAAACTATTTACAATTGTCATATGACTTTGTTTCACCTTGCATAATGGTTCTCTATAAGGTAATATAAATCCAGGATATTATTCTCTAACATTATCTCTTCTAGTTTCTATAACATTGGACATACCAAAATGAGTTACCTCTAATTTCTTCTAGATACAGTTAGCAGCTTCACAAGAAGAAGTATAAATATATATATTCCTGGTCATGGAACAAAACAAATTATTACATACATTGTATTTTATTTGATATTTTGACATTTATTTATTGGTGATGTTTCTTACTTCTTTATCAGGAATCTTGTAATCTCCAGTAATCATAAAATAATTATCCACTCCAGTTTTAATAACAAATTACTCACACGATCTCTCCAATATTCATAATCAATCCAATCAAATATATGTGGTCAACTATGATTGAAATTTTTAATCTAACCAACATTAATTCTTTGCATCTAAAAAAATAACTTTCTATATAATCTTTTTAATAGTAAATGATTTTAAACAGAAAACAAAATTCTTAAGAAAAGAAAAAATTTAAAATATTGAAAACTTGAGAAAGAAAACATATATGTTAATATATGTATTTTAGAGACATCCTCTAATACCAATTGTAGGATCGAAATATGAATGTAGATGATCAATTAAAAGAATGTGGTGAACTTTATGTTTAAAAAAAATTCATTTTTAAACATCAGTAGAACTATGTTTAAAAATGTTAAACAAGGTAAATCTACAAGACATAGTTTAAATATACAAACATTCTAGGTTTCGAAAATATGGTTCCCAAAATGAAACATAAGGAATATTTATAAGGAAATGATTCTACCATAAAGCGTATAGAATCTTACCTATCATAGTATACTATAGTAAAAGAATGTATATAAAGGTTATATTTATTCCATTATCAAAATAAAAAAGAAATAAACATGATAAAAAATAAGTAACAAGTATGAAATGTTTTATCACAAAGATAATGGTATGAAACAACCATGGATTAAGGTCCATTGATTTATACAATCAAAAAATATGTCTTACCCACACTAGGTTAGGCCCTCGATAGGAATATCGGAATATGGATTACTATCATCGCAAACCCTCAAACACTAAGGTAGTCTCCCCCTCGGGCTTTCTATTCACGGATGTCCTCTAACATTAAAGTACTCTAAACCTCTGTCTTCTTATCCCTGGAAGTCCTCAATTGTACACAACAAAAATTGGAGTTTCACGATGCAATCTGAATAAGATGTTTAGTACGCACAAGGCATGTGAGTCTCTCTCTCTATAAATCACTTCAACAACATGAAATCTCTATATTAATCAAACAACTATGAGCATGATTAAAAGAGCACTTATTGATAGGAACCATTCTAATGATCGTCTCCCCCCTCTAACGTTCATATTTTTCCCTGAATCTCGAAAGGACATGTACATGTATCACTCAAACAACGGTTAGCTAGAAATAGATTATACAACATTATTTCATAACTATAACAAGTGAATGTAAAATAATGTTGCTTAACCAAATATATTTTTCAGAGACTAAGGACAAATAATTGTTAGATTCTAACCAAAAAAACATTTTGAGACTATAAATCATGAAAATTTGGATTATGTTTTTCAAGAATTTCGGAGCTGGAATTCTATAGATTTATAAGTCTGAATTATAATGAATTCGGGATCTGAATTCTAAAGAATTCAGAGTTTAAATTCTGAGTAATTTAGAGTCTAAATTGTGAATAATTTGGGGTCTGAATTTCATAGAATTTAGAGTTTTAACTTTAGAGAAATCCGAGTCTTAATTTCAGAGAATTATGATTTAGAGTTTCTGTGAATTCAGAGTATGAATTTTAAAGAAATCTGAATCTGAATTTCAGATAAATCAGCGTCTGAATTTTAGATAATTCAATGCATTATATTCAGAGAATTTAGAGTCTGATATTTAGAGAAATATGGGTCCACATTTAAGAGAAACCAGAGTATTATTTTAATAGAATTCAGAGTATGAATTTTGGAGAATTTATATTCTAAATTTCAAAGATATCAGAATGTGAATTTCAATGAATTCCAAGTATTAATTTTAGATAATTTGGAGTCTTAATTTCATAGAATTTGATGTTTGGATATTGATGAATTTTGAGTCTGTATTCCGATGTATTCATATCCAAAAACATATTACTTTATAACCATGTATTTATAGGATTTCAGGATTTAAGATGTGAAACAAAATTTTAGACTTAGGGATAAAATGAGTCAATTTAGAGAATTTATAAAATCATCAATGATAATAAAGGCAAGTATAAAATTTCATTGGAGAAGGAAAATATTCCTTACTAAGATAATTCTTATGAAAGATATAATTTTCCTTAAAAAAGATTTTATTTTTGATTTTCAGAACATAGAGGAATAGAAAAGACATAAAAAACCTTATTGACTCAAAAGAGAGAAATGGGGTTTATCTTCCTAGAATGTTAATTTGGGGATCTCTAGTGTTGTTTTGGAATAAGTATGATAGATCTTTGTGGTTATGTGTTGATTATAGTAATTTGAACCGAATGACAGTAATTAAAAAATACCTTCTTCCTCAAATAGAAGATTTATTTGATCATCTGAGATGTAGTTTAGTTTTTCTAATATTGATTTGAAATTTTGGTATCGACAGCTGATGATGGGACCTTATGAGAGACTGTGAACCACCATCATGAGAAGGTATGGGTTTTATGGGTTTTTGGTGATGTTTTTTTGGGTTGACTAATGCACTGGAAGTGTTCAAGGGACTAAGGAATTAAATCATCCACCCTTATCTGGATTAGTTTGATGTTTTTTTCACAATCATCTTGGTGTACTGTAAAACACGTGGTGACCATGGAAAAACCCATGACATCGTCCTGAGTATGCTAAGATATAATAGTCTATATACCAATCCACCCAAATGTCACTTATAGATTGATAGTGTGCATTTCATGTGTCACATTATCTCGGAGTAAGGAGTATAAATAGTCCCAAAAAAAGTGCAATAAGTTGTGTCTTCGGAGAATCCCAATAATATTTCTAATATTGAGTTTTTATGGGTTTTGTCGGGTATTAAAGAATGATTATTAAAGACTTATCATGATTAGTAACAACACATTTATGTTTGACTAAGAATGGTGTTAGTTTTTCATGGTATGGGGTCTATGATGATACTTTCCAATAGTAAAATAAACTATCAACTATCGAAACAATTATGTTAATTCCTGATATCACCATGGTGTATATCATTGTCTTTTGGTGCATTAGGTGTTATTACTTGAGTAATGTTGATGTCAGATGATCATGTCATTGATTTTTGTTCATGGTAGTTGTATAATAATTAACGAAATTACTTCACTCTTGATCTTGAGTTGTATGCGGTGGTGTATGCATTAATATTTTTGGGAACTTTTTGTTTAGAGTGCGATTCATGGTGATATTGATCCTAAAGCCTTATGTAAATCTTCTCTTATCATGATTTTAATATTTGGCTATGGATATGGGTTGAGTATATGTAGTGTTTTTATTTTGATATGGTATATATAGTTTGATAGGGAAATTTTATTGTTGATTCATTGAGTTGAAAATCTTATTGTATGATGGTTGAGGAGTCCATCTATCTTTATAATATAGTGATTTTGTTTACAGAAATGTATCTGTAATAACATGATGGGAAAAATATTTTTATCCTAGCATGTAGAGAAGTTGAATATATCTTTTAATCTTGGTCAATGATAATCAACTTGAGGATCCAAATTTTTTTACTATAAATGAATGAAGTAAAGGTGGGGATCCGCCATCAGGTTGGACTATTGTTGATGATTGTATCATGTATGTTCACGACCATGTGGTTGTGGCATCATGTTTCCAGAATGAGTTGATGTGCAAGTTCTATTCATCGATGTGGGAGGTGCATTTGGTTTGACCAAATCATACCATTATTTTCATTGGTAATATTGGTGGCAGGGAATGAATAAAGTGGATTTTGATTTTATGGAAATACACCTACCTTTAAAAATGTAAAGGATAGTAATAAGATCGATGGGGTTGTTAAAGTCATTACACATTTATAAGTAGAATTTAGATAATGTATTTATGGATTTCATAGTGGGTCTTCCGAGGAAGTCACCAAATAATGATGAAATTTGGGTAAATATAGAACCATAAACTAAGGTAGATAATTTCATTCTGATTCCAGATACCTTACTATTGAGCAATTGGGTGAGTTATATGGCTAATAAATAAAAATATTTCATGGTGTTCTGAGAACAATAGTTTAATATCATGATCTGAATTTATAATCATTCTTAAGGATGTGATTAGATAAAGTTATTGTTACCCATATTTTTTGGGTATAGATTTTCACCCACATATGAATTGGAAGTTAGAGAATATCTTTTAGGTTTGGGAGGGCATGTTCAAGTGTTTTGTTCCAGGTTTTGAAAATCATTGTAAAATCACTTGTCACTTGTTGAGTTTCCTACAACAATATTTTCCATGTTACGATTTCTAAATAACCATTTGAATAATTCTATGGTAGGTCTTGAATATCTACATTATGTTGGTTAGATGTTGTATAATTTGAGTTATTGTGTATGAGTCTCATTTATGTGATTCCATAATAGATTTAGTTGATCCAAAAAATGTAAGGAAATGTCTCAGAGTATGTATAATTCATATAAATATAACGATCATTGACCTATTGAGTTTTGGTTTTGTGATCTTGTGTTTTTTACATTGTTTACATGGCTGGTTCACCACTTAATTTAGAAAAAGGGTATGTTTTCACTTGGGTACATGGGAAAATTTTATATTATAGAGAGGCTCAAACCAGTGGAATTCCAAGTCGATCTCAGATGGTGGTATATTGGTATTCAATATATTTTTCATGTTTCAATAATTCTAAAGTATCATCCTAATCCATCTCCAAATGATTAATGTTTTAAATTTTTTGTTTGATGTTGCGGCCTCCTTTGGGGTGAAGTTGTTTCCTATTCTAGATCATAGTGTGAATGTATTACGAGGTAATAATGGACATTTGATTATAGTTTTGTGGTAGCATGGGAATGTTTAAGAAGAAAATTTAGAGTGGATATTTTATATGTGGCCCTGATATCCTGACCTATTTTCTATGGACAATCAATAATGCATGGGAATGTAGCTCGAGGATGAGTCATTATAAGGTGGGGAGGTTCTAAGATCCAAATTTTTTTGTATGGTATTTATTGGTTATGTTTCATTTTAAGTATTTTTTTAAATGTAAATGATATCTATGTTTATAGGAGAAAAACATGGGTTTCCCTAGGACTTGGGACATGAATAAAAAAATGTAATTTCGATGCATGTTTCATTATGTGAACAT
Organism: Viscum album; assembly: GCA_963277665.1. Taxonomy (NCBI): domain Eukaryota; kingdom Viridiplantae; phylum Streptophyta; class Magnoliopsida; order Santalales; family Viscaceae; genus Viscum; species Viscum album. The sequence goes on from OY728167.1 coordinate 950,081,568, forward strand.
GGTTATTGAAAACCTTATAGAGGGAATGCCAAATCATACAAGAATGGAAAGTCGTATCTTGCATGGTTAGTGAATGGTTTTTCAAACTGTTATATCCTCTCTAGGAAATTGTTTGTCCCAAATACCCTTATAATTAGTCTTTCACTTTGTTTAGAAAACCATACAGGTAAATTGTGTTCCACATTAAATTTGAAACTATTACAAATTTTCCACTTCGGGATTCTAATGTTCCGACGCAATTTACTCAACCATATCTTCCCTTGAAATCATACCGATTTATATGGAATAAAAAACCATTCAATGGGTCATTAAATTTTCATTATAAGTTGTTTGGATGGATTTTTGATGATGATCAATGCTTCAGGTATGTATAATTTATACCTTACTTCTCAAATCGGAATTACAGTTTGTAGTTTTCCACATCTTCTTCCAAAGCACTAAAATCTCTTTTTCCAGTGGAACCCAAGTAGGGACCTCAAATGTTGTTTTGATTGGGATTTAACAAAATGATTAAGATATAATTTGTCATTGTTTTAAAGTTAAGTGGTAAACATGTTATATCCCATAGTTTTTATATGGATTTTTGCATATGATTTGGGTTCTTGATTGCCCCTTATTGAGGTTTTAGTGTCGTCATTGAGATTTGTTAAAAGGGATGTCCATATGGAAAAATAAACCCCACATAATATCCTTGGGATTAATTGAAGATGAATTGACCAATTTAGGGCCACCCATGGGATGCTCTGACCTTCCCAAAGAATGGATAAATAAATGACAACTATGAAGTTGTATTTAACATAAGCATAAAAAAATGTTCATGATGGTTGGGTAGTTTTTTTGATTAGCATGGGATATGGAAAGTTGGTCCATGGATTGATAATGGATAAATGGGATTTTTTGAATGGAATGAAAATGTATTAATTATATTAATTTAGATTGTTTCATATGGATTGTGAATTGTTTTCAAATTCTTAATAACGTCAGTGCATATGAAATGGTGAACATGTAAAATTTGTAATGTCTTGTAAATGTTTTGATATATTTTAAATGGATTGTATTAATGGAATTGTGTAATATGTTTAATGTGTTAATGGAAAATAATTAGTTAATATTATTAGATTGTTTATTAATAAATATAGGATATGAGGATAAATATTTATGTACTTTAATTGGAAAATATGTTAGTAGATTATGGTATGATAAAAATTTACATTATTTTTATTCTTTGTGTATTTAATTTTTATTTGTCGTCTTTTGTTGAAATATGGTGTGGGTGTGTTTAGTGGATAAATAGGCAGTGAACATGTCATTGTAGTGTTGGGTATTGGTATGAGGCTCTACCACAACATGTTGAGTTAGACTAAGGCTCTAAACTCCACCCCAAAATTCATGGGTTAGGGAAGGGATGATGTTTTATTCCCATAATGGTTTTATTTTATGATTCCTCATATACCCAGGCCTTATGGTGAAGTATTTTAATATTCTATGGCGTGATTACCGCTAGTGAGGTAGGGAACATACCTTATACCCATCAAGGCATCCAATGATGATGATTATGCCTAATGAATTGAACTTGTATTGAAAATGAATTAGGTGAGTGTAATTGTGTAATTAATAATGTTAAAAACAATGTTATAAATGGGTTAATTAATTAATTGTGAACTAATGTCACATAAGTTACTATTTTCCCATATTATATGTTATTTTATATTTCATGCACTACATATTGGTATAGATATTTTTCGTAGACACAATTGTTTGTGGCCAACTGAGTTGTTCTCGCACCCTATATGGGATGCATTGGGTACCCGATCAGATTTCATGTTTTCATGTCAACATATGGGAAAATTCCCTATGATATAGAGTCGGGTTGTACATCTTTCCATGTAACTATGTGACCAAAATCCGCTTTTTCCCAATATACCCATAATTTTATATTCCATATTATTTCATCAAAATCTCTTACAAACTTCATAACATATGAGTCCTTTATAGAATGAAAACATTTATCATCATTCTTTATAACATATTCTAAAGGATATTCAAGAAGGGACAACTCAAATTCTAAGAAAGGTTAATCATAATCATTTATAGTTAAATTTTATCAATGATATTAAAATGTGAATTAGGGGATGATGACATAACCAATGTGCATGATCATAACATAAGATAACTCATTCCTATAAAAACTAAATTAATAATCGCATAACATACAATAACCTTTAGAAAAATTAATGATTCACGATAATAATAATAATCATCCATTTTATGTCAATATTGATCAATGTAAACTTTTAAAAACCATTTCTATCGAAAATAAAATATATCTGTACCATAAGATATCATAATCATTGAACCCTTATAACACCATTATAATTGGAATGCTCATAGTACTAGGTTCTATTATAAATCTATAGAAAAAATAATGATTAATCAATTAATTAGAGTGTTATCTCGGATAAACCTTCAAATAAGACATACCAGGCTCACTCGATGCTATCTAGGTGGACCCATATTATAGGATATATTATTATACCCCATGATATATATTCATACATAGCCCTATATAAAAAAATCAATAATGAATATTTTAATATAAAACATAGAAGATGCATCACATCAAAAAATCGTAAATAAATCCATAATTCCATTGATGACATGGTTACTATCTGAAAATAACTTTTTTTAAATAAAAAGGTACGTCTAAAGAATAATAAAAAACAACCGAGAGCTCTCATAGATGTAGATAGTAATGTAATTGAATTTCATCCCCAATCACAAATGATGAACATTCATCAGGTAGGGTACCCAAACTATCATATGTGGTAATCTCCTCTCCGGGACTCCCATGATTTGAGAGATCATTCACAATGAAGTTTCCCTCCCTCCAGCTGTGGTGAATGAGTTTCCCTTAGTTGGTCTCCAAATAACACTTCATAATAATGAAGGCAAATTTTCAAGTCATGTGTGACCTCCCCTGAATCATTTTATCTATAGTATTTGAGTCCGACTCCACATTAGACACATGGTATCCCCGACTCTTGCAAACACTGATCCCTGTAATCAAAGCATGTTCTTCTGTGTCGAGGGATGTTCCTACACCGTAGGACACACTGAGAGATAGGTGAATCGAACTGCTCAAATCACATAAAACCCCACCACCTGTCATGATCTCTTGCATGAAGGAGCCATCCACGTTGATTTTGATCTTGGCGAGAAGAGGATTCTATATAACCCAATTTCCCATAGAACATTCCCATACTCATGGACTTTCGAAGATATTTTACCCTACGACCGTGGTTTGACCCAGCTTCAAAAGCGATAACCTCTAGCAGACCAACGCTCTCACTCTCAATAAGAACAAGAAGGACGTTCTTTGAGTTCCCAAGCGCACACTATTTCTAGCCTCCCAAATAACCCAGCAGACAGTGGCAAGGATCAAATCATGCACCTTGCAGTCCAAGTCCTCGCATGAAACACAAAAAAACTAGGAGGATATGAGATTCTAGAATGATAATTGCTCAAAGATAATGCAAACCTCTAGAGTGAACATTTTCTAGATCACTGCTACCCATTAACTCTAAAAAACCATTGAGACGTCGTTTCCCCTGTCAGTTCCTTAAAGAAGAAACAACAGGTTTCTAAGTGAACACCTCTTTCTTATATGTTTTCATCTATAGTAAGGGTCGTGTTTTTAACGATCTAAACCAGAAAATTTTTTTTCGTTGGGATTTACATGAACCAAGTCTTCTCCAACCCATACTCGCTCATACTCTCCTAATTAATCGAATCCGTGAATCTCCGAATAAAATACCTTCCCGATTTTGAACCAATTAAACATTAACTATCCTTAGAAATATATTCTTTATAAATCTATTTTATATGATCATAATATAACCAAATAATGAATGGATAAGGTGTCAATAAAATATATAACTGGGGGCAGATAAGTAAAATCTTGGGTTATTGGTTGTTATAAATAGAAGAAACATTAATATGTATTATTTTTTTTATAAAATAAATAATGATTTCTCCTTGGGTAACATTAAATAATGTAATTTTAGATGGAAAATGAATTTAAAAGATCAAATGTAACATTTATCGAGGAAAATAACAATTATATTCTGAAAAAACATCTTCTAAAAAAAATGTATAGTTATAAGGTAATGAATTTCATTGAAAATAATGATAAATTCTTATAATGGAAGATAACATGAATTATTAACTCATAAAAGTAGGAATGTTGACTAATTTTGTAAATATTAATAAAAATTGTTTTTTAAAATAATTATGTAAAAGGGAGTCTAAAAAACCCTTTTGGAAATTGATAAGAAATTGAACTTTAAAACCATTTTAATGTAGCTCAATGGTTAAGTAAAAAATTATCAAATCATTTATTTTTTAAAATTAATAGTTTTGAAAACATGATAGAGACCATGTTCATGAAATAGATTTATCCTTGTTATAAAATGAAAATTAAGGATTGGTATCACTTACAAATATTTCATGAGATTATTTTAATAAATAATGGGAAAAAATGAAGTTATTTATATAAAAATTTTCATATCCAAATAAATAAATAAATTATAAATATTTTTATTATAACTATGATCCCAAATATGTGGTGTTCCAAAAAAATTAACATCACATTATTGAAGAGGTAGTTCACACAAACACATGACCAACATTATAAATTTTCTGTTTTTGAAACCAAAATAATATAAATGAAATATTAAAATAATAAATAAGACATTAATACTATATATAAACATTATTTACATAATTATAATACATCAATGATATATGGTGTTAGAAAACAAATTACATCAATTCGTGAGGCGGTAGTCTGCTACACACATGAATGATAGATTCATTTACCTTGTGATGAATGTCGATATGGATATATATTGTTCTATTGAAATAAAATACTATTTATATACAATATAATCTTTATATTATGTATGAGTGGTTAAAAATTCTATTATGTAAGTGGAAGAAAAAAAATACTGAATCATGTGGCTAATGAATATTCATCGTCTATGGAAATTTTATTTTTATTAACATCTTATACCATCTTGGGATGGTATTATGAAAACAATATACCAATAGAATGAGTTTTGGGATTATAAAGATGTTATTTGGTCATGTATTGGATGATAGAAAATTGTTTTTAATTGTTATGAAACAATTAGAAGAGGATCCCTTTTATAAGAGAATGGAGGGTCAATCATGGAATTTTTCAAAATGTTAAATTAATATAAATTAATATTATATTCAAAATAGATCCATAATGATTTATATATAATATATTATGTGTATGGGAAGAAATAATTTCTGACTAAAAATTGTTAATGTTTTAATCCCATTTTAAATCTTCTAATTTTGATTTAACCCTGTTGTTACACTTTTCACAGTTTCCATGAAAAAATCGATGTTTACACTTTGAGGGTCATTATTGTTATCATAAAAAGCAATGAATCCCATAAATTTACCATGTATGATAATATAAAATATATTATAATCAGATAGAATAAGATAATTTTTTTGGAATTTTAGATCATTTAATTTTATATTATTTTTTATAATATATTCTAAAGAAAATGTTCTTGAACTGTTCCTTATTGACTATAAATACATAAAGAAAAAAAGTAATTTTTTTAAAATTAGTTTAATACATCCATAAAATTTAATTGTAATATATAAAATTCTTTGATCAACTGCATTATACAAATTTTGTAAGTTTTTATTATCCATTATTTTACATATTAATTAATTTAATAATTATACTTCAACATTTTGTAAATTTTTATGGTAATTCAATTTTTACAAAATATTAAAAATAAATTACCCTGATGAAGATAAATCATTTATATTTAAATATAATTTTTATAAATAATAATAGACTCTATGAAATATTTTCATAAATATATATAATTATTAAAAACTACATTATGACATTTTATTAAATAAAATATTTTAATTGTAATAATCTCGCTAAAATTGTTATAAAATGCTTAACAAACTTACATTTGTTGATTTCGGACGAAATAGAATTTCCATAAAAAAATTAAATCATTTGGTGGGGTAATTTATTTTCCTCATTATTTATTTAAGCATTAATTACTATATTTACACATCACAGTGGTAAAAAATAACTAATCATACTATTCATATTGAAGAAAATTAGAGGGTACCTATTTACCGAATGTGGAGAAACTAATTTAAATTATGGAATCCATTTTTCAAAATTATAAAACACACATGTTTTATAATTTTCATTAAAACATAATTGAAAATATAAAATGAAATTTTTTTTAAGAAAAATTCACTTAATGAAATGTATTTATATTTTATTCATGTATAAAAAAGTTTGAAAAACCATAATTGGATCATTTTAAAATAAATTGACAAAATAATTTTTTAAAAAATATATAGATTTATCAAATAAACACTTCAAAAGAAAATTCATTTTGAAATTAAAAAACATTAATAATAACTATTCATTGAAAAACATATTATCAAAAAACATTCAAGAAAATCATCTTAAGATAAATTTTACATGTTGAATAAAAAAATTAATTTATTAACAGAAATATAAAAAATATATAATATTCTTTTCCAAAAATAATGAAATCATATTTTTAGAAGAAAATGATTTTTTAAGGAAAACTAGATATTACAAAAAAGACATGATATTTATAAATGTTTTATTTACAAATTTTTATTTATTAAGATAATTATAGAGATTAGAATTTTGTTAATACAACTCATTCATACCTATTTAATTTCTAGTTTATAATAGTCACATTTTAAAAAATAATTCATTATTTGTATGATTTATGTTGTGTATCATGTGCACTATAAAATATAAGATTTGTTTTTAAAATATTAGTATTTTACTTTCTCTCCCCCCTTATAAAACTGCATCCTACAAATTTGAACTTAGTATAGAAAACCAGGGGGTTGACATTTCAAAATACTTCTGATGAAATCTCACACTTTGAATAGGGTTAATAAAATTTCCCTTTGAAATGTTGACAGGTAAGTATAAAGGTCTTTTGGAACAACATATAACTAGGTTTTATTTTATTAAAAAATTGGGAACTGAAAACAAGAATGTGGAAGAAAACTATATCATTCAATAATGTATAAAGTGTGATAATGAACATAGTCATGAAAAATTTATCAATCATAAATCTAGAAATCATTGTTGGTTAAAAGGAAATTGATTTATCAGTATGAAAAGAATCCCTAATAACTTTTATATTTCTTGATCCTATTTCAAAATATTATTAACTACAATATAATTAATACTATAAACATTTAAAACATACTAACATTACTCGTAGAGTTTCATCCTTTAATCAATTTCCAAGAAAATATCTTATATTTCTAAAAAATATAAGTATGTAAGATTAATTTTTCATTATTGAAGCAATAGAATCGTCTTATAAGAATTATCTAATCCATAACATCTAGGAAAGATATAACTATAATCAGTAAACATTAATTAAAATAAATTTTTTTAGTAAATGATAAGATAAATCTCTAATATGAATACATTATCATATGAAAGAAAACATAATTTTATTTAAAAAATTAGATAATAAGATACAAACATTATATTATATATTTTAATAAATAAATATCTATAAATTTCAATTGAATCTTTATACTATTAAAAAAATAAGGATTTGATCCTATAACAACCCTTTATAAATTTAGTATATTTCTCTAAATAAAGTCAATCACTCTTAATGCCAGACTTGAAAAATAATATTTCGTAATCATATAATTTTATTTTATGATAACGATTTACATTAATAAATTAAAATACCATAGAGCCTTATTATAATGTAATATTCCTCTAAATGTAATTTAAATATTTATTCCTTAAAAAATATCATATAATATTATTTTGACCATCATCATATAAGGTAAAAAAAATTCCAATATTTTCGGTAACAACATTAGTCACATAATCAACAAATCACATTTGAATCTCATGGTAATCTATACAATATAACATGTGTTCCCAAAATGTAAGATAATTCTTATCTTTGAACTCGATTAAATAATGTAATTAATTTTCAAACATCCTATGATATCACATTTTCTAGTGGTGTGTGATGAAGCCTTGCTTCTATTCGGTTGGGGGATAATTCCACATAACCTTACTTGATGCACCGTGTTGTTGGCCATCCTACATGTTGTTATTTTATCTATAAATATTATAATATTTTACATATAACATGTTTTGAAATGTGACAAACATCTTCCCTAATAAAAATAATATATTACAATTTAATGAAATGTTTTAACCTTGACGGTTATCAATTATCTTTCATATTATATATAAAAAATATATGAACCTTCAATTATATCAATATTAATGATCATATAAACCCTATATGTTATCAAAAATATGAAACTTATTTAAAAACTGAAAATATATTTCTTTAGGAAATATCATTTTTTTTATAACTAGATTAATAGTTGTATATAACTCTAACATCATTCAAAATGCAATACATTTCTCCCAGTGTACACCAATAATTAATGGAGTATTAATTATTTTATACTTATGATCATACTTAAATCTACCACTAAATAATTACTATTGAATCCCTCTAATGTACACGTATAAATCATTAAAAATTATTAATACTCTTTTACCAATGATTTTACATCTTTGTCTTTAATACTTAATACAAACCTAAATGTGATTCATGTACTTCGATTCAACAATGTTGAATCATAGGTAACTAAATAATCAATACCTTTCATATGACATTTTTATTTTCCTTATTATCATGATTAATGGGATTAGTTATTTGGAAACATATATTTGGATCGTATTTTTGGTTATATTCGGGATACTTCGACCTAGTATACTCAGTTACATAATGATCATTATCCCCATATTCATACCGTTCAATTAATATATATAGAATAACTTATTTTTCCTCCATGGATTTAACAAGAAACATTATTTTTTAGTGTGATAATTTCTTATTAACATTATTTAAAATATATAATATGGAATCCCAATATATTGAGACATTTTACTTCACTTTTCATCCCACATTCTTGTCACATAGTTCATTATATATATTTTCCTTAATGATCATCATCATAAGACCATACTATGAGAAAAATGAATAATATATTTGATGCATTATAATACTCACCTATGTTTATGTTGATAATAATTACTTCTGATATGTAGTTTGGATTTACCAAAAGTGTTCTCGCAATGTATCACATTTCATTTGTTTTCATAATTATAAATCAAAATTTTTTTCATTCAAATACATTATTTTTTTCCATGATAGGTCTTGTAATTCAAAAAATCCATAATTTTAGTGTAATAATTTCAATAAAATCATGATATATTATATTATGAGAAGGATAAACTCAAAGTTATCCTTATTCATGTTAATTCTATCTTTTTAAATTTATTTACAATAACAATGATTCTCCCTATAATACTAACAATTTGTGTTATATATGAACGTTAAATTTTTTTCCAATATAATCATATCCACTTCATTTATTTTCACCGTACTATAAAATCAACTATATGTGCCCGTTCTTATAAATTACATTTCTAGATTCGATATTGTTAAATGTGAAAATTTTTTTAACTGCAGAATAAAACAATTTTGGTAGTGAATAATTTATCACATAGATAATTAAAGAACCATTTAGGTTTATTATTTTTGATATTTATGGAAAACACATACAAAAATAACAGTAATGAATTCATTATAGTATTTTCTCTATATACTATATTTTTTGAATTCAATATTTATTCCTCAATATATTCATAAAAATTATTCATATATTAATCCTTTCTAGAATCAAAATATTTATATCCATTCATCATAACTAGTAGAAATTTTAACATAAAAAGTGTGAGATTGAATTTTATATATGGGTCAGAATATTGAATAAAGAAATGTAATTAATAAGAATGTAATAAATTAGAATAAGTTGTGCTTAATGGTATGGTGATATAATCAAAATTCGTGGTCATTACATAATATATACCATACCCATTAAACATGGATAAATAATCATGTGTAAAATAATACATATACAAAAAAATATAGATTCATGATAATCAATAATCAAGATCCATGTGATGTTAATCTTTATCTAATGAAAAATAAAAAATTTAAAATCCATAAAAAAAATAAAGAAAAAATGATGGTATCTTGAGACATCATCATCATATAATACTTACATAAACCTCAAAATTATAATAACCATATTACCATCATCTAAAATGATTATATCATATGGCTTACAATATTCATTAACAGTGTATTTCATTTTTTACCTCCAAATGTTATGTACTATTAATAAATACATATATATACTGAATCTATATGATATATATGATATATAAATCATGAATATCATTCTAGAGATAATGGAATTTTTACCACATGGATAATTAATAATTATAACAAGTTCATTTTTAACTCATGTTCCAAACATCGACAAAATGTCCTATATAAACTCAAATAATTAACTAATTGTTGTATCGATGTATTAATTGATATAAAGAGAATAATAAAAATAAAAAAAGTTATTAATCATGTATAAAATATCTATATTTTATTATTCATGAGATTAAAGAATGATCGAGTCAAGTCGGACATGAGGTAAGGGGTTTCTTATCTCACTTTTAATTCAGTGATATTTCCATTATTCCCCACTTATTTCCATCATGTGATTTATTGGTTACATAAATTTAATATATATTATCATGAATATATTTATATTTATTTTATTATTTGATTCATTTTGTTTTTATTATGTTTTGGTCATATGACTCGATTGAATACAAGAGGCAAGGAGTTTCTTATCTCAATATTAATTCCAGGAGATTTCCATTGTTCACCATTTATTTATTGCATGTGGTGTATTGTGTACTGGAATTTGATATATATTATAAAAATTATCATTATATTCATGATATTATATGATTCATTTGGCGGTTATTAACTTTTGGTCTCACGACTCGATTGATTACAACATGTAATGGGTTTTCATCTCACTTTTTATTCCCGTGATATTAATGCTATATTTGCCACAATTTTATATTGTGTGGTGTAATATCCATGATTATATAAAATGTGTAATATACATTAATTTATGGGTATTTACATCTTTATTGTATGACCCTTCTTTAATGTGGTGTATGTTTCGTATGTTCATGCATCGTTAAGGGAACCTTTCAACTTCATTTTTTAAAGACTTCATTAATGGTATGTCTTTTAATTTCCACTTTCCTTTTTCAGGATATGTTATGATATATCCTTATATATGCACATTTTATGTTTAATTTATTATTGAACCCTTTCTCTCCCCTTATATCATTTTTTAAATTTTAAAGTTACGTCGTTAGATTATTAAATTTCTATAATAGAACTTATAATCACAATTGCAACTCTTTGGTTCAAACTTATAATTCATGATTATGTTGTGCTATGAATATGTGTGAATTTACAATTATATTGGGTATATTATTATTTTTTACACATAAAGATGTCATTTATTTGTCAATATCTAAGGATATGATCTTGGCAAGGGACTTAGTCTCAATTTACATTCCACTGAAACTTATTTATTATTATACATGAATTCACTTTTATATGGTGTATATAGTTCCCTTGGACATATTATATCATGAATCGATCTATTCTCATGATATAATTCACTTTTGTTTATGTTATTCTTAAATTTTTTTGTATTCAAGCGTCTAACATTTTGTAAAAAACACTTTAACTAAAATATCATTTTAAATGTTTTAATGATTTATTCTTCTAAATCATTCTCATTAATGTCCTTGTTTTGAAAATAGTTTAAATTATTTATTTACATGGATAGTAAGGTTTTAAAATGTTAATTCCTTTAAATTATTCAACGTGGTATGAGACACTATGATTTAAAAAAAATTAGTAAATAATTTAAATAATTTTTAAAAAGGCTTGATAACGCATTGATTATTTCAATATCGTGAAATGAAATATTTTGATTTCAATGTGGAAATGTTATTTTTTTTCATAATTTGTGTTTTATGGGTTATGAATAAGTTATGGTTATTGGGAATTGTTTACCTATATGGGTTGTTCCATCAAAAACCTAGGGAAGGTGAGTCTGATATAGCTCTCCAATGCATTGGGTAATGTGACTGATGTAAACGTTAATGTTTATCCTATTGCGATTTATGGAATATAATGTGATGGGTAATCCAACATAAATCCCTATGTAGTTTTGATAGCTACAATATAAGTATGTTATTTATGACACAAGTTACCTTTATTATTTATGATTTCGTTGTGTTATTCATAAATCTTATGATTTCATAAGGTATGTTATGATTGAAAAGTATAGTTTCATTGAATCATATTTATTGATGGGATACTGTTTTAATTCCTTATTTTATAACCCTTTATGATCTTTTTATGCACAAACCTTGTTTTTGAAATGTTTTCCAGAGGACTTAAATATTAATAGGGTCATTTAGAGGATCAAGGAAAAGCCATGTTGTCTAAAACAAGGAACTAGAGATGTTTCTTTTTAATTGTTTTTGTTTTATGAAGAAATGGATATTGTGTAGTAGTGTAACATCCCAAGTAAGTAATTAATAATAGATATTTTTATCTATGTCTATTAATGAATTAGATAGTATTTTAGAGGATTAAAATTAGAATAAATTCAGTCTTAAGCATGGAATACACTAATATTTTTAAAAGATTGCTCTACTGCCTTTTGATGAAAAACCATTTTAAATCAAAAATTTGACTATTTTATAAGCTCTATTTGTCAAAATAAACGTATTATTTATGATTGGGACATTTAAATTTACTTTGGGTAAATTTTAGGTGTTTTTCCGACAATGTTCATTTTTTAATGAATAGTGAAAATACTGCATTTTACATCAAAACTGCTTTTTCATCTAATTTCATTATATGGTTAGATTATCTTTTTAATTGGTTTTAAAGTGTAAATAGAATATATTTTGACCATTTAATCCAATAGTGGTTGTTGGAATTAATTTCACTTTAAAATTGAACTTAATCTAGTGTCAATCTTTTGATACTTATTGTTTCATAAAAACACGCTATTTGTCATGACATCGGGAATTAATTATTAAATTAATTAATGTAAATTATATGATTTGAAATTTTTAAAATAGAAATCGTTTTTGAATTTGGAATATCAAATTTATCTTAGGGTTTTGTTTTGGTATTTTTCTGAAAAACATCAATTTTTGATGAATAGTGAAACCACTAAGTGGTACTTAAAAAACCTGATTTTTCGTTTAAATGAAATTTTCCCACATCCATGTTTTGAATTTCAAAAATCCACACATACATGGTAGTAATCAAGAAATAAAATGTGGTTCAATGGGATTAAAATAATATTTTGTTGAATAGTAACTTTTAAGTTTTTAATCGCGATTAGAGATAATTAGTGTAATTTAAGGTAAGAATAATGTTTTAATAATATGAAATGAACATGAAACATGTCCTACCCTTATTGGATGTGTCATGGACAACCAATAAAACCCATGGGTCTATTTTTGGGACCCCATGGAGCCACTTGGGTAAGATAAAGGCATTAATGCCTTTTATTTAAAGTAAAAGTAAAAATGACACAAACATGAGTTGTTTTACTAAAACAATTTTTAAATGGGGTTATACAAGTCCGATTTTTGACTATAAATAGTCATTGAAAATAAATAAATATTTCCTACAACATAGTATTTTTTTTATAATTTTTAGAAATTAAATAAATTACATTATTTATGACACCATGATGATGCAGCGATTACCTCATTATTTAACGGTTTAAATAAAATGAAAATATAATGTAAAATATAAGACCTAAACATGTAAAAAACCTATTGGATGAGTATATTTAGAACCCATATCAGCTTATCCTATAAAGTTATAATTGTGGGACCTTTTGTATCCGAAAATCATTTTATAACGAAGTATCTTTTCTTAACTTTCCAAGAGTGCCCCTCCTCTCCTCTTATAAAAGGCCCCCACCTCTACCACCTTACCCACACATCCAAAGCCTTTGTCTCGGCCAACCCCTGATCATTCTGTCTCTCCACATCCCTCTATAACTCTTATAAGCCTCACTTTGGGGAGAACTCTTCCAAAGGAAGCCTTTGAGCTCAAATCAAAAAGAGTTACTCGATTTAAAGGTAGTGTCTTCTATTGTGTTCTTATGTTTTATTTTGCTTCTCCAACCCCCTAAAATCTTTTTATTAATTTCTTTTGTAACAACACCAGTATCTTCCATATACTATGATGTTTTTATAAGAAGTATTTGAGCTACAATTACACACACCTACATCTAATTGTTAAAGAACATACTGTTTCTGTGGATGACAAATTTCTGCCTCACGAAAGGATGATTGTTCAACACTCATATAACAGCTTCAAAGGTGGACATTAAAGTGTAACTATATTTATATATGATATATGATATTTTTATGTTTTACTTAAGCTTCTGTATTTTTCATTTATGGCATACATTTATGGATTCCATTATGGGTAAACGTGATATCTTCATTTTAGGAAGTGCGGACTACCGCCCCCTCAAAGTGATTTGATTTGTTAATGCCATAAGTGGGACGTATAAAGGATTTAATTAATGATATTATATATGATATTATAATGGAATTATAATATACCTTTATATCATTATGATTCCATTCCATAAAATATGAAATAGAAATGAAAGTAGTGTTCATGGGTACGTACGACTTACCGTCTCCATGAACAGTGCATTTCATTTCTTACCTCTAAACGTTATGTAATATTATAAATGCATGTATATACTGGATATATATGATATATATTTAATCTACATCATGAATATCATTCTTGAGAAAATGGATATTTGGCTATGTGAAAAACTTGAAATATAAGAAGTTCACTTTTGACTCAAGTACCAAATATCGACAAAACAACCGTTATTAACTTAAATGATTACATATTGTTCATAACATTGTAATAAGTGATATAAAAGGAACAATGAACTTGAAAAGGGTTCTTAAGCAAGTAGAAATTAACTCAAGTTTATTATTCAGGAGATTAATGAACGATCAAGTCAAGTCGGACCCAAGTTATGGGATTTCGTCTCAATCTCTTTTCATTGAGGCATATTTTGTTTTATACACAACCTTCTTTTATACGGTGTATAAAACCCTTTGACTTTTACGTTTATCCAAAAGGAATCTTTTTTATATGAAGCGGTTTACTAAACAAAAAAAAGGGAATGTTTTTGTTGTATGTATCCGGCGACAACGACTTCTCCGCCGCTGTGACCATTATTTGAGTTTCAGATTCCTCTACAAGCCATACCTTTTTTTTAAATTAAAAATTAATACCCTGTTTTACATTTCTTTTATTTTGGTATTGAAAATGGATTTCATAATGTTTTTATTATATCAATATTTTGTATTGATATCTTGTGATTGAAAATTGGAAATGTTATGTTTCCTTTATGCATGTTTTATGTGAAACGATTATATTATGGTTATTGGGCATTGTTATGAAGACGGGTGGTTCCATAATAAACTAAGGGAGGGTGAGCCTGATATATCTCTCTAATGCATTGGGTAACACGAAGGGGTTAAACATTGAGGTTTCTCTGAAGATATTTAGGGAATATACTGTGATGGGTATTCCAAACGTAACCAAGAGGGTTACTCCCTACGTAAGAATGTTATGAATGCCTCAAGTTACCTTTATGTCTTATGATTTCTATGATTTATTCATGATTTGATGAGGTATGTTAAAGTGCTTATGTATTATGGGTAAAGTATGATTTCATTCTTATATATATATGTACTCATGTTTCCTTTCCATATTTTTATATCCCTTACTGAGCTTTTTTTGCTCATCCCAGGTTTTGGAAATGTTTTTCACAGGTCAAGGGAAAGGCACATGATATGATGATAGTGTCAAAGATTTGTCAAGAAAGAATCCATGTTTTATTTTAAATATGTTTCCATTGATGGGAAAAATGAATACTATCTTTTAGGTAACCACTTTGTTTAAATGTTGATTGTAATGAATGTTTTATTATCTAATTCTCTAAAACTCTAAACTTAAAAAGATCCACAATGTGTAATCTTGTAATAACTCAAGATTATATAATGTTTAAGGATGGGGCCTTATAGTTGGTATCAGAGGACAGTTTAGATAACTTTAGGAGTTAGAATTCTATTAAATGATTATCCGAAAATATTTTTTTATGGTCAAACTGAAATGATATAGAATTTTAAGATTATCATGTTGCTTCATCTAAGACATGTTTGTTGAGAATGGTTTTCAACAGAGGAAACATGTCAGCTATGTTATGAAGGAATATAGAGAGAAATGACCTTCTAAATCAGTAACATGAGATGGTCATAGTCCGAATTGAAGAGTTTTTTGTAGTGATGGCTCAGTTGACTCAGGTGATATGTTTTTGGTTGTGTCTATTGATGATATTTTGGTGTTTTCTAAAAGTAAATAGGAGCATGAAAGTCATTTAAGGGTTTTCTTGAAAACCTTAAAAGAAAATAAACTGTATGGAAAATTCATAAAGTGTGAGTTTTGGTTACAACAAATTTCTTTCTTTGGTCACATTGTTTCTAAAGATGGGATAACTATTGATCCTGGAAAAACAATTGTTGTTGAAGAATGGCCAAGACCCACAAATGTAACTGAGATTCTTAGTTTCCTTGGTTTGACAGGCTATTACCAAAGGTTTGTTAGATGTTTTTCACGGTTATCTAGTCCAATGACTAAGCTAACTCGGAAGGGTGTTAAGTTTATCTAGAAAAAAGAATGTGATGATTGTTTTCAGGAATTGAAAAGAAGATTGGTGAATGCTCCAGTTTTGGCACTACCTTCCAGGAATGGTGAGTTTGTTTTCTATAGTGATGCATCATTGAAAGGACTTGGTCGTGTCCTAATGCAGAATTATCAGGTAATTGCTTATGCTTCACGAAAGTTGAAAACTCATGAGGTAAATTACCATACACATGATTTTGAATTAGCTGCTGTAGTTTTCGCTCTAAAAATTTGGAGGCATCATTTGTATGGAGTAATGTGTAAAATATATACCGATCACAAAAGTTTAAAGTATATATTCACTCAGAAAGAATTTAACATGAGACAGAGGAGATGTCTAGAATTAATCAAGGATTATGATTGTACAATTCATTACCATCCGGGAAAAGAAAATAAAGCGACTGATGCTTTGAGTCGAAAAAGTAATGCTTCATTAACAATGTTGCGTTTGGAATGTGATCCTTTGGTTAAGGATTTGATGAACTTTGGAATATATGTTTTTGGTGAAAGATATCCTTCAATTTTGTTTCAGGTATCTGTTAAATATTCTCTATCAAATAGAATCAAATAAGCACAGAAGCAAGACAGTGAGTTTCAGAAAAAGTTAGAGCTGGTTCAGAAGGGTAAGTTTCCTGAATTCAACATTGATAATGATTGTGTTTTGAGATTTGGGAAGAGATTGTGTGTGCCTTGTGATTCACAGTTTAAGAGAGAGTTATGATGTGAAGCACATAGTTCTCCTTTTTCAGTTCATCCTGGAAGTACTATGATGTACAGCGATCTGCAGGAGTATTACTGGTGGGATGGAATGAAAAGAGATATTGCTGATTTTACTATGAAGCGTTTGACTTGTCAACAGGTTAAAGCAGAGCGATAGTTACCGAAAGGGATACTTTAGCCTTTACTAGTACCAGAATAGAAATGGGAAAATATATCCATGGATTTCGTTGTGGGATTTCCGAAGACACCTCGAGGTAATAATGGAATCTGGGTTATTGTTGATCTCTTGACTAAATCTGATCATTTCCTTGCTATACGGGATACTTTTTCCCTAGATCAACTTTCCCGTTTTTATAATAAAGAGATAGCCAGGTTACATGGAGTTCCTCTCTCCATTGTATCTGATTGTGGTCCTAGGTTAACTTCTAACTTTTGGAAAGGCCTTCAGAAGTCGTTGGGTACTGAATTAATTTTTAGTACAGCTTTTCATCCTCAATCAGATGGCAAGTCAGAACGAACAATACAGACTTTGGAGGATATGCAACGTGCTTTTTCGATGGATTATTAAGGAAGTTGGGACCAACATATTTCTTTGGGTGAGTTTTCTTATAATAACAGTTTCATTCTAGTATACAGATGGAAACATTTGAGGCGTTATATGAGAAGCACTGTCTAACTCCAGCTTTCTGGGATAAAGTGGGTAAAAGGAAGCTGATGGGACTAGAATTGGTAGAAGAGTTGGCAGAAAAATTTCAGCTGATACAGAAACACATGAGAACAGCTCAGAGCAGGCAGAAGAGTTATGCAGATAACCGGAGGAAGGATCTACCTTTTGAGGTAGGTGATCATGTTTTTCTCAAAGTCTCACCGTGGAAATGTGTGATACGATTTGGTAAGAAAGGAAAGATGAGTCCAAGGTTCATTGGACCATATGAAATTCTGGAGAGAGTTGGATCAGTTGCTTACCGAGTGGCTTTACCTCCAAGTTTATCTCAGGTACACAATGTTTTTCATGATTCAATGTTAAGGAAGAATATGTCAGATCGATCTCATGTTTTGAGTCGAGAGGTAGTTCAGTTGGAAGATAACCTATCTTATGAGGAACAAACAGTCCAGTTTCTTGACCATAGGAAGAAAGTGTTATAGAATAAGGTGATTCATCAGGTAATGGTTTTGTGGAAAACCCACATGATTGAATAGGCAACATGGGAATCTGAAAATGTAATGAGGGATAAATATCCCCACTTATTCGATAAGTAAATAAATTGTGGGGACGCAATTTTCTAAAGTGGGGAAGGACGTAACATCCCAAGTAAGTAATGAATAATAGATAATTTTATCTATGTCTATTAATGAATTAGATAGTGTTTTAGAGGATTAAAGTGAGAATAAATCCAATTGTAATCATGGAATACACTAATATTTTTAAAAGATTGTTTTACTGCCTTTTGATGACAAACCATTTTTAAATCAATATTTTGACAATTTTATAAGCTCTATTTGTCAAAATAAACTTATTCTTTATGATTGGGACGTTGAAATTTACTTTGGGTAAATTTTTGGTATTTTTCCGACAATGTTCATTTTTTAATGAATAGTGAGAAATCCTGCATTTTACATCAAAATTGCTTTTTCATCTAATTTAATTATATGGCTATATTATCTTTTTAATTGGTTTTAAAGTGTAAATAGAATATATTTTTACCATTTAATCTAATATTGGTCGTTGTAATTAATTTCACTTTTAAATTGGACTTAAAATAGTGGCAATCTTTTGATACTTATTGTTTCATAAAAACACGCTATTTTTTATGACAGCGGGAATTAATTATTAAATTAATTAATGTAACTTATATGATTTGAATTTTATAAAATAGACATCATTTTTGAATTCGGAATATCAAATATAGCTTAGGGTGAAGTTTTGGTATTTTTCTGAAAAACTTCAATTTTTGATTAATAGTGAAACCACTAAGTGGTACTTAAAAACACTGATTTTTCGTTTAAATGAAAATTTACCACCTCTGTGTTTTTAATTTCAATTATCCGACATACATGGTTGTCATTATGAAGTAAAATGTTGTTCAATGGTATTAAAATAATTTTTTGGTGAATAGTATCTTTTAATTTTTTAATCGCGATTAGAGGTAATTAGTGTAATTTAAGTCATGAATAATGTATTAATAATAATAAATGAACTTGAAACATGTCCTACCCATATTGGATGTGTCATGGATGACCAACAAAATCCATGGGTCGATTTTTGGTACCCTATGGAGCCACATGGGGAAGATAAAGACACTAATGCCTTTTATTTAAAGTAAAAGTAAAAATGACACAAACATGAGTTGTTTTAATAAAAAAATTTTAAATGGGGTTATACAAGTCAGGATTTTGACTATAAACAGTAATTGAAAAGATAAAATGTTGTAATGGATCATATTAATTTTTATTATAATTTTTAGAAATTAAATAAATTACATTATTTATGACACCATGATGATACAGTGATTACCTCATTATTTAACGATTTAAATAAAATGAAAATATAATGTAAAATATAAGAGCTACACATTTAAAAAACCTACTGGATGAGTATATTTCAAACCCTTATCACCTTATCCTCGAAATTTATAATTGTGGGACCTTTTTATCTGAAAATCATTTTATAACAAAGTATCTTTTCTTAACTTTCCAAGAGTGCCCCTCCTCTCCTCTTATAAAAGGCCCCCACCTCTACCACCTTACCCACACTTCCAAAGCCTTTGGCTCAGCCAAACCCTGGCCATTTTTTCTCTCCACATCCCTCTCTAACTCATAGAAGCCTCACGTTGGGCAGAATTCTTCCCAAGGAAGCCATTAAGCTCAAATCAAAAAGAGTTACCTGATGTAAAGGTAGTGTCTTCTATTTTGTTCTTATATTTTATTTTGCATATCCAACCCCCTAAACTCTTTTATACATTTATTTTGTAACAAAACCAGTATCTTCCTTATACTAGGATGTTGTTATAATAAGTATTCAAGCTACACTTACACACACCTACATCTAATGGTTAAAGAACATACTGTTTCTGTGGATGGAGAATTTATTCCGCACCAAACGATGATTGTTCAACACTCATATAACACCTTCAAAGGTGTCCATTAAGATGTAACTATATTTATATATGATATATAAAATTTTTATGTTTTACTTAAGCTTCTATAATTTTCATTTATGGCATACCTTTATTGTTTCCATTATGGGTAAACGCGATACCTTAATTTTAGGAATAGCGGACTACCGCCCCCTCAATGTGATTTGATTCGTTAATGCCATATGTGTGACATATAAAGGATGTAATTAATGATACTATATATGATATTATAATTTAATTATAATATACCTTTATATCATTATGATTCCATTCCATAAAATATGAAATAGAAATGAAAGTAGCGTTCATGCGTACGTACGGCTTACCGTCTCCATGAACGGTGCATTTCATTTCTTACCTCTAAAAGTTATGTAATATTATAAATGCATGTATATAATAGATATATATGATATATATGGCATCTAAATCATGAATATCATCCTTGAGAAAATTGATATTTGACAACGTGAACAACTTGTAAATATAAGAATGTCACTTTTGACTCAAGTACCAAATATCGACAAAACAACCGTTATTAACTTAAATGATTACATATTGTTCATAACATGGTAATAATTGATATGAAAGGAATAATGTACTTGAAAAAGTTTCTTAAGAAAGTATAAATTAACTCATGTTTATTATTCAGGAGAATAAAGAACGATCGAGTCAAGTCGGACCCGAGGTGTGGGACTTCGTCTCAATCTCCATTCATTGAGGCATATATTGTTTTATACACAACCTTATTTTATACGGTGTATAAACCCCTTTGACATTTACGTTTATCCAAAAGGAATATTTTTTATACAAAGTGTTTTACTAAACGAAAAAAGGAAATGTTTTTGTCGTACGTATGCGGCGACAATGACTTCTCCGCCGCCGTGACCATTATTTGAGTTTTGGCTTCCTCTATAAGCCATACCTTATTTAAATGAAAAATAAATATCCTGTTTTACTTTTATTTTATTTTTGTATTGAAAATGGTTTTAATAGTGATTTTATTATATCAATATGTTGTATTGATATATTGTTATTGAAATGTGGAAATGTTATGTTTCTTTTATGAATGTTTTATGTGATATGATTATGTTATGGTTCGTGGGCATTGTTATGAAGATGCGTGGTTCCGTGATAAACAATGGGAGAGTGAGCCCGATATAGCTCTCCAACGCATTGGGTAACACGAAGGGGTTAAACTTTGAGGTTTCTCCAAAGATATTGAGGGAATATACTGTGATGGGTATTCCAAACGTAACCAAGTGGGTTACTCACTACGTAAGAATGTTATGAATGCCTCAAGTTACTTTTATGTCTTATGATTTCTATGATTTATTCACGATTTGATGAGGTATGTTAAAGTGCATATGTTTTATGGGTAAAGTATGATTTCATTCTTATGTATATATGTACTCATATTTCCTTTCCATATTTTTATATCCCTTACTGATTTTTTAATGCTCATCCCATGTTTTTGAAATGTTTTTCACAGGTCAAGGGAAAGGTACAAGATATGATGATAGTGTCAAGGAAGTGTCAAGAAATAATCCATGTTTTATTTTAAATATGTTTCCCTTGATGGGAAAAATTAATACTATCTATTATGTAACCAATTTTTTTAAATGTGGAATGTAATGCAAGTTTTATGATCTAATTATCTAAAACTCTAAACCTGAAAAGATAATCAATTATAATCTTGTAATAACTCAAGATTAAGTAATGTTTAAGGCTGGGGCCTTATAAGTAGTGTCAACTTGTAATTTTCATGTTGATGTGTAATAGTTATGATTTTTTTATAAAACTCTAATCCTAAAAAGATCAACAATGTGAATTATTCATTTAATTCAATATTATGTAATGTTTTAAGGATGGGACCTTATATGGCGTCACCCTCTCTGACAAGGGTTATGTCTCCTTCTTACCTACATGATCCTTTTGCGCTTCTTCCCTCTCTGAATGCTTTTTCTGAACTACATCCTTGCCATGGTTCACATTTAGGTAATCCTTCAAGATGCTCAGGGGAATCATTAGTTTTACATTATTTAAAAGATTCCCTAAGAGATTGTCCTAGTGGTAGCTGTTTGCTGGAGGGCATGAGCACGAAGGTGACTGGAGGCATGTACACCTGTTCATAGTTTATGACTAGTTTTTTATGTTCTACACATTCACAATTTCTTAGTATGGGACATGAGTCTGGGGAAAATGTTAGACGTTCCTGTGTCAATGTATATGATATTGATTGGGAATTCCTGAGGGCTGGGGACACAGGCCAAAGAAGATTTCAATGAAAAAGACTTGTTTAACAACACAGTTTCTTTGGTGGCTACAATGGAACCAAAACAGACCTCATGTAAAATCCAAGAGTTTTCTTAGAGTCTTAGATTGTGTGGGTTCATGCATGGGAATCTATTCAACACTCAAATCTTGCTGTTCTGGAAGGATCATGTCTCAATCGATCTGATCAGTGCATCCGATCAAAAACTTTCCACATAAAATTCAATAGTTATGCAAGCATTTTTCTATTCCTTCATCTATTCTAAATGCAATGCTTAGGATTGAGAGGTATAATGGATTGATTTTGATGGCCATATTTGTGACGACTCTCCATGGATTTTCTTGGGATATTTAAATATCATAGAATCCTCAGAGGAAAAAAGGGGGTGTGTCTTTTCCATGGAGTGATAGCCAAGCCTTTGTATCATTCATGGAAAGGAAAGAACTCTTGGATACAGGCATTGAGAGACATCCCCTTACATGGTGCAATAATCATCACCGAGGCAGGTGAACATGGTGTTGTCTTGATCGATTCCTGATGAATGAGGCTGCTATCTCATTATTCATGGATTTTATTCTATCTAAAATTGTGCGGTTTTTTCCCAACCACTCTTCATTAAGGATTTATCGGGCTTCTAGAACATAAAATTGAGATTACAATCAATTTTCCATGATGTGGTTGGATGAACTGGGCTTCATGGACATGGTTAAGGAAGCATGGACCTGCTCTACTTCAGGGAACCTGTGGTTATCATTTCACAACAATATCAGTCAACTCAAACAATTTCTACATAGGTGAAAGAAGAATCTTCCTCCTCACGATCATTATTTCATGGAGATATCAAAGAAGGTGGAACACATTGAAGAAATATTAGAAAAAGAATGAGGCACAAACATTTATAGTGCTCTATGGTCCCAGAAGGATCATCTTGCAGACAACCTACTATGGAAGGGGAGGCTTGATATAAAAGGGGTGAGGGTAAGATGGCTCCATGAGGGTAACATGAATGTTGTGTTTTTTCACATGTGCATCAAAGAGAGGCGTTATATTCATCGACCTAACATCCTCATGGAAGAAGGTTCCTAATCCAATTACTTGGATGAGGATGGAGATATAGATACTGAAAACATCAAAGGGTTATTGGTAGGGCCCAAGTTTAACAAGGCAGGCGTCTACACAAGCGAGGCAATGTATATTTTTTAGGAAATACTAAATAGTGTTACAAATGAGGTGGATGAGTGTTCTAGAAGGATACTGATACATGGTGAAATTAAATAGGGAGTATTGACTCTAAATCTATACTATGCATGATGATCGGATGGAATACCAAGGTCATTCTATAGGGATGTGTGGGACATAGTTAAAGGGGATTTAGGTACAATGGTGTAAGACCTTTTCAAGGGTAAACATCTCCCTCATAGAGCTAGTGCTTCTATAATGGTTATCATACCAAAAGTGAATAATCCTCAATAAATCAAGCATTACATCCCCATTAGCTTGTAAAAAACAATAATAAGTATTGGATAACATTCTGAACAAAAGGATTGGCCTTCATCTAATCAGATGGACAGATGTAGAGCAACATTGTTTTATTAAAATAAGACCAATACAAGTTGTGATTGGAGTTGTCTAGATGACGATATATTGGATCAACAATAAGTATTTCATTAGTAACTTCACTATCAAATAGGACATTAGAAAGACCTATGACAGGATAATGTAGGGGTTCATTCTACAGGTGTTGGCATGCATCAGGTTCTCTAATTGTACCCATGACCTGCTGTTTGGCAAAATCAAAAGGGCATGGATTTCAACTTCCTTCATGGGAATGTCTTTTATGGTTTTCGATTCATACATAGATTTATGTAAAGGGGACCCCCTTTCCCCCACTCTCTTTATTTTATCTAAAAATGTGAATAGTCATCACATAAAGAGGGGCCCTGTCATGGGTAAAATTATTTCATATCGGGACATGCATGTAACAATGGGTATTTCACTGTTAATATTTGAATATTATTCAATTATTTTTATAAATGGTAGCATGAGGTCAGTGGACGGAATGAATGATCATATTGGAGAGTATGGATAATGGAGTGGCCCGATGATGAACATGGTGAAATGTAACTATTATACTGGCTAGGGTACTTTAGACATGAGGACCAGGGTTCTTGATGATTTCTTGAACAATAATAGAGGGTCATTCCCCATGGATTATGTCGGTGTGCTGGTGATTCCAAACTCCCATCATGTTCATCATTCTGATAAGATAGTGGGAAAGATAATGGGGCGCATTGTAAATTGAAAAAACTGTCTCCTCTCTTTTGGAGGTCGCGTGACTCTTATTAATAGTGTCTTAGTCTTCATACCCATGCATCTTATGTCCATTATCAAGGTTCCAAAAAATCATGCTTGATAATATAGATAAGATAATGGTGTATTTTAAATGGTATGGATAGGGGGATGGAAAGAATAATTGGGCCTTGGGGAAGCATCTTTCAAAACTAGCCTCTAATGGGGGCACCAATATGAGGAGTATCAGGTCGACCATGCAACAGATGCATGCCAAGATTTATTTGGAAGCTATGTAAGGTCAAAAATTATATGGAATCATTATGATGGATAAATATGGGTTGGAGGTGGCTGCGCAAAGGCCTCGGGCAACGATGATTTAGAAATTGATTCAACTGCATATAGAGGCCCTATGGGCTCATTCCAGGTGGGTAGTGGGATGAGGTGATATTAACTTCTGGCATCGGGATTAGGGGGGGATGTGGTGGTTCCTATGACTCCACACCCCAAACTTGTCACTCAAAGAAGAATTGGATCACCCATGCTTCATTCATAGCATCCTTGATGAAGAACAACACACAACTTTCATATAGATTGTTTTTAATGATGAGTTGGATAGAATCATCTTCAGTGATTCATCGTCAGGTTATTTCCCTAGAAAGGATTTTATTCATGTCAGGAGGAACCAAAACAGAGAAAAATAGTGGTGGGAAACATTGTGGTGCAATTTTATTCCCCAAAAGTTCAAATTTCAGGTGTGGTGAGTGAGGAATAAAGATTTACCTACTGAAGAGAATATCAAACGTATGGGTGTGAACATGGCATCCAGATGCTTGTAATTTTAAAACCAAAAACAAAAATTGGTGGATAATCTTTTTTAGAGTGATTGGGATCGAAAGATCTGAAAGTTTTATGGAACATTTGCTAGATGGTAGAACAAAGGCACGATTTAGGAGAACTTATATAGTATTTGGTTTAGTTCTGCTGGTGACATATGTTTCAAAATGAATGGACGTGAAATTATTTTGATAGCATGCTACGGTAACCTCTAGAAAGCAAAGAATGATTCCCTCTATTAGAATATAAGTGCCTCACAATCTAGAATAAAACATCCAAGTGAAGAACACATATCTGAACATGATCGGTCAATGTTCAGAAAGCAAGGGAGCTCCATTAGTTATACCCCTAATCCCATGACTGCATAATCAAAGTGAGAGGAGGGACCAGGGTCATTGGGTTCAGTGATTTCCCCTTAGAAGTAGGCTCAAGATAAACATGGACTTGCCACTCCTGGTGGGAGATGAGAGGTAGTAGAGTAGTTAGGGACCAAAGGGGGTCTGTTTTCTTAGCTTTTTCGGCTTATTATAAGAGTGGTGATGTTCTGTCGGCTGAGGCTTAGGCTATGTTTAATGGTTTAGACTTATGTGAGAAAAGACATATTTATCTGGTGGTGGTGGAGACAGAGTCTTTACTACTTTACAAAGCACTTAATGGTAGTGTAAGTTTACCCTGGAATATAGCTTATCACCTTGAGAAGTGAAAAAATATATTTGGTTCTCACTAGAAGCTCTCTTATACATGGAGAGATGGGAATAAGGTAGTGGAATTCATGGAATCACAACAATCATTAAAACATTTGATTTCAATATTTCTGGATTTAGTTTCTTTCCCACCTGTTGGCTTACAGTTTATTATCAATGACGCTTTTAGACCCCACTACTTTAGGCCCCCATGATATACCTTTTCTTCTGTGCTTTTTTCTAAAATTTCATAATAATGATATTTTTCATTATCTACATTCTAAATTATGAGAGAAAAATATATCCAGTAAATATCTTATAATAAAAGTAAAAAATATATCATAAATGAATCATTCCTTGCGACGATATGTTATGAATGAAGGAAATACTCCTATAGTCCCATGAGGAAAACCACATGACCACGGGAGAAGGATGTGTCAATCCAATAGTACATTTGTAGTGTTAGATATTAATATTGATTTTTGTGAATTTTTTATTAAATATTCATTGAATGAAAATTCTTCAAATAATGAATTATGGAGAGGCTTCAAAGTTGGGATTACTCATTCACCTTAATTGTACACACTATATGCAGATCATGTTTTGGGTGGCATAGTTTGGATGCATTTATATATTAACCATGTGCCAACTATACATAACACTAACACCATGGGGTTATCTATTTGGATGGATGACCACATGTTTTGAAAAGTCTCTGTGCCCCCTTAAATTTGCACAACACATGCCACACATTTTATTGTCCCTTACCACACAGTTTACCATAACTATGTGACGAGAATGTAGAACCCCATGTGGCTTAAATTTTTTCTAGAAACTATCCAAATAACCATAATGTAAGACATAGACAATAAACAATAAAATTAAGGATCATGAGGTACATGAATGAATGTAACAGAATGTAACATATTTTTAGGAAATTATTTCATCCGAAAAATGCATGAAAATGAGATTAATTATTAATTTAGTGTGTGTGACCATTTAATAGTGAAACTTTTATTATTTATGATATTTTAACATGGATTACCATGTTCTTCATGGTTTAATTGAGTTTTTATTAAAATTTATATGTGTTTAAAAAGGTTTCAAATGTAAAATTTTGAATTTATATATGTTTCTATGATTTGCATTTATTGTCATTGTTTTATTGTTAGACTGAAAAAATCATGGGTATTCGTGTTTTTCATATGATTGATGTAATAATTTTATTTTCATATAACTTAATGATATCATTATGATGATCATGCAACTTCGGATATCACTCATGTGATCTAATGATGGTTGTGAACATTATTAAAATCAATCATCCTTCTATTCATTCTTCTATAGAAGAAAATGTTTCATTAATTAAAAGAGGGAGAAAATTCTCCAAAACAATGTGGTTAAATAATAGTACACTATATCAAATTTCCCTCCTAATTTTCCTAATATCTTTTAAATTATACAAATGAATAAACATAAAATGTATTTTTGGTGTGTGAGTGTAAAATTATTTATATGTACTCATAAATATTGGTTTTTTCATATGATTTATAATAGTTAGAATAAAAAAAGAGTGTTTAGATAAAATAGAGGTTTTGATGTTGGAAAAGGATTTGGAGAAAATTAAATGTTCAAAATCATAATTTAGAAGAATTATTAAACATAAAGGTTAAACTTTTAACAAAAAAATATGGTTATTTTGTTGATTAAATGCTACACTAAATGAT
Source organism: Viscum album (assembly GCA_963277665.1). Classification (NCBI taxonomy): domain Eukaryota; kingdom Viridiplantae; phylum Streptophyta; class Magnoliopsida; order Santalales; family Viscaceae; genus Viscum; species Viscum album. The sequence continues at coordinate 950,110,110 of OY728167.1, forward strand.
TTGGACTAACTGTGAAATGTTTATGGACATATTTTTAATTTTATTGTTCTTATAATGGTTTATATGATTTTATATACTAGGAAAATATATATTATTTATAGTCAATTAATGAAATAAGGACGAGTCATTATAACTATGGGTGAGTAAGAAATTTTTGTGTTTTTTCATGTTATAAAAATTGGGATATAAGTTGAATTTACAATTATCTTGGATATGCATATAAGGTCCGAAGAAATACAATTAATAGTAAGAATTTAGGTGAGTTTTTTAATATAATGTTAAGGTAAAAAATGGTGTTTTAATGAATATTTTTAAGATGATTTCTATTGTGGAAAGAATGATCAAAATTTAACATTACAATACTATGGGAATTAATCACTTATAGATTATAATAATTGAAAATTTAAATTTTTTACATGGGTAATGGAATAACATTAAGATTTTAATTACTATAAATGAGATGAGTAAATTTGGAATAGTATAGGGTAATAATTATTTCCGTAAGGAATCAAGAAAAAATAATGTTACAAATGAGGATAGATTAATTATTTTGAAAATAATTTATGAAGTTGGAATACTTGAGATATTTGTCATTAATGTTGTACTAATATAGGTTTTTATGTGGACGAACATGAAGCTTCAAATAATATAAATAGTATGAATGTTAGTCTTATAATAAAAGTAAGAGAAATGATGTGTTTATAATTGATAAATCACGTGTAATGTTTTATAATTTTATATATAATAATTATTAAGGAATAAGATGGAAAACAATAGATAATGTTTTTTAATGAATGTTTAAGGAAAAATATTTGAACATATAAGTTTTCAGTAGTTTATATTTGGTAAATATTTATTTATGGAATGATATATTTAAATATGTTCATAAAGTGTTCATATCCATTTATATTATTGGTGTTTAATGGTATTTTATCACGTTTTTATTGTGTTTTTGGAATAATATAAATCTAATGGCTAGATTAAAAATTTGGGTGATATAAGATTTAATGTGGGCATAATTTGGATAATAAGTTCATTAATTTTTTGAATATAATAAAAATAATCATTTAGTACATAAATTTAAATTTTTGTTTTATTTGTTAACATTATGTGAAGTAAATTTATGTAATACTATTCAATAGATGATTGAAAAATAATTATCACTTATGATTAACATATCAATTACTGTGGAAGACATTTGGTGAATAATGTTATTATTTTCCAGGGACATTATTTGAAATATATGGATATCCTTTTAGGTTAATACATTATTAATTATAATTTATCTATTGATATTTATGATATATGACTATAATATCTTTTGGAGCATTATAGAATTCACGAGATTTTCAATTTTTTTCTAATATAGAAATTTATTAGAAAATGATCGGTATTACTAGAAGAATAAAAAATGTCTTATATTTTTTACAAATATATGTTTTTTTCTTGTTTACGTTAATCGTTATTTGTGTTATTTTAGGGAAATATTATTATATTATTTAAAATCATTGTATAAAGATTATAAATATTTTTCTTATGTCTTTATGTGTGTATAATGTAGATTTTAAAAAATGTTAGATTGATTTTGGAATAGGATATGATTGATCATTTATTGGTTTTTAATTTGGTTATTTATGGAATTATATAATTTCTACATTTTGAGTTACTATAGAGTATATGTAGTTTAATATATTATATTTTTATAAGATTGGGTTCTTATATTTCATTAAATATAATAATTACTCTAGAAACCCATTTTCTATTTTTGTAAATGTATAAAGACTGTATAAATAAATTTTTCTCCCTTGTCAAGATCATATGAGTCATTAAGAGAAAATATTATTTTTACAATAATGATGAATTAGTTATTGATATCAGTTATATATAATATTGAATGATGTATAGGTTGAAAACTGATTAACACACAACTGAAGGATAAAATAGATCTTCTATAATGTAATTTAATAAAGTATGTATATTTTCTCATATTCAGTATCATACTTATAAAATAATTAAAATAAAATTAATAATAAAGACAAATATATCATGTCTTATAAGTCAAATATATTGGTTTTCTTTATAGTAAAATATTTACCAAGTATAATTTTAGATAAATTTAAGTTACATAGAAATAATATATCATTATAAATTCTATATTAAATTTTAAAAATATTTCAAAATACAATCTTACATAAATGATTAAATTATTGAGAGTGAGTAATTTAATTAATAGGGAGAATGTATTACCATGAGATTCTGAAATGTATTTTCATTAAAGAATAATATTTTCAATAAATTATGATATTATAATAAATTAAAGTAATGTGAATAATAAATATTTATATTTAATGGTATACACCGATAAGTAATTAATATAAAATGTAAAAAAAATTATATTTAATAGAATTTCTTTAATGTTCTAAATTAAGGTAAATAACACCAAAATTTTATAATGTCCATCTATTTATTGATACATTTCTTCCTTCTATTAAATAATTTACATTAATAGGAAATGTTAAGAAAATTAAAATTATTGATAGATAAAATAAAAATAATTTCATATTTCATCATGGAAAAATAATCCTACAATTATTTTTTTGATATTTATGAAATCATTTATTTTTTGTGAATATTAGAAAATAAATTTTCTCAAAATAAATTAATTTTTAGAACATATTGATAATTTAATATTATATAATAGTCTTATAAAATATTTATCTTAAACAAATATCTATATACGTAGTAAAATAAATCATTTAAACCCGTTATTTTTAATATAAAAATCATGATTGGATTTTTTAAATATCTATATATGTAAAAAATACTCCCTTTCTCCCTTTAGAAACCCCAATCATATTCCCCTAGTCCTTCTATTCTGTTAATATCATAGGATTCTCAAGTTTTCTATTGGATTCCTTATTCATTTTTATTAATCACGGTGTTTAACGTAGCATCGATGATCCATATTCTGACTCTGATTGCTCGATTCTATAATAGAAGTCATTTAGTGCACACCTTTAATAGATTAGTTTTTTGTTAATGGGATGTACGTGATAAGGATACTGTTAGTTTGATCAAAAATATGTTCTTTATGGTCCATAACATGTGAGAGGAAGACCTGATTGATGCTTAGTATACAATGACTGACAACAGCAATGAGATTTACATTTATATAAAAAGATGGTCATACATATTTTATATAAAGTATGACATCCCTTCATTTGTGATTTGGGTGAGTTTCCCAAACCTACCCCTTCCATTTCAAAATCCTTCCATTATTAGGATCCTTGGGACCCTAATAGGTAGGTTATTGTGCTCTAATAAAATATCCTATGTTAGGAGTCATCCTATTAATCCTTGAGTGTCTGTGGAAGTATATTTTTCAAAAAACCCCTTCTAAATTTATTTGATTATATTAGGATATGAATCTATTTTAAGAATCACGTAATGTTTGGATATTGGGATTACATTTATTCTGATTTCAAGAGGATTGTATATCCATCGGCAGCTTATACACATGGGTCTATATAGGATGGTATGGATAACATTGTGGGAATAGGTGGTAGCATGTCTTTTGTTACCAGTTTTGCATATGGTCCCTATGGTTAGGATAAAATGGCTATGAAGATAGAAGTAGAGGGTATTCAGGGTGAACCATGTGATGGGATGGGTTCTTCCCATTATATGGATATGGATTTGGGATGAAACAGAATGTTTCATGATAGTAGAGATGTGTATGGTATTGTTGCACATCATATGGAACATGTTCAAGGAGGTGTTATATCTAAATGAGGTAGTTAATCGAAGGTCATCATTTTAGATTCACAAGAGAGAGGGGGGCATTCTCTAGGATGACTAATAATTCCATAGTTGGAATACCAATCATGCATAATTATTCATATTATGAGTCTCATTCATTACTCATAGAACCAAAAGTGGTATACATATTTCATAATTTTCAATTCAACTTGGAGAGAGGTGTGTAACTGAGACTACTTTAACATGGAGTGAAACTATAGGGGCTCATAATGAGGTTTTAATGTGAGCGGTAATTATAGAGAAAGATAATGCAAATTGAAAGAATGTATGTATCAAAAGTTCATGGGTATATATACATAGTGAAGAAAGTGTCTGATGGGTAAAAGAACAAGTGGGGTGCTACCAAAATGAACCAATCGACATGTTAGAGTTTTCAATCATATTATATGTCCGGAGGTTTATGACCCTTGATAAGAACTATATGGGGGGAATATCTTCAGATTCTACTTTTTTGGTGGTCTAGTTGGCTAGTTTAGTCACATAGAAGACTCCATCAAACCACCGTTTTAGCGACCAAGATGTTGAGGTGAATAATTCTCATGCTGAATATGTTGATGGTGAGGTCACACATATTATTTGAGGGTTCATGAATCCATGTGATTCAGATCAACAAGATGGTTTCAACAATTCTTAAATTCTACATTCGAACAATCATATAATGACAGATGATCCAGTTCATGAATTTGAGAATGATTTGGTCAAGCCCATCATAGATCCATGGAAGAGAATCCCTACCAAGATAAATGATTTCTTCTTTTTCCTCATCCATGTGAGAAAATATCAACAAAGATGTTTAAATCTAACCATATAGAAACCCAATGTTTGTCAGGTGATGTACTTTTGCAATCCTTGGAATTGTTAATGAGATCAGAAGACTATGTGGGTGAATAGGGTTCATCTCAAAATGTAACTGAAGAAGTTGTTATTAAAATGATACAAATATCATTAAGAATGACTTTCAATGAGGAAAAATATAACAAGATCAACAATTGGGGCCAGATATTAGTGGGGGAATTTCACAATGGGAAGACCATCCTTGATGATTACTCATATTCTTTAAAAAATATGGCATTTCTATGAGAAGATCTTCCATTTGACGAACCAAATAATCAGGTAAAAAATATATCCGAAAATTAATTAGGGAGATAAAATCGTGTTAGCTTAAAATTTTCATTAGTTATTTATATTTCTTTTTTTGTGGTTGCACCCATGGTTTCTATGTTTTTCCTTAATATTTTTTGAAAAATAAAAATTTAATATTCATTCATTTAATTTTCTCGAAAGAGAAATAAATTTGGTTTTCTCATGATCTAATTATTATTTAAACTTTTTATTCGTTAAATTTAATATAAAAACATTATTTTTAATAATTTTTTTCATAATTTGTTATCAATAATATTTTTAGACTTGAAAATTAATTTTGTTTAAAAAATAATGACTCATTTTGAAAACTTATCTAAAAAGTAATTTATACGAAAAATATAAATTGAATCAAATAAAATGGATTCTATATTTTGAATCATCATGTAAAATTATTTTTATACAATGATTATTAGTTTTATTCATAATAAATGGTTCCAAAATTAAAAAATAATCTTCATATAATTTCAGATAATGATTTATTACAGAGTGAAGCTAATATGTAAAGACAAAAAAACCACTATAAATAATCTAAAATTGAATTGGTGAGTTTAGTACAACCCTTCCTTATCATAGAATTATCCTTCTGTCCATTTTCTACCACGTACATTGATTATAACTTTTATTTATTATTTTAATACTAATATAACAAAATTAACATAATCATATTAATTAATATATTAAAATTATAATAATAAGGATGAACATATTTTATTCAAGAATTAAGATGAAAACAATTGGTAAATATTTATAAATATGATAATTAATTTTTTAGAAAAATTGGAGTGATGGTATAATTTACAACAATTATTATGCAATTCCAATATAATGCAATTTAAAATAGCAGTCAAATCAAGAAAATATATTAAAAAAACATCCAATATATGATTTTTTATAAATTGAATGGTGTTACAATGTTTTTCTGGATAATTTTACATATCAAATGATACATTATGTTGGTATATTTTCATTACATTTTTATCATAACATATCTATTGTCAATATATGTTAACAATATCTGAAATGTATTTAAGGATTTTTTTGAAATAAAAAAAATTATAAATTGATTTAAAAATCACACGAGTAAAACATTTTTTATGAAATTTAAGAGATGTGACCAAGAAAATAAACTCCTTCCATTTGTGGGACGTCTTTTATATTCATTATTACATAAATAAACATTTAATAATGCATGTCAATGAAATTTCTATTTTCTCATATAAAATTTTAATAACATAAACCATTTCAAAAATCCAATTATGTTCATTTTTTCATACAAAATATAACCATATTCTACACCACGCATCCCAAAACCAAGTCCTTATTCTTATTTTGAGACTATTAATGTAAAAAAACATGAGATTTTACTACATATTACCCCTAAATATATAATTTTATTACTGTTTTTCAAGAGAAAATCTAGGTTAAACTGAATATGAAACCTTAATATATTTGAAATATTAAATATCATAATTATAAAATATAGTTACATTTGATGGGATCAATTAAAGAAGACATATATAAAGAAAATTAATAATGTAAAGATAAAAAAAATTTAAATAATAAGTCTTCCTAATAATTTATATTATTAACAACTGGTAAGGGTGGTAGCTTCGCTAGCATTTACCTTGACATACAAAATGAAAAATATAAACAAATAATGTCTCAGAAAGTCCATATATGGTATAATTTCATTTTTATGTTATCTAAATAAGAAACATTCTAGCTAAACTACCGACATAAACTAATACTATATATTATCAAATGTTTAGGACATATAGTGGGGTCATAAGGTTTTATGTTAATATAATTATAGTTTATATTAAAATGTAATAAAATATTTTTAGTTATACATTAGTATAGGATTTATATAATTTTCATAATGTAAATTTTATTAAATTCTATTTATTCTAAAGAGTTGAATATTTTAAGAAAATATTTTTTATTTTAAGATAATATGTTTATTTTGGTTTTAATTATATAAATATATATTTACAATAGATTAATTTGTATTTTAAATATATACATATGTAATATAATAAAAATCATTTTTCTTTAAACCCAATTTTTTATTACACTATATATATTTTTAAATTTGTATTAAAAAATATAAATAATTTTTTTAATATCAAAATTTAACTTAATATATTGATAAATCGTGTACAAATTAACTTTTTTTTACTATTAGATATTTTAATGAAAATATTTATTTTGAGGTTAATTCTAATAGATAATATTTCTACAAATAAAATGACATTATAGAAATATTATGATTTAATTGGTAAATGAATGTTTTTGGAAACGTTATATTTGAAAAAACATTTATTTATTAAGAGAATATATATATTTTTATGAAAAAATTTACTTATAAACTTGTATTTTATATTTTAGAACATATGTATCATTTTTTAAATATATGAAAATACTATGATCATATATTATATTAAAATTATTTCTATTAAATTTTAATAATTGAATAAAATTTTAATTCGAATTTTGACCAATTGGTTTAAAATTATAAATTAATAAACATTTTATTTTTGGGCTTCCAATATAATTTAAATTTGTAAAAAGTTGTTTATATTTTGGAAAATCAAATGTTAAAGTGTTTATACATAGAGGTAAGAAGAATAAAAGTTTAAAAAATGGTCTTCTATAAATGGATTGGGTGATTATAGATCTTTTTCGCAAAGAAAATAAAATATTTTTCAATTTTTGGTCCACTTTATTTGAGTGCCACTTCATGTAATTGAATGTTTATTGGTTTTTTTTAATATTAAAATTTATTTCACTTAAAAAAGGGGAACTCCTCTCTCCACTTCTTATCAAATGAAATTTCCAAAGAATAAAAAAAAAATTACATAAAAATATTTTATAAACTATTATACACCATAAATTAGTTCCATTATTCTAAAAATAAAATTTTAAATTGTTTAATCTAATTTTAAAAAAGATAAAATCCAAAAAGCCATGTATAAGTTCTTAACATCCCACTCTATTTTCAATTTATTTTTTTGATTTTTTGATTCAATAAATTTATATTTAGAATAACATAATGTAAAAAAAATTAATTATTAAACTATTATATAATTACAGTAATTTTATTAGCACTAAAAACCCTCCCATTATCAATTATGAAAAACCCAAATGTGAATCTTATGTTGTGTAGATTTCCACCACCATGAAATGACATTATTTAATATTTTACTAAAATAAACCTGAATAGATGGACCTAATAGATAATGTACTATATTATTTTATTTTTATTGTGATATTTTATCATCTTTTTTGGTAATCCATATTAATCATTTCCATTATTCTATGGAAAATAAAATCATTATCATTGTCTGTATTTGGGCTACCAAAATAATAGTATGATTGATTTCATTTTTTCATTTCATCACTGCGTTAAACAGATGGAAATGATAAGATATTTAAAGGATAATAATTATTATTATATCATTAAATATTTTGTATTATAAATTAGTGAAAATAATAATGATTTGATCAACAAATGATTCTCGCAAATTAAATCCTTTGAAACATATATGCTAAGATGAAAATAATTATTTATAATAAAATTATATTTTTATATCCATTTATTATTTATATAATTAGAATATTATTATTATATTATAAAATAATTGATACTAAATAATATAATTACTATGCTTTATTATTTATATTAAAACAACATGAACTCTTACACATCAGTAAATATTGTACGGTTAGGATTGGATCTATTCGACCACCTACCTGATATATTATATGAAATTATATTATTAAATGTAATGAACTTTAAATTTTGGGATTAAAACGATTTATATATATCAACAATTATTTTAAATTTCACGGAATGTATAATTTAGTATTTATAACATTATTTTTGAAAACTAACTCAGGTAATTTAAAATCATAGAAAAATGCCTTTTACCAATTTTGACATTGTAGATAATGTCTAATTTAATATTTGGAAGGAATTTTAAATTTTTAAAAATAATATATCTTAATAAATATACTATAATTAATTTTATTGATTGATTAAATTTTAAAGAGTAATGAATAACGACACTGCTTCTTTTATACTACAACCAACAATCAAAAAAATTAACACTCGATGTTGAATGATAGCTAAAATCTATCTAATTTACATATAGATAATGATTATAAATGTAATTTATCAACATTTCTATCAAATTATGAGGTAAATAAATTATTTATTATGCATTAAACTAAGAAAGAAGACATTTATTGTCTCAAAATTTAAACCCTTGAGTCTTATTTTGTAATACACTATATTTTCATTTCAACTATGTAAACGCATCCCCACCTTTATTTGGTATAATTATCCTCCTATATTACATGTTATTCTATGGTATCTTATATTTTATAAATCTATTTTTTAATCAAATATTACAATATCTTAATAGTGTTTTCATGACTGAAATATCTTCCAGTGGTAATAATCACTCATATTTGACTATTATCATTAAAAATTAAAATATTATAAAATATGATGATTTTATGTTGTACATAAAATTTCTTATCTGGTTAAAATTGTGTCAATAAAAAATATATTATAGTAACCCATACATTTTATAAGAGAAATAATAGATCTTATAAAATGAATATTCAATACATAATATAATGATCCATACATATAAATTTACTTCCATTCGACACATGTATACATTAATAATCAATTCATAATATATAAAAAACAACCCCCACTATTTTCTCTATAAATACCTTTATTCGTCTAAATAGCATAGCTAAAACATTTATTAATAACATGAGGAAAAGAACCATAAGAAATATTGATCTCTGATTCTTAGTAAGGGTAAACAAGGGATAAAAAATGATCACTTTAACATAACGTGATAATTAGTGTATGTGAATATCATATTAACAACTATAAAACTATAACTGGAAGATCATATGTTGTATTATATTTTAATGCAATAATACATTTTATTTTATATAATATGAATCATAATGGAATATATATACATGATCCATTAGAGTATAACATTATCATAATACACTAGTTTGTGGCTTGAAAATTGTCATATAATATCATTTCTTTTGTCATGGATCACATGCAAGACTATTATATTAGATTGGTTTCATGTCCGGTTCAATCATATATATATTCAAGGTTTATTACAAATACTATTTTAGTGGACTTTTAGCTTACTAATCTATGTTCAATCCCTATTACCATCCTTAATATTGTATATCGTATACATCTTCACTCAGTGAAATGGAGGAATATAATATTAATTTAAAAATGATCAAATAATTTTTATCTATTCACATGTGCCCGTAATATATTAAATAATTCATCATATATCATAACTTAAAAAATGTAAATTACTTTCATAAACATTTCTACATTTCAATATACTGTAACCCATAAAAAATAAATTATTTCAAAACAATTTCACCATCACAATGATAAACCATCCAGAGAAAAAAATAAGGATGTTACAATTTGATCATATATGTAATGAAGCATATGTAACATAAAATGAAATATACATAGATAATAAATTCATTAAAAGATTACATTGAATATTTCATGATGAAATTGTCATAATCAATTTAAAATCATAACTTTTAAATTGAACCATTTCAAAAATATTGTAGGAATAAATTCATTGTAAATAACCATGTATATTTATAACATAATATTCAAATAATTTAATATTTATGATGGTGGCATATTCTATCCATGTCATGTTTATTAGAGACAATTATTTCTTTTAAATTTTTCGTTAAAAGTAAAAATATTATCTAATTTATGAAATAAAAAGTGAAATACTATAATAATTTTAAAAATTCAAACATAGTAAAATATATATTTATATATGAAATTTAGTTTATTAAAATTATTTTTAAAAATAAATTACAAAAAACCAATATATAAGAAAAACCTTTTTTCATCAAAGAGAAAAATAATTTTGTTTTTCCTAAAAAACATTCTTTTGGTATCATGAGTACATAATGTGTGTTAAAATAATGTAAATCATATATTACTGATAAAATACAATTCATGAAGAATAATGATGGGATTATTTATTGGTCGGTCAGAAAATATCATTATAGGAAACACAATCATAATCATTCTTGATAGATAGTGAGATTGTAACATAAATCACTTACCAATTTTCAAATATTTGAATTATAATCCCTAATAAAGAATAAAATATTTTGAAACATTAATATTTCTGATCATAGGGTAAAATTTTTATAACATGTTAATGGGGAGTATATATAAATCTCAATATATAAGAATATATGAATATAGATTACATCTCAATGCAATAAAAGTGACATGATAAACCCTATACCTCATTTCCGGTCATGAATCGTGCATGTTCAAGAAACCTATATAGAAAATATATAGTTATTATTGATTTAATAAGAACCCATAATAATATATATAAACAAGATTATGATTTTCTTATTATAATTTTATTTTTCATATTTACATTAATTCATTAAATTCAAAATTAGTTGGGATTACTCTATTCTTTTTCATTTAGGTGTTAGTTCAACAGTCTTAGTCCTTAAACATTGAACATGTATCCATCATCTCCATATTTATTTATAAAGATATTAGTATAAAATATTTTCATAATATATACGTATATTTATTTATTGTTACCCATAAAAGGTGAAGATATAAAAATTATTTACAATATTCATGTATATAGTTGGTCATATGTACGGATAAACGTTGTTTTAATTTTCTAATGAAAATAAGTAAAAAGGATAAATAATAATTTATCAACCCATAACCATGATAATATAATAAATATCATATATAAATATTTATCAAACTTATAAACATTAAATTATAATGGGGATGAAAAATTTATTACACCACTAAATGTAGATGAAAAACCATACAAAAACATGGGAAAAGTGTTTATTTCTAGTTAGAAGGAATTGAGATGGGAAATTATTCTTTCATTATCAAAAAAAATATTAATTACAATGATTATATTGAATTATGTATTTTGTAATTGAAAACATATATTTATAGTAGTTATTATAATAAATTATATTTAAATTAATCAATTAAGTATCATACCTCATTGTTGAGAACCATATTTTTCATTACACCTTGTACATTGAAAGGGAGGGATTTTGGAAAGATTTGATGCTATTGGATGTTGTCTTTAAATCTAGTAATTTATTATGTTCCGTCATGGTTGAGATATATTGAACATGAATTGAATATAATAATTGATAAGTGGAATCCATTTATAAGGGGGGAAATACCACAATTTTAATTACATAAAATAGTAAATTGTAAATATATCAAAACCATGTAATGTTGCGCCAATAAATCCAAAAGTTGAATATTTTTTGTGATAGGGTCGAAACAAAACCAATAATCACATTTTTTATTGTTTTTGATACATTTTAATCATTATTTGATATTTAAACCACTTTAAACCTAAATTATTCTTCATAGTGATAAAATAAATTTTTTAAAATTATAATATATTTTTAAGAGAAATAATAAAAGGGGACTGGTAAATATATATGAAAATGATTATACAAAATTTGAAAGATATTTTATCATATTTAATTATTATATGTTTAAAAAATAAAATAAAATTTAATAAATAAATAAATGAAATTTTTTTTGGGAAAATACCATATTTTAGATAATGAATAATCTAAAAATTAAAAATTGTAATAAATTGGAATCTTTTTTTGATAAATGATAAAAATTACTATTTTTATACTTTTAGTGACATCAATGAATTAATGGAATCTTCCAACAACATGATCAAATGAAATAAATAGAAATAAATTATTTATTTGAATATTATATAACTGATCATCATACATTTCAATAATGAGTTCTCAATTTCAAAAATAATTATTTAATATAAATTAGACAATAACTTAAGGATACCACTGGTTGAAGAGAATTCATCAAAGGGAATAATTTCATGTTTTATAGATATTTAAATACCTTACCCCATGTTTTATACGAAATTTATCCTCTAACTATGGTGCAAAATATTTAATATGGTTAAAATTAATAAAAAATAAAAAATAATTTTTCAACACAATTAGATTTATTGATATATTCCTATTTAAATAATATTAATTCCATTGATTCCATTTGATACATGCAACCCCAAGTATAAATGAACCACAATATAGTATATCATTATAACTGTGATGTTAAAATATATGTATGAATCCAAATAAATAAATATTAAAAATATGTACTAAGGTTTCATAAGAATAAGATATTTTTCTATGCAGGTATCTTTTAAAAAAAATCATTATATGTTTTAAAAATAAACTTGTATAAATATTTGTTTTTATTTTTTTTCCAAAAAAATAATACAATTTTAAATTATAATTTTTTATAAAAAAAGCACTATGAAATTTATTTTTTAAATAATAAGTAGAATATATATATTTATTGATAATTTTTATGAACAGGTTAGTTTTTCTATGAATAGTAAAACACTAATTTTTTTGAAAAATATTATTTTCATTTAATGAATTTATAAAGAATAAAATTATTTCAAAATGGTTTTGTTTTAATAATGGTTTTTATATATTTGGTGTAATTTATTTAATGTCATTTTAATATTTTTTATCTCTACTTTAATTTAAAGATAATTAATACTTCAAAAAAATTAACATAAAAAACTATCTTATTTTGAATCAATATTTTGAAGGTAATTTACTCCAATGTTAGAGAATTGATATGATAAAATGGGATTAGTTATTTTAATATTAATATCCAAATTTTTAAATGATCGATTTTCTTTTATAATTAATGGTCAAAATTTGTAATCACATTTATAGTTAGAATTGTTTTTCTCATGGGTATAAAAGAGATAAGAGTGATATTTCCAATGAATCTTTTAGAAATCCGATTTTCTCGCCATAGTTCAACCTCATCCAATATATAATTCAAAAAAATTTCCATGTGGAATAACTTTTCATGTAATTTTGTTTATATTATTTTAATAATTTAATAAATTCGATGTGTTCCATCTCCCCTCTTTATGATTAGAAACCCATCGTTTCCCTAATTTACACTACATTAAGGATTCTATATCAATTAATACATTCTATATTAACTTATAAAATTCCATATATTGTAACTATATGTTCATTTTTTCGTAAAATAACATTCAAATTCTCTATAATAATTTATCTAAAGGGGTCTACTGAATAATAGGTAACTATCTTACTGAAATTCTTTCAATTTATTTTTTATCTTCCTCCTCAAAATATTAGTATTTAATCATAAAATAAATACTATCATATCATAAATATACTGAAATTTAATTATCCATATAAATCCACATCTATCCCCCGTCTATTATATATAATGCGATGTTGCATTTTCACTTCATTGTGTGTGTGGATTACCACCACAATGTAGTAATACTATTCATTTTCTTTCACCACCATTAATGGATAGTTACAATAGTGTGATATATATATATATATATATATATATATATATATATATATTGTGGCCTAATTTTTTTTTCAATTAAAATATCATCTCTATATGGATAACATCATATCCAATTAGAAATAATATTACCATTCATGCATACATGTTGACTATAACCTCCGTGAAGTGTTATAATTTATTTTTTCTTTATACATTATACGGATGATAGTAATAATAGGTACAAACATTATATGATATATATGAAATAATAATGAATCTAGAAATGTGAATTAAGATTTCTGTTTCCTTAATTTTATTAATGAAAAATTGAATATTTTTTTGGAGTACGTACAATATAACATCTCTATGAATTGTGTAATTAGTATTTCTATCACTATAATTTTATGGATGGCACAAGAAATATATTCATTTAATTAATATATTATTCATATCCTGATTCAAATTCTATAAGTTATGTTAACTTGATAAATTTACAAATACTAGAACACCCCAAATTATGTTCTCATGAAAAAAAATGATAACACCTTGAAATAGTGATTTTAATAAAGATTTATTAATAAACATAAGATCAAATTCTATAAATAGATCACACATGATATTAATATCATGAATGTTTTTATAATTAAAAATTATGATAAATTTAAATTTATTATATATGAGGCTTTTCAATTGATTAAATTTTAACTTGATATAATGGATTTAGGTTTCAATATCAAAAATTACGAAGATTATTTATGACAAGGATTCTAATTATGAAATATTAATTCCAATATCTCAAAAATCCAACGAAATTTCTAATTATAAAATCATTTATTGATATTACATGTTTTGTTTTTAATTTCCCTTATATATGAACTCTATATTCATGAAATAATATTTTAATGGAAGGTCAAATTGTTTTCTATCTTCAGTAAAAAAATGTTTTCAACCATATACTTGATTTCAAAAAATATTTTCCTAAAATTCTTCATATAGCCTTATAAATTATTCAGGAAATATTTACCCATTATTTTATTTTAGTAAAATGAATTAAAAATATTCTTCTTTTTATTTGCATATTAATGTACATTTGATTTTTTATCAACAATATGAATGGAATGTTTTTTAAACATTCACCTCGTGAATGGATCTTCTACATTCATGACCATTAAATATAATAAATATTCTAATAAAAGTTTATAATTATATTTTAAAAGATGATTGATGTACATGGATTTTTTGTGAATTTTAATAATTTTATAACTTAGTTTTAATTCATTAGTTTAACCATTTTTTATATTTTTAGTTTATTTTTGTAGCTTCGTAGTGGTTGAGATATTTTGCTAATTTTTATTTAATTTATATACTTATATTAGTAATTTAGTATTTCTGTTAGTTATATTAATTTTATATATTATATTTAACATTATATTTTTATTATTCATTTCCTTAATTTTATATTAGTTTATTTTATTAATTCTTATCAGTATTTATATATTATATTTCACTATTTATATTTTATTTTATTTCATTATTTTGTTCTGTAAATAAAATAGTTTTTTATTAGTTTATTATTATATTTAATATTAGTGTTCAATATAATTGCATGCGGATAGACAAATAAATTAATATATGTAGGTATGTATGAATATGTATATGTATTTTAATTCTTATAACTATTTATTATTATTATTATTTAACCTTTTTATAATAAGATTTACTTTTATTTACACAGCAAAAAAATGAAATAAAATTAAATATAAAGAGAGAACTAAAATATATACATACTGATAAGAATTAATAAAATATATACATACTTATAAGAATCAAATTTAATTTTTAAATATGATTTTAACTTGTCTTTATATTTCATTTTTTTTCTCTCCAATATCTAACCAACCCTCCCCCCTTTTCTCCTTTCTCTCTCCAATATCCCTCTTATCCCTCCATGCCGCCCTACCACCCTTTGACCATTTCTCCCACTTTTTTCTCAACCTCCACCCCCCCCATGTCACCCCTCTACACCCCTCTCATATTCTCTCTCCAATCACTTTTCCAAACCCCATATATCCACTCACACGCCCTCTTGAATCCCATCTCCCACATACTAGCTGTCGCTCCCCTCAACCTGCCACCTCCTCTCTCTAATCCTACATAAACCCCAAACTGGCCGCTGAACACTCACTTTTTTCCCCTCTCCATCCTCACAGACCCTTGCCTCTCCCTGAACCCCCTTCTAATCTGCGACCTCCCCTCCCCATCCAGCTTACCAGCAACCCTCGCCTCTTCACCAAGAGACCGACATGCCCCACTTATCTCACCCACCAGCCCCTGTAATCTCTAACCTGCTTAATCCCAGCCACTTTTTCCCTCTCCCCTTGGATAACCCACGCCCTCTTCACCTCCCTCTCCCCTCTCAACCACCGCCGGTCACCCCATATTCCTCCATTAGGCAGGTGCAAAAGAGGACACCGATATTCGTCGCTGCCTCGTACAATAATCAGTGACCACACCTTCACTATTATTGAATCACAGTAGAGGTTAGGACACGTCATCGATGTTCTCTTGGCTTTCAGAGATTAAGGTCACACGGTGAGAGCGAGCGTAGATCAGATCTTATTTTCATCGGTGCAGTGCTTTGATTCGGATGTGGCGTCAGCGACTGCACAGAGCAGAGTGATGATTATTATTTTGCGATCGTTGACGGCATCTTGCGGTTACCACATCAATGACACGAGAACAGTGATATCTTTTATGGCGGGCTAATTCGTTGGTGTCGGAGTTGTGATAAGTGTGATGGTGAATGCATGTATTTAATTTATTCCTATGTTTGATTTCATTTAAAATTAATTTTAATTGGATGTTTATTTATTTAATTATATCGGAATTGAAATTAATTGTCATTTGAGATTTTTTCACATGATTTGGTACGCGTTCATGTGATACCTAATATGTTATCGCGAACAGGAGTTAATCAGAGATTTTATTTATACGGAATTTGATCAACCTCGCGAGAAAATTCTGAATAAATGAATATATTAATTGGAAAATTAATATTTTGTGTTTTCACTTCTTCACACTTGTGTGAGTGATATTAAATAAGTGATCTCATGTGACAGAACCTGACACAGGTAGATACTTAGACTTTGTGAGAAATGTGTGTTCATAATTCACCAAGTTATTCAGTGCTATAATGACGCCCAAATTATTCATCAGGATAGAGAACAAAATAACGTATAATTTGTGTAATCATTAAAATAATATCTAATATCAGAGAATGAGACCAGATAGTATTTTTATTAAATTTGGAATCGGTGATAATTGAATAAATAAATATTCAAACGTGGGAATTTAATAATTGAAATTACATGCACTTGAATGGACGTCACGACTCTGACACTTCCATCTCTTCTAGTTTCATTCATAGCTTAGTTCACTTAGATAATTTTATTTAATTTAAATAGACAATTTTAAAATAGTCATTTAGTTTTTTAAAACATATTTGTTAATCACAAAATTAAAGACCATATTACTGATCATTCCACCAAAATGACATTTATAGTGTCTACTCAAATTATCTCTGCAGTTCGACCCTGCTCACCACTTCTACAGTAGTTGGTAGGTCAATAAATATTTTAAATATTCACGTGTTGTGATGTGCGTGCCAAATTTTTGGAGTCGTTTTTGGGGAGAATAGTAGCATTATGAGTTCTTTTGAAAGAGAGATTTAGTTCAAAAAAACTAAGAAAAACTAAACAAAAAAAAACAGTTCACTACTCTTGGAATTTTTCATCGCAGGGATTTTCAGGACACCCATAAGTTCAAAATGACGTGGTCCATACCACACAATTACAACAAGAATCCGCCCTATGTAGCCTCGACTCAAGGTATCACATATAATGATTCACCGCACATGAGCTATCCAGGTAATTCCTTTTATTTCAATGTTCTTTATTCAAGTCCATGCTATGATCCATATGAGAATATTTTGACATTCTATGAAACAATTCCATGTACATATGTTTATCATTTTCAAAGTCAATGAATTCTTGAAAATTTAGAACTTGAAAATTCATTTCAAACAAATGATTCAATAATTGAGCACATGTTGCATTGTGCTATCACTGAGACCAATCAGAGGTTAGAACTTCAACATGAACTCAATGCAAAGTTACTCTCCTCAACAAAAGATCTAGAAAATAAATTGAAGAATTTATTAAATCAAATGAATCATATTTCTAAACTAACTACTTCATTAACACTTTATGGTCTAATGAATCATATTTCTGAACGAACTGCTTCATTACGACATGATAATATAATTCAAAACAATTGTTTTGAGGAGAGTGAAATAGAGGTTCCATTTGAACAGCATTCATGTACAGATTCTAAAAATGAGCTTGATCCGCCTTCTTTTCATCCAAGTGATGACTCATATCTGTCACAATATAATTCTTCCAATCTAATCACATTTTATAAATATGAGGTCTTCTGCCCTGTTGAACCTAATGGTCCCTTAGAATATGTGATTTCATGTCCTTCTTCTATGAATTCAAAACACAGCCATCCCAAGTAAAAAAGGACATGATCAATGTCTATCAAATAACACCTTTTTAGGATGAAGAGGATATTTAACTAGGACCATTATTTACTATGATAGATTTAGAATTGAACAAAGAAACAATATATTTCTACACTCAAGAGGACATCACTTCAAATGACATCGAATCACCTATTTTTTAAAATCTATGTGAGTTAGAATCATTTTCAAAAATGGAGACATCTGAAATATATTTGGAGTCGAAGAATCAATCATCATTAGTGGTAGAGAACACTCATAATTTTCTAGAAAAAATGGAAGAATGGGATTGGTTGGAAGATCTTGAGTTCATGGTGACAAAAGTTCCAACAGAGAAATATGATGCGGGTGGTATATAATAAAATTTTGAAAAAGATTTAATAGTTGACACAGTGGAGTCATCTTCTCCAATTGATCCCATGCCACTTGCTCCATGCATTGAGTTTAAAAACACTTCACTTGAAATACTCGCATATGTGAACAATATTGTTGACCTTGGCACAATCAATTAAACCATCGTGCATGAATTGAGTTAGAAACCAGTAGATTTCCATGTGCTAGTGAATGTGTATGAAAATGAATTGGGATACACCATCAGCCCAGATACTACATTCAATGATGTGATGGATATAAGAGAACCACTAAAGGAGTCTGGTAATGACACTTTTTCACCTATTTATGTTCAAGGAGGTATTCTTTTTTATCATTCCATTAGTGGCCTTTTCACAAAATTTAATTATTCGATGAGTCTTTCTTCAGGAGATGTATATTCATTTCTTTATGATTTGGAATATTTTCATTTCATTCCACACATTCATTATTCTAACAAGATTCCATTGAGATTTTGTGCATCTTGTAAGATAAACTCATCTTCAACGAATGGATTCCACACTCATACTGAAAAAGAAGAAGATGCATGTTTTACCTTTCCGTTCGATCCTCGTGGAGTTTCAATAATGTCTAGCTAAAGAAGAAGTAAAATTAGCGCTCAATGGGAGGCAACCCATCAGTTGTTTTTTTTTCTTTTCACTGCATTTAATTTCATTTTATTTAGTTTTCTTTAAAAAATAAAATAAAATAAAATGGAATGCATTTACCACAATCTGTTTTATCCCGACACAGTAGTGGGTTTAAATTCATCAGAAATATTTTTATCATCCACATTCATTTGATTATGGTGTGATTTCTTTGATATGATGTGAGTAAGTTGTCAATGTGTAGGTTTTACAGCTATATCATTTCTGGAGCTTCATTGGATACAAACATCCTCTCCACATTTATCTTCACTTACACAGGAAGTGTTTTATTTTTTTTATATTTAATTCTTCCTAAAAAACCATGTAAACTAATAAAAAACACCATGAAAATATTGAAAAAAAACAAACATTACTTTCATTGATGAAACCCGCATAAAGGATGTTGTATTTTTTGTTGCAACATAGTCGGGAACATACCACTTGTATCCCTAGGTAGTTTGAGCACCTCATTCTTGGTTAGATTTATTTGATCCTTGATATCATGTCTTTGATGATTGTTGATATTATTTCATTCTTTGAAAATGCTTTTCAAAAACTTGTATATTTTTGAGACACCTATTTGCACTCATTATCATCTATGTTGTCCAACATTATATTTCCATACCTGTGAGGACTCTGGCTCATTTTACATCATCTATTGTTTCTCTATTTCTTTAGGGAATCTCAACCATGTTATGTCTTCTATAACTTGCCATGTTTTTCCATCAAAATGATAGGAATTTTGAAAGTTTCACAAAAATGAATGAGGCATCTGTTTGATTTTTCACCCCCGTTGACCCACTAAGCCACCCATATATTTTATCCATCGTATAGCCCTTAGAATCCATGAAGAAGACTTTTTAGGATAAGCCCAAAACTGATACCCTTTCTTACCCACTAAGCCATCCATATTTCTTCATGAAATATGATATATACACAAACTATTTATACAATATAAATGGAAACATCAATTACATGATTTATTTTTATTGTCAATTTTCCTTTATCTAATGATTTTATATCATTTCACCACTTGAATATAAGTTCCCATACATACACATTAGGAATATACATTTTCAATATTGGTGACCATAAAATATTTATATTTAATATTTTTTTATAGATGTGGATATATATAGTAGATATACATGATAATGATTGATTTATTTATAACTCATTAGTTTGGATGACTACCTTTCTTGCATATATATATGGTGTGGTGGAAAAATATTAATGTAAAACTCCTCTCGTAAGACTCTAGTAAATTTTATTATTTTTAATTTAATTTACTTTGTATTCAATAACTTCACTACCTTATTAAAATTTAATATTATTATTATTATTACTACTACTGCTGCTAATAATATTATCATTAAAGTCATTTTGGATTGACTTTAATTTAATAATATAATAATCTATACAAATTCATACATTTTATGGTATCATGTCGGATGATTCATTTTTAATACTAAGTTTATCATGGGAAATTTTTCTTTTAATACTTGAACATATATTTTTCATATGTTTTCAATGAAATTTTTATGACCATGCATTTAGATTATAGTCTTCATGGAATGTTTCCGCATTTTGGTTTCAATTATGAACATGATTATGCTTCTGATGATGATAATAATAATAATAAATATTATTACAATTAATATTACAATTATTATTATTATTATTTTCATTATTATTATTTATTATTATTATCTTCAATATTTTCCATGAAAGGACGCATTTGGATTAAGAGTATTGGAAGTTCCCCTTCTATGGTATTGGGAGGTACTAGGTCAAATATTCATGGTTTGATGGTCAATTTTCATTGTATATTTCCCTTTTCATAGACTAGTCTATAATGTTATTATACCTTTTAGATGTATCTTATTTTTTGTTCCATAATTTTGGTGAGGGTGAGGTATCCCTCTAGAGCATCTCTTTGTGTTCCAGTGTGTACATTTGAAACTCAGAGTCTTTGTACTCAAATCATGAAATATAATAAAATGTTATTAATATTATTATTACAATTATTACCAATTTACACACTGTATTGATATTGGTGATTAGGGTGGGATGGTGTTTGGTTATACATCCTATGGTTGATTTATGGGGTTTATTTCTTTATGTGGGTTGAAACCGTCCAATATTGTCGATTATTTGGGTTTTTTTTGTTTTTTTACATTATATTGTGAGTGTTAACTAATTTATAATCTAAATTTGATAAAAATATCAAATTATATAATTAAAATATTTTTGGGGTGTCGTTTATCAAGAAAAATAATGTTTTGATGTTGGAAGATGGTGGGAATCATCCTCACATCTAGAAGTTTTTAGTATCTATGTAATAGTTAAATGAGGATGTTAGATATATTGGAATTAATGATGAATTATTATCAATGATAGTTGAACACTATATTTGATATATTTTTTGTTAATTTCAATGTGAACATTCATTAATGATGCGACATTTATGAATAATCGTGTTGAAATGATTTTGGAATAATTTTTTCCATTTACTATATTATGAATATATAATCTCCTTGGTAATGAATTTGATATATAATTTTTTATACAAGTGGTGGTGGAGAAGTTTGTTCATCAATTTATACGGATGAGACCAGAAGTTATCCTATGATTGGATCATCATATATTTTAAAAGAAAATTGGAATTGGAAAACTATAATTACTTATGTAAGCCTCAGTGTATTCGTTCTTAGGATAATGTTTTGTTTTTATTATAATTTATTGTCATTGTAACTTTTGGTAACATTGATCAAACTGGTTGGGATTACTTTTAGAGACTTTTTCTGGATTTTCCTCACATTCGATGATTTATTTTTACTGTTATAGATTATTTTTGAGTTAATAAAATTCATTAAATCTATATTTTTTAATTTGTATTCTATGTGAATGTGTAAACACACTTGTTTTATTGTCTTTGTATGTTATTTAAATTTCAGAGATAGTTGCATTATCTTGTATGGTTGTTACATTATTCGACTCATGTATGGTGAAATATTTTTTAACAATGTTTATTAAAAGTAAAGAATTTTTTTTAAAGATTTTTAGGGGTCTGGGAATAGTGACTAACTCATATCCTACATCCTTTTAGATTATCTGATTCTTTCTATAGAAAAAACCGTTAGTCTACCAACCAAATCTCGATGACCAAACTAGATATGAAAATAGACTATAGTGATGAATAACACTACAGTAATATGTAACCATGGTAAACAATTTAATTGATGTGAGTTACTTTTCATACATCTCAATCATTACTATATTCTAGTGGTGGTAGATCTAGTTCACCTAGGAATTACATTAGATGACGTGACATGGATTTGGATGGTGTTCGAGTGGTGGGTTCAATTATCAATTGAATAAAATGGTCATTATTCACAGATGTATGTTGGAATAAGTCATAAGATAGATGATATGGTATGTGGTTGTTAGGTTTCTATATGCAATATTGGATATAATATAAGGGCCACAGAATGTTGGATTATTGTTAGCCTATTTTTTGGTCAATAGAGTGGTATGGCTTCAATATTTAATGGGTTGTAGGGATATAGTGAAAAAGAAAACAAAATTTTATGTTGTTGACTATTTATATTTTTTAGTCTCTTTATTTTTTCATTACAGGGACTATGATATAAGAATTTTGAGTTATCCTACATCTAAATTGGCATTATGGTAATATTTTAGTCATTGTGTAAATCTGTTAAGGGGAAACAAAAAATGTTTTTATATGATCCCATGTGACCCTTTAATTTAGGATTTATCTTTATTTAATGGGTACTATCTATTAACAGTTGTATAGGGGTTATCATTTTTTAAATACAGTGTTGAAGCCCCAACTAATTTCAAATCATCAATAGCATCATCAACACCCAGACCACCACCACCAAGAACACCACCATCAATATCATTATCATCTACATTTCCATCTTCATCATAATCATCATTAACTGATCATCACCATCATCATCATCATTATAATTATTTTAACAGGGGTATAAATGGGATGGTCTCATCGCAATGGGGTCTTAGGGATATCTATAGTTCGATTCTCCCAATGTATTTATGCTCATGCACATTTTTTATATTATTTTTTTAAAATTTTATACTATATGATGAGACAAAATATATTATTATTACTAGTATTATTATGAATAATATTCATGTATAGGATGTCACATAGGGGTGTTGGGTGACTCCAATAAATATTTGGGATTACGGTCTACCATTGATTTTTCTATAAATTGTAATTTTGTTAAATCTATTACTCTTAATCAAAGAATCTTGTAGTATTATGTGGGTAATGTATTAGGATATAAATTTAAGGGGAATCCTCAAATTATATATGTAAGAAAAAATATTAGCCAATTCACACTAAATATTTTATTTTCTTATGTGGCTATTAAAAATATATTTTTTACAATTCAACAAAGTATTTATTATATTAATTTATAATAATTGTAGTACGACACATGAAATTTAAAATTGAAGATAAATTGAATATGTAATTGTAATAAGTTCAAAAAATATCCATATGTTAGTTTTATTTAGTTGGTGATAACATCTGTGGATGATTCATGATTCACTACACTGTCCACATATCATTTCAATTATTCTAACTATATGTGTTTATCAATTGGTCATGGATTTTATCATTTTATTTCCTACGGGTTATATAGAATGGATATATTGGGGTTATTTTTATACTTCCATAAATCCAAAAACCTTCAATATACAAGAAATTATTTATATGTACAAACATTTTGATTTTAAAATAATTTTTAAGATATATAGATAAAAATTTATAGGCTCAAATAGACTCTATAACAGTTAATGACTATTTTTTATATCTATTCAAAACTACTTTCCAATGAAATTTAGTGAAAGAAAATAATGATATATATATTTGTTTATATTTATAGGGTATTTAGGGAAGTGGATCTCAACTAAACATTGAATGGTAATATTTTTATTGAAACATTTTCTACGGATGTTATTTTCTTATATTTAATATAAATAATTTTCTCTTTTATTCACTAATAATTGGGATATTTTACATTAAAAAGATAAAATTCACAAAAAATTAATTTTTTAAGGTGGGATAATTTCAACGAAGAGAAAAATATAAATAAATTTTATAAATGGTTAAATTAATGGTAAAATATAATCTATTTTGAATCCCGGTGTGTTGGGAGAGTATAGATTATGTAAATTTAATTTATAAATAACCGAATTATTATTATTGTTTTGGATGGATTTTATTCTTTATTAAAGACAATATAATTAGTGTTCTTATTATATTCAATAAAATAAGAATGTAATACTCACTTATAACTAAAATGTGGTGACAAGATGAATACTACTAGGATTTTTAGTAGTTCATATGATGATTATGATATTTTAAAGAAATATAGGAGTACTACCGAGTGTAAAAAATCTATTCCTATAAAAAATAATACGGAAGAATTCATAGATAAATTAATGTTTTCATAAATTTCATAAATTTTAGGAATTCATCCTTGGAAACATCCTTTTATGTTAGCATATCCATGGTTTGGGACTGGGGTTTTAACAATGTTGCTTTTAAAAATTCAAAGATAGAAAATGATTATTTTAATTTATAATGAATCATTGATACAAGTTATAAAATTATTTATGAAAATACTCATGTAATCATTAGAGTTATCTTCAAAGAATAAAAGGATTTGGGAAATAAATTTTCTTTAAAATTTATAATAAAAAATTAACTTAATTAGGAAGAGGAACTTGTTAATTATTTTCAATATTATCAATAATAATATTTTTTCAATAATTTAGAAATATGTTCAATTTTTTATTCCTATTTCAATATATTGGATTGGATTCTAGGTTCTATAGTCAGTTATTCTCTAGGTGTTTTTTAAATTGGTATCATTATTCAATGTAGAATATTAATATTTTATCAAGTGTACATGTGCGTTTAATTTTTGGACTATAACAACGAATATTAAAAGATATTGTGTAAGTTATATATTATTGGTGACTAAATGTATAACATATGGATTAACATTTCTTTTATATTTTCCACATTTATTATTTTAACATTTTAATGAAATTTGATTATATAATTGAAGAAAATGGTAGGATTTTGTAATTGCGAATTTTATCATCACTACTAGAATTCAAGGTATTTGTGATAGGTTATTTGCGATGGGATCTCGTCGCAAATAAGCTTTAGCAACGGGGCCCCATCGCAAACAACCCGTTGTAGAAAACGCTGTCGCAAAAAATATTATTTGCGATGGGGAACATCCCCGTTAAAAATACGTCTCTTATTATATACATATTTATATATAATTTCTTTTGCAACCGGCTCATCACCAATAATCTTTTTTGACATGCCCGTAATCCCGATGTAAATGCTTTTTGAAAGTAATTATTCTGATTATTTGCGACGGGCCCATCACAAATAGTATTTGCGACGGGCCCCTAATCTCATCGCAACAGATCCCATCGCAAATAATAATTAAATTTTAAAAAGAATAAATTTAATAAAATTAAGATTATTAAAAAATTAATTTTAATATTATTAAAATAATAAAAAAATAAATTTTTTTAAAATTATAAATATTCACAAAAAAACAATAAAATTAATAAAGTATTTTTATTATTGTTGAAAAATTAATTTTAATATTTTTTAAAAATAAAAAAAATAAAAAAATTGAAATTCTCAATATTCACAATAAAAATAAAAAAAAAATTCATAAATTATTATTAATATTATTAGTTAAATAAATAAATATTAATAAATATAATACTAAGAAATATATTTAATAAAATTATGATTAATGAAACAATAATATAAATATTATTAAAATAATAAAAAAATAAAAAAAATTAAAATTTACAATATTCAAAAAAACAAATCGTAAAATATTAAAAATTAAATTATGTAACAATCGCACCGATATAAAATATAGCAACTTTAAATAGTTCATATTACAACAAATTAAAATTCAAATGTTTTTTACATAAAAAAATCACTAGGGGTCGTCTTCTGGAAGAGGCGGAGGAGCTGAAGGAGCTGGTGGAGGAAACTCAATCCATAAACTACGATTCAGATGATGCATGTACTTCATCTGCTCGTGATGCTACTGCAACCATCGACATATCATCTCCTGCTGCAGCGGCTGCTGCTACTGATGTATATTAACACATCTCCCCAAATTGGAAGCATAGCCATCTAGAAGTCTAAAATCTACAATCCACTAACAAAGTAATAAACAACTCACTTTGGACATTGTATAAGATACTTTTTTCTTCATTAATCTTTGTGATTTGACATTTTAAAATAGTTCAAGTTCTATTCCCCTGTATATTTTGACAAGATCTAATCGTTCTTTTAATGTATCTTTGGTCTTACTTGGTGTATCCAAAACTGTATGAAATAAACTATCAAAATAGTTCTTCTTAATGTGCATGACATCGAACATGTGGCGGACCATCAAATCAGAGCAATATGGGAGATCCCAAAAAGTTCTTCATTTTATCCAATTATGTTCTTTCCCAAAGATATGAATTTTCATATTGGTTTACTGTTGGACCAAATGTGATGGGAGGTAATGTAAATAAAACCGATTTTAACTCTGTACCTAAGATAATTTTTGGTGGTTCATCCCTTTCAATTATGCCTTTTTTGAAATAAGATTTGTTCCTTCAAAAATTATGATCGGTTGAAAGAAATCTACGATGATAGTCAAAATAGCAAGGTTTTTTTTTCAATGATGAGCATAAAAGATTTTTTGTCTTTCACATAGTAAGGACATGATTTCGGACCATGTGTACTTTAGCAAGATAACATGCAATATGCTGGAAAGTCACTAATCGTCCACATCAATGCAGCTTTTAATGTGAATTTTTTTTTCACAGCAACATCATATGTACTAACACTATTAATCCACAATGCATTTAACTCTTCAATCAATGGTTTCAAATAAAACTCAATATTCTTTTTCCGATGTCCTAGGATTAATATGGTCAAAATGATATAGGGCTCCTTCATCAGCATCCATGGAGGTAGATTGTATGGACTTATAAAAATAGGCCAACATGAATACTGACTACCATAAGAACCGAACAGACAGAAACCATCAGTAGAAAGACTAAATCGCACGTTTCGGGCTTCTAAAGAAAAATATGGATGAAAACGATAAAAATGTTTCCATGAATCACCATCAGTTGAATGATTCAAGTTTTTAACAGTTTAAATATTGGTTTTGGGCCATGACCTCATTGACACTGTGTTATGGGACGTATTTAAATATTGTAGCTTGGGTGTAAGGGGAATACATCTCAACTATTTTATAGGAATCAATCCAGACTTCCCCAGTTGAGCTTCTTTATACCTCGATTGTACACATGTTGGAAAACAATCCAACGACTCATTTTCACTAGAATATAAGATGTAATTACTGTCACATGCATGAATGTTCCGATAACTGAGGCCAAATTTACAATCCAACCTCTTTCTCTCATAGTAAGTTGCAGGAAACACATTTCCTTCAAGTAATAGTGTTTTATGAAAAGAAAATATCTAATCAAAACAGATGTTTGATACTGCTTTATCCAATTTAATAGCCATAAATTTTGAAACCGCTTCTAATTTTCTTATCTTGCAACCATGATATAATGAATCCTCAGAAGACATCAACAAATCCTAAAATTCGGATGGTGCCAACTCAGGAGTTAAATCAATATAATCGTGAGTTTCAGTTTATTGAACATGTGGACTTACAATATCATCTACTAAATTTTGGAACAGTGATGGATCCAGAATCGAGTTATTATTATCTTCTGTAAATCTGATTTCACCATGTTGATACCAAAAAACATAATCTGGTTGAATACCAACCCGCAAGAGATGTCCCCCAACCTTATCAAATGTATCAAACGTTATCAAAGCACATTTTTTACAGGGACACTTAATTGTGCCTTCTGAAACATATTCTGGTTTTGATGATGAAATTGCTAATAAAGCATCAACACCCTCAATATATATAAGATTTAAACTAGAACAATTTGAATTTCTGAGCTGATTTATCCAAACACAATCATCGAATAATGACTGCTGTCGACTTTCTTGTTCCATAATTTTCTACAAAATATAAAATCATCATTGTTTTTGAATAATTTGATATTATAAAAATACTATCTAAAAAACAAGATAAATAATTACTACTACTACATTATAATTATCATTAATTAAAGGCGACACAATTTCTAGTGGATTGACGGCTACTCTTTTGACTGGTGACTCATTTTCTTTATTGTGATTTTAGTGTGGGAAAGATGCAAGTAAATGAGCCGTCATACAGAAGAGTCCCCTTTTCGTCTATTAATCGTCTTCTTTCAACTGTCACCACCTAAAAATATTATAAAAAATATGATCCCACGAATTCATAGATAATCTTGTGTATACAAGATTGAATAAGCCTATGCAACAACACATTATTCATATTGTTTTGAGTTGGTGAGAGTTTAAAGGAGAAAAGTCATCAAGAAAAAGGAGTGTCGTCAATCCACTGGAAATTGTGCCAGGTACCTAGAATTTATTAAAATTTATTAAAATTCCTTTTGAACTATTCCTAACTAATTATTACTATTTATTAAAATTTATTAACATGTTCAAATCTCTAAGTGTCTCCAATTGTCATGTAATGTGCAATAAAAAAATTTATGTCAGACATGTCCAATGTAAACTCTATAATTTTCCTTGCATGGTTGATCACCTCGCAAATAGTGTTGCAATAGGATGACCAAAGTAATCTTTTTCTCGTCTCTAAGAATCATCTTGCTCCCTTTATGTAGATCATTCTCCCTTAAAAATTTGATGAGAAAACAATATCATTCCCTTAAATTTTCAAAGAAGAATGATCTATGTAAAGGGTCATGTGAGAAAATTCTTATAGATGAGAATGGCATGAATTAGGTTGTCCTATTGCAATGCTACTTGCAAGTTGATCATCCAAGAAATAACAATTATAGAGTTTTCATTGGACATGGATGACACAAATTTTTTATTGCAAATGACATAAAAATTGGCGACCCTTTGAGATTTGAACATGTTAAGAATAGAGAAATGCATGTTGCGAATATTGAAAATTTTAATATTTTTAATATTTTTTATTATTTTAATAATATTAATATTGTTTTTTCATAAATGTTGATAATATAATTTTTTATTAGTAATAATTATATATAATTATAATTACTATTTATTACTATTTATTACAAATTATTACTAATTATTATAATTCATTTATAATTATTACATTTTATTCCTATTTATTACTAGTTATTCTTAATAATTTCTAATTATTCATAATTATTTCTAATTATTCCTAATTATTTCTATTTATTTCTAATTATTTCTAATTAGTTCTAACTATACATAAGTATTCCCAATTATTACTAATTATTACATTTTATTCCTATTTATTGCCAATTATTGCTAATTATTGCTAATTATTGGTAATTATTGCTAACTATTGGTATTTTTTTCTAATTATTTATAATTATTGCTAATTATTGCTAATTATTGCTAATTATTCCTAATTATTTCTAATTATTTCTAATTATTTCTAATTATTTGTATTTATTAGTAATTATTAAAAAT
Source organism: Viscum album (assembly GCA_963277665.1). NCBI lineage: Eukaryota > Viridiplantae > Streptophyta > Magnoliopsida > Santalales > Viscaceae > Viscum > Viscum album. The sequence continues at coordinate 950,140,787 of OY728167.1, forward strand.
TATTAGTATTTATTAGTAATTATTACTAATTATAGCAAATTATTACTAATTATTTCTAATTATTCCAAATTATTGCTAATTATTCCTAATTATTGCTAATTATTTCTAATTATTCCTAATTATTAGTATTTATTACTATTTATTAATAATTATTAATAATTATTGCGAATTATTCTTAATAATTGCTAAATATTCTTAATTATTGCTAATTATTCCTAATTATTGAAAACTATTTCTAATTATTGCTAAATATTACTAATTATTGCTAAATATTACTAATTATTGCTAAATATTACTAATTATGGAAAAATATTCCAAATTGTTAGTAAATATTGCAAATTATTATTAAATACTACTAATTATTAGTAAATATTACTAATTATTCGTATTTATTAGTAATTATTAGTATTTATTTTTAGTTATCAGTTTTATTCCTAATTATTACTAATTATTCATATTTATTACTAATTATTCCTAATTATTCCTAATTATTCATAATTTTTACTAATTATTCTTATAAATTAATATTTATTTCTATTTATTACTAATTATTGCTATTTATTACTAATTATTGCTAATTATTGTTAATTATCACCAATTAATCAGAATTATTACTAATTATTTCTATTTATTAATAATTATTGCTAATTATTGCTAATTATTGGAAATTATTGTTAATTATTTTTTATTATTACTAATTACTGCTAATTCTTACTAAATATTCTTAAGTATTACTATTTATTTCTAACTATTGTTAATTATTTTTAATTATTGCTAATTATTTCTAATTATTGCTTTTTATTACTAATTATTAGTATTTATCGCTAATTATTTTTTTTCTAATTATTAGGATTTTTACTAGTTATTACTATTTATTAGTATTTATTACTAATTATTACAATATATTACTAATTATTACAATTTATTCCTAATTAATATTAATTATTGCTAATTTTTGCTAATTTTTGCTAATTATTCCTAATTATTGTTAATTTGTTTTAATTATTGCTAATTATTTCTAATTATTGCTAATTATTACTTATTATCGCTAATTATATCTAATTATTAGTAAGTATTACTAATTATATGTATTTATTTATAATTATTACTAATTATTAAAATTTATTACTAACTATTACAATTTATTACTAATTATTATGAACTATTCTTAATTATTATTAATTATTCCCAATTACTACTAATTATTCCTAATTTTAACTAATTATTCTTATTTATTACTAATTATTCATAATTATTATTAATAATTCCTATTTATTTCAAGTTATTGCTATTTATTCTTAATTATTCCTAATTATTGCTAATTATTTTTAATTATTGCTAAATATTGCTAAATATTTATTATTATTCCTAATTATTGAAAATTATTCCTAATTATTGCTAATTATTCATAATTATTGCTAATTATTTCCAATTATTTCCAATTATTACTAATTATTTCTAATTATTGCTAATTATTGCTATTTATTACTAATTATTGGTATTTATTTCTAATTATTAGAATTTATTAGTAATTATTAATAATTATTACACTTTGTTACTAATTATTACAATTTATTACTATTTAATACAATTTATTACTAATTATTATTAATTAGTGCTAATTATTGGTAATTATTCCAAATTATTCTTAATCATTGCTAATTATTGATAAATATTGCAATTTTTGCTAATTATTGATAATTATTACTGATTATTAATATTTATTCCTAATTATTCTTAATTATTACTAATTATTAATAATTATTACTAATTATTCCAAATTATTCCAAATTATTACTAATTATTCCTATTTATTACTATTTATTGATATTTATTACCATATATTATTAATTACTACAAATTAATTATATACATTACTAATTATAGATAATAATTAATAATTAGAAGTATTTATTAAAAAATAAAACTAAAAATTTCAATTTACTAGTACAAATAAATACTAATGACAAAATAATTTAAATTTAATTTAGTTACAACTAATCAACAATAAAAAAATTAAACATAAAAAAACAAAATAAATAATAAATTAAAAAAATAAATACCTTTAAGGCTGATTTTCTTTTGATATAGACGGCTTCACAAATTCATCGTGAACAAAAAAATAAACTTAAATAAATTCTCTCTAAAATCCGAGTTTAGAGAAAAACAGGATCTGAAATTTGAGAGGAATGAGAAGAAAAATGGTTGGGGGTATATAAAGGTTAGATTAGTTGCGATAGAATTATTTATGACAGGTATCCCGTCGCAAATATTATCTTTTGCGACGGGACCCGTCAAAAATAGTATCTTTTGCGACGGGACCCGTCACAAATACCTATGCCCGCATTAATTACTGTCGGCCGTTAAAAAGTTATTTGCGACGGGACCCATCGCAAATAGTTCTTACCGACACACCTTTTGCGATGGGTTGACAACCCGTCACAAAAGGCTACAAACCGCTGCCGGTTATTTGCGACGGGGCCCGTCGTAAAAGGTGTCTCATCGCAAAACGCTTTAAACCGTCGCCGGTTATTTGCGATGGCCCCCATCAAAAATACTTATGTATTTGCGACGGTGGGATCCCACCGTTGAAAATAACCTAATGCGGTTTGGCGTGCTATCCACACCAAACTATTTGCGACGGGAGACGGAATCCCATCGCAAATAGTTGGTTATTTGTGATGGGCGTAATGACCCATCGCAAAAAACATCTTGGACTGACCTTTTCTGACGAGATTTATTCCCATCGCAAAAGGCTCGTCACAAAAAGAACTTTTCCCATAGTGCATTTCACGTTATTCAAAATATCTGACTTTTTATATATTATTATCATCGATTAATTTTATGTTAATTTATCTAGTTTTTATTGACTCATCACATATATAATTTCTTGTTATTTTTATTAATTTTAATGGTGTTTAATATTTATCCTTTTACATGGTGACGAAATCTCGACTAACCATTCCATATTTACAATTGGAAACCAACAAACAAAAAAACAATATGAAAATAGTTTTCTTAAGAATTTGAATAAATAAAAAAAACATTATTCGATATAAAGCTCTACCATGTATGAAATGTTTTGAATAACCCTCAAGATCAGGGTTATGGAGTACAATAAAAACCACCCACATCTTCCCTCCCACCCTCTATAGGATCCCCAATATGATTAGAATGTTATCATAAATTGTTGACAACATCAATTTTGGGTTGTCATTTTTTATATATTTATTTTAACGTTGTATAATGAAGGTGATTCCTAACATATTTTAATTGGATTATATTATTTATGGGAATGTTTTGATGATATTATTATTTGTTTACATTATGGAGTACTTTTCAAAATTAATAGTCGTATTTTATTATAGTATATTGTAATTGACATACATTTAGCTATTAATATTTTGTATGGAAACTATAGAACTCATATTATTATTTTGTCAATATAAGTAAATGTTAATGTGTATCAAATAAAAAACATTTATTTCTAAAAATAACTGTGATACCTACAAATCTAGCGGTTGTTGAAATGATTATAAATATGTTATATCTTAATCTTGATTTTTTTAATTTTAGATGTAATTATGATAAATTTTTTATTTTTAAAATCATCTACATTTATTTAAATGAAATACAAATTATAGTAAAATTTGGGGCTATTAAATAGATAATACAGAGTGAAACAATTGTAACCATAACAAAAAAACAAGCGACAACATCTCATGTACGATTATATTCAACACATTTACCTAAAACCGATATGTTAAACCCAGAAACAATAACTTTGTAACAAATAAATCCAAAATATAATACATTTTTTAAACCAGAATAAACATTATTGAGGTTTATTAATCATAGGAAAGTAAACCATTTTCCCAAATTTTTATACCTCCCACAATGATAATTTGTAGAATAATTAAACTACTCTTATCCCTCATTTATCAAATAGAGATTTCAGTTTGAAGGTCTCTAGATCTAGTAGATATAATATATCGATTAATTGAATAATAAATAATCTACCTTATATCATTTGTAAAACCATATATATAATCCATTACTTTCGTAACATTATTAAATGAATCCTTGATTTTCATTAGAGTACAATCATCCTCACATAAGTCTGGCATATTTTGATATCAATTTTTTTTATCATCTTCATCTAAAAAAATCCCAATTACTATTGTTTGTATTGATCATTATTTTTTCAACTAAATCCTACTTATGCTAATATTACACACAAATTTCATATAAAATCACATCATAACATGTAATGTGAATAATTATCAACGTATAAATATAAATCTTTATAATTTTATAGTTGAATGCCAAAAACCTCTTTAAAGAATTTTTATTAACTGAGTTGACCATCCCCTCATGTTTATGATACGAATTCTTATTAGAAATAATTCCACCTTTATTGTTATATTGTTTAAATTGGTTCTCTTTGGGAACTAGATTAAACTCTCCTCTCATACCTTGATCCTATATTTTTTCTTAAAAATTATGATCATTTTATTTTTTTATTAGTATCCAAAAAATCACTAATATAAGACCTATACCAAATTATAACATCACATATCACGATAATGTGACTATTTTGGATTCTCCACATTATAAAATCATTCTTCACCACAACCCTTTGATGATAAATCTAACAATGTAATAATATTATGAAAATTAGAATTCATGTAATATGTAATTTTGTTCCAAAACAAAAATTTTAAAAATATAATTATTCTATCTGTAATTAAATATCATCATTCAGTGTTGAAACATTAACTACATCATTCAACATATTATTTTTATCCACCATAAGAAACACCGTAATAAAATGAAAATAAGAGAAAATTTTAGTTTTTATATTGGGATCCCAATTTAGGAGGAAATATCATAGTATATTTTTTGATTTCATAAAATCTAATTCAATTTATATTTCGAAACCCATAATTGATATCTTGAGTTTATAAAATCAAATGGGTAAAAGTTGTTGTATTACTCATGAATCATTAATCAACACATCCTTATATAATCATAACCAATTAACATTGGTCATGATTTTAATAATTTTGAAGAAAAAAACAAGGATCTAAACCAATTTGTAAATAAATAACTTTAAATTATTGATAACCCAAATAAGATTTTGATAAAATACTTGGTATTTGGTCTTCTATTATTTCACCCATTATGAAATAAATTTATTCTAACGTTGGAATCCATACATAAATTTAATTATTATGAGAATGCATAGGTATTTTCAATACCATGTTTTTTCCATTATTCACTCTTTTTTATATGTAACATCCATAAAATAATCAAAGGGAATTTTGATATTGAATTTTTTTAGAGATTGAATATGCTCACTACACTATGAGTTACAGGAACAGAGATATGATATCCATTATAGTTGATCATATATTTTACTTTTATAGGGAGGATATCACCAATATCTTACCCCAATTATTATACAAATTGATAAGGTGTGTTCTAATGCGAAAATATACCATTGTTCATATCGGTATGACTAAATATGATGTTTCTTGGAATTTTTTTCCCTAGAATAATGTTTATGGATATTATATATAAAAATTAATTTTATTCCCTCCATAGTACAATAGTTATTAATACAACATTTAAACCAAATTTTCATCTTACAATATCAGAATTGGATATTCAAAATAAATTATTTTCCATCAAATTTATGAAAATCGATAAATCTCTCATCAAAATTATATTTGTTAATTGATGGTCATAGTTGGTACGACCCTTCATGGCGTGTAGGGAGTATTATTTTATATTTTAAATTGTTTGATGTTTATTTAGATATTTTTCTGTCAGTGATAATGTATATTATGATTATTGGGATGAATTTGGGCGTTAATTAACTTATGACCCAAAAATTAAAATTTTTAAACAATTTCATCTGGATATGAGTTCAATGTTAGGATTTGAACCCGAACATATTTTTTTTTCACACCCTACATGTGCACCCATAAGTACATGTATATTTTATATAATAAATAGGTTCATAGACACATTGACCATTTGTGGTTATTGAGTTGGTTTTAATAGAAAATACATCTTTCTATTAATGGTTTTCAATAATTTTAATTATTTATTAATTTTTCTTTGTATATAAGACTTGTTCAGATTATTTTTTATTAATTTATTAATTAATATTTATTATTATATGACATATATCAGATTCATATAGGATTGAGATATATCAAAATATTAATAAAATTTAATTTATGTTCTCCCAAAGAATGATTTTTATAGTTCTTTTTTTATATCTGAAAGAATTTTTGTATATACAACTTATGGATACCCCATTGAAAATATATAAAATAACTAAAGAAAGTCTATATGAGTATATTTTTATAGAAATTTATACTTTAATGGATATGAAATTTTTCTTAATAATATCATAAACCATTTTAATTATAGGAATACACTTGACTAACATTAGAAATAATCCCCATTTAATTAAATATATTCTCGGGAAAGAGAATTATAAATTATATCATGGTTACATTTTGAGATTTCTAGAGAATCTATCAATTTTTTTTTGAAATTAATATTTCACAAATCATGATGTAAACTATAAATATTATTAAAGTGATAGTTTTTCAATAAATTTTTTCAGAAAAGTTATAAAATTAATGGGGTTTTTCACATTGACAATAAAGACATTCATTGAGTTGAATTCAATAATTATATTAATTTAGGATCATAGTGATATTCATGATTTGGTGATATTTTCGTTGTGGTATAAATTTTTAGAGAAAAATAAGAATTTTGTATCTGTACTAATTTAATGAAATCTCATAATTTGTTTATTCTTTCTTTAAAAAATTAGGGAAAATTCTATTGTTCATTATAATAATTTATGTTAATATAATTTTTTTCTTCGGTTTTCATAAAAATTTTGTATTTTATAATTACATGTTAATTGATATAAAATCATACTAATGTTATTATGATATTATAATTTTTTTTATTATATCTTGTCATATATTAAAAAAATTTATTGTATTAAATTTTCCCAATAATAATACATGTTGAATATTAAGATAAATCCAAGAATGTTAGTAAATTATATATACTCATTTTTATTTGAAAGATAATTTTAAAAAAAACCATGCAAGGACGTTATTTTATTTAAGATATCATTTCCAAAATTAATACATCTTTGTGATATTATTGTGATTCTTGATACCATAGTTTATTTTAATGAATGGTATAATATAAAACAATTTATTAAATTTATATTTACTAAACTGTTTAATAATATATTATCTATTGATTATTTATTCTATAATTTTTTTAATAGGTCATCTTATAGTTTCCTGTGTTTTATTCAAGAAATCATTGTGCATAAAAACATGTTCAAATTTAATCTAAGGGACAACTAGATTTCTATGATTTTGAAGACATGATTGTCATTTTATTGGAAAATGAGTGACTAAACCCCCACTAAGAGAGAGGAGGATCATTAGTTCACAAAATACCAACACCAAAAAACATTTCATATTTCTATGTCTTATGTAGAATCGTAAATTAGTCAACTAATTTAAATAATGTGTATTGATAATGAACACACAAAACATAAGCGTATTCACAAGATTAACACAACATTTTTATTGAGTCATTATTCATTAATATGAAACAATTATGATACAATTTATCTCATTATTATCATTTTATCAAAAAATATATATAATTATGAAGGAATATGTTGGTAAACCCTAAGAATAAGGGTGATATATAGCAATTAATTTGTCAACAAATATTATCTTCCCACATCGACTTCTTATAAAATTTAGATCATGACTTCATCCTTTTATTGTGCTTAGTACCATAAATATTTTCCATATAATGTTTCCAATATATTATGAATTTCTATCTCAAAGATTCATCATATTTATATTAGTGGGAAATATTATATTTCTAGTATTAAAATTCCTCATGGTGAAGCATTATAGGTAATGGTGAGATTCCAAGATCTAATAAACTTATTGTTTATCTCTAATATGTTCCAAAAAATTGTCTTTAGTAATATATTGTCATAAAATTCCATATGAAGTGAGTGTTTAATTTTATATTAAGTGTTGGTGGAATATTGTATTTTCACAAAAACCATTTTAACCCCATATATTATATCAAAAAATCTCAAACAATTCAATGATTTATTTGTCTTTTTACATTATGGGTTCCTTCACAACAATAAAAAATTAATCATTGTGACACGATAAATTTTATCTATCATAGTGTCATTTGATAGATTATATCTTTTAGTGTAATGTATATCAATTTTCATATATAACAATGCAAAAAATACTCACAGCCTTCATTATGACATAAACGTATAGTCATTATACTATATAATCAAGTTCATGGTTCAATACTTATATGATTTATCCTAAAAACTATATAAAATTACATTTCCTAAACATTGATACCAAATATTGATTTAATATTTCCATTATGAAATTATTTTGTCCACGTCATTAAATATTCTTCCTTTTTTGCACAACTAAACTATAATTTCCTTCAAACTCATCGGAAAACATGATGAATATAAATTCATCATTAAAAAACCATTAAATTTAATCAATAATATTTTTATTAAGACACAACCCTTAGAATACAGCTAATTTATAATTTATCTACACACCACATCATAGAAAAAAGGTGATATTGATAGTTACCATACTATAAATTTAAGGATAGATATTATATGGAATGCTTCTTGACTGAGTTCCACTCACTCATTACCTTTACCAATTATCATTATTAAGTATCTTGAATTATGACTCATCAACCTCGTCAAATGAATTTTCATGTATCCCCATTTCTAGTTTTTTAAAATGTGTTAAACAAAACCTGATATATTCATTAATAAATAGCTACCAAATCATTGGGTCTCTACTAGTAAGAAAATTATATTCAACTCTTCCCCCATGACCATCACATGAAAAAAATATATTATCCCTTTATTATTATAAAAACATTCTTCAGTATACCCCACATCTTCAATAAATTCAACGTAATTATATAGGGTAAATAACTCGAATGAATACATGTATTTTTAGAAGATATTTTACTACCAATATTTCATTTATGTTTTTAATGATGTCCTTTTTTATTGAATTTTATAATATATCTGAATAATGATCTTTTGAAAAAATATATTACTATAAAATCCATATATTCTCATCTTAAACATGATGAAGTGATACTTAATAAAATAAAAGTTAATAAAAAATTTTATATTAAAATAATCCAAAACATCATTATAAATTTTCAATGGATATTAAAATAATTCTATTTCTTTGTAAAATTACAACTCAAAGACTATACAATTAAATGCACTATAATGGTTTTCGTGGTTCTATAAAAAATGATGTAACATAATTATCAACTATGGAGGATGTTATTCTAAAATGATTAGAAAAAAAATAATATTGTAAAATGTTGATGTATACATTACAAAAGTGAATAGACATTTATTAAATTAAAAAATGGTCCTTTTCTATAATATTTATTTATTAAATAATTTTATTAAATGTTGAATATGATTGTTTTATTCAAAATTTATAAACACCACATGGATATTAGCCTACGGGGTTTTTTGGATATTCAAAACTATAAATGATTTCATGTAAATAATAAAATTTACTTTTAATATATTATAATTATCAAGAAATCACTATGATGTGAATATTTTTTACAAATTAAAATAGATGCATCCGAATATGAAAACAATATGATATAGTAAAATGAATATGATAATGTAATAAAATTTCTTTCAAAACATATATTAAATGATCTAAAAGTACTAAATTAAAATTATTATTTTAAATAAAAAATTGTTCAATATATGAACATTTCATTATTATAAAAATAAATAAAAATAAAGGATGGTACATAGACATAATAATTTTAAAAAACAAATTTTCATTTTAAATTTCTTGATTTAATACTTTGAGATGGACATAACCTAGATTTCAGAAACATAAGACCCACTATTTAAAAAAATTCTCTCCCATTTTCTATAAATACACACTCATCCCGTTATTACACATCACTCTAAATATAATTGTAATATTTATTCTCTCAAATTTAATCTCAATTGTCTACTAAATTAGATCTTCAGATTTATATGGTTTTTCTCTAATTATTGAAATCTACATTCAAAAATAAGGAATCATGGTATTCTTTATTCCATTTTTATGTAATAAAATTCGATTATTCATAATTAACATATAAAATAATGTATTTCATAATTATTTTATAGTCTAAATTATAATATGAATAATATATCACTATTTCGTATTTATATACAACATTCACAAGGGCTTTCTATACTAAATTTTCTTTATGAAAACTACTCAATTATCTAATACCTAATTTTATCAATGTATTTTTTCTTTTATAAATGTATTATTTCTATTAAAGAATAAATTATATTTAGATGTATTACATAGATGTAGATGACAGTGAATATATTAGGTTTTATGTGCAATAAAATAAATTTTTAATAGATTTCAACATTTATGTTAAATATTACTGACATGTAAGTCTATTATAATGAAAATTTTTGTATCCCTAATAAAATATGCAAAAATTTAATTTTTTAGTTCATTATTCTATCATTTATTTGGTCCTCGCTATTAAGAAATACTGTTTATGCAGATAAAATATAAAAATGATATATTTTATTAATCATGGTGTGGACTATATGTGAGACTTATTATGAAATAAATTTTAACATAAAACTATTATATTGGATATTAGTGAAAGAACGTGGAATGTTCCATAGAAAAAAAATTATATTGGATTGATTTTATGAATCAATTTACTCAAATAAATGTTATTGTTTTACATTCATATAGGGAATCCATCTAGGTAGAAGATGAATTATTGAAGAGGGATATCATTAAATTATTTATAATGTGGACCTTTATAGAATATTAATATTGATCATCACTCAATGATAATGAAATTTGAGGTGTATTTGACTCCCAGATTTGTAAACTCCATTTTAATGATGACTCTATTTGTTTATTTTTATGTCAATAGATTTTTTAGGACTGGATTCACCTATATCATGGAATTTTTAATAACTATAGTAAAATAATTTGTTAATTGAATATATCCTTAAGGAATTTTTTTCATGTAATATATCATATCTTATTGTAATATCATGGTATTTTTATAGAATATTTGTTTTAAAATAATTTGATTTAATATATAGCTTTAATTGAACATAATATCATTTTTAATGAACCGCATAAATTAATGTAAAAAATTTTGTTTCTTCTATTACATATCTATTATATTGTTGTGTACGAGTCGTGAAAACTAAATTATATAAAATACATTGTCAATAAATTTATAAAATAAATTGTTGAATATAATAAAAAATTTACATTATTTTATAATAAATATAATTTTTTCAAAAACAATTTCTTAATCTTCAGAATTTATTTTATATCAATATATTAAATTAATACATTATTATGAAGTATTTAAATTAAATGTATCTATTACTTGATAAAATTTTATAAAAATTAAAAAAGTATTTTTTTAATATTATAATAATTAATCATTTTTTACGCTTATAAAACATATATTTACTAATAACCCTTTTTGACAAAATTTTCTCACTTATAATAAATATACTTGTTCCATTAATAATTATAGAAATTGATATGATGATTTTAATATTTAGAATTAGATTGATCATATTTGGTAATTAATTTCCTTTAAATTTTTTCAAATTGAATAGTAAACATTGTAAAATTTACCACCTCATTAAATGGAAAACCATGTTAATTTAAGTTATTATTAAGTAATAAGGCCATAATCAATCAAAATAATTCTTATTGAAGGATAAATTTTATCATTAACAAATTTTTTTGTAAATTTAGTTAGTTATATGATAGATGTCCATGAAAATGACTTATATATTTTTAAACAAATTGAAGCGACAAAAATGTTGCTCTCTTAGTTTTAAATATCATTAACGTGTTCATATTGGAGAAACCATTAGTCACGGTGAATAAATTTTTTTATTTTTCTGATAATGAAATTATATTCATGATGTGAATTTTTTTATAATTTTTATTTGTAATGTAATTACTAGAAATACTAGATCAACACTAATACAATAATTATTCATTTTATTGACAGTTAAAATAACTGATATTAAAAACACAATATTTAATATAATATTAATATTTAATTTGATAAACAATTTCTATTGAAGAAATTGAAATTTTTATGATATAACAAAATAGTTGGTTTTAATTTCAATTATTTTCTTGATCTATTAATATTCAATCCAATTATTTGTATCAAAATTGACAATAGCGACATTTTATAGGATTAATATTTTATTAAATTATGTAAATATTATTAACATATAAAATGAGAACAAAGGGGATGATATAATATCTAAAATTAAATTCAATATGTGGTAATAAGTCATTTGGATGAATTTTTCACTAGAATAGTTTATTATATTTTAATATTTAATTAAATTCACAAAATTCCAATTACCTCAATTATAAAAGGCAACTTCCACTATCAATTCATTACACTACAAATAACCTTATATCTCAATAATACTATGAAAATTTCTCTTCTCCAGTTACATACACACATTATATTTTTTCTGGGACTACACAGATTCCAATCTGATATACTTTTAGAGAATATATAATGGAATCATTTCAAAGAAAAGGTTGTCGGCTTTACCGATCAATTTATTTTTGTTCTCCACTTCACCTCCTCAAAATTTCATCATAAAAAACTAAATTAAATTTCCTCAATATGTATAAATGTTTTTATGATTATGAAATCATCATTATAAAACATCATTCCCATTAAATAAGAATTGAAATTATTGCTCATCCATACGTATGACATAAAATCTACATATAAAGATACAATTCATTTTTCATCACCATATTTTGAAGATATAAATTGTGATGGGTTTTATGTTTATATATGATATCTAAATAATTATTATACTTATGTAATGATCATATCATGCATTCCTTATTATTATACATTATTTTGGTAATTGATGAATTCGCTCGAACGTACGTATCAACTACCATCTCTAGGATGCGATTTAATTCATTTTTAATTTTTCTTTCACATAGATGGTAATATGAATTAATTTTATTAACATAAATTATATATACCATACAATAATAATTTTTATGGAATGGTTGGTTTTAATTTACCTCTATTTTGTTCTTTTAATTGAAAAATGGATTCATTTTTCATGCATTTGTACACCTACAATCTCCATGAATGGTGTAATAAATTTTACCTCTATAGTTTTTAAAAATTATTTTAAGAATGTATAAAATTAATATAAATTATATTCATAACATGATTAATGTATCACCTTGATGTTTTTTTGAAATACATTCTTTAAATAATTTTAACTAATCAATAGCTTTCATTGAATGAAATCCTGAGTTTAAACGAACTCTGAGATGAAATTAGTGTAAAATCACAATTATAACCATATTTTTAAGTTAGTAGAAATATAAATTGCTTAAATAAGAAAATTTATGGTTAATTCATTGGTTACAATTTTTCAAAATATAATAAAATTAAATATAAAAGAAATATTTTTATTTTGTATTAGAAAACTAAGTGAGTTAAAAGTAATAAATGAAATTAATGAAATATATATTTTATATATTTAATAAAATATATTTCATATTATTCCAATATATATTTTAACCATATGGTATGAATAAACATTGTTTTATGTATAAAAACCTAAATTTCCAAAAAAGTATAATTTTACCACCTTTTAATGGAAATGCTTTCTTAAATTAAACCTAGACACATTAATAATAATTAAATGAAACATAATATTCTCATTTTTAATTAGGATATAATAATTTACATTGTATGATATTTAAATAATTTCTATTGAATTTAATGTTTTTATTAGTTGTAAAAATATACTAAATTTTAATTAAAGGAAACTTTTTTCATAAAAATATTTTAAACCATTAAATTATAATATGGAATACTTTTATATTAAAAATAAAATATATTTTTATGATTTAATATAATCTATTTCATTAACATTAATTTTACATTGAATTTAGATGTAAAAAACATTTCATTCTTTTACAATGTCTAAATTTTCAAACATATTTCCTCATTTTGACAATGATATTAATTTAAATATAATTACTTAAACTTAATGGTTCTAATTTTTTAAAAATGGATTAAATATTTAGAATCAGTATTTCCAAATTATGTAAATGTCTTTATTTTATTTTTAAGGATGATAAAAAGTAACTTCGGTGATTTTTATTAATAATGTACAAGGGTATGTCATGTAATAAAGTGTAAAAATTATATGATAAATTTTCCATAAGACTTGTCCAAATATAGTAGAATGAATTTATTTCTAAATAAATAATTACTTTGTCAAAATTGTATCCTATGGAAGCCACTTGGAATGAGATTAAGGCATTTATTTTATTTTATTAGATGAAAAAGTAAATATGACCTACTAATATGTTAATGAATATATCATTTTTAATAAAATGTATAATAGCTGATAAATTCAACTATAAATAATATTTTGAAAGATAAAATGTTTTTCTTTGTCCATTTAATTTATTTGTATATTTTTAAGAATTAATATTATCTTTAAAGGATTATACATTGATTATTCGTAAATTATTAATTTGATTAGAAATCAATAAAATTACTCTTACCAAATTATATAAACCATTAAAAACTCAAACACATGATAAAATATTATTTTTCAGACATATCTCAACAATAATTAATCCAATGGTTGAGTTATTGTTCATTTGAGGCCAAATAAAAAACATTACGACATAATTAATATTTTATTTGAAGTGATTCTAAAGTTGTAACATTTATGTTTTAAAAAATATAACAACGTTAATGTTGTATTTTAAAATATATATATTCAACTAAAAGAAATATTCTAAAAAATAGTATATTTATCACTTCATAGTATTTTTGGTTAAATTTCTATTCAATAAATAGTAATATTAAATAATTACAAAAGATGAAGTAATGTATATTTTATTAATGGTGATAATGAATTAATTTTATTAAAGAAATTAAAATTATTAAAATTATCAATAATAAAAATACCAAAAAAGTTAATTCATGATCATGACCTCTTTAGAATAAAATACAATATTCTGTCAAATGTTAACTTATTATCTTAACAGGATTACAAATCTATGAAATGAATAGTGTAAAAGATGACAATATTGATTATTTATCAAAATAATGCTGTATTAAATTATTTTAAAAAATTTAAATATTACTAAAAATTATTAAAAAGTATTATATAGACTATTTTTTTCTATATTATGGTCTTATTTAGATAATATATGTAAAATTTTGAGCCTTTTAATATTTTAATAATTGTTACCTTAATTAAATATTATATAGAATAACTAAGATTTAATTGTAATGATAAGGTTTTAATGGATAGAAAAAAGGGTCTAAAATTTATTTTTTGATGACAATACAACCATATTTAATTTAAAATTTTAAATTCAGATATTTTCTAGTTTTTTGGATGGGTTTGGATTTTAGTATAATCTAATATTTCTTGAGTTTCTTAATGTGACTCTCACATCAATTATAAAAGGAAACCTCCTCCCTCACATCATAAAAAATGCATTGAGACTCCAAGATTGTCCACCCCCAGACTATTTACCTTATCAACTTCCCTAGTCATGTTATAGAGGCTTTTTCTTCACAAAGGTCCAACTCAAGTTCCATTAAGAGGAAATTTAGAGGGAGCCTATCAAAGAAGCTGTAATCATTTCAATAGATTCATTCAAACATATTTGTTCTTCTACATCCTATTTGTGAAAATTTTACATTATAAATTAATTTATGTAGTATCAATAATATAGTTACATTTTATTAATTATATGGAACATTTATATTCCAACATCTATCCATCCTACAAAAAATGAAATCACCACACGTGCATACGTACAACATACAACCTCCATGTCGTGGTGTAATTTTTTTCACCCCTATATTACATGTATTTGTATAATGATAAATATAATAACTATATATGATTCTTATGACATGATATTGTTTTTTAATAAATTATATACCCTTTAAATCAATACCATTTCACAATTATGTAAATGATATCATCACTCGTGCATACGTACGACATACCGTATCCACGATGTGATATGACTAATTCTAAAAGATATCAATTAAAGAATGATTATATAAATAAATATAAGGATTTTTTTATCTATCCACGATGTGATGTGACTTATTTATATATAAATAAGTAGAGGAAAAATAATGTTACAAAAAATGTAAATTAGGTCCACACCTTGTATTTGAGGAACAAAACATGTACTTCCCAGAACCTTCCATGTAATGGTCTGTCCATTGTCCATACGGACACGGTGTATTGTTTCCATTATATGCCGCATAATTTTCATTTTTTTTATAAAATATAGTTTTAGTGTCATTTTTGTAAAAACATATTGAACATAACCATAGTTCATTGAAAAGTGTTTCTAGGTGAACCTAGCATAGAATTTCCTCCAATTTTGTCATCTGATCTTTGATTCTTACACCATCAGATGCCTTGGAATCCCCTCGATCTACATTGTTCTAGGCTAAATTAAACCCTGGCATTGGAGGAGGAGAATCATGTGAACACAGGGTAGGTGGTCTCATGCCTTTTGATACATTTCATGTTTATTATATTTGGTAGAGTTCCACACACCAATTTTTGGTTTTCACCAAAAAACAATATTGACCTATTATGTTACCAAATAATTATTAGGTAACTTTTTAAATGATTATAAGGATTGTTTTAGGTTTTATCATTTCTTGAGGGCAACCTCATCGGTGTGTTTTTGTTTGGATGACCAATGTTTATTTGTTTGGAGTATGATGCCTGTAGAAATGGAATTGATTCCCTTTAATGGTTATACAATAAGAGTATTGGTTAATTGAATGATTTTTCCATTTGCGATAGTAAATAGTTTTTTCCATTGTGATAGTTTAATTCATCTATTAGGCATGTTATATTAGATTCCCATGTGAGTTTGTAATTGTAAATCCTAGTAATTATTATAGTAATTGAAAGGATTTTGACATGTTTGATTCCCCTGGGAGTTATTATTTTGTGAACCATGTAATTGTATAAGTTACATCTAATTTTTATGCTAAAATTCTTGTATATCAGGTTTTTAACATGACACATGTTGAAACACTTATCTACTATTATTTACCCCAAAACACAATGAAATGATTATATATCAGTTTTTGAGCCTGATTGACTGCAGAAATGATTATATCGTAGGATTCGATCCAGTTTTGTGTTATTTTGTACAATGGTTATAGCGTTTTGGTTAAACAAACCATGTGTGATACAAGAAATCCACATTAGGATGTTATTACCAGACTCAGAAATAAATTTAATAATGAAAAGAAAATATATATGATCGTATACCAAGATAATGAAAAATCTTAGAATTTCTCTTCAATTATATTCTCTTATATGGTCTCCTAAGTCATTTGTTGTGCTTACTTGAAGAATTGTTTAATTTTGAGTATCTTCTAGTTTACTGATTTCACTACTATACACTATTTATTACATATATTCATTGATTTATAGGCATACACCAGCAACTTTTTCCTACTGGAATTTTGTCTCAATCCATGTTTGGGTCATAAATTTGGGTCCAAAAATATTATATGAGTGCAGGTGTTGATCAGGGAGAGCACAATTTAGCTGGTTCTGGATATGTTGTTTAGGGACTAGAGAGCATGGGACCAAGCTGAGGTAAGCGATGCTTCTTAGCTTCCTTATTTTTTCTTTCTTTATTTCTAATATATATTATGGATTAATTTTGTGTACATGTTTTGGATGATTTCATATAACATAACATGCTACATCATCTTTTTTATGTAATGTTGTTTTGTTACATCTCATATAATTCATCCTCTTATAAAATTAGTTGTATTCTATTTGTTAATCCATATATTGTATTATTATTTACTCCATTTTCTTACTCTATGCCAATGAGGTAATAGTTCCACCACTATCACAGCCTAGGCCCTTGCTGCTACTCAGCAGCTCCTGTCATTTGGAAAAATGCGCTTGGGGACATGTGGCCAAACAGGTATGGGTCACCAGTATAGTGGCATCCATAACTGGGAAATTATAGAATGGGGAAAGAATTGCATGGAATGGTTTTCAAACACACAAATAATGATCTAGTTGAATGGTTTTATTTTTAATTACATTCTCAATTTGGTATCATGAATCTCTTTGTATTTTATTTTGATATAATTTATGAGAAATATTTTTCAATTTTCACTGGGGAAATAATTCAATGTGTGGTTTATGATTTGATCACATTACGTTAACAAATCAAAATTTCCTTTAATGTTAAATCCTAACAATGTTTGGAATATATACAAGGATATTTTATTGGATATTTTTCTTTTCCTAGCAGTGAAAATGTTCATGTGTGTGGTGTGATTGCATAGTGATTAACTATTCATTTCTACCCTTACATATATTTTTTTTAATTTGTTTTGTAATGAATAATAAATATATAATAATAAACTACATGTAATGTTTGATTCAATGAATTAATATTTATTAATGTATAATAGTGACATATTACTCATTAAATTGTTTACATTGTAGAAGTTGGTGATATGGAAGGCATGTGATGGAATTCATGAAAAATGGAAAAAACTACCTGTGATCCCAAGAATGCATGTAGGAATAAATATGTACCATGTTTAATCCATGCATCCCATTTGGATAACAATGGGTGCATCAATGCAAAATGGTGTGTGATAAATTTCTCTAGAAGACCAGACAACCCAATCCATCAATCTGGAGGCCCAGAATATGCCCAAAATGTAATTAAATTCTAGGCGGGCTAGATTGAACAACCCTTCCATTGTTGTTACATAAATAGTTCCCCAGAACAATAATTGGGATGATTTTACATCCATTGGATTGAATCCTAAAAAACCCACCACTATGCCTAATTATAAGTCATTTCACACATTTTGGTAATTCAACCACCAATATAAAGAAGTAGGAAGATGTATTCCTAGATTAGTATCCTAGTCCCTTTGAAAAAATAATTATTTTTTTGGATAGTGTGATATATTTTTCCATAAAATAACCCTTCACCATCACTGTATCAAATTTCTAGGACATTGGTATAGTTGAGATGAACATGAGAGCTCAATTCACCCATTTATGTTATCTTCTCCCTTATGTACTTTTAAGCATCTTAGTGATCAATTTAGGGTGTGTCCATTGTTTGAATCAAAAGATCCACACTTATAATCTTTGTATGTTAATTTAATTTCAATGGTAATTATCGTTTGATATTAATTTCTCCCTTAGAATTTTTTTATTCTAGTATAAAAAAATTCAAATTAAAGGTACAATAATTATCATAATTTCATACTTATCTCAGATACTGTGATGATTTGAGGATGTCAGTCTCTTTTCTCACCCCTTCCCTTTCATTAGTATTTGTATGGATCTCATCATATGATGAAATATAGACTCTATAACACTTGAATATTCATGTTTTATATCTTTTAGAAATACCATCATTGAATGAAATCTAGACATCTACCCACACTGTTGATGTGATTCCATAATTGAGCTATGTTTTAACATTGATTCAATAATGATTATTTTGAGCGTTCAATGATGATAAATATCAATATTCGATCAAATACCATTTGTTAACCTAGTAATAACTCATATACCATGCTAGTTTCAATCATTATAAAATCCCAAAATCAATTATCCTTCCCATTCCCTTGAGAGTGAGGAAGGATTGAGCATCAAGGGAATTACTAAGGTTGATCATGATTTCATCATCATGTTTCCCTCAACTTTTAATATATATTTAGTTTCTATTTTAAAATAAAAAACCCCAAGATTTATAAATTTTCATTCCTTTTTTATTTTCTTAATCAAACCCATTTTTTATATTTTATGATCAAAGGCTCGGTCGATATACGACATAGGGTTGCTGTTATTCATCAAAAAGTTAGGATAAAAATATATAAATTATATGACATCCTGAACATCGCGATCTAATATACATATTATTCAATTTATTATGGAATCCATTATGACTTGCATATTTAATATCTCTATAATTAAACTATTTATTACAAGTTGATGAATGTATATGAGGATCAGTTGGGATCATTATGAAAAAATTGTCATCCATTTTTCATATATTTTATGTACAAGAATTATTTTTTCAGGGGTGGGGGTGAAAATTTATTTCTCCCCGGGATTCATCAGTCACTCTCAAGAGAGATTAGATATTGGGTATTTATTGTATAGTAAACCATTTATATAATATTTCTTTGTAGATCCCTAAACGCCGCAGATTTGGTTTTTAACATCATATATTTTATAACTATGAACATACATATTTTTATCAATTTTATTATCTATTTGTATTGTTATGTCATCCATTGAAATATTATTTTCATTTTATCCGTTATATTATATCATTTAATTTTTTAGTACAACAATATTACTGATTTTCTATTCATTTTATTGATAGAACTAATTTTACACTACCCTAGACTAAGCATTAGAACTCAATTATTTTTCTTGATTTTTAATTTTATAAGGAATTCATAATCATTAATATTTATAATCCAAGTATATAAAATGAGGAATAATTTTATTCAATTTTTTGTAATGGTGCATCCTATTAAATATAATAATAATTTTTATTTATAGTCTCATAAACAATCTAAACCATGAAATCTATTTATGATGATATTCTATTTGTATATAATTTTAAAAAATAGCCACTAGATCGATATTATTAGTGTCTAGGTTTCTACAATTGGAATCAAAGAAAGAATAATAAAAACCATTTGATGTATATTTTCAATAATTTATTTGAAATATAATATTAAATGAAATAAACAATCTAAATTCAATATATTTTTAATGAATAAATTGAATATTCGACATGAAATTTTAAAACCTGAATTTTAATTATTCATAGCTAATGGTGTAATGTTTTTCTAATTATGTTTATTCCATTGTTTATAAATATATTCCAATGAAATTAACTCAAAAAATGTCAATTCCAGTAATAAATAAAGTGATTATCATAAAAAAGTAATTATATCTATTGTTGTAAATTATTAGAATATATCTATATTAGTAAAGTGGAATATGGTTATGATGAATTATATTGACCATGTTGAAAAATTTAACTACAATGAAAATTTTGTAAAAAATATGATTGTAATACAAATTAGAAAACATTATTTTCAAAAACAATAATTAATCTATTTTTAGTAGACAAATAAATAACATGTTTATTGGATATAGAAAATATTTTAGGATGTACAAAAATAAATAAGGATCATAGATATATATTATCTAAGAGAAGATATTAATCAATGGTACTCAATGATTCCTAATAGAATGATTGAATTGGATGTATAATTAATGTAATTGAATGAATTTATGGTGACATCGCATGGAAATTATATTCCATGATATTTTGGATATAAAATGATAATTTAATACATAATATTCTAATTAATGGAATGGGTATATTTTAATGAGTGTGACTAAAAATTAGAACATGTAACATAATTTTTTTGGACTATTTACATAAATAGTTAGGAATTTTTTATCATTTATTTTAGTCTAAATACAATATATTATATAGAATTGTTCTTGCACACAAATTTTTTAAATAATGAAACATTTTAATGTTATATTAACACTAGGAAAGATTTATCATGAAATATTCCTTATGAAAAACAAGATATGTATTTTAGAACAGATCATTATGGAAAAAATTAACAAATAAGAGAAGGGGATGATAGAATTACAAAAGTACATTAATTGTTAATGGAAACACCATAGTGGTTTCTTACCGGTCTTGAGTGTTTTTGACATGTGTATAGAAAATAGAGGTAAATATATATTTTTAAACGATATATATTAGAAAAAAAATATTCAATGTCTTAATTTCAATGAGACGTAACACAATTTTAATCAATGTCCCAATAATAAAAGTAATATACTAAGAAATTATAAGGATTAATAGTCAATATTATAAAATTTTTAAAAAAAATTATGATAATCAGAATAATGTGATATCTGGTACGTCAATACTAGGATCAAATTTAGTTAATATATTCTGTGATTCAATATCCACAAACTATTTTATACCATATGTGACTCATAGAAACGATGAATCATGACCTAATAAATCTCATATTTTTTTGTTAACAAAAGAATTATTGAAAAAATAAATCCAATAATATATGTGTGCTTCCATGATAATTAAAAATGTATTTTACAAAAATTCCTAGATACTATACTAATTATTTAGAGTGACATAATTATTGTGATGGATTATCTCTCAATGTATAATTATTGATTCATATTCATG
Organism: Viscum album; assembly: GCA_963277665.1. Taxonomy (NCBI): domain Eukaryota; kingdom Viridiplantae; phylum Streptophyta; class Magnoliopsida; order Santalales; family Viscaceae; genus Viscum; species Viscum album. Next base: position 950,163,307 of record OY728167.1, read on the forward strand.
GAGAGATATAATATTAATTAATATTTAATTTTTAACACATTATTTTTAATGTAGATACATCATTTCTTTAATCATTATTGAAACTACATTGAGTGGCTTATTTTAAAGAAAGTAATGGAATATACGATGATCACTAGAAACCAAAAACTATAAAAGATTTCTTATGAATAAAATATGAATGTATTATGGATGATTATATTAATGTATTTAATAAATAATTTCTAAAATATACTCATTATCGAGATATTTAACTATCTAATTAACTTATATAAAATTTAAAACGTGTCTATAAGACACCATTTAGATTATTTGAACAGTAATGTGTAGAATTAAAGTAGATATTGATGTTTATTTCAAAAATGTATTTTACCCCATATTGTTTCATATTATGGAGTAAATATCATATCATTTTTGAAAGACGGATGAATCCATGAGTTTTACATAAATTATATATAAATTAAATTAAATACCATAGAGATAAAATAACATATATCCAACATCAAAACCTATATTAATAACCTCAAACTCATTACTGCTTCTAAAATATTGATGTTTATTCTTATTATCAACATTTAAATGTTATGTAACATGATATACTCAAAATTAATTTTCATATTAACTATGAGAATTTTGAGGTCAATGTGTTGCCTTTTTGACTAACAAATACACAAAATTTATTTATGTTTATGATGAGTAGACAATTCAATAAAAAACTTCATATATATTATTCTGGAATATAATGTTGATATTAAGATACAATCCAAAATATATGAAGATTTTTAATAATATATGAAAATTAATCTTCGGACCCTTAAAGAAAATGACCGAATTGTGTATTATACTCTGTATGAATTTTTCATTAAAAATGTTTTTTTTCTTAGACCCATTATCTAAATTAATAGCATATATATTATCTCTTAAATAAATAACATAGAAATTTAATGATAAAAATTTGTTTTTATTAAATATATATATTTCCATGATTTATTAAATTACTATATATAATTTATAAACATTTCCCTCAATTAGAAAACCCATCAAAAAAGTTATTATGTAAATTGGTTGAATTCAAATTGTCAAAGGGTTGTATGGTAAATTTTATAGAATAAAATGAGACATTTACAAATGAATTGGTATAAAAATAAGCATATTATGAGGAATGATTTGTAATGTATTATAAATAATTGATGAAAATATTATGTTATTTCCTCTGTAAGAATGATTGTGTTATTGATTATGAAATAATATAATTAAATTCAAATGAATAAAATATCTAACTCCTGATAAATAGTGGTTGGAACTAAATTTTTTCTCTTATATATTGATGAACTATCATTATAGTAAATAATGTAAATTTTATATGAATTATTAGGGTATATTGTATATTTTGACTTGTAAATACCACAACATGATACAAAAGATATTCTTCGAACTACTAAATGAATATAACTAGGTATTAAACTACGACACTATTATGTAATACATGTATGTAGGTGAATTTCTCAAAATTTATCATGGAGTCGTATCTATGATGAGGATATAAAATAATACAATAATCATTGATTTAATAAATTTTTAACATATAATGTATTTGAGAAGGTGAAACATCATTAATTATTAAGGTAAATTTAAATAAAAATTTTTAATAGAAAATATAAAAGTCATATAATGATGATAAATATCTATAATTTTATTTAATTTCATAAAATATGGTAGACTAATGGATTTCATCATTGTGGATTCATTTTTAATGTATAAAATGATATTTTTGAAACCATCAGTACTTACGTTGATAAGGAAATTTATTACTGATTCTAATACAATTAAATTCTATATATATTGTGTTAAAATAATGATACATATGGATATAATTGAAAATTTTTTACGGGAAAACATAAATCATGAAATATATCACTATGATTCATTAATATATATTTTTGGAACAATAAAATTCTAATATAAAAGTTCATTGGACTCTCATGAACCCTCTCTCAACAACAATGTATAATTCGAAAATTTCATTTCATACATTGTTACATATATTCTTATAACAAATAGTTCGAATGATACAGTTCAATTCATGATGTTGGTTTAAAAGTATACAATACTCATTTCTTTACAAAAATGTAGTATATAAGTTATCAAAAAGGGAAACGTCATTAAAATTTCATGTAATTACAAATCAATAATAAATATAGAAAATATAGTTGTCTTATAATGATGATAAGGATATAATTTTTTTATTAATGAAATAGTAGATGGTAGACTGATGGATTACATCAATGAAGATTAATGTCACATGTTTGAAAATAGATTATGGAAACCATTACTGATTATGTTGAATATAGAATTTTAGTCAATTCATATGTCATAGGATTCCTTATATACTGTATTAGAACCCTAATATAAGGGAATATAATTGATATTTATTATTGAAAATCATATATCAACAAAAAGTTGTAATTTTTTCAAGAATGTTTTTATTATTACAAGAAAATGAAAATAAAAATGATCTAAAGAGTATTAAGAAACCTACCCCATTATCAATGTATAATTGGGAAATAATAATTTGTTTCATTGTTTCATATATTATAGTAACACCTATTCGGAATTATATAATTGGGATTATTTTGGATTACCTTAATACCCATTAACTTTCTATAGAAATAAGGGAAGATGTATCCCATACAAATATTTTATGGATCGATAATATATATTTATTGAGGTTTCATGGTACACCCCTAAAAAATTTATAAAAACATTATAGTTATCTATCTTTTAATTATGGGGGATCTATTGGAAGACTCTAAAATAAGAAATAATAGAAGGTAATCATCACATGAAATTTATGAAACTTGATTTTAGTATCTATCATTGAAGGATTTTTATTGAATAAATTCATTAATTTGAACATACAAAATGAATTTTATGATTCTTTGTATGGGAAAAAATATCTTAATTTGATATAAAAATATGATTCTGTAGAATATATGATATTCTTATTAGACTCATTGAGAATAAAACTTCCCTTGTTTGATCCATACATAATAAAATAAAAAAATTAAATTTATATATATATATATATATATATATAATTGTAGAATAATGTTAAATATTCAAGTAGGAGATCACATATCCTAGATGGTGTCATTATAGAAGGGTCTAGTATGTCATGATATGGAAGGATGAACACTTTTGAGGTTTATAATTACTTTCAATTTTTATAGAGAACTAGATTTGTATATTATTTTTTTAATATGATATCCATCCCATATAAAATTATTCATGTCTTCTATGGTTCATTGTTATATAACTGTATGTTAGGCCTAATTATATTGATAACTAATATGAATATAGAGATATATATTTTCATGTATTATATTTTTGTTTCAGATCGAATTCTTTATACATTTTATATTTTTCTTTATATTAAGAAGTATAATATAGATAAATGTATATGTATAACTTATATTTTTGATGAAGAATCAGAGGATATTACAAAAACTGTGAGGGTTAATTACCACCATTCATTCATGGGTTTATGTATATACAATATCTCTATGATATGATAATTTATGTTGGATTATATAACACATTAAATTAAATATTAGTAAATAAACACTTTATTATAATAATCCATTGACTAAGAAATGTTATTTTACATAATCATTAATGTACAAAAAAATCTAGAATGTTATATTGACTATAATTGTTTTAATGAAAATTTTTAGATCGAATAACTATATAAGAAAACACCAAAAATTTTACCTCGATAGGTTCGTATTCGATTATGAAAATTAATAAAAACATTAATTTGGATTATGAAGAAGAAATTAAATAATGGAATGTTAATAATATAAATTAATTGAATTTGATGATTGATTTTTGAGGTAATAAGGAACTCAATTTAAAGAAAGTTAAATATTGTCATTTTATTCATTTTTATAGGTAATCATACCATTGAAATAGTGACATGGAAATACGAATATTATGTGGTCTTGGAATATTTTGTTTGGGGTCCCCTAGTATTATATAAGAGTTGTCTATGAAACCGTATATAATAAAATTAATAAGGGTATATTGGGTGGGTTGTCCCTAGGGGTATGAACATCCCTTCTAGATTGTGAATGTGAGGTGTGAGTGTGTGTTACATTGTAATTGTACCCCCAATAACTAATATATATAGTCATTATTCATGAAAAAATAGAATATCCATAAGAATGTGTAATAAACATAAAATAAAAAAATTATTTTTAATTTATAGGATAACTAATATTATCATCATATTATTGATGATAAAGTCCAATATTGGATTGTGTTCATAGTGCATTCCCATAAATATTGTGTTAGGAGACCCATATTGGATTGGGTTCACTCCCAAGTAAATGAAATGAAATATAATAAAATATAATGCATTACCCAAAATTTTTCACACATTAATAATTTTTGTTTCATGGATAAAATATTAATAAAAATTCACATATAATCAAACTCAACATAATAATACTCTTTATTTTTTAATACATTAGTTAAAATATTAAAATAAAACAGCTTCCATAATTCTTTCATAGTAAATTTTATAATTCATCCATAGGAAGATTGTTGATGAAATATTTAAATAATATATGTAGTAAATTATAAGAATCATCCAAGGATTATTACAAATACTATTAATATAATTATACATTTATTAATTTTTTAAATAAAAAATTTAAAAATGATTATTATTTTTGAAAACAATTTTTTTGTATAAAAATCATATTTCAAAACAAATAGAAATCATATTTATTTAAAAAAAAAGAAAACATGAGGAGGTGGATTATTATAGAAATTAAGTTAATACAGTAGGAAAATTAAGTAGTATAGAACTTTTTTTTTGAAAAACATTATTCTTATAGACATTTATAAATAAGGTCATAGTTGGATGAAAAATGGAAAAACAAAAACTTTAAAGATTATTGTTTAATTAAAATCATATTTGTAGAAAATTATATTAATTATTCCAATAATTATATATAAAAACATCCATAAAAATATATAAAATATTTACTTTGAGGATAAATATTTTAGGTAAAAAGAGAAGATACAAGGTGGGCCCTACTTACGTACATCATAATAGTGGAATTTTGAAATAAAAGGAAGTTAAATTATATGAATACATGTGAACAAAATGTGTTTCTACAAGAGAATAAATATTATAATTTTTATAGATAATAACATTATATTACCCTATATTTATTTAAGAACATAAGACAATTTAGACTTCAACATTAAATTCCTAATGAAACCCTTACCTTTACTCTCAAATTCCTTGAAAGTGCATTATCCTTTTACAAGGTAAACATGAAATTAATAATATTATATTTAAAATATTTATTTTTATTTAGTAACTTTTATAATATTTAATTACAATCATGTATTACCCATATATTTATTAGATATTTATTATTTTCATCGAAATAAATTAGTGGTTTTGATTGTTTCATACATGATTCACAATGGTAATATATATCCTCATTTTTTTATTCCAAATTAATCAATTCCAAATTATTAAAGTTAATTTAATCATTGTTTTGGAATGATTTGTTATTTACCATGTTAATTTTATGTAATGTAAGCATATGGATCTCCAGGATAGAATCCATAAAATGCTTGTTTCAAAAAATTTAAAAATAATGAAAAGTAACACTATAGTGACCTCTAATTTTTTTTCATACATAATAATCCACATTCATTGAAAATTTATTCCATAATGTTTTATACTATCAGTATTAATTTATTTATCCTTATTCATGATGGGAATTATTACATTGCTACAATATCATCCATGTTTGTGGTAAAAAAAACCTAACAATATCATGTTATTTTGATGAATGTAAATGGGTTTAGATTTATATAATAGTAGTATAGTTTTCATAACATCATGATAATGTTAATATAATGTGAAATTCATGTGAGATCAGTTATTTCAATTGGTTATGTTTACACATCTACAAATTTGATTTTTGGAATGTATTATGAACATTATTGTTGTTTAGTGTTAGTTATAGATGATAATATACCATTCTTGCTTGATCTTGGGACTCAAATAGGATAATTTTTTTTGGGATCAATATTCACCTTTTCATGAATTTCATGGTATTTACCCAAGGGTTTATTTGATTGATTAGTTTTTCTCCCACAAAAAACTCTAAATCTCAAAGAAATTTATCAGTGAAGTTCTTTTATAAAATAAGAAATTCTAAATTATCATTTATGGATTGTAATATTATTATGAATTATTTTAATAATATACATTCACATCATCATATTCTCTCTAAATTCATCCTAACATGTCAATGTTCTTCACCTCTTCCCATACAGATCCTGAAAAAATTCAAATTTAATTCTAGACTAGAAATTGATTTCATGTCAAAAATCTACAATGGGGAAACATTAGTTCTAGTATCCATTCAAATGCTTTGAATTATATCTCATCATATATTCTATTAATTAAATTGTTAGTTTAGAATAAAAATTTGTTTGAGTATGATAATTTTCATAAAGCATGTATTTGAATTCAATTATTATTCTTTAATTTTCCAAAACATTATGGAAAACATTATTTATGAATAAATTTTAATAGATAGTGGTACTCCTTATGTCCTTGCATATTCAGTTACCACTATAGGAAAATTAGACCAATGTCTTGTTTTTATAGATGGTTCTCCACAACTACCCATAAATTAATTTTAGAGTGGGTTCTGCACAACCCCCTATAATCCTTCAATTTAGAGGGGGTTCAAAACCCATATAATTTTTTTAGCATTTTTTGTACTTGGATTTAATTTAGAGGCAGTTATGTCAAAACCACTACTAATATAATAAATAGTGGCCCTATATATTCAGTATGATTTTAAATGAGATATATATATATATATATATATATAATATTGATGTTGATATATATATATACCTTTTTTTAAAGGAAAATTGTGGTGGTTGTTAACCCACTATAATTTATGATATCTGATGAGGTTTATGAACCATTTCTAATCCCTTATATTATAGTGTGTATTAAACCCCCTTCTAATTTATTAAATTTTAATGTGTTTTCAACCCCCTCTAATTGGTGAAAATTGAGGGGGGGGGGGGTTACACCCTCTAATTCAAATTTTTTTTGGGGGGTCATGAACCACTACTAATCCCTTTAATTAGAGGGGTTTTCAAACTCCATGTAAATTTTTATTTATTTATTTAATATATATCAAATATAAACATGAATGTTATAATATATATGTTTGTACGAGCATGTCTGTATATATATATTACATAAACACATTATATATATGAATTTAAATACAATATATATAAGATAATTATATAAATTCATTGGATAAATAAGTATACTTATAAAACATGTAAACATATATAAATATTGGTATACATAATATAAATGTATTTATTAATGTATTAATTAAAATTTATGTAATTTTTAATTGGTTTTATAAATAATATAAATTTTAATTATGATTTATATTATACATATATTATATTAAATACTTTTTATTATATAGTTTCTTATAAATAAATTTATAATATTTTAGGAATAAAAACTGTATAATATATAATGAAATAAATATAAATAAACGAATATATTATAATTATATTATATGTATTATATTATAAATATTTAATTATATATAAATTTTTATATATTGTATAACTATTTGATATATAACACATATATTATATATATATATATATATTAGTATACATTTTTAATTATAAATTAACATTGTGAATATATATATATCATTATTTATATTATATATTTATAATTATATTAATGTATATAGATGTGTACGTATCTATACGTGATTTAATATAATAGTCTATAATGACTTAAATAAATATATAATATAAATGTATTCAACATAATATATGTTTAATATAAATTATAAAATATATAAATATATAATATTTATAACACAATATATTATTTTTATAGTTTAAAAAAAGCGTAATAATAATGATTACTATTATTGTTATTACACACACGGATACAGATATAAAAATATATGAAAATGAGGATATGATAATATATAATATAATATATTATATCTATAAATATTATATAAATTCATAAATATAGACTCACACAAATATAAATGTATTTATAAATATTTGTTCAAATATATAATTATATGGGGCAATATAATTTGTTATATTTTGATCTATTATATGTACACAAATAATATATATATATATATATATATTAAAAAATAAATGTATATTATCTAATATTTATATATATAATATTATATATATAAATATTGAAAATTTGTACATCATATATTATACACAAATAAATTATATATATATATATATATAATAATTCAAAAATATATATTATATAAAAATATTATAAATAAAATATCAAATATAAATATTAGTATCTATGTAAATATTTATTTAAATAATATATATTTGAACCACCCTGTTTATATATATGTATATATAATAATATATAATTGATTTATAAAAAACATAATGACATAGTAGAAAAGGGGTAGTGGTACAAGCTCTAATTCTATAGTTCAAAACCCATTGTAAAAATTTTATGAAAGAAATTTGGGGTAATTGGATAAAGATTACATTGCACATTGCATGTGAGGGGGTTGGATGGGACAACGACATAGTGCATGAAAGAGGAAATGGAGGGACTGTGGCATAGTGTATGGTAGAGGATTGTGAGAGATCGTAGAATAATGGTACATCACACGGGAGTGAAGGACCATGACATAGTGCATGGGAGAGGATGGTTTATGGATGAGACCAAACAAGATATATGATTTAGAGGGATGATGAAATACATAGGGGTAGAGGTGCATGGATGATTCTTGGGGTGGAATTTGGGGGGGGGGGGTGGGGTTAAAATTTAAAAATGAGTAAGAAAACAATTAGAGGTTGTTATGAAACCGCCTCAAAATGTCATATATTAGTGGGGGTTAAGACCCCCTCTAATTTGTCCTTAAATAGATAATTTTTAAAAACTGCATCTATTATATATCATATGATTCAAATAACGGTGTATTCTAACCACTATTTTTCAAGTGAATTTATTAGAGGTGATTTACGCCACCCCCCCCCCCCCGCCCTCTAATTTGAGAATCTATGATGAAATAATATTGTTTTTTACCCCCTCTAATGTAACAACCTCTAATTTTCCCATTACATTACTATCAATTCTTCAAAACCACCTCTAAATTTAGTAGGTAGAAACATTAGCGGTGGTTCCTCATTAAAACTACTACTATTTTTATAGGGGGTTATAATTCCTTTTAAACTAAAAAATAACCCCCAATGATCAGGTAATTTTTTGTAGTGTACATATATCATGTAAATTCAATACAATGTGAAATATTCTCATAGAATATTTAAATTCTATAACTCTGCATTGAGATAAACTATCTACCAATTGGAATTGTTTCAATTACAAGCCTTTCAAATTCTAATAATGAAAATCATTTAAAAGTTGTCCCTTGTCAATATTTGTATGGGTAATGGATACATAATCCATTTATTACTCAATAATGTCGAATTATCTTTTTGTAATTCCATGAATAAAGATATATTTTTTAAATTTTTCCTTTTCATTTTTCCCTCAAAATTGGTTATTTATATCTCCATATTAATTTTTGTGTATTTTATGGAAGGGGGAACGATCTCATTTTTCAAATGAGATTAAAATTTCTTATTTTATTATAAGTTTCTGATTAATGGATTATAATTTTTTAATTTGTGAATCTAAATGTGGTTACACTAGAATAATGATCCAAAAATCATATATTTGGATGTTTTTTTTACTTTGGTGGAAGAATATAGGTTTTAATAAAATAATAAATTAGGAAAGGACTTCACAGGATGTATGAAAAAACTATCATAGGATATTTACATCCAGAATATAGTATTTATTATGTAAATAGTTATAATGGGGTTCATTTAAAGTAAATCCACATATAAAAAAAGTATACCTGGAATTTAAGTATAAAAACCATATTTCACATGCTTAACAACTACTAGACAAAATAAGATCCTATATTATGTCTCAATACATACTAGCTTGGCCTTTTAAAACCTTAATAATTAGTTTTAGACATGAAAATTATTTTCACATCATAACTTTCAACATTAATATATTTTTCATCAAATAAGGGCCTCACCACACCATTCATTATCAGAAGAATGATATTCATATAGAGTGTCTCAACTAACACTACTCTCTAATCCTTCTCTATTCATTATATGGATATATTTGATTTGATAGTGTTAGTGGGTAAGGTATTCTTTCACTTTTATTCAAATATAATCATTTCCCATTGTTTCATATATTTGAACTATTAATGTATTTATGTGTTTCTATATTATTTATTATATTTTCCATAAATAAAATTTGTACCTATGAAATAGTGTACTTAATAGAGGATTTGGTATATCTAATACCCTTACATGCATCAAGAGTCAAACACCCTTTATTACTGATTGTTTCATCATTTTGGGTTAATCATATAAATTTTTCATATTATTAATGGATTTAATAAATTAATTATAAATTTTACTTTTAATTAATGTAGTCTAATGGTGTAAGATAGTGCCTCAGAAGGTTGTACGATAACATGTTGATCATGGAAGGGCATTAGATGTGTCTTCCATCCCATGAAAATAAATGGATGTACTCTAAAATGGATGTGGTTTCTCATGAATGAAAATTGTTATTTATTCACATTCATGGTTGTATGTTATTATAAGGATTAGTGCTATGGGTGTATCCTCTTATTTACTATTTTTAATCGAATATTAAAAAAATTTACATCGTGATAAAAAATGTTCAATCCAAATATTCACTAACAACCATAATCTTATATGTTCACATCATTGACCATTGTATACGTTCATGAAACTATCATAAAGGGTCCAAACATAGATTTTTATTCATAATTATAGATCTCTAGGATCCATAATAGTATAATGCATCTTGTGTACCTATTTAATTGACCCTAGAGTCTCCTCAATGGTTGAACAACCTAGACCTAGTAGGTTATGGGTTTGGGTTGAGATGATAGAGGGTGTAACCATAGAACCTTTATTAGGAATGTGAGAACAATGGTATATATTAGTTGATATGAGTATAAAAATTAGGAAAAAACTCATATTTATCGGTAAATTTTTACTCGGTCATTGTCATGGGGTTGTGTATTCCAATTGTCCTTCCATGTTTCCGGCTGATGATCCTAATGCAGCATGGAGTATTATATAAATGAAAAGTCAAAAATATTAGGATCCATTATTTAATAGTTTTCTTTTATAGGGATTACAATAGAATAAACCTAGGTTATTTTTATTGATTCTACATGTTTGGTTATAATTTTATGAGGATTCACTAATGTACTTCTTGGGATATGTCATAATATCCTTACATGATCGATTGTTACAGTTATATGAATTCGTTTTTTAATATTGATCATGTATTATTGTGGGATTATATATTATATTACTGATGATGTGTCCTATCCACTCTTTGAGCTACTATCAAGGATTATTACTTTCTAAAAAATAGATCCATTTGATATAGACTTGGACTGAGTGGATGCACTGTTACTACATGGCTAGAATTCTCCAAGGATGTGACTATTTTTTCATTTATTGAATAATCTGTGAGTTATTATTTTCTATCTAAAGATTATTAATTACATATGGTATCTAATTATTATTCCTCTTATAAATTATCCAAGTCACATATTTGTGACAACATATAGACCAGAAAATAGGTCTTCGAATTCAGACTACATCTACATGGACAAAGTATTATGATATTCATCTCAGTTCTATATTTATAAGATATCTATTTATTTCATATAATTCTTATTTATAGTCACTATATGATTGTACATGTGAATGAATGTAAATAAAATTTATCCCTTATAGGGAACTATATTTCTCAGGGAACTTTCTCATGTTGTTTGAAGCAGGTATTGTTGATCAGGATTAAAGACCCATTGATTGACATAATTATTAAGGAAAAGAGTGGAAAGAAATCTTTTTTTATGTGTTTAAAAAGTATATATTGTCAATTTAGGTCACAAACACATGGATCAACACTGAACATATTTATTTTACTATTAAATTTTGTTATGTCACTTATAAGCAGAGCACTTTTCAATAGTATACATGTATGACATTACTCAATTGTAGAACATTGTGTTTTATTATATTTTAAATAGTTGGTTATTTTATATTTAGTTTTATCTTGTTTATCCTATAATATATATATATATATTATTTACTATATATTTAAATGACCATATTGGAGGTGTCCTATTATGTTTTTTTCACACCCTATGTGAGCTGCCACTGCGCTTCGTTACCCAAGAAGATTTATAGTTGGCTATAGGAAAATGTTGGACTACTACCAATAACTAACTCATTATGTTGAATTAGATATGTATATAGAGAGAAATAATGTGGTATGGATCATATTAATTAAAATATTTTTTTATTTTTATTTCATTTTATATTATTTACTCTTATATTAGTGGTCAGACCAATGGTAGATCGATGATTTATGTATGATAAGGAAATTTGAATCATTACATTATTTAATTTATTATGGACTTTTTTATATTCAAAACTTCCATTTTCTTGACTAATTTCAATTATGTATAGTTATTATCACATCATACTTACTCAAATATGATGGAAATGTCTCTAAAAAACATACCCATTGACCTCCTCGCTAGGTGATAGCCTCAGACGTATTGAAATGTGTTATTGTTGTCTTGAGGTGAAATGGTATTGATCAATAGTTTAGTAATATTTAGATCCATCTCCTATAATGTCGTAATAAGGAAATTATTTTCCACTTTTTTCTAATAGATATATGGTAGAAATGTGTTTTAATACTTAGTTAGAACAAGGGATGGATATAAGACTACAGAACCATGAACACTTATTTCAATAACATGTCATGGTTTTAAGGGAATCAATGATTTATTTCATGATTAATGATTTTATAGTTTTATATAATTTTTTCATTAGGTGTTTCACATGTGAGGGGACATTATTTATTTATTGTCGATTTTTCAATTATGGAGCATTAGTTATAAAGAAATGATTGAATATGACTATTGGATAACAATTTAATGTAGTATATAATTCACCATATTTTAATCATAGGTTATACCTATTATAAATCTTATTGTATTTGATATTAATGATGATTGAGGTCAAATGATTATATTATAAAAAAATTAAGTGGTTTTTTCCCATATATGATCATGGGATAATTATACACTACTATATTTATTTACATATATATTCTTCTGGGGGAAGGTCGTGTTGATATTTGGTGATATTAGTGACATTGAGGTTAATGAATTTTTCATAATTCAAATGTGGTTAAATTACCCTAGTTGGTCCATACGGGTCATGTGGTGTGAGTGTTGGACAATTCATGGGGTGTTTTGATATAGGTTTATTTATTTAAGGTGTTTGTATCAATATAATAAGATTTTTACCATATATATAATACTAAAAATAAAATAAATCGAACCATGTTCATGCAGTGTTTACACTGATCGGTGAATTTTTTAGTTGATGAATTTATATTAAAACATATATTGGTGTATCGTTTCAGCTATTACTAACTACATTTTCATAACAACCTATAGAATTTCCCCCTCTATCTTGATATGATATTTTAATTAATCAAAAATTGATTTAGGATATCATGTTTTTTTCTTTAGTGTGATGGCGATGGGTACCTATATTTATATATTAGATTGAATCCTCAAGGGGGTATTACCATATTCATACTCCCTGTGCGGATCAGTTTTTTATATTTTACATGATATCCTTACACTATAAGGATTAGTACATTATATGGATTTTAGGATATGATTTGGCCTAGGTTGGCCACCGTGGGGATGGTTATGTAATTATAGTTCATTCATTAAATTTAATATTTATCAATGGATTTCAATTTAACGTGTTTCTAATTAAATCATATAGGGTATTTTCGTCTATTAAATGCAAAATTAAATCCTTTATTATTGAATCCATGCTAACTACTTTTGGCCCAAATAGATCAATGTGATCTTTACTATCCATAGCGAGGATTGATTATTTTTTCTATGGGGATATACCTTGTGGACCTATTTTATAACTTGATCAGTAGTTCATTGTGGGAGACCCAACAGACCATGGATCTGACTCAAATCCATGTAATTAAATATTTAATTAGATCTATGGAAACCTATAAGAGGGGATATACTAAGGTTTTTAAATGCAATTTTATGTAGTTATAATTGTGGTATACACAATTGGATATCAAATGACCATACATGTTGTGGTCTGGTGATGTAGGAGTGATGATGCATTTTGTTATTAATGAGAATCCAACGGATCATTTGTATCATGATTGAGTTCATAAGTTTAGAATATTCAACTTCCTATACCTATTTACTATTTTTTATATTTATTAATGTTGTTAGAGTGTAGGTAAATGTTTATTACATAAATGACACAATTTTACTGGGGGTTATGGAAATAATCGTATCATGGGTTAGGTGACCAATTTTGAAGAGGGCTTCCATGAGAAATTATAGATTATTGATACAAACATTCTATATAGAACTGTCAACAAATCCTTATGATGGATTAAACACATAAGTGTGAATTAGTTTATGACCAAGTGTCACTAGTTTTGTACACACACTATGTAGTGTTGGTATAGTACAGTTTAGTTGCATCTAATAACAGTTTTGAATAGAACATTATTGTGAGGAAAAATACAATATATGTATTGATGATTTTGAATATAATAATTACATGCATGGTGACCTGGAGCATTGGATAAAATAAATGAATTTTTTAGGATGAGGGTTTTTTGGGATATAAATTGGATTTTATGAGGTAGATAACATTTGGATGGACAATTGTACATATTATTGAGAAACATGGTGTAATTTTTTGTCAAAGGAAAGTATATAATTATTTTATGTGATCATTGATTTGGGAGATCCACACACGCATATTAATGGTATCAATGAATACTCATAGTTAGAGAAGATCATGACCATTTCAATCTCATTATCATAAATACATTAAGAAAATGTTGGATGTGTGTTGATGTAATTAAATAACATTTTTAGTTTGATGGAGTGACTCCATTTGAGTTGTTGTCAAGTAAAATAATACGATAATCCACAGGTTGTGGATGAAACTACTATATATTTCATGGTACTGACCATATTGTTGAGTTAAATTTTCAATTCTTCTCTTTGAATTACTTCTTAGGATGTTAGAACATATTATGTTTTGATGTTTCATGTTTGTTCTCTAGATGATCGGTTTTTTCCATTTTAGTCATTTTTAAGGTGTTGGACGAAGTGTTGGAT
This sequence comes from Viscum album, assembly GCA_963277665.1. Classification (NCBI taxonomy): domain Eukaryota; kingdom Viridiplantae; phylum Streptophyta; class Magnoliopsida; order Santalales; family Viscaceae; genus Viscum; species Viscum album. The sequence goes on from OY728167.1 coordinate 950,178,744, forward strand.
ATTATCATGGGAGTTTGGTTTTGAGGAGATGATAAGGATTAACCCATGGTGGGAAAATAAATATTTCTTTAGTGTAAGACTAGTTTCTGGAAAGTCATTTTGGAATTCTGATGCCATTGGAGAAATAGAACTAGTTTATAATTGATTCCATTGTGATTATAGGTTTAAATTTTAACATGTATGGAGTCTGAGAGAATGAGTTAGGCTAGATACAATGTCTAGTAATACAAGGGATTTTGATAAGGTATTCCATTTTTTAATTTTGTGTTCTGATATACAAAATTTACCGTTGATAATATTTCAAGGAGATAAATCTATAATTCATGTATAAATATTTGTGGGTGTGCTTCGAAAAATTGTGGTGCATGTTAGGATATATACTTTCATAATGGATTTTGGTGACTGTAGGATATTGAAGATGATTTTTTAGAAATAATTTTCCAGAGGCAATTCAATTTTATTTCATTCAAATAGTTATATTCATCTAGTGAGGATAATCATCTGAATCACATTTGGTTTGAGATGGGTATAATCTAAAGGTCATTCAATCTTTTTTGGGAGAAGATGGTGTGACATGGTTGAGATTACTTGAATGGAATTCAAATATTTTTATCAAAATGGGGACTGATGGTAGTATTCTCATATCTAATTGGGTCCACTACCATGATAAACACTCTAAGAGCATTATTAATATACACAAGGAATGAATCGTGTTGAAATTCAAAGAGTGGAAGCACTATTTTTCATAATTATTCATTATAATATAGATACCTTATTGGAAAGAACCATAAAAATATATATAATTTTTTTAATGATTTGATTGTGTCTGAGTATTTAAAAACTTGAGTAATTTCCATCGAAATATTTCAGTAGTAGTATTGAGTGTTAGGTTGGGTTTTTATAGGGTAAGACATTATATGCTTAAAAGTGTCCCTTAGAGGCATTCAAGGTGTTTTGAAATGAATCATGGATACTTTAGAAATTATTCCCTACCCATGTAGGTTTGGTAGGTCGTTTTGATAACAACCATGGCTTCTTAGTGCTGATATTTTATATGATCAGTAGTTTTGATGATCAAGTTTTGTCAATGAGTTCAAAACATCCAAACGAATTTCAATTTATAGATAAATAAAAATGTAATGTGAATATAGATTAATTAGAACAAGGTATTGTTGGTTTAAAAAATGATAAATGGAATTTTTAGATATTATTTAAGGATCAGTGGAGGCCTATGGGGTATGGGAAAACAATAATTGAGGAATAATATCATCATCAGATGATAATAGTAATTATAGGCAATTTATGTTCTCAAAAAGATTTTACAAAATTTAAATATGTTTATATGAGGTGTGGATGTAGGAATTTAGGGAAATCATATTCCCATGGAATTAAGTCCTAAAACACTATTTTACAAATTAAAATGATATTTTACACTATAAGATCCTATCATTCTATATAATGAAAATTTCCTTACCCAGTAATGCTTTATTGTGGAATTTATAATTTGAGACATTATTCCACCTAATAAATATTCATTGGCCTATTAAAATTTTATAAATGGGGTTCCCAACCCCTCTTTATTCATCAAATTATTATGATGTATGTGATTGGTCTCAGTCAACTCCTATATTATCTTATTCCATCCATATTTTTATCATTCTTATATTTTATTCCACAAATTAATCATGTATGATATTACTCCTCCTTTATTCTATGATATTTATATTCTATCAATTCTAATTTATCATGTTTTTTGAGTTCATTATCGATACAACCATATTATAGAGAATGTTTTTATTTGGGATGGGGTTTCTTCTTATCCTATAATGGTTCGATCCAAAGATAATGTTCACCTATGATTGTGATTAAAAATATTAAGGTGTGAGGCCATGTTGTATATATTAGTGGTTATAACCAAATGATTTTTATTCGAACTTTGGAAAGGAATTTTTTTCCAGTTATTTGTATAGACATCACCAAGGGATGTGTCAGGAGTGGAACACACCCCATTATCAATGTTATTAGTATGATAGAATGACCTAGTGAGTATCTAAAAAATATTGTAATATTTAATGAATTTAATTATTTAATTTTATATGTTAGAGTTAATTAAGGTATACATTAATAATAGGATAAGGGATCCAAAATATGTCATGGGGATTTTCAATTATGAATTGGCCTTGTAAAATGATGTTGTTCTTAGGAAAATAAATGGAAATAATAATAAAGGTATATCATCTTTTTATGTATCCATTGGTATTTATGAATTATTATGATCTCATGTGATACTTATGCTCTCCCCAAATGTTAAAGCACTATGTTTAATTTTTCCATTTATTTCTAATTAAACTAATTTTTTTATTTAAAACTAATAAATATAGGGGTCACTACAAACCATTTTCAATAGAATAATTTCTTTTCCCAATAACAAAGATTGTGACCATTTCATAAAGTTCTAATTAAGGATGAATCTACTTATATATGGATCACATGGATCTGAGGTACGAAAAATTGCACTATGTATCATTTTAGGGGACAATAGATGGTTCCTAGTAGTTCCTCAAACCAAACTTAGTACATTAAGGTTTTGGGTGGAGACAATTCTGGGTGTTACCTAAAAACCTATACCATTTATGTGACCCTGAGGATAGTTGTCCATAATGATGGTTTTAAGAGTTCAGCTACCCTCAAATTTTAATTTATTATTTAAAATCTATATTTTTGTTATAGTTTAAAATACCAATGTTATTACCTAATATTTTCTTAATGAGCCGGATGCAATTAAATGTTCGACAGGGATTCTCATATATAATTTCTCAGATCCTGTTATTAAGACTAATTTTTATTTGATTCGAATAGTTGCTTAATATGATCATTCTTTTGAGCCTACATATTTGACTGATATATTATTAGGATGACAAGAGGTTCTACATGTTATTCATCCTATGAGCCTTACACGATCGATTGCTAATATTATAGGAATTCTAATTTCTCATTGTGATTCCTCTATGTTAAATTTCTATTTAATATTATTCTAATGATGCGTTGATACACCACTGTGAGATAATTTCTTGGATAATTACTATCTCTTATAGAAAATCATTGGATACTCATAAGGATGAGGCATACTCACCACTAATACAAAATCCATACATGATTAGGGATAAGGCTATTTAAACATTTCTTAATTATATTTCATATTATTACTTTTTATCTGTATAGTATACCATAAACAATTGACACAGTTCATTCCCCATAGGTATTATATGATTCATGTTGACATGGAATCATACAAACAATGACTCAAGGTAGTGACATCAGACTTTACATATATGGAATGAGTGGTATGACATTCTTACCACTTCAATATTTATAATATGTCTAGTTAGTACATGGAAAAATTCATTATATATATTATAAGGTAGTATTAGTAAACATAGGGAGTGGTCATGTATCATCTTTTAGTGACATTGATTACACAGATAAATTTCCGTCATTGGAAGATTTTGGTATTATTGACCAAGATTATGAACCCAAGGATCAACTAAAAAATTCATGACATGATTGGTTGATCATCTTTATCAATGCCTTTATCAACCAATTTCTAGTTTACCATTTTCATAAACCTAATGATAATATGTGGAAATATTATTTTTACCTTCTAATTATTATTGTGTCTAATCTAGGATGTGAATTTTTCTATTATATTTTTTCTTGTATTTATCCCATTATCTTACATTATCATGATATTGAGTGAATCACATATAAAAAAAAGCATTTTTTGGATATTTATGCGACCAAATTATCATTTCCTTAATGATTTTTTACTTAATCCCATTTCCATATACTATTGTACTTGAAAGCCGAGCGGTTTTTCACAAGGATAGAGGCATAGGATTTCATGGATATGTATATGGATATCCGGTATAGGGTATGGAATAGAGATAGTAATGTAGATTTTTAATTTTACATATATTCCATTTATTTAGTTGTGTATCTATGGTCATCCTAGTGGGTGTTCAATTTTGTATGTATGACATGGAGGTTCTCGCATTAATAATATATCATTTATTATGGTCTTGTTTATATTTACTACATACAAACTATATTAAAATATTCTGTGGATGATGGTTGATAATTTTTACTAGAATTTTCTTTTATATTAGGTAATAGTCACCTGAAAAAAACACCTCTAGACCCATCTTCGTGTTTGAACCCTCTAGAATATGGGGAGGTTCACATGAGATCCTATGGTAGACTGGATCATATAACTATTTTTGATGTATATGGGACAAAGAATTACATTGAAAATTATATCTCAGGGTATTATCCAATAAATCCATCTTCAATTATAGTATTGAAGAGATATATATTTCTTTATTGAATATTAGAATCCCTTTATTGTCTCTATTGAAATCCTAAATATTCTATACATTACTTCTTCCTCAAAATATATTTTTTTATGAATCCATAATATTTTTTTGATGGATGGTTTATCATACTTTTATGAAATATTTGATATCACCTCATACCCTATGATTAACGGAATATAATTTTTAAATATCTAAGTATGGGGTCCCATTCATTACACATCATTTATAAAGTATCATTAACCTTGAATTTTATATAATTTTAAACAATTTTTTCCATCCAAGGATGGACATGAAGTTGGAAAATTATCCTATTATCAACTTCAAAAATCTTATTCAGATAATTTTTAACTCTATCTATTTTAATATATACAATTACTTTATTGATTCGTACTAATTTCAGTCAATTATCTATAGTTATAATTACTAATATATAAAAATAAAATATCAATGTATCTCAACTCATTTAATTTTTATGTTATTTTTCTAATTAATTTTCTTATGTAATCCATAATCTAACACAATTTAATTATGTATGATAGAACACCCCAATAAATTTGTTGATGTGACATTTCATTTTGAAAAATCTCTCATCTCTACACAAAAAACAATAAATTGTATCACTTGTGTTAAAATAATACCTCTGTTGCTCTACATCATACTCAAAAGGCTACCGACCTAGAATTGTGTTATTGGGTGGTTCTATTAGAATACTAAAACCATGGTATTAGTTTATATATAATGATAAAATATCCAAGTAGCATACACAATCCATTTCTAATAGTGTAAATAGATAAAAATGTAGGGGATAAATTTTATAATCAATATAATTCTATCATACATGCTTGGAAGATACACCACTTAATAGGTCGGTATCAAGATCAAACAATGTATGAAACAATAATATACAAAACATGGTTCCACTACATCGTCAAACTATGCATATTTTTTCTAAAATGGTCTAATAATTCCTAAAATAATATATTTGAATGGTTCTCTAGGTCACCACATAAGATAATAATTCTTCATTGGTCCCTCTAGTAGTATCATAGAACATATACCCTACTTGGGGACCTTAATATCAAATACTCACTCTTAGATTAATTAAAAATAATATTAAATTTCATTTTATTAATTATCTATCCCAAAGAGATACATTCAATAAATAACATAATTCACATCTCACATCTCAGGTATATTCATTTCGATCTAAGGAAATAATCTTGCATGTTGTTTCTTAAGGACTATAAGGGAATAATAATTAGAAACCCAAGCCCCAACATTTTCTAGATTTGTTAATGTCCACCTATAATGGATAATTTAAACTTTCGCATTTAATTATATTCTAACACACCCCTCAAGGTGGTTTTATTTTCCTTTTTTCGAAATTAGATTTTCATCCATGGAAATTAATGGATAATATATTGACACGGTGAATAAGTATCTTAGTGTCTCTAAAACATTTATCTAATTGAATTCATATATTTTGTTTATTTAATGTTTTAATTAATATCTAATTAACATATTCATTTATTAAATAAATAATTTACTTCTAAACTAAATTCCATCACACTAAGTGTTGTTAAACATTTCACATATCACTATTGAGGGCATAAACCACATTTAATATCTGAATACAACCTAACTTGTTCATGAATCATTAACTTTTAACTCGATTCTTTTAATCTCATTTATAGTCACTCCAAACTAAGCCAAGTATCATCCCATCCCAAATCAATAAATGAGATCAAATCTCAAACCAAAACATCCATTTATATTTGATTAATAATTTTATTACTTAGTATTTTTCAAGTAATCATAATCACCAAAAATATCATAGAACCCTCTCTCTAAATAAATTCCAAGATCATTTATCAAAATTTCTCATGTTACATCATTCCATCACACATTCATAAAAAATACATATCAATTATAGAAAATACAATTTGTAATATAGTATAATATTAATTAATTACATATATAAAATATGTCTACTAACATACAATACCTGAATTGTTGAGAAAATATGTGATGATGGAATCATAAAACATCATCTAACTAAGAGGTATGAAATCCCTATCATAATGATCCTATTATTCCGCATTTTGGAGGAACATTAGTTGAAACCATATATAATGGATAATAAAACACAATATGAATGAGGGGTATTTCTATAGAAGTTGTCAGATGGTGTAAACAAAATTGACTATAAAAATAATCAATACACCATCCAAAATTAATGCATGTGAAAGGTAATATGAATTAATGCAATTAAAGTCATTAGAATAAATAATAGAGGATATGACGTGGGACTATACAAACCCTTCACTTTATTTCATTTTTTAACATAAATTTTTACATAAATTTATACATAATGAAACTCATATGATTGAGAATTATAGTATATTTAGTAAATTAGGTACATTACATAAGAAATTAAAACATGAAAATCTACATCTTTATTTGAAACATCATTGATATGGCCAAAAGATTCAATAATACATAACACTGTGGGGGATAATTAGGGAACTTACATCTGAATGTGGGATATATAAATCCCAATAAGGGGATAAAAAAGGAATAACATGAGAATAATAATACATGTTATACAAGGAATATTCACATGGAATAAATTAATATGACTAATAATGCATGATATAGCAAGAAAATCAGAACATGGAACATGTGGAGACAAAATAAAACAACGAATCACAAATAGATCAAGGATAAATACGCCAAGACCCCATGGTGGAAAAATTCCCATAAATGAATCTATTATATACCATGTAACAACACGATTTATCATAATAAAAACATTTAACTAATTCATTATTGTAATACTATAGATCACACTTCATAATCATTTCATTCTCATGTTTAAGTGTGACACATGGATCATATACAAGAATTCATTAAAAATAATCATTTATTACATGATATAGGAATTTTTAATACTTCAATTTATGTCCCCAATATATACTTATTTGTTTATTAAGGTGAATACCCATGACAAATAGATAGGTATGGTATTCAAAACATGATAAATTTGGCATGGAAAAGTGTAGTGCAATTTCAGCAGCACAACTGCGACATATAGAAATTCATAAATGTGATGTTGAGAGAGAAACATGTTCCTATTCAATTATAAATTAAATGTATATTAATAGAGATATTTAAGAACATATAATTACATAGTCTTATGGAATTTAGAAGACATAACCTAAAGGAATGCATCATTATTGAGGATGGTGGAAGATTCCTTGTAAAATTTTGGCATTGTAAGGGGTGTACACAAGGGTTCATAAGACATATAATGAGACTAAAAGGGGATCTCATAATGTTAATATCAAATGTAAAATAATTGGGGTATGTTATACTATATCATACCTTATAAAAATGTAAATAAAAAGGGAATATCATACATGAAGTCTTGACAATTTGAAAAGAGATTGAACCCTCTATGAAATTTTGGGATAGTAACGACATAGATAAAAGTAAAAATGACAGAGGATAAATAATCTATCATTCCAATAATGTAACATCCCAAGTAAGTAATGAATAATAGATATTTTTTTATCTATGTCTAATAATGAATTATATAGTGTTTTAGAGGTTTAAAATGAGAATAAATCTAATCTTAAGCATGGAATACACTAATATTTTTAAAAGATTGTTTTACTACCTTTTGATGGCAAACCATTTTAAAATAAAATGTTTGACAATTTTATAAGCACTATTTTTCTAAGTAAACTTATTCTTTATTATTGGGACATTGAAATTTACATTGGGTAATTTTTTGTTATTTTTCCGATAAAGTTCATTTTTTTAATGAATAGTGAAAAATACTACATTTTACATCAAAACTTCTTTTTCATATAATGTAATTATATTGTTAGATTACCTTTTTAATTGGTCTTAAAGTATAATCTGAATATATTTTTACCATTTAATCCGATAGTGGCTGTTGGAATTAATTTCACTTTGATATTGGACTTAAACTAGTGTCAATCTTTTGATACTTATTGTTTCATAAAAACACGCTATTTGCTCTGACAACGGTAATTAATTATTAAATTAATTAATTTAACTTGTAAGTTTTTAATTTTGTAAAATTGACATCATTTTTGAATTTGTAATATCAAATATAGCTTAGAGTGATGTTTTGGTATTTTTTTGAAAAACCTCAATTTTTGATGAATAGTGAAACCACTAAGTGGTACTTAAAAACTAATTTTTCTATTAAATGAAAATTTACCACCTCTGTGTTTTGAATTTAAAAACTCCAACATACATGTTTGTTATTAAGAAGTAAAATTTGGTTCAATGGGATTAAAATAATTTTCTGGTGAATTGTAACTTTTTTGTTTATTAATAGCGATTAGAGGTAATTAGTGCAATTTAAGGCAATAATGATATTATAATAAAATGAAAATACCTAGACACATGTCCTACCCTTATTGGATGTTGAATGTCCGACCATGAAAACCCATTGGTCGATTTTTGGGACCCCATGAAGCCACTTGGGTAAGATAATGACATTAATGCCTTTTATTTAAAGTAAATGTAAAAATGACAGAAACATGTATTGTTTTATTAAAACAATTTTTACATGGGTTTATACAAGTCATATTTTTGACTATAAATAGTCATTTCAAAGATAAGAAGATTTTCTACATCATTATATATTTTTTCTAATAATTAGACATTAAATAAATTACATTATTTATGACACCATGATGATGCATCGATTACATCATTATTTAACGACTCAAATAAAATGAAAATATAATGTAAAATATAAGACCTACACATGTAAAAAACCTATTGGATGAGTATATTTAGAACCATTATCACCTTATACTATAAATTTATAATTTTGGTACCTTTTTTATCCGAAAATCATTTTAAAACAAAGTTTCTTTTCTTAACATTGCAAGAGTGCCCCTCCTCTCCTCTTATAGAAGGCCCCCACCTCTACCACCTTACCCACACATCAAAAGCCTTTGGCTCGGCCAAATCCTGCACCTTTTGTCTCTAAAAATCCTTATCTAACTCTTAGAAGCCTCACGTTGGGCAGAAGTCTTCTCAAGGAAGCCTTTGAGCTCAAATCAAAAAGAGTTACCCGATTTAATGGTAGTGTCTTCTCTTGTGTTCTTATATTTTATTTTGATTCTCAACCCCCTAAACTTTTTTTATTAATTTATTTTGTGAAAAACCCAGTATCTTCCATATACTAGGATGTTTTTATAAGAAGGATTCGAGCTACAATTACACACACCTACATCTAATGGTTAAAGAACATACTGTTTTCGTGGATGGCGAATTTCTGCCTCACGAAACCATGATTGTTCAATATTCTTTTAACACCTTCAAAGGTGGCCATTAAGATGACACTATATTTATATATGATATATAATATGTTTATGTTTTACTTAAGATTATGTATTTTTCATTTATGGCATACCTTTATGGTTTCCATTATGGGTAAACGTGATATCTTCATTTTAGGAAGTGCGGATTACCTCCCCCTCAAAGTGATTTGATTCGTTAATGCCATGTGTGGGACTTATAAAGGATGCAATTAATGATTTTATATATTATATTATACTGGAATTATAATATACCTTTATATAATTATGATTCCATTCCATAAAATATGAAATAGAAATGAAAGTAGCATTCATGAGTACGTACGGCTTACCTTCCCCTTGAACGGTGCATTTCATTTCTTACCTATAAACGTTATGTAATATTATAAATTCATGAATATACATTATATATATGATATATATGATATCTATATCATGTGTATAACTCTGGATATAATTTATACATGAACAAATTGTAATTATAAAGAGTTTATTTTTGACTCAAGTACCAATGATCGTTAAAACGACCGTTATTAACTTAAATAATTACATAGTGTTCATGACATGGTAATAAGTTATATAAAAGGAATAATGAACATGAAAAAGGTTATTAAGCAAGTATAAATTAACTCATGTTTATTATTCAAGAGGTTAAAGAACGATCGAGTCAAGTCAGACCCGAGGTAAGGGAACTTTTAACCAAATTTCCGTTCTTTGGGTTAATCTCCTCATTTCAAATTATGTCATGAAATTATTATGTCCTATATTGTATTTGTACATTATTTATGGTGAATACACATAATAGATCTATTTTATTTAAAAAAATTATCTTTGTATGGGACTTTGTCTCAATCTCCATTCATTGAGGCATATTTTGTTTTATACACAACCTTCTTTTATATGGTGTATAAACCCCTTTGACTATTACATTTATCCAAAAGGAATATTTTTATAAGAATCATTTTAATAAATGACAAAAGGGATTGTTTTTGTCGTACGTATGCGGAGACAATGACTTCTCCGCCGCCGTGACCATTATTTGAGTATCGGCTTCCTCTATAAGCCATACCTTTTTTTTAAATGAAAAACAAATATCATGTTTTACTTTTATTTTATTTTGGTATTGATAATGGTTTTCATATTTTTTTTATATAAATGTGTTGTATTGATATCTTGTGATTGAAATGTGGAAATGTTTTGTTTCCTTTATGCATGTTTTCTGTTATATGATTATGTTATGGTTCTTGGGCATTATTATGAAGACGAGTGGTTCTGGGATAAACTAAGGGCGGGTGAGCCTGATATAGATCTCCAATGCATTGGGTAATGTGAAGGGGTTAAACTTTGAGGTTTCTCCGAAGAGATTTAGGGAATATACTATGATGGGTATTCCAAACGTAACCAAGAGGGTTACTCCCTACATATGAATGTTATGAATGCCTCAAGTTACCTTTATACCTTATGATCCCTATGATTTATTAATGATTTGATGAGGTATGTTTAAGTGCTTATGTTTTGTGAGTAGAGTATGATTTCATTGATTCTTATGTATACATGTTCTCATGTTTCCTTTCTATATTTTTATATCCCTTTCTGAGCTTTTTATGCTCATCCCATGTTTTTGAAATGTTTTTCACAGGTCAAGGGAAGGGTACATGGTATGATGATAGTGTCAAGGAAGTGTCAAGAAAGAATCCATGTTTTATTTTAAATATGTTTTCGTTGATGGAAAAAAATGAATACTATCTTTTATTATATCCACATTGTTTAAATGTGGGATGTAATGCATGTTTTATGATCTAATTCTCTAAAACTCTAAACATGAAAAGATCCTCAAGGTGTATTCATGAAATTTCTCAAGATTAAGTAATGTTTAGGGCTAGGGCCTTATAGTTGGTATCAGAGGTCAGTTTAGATTACTTTAGGAGTTAGAATTCTATTAAATGATTATCCAAAAATATTTTTTTATGGTAAAATTGAAATGACATAGCATCTGATGATTACTGTGTTGCTTTATCTAAGACATGTTTGTTCAGAATGGTTTTCTGCAGAGGAAAAAACAGGGAAGCAGTGCTAGGAAGGCATACAGAAGAAAATAAACTTCCGAATCAGCATCATGAGACGGTCGGAATTGGAACTGAATAGTTTGTTGCAGTAATGGCACAGTTGACTCAAGTGATAAATGGAGGTGGTATCCATGCACGAGATCAGCTAGATCAACCACAGAGGAACATGTCAGTGGTGGAACATTTCATGAGGAAACATCTCCCATCATTCAGAGGATCATTTGACCCCGTGCTAGCTAAAGGGTGGAATAAAGCACTAGAGAAGATTTTCGATGTCATGGGGTGTTCAGACAATCAAAAGTTTAGTCTTGCTATTTAATGTTTGGAGGGTGAAGCAAATCAGTGGTGGTCGATGGGTAAAAATATCAGGGACACTGATGATATTGATTCTCTCGACTGGGATTAATTAAAAGGTATGTTTTTTGAGAAGTATTTTCCTAAGGTTGTTCTACTTAGGATAGAAAAACAATTCATGGAATTGAGGCAGGAGGAAGACTCAGTGGCTGCCTATGAAGAGAGGTTCACTCGATTGGCAAGGTATGCTCCTAATTTTATCTGAGACCTTGATAGTAAAATCGATCATTTTTACTCCAGATTAAATCCAAAATATCGAAGGGATTTAGCTTCTTGTGAGTTTAAAAGTTATGAAAAGCTTGTTCGATGTGCTGAGAAGGTGGAAATGGATATTGCCGATGATCAAGTGTTCTATAACAACAAATAGAATAAGAGACCGAGGTGGCATGAGAGAGGAAAGAATTCTTCAAAAAGGTCTGACGATAAGAAAGCTAAGATTACAGTTTGTGATAAATGTGGTAAAAGGCATGCTGGGTAATGTCTTTTGAATTCTGGAATGTTATACCGATGCGGTAGGATGGGACATAAGGTTCGTGATTTCACTGAGAAAGATCAGGGTGATGGTAAGACCAAATTTGATTTACAGTTAGTGAAATGTTTTAAGTGCAATGAGATGGGTCACTATGAAAATGAGTGTCCGAAAAAGATCTCGAGTGATGGGTAGCAGTTAGACTACAAGAAGAAAGGGGTGGTGAAATCCTTTGCAACTACTTCAGCAGATGTCGGGCCATCAAATGTAGTTGTATCAGGTACTTTGTTTGTTTTTTCAGATTATTCCAGTGTGTTGTTTGATTCGGGGTCTACACATTCTTTCATCTCTGAAAACGTTTCTAGTAAAATTTGAATACCATCTCAAGAAATGACTCTTGAACTTGTGGTAAAAAAACCTGGGGGAAATGTTGAGGAAAAACGAATTTATAAGAATCTTTCTATCCTTATCCGTGGAAAGAACCTACTTGCAAACCAAATTGTTCTACCTCTAGTAGAGTTTGATGTTATCCTGGGTATGGATTGGCTCTATGTTTACCTTGCTAAGATTGACTATATAGATAAATAAGTTTCTTTTCATAAAGATTTTCAATTTGTGTACAAGAATGAACCCTTACTGTTGATAACATATCAAGAGGTCGAGAAAATTGTAAAAGATGGAAATGAATGTTACCTTGAACAAATTGTTGAAAACAAGGGAACTGTTCGGATTAATGATGTTCCAGTGGTAAATGAGTATCCTGATGTTTTTCCTGATGAGTTTCCTAGAATAATACCAGATCGGGAAGTTGAGTTTACTGTAGACTTAGTTCCTGATGCTATGTCGATTTCAAAACCCCCTTATCGAATGGCTCAAATTGAACTTTTAGAGTTAAAGGAGCAATTTTAAGATTTATTAGAGAAGGGTTTCATTCGACCTAGCAAATCACCATGGGGTGCTCCTGTTTTATTTGTTAAAAATAAATATGGTTATATGAGACTTTGCATTGATTATAGAGCCTTGAATAACATCACTATTAAGAACAAATATCCTTTTCCTCATATCGATGATTTTCTTGATCAGCTCCAGGCAGCTGAGTATTTTTCAAAGATTGTCCTGAGATCGGGGTACCATCAGTTGAAGGTAAAGGAAGTAGATATTCCGAAGACCACGTTTGGTACATGATATGGCCATTATGAAATTGTAATAATGCCTTTTGAGCTAACCAATGCACCTGCTATATTCATGGACATAATGAATAGAATTTTCCATGAGTTCTTGGATACGTTTTTGGTTTTTTTCATTGACGATATTTTGGTGTTTTCTAAAAGTAAAGAGTATCATGAAAGAAATTTAAGGGTTATTTTGAAAACCTTAATAGAAACTAAATTGTATGGGAAATTCTGTAAGTGTGAGTTTTGGTTGAAAAAAATTTCTTTCCTTGGTCACATTGTTTCTAAAGATGGGATAACTGTTGATCCTGCAAAAACATAGGTTGTTGAAGAATGGCCAAGACCCACAAATGTAATAGAGATTCATAGTTTCTTTGGTTTGGCAGGCTATTACCGAAGGTTTGTTAGAAATTTTTCACGGTTATCTAGTCCAATGACTAAGATAACTCGGAATGGTGTTAAGTTTATCTGGACAAAAGAATGTGATGATTGTTTTCTGGAATTGAAATGAAGATTGGTGAATGCTCCAGTTTTGGCACTACCTTATAGAAATGGAGAGTTTTTTATCTACAATGATGCTTCATTTAATGGACATGTTTGTGTCCTAATGCAGAATGATCAGGTAATTGCTTATGGTTCACGACAGTTGAAAACTCATGAGGTAAATTACCTTACACACGATTTAGAATTAGTTGCTGTTGTTTTCACTTTAAAAATTTGGAGGCATCATTTGTATGGAGAATAGTGTGAAATATATACCCATCACAAAAGTTTAAAGTATATATTCACTCAGAAAGAAATGAACATGAGACAGATGAGATGGAAATAATTAATCAAGGATTATTATTGTATAATTCATTACCATCTGGGGAAAAGAAAATAAAGTGGCTGATGGTTTGAGTCGAAAAGTTATACTTCATTAATGATGTTGGGTTTGAAATGTGATGCTTTGGTTAAGGATTTGATGAACTTTGGCATAGAAGTTGTTGGTGCAGGATGTTCTTCTATTTTGTTTCAGGTATCAGTGAAATCTTCTCTATCAGAAAGAATTAAGCAAGCAAAGAAGCAAGACAGTGAGTTTCAGAAAAAGGTAGAGATGGTTCAAAAGGGTAAGTTTTTTTAATTCAACATTGATAATGATTGTGTTTTGATATTTGGGAAGAGATTGTGTGTGCCTTGTGATTCACAGTTGAAGAGAGAGTTGTTATGTGAAGGTCATAGTTCCCCGTTTTCAGTTCTTCCTGGAAGTACTAAGATGTACAGGGATCTGCGGGAGTATTAATGGTGGGATGGAATGAAATGAGATATTGCTGATTTTACAGTGAAGTGTTTGACTTGTCAACAGGTTAAAGTAGAGCGGCAGTTATCGAAAGGGATGCTTCAACCTTTACCAGTACCAGAATGGAAATGGGAAAATATATCCATGGAATTCGTTGTGGGATTGCCGAAGATAGCTCGAGGTAATAATGCAATCTGGGTTATTGTTGATCGCTTGAAAAAATATGCTCATTTCCATGCCATATGAGATAATTTTTCCCTTGAACAACTTTCTCGTTTGTATCTCAAAGAGATAGTTAGGTTACATGGAGTTCTTCTCTCCATTGTAACTGATCTTGATCCCAGGTTCACTTCTAACTTTTGGAAAGGCCTTCAGAATTCATTGGGTACTGAATTAAATTTTAGTACCGCCTTTCATCCTCAATCAGATGGGAAAACAGAATGAGCAATTAAGAATTTGGAGGATATACTATGTTCTTGTTCGATTGATTATCAGGGAAGTTGGGACCAACATCTTTCTTGGGTTGAGTATTCTTATAATAACAGTTTTCATTCCAGTATACAAATGGCAACATTTGAGGCGTTATATGTAAAGCGGTGTCGAACTCCATCTTTTCAGGATGAAGTGGGTGAAAGAAAGTTTATGGGACTAGAATTTGTAGAAGAGTTGGCAGAAAAAGTTCAGCTGATACAGAAACATATGAGAACAGCTCAGAGCAGGCAGAAGAGTTATGCAGAAAATAGGAGGAAGGATCTCTATTTTGAGATAGGTGATCATGTTTTTCTCAAAGTCTCACCATGGAAAAGTGTGATGTGATTTGGTAAGAAAGGAAAGCTGAGTCCAAGGTTCATTGGACCATATGAAATTCTGGAGAGAGTTGGATCAGTTGAATATAGAGTGACATTACCTCCGAGTTTATCTCGAGTACACAATGTTTTTAATGTTTTGATGTTGAGAAAGTATATGCCAGATCCATCTCATGTTTTGAGCTAGAGGTAGTTCAGTTGGAAGAGAATATCTCTTATGAAGAACAACCAGTCCAGATTCTTTACTGAAGAGAGAAAGTGTTGCGAAATAAGGTAATTCACCAGGTAATGGTTTTGTGGAAAAACCATATGGTTGTATAGGCAACAAGGGAATCTGAAAATGCAATGAGGGCTAAATAACCCCACTTATTCGATAAGTAAATAAATTGCGGGGACAAAATTTTCTAAAGGGGGGAAGGATGTAACATCCCATGTATGTAACGAATAATAGATATTTTTTTATCAATGTCTATTAATGAATTATATAGTGTTTTAGAGGCTTAAAATGAGAATAAATCCAATCTTAAGCATGTAATACACTAATATTTTTAAAAGATTGTTTTACTACTTTTTGATGGAAAACCATTTTTAAATCAATAATTTGACAATTTTATAAGCTCTATTTGTCGAAATAAACTTATTCTTTATGATTATGGAATTAAAATTTACATTTGGTAAATTTATGGTATTTTTCCAATAAAGTTCATTCTTTTTAATGAATAGTGAAAAATACTACATTTTACATCAAAACTACTTTTTCATATAATTTATTTATATGGATAGATTATATTTTTAATTGGTCTTAAAGTGTAATCTGAATATATTTTTACAATTTAATCCAATAGTGGTCGTTGAAATTAATTTCACTTTGAAATTTGACTTAAACTAGTGTCAATCTTTTGAATCTTATTGTTTCATAAAAAAACGCTATTTACTCTGACAGTGGGAATTAATTATTAAATTATTTAATGTAACATGTATGTTTTGAATTTTTTAAAATAGACATAATTTTTGAATTCGTAATATCAAATATACCTTAGGGTGAAGTTTTTGTATTTTTCTGAAAAACTTCAATTTTTGATGAATAGTGAAACCACTAAGTGGTACTTAAAAACTGATTTTTAGTTTAAATGAAAGTTTACCACCTCTGTGTTTTGAATTTCAATAATCTGACATAAATGGTTTTCATTAAGAAGTAAAATTTGGTTCAATGGGATTATAATAATTTTTTGGTGAATAGGAACATTTAAGTTTATTAATCGCGATTAGAGGTAATTAGTGCAATTTAAAGAAAAAATGAAATTATAATAAAATGAAAATACCTAGACACATGTCCTAACCTTATTGGATGTGTCATGTCCGACCAAGACAACCCATGTGTCTATTTTTGGGACCCCATTAAGCCACTTGGGTAAGATAATGACATTAATGCCTTTTATTTAAAGTAAAAGTAAAAATGACACAAACATGTATTGTTTTATTAAAACAATTTTTACATGGGTTTATACAAGTCATATTTTTGACTATAAATATTCATTATAAATATAAAAAGATTTTGTACATCATGATATTTTTTTTCTAATTTTTAGACATTAAATAAATTACATTATTTATGACACCATTATGATGCAGCGATTACCTGATTATTTAACGATTTAAATAAAATGAAAATATAATGTAAAATATAAGACCTAAACATGTAAAAAACATATTGTATGAGTATATTTTGAACCCTTATCACCTTATCCTTGAAATTTATAATTATGGGACCTTTTTTATCAGAAAATCATTTTATAACAAAGTATCTTTTCTTAACTTTCCAAGAGTTCCCCTCCTCTCCTCTTATAAAAGGCCCCCACCTCTACCACCTTACCCACACATCCAAAGCCTTTGGCTCAGCAAAACCCTACCCATTTTGTTTCTCCACATCCCACTCTAAAATTTAGAAGCCTTACTTTGGCAGAAGTCTTCCCAAGGAAGCCTTTGAGCTCAAATCAAAAAGAGTTACCTGATTTAAAGGTAGTGTCTTCTCTTGTGTTCTTATGTTTTATTTTGCTTCTCCAACCCCCTAAACTCTTTTTATTAATTTCTTTTGTAAAAGCACCAGTATATTACATATACTAGGATGTTTTTATAAGATGTATTCTAGCTACAGTTACACACACCTACATCTAATGGTTAAAGAACATACTGTTTCCATGGATGGAGAATTTCTGCCTCACGAAACGATGATTGTTCAATATTCTTTTAACACATTCAAAGGTGGCCATTAATATGACAATATATTTATATATGATATATAATATGTTTATGTTTTACTTAAGCTTATGTATTATTCATTTATGGAATACCTTTATGGTTTCCAATATGGGTAAACATGATATCTTCGGTTTAGGAAGTGCGGACTACCGCCCCCTCAAAGTGATTTGATTCGTTAATGCCATATGTGGGACGTATAAAGGATGTAATTAATGATTTTATATATTATATTATACTGTAATTATAATATACCTTTATATCATTATAATTTATTCCATAAAATATGAAACAGAAATGAAAGTAGCGTTAATGCTTACGTACGGCTTACCGGCTCCATGAACGGTGCATTTCATTTCTTACCTCTAAACGTTATGTAATATTATAAATGAATTTATATACTGGATATATATTATATATATGATATCTACATCATGAGTATAACTCTGGATATAATGGATACATGAACAACTTGTAATTATAAAGAGTTTATTTTTTACTCAAGTACCAATGATCGTTAAAACGACCGTTATTAACTTAAATAATTACATAGTGTTCATGACATGGTAATAAGTGATATAAAAGGAATAATGAACTTGAAAAATGTTCTTAAGAAAGTAGAAATTAACTCAAGTTTATTATTTAGGAGGTTAAAGAACGATCGAGTCAAGTCGGACCCAAGGTAAGGGAACTTCTTAACCCAATTTCGGTTCTTTGGGTTAATCTCCTAATTTCATATTATGTTATGATATTATTATGTCCTATCTTGTATTTGTACTTTCTTTATGGCTAATACACATAATAGATCTATTTTATTTAGAAAAAATGTTCTTTGTATGGGACTTCGTCTCAATATCCTTTCATTGAGGCACATTTTGTTTTATACACAACCTTCTTTTATATGGTGTATAAACCCCTTTGACTTTTACGTTTATCCAAAAGGAATATTTTTATATGAAGCGTTTTACTAAATAAAAAAATGGAATGTTTTTTGTTGTACGTATACGGCGACAACGACTTCTCCGCCGCCGTGACCATTATTTGAGTTTCGGCTTCCTCTACAAGCCATAACTTTTTCTTAAATGAAAAATAAATACCATGTTTTACTTTTATTTTATCTTGGTTTTGAAATGGTTTTCATAATGATTTTTTATCAATGTGTTATATTGATATCTTGTGATTGAAAAGTGGAAATGTTATGTTTTCTTTTATGCATGTTTTATATGATACGATTATGTTATGGTTCTTGGGAATTATTATGAAGATGGGTGGTTACGTGATAAACTAAGGGCATATGAGCCCGATATATCTCTCCAATGCATTGGGTAACGTGAAGGGGTTAAAAATTGAGGTTTCTCTAAAGAGATTTAGGGAATATACTGTGGTGGGTATTCCAAACGTAACCAAGAGGGTTACTCCTTATGTATGAATGTTATGAATGCCTCAAGTTACCTTTATGTCTTATGATTTATTCATGATTTGATGAGGTATGATAAAGTCTTATGTTTTGTTAGTAGAGTATGATTTGATTGATTCATATGTATACATGTACTCATGTTTCCTTTCCATATTTTTATATCCCTTCCTGAGCTTTTTATGCTCATCCCAAGTTTTTGAGATGTTTTTCACAGGTCAAGGGAAGGGTATATGATATGATGATAGTTTCAAGGAAGTTTCAAGAAAGAATCCATGTTTTATATAGAATATGTTTTCATTGATGGGAAAAAATGAATTCTATCTTTTATTGTAACTACTTTGTTTAAATGTGGTATGTAATGCATGTTTTATGATATAATTCTCTAAAACTCTAAACCTGAAAAGATCCTTAAGGTGTATTCTTGAAATATCTCAAGATTAAGTAATGTTTAAGTCTGGGTCATTATAAATAAAATCAATTTGACATTAATAGAATCATATTAAATGTATTAAAATATAATTAATTGAAATTATGAAGACTAATTTCAAGAAATATTCTTTAATTGAAAGGAGAGGATGTTGAGGATCCATTACGTGGATGTGTGACTCCAAAGGATTAGTAGAGGAACCTTTAGAGATTGGGGATCCTTTAGTGGAGTCTATATAGTTTATTGAATAATTTGTATGATCTTTAAAAAATTATGAAGGGAAATTTATCATGGGTGGGTTTATATTAGAATGGAGGGGATTCATTGTTATTTTTGTTTTAGATATTACATAATAAAATATTCAAAACCACAAAACATAACATGGTATTGCCACAATATCTAGAAAAAGGAAATACGATTACAATATATTATAAGTCAAAAGGAAAAATAAGATTAAATAGTTCCTTTTTAGGTAGTTATGAGTCAAACTTTAAAAAAAATGGTTTTTAAATATATAAATATTTTATAAGTCATGGAGGATTCACTATGGATTTATAAAATAAATAAAATAAACATGAAATAACATTATATTAAAATAAAAACAAATATTTTTCTGATATACATTTTATTGAACTTATTAAATCACTCTTGGGATATTATTTTGTCATAAAACACACTGTATATTTATTTAGTATTACATATTTACCATTAAATTTGATTGTCTCCGAAAATGAGGAAAAAATATCTATACTATAATTTTGACATTTGAATTAAAATAATGATATCCATTTTATATAATTAATTATATTAAAATATGAATATTCATATTGAAAATACAAACATATATTTATTGTAAATGACGAGTTGTTGTCATTAACAGTTTTTGAACGCTAATAAAAATTACAATTGACTTCGTAAAATTTATATGATCATTTATATTTTAAAATTAATAATTTATTAATAAAATAATAACAAAATATTTTTTATTTCAAAAATAAATTTATTCATTAAAATTAATTTCTAAATTTAATTTTAATATTAACCACAAATCCTTGTTGTAATTTAAATAAATATTATGACGTACCAATAATAGGAAGATAATATATTCATTATTTTATAAAAAATGTTGTTCAAATTCATAATGATAGGGTCTTCAAACGTATCACATTATTACACTGTAATACATCATAAGATTAAGGTGATCCATGGTTGGGATTTTATGGGGTCGTTCGATGAACATGGTTTGGGTTGTGATCTCAGTGAGAATGAACTTATCATGTAAACAATTTCATGCATGCTTATGTTGTTGGATATCAACATGGTCATGGTCTAGATCAAATCCTCGAAATGATATATCTCTCAGAATCTCTGATATATGGGCTTCAAAGAGTATTAATCTATTAGTTGAATCCATCACTTCCATAGTCTGTGCCAAAATTAGTTTTCAAAACCCTATATTTTTAGTAATCATGTGATCACAATTTAATGACTATATTATCAACTATAAAAATACATAAATTTCATTTAAATCTAATTAGAAATAATATATCCAAAAAAGTTCATGTGTTTTCTCTATCCAAATGAAATTTATTCAAATCATAAAGGGTAATTTTATTCATACAATATTCACTAATAAAAATAACACCCTTTTAGAAATTTCACCTTTGAAATTTTTTTTCATATACAAACACATATGAGGGTAACACTTTTTCATCACGTCATTAGGATCCCAAGTTTCTTCTACAATGTTGTGGTTTATACCCAACACATTGACGAGGGGACTTTTCTTATTTTGTAGAATTTTTTCTCTATGATATTGGATATTCACCGACCACTCATTATATGAATGAAATTATTAAATTATTTCACCTATGAATTGAGTACTTGTAATGGGATTAGAATGTACATTATTATCAAAGATAAATTAAATACATCATATACTTGAGAATATTTTAGTGGGAGGGCTAATTGATAGTCAACTACTCTGATGCGATCAAGGATCCAAAAGGCTGATGTGCCTTTGCATAATCTTTCTCTTCTTCCTAAATCTCTTAACTATCTTCCATTTATATATATAGAAGAATACCCAGTCTCCAACCTCAAAATCTTTTTATCGTTTAAGATTTCTATCATATACCTTTTTTCAAATTTGAGTAGCTTCTATGTATTGCTAAATTGTCCTAAACTTCGCTAGAATTTCATTAAAAATATCATGACCTAGAAGTATTTGTTTTCCAACTTCATTCCAACATTCTGGTGTTCTTCACATATTCCCATGAAAGGCTTCATAGGAGCCACTTGGATGCTCGAGTCGAAACCCTTGGTGACAGATAACTCCACCAAAGTAAGATATTGGTTATATCAACCTTTTTAATAACACTATTAAGTTCTCTACATGTACTCATATGTTTGAAAATATAACTTTGTTTGGAAATCATTTCAGGGATGATAAGACAAACTGAAGATCAGATCTATTTTCATAACATTTTATAGACTCTTCCAAAACATCGAGGTGAATCCTATATCTAGATTGGGCACAATCAACAGTGGTGATCCAGGAAACGTTTCCACTTATCTGATTTATATCTATGATAGTTTATCTAATGAGGAATCCTATTGAATCATGATTGTGTGTGTTTTATTTTAAAGATTAACAACATTAACCTAGATATCTTTGTTTTCCTTTGATGCAGTTGGAAGTGTGGTTTCAATGTTAATGGGGTTTTTTATAATTTATATATTGGTATTTGAAATGGTTTCATCATCCCCTTAGACTTGTTTTATAAACCCATCATTTGTTGACATACTAGGAACATTGATATATATTATGTGATCTTCATCATCATGTTATCCCACCAATATTGTGTTCATAGATCTCGATACATCGTTGTGTTTCAAATGTGAATGGAGGATGTCGAACTATGTGCACTATCTAAATGTTCATTCATTAACTCATGATTTGTTGGAACATATAGTCTTGAGAAAAATTTCACAATTCATTCTTTATTAACATAGAACTCTAAGGATTTCCCTTTTTCCAATAGTTTCCTTTTTTTTATAGATTCCCACATTGCATTTTTGAGCATCCTTTAACCTTTTTGAAATAGTCAGTTGTGAAATTATATGTCAAAGGACTGATTATCATCCATTCTTAATTATTCCCATGTAAATATTCATCAAATTTATGAAGATCATATCCCTATCAATTGTCATCAATGATAGAAGTGTTGGGTTCCTTCTACATAAATAATTGACTAAGTTGATCTATTTTCTTTATGGTAGTAGAATTAGTATTCATAATCCTTGATTAGATCAAAATGTATTTATTATCTCATATTTATCTCTTCATGTGTGAATATATATTTGAGACTTTTTTAATATGTATAAATTTCACACATCTCCCAAAAGTGGTAATTCCACATGGTTTTCAACCAAAAGATCATAGATTCTACATAAAAATCATTCAAGGGATATATTTTTAAGGAATTTAAAACTACATTGAGGTATAGGAAACACCATTTTCATTTTTCGTCAACACACATCCCAATCACTTCATTGATGAATCGTTGAATATTATGAAAATATTCTTAGATTTGGGAACTGTTAGTACATGGGACGTTATAATCCTTCTTTTAAACTCCATGAATATTTCATCACATTCATCATTCCATGAATATTTTACACTTGGTAAGAGTTTTTAACAATCATGAGAAATTTATCACAATTATAAGTTAATATCATACTACCCCTATGAAGCATTTAATATATTTCATTAATGCTAGACTCATTAATACCTCAATTGAGATTTTTTTTGAATTTTAGACAAATATCACATCAGTTTTTGTGATATTACCGAATATTGAGACTTTTTATAATAATAATTCTCACATTTTGTTCATTTCAAAGAGCATATCATATCACATATTCTTTAAAATAGTGATCAGATTCTCCTAATGCTCCTCTGGGGTAATGGAGTATACTAAAATATCATCTATAAAAAAAACCAAATATTTGTCGATGTATTTTATAGTGACTCCTTTCATCAAGTCCATGAATACTGTTGGGGAATTAGAGAGCCCAAATGGCATCACTGTGAACTCATAATGCTTGTACCTTGTACAGAAAGCAGCCATGAAGGATATCATCTTTCTATACACTTACTTACTAATTCACCAAATAATCATCCACAATGGATAAGTATTGTGATCCGATGATTTGATCGAAAAATTCATAAATTCATGAATAATGATACTTGTTCTATATCATTGTTTTATAGATTTCACAATAATAAATTAAATGGTGCATTGATGTATCTTTAATCTTGAGAAAGAGGACGGGTGCACCCCATAGTGAAGAACTTGGGAGTATAAACCCTTTACATTTATTATATTGTACTTAATTCATCAGTTACTCATTTTCAGAAATATCCATCCTAAAAAGAGTTTAGGATATTGGAAATGCCCAAATAACCACTCGATGGAAAAATAATCATCTGAGCAAAGAGGATGTCTAGGAAATTTGTGGAGAAACAAATCAGTGAATTCCCTCAAAAAAAGCATTTCATTGAGAATGATTCTTTCCATAGGCTCAATCATTTGAGATAGAAATTTTTTCTTTTATGATAGTAATGTCCATGTTTGTTATAATGGTGGTAAAAAAAATTCATATTCCTTATACTGGTATATATTTGGGGACAATTATACACAAGGAGTGAGATTTTTATCTTTCGGAAATTCATGTTGTATCTATATAATTAAATCCAATCCTTTTACAAAATTTCATCAAATTTCACCTAGGAAAGTCTTACATGGTTCTTGAAGACATTCGGTACAAAAAATATGATAGAGGAGGAGTTATATAAATGGGATGATATAACTGCATCATTTTTATTTTTCACTAACATCTATACTTCCAAGCATTGGAGTGGGTTCTCAATAGTTATATTAAACATTATTGATATAAAGGAATGAATATAACAAGAATCATAAAAGTAAATTCTCATTATTTAATGAATAACGGTTGTACATATCGTCACTTCATTGTCAAGATCCACCAAGATTGTGGTGATATAAAAATACCTCTCCCGCATCTTTGGAGGTTGTTGGTTTCCACTTAAAACCCATGGCTTAGTGCACCAGTTTACAAATTACCATAGTTCTGTATAATTGAAGCACTAAACAAAATGTTGAGGGATAACCAAATAATTCCTTTCCTCTTCCACATAGGTGGGTTTCTTATTCTGGCAATCATTTGTCTATGTACCCTTCTTTTCCATGCATTAATAAGTTTATTTATCCCCTCAGTAAATTTTTGGGATTCATTATTCCACACCTTTGACAAGTGGGATGATGGTGTTTCTTAGAATCATTGGATTTATCCATAAGACCATTAGAATTAAAATACACTTTTCCATTCATGTACCCATGATACCCATGAGATTAATAGATCACCATCTCTATATTAAATTCACATTAGACAATTTCCTTATAACTATTAATGTCATCGATTACAAATGATTTTTAAGACAAAGTGTTACCCATTAAAGAAGAGGTCAACCATACAATTATATGTAATGAAAAAACTAGAGGCATACCAAGAATGTATTGTGATGTTTTCTTCAAACACCTCAATAGAATATTCAACATTTTTCCTGAGTACAAGGAAATATCCTTCCATCATAATATGTTGGGAGAAAGTAAAATATATATCAAAAAACATTTTCTATAATTCATTACAGTCTATTGCTTTGATCTCTACCTTAGGCTTTATATTAATGATCAATTCCCACAACTGATAAAAATATTAATCCATATGATAATAAACCTATAACAACCTTCTCTTCTTTGGAACATTGATGGATAAGGAATATTTTTTCAACGAATTGATCCATTTCTCTATAATTAAGGGATTTTTTGATCCATTTAATATAAGAGACCTTTGGGGCATGAATCTCTCAAATGCGGGTTGATATCACATAGTGTGTGTGTGTGGGGGGGGGGGGGGGTTGGGATCTCATATTGATATAGGTTTCTATTAATAAATTTTTTTAACTGGTATATTATCATGAAAATGATTTTTATCCCCGCTCCCAATGGGTTGGCCATCTCATTATGTAAACCCTCAGAGTGCACAACACATCGTTTGATAGCATGATTCCTCCTATATTAGTTCATTGACTATAATACAAGGAAAATTAGAGATGATTTTTTAACTAGTTATACACATGAAGGGGGTATCCAACGAAATTAATGGGATAACATTTACATTATATTTATCTCCTTAACTAATGATTTTCTTGGTTTTAGTCTACGTTATTTATGATCTACTTCCTAACACATTCTCTTATGGTTGTTTTTTGGTCTATTTATAACACTTTGTAATGAGATTATAAATTTACAAAAGCATATCACTTGGTGTTGTCAATCCAGGAGAACAAAAATTCCCTTTTTCATCTACTATATTACACAGAGTCAGTCTCAAAACACCTTGTCATAGTATTTACTCCCAGGTACATCTGTTTCAAAACCATTTCTACTTGTAATATGTAGGAATGATTTTATTTTACGGATACACCACTGGATCTATAACCACAAAATTTTTGGGGTTTTTCATATACTTCGCCTTATCTGTAATATTTTTTACAATGGATTCTTAATCCTATTACAAACTATAACTAAAAATATCCTCTTATACTAACTATAACTACCCTTCTAATAATTTTATTTTTTAAAACATGATTTAATAAAATAAATTGCACTCAATGAAGCTCAGATGATAGGTAGTTATAGTTTATTTGGTAAATATTGTACATTACATAACACCATAATACATGCAAATAAAAATAATTATTTAAAATATCTTTGGAATGGGAAAAAAATTAGTTCATACTAAACACTGAATGGGATAACATGAAAAAATACATAAGAAAGGGGTGTTCTATAATGATTAGTATGGGGATAAACATGGATTGGAATAAAGATAATAATAAAAGTTAGAAATTTCATATCAATGTGTTATAAATTAATATAACTAATAAAGCATGATATAGAATGATAATCATAACATGGACAATGTGGAAACAACATAATACAAAACATCGTAAATAGATCAAGTATAATTCCTCCAAGACCCCGTATTGAAAAAAATCCCCTAAATTAATTAGATAAAACCATATCCCAACATGGAAATTAATTATACTAACAATTATTTATCAAATTGAAGTACAATCAGGTCTCAAGATTTAAAATAATTTCATTACCGTGATTAACTATGCCACATAGACCATATATATGGATTTAGTCGACAAAATACTTTATTCCATGATCTAAGACTGTGGAATACATATATGAATGTCCCAAAAAATATATGTTCATAAAGTTGAATTTCCTTGATGGAGAAATGGGGTTGTTATTCACTACATAAATAATTTTTCCTTGAAAATCATTCTGTAATTTCAGTAGTATAACGACGTCGTATAGATATAAAAATGGTACATGAGAGATAAATGTGTATCTCCTAATTTAGACATCAAATGGACTGTAATAATGATATTTAAAAACATATATCAATATAAATTAAATAAATTTATAAGAAATAACATAAAATTAATTCTTGATAATAGTGGGTGGTGGAAGATTCACTAAACATTTTGGTAATATTGACCGGACTACATAAGGGTTTATCAGAGGGATAAATGAGAGTGAAAAGGGCCCCAATAATTTAAATATCAAATTGTAAGTATGAGGTATATACAAGAATCTATCCCAACCTAATAAAATTAAAATAAGAATAGACTATAATAAATAATCTCTCATTTAAACTACATAATTTTAAAATCAAGGGATCATAGTAAAGGATTTAAAATATAATAAATTTCAATTACTAAAACTAATTTCAATGAATATTCTTGAATTGAATGAATGCGATGAAGGTGAGGACCCCTTAAAAGGATGTGTTACTCCAAATGATTAAAATATGATTCTTGGGAGACTAGAGTGCCTTGTGCTGGACTCTAGATAGTACAAGGTAGAGTCTGGACAAGCATTAAAATTTTTTTGAAAAAGAGAAATAAGATATTGATGATTAAGTATTTACATGTCAAATACTCGGAGATTAAGTATTTACATGTCCAATGTGTTCCATACCACATTGATGATTTAAATCAAAATCTACCTGCATTAATACATTTAAAAAAACGTTAAATAACATTATTATAGATAAAATATTTATATGAAATTTAATATTGGAAATATATACACCATATAAAAGTATAAAATAATATATTATCAGGACATTTTCCAATGAAATGATATTGAGACGAAGTCCATTACCTTATGTTTGATTTTTCATGTATGTTCTTTATTATTTATATATAGTAATTATATTTCAATTATCTCCTCTCTTTAAAACCTTTTAGTATTTATAATTCCATTTATATTATTAGTAAACTTGTTATAATAATTACTTAACTATTTTAGTTCATTTCAGACATTTTTTCGATAATCGGTATATGAGTAAAAATGAAAATGGTATATTGTCTGTAGTCCGAGGAGCTATAAGTCCATCATCTATAGAAAAATATTAATGACATTTTAATAATTTTTATACATAAATTATAATATTAAATTAAAAAATTATATATGGTTATGAACAATTAATAACAATATAATCATGGAGACAGTAGGCCATATAGACGATTGAGTAATGTTTTTCAATTTTTATTGATCTCTATGTAAAAAAGTTATGTTTTATTTTATCATTCAAAAAATAAAATAATATCATTAATATCATATTAATCATGTAAACATATATATATATATCATATAAGTGACATAATGAATAAAAAAGAGTCACATCGCTTCGTGGAGGTGATAGTTCACATGCACACAAAGACGTCATAATAATTTTTATGCACATGGAATTTAATAATTTAATTATTCTATTATTATATTATAATCATTAATATTCCATGAATTTCACATATTAAATTTTGTTGTATTGTTATTACTTTTCATGAGATATAATTATGGAAAGAGAATTTGATCAGTCTGTGGTGATGATTGTTCACATGTACACACGATTGATTAATTACATTCTCATTTAATGAAAGTGGAGATGGATTTAGGGTATGATATTAAAATAATAAAATATCATTATATTTAAGATAGAATATTTATTATTTCAACATGGATTAATATGTTTTTAGGTAAGTGGAAGAAGACATAAAATAAAAACACTTAAATAAAAACCTTGCCTTATATCTGGATAGTATCCTTTATTAAAAACATAACACCTTCAAATAGACTGTTATGCCTAAAATAATTATTATAGAATATGTGGATGTATTAAATGATGTGTTTTTGGATGATTATTTCCAATATAAAAGGTTTTTAATTGTGAGTTATATAGTTTAATGGGTGCCTTTTTATATGGGGGGAACGCATTGAAACTGTTTAGATATTAAATTAATATAAATTATTTTTTAACTCTAAATGTCTTCACATTCAGTTACTTAAATGTTAATACGAGTTTGGTTCGAAATCCACTCAATCAAAATTTTATTAAAATGTAATGGTTTAGTTTTAAACACTTATATTTTTGTTATAACCATTATTTGACTTTTTTATTTATTTCCGCTTTATGAATTAATTTACACTTCGTAGGTTAAATTAATAACCATAACATTCCATACAAAAAATAAATGAGTCATTTATCATTTTATATGCCTTAATATACTTATTTTACCATAGCATATAGGTTTATGAATTTTATATCATTTAATAAAATATAAATAAATTTAAAATATCACAAGTGTTAATTTTGACACTATTCCCTAATATCCTTTTGAGAAATATCGTTAAAAAATTATTCCATAGAAAATAACAGCATTAAATAGTCCCTTACATGAAAAAAATTCAAAATAATTATTATTTTTAAAAAAACATTCTAAATTATATTTTATTTAATATATTTAATATCATTTATTTGAATCTTCTTTTAATTAATCAATTATTGAATCATAATTATGTCAGTATTTAATTTAATTATTTATTCATTAAATATTATAATTAAATTAACATGATTTAGGTAACACATTTATCTTTATATATACTATTTATAATGGAATATATCTCTTATATATTCTCATATTAAAATTGTTTTAGTAATAAGAGCTATGTTTATTAAATCATTTTCATTACATTAAAAAAAAAATATAAAAGTCATATTCACCACAAATTGGTTTCCAAGGTAATATATTTATGATATAGTCATTTACCATTTTAAAATAACTCATCAAATAAAATTATGATAGTAGTTACAGTAATTTGAAAATATGAAAATATTATTTTTACGTTAAATTAACATATTTTCCCATAACTAGAGAAATTAAAGAAACTAAAGTTAATACTGACTAAAAATTATTATGAACCTATTAGATAAAAATTTATATAAATCTTAAACCCATGTATGTCAAATTATAAAAATTCAATTCAAAAAAGTGTAAATATTAAATTACATGTTATCTAATTTATGGATTAAAGAAAACATGTTTTTATGTACAATTTTTCAAAAGATCACAATGTTTATATATAAAATATCTATGAGAAATTTATTACAATGAACAACATTGGATAAATAAAAAATAAATAAATTAAACTTTAATAAAATTTATAAGGATAACCAAACTTTATAAATAAATTACATTAATAAGACATTTTGTAATAAAATGTTGTGTTTCTACTACTCATTAAAATATATTTGTTTTCATAAAAATAAAAAAACTTATCCCAAATTAATTTTTTATATCCTGGTTACATTTGTGAGATTTATTTCATCAAATAAAATTTATAAATGTGAAAAAATGTATATTTAAAATGGGTTTCCATCAAAATTTTAATGGCCCAGATTTTCTATGTAATTTTATTTAATTATATGAAATTATTACGAGTCTACAAAAATTGACGGTGCATGATTCTGAGACTTGGAGTGTCCTGAATGAATTTCTGAACAATTTTTGGGTTTGTTTATTAAATGGGTGAGCGGTGTTTTCTTACTTTTGAACTATTTCTCAGATTAAAAACTTTAAAACCCCGATGAATCTATAGTGTCAAGATTCACTTAAGAGAGGCTTTACGTAGACCACAGTAGGCCTAAAGAAAAAGATATGTCTTGTGACTTTTTAAAAGAAATGAAATGAAATAATTTTATTTTTTTATTCCATATCCTCTAACGGACATAAAAATGGGTAGGGAAAATGATGATTCAAGACAATAAATGGCCTGACATGTTAACCCTATGTAACGACGTCTTTGAAGAATTTGGAAGCTTCATAATTGATGAGACCCATTAAATTCCAACATCTTTACTTACCCTCCGTCTGTCTTATATATATAGTTCTTTGGGAAAGATACCAACAAAACTTATCATAGAAATGAAGTGCTGAGGGAGAGATGTGACGTTAGACCCTTAGAAGATGAAGCCAATCCCAGAGGGAGTTGACAGTTGACACAGAACCAAAAACTGGAGGGTGATGTACAAGCAACATCATTGGGAACCTATTGTGGGTACGAATGTAACCATCCCTCCTTCAAGCCATTGATGCTTTTCAACGGGTGACAAGGTAAGGATTTATTCATTTGTGATTTTTAATTGATTTCCACTTCCATGTTCTTGAATAATACGAATAACCAGGACCAACTAACAAACGGGTTCATCCACGATTCAGTCATTCTTGTGGGAGGTTGTTGTGGGGTAAATTTGTAGAGTTTTTTATTATATTTTAATTCAATTTATTAATAAAACCCCAAACCCCCCTAATTTTTGTGAGCTAATAGGGATGGTGCGATCTTATCAGCAATGGCCTGAACCCTCCGCTACTTTTCTAATTTTGCACCTCAATGGAACACTGATGGCAAGACGATACCGACCGGCTATGTTGGGGATAACGCGTTGAGGCATGCCGCTAGAGGAGGCCGTAATGGTCATCAGAGTGGCCGGATCCGACCTGATATAGAAGAGGTGTGACGTGCCATCTCGTGCCACCAATGAACAAAGAAGGTCACGACTCGTTATCCACGAAGACAAAAGGAACGCAGAAAGCACATCGGCCGGACGCGGGTGACTGTGCGGCGTGCTGCCGCGTGCAACATGAGAGGTCAGCCGACACACCATCTGGGTACGACAAAATCTTCAGGACCAGATTTAGTTTGTCCCACATGGCCCCTGGCGGCTTTACATGAAACCTCCATTACGAAGAATACCAAACCACCATCGACAGTTTTTGAAAAACGAGGGGTCCCTCCCAAAGTGGTGGGTAGGACAGACCCCCTTGCGGGACCCGCCTCATGCGGCTAGGCCGCCGGCCTGCAGGCTGGCGCCCCACCCCTGATGCCACCCTCTCGGGTAGCGCCCCTTCTGGGCCGCTGATCACCCGGGTTGTCGTCCCCCCAGGGCCGCCGCCTACCCGGGCGCCCCCCCCCCCCTCTTGGGCCGCCACCCCTCCCCGGCTGCTACCCTCTTGGGCTACCTCCCTCCTGGACCACCCACTTTCGGGTCATGGCCTATACGAGATAGCCCCCCCCCCTTGCGGTTTCGGCCACCACTTGCAAGATAGGCCAAACCTTGGTCTGGTGGGCCGAGCCCTACCGTAGCCCAACTCATACCGGGTCGGGCCAAACCCAGGCCCCTACAGGCCGAGAAACACATAAAGGGAATTATATTGAGAACTAGATGTTTGTTTGAAGAACTGTCTTTGGTGTTGAGATCCTTGGGGCGAGATGATCCTTTTGACTTACACTTTGAGAGTTTTGGATAAACATGGAGTACGAACGGGATGGATCTCACCCGAATCCAACCATGCCCTCAGTATTAAATTTCCAATAATGCAAACATCGGGTGTCCGGTCGACATGATGTCTGTTACGTTAGAACCCTTTTGACATGAAATATCATCCGGTTAGTTATTTGTGAGACTTCTTGATAGTTGAAATAAGACCTATGGCTTAAGGATTGGTTCCCCCTAGCACAATACGTACAGAACCCTACGACTGGCTCTGACGTGAAGACTCCTGACCTTTCTACTAAGAGTTACATTAAAACCTAGTGGAGAGGGCCTCTGTGTGGCATGGAATACCCACGGTGGGTAGCGCCTCTATCTGACATGGTAGAACCATGATACTCAATATGTGAAGTACCTTAGCAGGCCATGAAGGGGAGAGTATCTGTGTGATGCGAAAAACCCTATGGTTGGATGTTCCTCTGTGCAACATGGCAGACCAACAGTACTCGACAAGAAGAGTACCTCTGCAGTCCAAGGTTAGTGAGATGCGCCACTGTGAGATGTGGTAGGCCCACTGTGCTCAATAGAGGAGGAGTTCTCGAGTAGCTGAGGTGTTCGACATTGTGACTGAGAATGTTACTTGTTCCTTGGCCTAGAAGAATTGGGACTGGCTATCAACATTCATAGCGATCTTGTGTGGTTTAACATCATAATCCCTTTTTCGTGATTCGTATACATGGTTAGAGTTGAGACTCTAATTGAGTTGTGTCTATTGTATTGTGATTTATGATTGAGATCATGATTTCTGGTTTCCATGTGGAATTATATGGTACCATCGGGGGTCTTTTGGTCCCTACTGGTTATTTTTATACTAACCCATGAATGGGTTATGCTCGCACCTTTTTGTTTCTTTTGTATATGATGAGTAGTTGGGCTAAGGTTTTAGGGAGCTAGTACTAGACTATTCTTAGAGGTTGACCAATTGGCGTGACGTGAAGCGGGGACTAATGATCGTGAGATGTACCTACCCTTTAGGTAAGATCTGTGGTGGACGATCCAAGAGTATATTTTCACCTTTAATCTATTTTTTACTTTGCAGTTGTACTTGTACAGGTCCATTTGGGATTGTATTCTAGACCCTATACCTTTATCACTCTTTTACTACATAAGTTTACATCAAAGTTGCTTCTTGTTGAGTTCTTCTATATGTTTTTATACATGTTTAATAGTTATTTCTTCTCATTTTCGGGATTGGCCATTCTGGTGCTAGTCTCCAGCCCCCAGCCTATTGAAGGCAGGCTTGGGGTAGTCAAGACACGAGCCCTGATGGACGAGTCCTGACAAAGCAGTATCAGAGGAGTCAGTTCTACCGAAGCACTAAGACTCTGATATTTTAGTGTGGAAATAATGTTAAGTGTTATGAGTTTGGTTTTTAGTTTGGGGAATCCAGTGTTGGTGTAGCTGCCGAGGTATCCAAACATCAAGATAATGAATTCTGATTTCCAAATCAGCACACAAAAACACAGATTGCATGTGATTTTGAAAAGTTTTTTTTATGATTTCTTTGAGTCAGCTCACCAGTTATAACTTAATTACCATGGAAAACCTATTCCATATAAAGATTCTTCCATGTAGATAGACAACAAGGATTTCCAATCGTGTACATGATGATTGCCACCGAGCGATGAGGCCTCTGTACAGTGACCTCTTATGGTGGAAGCCCTTTCGGAAGGCGCACAAGTAGAACAACCACTCATTGGGCAGCAGTTACCACAAACCGCATTGGCGGACAGTTCACACCAACTGAACACATTGCACATGTTATAGTGGCAGATAAATCTATGGTTTTGAGTTGAGACAACTTATCGGGATGCTAAGGACTTGCTGGAGGCTATGGTAGAGTTTTTAGCAATGTTGAGACACCAAAAGAGCAGATGGTGATCTTATCTACTAGTCTTTTTCGGTGAGTGACCATGAGGACGGTCCACATAATGATGAGGCTTTGGTATGTGGATTGTTTCCCAAGATGGTATCTTTGGGTAGAAATCCACCTATATCACTACCCGTTGGTCAGCAGTTACAACAAGCAATACCTGTATAGGATACATGTAGTCTTGGAGTGTTACACGTTTTCAGCATCAGATACCTCTTAGGTTCGGAGGGGAGACCGACTAACAAGAACTTGGGGACTTTCTTGAGAAGGTGGCCGAGTTTTCATCTAGCCAGAGCACCATTCGATTAGATGGCATTCTGGGTAGATATCCTCCTATGTGGATCAGTAGGATGATGACATGGTTTAGATTGGACTAATCATTGGAAGAGGTGAATTTTCTATGGATAAACATGAAAAACTTCTACACAGAAGGACTAATGTTTTAATAAAGAACTAAGGGATGATTGTTCCCTAGAGATTCTATAGCTTCTGTAGGACAACATGTTGGTAGATGAGTATTCATCTAGGCGTACTAATTATCTTAGTTACTCAATGAATATAGAATGTCCAATGAATCTGGGCTTAGTCCTCCAAGAGAGGTGTGTTTAGGGACATGTGATCCAACACTATTCCTCTTTGAATTCATACTTATGTTATGGTGTTAGAGGGAACCTATGTAGTTGAATGTTCATTAGATGAGCAGATAAAACTAGTGAACATTAACAGTGGGAAAGTAGTAAACTTATTCCAGTGTCAGAGAGATGGGTATGTAAAATGTTTTGGGAAGACACAGTGATAGGGACAGAAGAATCTGCAGGGCAGGAGATGTGGAAGTGGAGTTAGGAGAGCCGAATCTGGGGGTATACATTTCGACATGTTACAACAACCACCCCAATGTAAACCCCACAAGGCTATTGGAGCTGGAAGATAGGTGAACGGATTAGTTGCATACGGTCAAGGAGTGTGACCTAAGGGCTCTAGGAATGATTCAAGAAATGGTCAGTGTCTACTGATAGCTATCTTATTAATATACATAGGTACCAATCGTTCCTTATTACCATGAATCTTGTCCAGAACATCATGTTTCTAGACAAACCTATGACTGACCCTTACGTCTGGAGACACCATTGGGAGGATACTCAAAAATCACATTTACACTAATGGTGTGATCTGACCCTTGAGCAGAGAGTTTTCATTGGAACCTCTTGTAGGAAACTTCAAGGCCATACAATGTTAGTTTTGGTATGGAATGGAAATCCACAGTTCATAATCAGATTGAATGTATTAGGAAATTTTTTTGGGGTTTAATTACAACGTTGGAATGGGGTTTTCATTAGATGGTGAAAAAGGAAATCCATCCAGCACATGATAAACTCATGCATAAAAGGGAGAATCCAATCACTCTTGAGTCGGCCAACCTTACAAACATGGCAGTGGAGGTTTTGGGTTTTCAGTTCCCAACATGAGTGGAAGATTATGGGGACATATTTTCAAAAGACTTTTCCAGGGTTACCTCCTCAAATAGAGAGGGATTTCTGCATTGGATGGGTACTACCATAGTTTTGAACAATACTTATCTAGGGTAGAGGCTCTATATTTAGCTTTGAAGAAGAAGGGGGAGCCTTTCCTGGGGATGTAGAAGTGTTTTCAGAGCTTCTATAAGGGGAACACGATAGCAGATGCACTCAGTAAGAGATCTGGTCTACAATTGCTGAGTGAGGCGTCAGAGCAGCTAGTCTCGCTACAGATATCTTTCATGGAAAAAGATGGAGCAACATACCTCTAGTATATGACAAACACCCCCCACTACTACACTGAGTTAGGGGGGTGCAACATGGGGTAATTTACTGTGTGACTCAACATGCTCAGATATCCTCATGGCAAGCACCTAATAGCTTTTCTGAAGGTGGGGAGCATGTCATCCACTTCATTGGATGTACCATGGTACCAGTGGTTCTATGTGAGGAGTTATTTATGGAGTTTCATAGGTCCCCTTTGGCGTACATCCAGGTGTGGTGAAGATTTAATAGGACCTACGGTGTCAACACTAGTGGCCAGGGATGAAGAGGGAAGTGGAAAAGTTTGTTTCATAATGCCTCACTTGTCATCATGTGAAGGCTATGCGTCAGGGTCCAACAATCATTGCTCAGCCACAAGAGCTTCCAGAGTGGAATATGGATGTGATCTCCATGGAACTTTTGACAGGGCTCCCCCATATATCCGGATAACATGATTCCATTTGGGTGATCTTTGACCAACTCACCAAGTCAGCCTACTTTCTACCTATTTGAGAAAAGAGATCAGTAGAGGTCTTGGGAGGCCTCTTTGTTTAAGAGATTCTGCAACACCATGAAGTGCCATCAATGATCATCTCTGACCATGACGCATGTTCTATATCCCTGTTGTGGAAGGGATTATAGGAGATGTTTGAGACCCATGTATTTTTGAGCATTACATTTTATACTCAGACAGATAGTCAGATGAAGCAGATCATTCAGATTCTAGAAGACATGCTTCATGCATGCGTCTGATATTTTTTCCATATTTGGGAAGATCAGTTCCCCATAGTGGAGTTCGTATACAAAAACAGTTATCATTTAACTATTGGTATGACACCATTCGATTCCATATACGGTTGACCTTGCAGATTACCTCTATGATAGACTGACCCAGGGGAGTATGTACTTATGGGTCCAGAGTTGGTATGAGCCACCACTGAGGAGGTGTATACCATCCAGGAGCGGACGAAGAATCCACAGAGAATACATAAGTCATATGCCTACAAGAGATAGATACCTCTAGAGTTTCAGGCGGGAGACCATGTGTTATTTTGAGTCTCTCCTCAACGTAGACTACACATATTTGACCGAGGCGGAATGTTATCACTGTGGTTTATCGGGCCATTTTTGATAAATCGGATGATAGTCGAGGTGGCATAATACATGGGACTTCCACCTTAGTTAAAGAAGGTTCAAAACGTCTTCCACATATCCTAGATGGGAAGATATCTGCATGAACAATCTCACGTCATCGACCATGGAGAGATGGACTTAAAAGATGGGGCGATGTTTACGTATTTTCCAATAGAGATTGAGGATCGACAGGAGCGAGTCCTTTGTATGTAGTCGATGCCTATGGTGCACATTTGTTGGAAACACAGGAACCTACAAGGGAGAACTTGGTAGTGGGAGGCTCAGAATCTATCTCTATACCCACATTTATTCTCTTAGTCTATGTTATGGGATTTAGGGACAAAAATCCCCAATGGGGGAAGAATGTAAAGGCCTAGATTTTCCATTTAATTTTTATTAATTATATGGAATTATTATGAGTTTTCAAAAAATGACGATGCATGATTCAGAGACTCGGATTGGCACTAATGAATTTCTAAATATTTCTTTTGGATAGGTTCAGTAAACGAATGAGTGATGTTTTCTAATTTTCGAACTGCTGCTCGGATTAAAAATATGAGGGAACCGTTGAATTCACAATATCGTGATTTGATTAAGGGAGGAACTACTTTGACTGTAGTAGGTATAAAGAAATGGTTTTGTTTGGATAGTTTTAAATGAAATGAAATGAAATAACATTATTATTTTATTTAATTTCCTTTAACAAACAAGAAAAGGGGTTGGGCCAACGATGTGTCAAGGCACTAAATGTATTGACATTCTAACCCTATGTAATGACCTCGTTTTGGAATTAAGAATCTTTCTAAATGATGATACCCATTAAATTCCAACGTTGTTAGTTATCCTCCCCCTCTCATATATATATATATGGAGCTTTGTGGGAAGGTACTAGAATAGCATTTCCAAGCAACGAAGTGATGAGGGAGCACCGTGATGCCGAACCCTTAGAAGACCAAGCCAATCCTAGAGGGAGGTGATGGGTGACACCGAACCATGAACAAGAGGACGATGTACGAGTGACATCATTGGGAACCTTTTTCGAGAATGAAGGAATCCAACCCACCTTAATGTCATGGATGCTCTACTAAGGGTTACAAGGTATGGGGTTTATTTATTTTGATCTTTGAATTATTTCATCTATCCCGTTCATGAATAATATGAAAAACACAGACCAACTGACTAATAGGTTGATCCATGATTTATTTGTTCTTGTAGTAGGTTGTTTTGAGGTAACACTGTGGTGTTTTTGATTGATGTTTAATTGATTGATTGTTAAACCCTTAACCCCCCTCATGTTTACGAGCTAACTCGGAGGGTGCGGGACTAACATACCCGTCCCGAACCCTTCATTACATTTCTATTTTTGTACCTCCTTGGAACACCGGTGGTGTGGAAATACTGAACGGCTACGTTGGGCATAGTGTGTCGATGCACGACACAAGAGGAGGTCGTGACACAACGTTGCGACAGTCATCTGAGTGGTCAGAACCAGCTGGTTGTGGAGGAGCCGCGGCGCGCCATCGCGCACCCCCGGTGAATAATGAAAGGAACAGATCGTCAACTATGGCGATTGGAAGAAGGTGTCCGGAACACCGACCAACTGCGAGTGATAGTGCAGTGTTCCGTCGCACGCTGCTGGAGAGGTCGGTCGACACCCCAGACGGCTGTCACAGAACTGGTTGGACCTACTCCAGCTGGTCCTGCATGCCCCCTGGCAGTGCCACGCTGCGCCGTTAGTATGAGGAAAACCGAACAACCTTTTGTCATTTGGGAAAACCAGGGGGTTGCTCCCTTGGTGGCAGCTAGGGCAGACACCCTTGTAGGTTGCGCCTCATGCAGTTTGGCCATCGCCTGCCCGTGCCGCCGCCCCTCCCGTTCTGCCGCCCTGCCGGGCCGCCACGCCTCCCTGGCTCTCTCCCTCCCCGGGCTTCCGCACGCCTGGGTCGTCTCCCCTCTCGTGCCACCCACTCATGGTCTGCACCCTATAGAGGCCAGGCCGCCAATTGGGAGCCGGACCGCCCCCCTTGTGGTCCGGACTCCCCCCTTACAGGTTGGGCTACCCCCTTGCAGGCCCAGCCGGTCCTCGGCCCAGCAGGCCAGGCCTTGTTGTGGCCTATCCCATACAGGGTTGGACTGGTTTAGTTCGATCGAGTCAGACCGGACCAGGGCCTAAACAGGCCCAAAAAAATGGTAAAAGGCCTTATCGTGAGAACCTGATGTCTAGTTGACAAACCATCAATGGCGTTGATATCCATTGAATGAAATTTTCATTTTGACTTACTCCATGATAGTTTTGGAGAAACTTGGATTAGATCGGGTTGGATTGCACCTGAATCCAACCGGGCCCCAGACACTGAAATACCGATAACACACAGACCGGGTGTCTCGTTGACGTGCCATTTGTTACGTTGGAACACTTTAGACATGATGGATAATTGGGTTACTTGTTTATGATACTTCTTTCTTATTAAAATATGAATTATTGCTTGGGGAGAGGTTCTCCCTTGTGTGCTACGTACGGAACCCTGCGATAGGCTGAGACATGACGACTACTGACATTTTGACTCGGAGTGACTCGACGACCCAGTGGTGAGCATCTCTCTGTGACTCTATAGACCCACGATTTGGAGAACCTCTATGTGATGCAATAGACCCACAGTACTCGATAGGAGTAGTACCTTTGCAGGCCACAAGGGGGAGAGCCTCTGTGTGATGTGGCATACCCATGGTGGGGAGCATCCATATGTGAACTGGAAGTCCCATGGTACTCGATAAGAGGAGTACCTTAGCAGTCCATGGTTAGTTGGAAGTGCCTTAGTGTGATGTGTTAGGCCCAATTTACTCGATTGAGTAGCAGTTATCCAACAACCGAGGTGTTCAACATTGTGACTGAGAATGTTACTTATTCTAAGGCCTAGAGAATTCATGGCTGGCTATCATCATTTATAGTGATCACGGGTATGTCAGCATCATAATCAAGTTTCTCTGAGTTGTATACATGTTTTTAGCTGAGACTATAATTGAGATGTGTCTATTTCTTTGTGCTTGTGATTGATATCATGCATTGTGGATTTCCTTGTGGAATTATGAGAGACCATCGGGGGTCTCGAGGTCCCTATTGGGTAATGATATACACACATCTGCATGGGCATCACCCACACCTTATTTTGTCCTGTGCATATGATGAGCTACTGGGCTATGGTTTGAGGGATCCAAGATTGGACGATGCTCATAGGTGGACCATTTGGCGTGACGTGACGTGGGGACCACTAATCGTGAGTTGTACATACCCATTTTGTAGGATCTGTGGTAGACGATCTGAGAGAAGCATTTCACCTTTCAACTGTTTTGTACATTTCAGTTGTACTTATACTTCTCCATTTGGGCTATAATTTCGGCTAAATTACATTCAACACTATGTTACTACAACAGTTTACTTCACATTTTCTTATTCACGTGTTCTTCTCTGTGTGATTGTACAGGTTTAAAGGAAATGTCTTCCCGTATTTGGTATATTCCTTTCCGTCACTAATCGCCATGCCCTAGTCTATGGAAGGAGAGCATGGGGTTGTCATGACATGGGCCCTGAGGGACAGATCGTGACAAAATGACTGTTAAAATTCCTTTTTTATAGATACTCTTTTTGTGTAGAAAATTTGATTTCTTCATATATCATGCATAGAAAAAATATAAGATGAATTTTAATCACCATATTGAATGTTTAATTCATTAATAAAAGAAAATAGAGTTACTTTATTACAAACATAATTATTCATAAATATATATTTTTTAATAAAATCACATTTTTATTTACATTTTAAATTAATTTTCTAACCAATGAAACATTATACAATCAAGTGTAAACCCTATTTTCTTAATTTTGATAATATCATTTATTCCCACCATTCTAATGACTCTATGA
The DNA here is from genome assembly GCA_963277665.1 of Viscum album. Taxonomy (NCBI): domain Eukaryota; kingdom Viridiplantae; phylum Streptophyta; class Magnoliopsida; order Santalales; family Viscaceae; genus Viscum; species Viscum album. The sequence goes on from OY728167.1 coordinate 950,220,273, forward strand.
TAAAAATAATAAAAAATAATAATGTTTGGTTCTTTGATTAAGCTCAACGCGGTGTATCATATATGCTACTAAATATAGTATTATGATTTAAAAACATGGGATTTTACATTTTTCACCCATTTTGGTAATTTTGTCACCACAATTTTATATTTTTGATCGTAAACTAAATTTTTTACATTTAAAAAGTACTAAATTGAAATCCAACATGATAAACATATTAGGTAAACCCACCACATTAAAATAATGAAACTGATGTACAGTAGCCATCGAAGATAACACAAACTAGGATTACATGTTGGAAGAAATGGATACGAAAGATAAACTAACAATCATGTTTGGATAAAGGGATATAGAAAACATGATCATCAGAATATTACCAATCCAAAAACCATATTTTTTAGATTTTTTAAATGGTCGTTGATTTGATTGTATTAAAATTAAAGACTTAATGTTCTTTTAACATTACATTCTTCGATTTATGGAATTATGTTACTACCTAGTCTAATAAAATATTGATATCTACATACTTGAAAAGTATAGTTTCATGCTTTAATTATGTTCCATAATAAACTCATATTTTTCACAAAATGATGAGTATTTAAGATGAATTATTCACACTTGAATCATCTTATAGAGAATCTCATAATCTACAAAAGATTAACTATATTTTTCTCCAATGGTGAAACATTAACCAAATCCAAAATGGTTATGAATAGATTAGATAATTCAAATAAATTAGCAAACCATTATATGATAAAAAATTACATTAATCTAAAAAATTCATCATTTATACCCAATGTTCAGCATAAAACATTAAACAAACAATTATCCTTAAACATCATTAAAATATTTCAAACTAAGAATTGAAACCAATATTCAGAAAAATTTGATCAAATAGTCTTTCTAAATTATATTTTAAAATTTCTCCCTGAATCAATTTAATTACTCTTGTTATATCACACAAAAAAATTAATTATCCTACTAATCATTAAGATACAATACATATTTTCATATATAACATGAATCTTTATAAGTCCGTGAATATTTCATAAAAAATATAAATCAACATTTATTCATAAAATATAATAAAAATGTAATATATTTACATTGATCATATAGGGTTCCTAAAATAGTTAACAACTTCAGAAATAACATTATTCAAATAATCACAAAATCATTTTCTAATAACTACGATATCCATTTGATAAAATATAATTTCAAAAAATAAATCTATTATTATTCTGTTAAATATCTTCAATAAAAAAGGAATAAGTCAGAACAAATCAAGACTTCATATAGTCCAATGGTTTTGATAAAGCCTTATTGCTCTTCAGTTGTGGGTTCGATTCCAGCAATGTTTCTAGTTGGAATGGGTTATCATCCATCATGTGGTTTGTACATTTATAAAACTATATAATTCATGTAATATTCTCAAAATATTATAATTTACCAAAAAACTATATCTAGTTATAACCATGAAGGATATCTTATACCATTAATTTTTCCTCCGAAAATGTACAAACCCTTAATTACCTAAAAAAAGTTCCTATAAACCCTTATGATTATCCATTATTTTATAATTATTTCCATAAAAGATAATTATACCTAAAATAACATTTTCAGTTAATCAATTAAGGGTAACTTTTTACATAACTAATAAATTCTTCAAAAGTACCTTATCATAAAAAGTGTTTTAATAGTTTTAATCATTTATACATTCTTATGTGTACCATAACTATTAAATCCTTTATATTTAGACATCAAAGTATTTGAACATTATTCATAATCAGTTGACAATAATTATTACCTTATATCATAATACCAAATTCAAAAAAATATTGTATGTATTATATACCCTTGATTCAAAAATATCAATCATATCACGTTTCATATAATATCTATAAGAAGATAATTCGTACCATGGATCCAAATTTCATGATCTTCTTGATGTTGATTTTCTATTTCAGCATGTTTTCTTAAAATCATGAAGTAAAAATTCACACCAAATATGGTATTTCACCTTTCTAAAGAGTTGATTGAAATGATATTTTGTAATAATATGGGAACAATACCATAACCCATAAAATATGTTTTCAAATTAGTATACTTTTGATAACTAAATAATATTTTTAGAGGTGATTAGAATACTCAAGAAGCTATAAAAATCATTTGAACATGATTTTGTGATAATAGTTCCATGGAAATCCTCAAAGAGGAATAACAATGTGGTGAAATATCACATTCCTTCCATAATGAAAAATGATCCTTAATCATCTGAAAAGAATCATCACTGAAACATTAAATGAATCATTAAAGTAAAAATCATCTATAATGTAAGGATAACATGAAATTTATTATAATATTCTAATCCATCAACCTACATATATCTCATTTCATATATTTTTATCCAATCATCTTTATTTACCACAATCAAATAAACAAATTCCCCATAATAATAATCTTCTTAGTTATATGGGCTATTTAACCTACACCTAGAGAACATCCTCACTTCTAATGTTATCTAAACGAATCCTTTGATACCATATATAAGTCCCCAACCATAAAACAAACATAATATTGAGTTGATTAAGAAATTTGTCTTTATTTAAAATTGAGGTTATTTTAAATATTAGATATTTAGATAATTAAGACTTATCTCATACATAACAACTCAATTATTACAAAGTAGACACTTCTACTAACTATACATTTTTATCACAAAACAAAAACTATTTAAATGAAACATGGTTTATTTTCATGTTAAATATCAAAAAACTACCATTGATACAATCCTTGATTATATTCATCATTTAATATAGTGAGTAAAAATTTCAAACATGGGATGAGTACAAAATGTTTTTTATGAGACATAAAGAAATAAAACTATTTTCCATGAGAAAAAATATAAATCATGAATAATTTTTCCTAAAGTAATACCTGTAATATTTAAGAAGTTGTAAATACACTTCAATGAATATAAGATCATTAATATTTCCTTATTTAATAATATATTATCAAAAAACCTCAAGAGATAAAATAAAACACATAAGATTACTTTGGACATAATGATACTAAAATAGAATAACCATGTTGTTGAATTCCTTACATATCATTGAAAAAATGGAATAGATATATAGATGACATCCATACCCAATTCAATAGATGTTATAATGTTACCAACCAACCATGGTTTATCATGGAACCACCAGTATTTTGTTTATCATGTAACCACACGTCAAATTTTTAAGCGCCATTATTCAATCATACAACATAAAAGATTAAAATTATCATCATTTCACCCATATAATTTTTTTAATCCAAAGAAATAATTTTACAATATTTAAATAGTCATTAAATTTTAAAAAACCCCTTTCATTAATAAATTACCAATAAAATGGAATAAGTGATTAATTTTATTATATATTACGACTTGAACAAGAACATTTATTTATTCATTTGTTATAAAAAATCATATAAAACATGTTAATAGTTTATATTTGAAATAAATATAATTAAATCTTAATTATAAAAAAGCCACTAATTTTTATTATCAATACAATACATTTGTGAACTAATATCATGAAGAAAAGGATTTGATAATTAAATCACTAAATGTTCAAAGTTTCTCATACACATTTAAAATTTTATGTCAAAATATCCATAATGAAATAAATTTACCAATAAATTAAATATAATTATTATAGATAAAATGTGGATATTAACTTCTATGGTCTGTATATACACCTTGTAAATGAATAAAAGTCCATATTATCAAAAAATTAATCAATTAATGGAGAATGACAAGAAGTCCTTTACCTTATTTTTGAATCATAATGTATGTTTATTTTTCATCATGAATAATAAACATAGATTAATTAGTATTTTATATAGAAACTTGTATTGTTTATTTTTTCATTTCTATCATTATTTACTAGGTTGTAATAATTCTATAATTATTTTCATTCATATACAACTTTTGGTCGATATTTATTTAATGAGTTAAAAATGACCATGGTATAATGTTAATAGTACATGTAGCTATTAGTCCATCATCTTCAGAATAATAGACATCGAATTATTATAATTTTTATAAATATTACACTTGTAATTCAACCCATTAAATATGTTTATGAGAAATGAACAACGCTATAATCATGGAGACTGTAGCCCTTTTGTACGCATTAGTGGCAGTTTTAATTTCTCACTGATCCTTAAGGAATGCGGGTATGTATTATTTTAACATTAAAAAATTATCATAAAATAATTAATATCATTTTAATAATCTCAATATAGTTATATATATATATATTATAACATTTATGTGATGAATAAAAACATGTCACATCGCGTTGTGGATATGATATTTTTCACTTACGCAAAAAACGATATTGTCATTTCTATGAAGATAGAATGTAAAACCATAATTGATATACTATTATATAATATTGATAAATATTACATGAATATAATATATTAAATTAATTTTATTTATTATAATCAATCATGAGAGACGGTTATGGAAAATGAATTCGATTAGTAAGTGGTGGCGATAGGTCACACGTACAGAAGAACGACTAATTACATTCCAATTTTCTTGAAGTGAATATGGATTTAGGTTATGATATTAATAAAATAATATATTTGTATTTTGAGGATACTATAGTTAATATTTCATCATAGATGAATAATAATTTTAGGAGTTTTAAGAAGTTATAAAATAGAAACACTAAAATAAAAACAGTACATTCTTTTTAGATGATCGCCTTTTTTACAACATAAAACATATAAGAAGGGTGTTATTCAAAAAATATATTTTAAATAATTTTATTAGGTATACTAAGAAGGGGTTTTTGTAGATATTAACGGAACCAAATGTTCTTTTATGTGTCATTCATAGAGAAGAATCTGTCTCTTTTTATTGGAGAGGGGAGATGCCCCCCTTCAGAAACCATAAAATAATAAATTAATATAAATTATTTTTTAACTCAATATGACACCAAATATTGTTAGTTATAAGATAATATTTTATGGTACAAAATAATCCCAAAAAATAATTATTCTACATTTATATGTTTTATTTTAAATCTTATCTTTTTAACCTTTATTTAATCATTTTAATTCATACAATTTTAGGAAGTAAATTACACATTGATGTTTTAAATAATTACCATAAAATAAAAACGACACATAAATGAGTCATTGAATATATTTTATTATTTTTTTTAATATGATATTGAATTTTTGTTTTTTAATATTTTAATTTTATTCAATAAAAGATAATTTATTTTAAAATCGTATAAGTGTCAATTTTGGCACTATCCTTCATTTGCCTTTTTAGAAATATCATAACAAATTGATTCATTTGAAAAACTATATTAAATAAACCCTATGAAGTAAAAATTATCTAAATAATTCTTGGGTGACATAAAATATTTCAAATTATCTTTATTTCTATATTAATTGTTTCATTTATTTTATTATTTTTTTAATAAATCAATTACTCCATCATATTTGGTTCATAAATAAATTTAATTATTTATTTTCTAACAATAATAACTAAATTTCCATGCTTTAGGTAATATTTTATTTATTTATACAGACTATTAATAGACCAATATATCTCTTATATATCCTCACATAGGAATTTTTTTATTAATAAGAGATATTTTTTGACATCTTTTTCTTTACTTTAATTAAAACATCATAAATGTCATATTCAACTTCCAAGTTCCTCCAAGAGGCAAAGATTTGTACCCAAATATTTTAATGATCTAATATAACTAATCCAATGAGATTGGTACATGTGATAGGCTAATTATAAAATATTAAAATCTTGTTTTTACATTTAATTACATGATTTTCCCATAAACGATATAAATAAAATTCTATTGATTTTATTCACAAAAATTTATTTTTATACTATTAGAAAAACTATTACATAAACATTAAATCCATGTATGGAATTTTATTTAAAATAAAATTCACAAAATTGTGAATAATATTTTTATGTTTATCCCATTAACGATATGATAAAATAGGGTTTTAAAGTAAAAAATGATCAAAATTTCACAATGTTTGAATATCAAATTTCAATGAGAAATTTATTCCTATGAAGTAAATTAGATTAATTAATAGAATATACTATAATTACACAATTACTCCAATTAAAAAAATAACACACACACAGATATATATATATATATACACACATTAGATGAATATACCTATTTGAATTAAAAGGTAGTATTTCACTATTCATTAAAATATGAGATTTATTATTAATATACAAAAACAATTCTTAAGTAAATTTTTATATCAAAATTCAAAATAAAGAGTTTATTTTTCCAAAAATCATTTATAAAAATGAAAAAACAGGAATAAAAATTGTTTCCGCATCAAAAGGCTGTAAAATGCCATTTCTAAAAAATAATCCATCAAGGCACACAATTGAATTAATTCTTATATAATTATTAAAAAACATATAATATTATTTTTAAACATCACGTTGAATTTGTTTCAATAATATAATACAAAGATATTGATTTAATTATTTTATAAACACAATTATTCACATTTAAATAGTTTCTTTAAAAAAGAAATCTTTTATTTTCAATTTTAATTAATTTTCTAAAAAATAAATATTTATATAAACATGTTTACACCCCTTATTGATAATTATTTTAATTTAGTTCAGTATCACTATTATAATGACTTTGTTATAAATACAAAAAATTAATAATAATGTTTAGTTATTTTATTATGCTCATAGTGGCATATCAGGCACGCTATAGAACATAATGTTCCCTTTTAAAAAATATAGATGTTGCAACCTTCCGCATTTTGAAATTTTGTTCACTCAATTTTAAATTTAGGATTAGAAACTAATGTTTAATTTTTCAAAATTACTTCATTAAAATCTCACTTTTGGAAAAAGATTGGACAAAACCAACACATTAATAGAAACAAAGTGAAGTAAAATGATCACACTTTATAACACATATTTGGATTACATGTAATAAAACATGGGTATATATGAAAAATAACCATCATGTTTAGTTGGAGACTGATTGAAAACTTGATCAAGAGAAAGTTAACAAACATAGAACGATAAAACTCGGATTTGTTAATCAATCTTGGATTACATAGTACAAAAAGTAAATGTATAACATTTTTTTATGTAACATCATTTTCATCGAGTAAATGAATTATTTTAAGATATTGACAATAAAAATAGGAAATATACTAACATGAAATATAGAGTTTCAATAATTAATCAAATTCCACCAAAAACTCATATTTTTCTTCAAATGAAGAGTATTTAGAATGAATTTTTCATCTATGAATCAACTTCTAGAGAATCACATATACAAAAAGATATTAACTATCTATATCTCTTATGGTGAATCATTAATAAAATACAAAATGGTTATGGTATGATAACATAATCCTCCTAAATGAATAAACCTTTGTATGACAAAAAAATTGTTTAATCTCTATAATTCAAAATTGATACCTAAATGTAAACATATACAATTCAATAAATAACTAACATTATAATTTTTTAAATAATACAAAATAATGGTTAAACAAAATATTCAAAATGATCTGATCCCATAGTAATCCAAAATAAATTTTAACATTTATCTCTAAATGAAGTCAATTACTCTTGAAGACTCACACCAAATAAGTGATTTTCATGACAATCTTCCAAGATACACAGACTATTTTAATAAATAACTTGAATCATTGTAAATACATCATTGATTCATAAAAAATAATATTAAACCTTTATTTCTCAAATAAAATACCATCTAATAATATTTAAATTGATCAAATATGATACCTAATATAATGAACATATTTAAAAAAAACATTAATCAGTTAATCATCAAATCAATTTCCAATACAACGGACATACATTTGATAAAACGTAATTACCCAAAATAAACGTATTATTATCCCATCAACTCAATTAACTATAAAATACAGACATATTAATCATAGAATTCACATAGTCTAGTGGTTTTTGAAAAATCATTATCATCCCTCGGTTGTTTGTTTTTTTCCCATTACCTTTCCAGACCTGATGTGTTTTCACCTATCCTAGGGGTTGTTATTTTTATAAAACTATTTCATTTTATAACATTCTAAAAATACGATAATTTCATAAAAATTAACTATAACAAGTTTTATCCACAAAATATGTCTCATACATTTATATTTTCATCCAAAAATGTAATAACCCTTAATTACCTAAAAAGAGATTTAAGAAACCTGAATGGTTATCCATTATATTATCATTATTTACACAAAATATTATTTCTTGTAAAATAACATTTCAACTTAAAAAAATCATTTTTAAATTTACATAACTAAAATTTATTCATAAGTACCCCATCATCAAAAGTTTATTAATAAACATAAACAATTACATTCCTCTAAGTACTACTTAACAATAAATCCTTTATATATAGACATCTTAATATTTAAATGTTCTTCATAATCTATTAACTATGGGTTTCCATCTAATATCTTAATACCTCACTCCTAAAAATAAAATATATTGATTAAATTTCGAAGATTTAGAAATATCTATATGATCATGTTGGAAACATTATGTATAATAAGATAATTTATACCATGAATAAAAATTTCAAGATATTCTTAATAATCTTTTTCTCTTTCTACATGTTTTCCAATATTTAAAAATTCAAATTTCAAACAACATATGGTATTTAGCCTTTAAAAATATTTGGATGAGTTGGGATTTTTTAATCATAAAATACAGATATCATGAATCATAAAATTATTTTAGAAATTAGTAGGTGTGTGAAAAATCAAAAAAAAATTCTTATAAGTGATTTTAATACTCAAGTAGCTAGATAATCATTTGATTTTTCTGATAATGGTAATGATGAAATCATCTGGGTGGGATAAGAATGGTGTGAGAGTTCTCTTTCCTTTTCTCCTTATAGATGATCCATATACTACAAAAAATAATCATCACTCACATATGAAATGAAATATAAAAATAATAATCCTCTATGGGGTAAAGGAAACATAATAATTTTTATAATAATATAAAACTTTAATCTTTTTTTATATGAATTTTTAGATTTTTATCCAATCCCCTTAATTTACCGTATTCATCCAAAATGTTTCATATAATAATAACACTATTGGTTTCTTGGTATATTTAACGTACACATATATAACATTATATCCTCTAATGTTATCTATACAATTCTTTTGATACAAACTATTAGTCCTCGACCACCAAACTTACATAATTTTGATTTACATCGTGAAATTGACATTATTTTTCATTAAGTATATTTTTATGTTTATTGATTTAGAGATTTAGGCCATAGCTCTTACATAACAACTCACATATTATACATTATAAACTTCTAATCACTATCAATTTTATTCACAAATAAATATATTAAAAGAAAATTAATTTTTCATGTTATAACATCAAAAATATTCACTTTACCCAATATTTCTATCTATTCATACATAAATCATATAAAAAATTTAAACATTTTATTATTATTAAATGATCATTAATGGACATAACTGATGAAAACATGTAGGCTTCTAAAAACATGTAAATCCCGAATACTTTATCATAATGTAATACATATCATATTTAAGGATTAATAAATACTCTTAAATGAAAAAAATCACATTTCATGACCGTTAATGTAATCAATGATTACAATAAAACCCATATACTACAAAAATATCATACAAATTTACTTGGGACATAATCATAAAAAAGGAATAATCATATGGTCTAATCTATACATATCACTCATAAAAATGGAATTGTCATACAACCAACATCAATAACCAATGCATGGGGGTTTATAATGTAACCCCCATCCTTGGATTATAAAGAAACCACTTGTATTTTGTTTATCAGGAAACCAACCACGAAATCTTCATGCACCATTATATAATCATAATACATAAAATATATAATTTATCAACAATTCACTCATCAAATTTATTAGAAATCAAGAGAAATCATTTCACAATTTTGAAATAATAATTACAGATTCAATACCAAATTCAATTAAAAGTTACCCATAAAATGTAATAAGTGATTCCTTTTTATTTTTAAAATATAATGTCTTGAAGTGGAACCTAAATATCCAATAATGGTCATGTTCGTTGAGAAGTTGTTGTCCCCTTATATGTTAAAGAGAACATTCCTCGTGTGATTTGTCAAAATGTGTTACATAAAATACATTGAAATAATACTTCTCTTAAAAATGTAATTAAATTCAATAATTAAATTTAAAATAATTATATAACCATATAATAAATATTAAAATTAATATCCGGAAGAAAACTATATGATGATTTTAAGCTGTAATCATTGAAGTTATCATGTACCATGTTGAACATATAAATTTTAATTTAGAGAAATTAATAAATTTAAAAAATTATTATATAATTGTATTATAGATAAAAAATCATATGAAATGTAACAGTAGTTTTATATTCACCTTATTGAAGAATAAAGGTACAAATTATCATGAAATGCCTCAATGAATGGAGATTGAGACGAAGTCCCAAACCATATGTTCAACTCATCATGTATTTTTATTATTCATCATTAATACTAAAAATATGTTAATTTATACGTGATTCATAACCTTTAAATGTTTCATAGTTTTTTAATATAATTAATATTTATGTTATATTAATTAGTTATTATTTGAGTTCATGTTGCATGTTTTGTTGATAATCGATACTTGAGTCGAAAAAGAAGATGTTTTGATGTCAATAGTCTTAGTGGCCATAATTAAATAATCTCATGAATAATATTCAAGAAATTTTTATCTTTTTTAAACATAATTAATACTTTTAAATCGAACCATTAAGTATGGTTATGAAAAATGAACAATTATTAATCATGAAAATGGTACGACATACGTTTGAATGAATAACATTTTTCATTAATCATTATGGTTTGATGATAACTATTATTTTATCGTTTTGGAATGATAATAAAACAATTATTTACATATTAATCATTTATATATACTATTTATATCATAAATGTGTCATAATGACTAAAATTGGGCCACATCACTTCATGGATGCCATAGTTCACACATAGGCACAAAACAAAGTCGTTGTTTTATGTGGATGAAAATATAGAAAATAATTGATATATTTTTATATTATAATTACTATTATTTCATAAATTTTATATATGAACTTTAATTCAAATTTTATAACCAGATTTGAGAGACTGTTATGCAAAAAAAATTTGATTAGTTCATGTTGATGACAATTTACATGTATAAACGAAATATTAATTATATTCTCATTTAATGGATGTGGATGGATTTTGGTGAGGATATTAACAAAATAGAATATCAGTATATTAAATATACTATATTTATTATTTAATCATGGATGAAAAAGACATTAATGAAGTGGAATAACACATAAAATATAAACACATAAATATAAACATTTCATTTATTTCATATGATCACATTTCTTAGCATCATAACACCTCCAAAAAGAGTGTTATTTCTAAAATAAGGCATCAATAATATGGGGAGGTAATATAGATATAGGTTTTGATAGATATTGTTAAAAAATTGGTTTTTTAATTGTGTGTTTTAAATAGGAATGAGTTCATTTTTATAGGATAGGGGAGGGGCACCCTTGAAAACCCTTAAAATATTAAATTAATATATATTATTATTTATTTTAAAATGACTCCAAATTTTGTTATTTATATGATATATTGTAAATGGAACTAAATAATCTAAATAAATAATTTTTTTTGACATTTATTGTTTTTATTTTAATCATTACCTTCTTGTTTTAACCATTATATAACTATTTCAATTTTTACTTTTTATAAAGTAATTTATATATTAAATATAAAAATAACTTCTATAACATGACAAAAGACAAGAAATGATTAATTTATGATATTATATGGTTAATACAATCATTTTTACTGAATATTGTACTTTCTAAATATTTGTATTATTTAATAAAATATAAATTATTTAAAAATAAAACATGTTTAAATTTTGGCATTGTTCGCCAATTAATTTTTTAAAAATATCATAGAAAAATTATTCCATATATAAAACTAATTAAATAATCCCTAACATGTAATATAAATCCATAAAATATTTATAATGGACCAAAAATTTCATAATATATTTATTTTAACATTATTTATATATTTTATTTTATTGTTCATTTAAAAAAAATAATTTACTCTATAATAACTGTCAATATTTTATTAAATTACTTATTTCATAAAAATTATAAAAAAATGTCAGGATTTAAGAAATATTATTATCTTTATATTGAATATTTATAGCTAAATATATCTCTTATATATCCTCATATTAATTTTTTTTCTTAGAAAACACATGTTTATGATATCCTTGTCTTTACATTAAATAAAATAATCTAATTGTTATATCACACCCATGGGGTTTTGAAAGGCCACATATTCGGAATATGTATTTTTATAAATTAAATTTACTCATCCAATTAAACTAGTTCATGTTTTAGGGTAATTTTAATTTATTATAATATTATATTTTTCTTTAATTACTTGATTTACCCTTAACCATTGTAAATTAAATAATAATGTTACTATTCACAAAAATAATTTGGATCTTATTATATCAGTTATTTCATACTATTTATATCCATTTATATCTATTTTATAAAATTGGATGCATAGAAATGGTAAAATTAATTAATATTTAATCCCATTGGCGGATCCATAAAATGTGTTTTTGAAGTTAAAACATTTAAAAGATCACAATGTTTTTAAATCCAATATAAATGAGAAATTGATTCAAAAGAAAAAAATGCTATTAACTGATAAAACCCTAATATGTTTTATCTTTAAAACCAATATAATGGATATCCTAACTATATAAATAAATTATATAAAAAAGTAGTTTTGAATTTAAATGCAGTATTTTTCACTATTAAATAAAATACACTATTTATTAGAAAAATTCCAAAAATTCACCAAAAGTAAATTTTTATATCTTGATTCCAAAGGAAAATTTTTCTTTTTAGAAAATAATATATAAACAATAAATAAGCCACATTTAAACTGGCTTCTCCATTAAAAATGTTAAAATGACTTTTTTGAAAAAAACTTCTTTTCGCATAGAATAAAATACCTTCTTATATGATATTGGGAAAACAAATTAGATTAATTATAATGATAATGTTGAATTTATATTTAATTAATATAACCCAAAAATAGTGATTTTATTATTTTATAAAGACAATTATTGACACCAAAATACATTATCAAAAATCATTGTTTTTAATTTAACTAATTTTATAAATAATTAATCATTATATAAACAAGTGTAAACTGTAACATCCCAGGTAAATAATGAATAAAAAATTTCATATTTATTAATATATAATAATTAAATATTAATTTTAATTAAAAGGGGTTTCTACATTCGATAGCGTACTCGATACGCAATGATTAGTTTCTTTGAAAACTTACATTGTACACTAGAAATATAATAACATTATTTTATTTGGTAGTTAACATGTATCCATTGTGTTGGCGGGAATGGATAGAAATAACTAAAATATGATTATATATGTTTTTTAAATGTTTTTACATTTATCCAATAAAAGATAAAGGCTTAAAATACGGAATGAATTCAATTTTAGGCATTTATACCCTAATTTTCACTAAAGGTTCACTTATCACCTTTTGATAGAGAACCGTCATTAAATATAGTTTTGGACACTCTTATTCATTATATTGGACCAAATAAAACTCTTCTTTAGAATCAGGACATCAAAATTTACTTTGTGTAAAGTTTTGGTATTTTTCTGATAAAGTTCATTTTTTTAATGAATAGTGTAAAATGTTGTATTTTAATTCAAAACCTATTTTTAATCTAATTTATTTATATGATTATATTATCTTTTGAATTGATTTTAAATTTAAATTAGAATATATTTTTACCATTTAATCTAATGGTGGTCATTGGAATCAATTTCACTTTGAAATTGGACTTAAACTAGTGTCAATCTTTTGATACATATTGTTTCATAAAAACACGCTATTTGCTTTGACATCGGGAATTACTTATTAAATTAAATAATGCAACTTATATGTTTTGAATTTTTTAAAATGGACTTCATTTTTGAAATCGAAATATCAAATATAGCTTAGGGTGAATTTTTGGTATTTTTCTGAAAAACTTCAATTTTTGATGAATAGTGAAACCACTAAGTGGTACTTATAAAAACTGATTTTTCTTTTAAATGAAATTTTACCACTTCTGTGTTTTGAATTTCAAAAATCCGATATACATGTATGTCATTAAGAAGTAAAATGTGGTTCAATGAGATTAAAATAATTTTTTGGTGAATAGTAACTTTTAAGTTCTTAATCGTGATTAGAGGTAATTAGTGTAGTTTAAGGTAAGAATAATGTTTTAATAAAATGAAAATACCTTGACACATGTCCTACAACTTATTGGATGTGTCATGGACGACCAAGACAAGCCATGGGTCAACTTGGCGACCCCATGGAGCCACTTTGGTTGGGAAATGACAGAAATAACTTTTTATTTAATGTTTAAGTAAAAATGACACACACATGAAGTGTTTTACTAAAACAATTTTTACATGGGGTTATACAGGTAAGATTTTTGACAATAAATATTCATTATAAATATAAAAATATTTCCTACATAATTGTATTTTTTTATAATTTTTATACATTAAATAAATTAAATTATTTATGACATCATGATGATGGAGTGATGACCTCATTATTTAACGATTTAAATAAAATGGAAAGATAATGTAAAATCTAAGACATACACATTTTCAAACCCTATTGGATGAGTGGATTTATAACCCTCATCACCTTAAACTCTAAATACATCAATGTGGGACCTTTAAAATCCGAAACGCTTCTGAAAATAAAGTAACATTTTGTAAACTTTACAAGAGTGCCCCTCCTCTCCTCTTATAAAAGGCCCCCGCCTCTACCACCTTACCCAACTCCAAAAGCCTTTGGCTCGGACAACATCTTCCCATATTGTCTCTCCACTTCCCTCTCTTACTCATTACAGCCTCAATTTAGGCAGAAGTCTTCCCAAGGAAGCTTTTGAGCTCAAACCAAAGGGAGTTACCCGATTTTATGGTAATCTCTTCACTTGAGTCCGTTTGTTTTATTTTGCTTCTCCAACCCCCTAAACTAGTTTTATTCATTTCTTTTGTAACAAATCCAGTATCTGAAATATACCAGGATGTTGTTATAAGAAGGATTCGAGCTACACTTACACACACCTACACCTAATTGTTAAATAACATACAATTTCTGTGGATGGCGAATTTCTGCCTCCCGAAACGATGATTGTTCAAAAATCTTTTAACACCCTAAAGGTGGACATTAATATGTCACTATATTTATATATGATATATAATATGTTTATGTTTTCTTTAAGATTCTTTATTTTTCATTTTGGGCATACCTTTATGGTTTCCATTATGGGTAAATGTGATATCTTCATTTAAGAAAGTGCGGACTACCGCCCCCTCAAAGTGATTTGATTCGTTAATGCCATATGTGGGATGTATAAAGGATGGATTTAAAGTTATTATATATTTTTTTATACTGGGATTATAATATACCTCTATAACATTATTATTTTTTTCCATTAAATTATGAGATAGAAATGAAAGTAGCGTTCATGCGTACGTACGGCTTACCATCTCCATGAACGGTGCATTTCATTTCTTATACCCAAATATAATGTACTATTATAAGTACATATATATAATCGATATATATGATGAATGATACATCTAAATGATGAATATAATTCTGTAATTAAAATATACATACCTCTCATTTAGTTTTAATTCCATTAATATGAGATAGGAATGAATGTAGCGTTCATGAGTACGTACGGCTTATCGTCTCCATGAACGGTACATTTCATTTATTGCCTATAAATGATTATGTAATATTATAAATACATGTATATGATGGATATATATGATATATATGATATCCAAATCAGGAATGTCATTCTGGATATAAAGAACCTTTGACCACACGAACAACATGTAATTGTAAGAAGTCCACTTTCGACTTTAGAACCAAATATCGACAAAAGAAACATTATTAAATTAAATGATTACATAATGTTTATAACATGATAATAAGTAATATAAATGTAATAATGAACATAAATAAGGTTCTTAAGCAAGTAGAAATTAACTCAAGTTTATTATTTGGGACATTAAAGAACGATCGAGTCAAGTCAGACCCGAGGTAAGGGGCTTCGTCTCAATATCCTTTCATTGAGGCATATTTCATTTTATACACAAATAACTTTTATACGGTGTATAAACCCCTTTTGACTTTTACTTTTATAGAAAAGGAATATTTTTCTACAAAGCATTTTACTAAACGACAAAAAGGAATGTTTCTTTTAACGTACGTTGTGACAATGACCTTTTCCGCCACTGCGAGTATTATTTGGTCTTTGGCTTCCTGAACAAGACGTAATGTTTTTTTTAAAATGATATAAATACCATATAATCTTTTATGTATTTTGGTATTGAAAATGGTTTTTTAATGGATTTGTTATGTCAATATATTTGAGTGATATATTGTGATCAAATTGTGAAAATGTTTTCTTTCCTTTATGTTTTCTTTATGTCTTATGATTTTATAATGGTACTTGGACATTTGATGGGTGGTTGCGTGATGAACCATATGACGGGTGGTGCCGTGAATACCAGGATGGGTGGTTACGTTATAACTTCCAATGCATTGGGTATGGAAGTCGGCCGTATGGCTATTCCCTTAAGTATGTATGAAAGTTGGCCGAATGGCTATTCCATTAAGTGATATGTGTGGAAGTCGACCGTATGGTTATTCCACTTAAGTATGTTTATGTCCCAAGTTACCTTTATATGTTATGTGATCATTTTATGGGTTTTATGGTAATCTTTTTATTACAAAAGGGTAAGTAATGATCTTTTATTTAGTGAATATTTTTACTACTTCATAAAGGTGAAAAGTATTACATTGATAAAGTATACATGGTTTACTTGTTGTTTTGATAAACTAACAGTTTTCATTCTTTGTGTTTCCCTTACTGAGCTTTTTGTGCTCACCCCATGTTTTTTTTGAAATGTTTTTCACAGGACTTAATGTGGAATAGGGTCAAGGATGGGATCAAGGGAAATTCATGCTATATAAAACATGGAACTAGACATGTCTCTTTTTAAGAGTTTTTTTTTATTCTATGGAAACTTAGTAGAAGTGTCTACTTTGTAATATTTTGAGGTGTAATAGTTATGATCTAATTCTCTAAAACTCTAAACCTGAAAAGATCCTCAATTTGAATTATTCATTTAATTTAATATTAAGAGATGTTTAAGGCCGGGGCCTTATGGTTGGTATCAAAGGTTGGTTTATACAACTTTAGGAGTTAGAAAAGTGTAAAATTATAAGTTAATTAAAATGATATAGCATTTAAAGATTACCATGTTGCTTCGCCTAAGATATTTCTGTGTTTAGAATGGTTCCGCAGAGGAAAAAATTAGCTATGTTGGGACAACATCAGGAGGAAGACAACCTTCCACGTCAGCAACCTGAGATGGTCGGAATTGGAACTGAACAGTTTGTTGCAGTGATGGCACAGTTGACTCAGGCTATAAATGGTGGTGGTATCCATGCACAAGATCAGCCAGATCAACCGCAGAGGAACATGTCAGTGGTGGAACATTTCATGAGGCAACATCCCCCATAATTCAGAGGATCATCTGACCCTGTGTATGCTGAAGGGTGGATTAAAGCACTGGAGAATATTTTTGATGTCATGGGGTGTTCAGAACATCAAAAGGTTAGTCTTGCTATTTACCCTTTTGAAGGTGAAGCTGATCAGTGGTGGTCTATGGTAAAAAATATCAGGGATAGTGATGAGATTGAGGATCTTCACTAGGACGAATTCAAAGGTATGTTTCTTGAGAAGTATTTTCCTAAGGATGTTCGACTTAGGATGGAAAAGAAATTCTTGGAATTGAGGCAAGAGGAAGACTCAGTGGCTGCCTATGAAGCAAAGTTCACCCGATTGGCAAGGTATGCTTCAAACTTCATATGAGATCTTGATAGTATGATAAACCATTTTTACTCAGGGTTAACGCCAAAGTATCGAAGGGATTTAGCTTCTCATGAGTTCAAAAGTTATGAAAAACTTTTTCGATGTGCAGAGAAGGTGGAAATGGAGTTTGCCGATGATCACGTGTTCTATGACAAACAACAGAATAAGAGGTCCAGTTGGTAGGCAAAGGGGAATAATTCATCAAAGAAGAAAGGAGGTAAGAAAACCAAATATCCATCATGTGAGAAGTGTGGTAAAATGAATCCTGGAGAATGTTTATCAAAGTCTGGTAAGTGCTTTCGGTGTGGTAAGTCTGGTCATATTGCTCGTAACTATAAGGAAGATGACCAAGCAGGCAATGAAAATCCAACAGTAAGATGTTTAAAGGGTAATGAAATGGATCATTATGAAAACGAGTGTCCAACGAAGAACTGAACTAGGGGAAAGCTGCCAGACTACAAGCAGAAAGGGGTGGTGAAATCCTTTGAAACAACCTAAACAGATGTTGGGCCATCAAATGAAGTGGTATCAAGTACACTGTTTGTTTGTTCAGATTATGCCAATGTGTTGTTTGATTCGGGGTCTACACATTCTTTCATCTATGAGAAGTTTTCTAGTAAATTGGAAATTCCATCTCAAGATATGAACCCTGAACTTATGGTAAAAACACCCGGAGGGAACATTGAGACAAAAAGGAATTATAAGAACCTTCTTATCCTTGTGTGTGGAAAGAATCTACCAGAAAACCTTATTGTTTTGCCTCTAGTAGAGTTTGATGTTTTTTTGGGCATGGACTGGCTTTCTGTTTATCATGCTAAGATTGACTGCAGAGCTAAAATGGTTTCTTTTCAGAAAGATTTTCAGCTTGTGTACAAGAATGAACCCTTGATTTTGATAACATATCTGGAAGTTGAGAAACTAGTAAAAGATGGAAATGAATGTTACCTTGCACATGTTTTTGAAAATAAAGGAACTGTTCAGTTTAATGATGTGCCAGTGGTAAATGAGAATCTTGATGTTTTTTCTGATGAGTTGCCTGGTATTATTCATGATCGGGAAGTTGAATTTACTGTTGAATTAGTTCCTGATTCTAAGCCAATTTCAAAGACCCCTTATCGAATGTCTCAAGTTCAACTTTTAGAGTTAATGAAACAATAGCAGGTGTTATTAGATAAAGGTTTCATTTGACCTAGCACATCACCATGGGGTGGTCCTATATTGTTTGTTAAAAAGAATGATGGATCAATGAGACTTTGCATTGATTATAGAGCCTTGAATAATATTATTATTAAGAACAAGTATCCTTTCCCACATATCAATGATTTGTTTGATCAGCTCCAGGGAGATCAGTATTTTTCTAAAATTTACTTGAGGTCGGGGTACCATCAGATGAAAGTAAAAAAAGCAGACATTCCGAAGACTGCATTCCGTACCAGACCCACAAATGTAACAGAGATCCGTAGTTTTCTTGGTTTGGCAGGTTACTACCGAAGGTTTGTTGATGATTTTTCACGGTTATCTAGTCTAATGACTAAGCTAACTCGTAAGGGTGTTAAGTTCATCTGGACAAAATAATGTGATGATTGTTTTCATGAGTTGAAAAGAAGATTGGTGAATGCTCTAGTTTTGGAACTTCCTTCCAGGAATGGTGAGTTTGTTATATATAGTGATGCTTCGTTGAAGGGACTTGGTTGTGTCCTTATGCAGAATGATCGGGTTATTGCATATGCTTCACGTCAGTTGAAAACTCATGAGGTAAATTACCCTACACATGATTTGGAATTAGCTGCTGTTGTTTTCACTTTAAAAATTTGGAGGCATCATCTGTATGGAGTAATGTGTGAAATATATACTGATCACAAATGTTTAAAGTATATATTCACTCAGAAATAATTGAACATGAGATAGAGGAGATGTCTAGAATTAATCAAGTATTATAATTGTACAATTCCCTACCATCTGGGAAAAGCAAATAAAGTGGACGATGCTTTGAGTAGAAAAAGTAATGCTTCATTAACCATGCTACGTTTGGAACGAAATCCTTTGGTTTTTTATTTGATGAAATTTGGCATAGAAGTTGTTGGTGCAGGATGTCCTTCTGTTTTGTTTCAGGTATCAGTGAGATCTTCTCTATCAGACAGAATCAAGCAAGCATAGAATCAAGACAGTGAGTTGCATAAAAAGGTAGAGCTGGTTCAGAAAGGTAAGTTGCATGAATTGAACATTGATAGTGATTGTGTTTTTAGATTTGTAAAGAGATTGTGTGTGCCTTGTGATTCACAGTTGAAGAGAGAGTTGTTATGTGAAGCTCATAGTTCTCCGTTTTCAGTTCATCCTGGCAGTACTAAGATGTACAGAGATCTGTAGGAGTATTACTGGTGGGATGCAATGAAAAGAGATATTGCTGATTTTACTGTGAAGTGTTTGACTTGTCAGCAAGTTAAAGCAGAGCGGCTGTTACCGAAAGAGATGCTTCAGCCTCTACCAGTGCCAGAGTAGAAATAAGAGAATTTATCCATGGACTTTGTTGCGGGATTACCGAAGGCATCTCGAGGTAATAATGCAATCTGGGTTATTGATGATCACTTGAATAAATCTTCTCATTTCCTTTCCATACGAGATACTTTTCCCTAGATCAAATTTCCCATTTGTATCTTAAAGAGATAGTCAGGTTACATGGAGTTCCTCTCTCCATTGTGTCCGATCGTGATCTCAGGTTTACTTCTTTCTTTTGGAAAGGCCTTCAGAAGTCGTTGGGTACTGAATTAAATTTTAGTAAAGCCTTTCATCCGCAATCAGATGGGCAGTTAGAACGAACAATTCAAACCTTGGAGGATATTCTATGAGTTTGTTCGATGGATTATTAGGGAAGTTGGGACCAACATATTTCTTTGGTTGAGTTTTATTATATTAACAGTTTTAATTCCAGTATACAGATGGAACCATTTGAGACATTATATGGGAAGCGGTGTCGAAGTGCAACATTTTGGGATGAAGTGGGTGAAAGGAAGCTGATGGGACCAGAATTGGTAGAAGAGATGGAAGAAAAAGTTCAGCTGATTCAAAAACACATGAGAACAGCTCAGAGCAGGCAGAAGAGTTATGCGGATAACCGGAGGAAGGATCTATCTTTCGAGGTAGGTGATCATGTTTTTCTCAAGGTTTCTCCATGGAAAAGTGTGATGCGATTTGGTAAGAAAGGAAAGCTGAGTCCAAGGTTCATTAGACCATATGAAATTCTGAAGAGAGTTGGATCAGTTGCATACAGAGTGGCATTACCTCCAAGTTTATCTCAGGTACAGAATGTTTTTCATGTTTTGATGCTGAGAAAGTATATGCCATATCAATCTCATGTTTTGAGTCCAGAGGTAGTTCAGCTGGAAGAGAATCTCTCTTATGAAGAACAACCAGTCCAGATTCTTGACCGAAGAGATCAAGTATTGCGAAATATTGTAATTCACCAGGTAAAGGATTTGTGGTAAAACTATATGGTTGAAGATTCAACGTGGGAATCTGAAAATGCTATGAGGGATAAATACCCCCACTTATTTTTATAAGTGGATAAAATTGCGAGGACCAAATTCCCAAAAGGGGGGAAGGATGTAACATCCCAAGTAAATAATGAATAAAACATTTTCATTTTTATTAATATTTACGAATTAAATATTAATTTTAAATAAAAGGGGTTTCTACGTTCAATAGCGTACTCGATACGCAACGATGAGTTTCTTTGAAAACTTACGTTGTACACTAGTAATATAATAATATTATTTTAAATGGTAGTTAACATGTAGCCATTGTATTGGTGGGAATGGATAGAAATAACTAAAATATGATTATATATGTTTTCTAAATGTTTTTACATTTATCCAATAAAAGATAAAGGCTTAAAATACGGAAAGAATTCAATTTTAGGCATTTATACCCTAATTTTTACTAAAGGTTCACTTATCACCTTTTGATGGAGAACCATCATTAAATATAGTTTTGGTCACTATTATATATTCTATTGGACTAAATAAAACTCTTCTTTAGAATCGGGACATCAAAATTTACTTTCTGTAAATTTTTGGTATTTTTCCGATAAAGTTAATTTTTTAATGAATAGTGTAAAATGTTGTATTTTAATTCAAAACCACTTTTTAATCTAATTTATTTATATGATTATATTATCTTTCTAATTGGTTTTAAAGTTAAATTAGAATATATTTTTACCATTTAATCCAACAATGGTCATTGGAATCAATTTCACTTTGAAATTGGACTTAAACTAGGGTCAATCTTTTGATACTTATTGTTTCATAAAAACACACTATTTGCTCTGACAGCGAGAATTAATTATTAAATTAATTAATGAAAATTATATGTTTTGATTTTTTTAAAATTGACTTCATTTTTGAAATTGGAATATCAAATATATCTTAGGGTGAATTTTTGGTATTTTTCTGAAAAACTTCAATTTTTGATGAATAGTGAAACCACTAAGTGGTACTTATAAAAACTGATTTTTCGTTTAAATGAAATTTTACCACTTTTGTGTTTTTAATTTCAAAAATCTTACATACATGGTTGTCATTAAGAAGTAAAATGTGGTTCAATGAGATTAAAATAAATTTTTGGTGAATAGTAACTTTTATGTTCTTAATCGTGATTAGAGGTAATTAGTGTAGTTTATGGTAAGAATAATGTTTTAATAAAATGAAAATACCTTTACACATGTCCTAACCTTATTGAATGTGTCATGGACGACCAATACAAGCCATGTGTCAAATTAGGGACCCCATGGAGCCACTTTGGTTGGAAAATGACATAAATAACTTTTTATTTAATGTTAAAGTAAAAAATGACACACACATGAGATGTTTTATGAAAACAATTTTTACATGGGGTTATAAAAGTCAAATTTTTTACTATAAATATTCATTAGAAAGATAAAAATATTTACTACATCATAGTATTTGTTTTATAATTTTTAGACATTAAATAAATTAAATTATTTGTGACATCATGATGATGCAGCGATGACCTCATTATTTAATGATTTAAATAAAATGGAATGATAATGTAAAATCTAAGACCTACACATGTCCAAAACCTATTAGATGAGTGTATTTAGAACCCTAATCACCTTATCCTCAAAATACATCAATTTGGGACCTTTAAAATCTGAAAATCGTTTGAAAATAAAGTAAAATTTTGTAAACATTACAAGAGTGCCCCTCCTCTCCTCTTATAAAATGCCCCCACCTCTACCACCTTACCCACACTCCCAAAGCCTTTGGGTTGGCCAAACTCTGTCCATTTTGTCTCTACGATTTCCTGTATTACTCCTTGAAGCCTCACTTTGGGCAGATGGATTCCCAAGGAAGCCTTTGAGCTCAAACCAAAGAGAGTTACCCGATTTTATGGTAATGTCTTCACTTGAGTCCGTTTGCTTTATTTTGCATCTCCAACCCCCTAAACTCTTTTTATTCATTTCTTTTGTAAAAACTCCAGTGTCTTAAATATACTAGTATTTTTTTATAATAAGGATTAGAGATACACTTACACAAACCTACATCTAGTGGTTAAAGAACATACAGTTTCTGTGGATGGCGAATTTCGGCCTCCCAAAACGATGATTGTTCAACATTTTTTTACCACCCTAAAAGGTGTCCATTAAGATGTCACTATATTTATATATGATATATAATATGTTTATGTTTTCCTTAAGCTTCAGAATTTTCTATTTTGGGCATACCATTATGGTTTCCATTATGGGTAAAAGCGATATCTTCTTTTTTAAGGAAGTGTGGACTACCTCCCCCTCAAAGTGATTTGATTCGTTAATGCCATATGTGGGATGTATAAAGGATGGATTTAAAGTTATTATATATGATTTTATACTGGAATAATAATATAACTCTATATAATTATTATTTATTTCCATTAAATTATGAGATAGAAATGAAAGTAGGGTTCATGCGTACATACGGCTTACCGTCTCCATGAACGGTGCATTTCATTTCTTATCCCCAAATATAATGTACTATTATAAGTACATGTATATAATATATATATATATGATGAATGATACATCTAAATTATGAATATAATTCTGGAATTAAAATATACATACCTCTCATTTAGTTTTAATTCCATTAATATGACATAGAAATGAAAGTAGCGTTCATGCGTACGTACGGCTTACCGTCTCCATGAACGGTGCATTTCATTTCTTACCTAAAAATGATTATGTAATATTATAAATAAATGTATATGATGGATATATATGATATATATGATATCCAAATCAGGAATGTCATTCTGGGTATAAAGAACCTTTGACCACATGAACAACATGTAATTGTAAGAAGTCCACTTTCGACTTAAGAACCAAATATCGACAAAACAAACATTATTAACTTAAATGATTACATAATGTTTATAACATGATAATAAGTTATATAAAAGTAATAATGAATATAAATAAGGTTCTTAAGCAAGTAGAAATTAACTCAAGTTTATTATTCAGGACATTAAAGAACGATCGAGTCAAGTCGGACCCGAGGTAAGGGACTTCGTCTCAATCTCCTTTCATTGAGGCAAATTTCATTTTATACACAACTATCTTTTATACGGTGTATAAACCCTTTTGACTTTTACTTTTATATAAAAGGAATATTTTTCTACGAAGCGTTTTACTAAACAACAAAAAGGAATGTTTCTTTTAACATACGCGGTGACAACGACCTTTTCCGCCGCCGCGAGTATTATTTGGTCTTTGGCTTCATGAACAAGCTGTAATGTTTTTTTTAAAATGAAATAAATACCATATACTATTTTATGTATTTTGGTATTGAAAATCGTTTTTATAATGGATTTTTTATGTCAATATATTTGACTGATATATTGTGATCAAAGTGTGAAAATGTTTTCTTTCCTTTATGTTTTCTTTATGTCTTATGATTTTATAATGGTACTTGGACATTTGACAGGTGGTTACGTGATGAACCATATGACGGGTGGTGCCGTGATTAACAGGACGGGTGGTTACGTTATAACCTATAATGCATTAGGTATGGGATTTGGCCGTATGTATATTCCATTAAGTATGTATGGAAGTTGGCCGAATGGCTATTCCATTAAGTGATATGTGTGGAAGTCGATCGTATGGTTATTCCACTTAAGTATGTTTATGTCCCAAGTTACCTTAATATGTTATGTGATCATTTTATGGGTTTTATGGTAATCTTTTTGTTACAAAAGGGTAAGTAATGAACTTTTATTCAGTGAAGAGTTTTACTAGTTCATAAAGGTGAAATGTATTACTTTGATAAAGTATACATGGTTTACTTGTTGTTTTGATAAACTAACAGTTTTCATTCTTTGTGTTTCCCTTACTGAGCTTTTTATGCTCACCCCAAGTTTTTTTTGAAATGTTTTTCACAGGACTTAATGTGGAATAGGGTCAATGATGGGATCAAGGGAATGTCATGCTATATTAAACATGGAACTAGACATGTCTCTTTTTAAGAGTTTTTTTATTCTATGGAAACTTAGTAGAAGTGTATACTTTGTAATCTTTTGAGATGTAATAGTTATGATCTAATTCTCTAAAACTCTAAACCTAAAAAGATCCTCAATGTGAATTATTCATTTAATTCTATCTTATGATATGTTTAAGTCTGGGGCCTTATATAAACACTATTTTAATAATTCATATAATATCATTAATTAACTCCATTATAATGACTATGTGATAACTAAATTAATAATTAACAATGTTTAATTATTTTGTTATTCTCAAAGTGGTGTGTCATATACGCAACTGAACAAAGTGTTTTCTTATAAAAACTCTAGATGTTAAAATCAATTAACTATTTCACAAAAAAAAATTACACATTCATAAATCTATTTTATTGGTACATATCTATTTATTACACCATCGTACTCTATAATTTTAATGTTTGTGATAGTGGGGATTTGAGGGGGTCATTCGATGATCATGGTTTTGTCTGTGATATCGATGAGCATATAATTCTCATAATCCATTTCACTCATTCTTAATTAATTGAAATATAGATTGGTATTCATTTAGGTAACATTATATAAATGATATCTTCCTTGTATTCATTGATAAATGGGATTCATATGGTACAATCCTACATGTTAAGTCCATCACTTCCTTTGTATTTTCCAAAATATATTGATAAAAACCAATATTTATACTAGTTATGTGATCACTGTTCTAGAGCTATATTATCAATGACAATGATAATTAAAATATATTTAATTGAAATTTTATATAATAAAAAAATAAGTTTATGTGTTTTCTATATCTGTAAGACATTTAATTAAATAAAAAATGGGGATTTTATTTATATATTTTAGGGTCATCACAGCTACCCCATCATTAACAAGATAGGGGAATACAAATTTCAAACCATAAAATTATACATTCAATGTAATACACAACCACTAGATAACAAATGATCTACAATATCCTAATAACCTATGTCCCACCCACATACTAGTCAATTCTTGGATGGTGTTTATAGCTATATCCCTCAGGTTTTTTCATGATTCTCTAACCTTGACTTGAAGCTATATTTAATTAATACGAACACCTTTTTATGTCATAATGATATCAAGATTCTATTCAAAAAATTAAATTAAATGTTTATCCTCTCAAAAAAATAAAAAATAAAATAAATTCATTAGTTTTCTTAACTCATACTAAAATAAGTTCTGCAAACACTTTCACTAAGTCACATCTCAACCTTAGGAAGCCACAATAGTTATTCAATTGAATATCTTCGAATATCATGTTCATTAAAACATGTTATTCAAAAGATTTGTCATCATTAAAACTATACAATCTATAAATTTAAACTCTAAATCAAATGCTCTTAAATTATCAAAACATACTTCATTACTCAGAAATGGTAATAAAAAATAATTATTCTTTTATCTCTAATCTAGACATTCTATGAAGTTATTAGGTAATTTTCTAATCTACAAATCAAACGAAATCCCCCCCAATATATTTTTCAACACATAATAGATTCATATTATATAATGTTCCCACCATAATTTTAATTTCCAAAAAAAATAATCTTATGTTGTTAATTAATATTCGTGGTGTGTTTTCCATGTCACTGCTCATAAGAACACATGATACAATAGTAAAAAGATTGTATTACACCTCATCCTTGATTTGAAAATAAATATATTATAATTTCCCTAACTACACATAATGTATAAAATAAACCATACTCCCTATAAATTAGGTAAAATATAGAGACATATCCATTGTATACAATATAGTATAGTAGATTCAATTTTCAGCTCACAAAGTTCAATATTACAAAATACAATGGTCCAATTTATTCTTGGTGGATTTTTTATAAAATAAATGGATTCCATGATGACATTATACAACAATAACAAATTTATTATCTCTCAATATATATGTATATCCAAGATCTACAATTTTATAACACTTATGAATTAATTATACTCTCATTAAAAATACATTATCAAGTCTCAATTGATGGAAAATGTTCATCAAGCTCTTTCACACCATGAGAATTGATGCAACTCAAATCAAATATCAGTCATATCACCCAAATAAATTAGTAGCCCAATATTGTTACTCAGACAATGCCAATGATACATTTATCATTTGTTAAGGAGTCAAGATGAACAAATACCTATTTAATCACTAGTATCTCAATGATAAGATGACTATATACAAGTCATTTTCATACACCAACAATTCTAATATCATTATGGTAATATCAATATGAATGACCCCATTTTCCCCACCATACGAGTTGACTTTTAAATTCATCAGTGTATCAATTTAACAATAATTTTATCCCATTATCCATTCAATTTAACCATAATGATTAGGTGTGTCTTCTATATTCATACCGAGTACAACTTATAAAATTCTATTTATAAGGATTATTCCGTCCAATAGATAATGGTGACCAGCTCATTAAATTTTCACCCTAAACCACTCCTCTATCACTAACCAAATGATCCATACTATCAAAACATGTTTTTAACTCAACCTAATCCCAACCCATCTTATTCTGCCTCTAACAACATGTAATTCATGATCTCAATATACTCACACAAGAATTATTTCCATTATTATAAACATATCTTGATACTAGGACCACTATAAGTTCACTAAATTAAACCATATCTACAATCACCAATAGATAACATTGATTTATAATATATTAATAGTTACATGTAAGAAGCATGTAATACCTCTATCTAATTAAAAAAAGGGTCATATCCTCTTGTAGTGACTGATAATGAGTCCCGACTCATGAATCAACATGTCTCGTATCCTAAAAACAAATTCTACCTTGCTATATTGAATTTCAAAATCGTGTGAGGATTAATACTTAATGAATCATCAAAAGTCATGAAATCTTTCATTTTATAATGATCATAGCCAAAAAACCACATGATATTCCACTAATTCTGGTATATTTTTCATGTTATGTACTACCATCGTTAATCTTGGTCCTAATTAGTTGGATAACATATTTCAATCTTAACCACATGCTTATCGACTATCCTAATTTTTTTGAAACTGAATTCCTATATCAAAACTATCACCACACCTGTCAATTACACACATAATCAATAATGATTGGAAAAAAACAAGAACTTCCCTAAAAACCATCTTTGATCCACAAAGCACAAGGATTTTATTTCCACATTAGAAATTCTAACTCGTCTTGTATTCATTTTCTTAAAAGACACAATGGGTTGTAACAAACAAAGAAAAACACTCTCATGGGTTTCCATCTTAAATCACTTATATGTGACCCACTATATTTTATGAGTCATGTATCATGGGTCATTGGGTTCCCCCATATATCTCATAAATCACATGTCATAACTCACATCCCCTGTAATATGATCCTATATAATACATAATCAAATAAATCATTAATATAAGTTATATTATTTCTTATATAAATAATAATATATGACCTTGTTTTCCCAATAACATAACCCATACTAAGGTAACAACTATCTTTATGAATCTCTACAAACATAATACTCCATGGAGAATTAAGTCACATATTATGGAATATATATTGAAATGTATCATCAATGAAAATATATTTCTTGTAACAACGATCATGTTGTTCGGTTATGTAGATGGTCATGAAAAACTATATATTAAAACTCCATATATATTGTTAGTCAATAATTAAACAACTAAACCTAAATAAAGATTTCCTTAAAGGGTTTTATCATAAATAATTCAATACGCAAATCAACCCATTGGGTCTCTATAAGTCCCTTACTAGTGGGACCATATCATCATCACCATTTATTATCCCTCTATCAAATCCACAAGACCATTCATGATGATTAATTTTACATATAGGATATTAAAATTGTGTAGGAAAATGAAAATAACATATATTGTAAAATTTTATATAAGAATTTATTGACACATTAAATAGCTTCAGATTTATCATTAAAAAAACACCCTAGTCTGACTACATATTAGGTGAATCCCGTCTCACAAAAAATGAAGAACGTAAAAAATTTCTTGTATGGGATAATATCTAGAATCTATAATTTGTCATAATCCTAGGAATTATATGTTCTTCACATGTGGGTGATAATATATAATATTAACAAGGCATACCAAGAACATCAATATCATATGATGTATCCTAAATTTATTATTGGAAATGGTGTCTATGACCCACAATTTTGAGGTAACATATATTCACTCAAACAATCATATATCATATATATAGTGATACCCCAATACTATGAAAATTAGAAAAACGGTAATCCATCTTTTTAATTTCATAAAATGGATCCCTATGAAAAGTAAGTGAACTAAAGGTGTATAGTGTATTCATGAACACCACATTATACAATAGAATACTCTGAATACTAGTGGTGGTCTTGGTTGGTTCAGTGGGGACAATATACCCCACATGAATTATGGTATCAATAATTATGAAATAACAATGTAAAATAAATTTTAATTAAAATCCAAATCTGAATATAATACAGTATATAATCATGTGATAAAAAATAATACATAATCATAATGTTATAGAAGATAGATCATGCATTAGGAAATTCAAATATACAAATGAAGGAAAGAACTATAAATTATATGAAATTATATGTTTCATCACAACACCATATAAAATCCCACGATCCATGTACATTCATGAGCTATCCCTACAGATCAATTCCAGGATTTATATATAAAAATAGATAACATGTGAGGGATACTTAGGTACCCATGTGTAATGGACACATATTAATTTTTTGACTACATAACTTAGAATAGAACAAACAACATAGTATTTTACATAATTAATTTTGTAATGAGTGAATGGGAAACACTCAAATTAAATAGATAAATTAATACCCATTACAAATAATGCTTCTAGACCTGAGTTTACATGATTAAACCAAATGCCGATTTTACCATGCCAATCAAGTTGAATATAATTTTGTGAATGTCATATAACCATGAAAATAAAGTAACCCAAACCACTATATATTCATAAATAATAGTCACCATAAAAAACCTATTACCTTGTAATAGATTGAAAAAACAATTTATAATTTACGATCATATTCAACATGTCTTAGTGATCATACCAACAACTATAAAACCAAATGGATAATCCACCTTGGTATATTATGTTAACAAAACATGGTATAAAATATCCATAATATAGTAGAATTATCATTTTGTATTTGCTAGTATGAACCATAAAGACAATAGGGAATCAAACACCACTGAGTCACCACCTATGAATTATACATGATTAGTTTTTTCCATTACTAAGAAAATTTTAGTATGGACATTCCATTTGAGAAATAAATCCCCTTGGATGATAAAAAGACATGAGCCCTCGCCATAATCCTCCCCATTGGTGTAACACATAACAGTTAACCCCTTATGATAGTACTATAATATCTCATATTCAAATCATGGAAAAACCTCACCAGTATAATAACTATTACCATTAGAGTGTGACTAATTAATAACAAAATATCACAACCACTCAATATATATTTTCCAAACACATATATGAGAATATATTATTTAATACGAATACTCATTGTGGGATTATACCATTACTAGAATATGTATATGTAAACATTTATATCACATTAATATGTTTCCATCTACCAAACCATTCTTTCAACCCATAGTAAGACTCATAAGAGTGATATTGAAAGAACCACATCATAACCAACCCAAATAATAAATTTATTTTATATGGTAAAATTCATCATAATCAAAAATTCTTCCAAATATATCATATAATCAAAGAACCTATTTGGGATTACTAGGTTATATCATAGTGAATAAAATGATTAAAATGTTATTTTGGTGACTAAATATCATTATCATCTAATATATGTTCATCCAGTTACATCATTTCAATGGTACACTAAATGGTTTTCGTAATCCACAATCTTCCCTCAGGGATTATTTACTATTAATACATATAAAAAATACACATATAGTAAATCCATACAGACATCAATCAATATGGAATAATTCCCAAATCATTCCATAGGTAAACAAATTTAACCAAAATGTAATAAGGTGTCATAGAGTTTTCTATGGCCTATAAGGGATAATAATTTCATACTCATCCCCAAATCTAAGTGTATATATATAATATTGTAAACACACACATAGTTGATATATTCCATAAAAACTTTTACATTTCATATTAAAGTTAGTATGTGTGTTGTTATCAATGTTTTATTGATATCATTGATATTTTACTCTCCTTTTTATTTACGTAAGAACATCAATAAAATATGAGTAAACTTATTTAGGTTATTTGATATCCATGAGAAAATTCGTAAAAACCATTGAAAAAACATCCAATTCATATAAATCATAGGTATATGATATGGTGTTTAGGTTGTAATATTCACCAATAAATTCTTGATTTGAAGGATCCAATTATGTACCCACACTTGTGATTATGTGATCAAATAGTGACTTTTTTTATGAATTCATACATTTCATTGATCATGAAATACATTCACGTATGATTTATAAATAGCAAAATATGTTTATTGGTGTAATCTTGAATAAAAAATTTAATTACATTGATCAATATATAAGGAATGTTGGTATGTTTGAATGGATTCAATATTAAATTACGAGGCACATATCTTTTATGAAATGTTCTCTTGTCGACACCATAACTTAAATCTGAAAATTAATGATATCTAAATCAATGATCCGTCACTGAGAAGTATTTAACACCTTATATATTAACAAAAAAGTCATCATTAAAATGTATATGATACATCATATAGATAATAATTTGGTTAGGTTAACTCTAATAAATGTTGAGATGAATAAATCCACCATTATTTTTAAAAAATAAAACAATTTTGTCCAATGTTGTAGAACATGGAAACATAAAAAACATTATATATATAATTAGAGTTCATTAATAAACTCCTTAAATTCAATTGTGGTCATACTTTTATGACTCAATGATATAATAATTACACCATGTGTGAGATCTATTGAAAATTCAACATCATTATTGTGTGGAATACCACATAACAAATATAAAAATACATCATCAACTTCTCACATAATATAAATATCTCTAAAATCATGTTTTTAAAAATAATTTTATCTATATAGCTATAATGTTTATGTATGAACACCCATATAATGAAATTAATTTTTATAGGGAGTTCATGTCAAGCGTTGCGACTATATATGAAAATATTTGAGTTAATATATGCTTTATGAAAATTTTTATATGGAATAAAAATATGTGATTTATATACATTGGGTGTAATCATTTTACCCCTATTATTATATTACAATTTAAATCAAGTTATTATGAAAAAGTAAGGACAATGTAATATATAAACATTGTGGTGAATTGATGCTCCTATAAAACATAGTAGAGATGATTGAGTTGTTTGATCCCAAATAAAATATGAAAATTTTAGTTTAATAGTGACTAGTAAGTAAACATTTCACCATTTCATTTCCATAACCCACTACTGTTGCTTTTATAACATAATCTTTCTCTTCATCCATATTCATTGGATGTTGTCACCATTTATTGTTATAATTAATCCTAGGATCGGTTCTATTGTTAGAATAATATCAATACTACTTATTTTTAATTAATTGGAGTGTGTTTAGTGAATCAAGATGACCATTATTATAAACAATTTCAATTTTAAGAAATTTATTATATTTTTATAATAAATTTAATTGGTTTTTATCTTTACCCCGTTGAATAATTTTCTTACCCCTTTAAATAAATTTACCTAGGATTATTCCCAATTTTATGTAATGATCTTGAATTTAAAATTCTAGATTTAGTATATATGTATCATCATTGGTACAAAAAATTGATTAGTAGTCTTAGAAGAATAGATACACGCATATTTTTCACATTAAGGATACAAATATAAAGTGAATAATTAACACTCAATAAAAACAATATTATATCATCTATAAAATAATTAATAAATTAAAAATAGTTATATTTTATATTTCATATGGAATGTATAGAAAAATAATAGTGAGCTGAGCTACTCTGTAAAGAGGTGGGTAAAATTGAATCTATCATAAACTAAGAATATCATAAATAGTAGTGCACAACTTTTTTTTTGTTATAAAAAATAAATGTTTTTAATTAATTATAGGTAATAATATATCCATGATAATATATAACACATAATTATTAAATTACTAATCTCATACATAAATACAATATTATTCCACACAATATTAACATGCTATCAAGGCTATATTCTGAGAAATAATTCATAAAATGCTAAGGAACATGCCAATATTGTTTTTTTTTCTCATAAGTCATTCCAATTCATATATGGGGTACCTATACATGACGCTACTGATCTCTAATTTAGTATAATACATTCATCATATGAGTTATCATAATATTTGATAACATTTTATAAGTGGAATATTAATTAATCATGGTAAAAATGATACAAATTAAATCTATATGATGAAGATATATAAAATAAATAATTGCCCATTCAATGGAAAAATGTTGATATCTAGGAGGATATCCCAAAAATAAAGAAATATATTATGGGTTGTTCTCAATGTAATAGGAAGTATCATTTAGAAAGGTATTATAAGGCGGGCAAAGGAAACATTCAATTTTTTCAGTGGCTAAAAGAAGGTAGTAACTATGTTCAGTAGTATACTATGGTAAGAGACTATTGTTATAGTAATAAAATCATTCAATATGGTTTGTAAATATCATGTGAATAACAGAATCATATCCCCTAAGAGTGTCGCTATAGGTGTATATTCTTTTGTTTAATCATCATGAACCATGTTTATATTGAGCTGATACTCAACAATGTTTTTTGTGATTACCCATATGTGATTATATGATATATATATATCTCATTTCTAATATCTATAAACGGATTTGATTTCCTAGAAAATAATACAATCTTTAAATTAAATAATTGTTGATATCTATTAATTATGAAAGATTAGGTATCATCTCATTAAAAATACCATAAAATATAACATTTGAAATAGAACATTAATCACCTTAAATTAAGGTATTTTAATTAAATAAAATATAAAATTGGTTGCAATTATTCCATTATATATAAAACAGGGTGTATAATAGAACAATGTCTCATTGAATTTAAATATGGATAAATTAATCCATACCTTTCTTATAGCTAAACCCACTGTTCTCTAACTTCAGTATATAAAAATAATTATCTTAATTAACTATTTAATAAATATATTCAAATGGATAAATATTTTTTTCCTAATTTATAATCATTCACTTCATGTATATTCATTTTGTACATTCCATTTTCAAAATCAGTTGTGAGTAATATTAATTTTTATAAACTAGATACATAATAGTGGTGTACAGATATGTTGGTCTCTCAATGTATACAATTCAAGGATAATACAACATAATATCATTTCAATTTAATTATTAATAATTTAATAATTTCATTCTATGAGATATTTTGTTTGTATGCATAAAGATGAAATCAGAGCTGAGCTGTTTTTTTGTGATTTTTAACAAATTAATATTTCTATCATAATGAATGGGTCCAATATTAAAGTTGCAATCCAATAAATATATCAAAACATTACTTTATTATTAATATCATATATTAATTAAAATTAAATTAAATTAAATTTTAAACCATGATATTAATATCTAGTATTGTTTTTGTATTTTGTTAAACTATTCCAAACAAAATCCTTGCATAGTTAGTGGATGATGGTGAAGAGATACTGTTTAAATAACCTTAAAAAATAATGATATTAGAATTATTTAGTTATATTTATTGTGTTATTTAATAATTTAAATCAATTAGATTTTTATTAGGATAACATATTTGTTATTATTATATTGTAAGAAGGAATAACTTTTCCCTTAGAAATAATTTTTTTGACCGTTCAATTAACCATGGTTTTTTATTTCTAATATAGTTAATAGGAAATATAATTTGTGTTTAACAAACCATAACTGTTTGAGTAACATAACATTTATTCATTAAACCCATTTACTTGACCATAAGTTATTATTTATAATGAAAAGAAGAAAATATAATTCAATAATTCTAAGGAGAATATAGTATTCAAATACATCATTTTCATGATTTAATTTTACATATAAATTGAGAAATCGACAATATTTTTTTAAGAATATTGAAATCTAAAATATGATATAAATTTTATAATTAGTTATTACATTCTTATTTATGACCATCCATGTAAGTGGGTATATAAAAAAACATATTTTTTGAAGGTAATAGTCCACAAATAAATCAATGATATTTTTCTACATAATGGAAAATGGGAAATACCGTTAATATTTATTACCATAGATATATAAAATTACATATAATAAAAAAGATAATAATGAGAAAAATATACATATAAATTAATTTAGAAAAAATATAAATTAGGTCAAATTAGCAATTATGATGAAAACATGGGTTTTCATAGGAGGACTACATATAAACGAAGGGATTAGGTTAACATGTAGTTTTCAAAATATTTAAAGGAAGGAATATAATAGTTGGGGAAGGATTTTTGGAAATTTTTCATTTAGAAACTAAAATTTTCTAGGGTTATTTGAAGGGTGGTGACATGTTCTTTTTCTAAGTGTAGGGAATGAAATTTTTCTAAATATTTAAACATAATATGATGATGAAATGTGTTTCACATGTAATGTGGCTCTAAAATAGATTATAAATGACTTTCAGGTGAGATTATGTCTATAACATCTCAAATTTTCCATTAATTTTTTTTGTAACATGGTTAATACTTTTTCTCACTAGATTTATTTCATATTCCATATAATGATATAATATGGAATAAAATTAATAACTAAGGAAAATTAATTTAAATTCAAAAATATACATAGAATATTAATAAATAATTCAGATCTATTGAATAAATATTTTTTGAAATACATTTTATATGATTTAAATTAAAAATTAAATAAAATTTAATTTTAACATTAGAGAAAGTAAAATGTAAAAATAGGCTTATATAAAAGTATATTTTTATTCATAAAATTTAAATGTTTTAAAAATACAATGTAATTTATTATAACGGAAATTATTACTTAAGTTCATAAAATTTGAATAATAGTTTTTCTAAATGCAACTATTCATTTTTAAAATATAATGATTCATAAAAAATGAATTATTTTAATAATTAAAATTTTAATAATAATCTTTGTAATTTTTAGAATATCATAAATATCA
This sequence comes from Viscum album, assembly GCA_963277665.1. NCBI lineage: Eukaryota > Viridiplantae > Streptophyta > Magnoliopsida > Santalales > Viscaceae > Viscum > Viscum album. Next base: position 950,257,253 of record OY728167.1, read on the forward strand.
ACATTTTTATAAATAATATTTTTCAATATTCTTATAGAAAAATATATTTCAAAGAAATAAGAATAGTTCATCGTGATGTAACTTTGAAATACCACATCTAGAAATTAATTTCATTAGTGAAAATTAAAATTAAAATTATGAATTTTATTTTATATAAATTCATGAATGAAGGATAATTTGGGTTAGAAGTATGTTATATTTTAGGGATGTAGTGTTTTCCTATTATGGTTGGGTATCATATATTACTATCAAATATATAGAAAGATTCAATTTCATTCATAAATAGGTTTTATGATGTGAGTCTTTATGGAACAATATTTTTTATTCTTATCCCAAAAACCATGAAACTGAAGTTAGACATATAATATATTTATATTTATAGGTAATATCAAATAGTCTTATAAAATCCATTGACATCCATTAATGATAATATATTTTGAGTACATGGCTTTATGCCACTAAAAATATTCTATTATTATTTCATGTAGAATGGTAAATTAAAAATTATACCCTGAATATCTTATGTTTTTCCCCATTTTACTGTAAATTGTTCATGGAGAATATTTATTAAAAAATAAATTATTAAACTCTTCCAATTACCTGGATTTTATTTCAACCATATACTATGTATTTATAATCACAATACATCATTAGTTACCATCACCATCCAACTAATAAAAAAAATTATCAATTCCACAAAACTAAATGATAAATTATTTTTTAGTTATAGTGATCACTTACTGAGAAATAAGTGGGTTATAAGAACTTCTAAAAGTGGGTGTAAATTGTTACTAAAACTAAACAATATAATGTTATTTTTTTTGGAATATTATGGAGTCCAATATGATTTTTTATTATTATTCATAGCGTGAGAGTGTAGGGGGACCGTGACAATAGCGACCCAACCCCATAACATCCAGAGGAAGTTCATAATAGAATTAAATTGCCGTGATGAAAAGGATTCACATCCTGAAATAATTAGAAGTTTATTATTCTTGTTAAAAACTAGATAAAAAACAGAGTAATAAATTACAATTAAATACACTAATTAAAAAAATAATTTTCGCAAGACGAAATTTATTATCACTAAGAATGATCATGAATATCAATCATAGTATAATTCATGGAATACAATATAAAGGAAACCAAACAAGAATGATTTCGTATTCTTGTGAGGGTTATGTACAATAGAATCAATAATGAATAAATCAGAATAACCAATGTGGAAAAAGAAAAAATATAGCACACACTATATAAAAAATAATTAATATGGAAAGAAAAAATTATCAAATAAGACCGTATAATTAATAACAATATAATGAACCAATCCCATGGATATTATTACTAATCAAATAATCACATAGAATGTCAATAATAATGGAATGCTTAATGTTGAACATTCGAGCTATAATGATCTATCATTGAGATAGTTACTATATCAATCTATCCTCAAGAGATATAATATCAGGATCTATCCTCTTGGTCTTTTACTTTTGTTGTTAGGAAGTTTTTAGAACTATATATATCTATCATCAAGATAGTTACTGTCAAGATATATCCTCCAAAAATATTTACACATCATGGAAATAAATATGAAGTGTTTTTCATCAAATGAATTCCTCCAATGAGACTGCTAATTCCTCAAGAGGATTTTATTTAACATTATACAATTGATTTACTACATGTCCAAAAAATTCTCATATATTGATTAATTGATTTATAATATAAAATTCCCTTATCAAGTATCTGTATTGAGTAAATGATACATATTGATCAATATTTCTCCAATAAATTAAATAACCATCAAATTATAACACATATGTAAAAATGGAATATGGTTTATCAATTGATAATATATATGACAATTATATTTTTATTTTTAATAAATGTTGTCAACAATTAATAATTATTACAATAAAATAATTATTTTAGTATAAAGTTGTTGATTACAAAAAGAATTGTGATTATAGGATATCTTTTAGCGCATGGTAATTTTAAATTTGAATCCTCCTAGATGATATAATTTATTTGGGAACATAAAATAACATTATTTATGAATAAATAATGATATTATATATAAAATGGTTCAATTTCAACACCACACAAAAATAAGTAAGTGGTGAATATGACCTTTCTTTCACAAATGTCCAAAGTGAGATGATAATCTATTACTACTTTAGTTACTTTTTAAATTTCAGTACCATGTTAGAATAAATTAAATTGAAACATTCAATACCATTATTTTAATAAATTAAAGACATATTATTTTATATATAATTATATAAACCACCCAAAATAATGGCGTTGTGAATATGGTATAAATAGCTTAGAAATAAATTTTAGAATAGAAATCCTGATAACATACACCACCCTTCCTTTAAACATTATTTACACTGGTTTAAATTACATTATTTTATTTTAATATAACCATAATAATAATTTTTTGATATTATTCATGATTCATTTTAAATAACTTATTTCTTGTTCATTAATAATCTTACAATATTTTCATTATTATATGTGTTAATTTCCTTTTTTTTATATAGGTTTTGACTTGTTTTTTGGTCTTATTTTTTATTTATCATGATATAATAATATTTCAAATGTAAAACATGATATAGATATAATAATAATTTATATTATATTTATTTTTATTAGTCTTCAATATTTATTGTTAAGAATTAAAAAGCTATATTTATGGAGACGATAGGTCATACATACGAATGATCACAACTTTCATTTTATTATACCACCAAAATAGATAAAAATAAATTATTTATATTTATATAATCATTTCATCATCATAATTAATTCATACATATCATTTATTTTTATCATCCAGATACTTAATATATTTCATGTAAAATGCGAATGAATCACCCTACATTGAGGAGGCGTTATTCCACATGTACATAAAAGATACTTTCATAGTTCCAAAAAATAGAATGAATGAAGTTATATGTTATATAATAATTTTAAATGAGTTGAGGAATCATAAAAATATTATATAGCATATAAAAAAATTATTTACATAAAAATTACAAAACATTGCTGGTGGAAAATCAAAAAGGGAATGATATTGTTTCATGAGGCATAGTCTTACTGTAAACACAAATTATGATTTCATTAGCCATTTAATGGAAGTGAGTGTAGGTGTAGATCAGTCATATAACATAATAAGCTCATAGTATATTGGGTATAATTTCTTATAATATAATCATGTAACAAGAATTATCGAAATGGTTTTAAAAGAAATAAAATATATTGCTCGTTGGAGAATGTTACCTCTTCTTCAGGTAACATATTTTTTATTTATACTCAAATATTATAATGGTTGGAATTAAACCCAATTTATTATTATAGAATTTGGAACAAAATTTTTTGAGTTTATTTCGGATGGGTATGAATGAAACATAGTGTCATGAGTTATTTGATAAAGGTGAATTTTGAATTTCATTTAACCCAAGAGGAAGAGTAGCATTCTTTTAAATAAAAATGGAAAATATTATTGGGAGGTCTCTAATACCAACATTTCCTTAAAATGATCAAATTATATATTAAATGGAGTTTTTTGTCGAAACTCAATCACATAACACAAAAATAATAAAATTTTTTAATCATTTTGATCCATTATCATTAAGTGATGTGATTCTTATCATTTGGGTTTTCTTTTAGGTAACTAGGTTTATAAGTTGTGTAATTCATCCATAATTAGTAAACATTAGTGTGAAATATTTTATATTTTATACCCATTGATTCCTTAAAATTAATATTAATTTATAATATAAATATACCTATTTTTTTGAGATTATTTTTAAAAAAAGACAAAATAACGTGAAAAAACATTTCATTAACATTAACCATGCTAGTAAATGATTTTACATTTAGGGTTCTATATGTTAATTATAAAAAGAAATTTTTATGTTAACGTACCATATCTAAAATTAATGAATAATTAAAAATAACTTGGAATGAGATTTCATTTTAAGAAATTTTATATTGTTTTAAAAAAATATCATTATTGTAGAATAAAATTAATGGAAATTTTAACATTATTTATTAATATTTAATTTTATTATTATAAAAAAAATATTTGAATCTAAATATATAAAGTTCATATTTTTTTAACCTAATGAATTAATCTTTGAAAATAATGGAACATAATAAAAATTTAAATTTTCTTTAATTTTATTTTTTTCACATCATTAGATTTATTTAATTTAAAAAAAGTAATCTTGTTCAATGTTTTTATGTGTGAATATTAATTATATAATATATATTTATTATATTAAAGTATCATAATTGAAAAACTCATTAAACATTATAAATAGATTTTAAATTTTTTAATCTGATGTCTTTCCCAATCTCAAATTTTTTTATCTGATGTTTTCATAAAATGGGTTTCGTACCAGTGTAAGATCATTTACACACCTTAAATTCTAAATTCAATCATCAAGTAATATCGTTCTTAACTTAATCATTATTGTTAAATTAAACTGCATTTTCAAATTATAATGGACAAAATCTAAGTTGAACTTATAAAAAAATAAATACCATACTGAATGAAAACAAATATTATCATTCTACAAAATTCAATTCACAGAGGTGGCTGTAATTAATTAAATGTTATCCCCACACACGTGATGGGAAAGTGGGGTTTTAATGTAAAAATGTACAAATGATCACTCTGTTATTTAAAGCTAAATTAAATATAAAAATTGTAATCATAACTAAAATAGATTAATAAATGTATATCCAATATAATTTTATATTAAAACTAAGTTTATATATAATTCATTCTTATAAATTATTTAAAAGGAAAAAAAAATTTCAATTAAAATGAGATTTTTAACTATTAATCAAAAAAATGAAATATCACATAATTATACAAAATACACACCCTAAGATAATTTTGAAATTATGAAATCAAAAATGAATTTTATTTTTAATATTAACATTTATAAAAGTTTCAAATTTTTTTAAAGTATGTGCCGTATTAAAAGGCATCAAAACAGTATATAAGAAAATTATAGCTTTCTAGGCATAAAATTTGAATTGTTCTTATGTTATGTCTATCTAACCCATTGCGTGAGCATAAAAAATATATGAATGAATATATAATATATATATTCCATTAATATCATTCACTAATAGTGAAAAATTTAATTTAAATAGATAACATACTTTTTGGGGCATAAAAATAGATCATTACGAAGAAAAGTTTTGTTATTTTCAAATGATTTTTATATTATTTTATAATTAATTTTTAAACATTAAATTCGACAAAATATTTTTATAAGTAATTTAATCATATTGAAAACCAATAATTTAATTTATAGTTGATAATTTTTATTTTACATAATATAATTAGAAGTTTTCATTAAAAATCGATCTTTAGTGAATCAGAATCCACCAATAAAAGTAATTAGTAAATTTAATGCAATATAATCTCTATGTGTTGTGTTGATAAAGATAAATAATATACTGTGTGTTATGCAATATAATCATCAATATGGGTGTAATTTATGATATTTTATTGATTGAATTAATTAATACATAAATATATCAAAAATTATTGAGTTGCCATATTCTTTTTTTTCACTCTGTGTTTCATTTAATACATTTTATTAAATAGAATTTCATTATTTTAGAAATAATTTTAATTACATTCTATTTATCATAAATTAATTGTGTCCTCAACATAATAATATGATCTTGGTGATCTGGGGTATGAAATTTGAATATTATTTTATCTTAAAACCCACATTTTAAAAGTTATAATAAAATATCCTCTATATCAAAGAAAAAAAGATGTACAACAGTCATATAGAATAAGATATTACCAGTAATCTATATAAGAGATCATTATAGTAATGTGAAAATATAAACATTAATTAAATGTATAAATATTTATATGAAGTTAGTTTATTCATTTATCACAAATAGTTAAAAGATAAAAGAGAATTTTAAATTTTAAAAAATCTATAAATCTATGATGATTCAAAATACACGGGTTCATAAAAAATTATTGTATTAGAATTACATTATTTTATATCAATTTTTTTTATGTTGATTAATTATTATACAATCTATGAATATAAAAAAATATAATCAATTTCATTCTTTTATTTTTCTTCTATCAAATTCCAATTCATCGAATATAAATATCGAAAAATGTTTTTTATAGAAGGAATAAATTCGTTTTATAGCTCCGTAGATACAAAAATGTATGGAATTTTTTTCATCAGTCATTAAAATTTTTAAAAATCTATATGGTTGATACATTAGTCACTAATCATCACGTTAAATACAACTAGGTCATCATTAATAATTATTCATTAAGTTGTATAACTAAAAACAACACATTAACACGGGCATCATATAGGCTAGTGGTAGGCATAAAACCATTATCGTACCTCAAATCACATGTTCAATCTCAACTACCTCACCATCTGGGATTGGTTGTCCCCCCGTATGTGAGTATTTCATTTTCTAAACAACATTAATATAAATACAATAATGTTTCTAAATATCTTCATGCACATCCAACAAATGAAAATAATAATTTAATGGAATTTTTACTATGGTTCACAAAACAGTCTATATTTTTTGATGTATAATAATAATATGTGTTTATCAACCCTAATTTTTATCAGTACCATTAATCATATTTCTAGAAAATATAAATTCATTATTTCTCTAATTAATTTTCCAATGATACATGCACAAAACTAACAAGTTTTATTTCCATGAATTTTAACTAAAATATCCTTAATATTGGTTTAATAAAATCAAATAAAACATAATAAGTGATTTTGAAGACATAAAACACAGGATATAACTAAGATCCTAGACTTGGGATGCTATAAGAGTCTCTTAATTTAAAAAATATTTATATTTTTTTCTATGTTAATACTAATGTATACTATATTGTTATGTTTCATAGTTTTTGTTTTCTTAAATCTAGTTCCCAAGGATTTACTCAGTGTAATCTAATACAAACAGTATAACCTTACCCTATAAGACTATATTCGGTTCATGATACCATTATATTGGTATGATTATAAAGATTCACATCTCTATGGACCATTCTGTTTAGTTGAATATGTACAACATATAAAAACATTATTATTAAATTATGACTGGATATACAAATTAAAACATAATATTTTTAAATAAGTATATTTCATCTTTGAATATCCTTTCATATATTTATTAGTAAACTTCTTGGAATCATGGGGAATGTAAATTGAAAAAGGTGAGTTCAGGTGCTTATTAACGGTTATGTAAATCCGAAAAAATAATGAATTAGTGAGCATAATTATTATGGAATGATATATAATTAAGGACACAAGCATTAAATATCAGTGTAGATCATAATCAAAATAGAAAGAATATAAATACATGATTAATGAAATAGAAATAATCACATGAGTTTGAAACATGACCATGGATACTATAAATAACCAAATAAAAAAATTGAATAAAAATAATGATGGAATATCTAATAATAGACCTATGAGTTATGAAGATATATTTTCAATATAGTAACTGTCAAAATATATCATCAAGATAGTCATTTTTATGATATATCTTCAATATGGTTTATGTATATGGGTAGAACCCCATATGAACTATGAAGATCTATCCTCCAATTTTTTAATGAGAATATTTATCATCTAGACAGACTTAAACTTCTTAGAAACAAATGATAATGGTTTCTCACCAATTGAATTCATCCCATGAGACAACAGATGCAATTATTGGATTGCATTAAATTTTTTGCAACCAATGTACTATGTGTCTAAAGAATTCCTCATATATTGAATAATAAATTTTCAGTCTTAAATATTGTTCTTTATCATATATATTTATTGAGTAAAGGTTAAAAATTTATCAATATTTTATTAATAAATAATATAACATTCAACGTAAAAACCATATATAAAAATGGTATATGTTTTTGGAAATAATAATATCCATGATAATGATGTGAATGTTTAGGTAAAATATAATTTTTAATGAAAAATGATTATAATAGTTTTATTGTTTCAAAACAAAGTAAATAATCCAATAATGAGTTAATATTGCATGTTAACTTTTACTATTTAGAAATTTATAATTCAAATCTTATTTTATGAGATAATTCAATGTGGAACATAAAAAGTAGATATTATTAAAAAAATAATGATACAATATATCTAAATTGGTAGTACGTACAACACAAAAAAAATTTATGTTGTGAATTTGAAATTAATATCGTATTTGTTAAATGTGTGATAAAAATATATTACTACTTGAGTATATTTTAAAATATGTACCCAATGGAAGAATAAAAAATTTGAAACTCATAATAATAATTAATTATGTATATTTGGGATATTAAATTTCATAAGTATGTATATGCACTTCATATTATAAATTAGTTTTGAATTTGGCACAAGTCTCGCAAAAGGAAATGCGAGACTAAAAAAATGTTTAAATTATGCCTTTATTTTTCGGTGTGGTGTAACATAAATTATAATGGTTTAAATTATTTTATTATATTTTTTATAACCATATTTTTATGTATGACATTATAAATGATACTTTTATACTATCTTATTACACATTTTATTAATAATAATTCATTATTTTCATTGTTTCAAGTGCTAGTTGCCTTTTTTTAGTTGTTTTTTACTAGATATTTTTTCCCTTTTACATATATCATAATAAAATAATAATAATAATTTAAACAAAGATAAAACTATAATATATATCTCATATATATTTATTTATATCAGTCTATTAGATTTCGTGATAGGAAATGAAATTCACTATTCATGGAGATGGTAGAACGTACGTATGCATGAATTGTGATTTAAATTTCTTATAATATTAAAAGAAATTTATGTAAATTATATATAGTTACATAATAATTTATGTTTAATATTTATCTCATATATATGAAATGTTTTTATTAAATACATCAATAATACATTCCATGTTATGTGTGAACGAATAACATTGATTTAGGGACGTGATAATTGACATGTCCACGAACGATGTAATCATATTTCAAAACAATGTAAACAATGATGTTTTGTGTTATATAAAAATTAAAATAGAATACATAACTCATATTTATCATATATATCATATAAATTAATAATTACAATCATAATTCACAACTATAAGACTTAGTAAAGGAAAAAAAGAATGATATCTTTTCACAATGTGGTAGTTCATCATTCATAGGAATGATGCTGTCTTTATCCATTTGATGTAAGTGTGTGTAGATGTAAGTAAAGCCCTTAAAATAATAACATATCAGTATAATTATGTTAATTTTTTATTATATAAAAATTTAATACGAATAATTTATAGGAATGAAAAAGAAGTAAAACAAAAGTTATCGCTGAATAATGTTACATCATCTTCGGGTAACACCTGTTGGTTTATACCAGAATTGTACCACGATATTATTTGTGGATATTTTTATGAATCTATCATGAGTTATGGTATATTGGGTGTTTATTTTTTTATGGGATGTATGAAACAATGCTTCTTCAGTGGTTTTTCAAAGGGGAATAAGTTAACGAATTTTTATAGTTGAGGATGACTAGATTTCATATAAATACGAGATCATAAACAATATTGGTAGATATTAACTATACAATGTGATAAAGAATGTATATTTAATGGATTAAACTGTATTTATCATCTATACACAATCATGCCCCACAATAAATCATTTTTATCATTTCGATCTTTTGTGTTTAATTTTTATTATATTTTATCGTGGTTTCTCATTTAGGTAACGAGTTTTCTAACCGATATGTTTCATTCATTTAGAGTAAATTAAATTAATATTAATTTTATAATTTCTAGAAACATAATATAAAATATTAAATCTAATTTATTAGGTAAAAAACTCATATGTGTCGGAAATTAATTTAATTGAAGCATACACAACGTGCAAAAACACTACTTTAATCATAACCACACGACAAACTGTTTTTATATTTAATAGTAAATATATTAATAATAAAATAGAAATTATTTCATTAATGAAAAATATTTTATTTTTATTAAAACATTCAGATAAGTTTCAATATGATATAACATTTAATAAATTTAAAAATATAAGAAATTTTTATTTTTTGTATAAAAACAATAACATAAATTATTACATTTTTTATTTAATATTAATTTTAAAAAATCAAAACAATACAACAAATCAAAAATATTAATTTAAAATCTATATCATATGATATAAGCATCTAAAAATAAATTGAACAAAATAATTCATTAATTTTTTGTTGCATTTAATATCGTTATAAATATTTATTTTATTTAATTATTAAGTAAATAGTCAATTCATTGGTGTTTTTATGTGTTTAACGTAATTAAACATTCTCTATTAACTAATATAAATTATCATCATAAAAAACTCAATTAGCATTAAAAATAATATTTATTTATAAAAGTATAATGATTTCTCTATCATAATGATTTGTAATTGATAAATGAAAGGATAACTCCTTTTTTTCCTTAGATAACATATTTTATAGATAATTTTCAACTAATATTATCCAAATAACTCATTGAAATAATAATAAGGTTGAAATATGTTTCTCCAGTTAGTGTTTGACAAGTATTGGGTCATTTTCAAACCATATATCATATGTTTTACCATTAAGTAATCTCATTCTTACCATAATCACATTAATTAATTTTAACAAAATTCACTAATAAATAGTTTAAAAAATTAAGTTGAATTTATTATGACATAAATATAAAATTTATTCAAAATATTTATAAAAACATTTCTAAATTCAATTAATATATGTGGATAAAATTTATGTAAATATAATCTCGTCGACATAACAGTAATGCAGGGTTTTAAAGTGAAAAGTCCAAAATTCACAGAGATTTTATATCTAAATTCAATTTAAAAATATTAAATGATATAAATTTGAATTATATAACTAAAACTGAACTAAAATGACATTAAATCCAATTCAAAATATTACATAACACAAAAAATTTAGATGAACAAATAGTTTTCAATTAATATCCATTATTCTCATTGGTCATTAAAAACAAAACTTCTCATAAAAATATCTATAATTTTTTCCTAATGAAATATTGACATTCTGAATACAAAAATGAATTTTATTTAGAAATATAAAATTTATTAAAGTGTCAATTTTTATATATATAAAGTATTTTCCAATAAATGGATGATCTACTTCATTAAAAAAATAGAATTCATGATAAAATTTGATTTATTCTTATCTTATACGAATTAATCCTATTGAATGAGTTTTAAGAATAATACTTTTAATATATTATTTATATATACAATTAATATAATTTATTAATAGTGATTAATTTAATTTATTATGAAAAAATACCATTGGGAACATAAAAATAATTCATTTTAGAAAATGTTACATTTATATTCAATTGGTTTTTATATTAATTTATATTTAATTGGTGACATGTTAGTTAAATCCTATATTTTTATAATTTTTTAATTCAAACTCGAAAATGTTAATTTAAATGGTTGGGTGAAAATTTTATTATAAATAATAACATTAATAGTATTTGGTAACACTGGGTATTTTTTATAACATAATCCATTGATGGAAGTCAATGTTCCATGTAATATAACCTAACTTCATTGTTCCTTGATAATAAAGACAAGCTTTATGTTGTGTAATTCAAGATATGAATAGTTTTTAGTGTAATATACGATATTTAAATGTTAAAATTTATCTAAATTCAAATATATCACAATGTTTTGGGTTTTTATATTCTTATTTATGCTTGGTGTTCCGTGTCATACATGCTATCAAATTCAATATCCATTTTTAGAATTTTTCGGCGTTATAATGACCATGTGAATTTTTAATCCAGTTCCAATATAATTTGGTTTCCCATTGGATAAATCATTGAATTCTCAACAACATGCATTATTGTCACAATTCCTCCTTGTCACCTCCATTGAATAAACCCAAAAATTATAGTGTGATTGTTATTTTTCAATAATAAGAGTACATAATCATATATAAAATAATATAAATCCACATATTTTCTAAATTATCACACCATCATTTGAACCGATGCCATTTTATTTTCTTTTTATATCACTTTTTGTTCATGATATTTTGTCTTTTTGTTCTAAACCATTATTCTTAATATCTTAATCTAAAAAAATAACTAGAACCATCATTGTTACCAATTGAGACAAGTAATTGAAAACATAAATGCATACTACATACTTTTGTATTATTATTCATTATATCTCACAATAAAATACACTATATAACCTATAATTTTATTTTCATTAGAGATTAAATAGAGAATAAACATATTTTACAACCATTATTAAATATCTCCAATAAATATTATTCAATCATCATAAAATTATAAGAATATTATATATAATTAAATTATTTTTAACTATGGATAAATATAACATTAAAAAGGAATATCACAAATTATTTATGTGGGTAATGATGGAAGAAATGAATTGTCAATTATAAGTGAGGACAAGATAAACAGATGAAAACATGTAAGAAATAATGTAACATTGAATATATATAATAGACTAATAACCCATAAATATTAGGCCACAATTCATGGATCATGGAATAAGAAATTTTTCATGACCTATGACATGGGTAATATGAGAATAGATATGTGATCCAAGACTCATGATCCATGAAACAATTAAAATTTAATAAGATTGTGGAATATATATATTCAATATAAATAAATTCTAATGTATAGTATTACTGCCAAAGCGATCATTATATCATAGATAAAGTCCCATATTGGATTGAGTTTACTAACCATTCTCATAATAATAGTGGACAAAGTCCTATAACGAATCAGTTTCACACCCCAGTCCCATGCATGTCACATCCTAGGGTATTTAGTTTTAACGAATACATCAGTGAAGTATATATTAGTAGAACCACCCATCATATAAATAAAATAATATATATATATATTTATATTTATAACACATGAAATTGAAAATAATATTATGTTTGCTATTTTTTAACAGATGTGTTCGAATAAAATTGGAACCATTAAAACATCCACGGTATTTTATGATAATAAATTATAAGGAAAAGATTGGAATAATGCTTAGATAAAATTCAAAATTAATCATAATAATAATTAAAGTATTTTTTAAATATATTAAAACCTAATTTCATATGATAATTAGATAATTACATAGAAATATTATAAGAAAAACCCTTTTTATTTTAATACAGTTTATTTTCAATGAATTTTTCTTATTTAAAAATAATAATAAAAAATAATTTAAAATCTACATAAACATGTAGAACAATTTTCTTAAATAAAACCAACCCATTAATTGGAATTATTAATTGTTATTTTTAACATTTAAAAATGATGTTTCATTCATTGTTTTGAAATGAATGTCTGTGTTGGTGGAAAATATCCTTACCAATAACATGAACTGGTGATTCATTTTCGAAAGTAATTTAATCCAATTAAAATAGAAAATAAAAAATCATAATATATGAGTTAAATATGTACATAAAATAATGTAGATAATATAGTCATTCTGGAAATGATTCCCTATCAATAAAAAAAGAAATAAGGTCAGCACCACATAAAAAATTAATTTTCCTTATATTTTGTCCAAAAGATAGTTAGACTGAATGTCTTTATAGAGATCCACATAATAACCAAATGAAATATAAAATATATTAGCTTTGAAATAATATCAAATAATGTCTTCATATGGATTTTCAAACCTGAACAATTAATATTTTATAATGATAATTGTAATGAACCCATTACATTTACTCATAACTAAAATAAATGTACTTTAACCACATATAAAAAATATTCATATTAATTACATTTTTTATGTCTAAATTATATATTATTTACATTATAATATTCATATATACTTGTTAATTACATATATATATATCATTGTTATTCTTTATTATCCTCAATGGATGTTAGTGATTTTGATATTTTCATAGCATCCATGTAGTGGAAATGTCGATCAACATTCATTGATTCCATGCTAAACATTCTAAATTATCCAATGTAGTGGAATAATTTTTATGTAGTGATATAGTTAGTAATATATTCATTTTACATATTGTATGAGTTCTATTAATGAGGATCAAATCCAAGACGACTAGTTTTTTTGTAATAAACTGAAAATAAAACAATTACATAATAATTACCCTTGATTTTTTGTTTCACGCATAAAGAGACATATTAATGATATAAATAGTTAATTTATAGAAATTATTTCAATTATTAATGTCTTGATACATTTAAAATTAGGAAATTATTATTTTTGTGTAGAAATAATCATTCCTTTGGTTAAATGGACCCCATCAAGGACATTTTATACTGGTGAATGAGTAACAGTTTATATATATATATATATGGAATAAAATTTCATTATAAGAATAATAATTTTAATAAAAAATAATTAATGATGAAAATGATAATTTGAATGAGTGTTGATAAAAATTTAACAGATAAATATAGTGAAAAACATAAAAACGTAAATTGATATATTCATTAATTATTAATATAGTTTCTTTTACAATGAATTATTTACACTTCCTTCTTAGAAAAATGGATGAAAACATAGTCTAATGGTTTGGGAGAAGTAAAATTGGATGAGATTCAATATATAATCCTATGAATGTTGTTTTTTAAGAGGGGTATACAATTGGACTATTTTAATATGATTTATAAGAAAAATTTCATAAAAATGAATTCTTTAGTTTAAAAGCATGAAATCTAACAGAATAGTAAATTAAAAGGAATAAAATATTATATATATGGTTCATTAATCCCATAACACACATAATTTATAATAATATTTCATCACATTATTGGTAAATCCCCATTTTTTATTGTTTTAACATCATTTTAAAATTTAACCTCGACATTTTTCCTCTATAATATAATATTATTGTAAATACATAAATTTGTAATTTTTTATATTTTCTATTTTATAATTAAAAATTATAAGTTTACATAATATAAATAAATATATAAATATTCAAAATTTAATATTTAAATTAAAAAAAATATAAGTCTAAATAAATTTTTATAAAAATTAAAATCTGAACACAAAATTTTATCAATATCATTTCATATAGATTAAAAATTAAATGTTTATTACCATATTTTTCAAACATTTATATAATATATAGGAATAATAAATTTGACGAAATTAATTATATTAATGAAGATTATAAATACCTAATAATTAAAAAAAATATCTAAAAAATATCTATTTTATAATTAAATAAATTTTAAATAAACATTATAAATTTTTTTTCGTCATATACAATTTTCTTTTTATATTACTATTTTTATTAATAAATGGTGTTAATATCATAAATAAATAAATTCATTATATAATAATAATAATTATAATATGTAACCAAAAATATGTAATTATAATAAAATATCTTAATTAAATTTGTTTTTGTGGTCTATTTATTATTATATTTATTATATTATAATAAATATTTTACAAAAAATAAAATAAATTTAATTTGAATGTTTGATAGATTCTTACCAAATTACGACATATCTATTACATGTATTTATAATTAAAATATATTTAAATGTTTTATTTCATTCATATATATAGCCTTAAATAAATTTTTAAAAACCTACATAATATTAATTTTATTTCCTTTTAATATGGATATTTTATTTTTATTTCATTACCTTATCTACATAGCTTCATTTGTTGTTATGATCTTCATGTAAAATTATGAGGATAAATTTAGTTTAGGTTTTGTTTAAATTCTCCTATCATTTTATTCACTTTATAATATCTTAATTGTGTTTTATATATAATCATTATAATGAATTTATTTTTATCTTGAATTTTAATATGTTCTAACAATATTGTGAATTTATATTCATTTTGGCTTATTATTTCATTCAAAACAAATCAATTCAACTTTATTTTTATATAATTGATAAATATATAGTTAAATTATATGGTGTTACATATCTTTATAATATTTTCTCAAGGATTTCCTATAAATTTACCAACATTTTGTTCAATTAAAACTCTATTATGATATTATGAGTTCATTCCAATAATCTGGGAAGTAATGTAGTCTGTTAAGGATTTTATATCCCATACTATTTTTTTATATAATCATTTACAATTCCTTTTTTTCATCAACATTAGATGTTTTTTTGATTAATTATCCAAAATTTATTATTTCAATATGAGAGATAATTCAATTATCATTCTAATTAATAATAGATCAGGAGTCATTGTGGAAGTTCATGGATTTTTTAAACCCCTATATTGTGTTTTCTGATGTCACAATGGAATCAATAGAGTTCTCGGTGGCTTTTCATTTTTTACAATCAATTTTTGATCATTCATCAATATTTGTTATACAAAAATTTATTAATGTGATTGATCTATTATTTGATTGATATATCTAGTAGTTCATACTTTTGATTCACATTTTTTGAAATTGTTCTTTTATGTTGTCTCTTAATGGTTTATGCGGCAAAGGTTCTTCTATGTTTGGTTTCTTATCAATATGGATCTTCTTGGTTGGTTATATATTTAACTCAAAAAATACCAAATTTTTCCTAGGGTGATTGAACATGAATTTTTAATAAAAAATAATAAACTAAAAGATTAAATAATACGGTATAAATATTGATACAATTACGGTGAATTATATCCATTACTCTATTAATATTTAGAGGTCTATGTGATGTTTTTATAGAGAAATAAATATAGTTAATTATAAATAAAATTAAAGAAGGATTAATAAGAATTCTAACTATGTTTTTTTGAAATACTTGATAAAATAGAGGTCATAAAATTATTAAATAAAATTTATTTATCATCCTTTGATGAAATATCATTTCCCAAATCTAGATGATAAAACTAGTGATAATTGGGTCTTACAACCCTTCTAAAATCATCAAAAAAAATTACTCAGAGATTAGAGACTATTAAAAATCCATCCCCATATTCCAATCACTATGTAGTGTGACTTTGTCATATTTCCATGAAAGCGGTTCTGTTATCCACTTGTAATTAATGTAAGATGTTATTTTATCATGGTTTAGATTATTTGAATGGAATGATGACATTAACATTAAGAAAAAAAATAGATGATGATTATATGAATAGTAATTATTTCATAATCAAAACATTTTATAGATGTGGAATAGGTGAAATCACGAGAAATTTAATTTTTTTGGTAAATTATTATTAACAATTAAATTAACAAAAATTCACATTCAGAGGGAAAACCAATGACCATTTATTAAAATAAACGAAAAGTACATCAAAAAAATACCACAAGCCAGAAAATACAACTACATATCATAGAAATCACATCTGTTGGCACATCCATGATTGATTTCTTCCTCCGTGTCATGATTCTAAAAACAGAATCATAACAAATAGATTAAAATAATATTTTAATTAAAAAGATGTTTTTTTAAAAATAATTATTTGGGTTTTAAAATCATGACCTAAATAACCAGATTTGGTGTTGAATTCAATAAGACTACATACCTACCTCCCCATATGCAAGAGGTTACCGACTAGTGGGGATGTTCAAGAGGGAAATTGTTGGTACACTATATTGTATATACTCAATAATCATTAAGTTATATAATTTAATAGGTAACTATAAAACACAGTAATTATGGAATAATTAAATATCAGAGTATTAGTGTAAACATAAGTATCAACTCATGCATTAATAGTACAAAATGTGGATAGAATAATTGAAAAAAATAAAAATATACTTATATGAAATGGATATTGTGATTGTTTAATTAATTAAGTAGAATTATAATCCTGTATCAAATCCTAAATTCGATCCTTAAATTCTATCATCCACATGCTAGTCCTACTCAACTAACCACAATATAGAATCTACCTTCACTACATCCCAACTATAAAATCTATACACACACAAAGATACATATATGGGAAGTTTGTATAAAAACTATAGGACACCACCAATGGGTCCATAAACATAATTTCATAGGTTATAATTTTTCATGTTATGATAATTAACATCACAAAGATAAAAACAAGTATATCACAAAACTACAATATATAAGATGACTCATTCATAACCCACTCTATATTCATTGGTTATATATTAAAGGGGATTCCATCGAGCCACCTGAAACATCCTCCATGACGGGATTTACGATGTACAATCCAATGAATGGTATCACATGTCCTTTTAATGTCATATTCGGTATCGGTCAACTTGGATTTTTAACTATTGATGACATAAGAAAAACAAATGAAATAATAGTTATAGGATGATAGCTAAAATACAATTTCATTTCAAGAATGGGTCACATCCAATATCTACCACATGTGACCAAAAATTTAACTTATTTCTCACAGAGATACACAAGCACACCTCATATGATCAATAATAAAATATGTTCTCATGGGTTATAAACACTCAAATTTTGTGATCAGTAGTAAAACATGGTTTCATTTTTTATATGGGGTCACATTGATGAATGAAACATATATTAGACTCCCATAAATTATTCCATGGACCGATATAAACATGAAATTATGAAAACCACCACCCACTTCAAAAATATCAATGTTAAATATTGTGTTCTCCTAGATCATTGTTACTCAAACCACATTTACTTACTAAAAAGGATGTTCTTGAACTCGAAGAAAACATAGAACCAGTTCCAAAAAGGCAAAATGTTGTTCAATAATGAATATTTATGGTTTCAATATTATTGGTAGATCCAATTCTAACATTATGTTCAATAATAGAAACTAAAAAATCATAGTTCTATTGGGGAACAATTACATTCATCTTATAGGAAACGAAGAAAAAAGTAAAATGACGTCAGGGATTATACGATTCTCAGTCAATGTGGAAATGTTTAAAACCAAAATTATTCAATCATTTAGAAATGTCCTAGAATATCAGACCTAGGTTCTCAAAAGAATAAAAAAACTCATATATATATATATACATATATATGATGAATCCATAGGTTGAAGGAAAAATTGAGATAAAATGTTCATGGAATAATACATGTAAAAGAAAAGGCCCTATTTAAGATTTCACATGTGATCCATTTGAATCAGATGATAACTGATAATGGATGGAAGGATTTCATCTATTTTAAATTCTAAGTGACTATTACTTTGTATTTCACTATAGCCTATACATTTTCTTAATGTTAATGATCACACTTAGTGAAACAATAATTCCATCAATGTTATTCAGAGAACCATTGTGTTTTTAATCATATAGTCATCAAAAAAGGTTTTGGAGAGGTCACATGAAATATTTAAATAAGAGAGAACACCTCAAGAATCATGGATTGGACCACACATTGTGGTGAATATTTTCCTCCATCACTGTTTCACACTTAAGAAATTACATCCAAAACAGCTTGAGATAGAGAATATTTTTGGATATTTTGGACCAAAACAAGTAAATCCCACATGTATTCTTCCATACACCTTGAACATAAACTATAAATAGGTAATTACAATAGTAGTGCTAAAACTAATCACTAAATACATGTGAGAGCATACATATAGGAACCGAATGAAAATATGTTTGTTATAGGGGATGATCAAGCCCATTGGTTTTTTGGAAGTCTTTATTATAATTGTTCTAGGGAATTATTTTCCATTTTAGATTATTCTCGGATAATACCATTAGTAAATTTGTCAATTTCTTAATATATTATTGTCATGTTTATTTATTGATGATCATCATGGAATTATCGGTATATTAGTGATAAATAGGTTGGAGGAATTGGGATATTCCAATAATTGATGTCAGTGATGGGAATAATAATTATATTAGTCTAAATAATGATTGGAATTACACCATTAATGATAGGATGAGCTATATATCAAGAATGGTAAATGTTATGTTACATAGTCCATACTATTATACTTGTTTGACATCGATACCTTTGTAGTGGCAGTTGGGTAACTTATTTTACTATAGTTGTAGACAATTCAAAGGATACATAAATTCCCTTCTTCTATTTTTCTATGACATATTCTATATTTTCAAATATAATATACAAAAACACCTAATTTTTTATTAAATGTAAACCCCAATCAATTTTGGTGTAATTTGGATCAACATTTTTGATAGCAAGGGAGAGAATGAGTTACTTGTCCCTCTCACCCACTCTCCCATTATAATTAGCTTCATGTATGTGTATAATAGGATGTTATGGATTAATGTATAATTTGTAATATTATTAGGTTTTGGTGCATCCCAATATTACTACACTATTGTTTTATGGATGTAAGGGGTTTAAGTTGTAGAATATTAATTTATTTCGTTATTTAGTATATGTTTGGATGGGATATGATCGATTAAGGTGGAATGCATTTTCACTGGTTATAGTGTTATCTAAAAATTAGATCAGATACAAATAATATGTGGATGATTTGGTCTCCAACTATATAATATATTAATTTTGGTGATGTTATCGAAAGGAAAGAATGATGAAATATTGATGGGATGAAAAAATGTCATTATCCACTAGTGTGTAAAGAGAAAGGCCAATGGGGATGTCTAAGTGGGGTAAAAAAATTTATATTCATTTTCATGATATAAAATATTTTAATCTATTTATTATTTTTCTAGTTAGTTTTGATGATAACGAGTAATGGTTTTATTGGTTTTGGTGGTGAGTTACTTATATTTACTTATTCCTTAGAATTTTGTATTATTCACTCACATTTTTTAGGATAGGTTATGGGGATGATCCTATATAGTACACATATTATGCTCAACCTATATATATAAACTATTTTTCCATCTCCTCGGGAGAATGTAGGATATTGTAATTGACATTACTAGCTTGGAAGAGTTTTTCATGTGTTTTGGCTAACATGGACACATCCTATGATTAATTTTCCATGTGAATATTTCTTTAACTCAATTTTATAAAAATTGTATAACATTATAATTTTAATCATATGTTTTCATTATTTATATGTGGTTTTTTGAAGAAATATCTTTTAATTTTTGGAATTAAATTTGTATTGGGGTTATTGCCTCTTGTGTTTGTAATTTATATATTCATAGTCATATTTTTTAACTTTTGGATTATTAGAGGAGGTATTTAGAGACATTATAATAGTTTATCTACTTTTATCCTAGGATTATAACATTTAGGGGAAGTGGGTAATGATAGAGTATCATCAAAACATATCTTTGAGACATGTAATGGGATTTTGAGTTTGGTATGTTGTAAGGATTTCATGTGTCACTATATAAATAGTATCATCGGGTCTTATTTTCCGATTAAAACCTGGTATACCAGCATAGAAATCAATATTTTTGGCCCCTAAAATTATTATAAAAAACATCCATGTTTACTAAATATGATATGAAATTAGGTACTATTTACTGGGTATATATCATTGTAAGGGTCGTGCATAATGATATTTTATGACTATTTTTATACCATGTAGATAATTTGAAATTATGTTGAGATTATTTAGTTAATTGACCATTCATTTTTTAAATAAATGGTTTATGAGATCATATATTTTTTTACTTTACATATATGGTTCTAGTCCAACTTCTTTTTTAAGATTATTTTGAATGATTTTAGTTGGATGTCTCTGTAGATTGTTATAGAGTGTAGTTTGACAATGATTATCCATATACGAGGATACTCTATGAGTTTCAACACCATGTTATGAAATATGATTATGAATATTAAACAAATATAATGAAAATTTATTTTATGGAGGAAGTGTATATATTACATAGAGATATTAATTCATATAAGGAGCATTGTGATTCTTTGGCTACGACTATGTTGTTTAGGTCTGCTTAGATGTAGTGGGTTTTATTCATCGGATTTGATGATAATTCCTCTATTGTATGGGATAAAATTCAAGATAAACTGAATATAAATATTCATTACATGACCAGTAAGAAATAATTTAATAATTAAATTATCAAACATCATCATGGGAGATACAACATTCAATAAATTAAGATCTTTTACAAGAACCTCTTATGTCTTGCGTAGAACCTTATTCTAGGATTGGAGGCAAGGGAGAGAAATTTTGAAGAGTATTTATGTCTATATATAAAGATTTTGGTCACACTAATTATATTTATTATATATCCTGATGTATTGGTGTGGTGGAGGCCATTGGGATAATATTGTATAAGATTGGATCATCCTGAGATGAGAGTATCTAACATTTTAAAGTGAGTAGAGTTGTAATTGGTTCTCAGTTTCATAGACATAATTATATATTTTAATCTTTATGAAGTTAGTTTAATTATTATTTAACTAATTTATCCTTATATATTAGGTCTTAAAAGATAAATAGTATATGTGGTGTCTTTTTTTTCATCTAGAGTTAAAGGATTTTACAAGTGGGACTATTTAGACGTCCTCATTTATCGATGGGTAATTGATGGCCCAATTATAGGTCAGGCAAAATAAAAATATCATCAATGGAATTTGTAATAGTATAAGGGTGATCTTTATTATGATTAACATAGAGTGGAAATTATTGGAAAATTATAGCATCATGACACACCATATCATCATAGATTGAAAATAGAGTTCATTTATAATAGTGGTAACCATATCAGATGGAGAAGATGAAATAAAATTTGTGTTCAGGTGGATGTCTTAAATATGAAAATATTTGAAAATAATTACATTTTTAAACGTCATATTTTATTATGTTGTACTTCGGTTTAAATTTAGTTTGATTTATATCAATGAACTCAGTTATTTCACCAATGCAATTCAATGTTTTTGGACATGAGGTTGTTAGAAAACCAATATCTATGGTTTCAAACATATAAATTAAAGGGTGATTTAACATAAGTTATTTTTAAGAGTCTATAAGTAGTTTATAAAGTACCATATCTCTTAGGTTAACGTACTGTGATTATATATATATCCATACAAAAACATCATTGGCATGGATATGCTATATTCGGTGCAGTTTATCAGGGATTACTTTAATAGTTGCATTATATATTTTAATTATGATGTAGATAGAGTGGTGTCTATTAGTAAGAGTGACCCTTATATTGTTAATAGTTTTTTCAAGTGTCTATATATAATTATGGTCATGTTGATTATATGTTATATTTAGGATCATTTGACGGTTTTTTCTTGGGTGGTAGAGAACTGCAGTAATGTCTTCCTTGAAGAGTTTATATCACTACCCCATTGGAGAGAGATCGAGTTTTGGATGTTTTTGTTACTATATGACCTTATTATATAAATATCTAAGTATTTCATGGCCCCTTATGAGTTATGGTACCTACGAGTTTTGGTTTATTATCTTTTATAGAGATTACTCATTCCCCAACATGGGTGTCCATCGAGATCTCCATTTCTATATCAAAATATGGTTGATGGAAATTTTTAGTTGTGTGTATACTACCATCATTTTAATCAGGCGATGGTGAATAAAAATTATAATATCCTAGGTATTAATGATTTATATTATGATTTAATGGAAGATATATTATCCTCAAAGATTGATTCATTTTCCTGATGTCATTATTTTTGGGTAAATTATGAGTACTTCATAAATACTACTTTTAGATGTTGTTATTGGAATTATGAATTCATTTTCATTCCATTTGAAGTTACATAACCTCTATTATCATTATTGTGATTGTTGAATATATTGTTCTATGACATTTTGTTCCAGTTCATCACTATCTATATTTACATTATTCTAGTGTTTTCTGAGATAGAGTCTGAGCATGTAGAGTATTTGTGAGCCTTTTTTGGTGTTCTCTGGTTTTATCAACTATTCCAAAAAATATTGATGTCTGATATATGAGACTATTATTTCTATTTCATAGTGAATTTGAAATTTTATTTTGTTATAGAAATTAATCCTCAGAAGACCTAGTCTATAGTTTCATAGGTATAAATTATTAATGTTGCAATGTTCAAAAGTCTTTAAGACATTATGGATATTATGAGTGGATAGATTTTTACCTCTACATGAATATAAATCATATAAAAAAATCAATCTACTAAAACTATAATTCATGTGAAAAAACCAATGAAATAATAATATTGTGAGATTGATGGAGAAAATTTTTTGTTTAATAATTATTTTTTTTCCTTTAGAAGTTGTTTTTTTGAGTAATATGATGACCAGTAATATCATTGATTTATTAGATAATAAGGGAGAATATGAAGGGTACATATTAAGGGTTTCTATTGTTATAAACTAAAGAATTAAATTCATTCACTCTTAATATAGATAAATCTATATTTGATATTTTCATGATGTTATTGAAGTATTATATCATCAATGATAGCTTCTTGTTCTTTATAGATCACAAGATTCTAATGTATATTTTCTGAAAGTGTGACATGTCCTATGAGAATATAATTTAATAGTTTCATTGACACATGTTAAATAGAATGATGTGGAATATATTTTGAGAGTGAATTTATTTTGAGGAATTATATGTTATTCTAGATACTCAAGGAGAGTAAAAAATGTGATTGTAGTGTTAGAAATTGTTCAAGAAGAATTTTGTAATGTCCTGGATTCTTCCACGTATTATTTTTAATATTATATTGGAATTCTTTCGAGACCAAGATTTGTGATGGCATGCAGTTCTGTTTCCCGGTGAACCCGGAACAAATGTTTGAATTTAATTAAATAATTAAATAATGTGCGCATATGGTTTTCATGAAAAAGTGGAATAACTATTTAAAGGGTGCGGGGATTGGAAATCCGAGAGAACTGTTGCGTCAGGAGAAGCGGGTTTACCCAATGAGAGACCTAACATCGGCTGTCACAGGTCGGAGGTGAAATCCAGTTTTTGGACATAACCATAATAAAATATTTAATTAAAATATTTTGTTAAATTTTGTTGCAGCGAATATATTTTATCCTTAAAAAAAGGCTTTTGTATTGGTCCAGGGTTACAGAACTCATAACCCTGAAACCCCTAGAGGTTCTGTGAAAGCTTTGGA
Organism: Viscum album; assembly: GCA_963277665.1. Classification (NCBI taxonomy): domain Eukaryota; kingdom Viridiplantae; phylum Streptophyta; class Magnoliopsida; order Santalales; family Viscaceae; genus Viscum; species Viscum album. The sequence continues at coordinate 950,282,297 of OY728167.1, forward strand.
GGAAAACCCCCAACGTAGCGACGATGTTCTTGACTGATTTCGCCTGCGACGACGACGCAGAGATAGGATCTTCGCCAACGATTGCCGCATATCCAAGTAGGTCATTTAATCTCTTGATATTTATTTCCCGTTCTTGATTCCTATGACGAACACAGACTAACCCACGATCATATTAGCCCACAGATCGATTGTATTTGCGGGATGGGATTTTTTGAAGGAATTTGGGGATTTGATTCTTGAAGTTGTTTTGGTTTCGTTAAACTTCTTAACGGTGAAAAACCAATATCGACATGAACATCTATTGAGGTTCGTCCATCTCGATTTGTTTTTCTTTTCTCCCCTGATTTTCACATTATTTGTGTGCGTTCTACGTGTTCTTAACAGAGGTATGAATGATGGATTATTATGAATCTGTTGCATGACACAATGATCCCAAATTGAAGATCTACCATTAGAACACCCCCACGGAGGTGCGACGACGGTTTCGGCGGACGAATCGAAGCGGATCGGAAGAGATCGTTCTTCGAGCGATTTCTGCACGGGTGACCAGAAATCTATTTCGGAGCCGATCAAAGGCCCGAAACCCAGGGAATCGGAATCATGATGATGATGTGACCTGAAACATTGAGTTTTGCGGTGAACGGACAAGAGAAACGTGATCCGGAGATCCGGTCGAGGCGCAAGGAGGAAGATGACGTTTCTGGAAGAATCCCAACTACACGGCGTGTAGTATGGGATACACGGCGTGTGTTCATCAGTGAACCTCTTGGTGTGTACTCCGATAGTACATGGACACGGGTTGGGTACATGGCCAAGGACACGACGTGTATACCCTTCCCCAGCCATACCCGGCTAGATACGCGGGATACCCCATGTACCAGTACACGGGCATGCGACACAGACAAACATCATGTACATGCATACGGCCAGGGTATACGGGTATTTCCTAGTTGACAGAACAAGTCACATGCTTCGACTTACACTCCGTGTTTATGCCTTCTTAAATGAATTCGATCCGAGACACGTGCCATTTACACGGGTAGTACCCAGAGTCATGGAACACTGCGTGTGAGCCTTCTACACGCCGTGTATTTGAGTTTTACATAGCTTGGACAACTGACATGAGCCATTTACACATGAAGTACCCGGGGTCAAGGAACATGGGGTGTAACCACACAACATGCCATGTAACCTGTTTTACATGCTTTGATCCGGTGGTCTTCTGTGTCATGGACTAGTTTCTTTTGAATTCGTCCCCTTGACCATTCTATTAAAGGTTTCTGGAATCATTTCTTATGTACAAGAGTATGATCCCTTCTGTAGGACCTCTTAAATAGTGTTGTTGGAATCCCCTCTATGATACTTAGAGATGGATCCTCTATTCATTCCTGGAACCCTCAGAAGTGTTCTTGGAATCAACGTGACCAACTTTACGGGGGAACCGATCCTCTACTTAGCTGATTATTTCAGAATGAGTTATTGAATCACCCCATAGCTATAGCTTGTGATCCTCATTTTATAATCATATTCTCAAGTACTTGTGGAGTGTGTTATCCTAGAATTATTACATTGTATCTCTCTCTTAAAACCTAGGAGTGTGTTCTCTTTTGTTATGTGCTTAGTGGAATCTTTGAGCTGAATCTTAGTGGTGGTTTCACGATGGTCGATCGTGTATGAGTATATCAAGATATTATTGTTATATGTTGTGTAAAAATATACTGTTTAGATCTGACTGTATATTTTCGTTGAGGAATTTTTTCTTTTTTTTATTCCTTTGTTGTTTCGGGGTGTTTTACTGGGTATTGTTATACTCACCCCTACACGGGCTTTGACCACACGTGTCATGTCTTGTGCAGATGAGCGAGCCTTTGACAAGATTAAAGGAGGACCAGGACCGGACGGTGCTCAATAAGATCAGACATTCCTAGGTGTGTTCCTAGGGCTATGGATTGGAGTCCTAATACATTTCTTTACAAGTTCGACCATGTTGCAGACTCTCTTTTGGTGGGCATGTACTTTTGGACCATGGTCTTACACTTACTATACTTTACTTTCCAATCGTACTCTGTTGGTTGTGATTTGTTAGTGTATGCATGAATTTCTATTTTTAGTAGTTTTTCTTTTTAGCTTGTGGGCTTTGAGATGTGTGTGTGTGTGTACATGTTTATAGGCAATATGTCCCATGTTAGTATCATGCCTACTCGGTGCTAGTCACCAGCCCCTGGCCTATTGGAGGCGGTCTTGGAGAGTTGGGGCTCGGGACCCACTAGGATGGGTAGTGGTAGAGTGGTATAAGAGGTGATCAGTTATACCATAGGACCGAGAGTCTATGAGATGGTTTAGGGAAAAAAAGTTAAGTGTTTCGAGTTTAACTTTCAGGCCATGGACCCCCTATTGGTGCGGGCTGCCGACATATCCATATGTCAGGACTCTGATATCTTTCTTTTCGACTCGGACCATGAACAAAATAGTTCTAGGGGAAAAATAAGGGTACATGCATCATATATGAATGGGTTGTGGTTTCCAAGTCCTTCTTGAGTCAACTCTCTAGATATACTCACTGACTAGGATACATCTTGTTTCTATATAGGATTCCTCTGCGACGCGCACCCACTAGGATCCAACAGCTCGATCATGAGGATGACCCCCTCAGTTATGAAGCATTGGTATAGGGACCAGATCCCCCAGTTTTACCATCGGGTGGTGTTCCAATTATTCCATCGCCTGTGGAGTAGTGTTTAGTGCCTGCTGTACCAGTAGAGGAGGAGCATAGGCTGAGTGCACTCCATGAGTTTCAGAGACAAGACCCATTAGGTTTTGAGGCGAGCCTGACCCTCAGTCAGTAGACGATTGGATTGAGGCAGTGGCAAGAGTCTTCCATTTGGTTAGGACACTAGCAGACGATATGGTGATCCTAGTAGCGAGCCTTCTACAGGGCTCGTCAGGGCGATGGTGGAGTTTGGTTATCCAGACTCACGATGAGGCAACTCTTGCATAGTCAGAGTTTGAGCGTCTCTTCATAGAGGAGTTTTCACCAGTTACCTTGAGAGCAGTATGTCTACAAGTTCTTCTTCAGCTCTAGCATGGAACCATGGCGGTGGCTGTCTATTAATCGAGATTTACCGACCTCTCACGATACTCGATGGATATGGTCTGGGATCAGTACTTCAGAGATCAAACTTTTAAGTGGGTATTGCGTAGAGACACCCGATATAGAATCGTTCCTATGAGCATTCCTACTTATGCTGGGGTGCTCGAGTGGGCCTTGGTGGTCGAGATCTTCTTGGTGGAGCAGAGACAACCAATAGTTGTCATTAGTGAGAGAGCTGGAGCAGAGAACTTGACATCAGGGAGCTGATGTCAGGGAAATAGGTGTCGGAGACGTTTTCAGAGGAGATCCCCGGACAAGGGATCTATTGTAGAGTGTTCGCAGGGCGTATCCAGCCATCTTTGAGAAAGAAATTTTTACCATTGGAATGGAATGGGACATCTCACTCAAGATTGTCCGGCCCGCCATACTACTGACATGGAAGCAATGTATGGACCACCGAGGCAGAGGCAACCTGTGGAGCAGATAGATCCGTTGGGCGATGGACATGGTATAGGAGCTGGGAGAGTAGCTGGAGGTAGTCGGAGTTTGGAACTTTTACCACCACCACCCCCAGGAGATCCACCTCAGGCTTAGGGAGCTTGTGGATAGAGGCAAGGATAGCTGCAGGCAGTGGAGGCTTATGACCTAGGTACTCCCGTAATGATTATAGGTATAATCAGTTTCTTTTATATTTTTTACATACTGATAGACACAGGTGCTGGTCATTATTTTCTAGTTTCTTATCTTTTTCATGACCTTGAGAATCGGGTTGAACTGTCGACTCGACCCTTACGCTTAGAAACACCGAATGGAAAAGATTCAGAGGTCACGCACCTTTGCAGATAGTTTGACCTGTCTTTTGGAGGTGAGAGTTTCAGTTGGAACCTCCTGGAGGTAGCGTCGAGGCCTTATGATGTCTTTCCTGGAATGGATTGGTTATCCATAGTTCATGCACAGATTGACTGTTTTAGGCGAAGGGTGTGGTTTGTCCGCAGTTATGGAATGAGGTTCTACTTCATTGGTGAAAAGGAGACCCAGGAAATGCAGGATGGACTCGTGCATAGGAAGGTACAACCGATTTCACATCATTTGGATAGCCTAGCCCTTGGCGCAGTATATGTTACGAGTTTCCAGTTTCCAGCAGTAGTGGCTGAGTATGAGTACGTATTTCCGGAGGAGGTCCTCAGACTACCTCCCCATAGGGAGATAGACTTCTAGATTAATTTACAACTCGAGACAACACCGATATCAGCATCAGCATATCGGATGGCTCTTGGAGAGCTATGCGAGATGAGAGTGTAGCTGCAAGACTTGCAGAGAAAGGGATTCGTGAGTCTCAGTATTTCACCATGGGTGGCCCCTGTTTTGTTTTACAAGAAGGAAGATGGGAATTTGAGGCTGTGTGTGTATTACAGGCGCTTGAATCAGGTGACTGTGAAGAACCGGTATCCACTACCGAGGATTGATGAACTCTTCAACTAGTAAATAGTGGAATGATGGTTCTCGAAGGTTAATCTATGATAAGGCTATCACCTGTTGGGAGTTCGAGATGCGGATATACCAAGACAGATTTAAGATGCCGCTACTATCACTATGAGTACTTGGTGATACCCTTTGGCATGGCGAACTCCCCGACAGTGTTTATGGGACTTATGAACCGGATCTTTTAGCCCTATCTAGACTGGTTCGTGGTGGGCTTCATCAATGATATCCTTGTGTACTATACGTCCGAAGAGAAGAACGTGAGGCACCTAAGGATGGTTTTGGACACACTCCAAAAGCACCCGTTGTACGGGAAACTATCTATGTGTCAATTCTTTATACAGGAGGTCCACATTCAAGGACACAATATGTCATCAAATTGTGTATCAATGGACCCAGCCAAGGTAGAGGCAGTGTTATCATGGGAGCCACCCCGGAGCGTGATGGAGGTGCGACGTTTATTTGGGTTTTCAGGCTACTATCGGAGATTCATCCTTGATTTCTATAGGTTTTCATCACCCATGAGAGCATTGACCTGAAAGGGGCAGCCTTTTGTATGGGCTGAGAGATGCCAGGAATATTTTCAGTAGTTCAGACAGAGTTTGACAAGCACCCTGATCATGAGGCTACCAGAAGAGGGTGTCGAGTATGTAGTCTTCTGTGATACATTATGAACCGGGTGTGGTTGTGTCCTGATGTATAGGCAAGCGGTGACTGCCGATGGCTCACATCATTTGAGGCCACATGATCAGAACCACGTGACCCACGATCTTGAGTTGGTATCAGTAGTCTTCTTGTTGAATACGTAGCAGAACTACCTGATGGGCGAGTGGTTTATCGTCTACTCTGATCACAATAGTCTCTGATATATCTATTCTCAGAAGGAACTGAATCTGAAATAGAGGCGATCGCTTGAGTTCCTCCAAGATTACTCCTATGAGATCATCTATACTCCTGAGAAGGGGATCATTGTGGAAGATGCTCTCTGTAGTACATCCACGTCGCAGTTGCTGTATGAGGCGATGAGGCAGTTGTCCTCATTATAGTTATCCTTCATGAATACAGATGAGGGATCCTACCTTCATTCGATGGTTGTTACTCTTCTACTCTTACAGCGATTCAAGGAAGCAGAGCTCCATGATGCTAGCTGTGAGACTCTATATGCCCAGATATCCGCAGCTCATGCTGCCAAAGGATATTTAGGAGGTGAAGTGCACATTGTTCTTTTTAGAGGGCGTACAGTAGTAAAAATTATGTTATTGGAGGAGGTTCTGAGGAAATTCCATACATCTCTTTTGGCGGTGCATCCATGCGTGGCAACGATGTACTAGGACCTCCGACGTCAGTTCTGGTGGCCAGGATTGAAGAAGAGTGTGGTAGAGTTTGTTTCTCGGTGCCTTACTTGTCAGGATGTAAAGGCTGAGCACCAGGTTCCAGCAGGATTGACTCAGCCCCATGAGGTTACATAATGGAAGTGGGATGTGATATCCATGGACTTTGTAATGGGTTTACCATTTACATCAAGGAAACATGATGCCATCTAGGTGGTCGTCGACCGACTCACCTAGTCGGCCCACTTCCTAGACATACGGGAGAAGAGTTCAGTAGATATCATTAGATGCCTCTACGTGTAAGATATAGTTCGACTTCATGGAGTTCCATCCGCGATTGTCTCAGATCGTGATGCTCGTTTCACATCCTGGTTGTGGAAGGGATTGCAGGAAGCGTTTGAGACTCAATTATGTTTGATCACAGCGTTTCATCCTCAGATTGATGTTCAGACAGAGAGGACCATCTAGGTTCTGGAGGATATGATACTAACTTGCATACCTGACTTCGGTCATAGATGGGAGGATCACCTACCACTGGTGGAATTATCTTAGAACAATAGTTATCATTCCACTATTGGTATGGAACCATTCAAGGAATTGTTTGGGTGGACTTGCTGGTCACCACTTTGTTGGACTAACCCAGGAGTGTCAGCACTCATGGGCATAGAGATGGTTCGAGATACTACAAAGAAGGTGTGGGTCATCTGGGAGAAGATGAAGACTTCAGAGAATCGGCATAAGTCTTATGTCGACAGGAGATGGAGGCCCTTGGAGTTCGAGGAGGGCGACCATGTATTCCTTTGGGTCTCAGCTCTATGGGAACTGCAGAGATTTTTCCGAGGCGGCAAGCTATCTCCAAGTTTTATTATACCTTTTCAAATTCTGATTAGAGTTGGCGAGGTGGATTACCTCTTGGATCTACCTCCTCAGATGGATCGGGTACACAACATCTTCTAAGTGTCGCAGCTGTGGAGATACATGCATGATCCATCACAAGTTATCGACTTGGGTGAGTTGGACAACGATGATGGAGAGACCATTGTTGAGTACCCAGTGGAGATCGATCATCGTCTAGAGAAGATCCTTTTCGGGAGATCTATTCACTTGGTGTGTGTCCGGTGGAAGCACATGAATCTCCAGGAGAGCACGTGAGAGTGGGAGGCTCAGATTCTTGTGCAGTACCCCAATCATTTTGAGTAGCCTTTGTTTTGAATTTTCGGGGATGTAAATCCTTAAGGTGGGTGTGTTGTAATGCCCTTGATTTTCCCCATGTATTATATTTTATATTATACGGGAATTTTTTCAAGACTAAGAATTGTGACGGCGGGCAGTTCCGAGGCCCGGTGAGCCCAGAAAAAATGTTTAAATTTAATTAAATAATTAATTAATGCATGCGTATGGTTTTCTTGAAAAAGATGAATAACTCTTGAACGGGTGCTTGGATCAGAAATCTATGGTCACCGTTGCATCTGGAGCAGCGGGTTTACCATAGGAGAGACCTAACATCAGCTGGCACATGTTAGAGGTGAAATCCAGTTATTGGACGTAAGCGTAATAAAATATTTAATTAAAATATTTTATCAAATATTTCTAAAGCGAATATCATTTATAATTTTTAAATAATGGCTTGCGCAGGGGTCTAGGGTTACAGAACTCATAACCCTGAAACCCCTGGAGGTTCTTGGAATGTTCTGGAGGAAACCCCCTAACGCGACGTTGACGTTCATGATGGATTTCACTGGCGATGACGACGCAATGACCGGATCTTCGCCAAAGATCATCACGGATCCAAGTAGGGCATTTAATCTCTTGATATTTCTTTCCTGTTCTTTATTCCTATGATGAACACAGACTAATCCACGAACCGATTTTCCTGTGGATCGATCATATTTGCGGGATGGGATTTTTGTGGGAATTTGGGGATTTTATTCATAAAGTTGTTTTTGTTTCGTTATCCTTTTAATGTTGATTAACCAAGATCGACACGAACATCGATCGAGGTTCGTCCCTCCCAATTTGTTGTGCCTTTTCTCCTAATTTCTCGCGTTCTTCGTGTATGTTCTATGCGTTTTTCACGGAGGTATGAATGATGGATCATTGTGCATCTTTTGCATGACTCAATGATAAAAAATTTAAGATCTAGCATAAGAACAACCCCAAGGAGGTGCGGTGATGGTTTTGGTGGCAGATCGAAGCAGATCATAACATATCCTTCTTTGAGCGATTTCCACACGGGAGACCAGAATTTGATTTCGCAGCCAATCGAAGGCCTGAAACCCACGGAATCGTAATCAAAACGACGAGTTTACATGAAACCATGAGTTTCATGGATAAAAGACAAGATAAATGTTATCCGGTGCTTTGGCCGAGGCGCATGGAGGAAGATGGTGTTTTTGGAAAAATCCTAACTACACTACGTGTAGTATGGGCTACACGGTGTGTGTTCTTCGGTGGAACACCTGGTGTGTACTCCTAGAGTACAAAGACATGGGTTGGGTACAAAGTCAAGGACTCGACGTGTATACCCTTCCCCGGACAGACACAGCCAGATAAATGGCATACCCCATGTAGTCTTACACTGGCAGGCGACACGGACGAACACCATGTACGGGCATATGGCCAGGGTACACGGGTGTTTCCCATTTGACAGGACACATCATGTGCTTCGACTTACACGTCGTGTATATTCCTTCCTACATGACTTTGATCTCATACATGGGCAGTACCCAGATCCATGGAACATGGCATGTGATCCCTCTACATGCTGTGTATTTCAGTTTTACACATCTTGGACAAGTGACATGGTCCATTTACACAGGCAGTACCTGGGGTCAAGGAACACGGCATGTAACCATAATACATGTTGTGTAACCTATTTTATATGGCTTGAGGCAGTGGTATTTTTTGACTTGGACTTGTTTCTTTAGGGTTCGTCCCCTTGACCTTTCTCTTGAAGGTATCTAGTATCATTTCCTATGTACAAGAGTATGATCCCTTCAACCGGACCTCTTAAATAGGGTTGTTGGAATCCCCTCTATGAGACTTAGAGACAGATCCTCTATTCATTCTTGGAACCCTAGGTAGAGTTCTTTGTATTGACGTGACCAACATTACCTGGGCACTAATCCTTTACTTAGCGGATTAGTTCAGACTGAGTTGCTGGAATCACCCCTTAGCAATTGGTTGTGATCCTCATTTAATATCGTATTCTCAAGTACTTGTGGAGTGTGTTATTCCGGAATGAGTACTTCGTATCTATTTCTTCAGACCTAGGAGTGTGTTCTCCTTGGTACCTACTTATTAGAATCTTCAAGCTGAATCTTAGTGGTGGTAATGCGATAGTTGATCATGTATGAGTATATCATGATATTCTTGTTATATGTTCTGTAAACATATACTGTGTAGAGAGGACTGTATCTTTCCATTGTGGTATTTGTCCCTTGTTGTATTCCTTTTTGGTTTTGGGGTTTCCTACTGGGTATTGTTATACTAACCCCTGCATGGGCTTTGACCACACGCGTCATCTCTTGTGCAGACAACAATCCTTTGACATGATGCTAGGCAGGTTACGACCAATACTGCTCAGTGAGATCAGACAAGCCGAGGTTTGTTTCTATGTCTACAGATTTTAGTCCCAGCACCTTTCTTTACAGGTTGGACTTTTTTAAAGACTCTCTTTTGGTGGGATTGTACATTTGGCCCATGGTTTTACACTTACAATACTTTACTTTCTTGGCGTACTCTGTTGGGAGGGATTTTTAGTGTATGCATGAATTTCCATTTTTTGTAATTTTACTTTTCATCATGTGGTCATAGAGATGTGTGTTCATGTGTACTAGTTTATAGGCAATTCCTCCCATGTTAGTAACATGCCTACTCGATGCTAGTCACCAGCCCCTGACCTATTGGAGGCGGGCTTGGGGAGTTGCGGCTCAGGCCCCACTGGGACAGGTTGTGACATGTTTTATCTAATATAATTTATTTATCAAATGATATTAGATTCATATGACGATTAGTGAGTAGAGGAGTCTGAGCTACCAGATTCCATGGTAGAGTTTTAGAGTGATCAAATTATTTTTACAATGTTCTTATGGGGATTTCATATGATTGTAAACATCATCTATTGTTTCAAGGGATGATATTGATTCATATGAAAATTATATAATTGGTACTTTGTAATCAATATATTCATTATTTTATTTCAAATAATTTTATGGAATATATATCATTATCTAAGAGTACATTATTTTTCTCAAGCTGAGTCTCATGTTTACCAGGTCTTAGTAAAATATTGTAGTTTTTAAGAAGGTGAAGAATGATAGTCATGTTCCTAATGTTCTACTTTATCCAACTAAAGCTGCCTAGTTGAAGTGGGTGTAAATATATTCAGACACTATTACAATTTTCTTTATAACATAGTTTATTATGATGTTATATTTGTTATTTTGAACCACATGATGAAGTTATCTCACTTCATGTCTGCTAAATAATAAAAAATTATATACATTCTATAAAGGAAGTATTTTGTGAAGGTAGTGGGGATTTAATTGTTTACATATATGATCATCTATAATAATGATACTAATTTTTTATCTTGTGTCTAGAGAGTTCTATAAAATTCTTATAGCTCCCATTGATTCATTCCCACCACATTCTATCCCTAAAATTACACACATACAATGTGATCACTAGAGAATTTAGATGTCATGTTGAACATGTGGATGTATTATTTTGGATGTTTGAGGGTGAAGTAACTAAAAATAGTAGAGTATTTTATGATAACATTTATCATTTTACTATTTTAAGGAACCATTTTTTGGATATATATCATACCTATGTATTATATATTTTGTTGGAATAAGGTTTTAGATTCAACATTATTTACACCAGAATTATTTTAGATTATGAAATATATGTTATATATGATTTGAGTGTTAATGAAGGATTCAAGGGATCATATAATGTAATACAATAATTATAAGTGGATGCATCTGGAGTTTGACCTAATAAATCCCATTTTCATTAAGGTATCTCCTCATTGGGTATGTGAACATTCATTCATGGGAATTAATTCTCTCACCAATTTATGTGGATTTATATGTTCTATATATCTATTCGAGTTCTAGTGTATCCATTAAAAAAACCCATGCATTCAAAGATTAATCAAGTACACCATATATCACATATTAGTTGATATCTTCATTAAGATTCCCATTTTATCGATTGATGAGAGGTTGATGTAAATTATGTGTTCAAATTAAAGGAATATCCTATTGGGATTTAGGACTATAAAGAGATGATATATTCCTAGAATGTTTTCACATTTATTCATGTCCAATGAAAACATGGTATATTTGAGTAGAGAAGTTGGGTAGTGGATTTCACATAAGCATTCCAAATATTCTGATGTTTTCTGGTATGTTTTTTTACTCTGATGTGTAGTTATGTAATTAATGAAGAAATATCCTTGATATGTAACTCATGTGGTGGTTATTCGGAACCATTTTCTATATTCCTATATTTTGTTCTAAATTCTTATGGATGATAATTATTTAATGGTACTAATATATGTAATGGATTTTTAAAACCATTCATTTTCTTCATGAATGTTTATTGTTTCATGAGGTCCGTCAAGGTTTTTTACGATAATAAATTATATGATTTATCCTAGAGATGGTCATTATTTACCCAATTTATCAATTATTCAATAGGTTTACAATTTGATTGTTTAGCCAATCATTTGTATAATGTGGTCAATAGTTTATATATGAAGTTTATATTTTATGAGATGGATTTTTGAATAGTTTATTTCTATTTTATTAGGTTTAATACATGTAGCCTCTACACAGAATTATTCATCAATTTAATGTTTTTTCATCATGTTGTTGATCTCTAATGTCACATTAAATGGTTGATCTTAACTTTTGGTAATACAATTATGCTAAAAATTATCATATTTTTCCTGAATTATTTTCATTCAGTTTTTAATAAAATTATAAAATTAAAATTTGAAATCATGGTTTTAAAATCAAGATTTGATTTGTATAGGTTATACTATTCACATACACAATATTACAAGTTTTAAATGATTATTATATAGGATATTCAATAAAACTAATTAAAAAATGAAGTCAATATGAATTAGTATGAAAAATTTACAGTGTCATTGTAAATATATGAAACAAAAAAACCTAAAATTAAAAAATGGGAATTCTTTTCTTTCATTTGATCATTTTAATTTCTATCATAAATGGATGATATAACTTTAACTGTAGGATTATTGATATAGTTTTCAACATGTTTGTATCCCCACTATCTTCAATATTCTTTGTACCACTTGAATTATACATTTTTTTTATATATGGGATTTTGTTAATAACTTTTAATTGTTTAATGGTTTTATTTTATAATGATTTTGATTATTTAGATTGATTAATGTGATTTTTTAAAGTAAGGAAATATTCATGGAATGTATTTTGATGAATTGTTTTTTGATACTCTGAAAAAAATTAAGTTGTAAAAATTTAAAATATCATGCTATTTATAAATAATTATAAAAATATATCATCCTATAAATTATATAAGAGATAAGGAAAAAATATTCCCCTTCCTGTTTTTACCTATTTATTTTATTAAGATATGATTTATTTTTATAATTATTTATATTAGAGATTAGATTCCAAATAGGTTCGCGTATTATTGTTTTTTAATTTTTGTTATTTTATAAATATTTTATTGCTAATGATATCACTATATGTCTTCTTAATTCCTTATATTATCGCATGAAAATGAATTTTGATAAATAATTCTAATACATGATTGTTTATTATATCTATAAATATGACTTATCATTACAAATGTTACAGTATAAGATAATTTGTATATTTATACCGGAATTACAACACTGAATAATTTTATGAATCATATTATTTTTACCAAAAATATGTCTATAGTTCTATGCTTTCGTACATTAAGGTTTTTTAAATATATTACAGACTAATACATATAAGATATTAATTAAAATAAAAAAATTATTATATAATAAGTGGATAATTAAAACAAAAGATCATAATAATAATTATTTCACACCATGTATTATATCTTTTCATGGATAAATACATACATTAAAAGTTCCTCAATCAATATGGGAAAATAGATATAAAAGGATAAAATTTTTATAACTAATAATTCATATAGATCGTCTTTATAATAAGGTTACCTAATATTCAAACAATATCTATATTGAGGATGAAATCCATGGAAGAAGAAATCATTATTAAAAATTTATAATTTTAAATATGAACTATGAGTATTGAATAGGGAGTGTAATGAATGAATGATTTATTCACTCTATACATATATTAATGAAATCTAGAAATTATAAATATGGCCAATTAAAATATGATTATTGAGAATACTTCCACTAAATATACATCTATTATGTATATTGAAGCCATGTATTTTTCAATGGTAAATTTAAAATAATATTACATAGAATGAAACAATGATATTAAAATATTATACTAATATATACATGCATATATATATATATATTGTTAGGTATGAGTATTGTTATTAATCTTATTATCAAAACATGATATAATGAGAATGTAAAATAAAAAAATATTTTAATACCAATTGAATAATAAGATAATATTATAGGATAAATATAATTAATCTTCATGGTATTTGTTAAAGAAAACTTTATATAAAAATAATATATTTTTTTAATGACATTATTTATTTTATATTATATATTTTATAATAAAAAATTAGATTCATCAAATTTTAAATCTAATTTTATTAAAATTATTTTAATCCCAAATTGGTGAGATATAATATTTTTAACATATTATCTATAAAATGAAAATTTTATTAAAAAACATTTTTCAACATTATATATTATATTTTTTTTAATACTAATAAAAAATATAAATAACAAAATATGATTATGATTAAATGAATAGAAGTGTGTAATTTAGAATGAAAATGTTTTCTATGTGTGATGTTTTGATATTTTTTCTAAACCCAATGATATTTCAAATAAACAGTAAAATGTAACAACATTACAGATGTCATAAACATTATAAATAATTATTACATAAGCAGTATTTCTATATTTAAGAAACAATTTTATATAAAAAAATTTATACGATAAAATTTTATAATTTTATATTTTTTAGTTTATAATAATATATTTTTTATTTTAGGATTGATATTAAATTTTCTCTAGAAATTTTTTTAATGCAATATAAAAATATTATTTTCAAATTACTCTTCATTACTTTTATAAATATAAATTAAACAAATATATTTCAATTTATTAATTATGAAGCCCATATCATATAATAAGGTCCACTTCATTTTTATCCACAATTAAAAATTTACATAGGAAAAGACAACTTATCACAATGAATTCAAAAATAGAAAAACATATAAATTTTGTTATAAAGGTCATTAAAAATATAAAAACATCTTTATAATATAGTGGAATAAATATTCTCTACCATATATCATCCATAAGTAAATTATTATAATTTTTTAGTCACTTTACTGGTGAGACATGTTTTATTAATATATTAAGAAGAAATATTTAGAAAAATTTCATTCTCTTCACTTATAAATGGGGAATCTCATTACCTCTTCCATACCTCTAAAAAAGGTTTTATATTGTAAAAATTACATTAATCCAAGCCCTAGTGTCTTATTCTACTCACTTAATATTTTTTACAATATATTTTCCATAAAATTCCAATTTAAATAATAACTTCAACAGAATGTTCAAATTTTGATGTTAGTGCTTATCACTCTTTAGTAATATTAATTCTCTATCTGTAGACATTAAATCCATATTAATAATTATTAAATAATAAAATTCTTATTATATATATAATAAAACCATTTTATCTTTATAGGATAATAGTTATCTACTCTTTCTCATCTCCCCTTATGAAAAGTGAAAACATCAATCATCTGTACTTATGGACTACCACCTACATGACAGAACATGTTTTATGTTCCCTAACTACCATATAAATATGATTCTAATGATAAATTTATTAAATAATTATAAAAAATATATAATATTTTATATTTTGAAATTGAAACCCATATTACCCATTTTCACAGTTCCATGGATAATGAAATCATCACACATGTGTACATCCAAACATCTTCTTCCAATATACAGTTTATTTTATCATTCATTACCACCATTCAGTGATTATTGTAGAAACCTAATACGCTTAATATAATAAATATAACACACTAATTTAGAGGTAAAATAGCTCACAAGTACTACTCTTTAAACTTCATAATACAGAATAGCATTTTGTTTCTGATGAATTTTCTTGTAGATATTATATCATAATGGGAGAAGTGAAACCAAAATGTAAATAAATGAAATCATAAACATAATAATAAAAAATGATTACCATAATACATTAAATATAAAAACATAACCCAAATAATATCTATAAAATGTGCTCAAATAAAATAAAAAAATAATCATCAGTCCAAAATAATAGATACAAAAAACAAATACAAAAAATGCATTACTAAAAATATTATTCATCTCAATCATGATAGATTATCCAAATATCTAACCCAGTATATAGTAATCCTTATAACATTATGTGCTTTCCCTTATCTATACTTACATTCTAATAAATTTATCGAGTACTAAACACTAAACAGAGCATGGTTTAATTAAAAATTAGTAGGCCACCACCAACAATATCAATAAATTTTTTAATCCTAAAAAACTAGTTCATTGAATGGTAAGATTTATAATACTATAAATAACCTACAGTAAAAAAGATAAAATAAAAAAAAGAAATTAAAATTTTCACTCCATGGTGGTAGTAGCGTCTATACCCACATGCTTTGTCCAGTGATGGATGTCACTAATCCTGTAATTGAGATCACATAAACCCTCACCAAGCCTATATTGGGGTAAAAACCCCATCCATAGACTTATCTGACACATAGAGTTTACAAACACTTTTTAGAGGAAGATATATCCACTCAAAAGTTGTGTTCTTCCAATGTTAAACAAAAAAATCTAGTTTTTACCCTAGGGAAATTATCACTATAGGATTAAATATAATGTCTTATGTCAACCTAGGGGACACGTTCACCTCATATTTCATCTTAAGATATTTATAATCCATAATAAAATGAAAAAAATGATAAGTGATCAGTTTTAATTAATATATCTATATCCAAAATCAATTCGAATTTTTGATTTCCTAACCACATAAAAAACAAAAAATTTAATTCATGAAAAGGTGTTAAAATTAGGGCCAACCCATTTTAAATATCCTCAGAAAACTTATCTATCCAAATAATAGATATCATTTTTATAGAACATGTAAAGGTTAAATAATTTCCATATTCATACCACATTATAGTTATAATCCATGAATCAAAATCAAAAATTAATTTCCATTTTGATGGGGTGATTTCTTATACCAATGTCATAGTTTAAGGATTGTAATTATTGTTCGAGTTGTGCACTGTAGAAATATATTGGGATATCGCAAACAAGCTTAGAAAAAATAAAATGAAAATTATAACAACATAGTTACCACCTACCATTGTTTGAGGAACATTAAAATTCTATATATTGTTCTTTAATTTTGGATTGAACTGATGATTTTTACAATATAACCCAAAGCCCTAAAAATTATGGATTTAAGTTATAAAATATTAAGGAAATATAAATATAATGACAAGGAATGGTTATAATGTTATATAAAGATTTTTTGACACCTCTTCTATCATGACATACAAAATTTGAAATGATGGAGAAGAGAATGGTATCATATGAAAATATCAACTAGGAAGATGTGAACCTTACACCACTAAATAATTTCATGAAAAATGTCAAAAATAAAATATAAATGGATCAATATCATTTAGAAAGTTTGTTTATTTTTCACTTTTTTTAGGGTAGCATAGTGTAGCCACGTTTTTGGACTAACCATGCACCAACAATATGGACCACAATACATGGAAGCCCCAAAAACAAAATGGATTTCCACATCACATTCATACCATTAATAGATCATGTGAAACACCTAATAAAATAGTTGTAGTATTCCAAATTTGTTTTCCAATCTTAACCATATAGATTATAAAATCGTTCACCATGAGTTTTTCAACTACATGGTAAGGGTGTATGGTTATTGAAAATTATGTACCCTTTTATTCTTCCCCTAAAAATATTAATGAATACTGAAACCTCTAAATAATTATAAATGCCTTCCATAAAACAATGAGAACTCTTGAAGGATAGATTTTTGTTGTTTTAATCATGAATTTAATAAATTTAAAATCATATATAGGGTTTTATTTTAAACCCTCCCATAAAAAATAATAATTTATTCCATATAGACTCTTTATCCCTTTAGGATCCCTTGAATAAAATTTATATCCATTGGGCTCGAACACCTGCCTTAGGTTCCCAAGAATATTCTATAATTTCCCCATGATAGAAAAACCAGTTTACGATTGGAATGGTCTTTACATGGTTGGAATTCTCTTTAAACATAGATATGTTTATGGAAAAATCCCCAATAGAAGAGTTTACCTTTGAATCGACATCATCATAATTGATAATATTATTAAATTCATTGTGATTCAATCCAAGTTGTGTGATATAATATAGGTCATAAATTGTTATGTTCAATGTAGTAAGATACAAATGATA
Source organism: Viscum album (assembly GCA_963277665.1). Taxonomy (NCBI): domain Eukaryota; kingdom Viridiplantae; phylum Streptophyta; class Magnoliopsida; order Santalales; family Viscaceae; genus Viscum; species Viscum album. The sequence continues at coordinate 950,299,914 of OY728167.1, forward strand.
ATAAATAAGGAATAATCAGCCCACATCCTCAAATATCCTAATAAAATTAATTTCCAATTATCTATATGTCCATGTTCATCCTTTCTCCAATCATTGTGAAACATGAAATAAGATCGAGTATCCAATATGATACTCTAGTGGATTCTTTCATTGGTCTTTGTATGAACTCTACTAGAAATATGTTGTTATCAATATTATCTCAACAAAATAGTTATTAATATATGTCTCATATAATAGGATATTATCATGCATCAATAATGAACCAACATCTACATAAAAATGATTATTGACATTTATTTCCATACAGGGATCCAAATGGTACTTTCAAAATGGATAATTAGTAACTATTATTCAATAAGAATTACACTATGGCATGGTGGATTTCCCAAGAGCATAATAATTCTAGGAAACACGCATTGACCATGTGTTTGAGTAACTGTACCATATGATCTAATTTATTATCAGTCTACAAGAGGTAATCTATTCTCCTATGGACCTATGTACCCATGAATTCTAAATTCCATTTGTGTTTTCAAGGTAAAACAAGGATCTATATCTGATATTATATAATGAGGAACCCTCTCTAGTTCTATCATATATTTTTTATTTATCCTTATAATATCATCAACAATATAAGACATCGTGATGGGTAAAATTATTCTCTATTAATCAAGGGATCAAGGATAACCACAAATTATCATACCCTTATCGATTCATTATTAGACCCATCAAAAATACCATCATGAATTAATGCCATTTACACACTAGAGTAAGAACTAGTTAGATAAGATTGGTAAGGAACTGATGATTGGACTCCACCTAATTGATAATGGAAGATGAAAAAAATGGATAATCCCTTCTTCTTTTTGGGGAAACATTAATTTAAAAGTTTTTCAGGATACGACTTGTTCATCGTTGGATGCATGAACATTATTGAGGAGTAGAATTTCCTAATATAATCACCAACTATTCACATGGGAAATACTGTTGTACTTCTAACATATATGATATATTTGTAATATTAATATCAATCAAAATGGGGATCCCAACAATAAATATTATCCCTCATCATCAGAGTGTAAAAAATAGATGGTTCACATTTACCATATGAAGGAGTGTAAAATAAATAGATATAGAATCCAAATTAACCCAACCCTATTATTAGAATATGTGAAGAATCATTTCAGAAAACATGGACATAATATACCACGGTGATATGTAATCTTTGGAATGATCATAAAAAACTTTCCTACTCCAAACATAAGACATTGCAATTCTTTTTTTGAGAGTTTATACTTTCTCAAAGTCAACAGATTAAATGTACACAACCAATATTCCCTAGATGAGATTTTGGTTAGTTTGGTAAATGAAAATTTTCAACCTTTTATTAAATGTATGATGCAAAAACATATCATTAATGAAGTATTTATACTCTTAGCTAATGTTATGTACCACTGTGGTAAGATCCTTATTATGGGTTTGATAGTTACTCTCATGTGGTTTCAGATTTCTAAACACAGAAGTGAATATTCTCTTTTAATTCAAAAGCACCCACACTCGTAATCCGACATTAGAATAATTAAAAAATATTATACTCATGACCAAGATCGGTCATGTTAAGGATCATCGTGAATGTTAGCCTCTTTATTATCTCTAGAATGGTTTTTCATAAGTGTCAAACAAGACAAACATCACCCCTTTCTTTGTCATCCCCTTAGAATATGACTCTAATAGAGAGATTTCCTAGATGGACTTATTTTAGTATCCATCCATCCCAAATAAGAGAGATTTGTTACTAATATTCTTGAGTCTCTCATATAAAAATACTACATTTTCCTTCTATTGATCCATAGAAACTCTATCATTAGTTATGATATGGCCTAAACAAAGTACATGACCAAATAAAGTCATAAAATTTTGAGAATATTCGATTAATATACCATCCACAAAGGATGTTGAAAACTATATACTACTTCATTGAATGTTTCTATTTGTTCTAGGAGTAAACTGATTTTTTTTCAAATATTACTAATATAGAGTCTTATTAATAATATAAATTATTATTTATTAAATTCTTAAATACCATATAAAAATTCATTAGAAAAAATAGAATATTTAAGAAATCATAAAGAGAACATCTACATAAAAATTATATTCATTGAATTTTGGATCCCCAGACTTTGAGTTGGTGATACCACAATTTTATATCTTTCTTAGAGAAAACCCTACCAAAAGTGAGATGGTAAAAAAATCATTGATGTTTGTGAGTTGATATAGGTTCTTAACTATTACACAGTTATTCTATTGATAGTTTTAAATTATAATCAATGTTTTATATGACTTCATGTGGACAATAAATATATAACACCAATGGAATGAACTCTGATGGATGAAATTGTTTGTTATAAACACCACATAAATGATTTAAATTACTAAATAATTGTCTACAACATCATATAATTATAGATAATATCAAGATTCATATAGAAACATATATTGGATATAATCTTTATTCCATGGTAAAAAGGTATCCATGATATTTTTTCCTGAAATAAAGCATATATTAGACAATTAATTGTTGGAAAATGGAAATATAAGTCTCTATCTTATGTCAGATGAGCCTAGATACCAAAGTGTTGATCCCACCTAGCATATAACTATCTTGTTCATCATAACCTATACAAATATCCCACTCTCCAGTATAATTTATTCTTCCACACTTGGTAGAAATGAAAGATGCAACATACTAATAATAAGTTATTTTTACTCAATAATAGATGATCCGTTAAATCCATGGAATAAGATTGATGATAATAATTTAAATCATAATGAAGTCTTAGATAAATTTCCATTAACTGGATACTTACAAAAACAATTCTAAATCGCCATAGACTTTTTGATCTATGTTGTACTTATTGAGTGAAAACAATAGAGTTACTCCACCACAAGTCCTATGGTTGTGATAGAAGAAGTACATTAAAAATCATTCAAGGGTCTAATGTCAGATAGGTTTGAATCAAGTGTATATACAATAAGAACCATTCATCATATGGTCTACCATCGAATATCCAACTCTATCAGAATAAGTTCAATTACATGGTGGTGTTCATCACCAAATCCTTAAACTGTAACATGATATAAAAAAATCATACATCCATTCAAAGCCTATTTTCAATTTCCATGAGTCCCATGATAACCACGAAGGCTGAAGTGGACAGTAAATGACAAAAGGCAAGAATTATATGGAATGAAATTTTCCATAGTTACTGATAAATATGTTTTCATTTTATATCTACACCTGTGTACATGTTTATTTGTATACAAATGGAATATTTGACCCATATTACGGTACATACATCAGATATTGGGTGTTAAGGTGCACTGAGATCTCATATGTCTCATGAGGATAAACGTGTTGCATGATGCATTGTCTCTACCACAAAATGAAATGTCTGGGTCACTATAGCACATCAATTAAAAACCACCACCCTATCACAAGTCATATGACTGATGATTCTGGGTTCCAGAAAATCCAAAAACACTGTTATTAGACTAAATGATGATATGAACCCAATATGATAGGCAAAATTTAGAATCTATTATATCATAAAATTCTTGTTTTAATGTTTATAATGGAGGTAAAAAACATATTCACCTTGAATGTTTTCTCATAATGTAGTTATTTTAAACAAAATTAACTCTAGTAGCCCTATTACTTACCGAGAGAAATGAAAAACACTGAATCCTTGAAAAAGGGGTAGTATACTCCATATTTACTGTGTACCCCTATTGTATCATCATGATCTCACATTCTCGGTATTCAAAAAATCATCGGGACTAATTGGATATTGAAACTAGTATATAAATCATTCTAGCACGTCTAATTATGTTTCCAGCCATGGGAATGGATTTCCCACCATAGATATGTTGTTCCACATAAAGTATACATATAAAAAGTGAACATATAATCATCATAAACCTATAAGTTGTCGTCAATGGTCTAAAACAAATATTTCCATATACCTTCCATTAGTAAACCACACTCACCTGTGAAGTGTATAGGGTGATGTTGTTGAATCTCATGAGTGAATTCTTATATAGACTATGCAGCATAATAATTTCCCATATCTAATGCCTAGGATACCCATTGGTGGATATTGCAGACCCAAATATTTACCATAAGTACCTGAAATATCAAAATTTATTTTTGGCCCAATAAATGATAATACATTTTTACTCCCTCATAGTCTAGGACCTTGACTCTCCATGAAATCATAATCTCTATGAAAAAACAGAACACAGAATGAAATATTTTATTCGAATTTATCATTATTGATACGAAAATATAGTAACAAAAACTGATTCCTATCATGAAACACCCTTATATTTCTTTAAACCTCTTTACCGAAAATTTTACATTAGAAATATATCATTATTTAGAACTTATTTTTCTAATATTGTCTACTTCATGTCCATTAATACTCGTGCTTATAACTTATTTCTTAAGGAATAGAAAACTATAGTGCCATTATCATGATATATGAGATAAATCCTTGTACGTTTCATAATAAAGATTTTTTATCCAAAAAACTTATTTTAGCAGTCTCTTTATAAAATATTTTATTTTATTAAAAAAACATGGGAGTTACAGAAGTTTGATTCCCCAATATTCATATAAAGGAAAACACCAAATATACTACATTAACAGATTTTATGGTCAACCCATAGTATAAATATGTATATTTATATACATATAGGTGTATTATAAAATCATGAAACATAAAAATGAATAAAGCCACACTAGTTTTCTAGGTGTAACAGTCCAAGAGAGAGAACCCAAAAAGAAATAAAATAAAAAATAAATAATTCTAAACAATATAGTAATCAATCTAAAATAAAATGGATAGTGGTAAAAAAACATCATCCCTTGTGACTCATTCTTTCCTAAATACATTGAATAGTAACTCCAAACCACTATATCATTAATCAATCCTAAATAATTATTAGAATAATTTCTATTAACCCAAATAATAATAATAAATAAAGTTTCTAACACTATACAACATCCCACCCCAAGGAAACTAAGCGGTACCTTGACTAATAGATCATTAATGGTCTTCATGTTGACATACCTATACAACAAATAGATTTTATATTGTAGTGAGGGTTCCATGGAATTACATATGGACACAATAAAAGATTTTTTATTGTAATACATGTTGTAAAATAAAGAAAATGATATAAAACTCATTAAAATACATACTAACATCCATTAATAAGAAATAAAACATCATACATGTGATAAGAAATAGTGACACAATACAATCAATAAAAACATTGCATCTGTCGCATACAACATATACAAATATGGATAGTGGATAACACAAACAATATGAATCATATATTTAATGACCTCTAAAATGACACAAGACCAATATAAGTATCCAAGCTTATAATCTTGCATCAGACATTAGTTTCATTCCCTAATTCCAACCTACATCCATGAAATGCTCTCAGGTACTAAATGGATCCCTAATCATGGCATAATTATAACATAGTAATACATTACCATGGGTGATCGTAAAAAGTTTAGACTAAATCAAATAGTTCAAAAAGTGGTTCCATATATAAAAATTTAAATAACTCACATATAAAATAGATTAATAATAAAAATATGAACTTTGGAATTGTGGTGACACTTGATGTTAAAACAACTTAATTTCACATGTGTTGGATGTCTCTATGCATGTCATAGAGACCACTCTACGCTAGAAAATTTTCTTACCACGGGTAATATACTCATCTTTGTTATTATTAATCACGAAGGGGGTAATATAATCGCTCATGGGGACCTAGATTCCACTTTGGGGCCATGTTCACTTATGGTTTAATTATAAAATCTAATGTACTCCAAAGTTCATCAGTATCCAAATTATTAAGAACAATGTTTTAAAACACATTTATTTTTTAATAAATTATTATAACTAAATATTTCAATTATTTCATATATTTTTCAAAATGCTGCACTGAACATCAGGGAAACCACCATATATATAGATAAGATAAAAATACTTATTTCTAGATATTAAAAATATATCAATTTATTTATTGATAACTAATATGAGTATCTTCATTAAGTATTATATGTATACATATAATAAAGGTTATTGTTAATATGACTAAAATTATATTACATTAGGTAAATGATTAATAAGACCATTTTCAATTTTTAAAAGTATTTTTTATCATGTTATCTATTATAAAAAATATATATCTATTTGATGAAAATAATAATTTATGGTCAATTATTTTTGATATTATTTATTTTCTAAAATAATTAGTTTTAAAATTTTATGAAATAAGAAAAATACAAATTAATATATGAAAATTTCATTGTTTAAATTATATAGTAATTAAATTACATTTTATAAAATAATTTTAAAAAAAATAAATTTCAATATATTTATTAATTAAAAATTAACTTTATTTTTTAGATACTCATATAAATTTAGCTTTAAATTTTTTTGGGGATTTTTCTTAAACATACTGTAAAGGCATTATTCAAATAATCTAACATCATCAAGGCTTCTGGATAAGAATCCTACAAATGATTAAGGGGGAGGGAAGAAACTAGTCTAGTTAGAATAATGAGACCTACAGATGCATCAAGAGTCTATATCAGATACCAACTATAACATACTAAGTCCATTGCATTTCCCACATGAGTTTATTATTAAAATGAACATATATTCCTTCATAAAATTAATGTTTACTTATATAGAATTTTAATATTTCAACAATCAATATGACTATAAACCATTTAATAAAGTATTGAAGATAGTTTAATAAGATATAAACCTAAATTATTAAATATATTAAATAAATTATTTTTATATAGATGTTTATAAATTATCTAATATCATTAAAAAATTCATGAGTAATGTACCCCTTTCCTTTTAAAAAATAATTTATTTAAAAAAGTTTCGCAATTATAAAAGAAAAAATTTTATTTGAAAAGAAACATGTAATCATGTAATTGATTATAAAATAATTTAGAAGTCATGATGGTGGTAAAATTCACTCATTCAATATAAGTTAATAAATATTGCTTTTGGATTGTTTTAGAAAATTTCTAATGGATCTCATTTAGAAGATGGTAAAAATATTCTTTTCAAAAAAATTGTAAAAAAAACATGGGTGAAAATGTATATAAATATTGATTTGATAATATTAATAAGATTTGATTAAATATACGTATAAAAACATAACTTTGAATATAAATATTCTCCAATGTATACTTCGACAAAAATAAACTAGAATAGTAATGATATTTTGAAATAAACCATTACCACTCTGTAATCAGTTTAATCGTATGACCCGTAAAATTAAAAATCATCAAATAAAATGTTATATTAAATGAAGATAAAGATATTCATGATATGATAAATAAAATTAGAATTGCACATAAAAAAATAAATAATTGGTGAATAAGGAATATTTTTCACAGAAGTAAATGTGATATGAGAAGCCCTTGGCTTGTGGTTTACTTTGGTTTAAAGTTCATTAACCTCCTCTTATTTAGTGAACATCCTTTAACTTCATCATAATCTGTATCATGTTGTTACAATATAATTATAATAACCACTAAAAATAACCAATGATGTTTATAAGAGATGGTAAATTTTTAGTCTAGCTATATAGCTCAAATTGGTGTATACATGTTAAGTAAAGAGTTCCCTTTTATAATTTAGGGGAGAGAAACTTTTGGAAAATCCAAATATATTGAAATTTAATAAGGTTATACTAAAGTCATGAACAATCTAATGACATATTAATGACTACATGATGACATTATAGACCATTTATTATTCCCTTTTGGATTAATTAAAATTATTATAATTTTTAAATAATTAAATAAAATATTAATTCATAAAAAAATCAAAACTTTCAACTTTTAAACTATTGATTTAATTATTAATAAAATAAGTCATTAAATTTTTCTAATTAGAAAATAATTCTTTATAATCGATTGAATATATTTGATATATAAATAATATTTGTACCTCACATAAAACAATCCAAAATGTATCAAAATTAAGATTTTTAATTTCAATATTTTTATTTGTCTCTTAAATAAGTAATTAATGTATTTATGATTACATAAATCATTAAGGGTATTAATATAATTTATAAAAAATGTTTATAAATTTACATAATTAGTATAATTTAATTAACATCGAAAAATATATTTAATTAATTAATATAATGATTTTTATTAATGCAGAAACATAAAATATATTAAATAAAAAGATAGTGATTTTTTAGATCTATCATTATTTAAAAAATATATAAGTTATTTTCATCTATAGTGGTCCATTAATATGTAAAATTATATATTAATGTGATAGGGGTCTTTTTAACTTCATCAAAAAATGGATAGGATTTCTTCATGGTTATACACATATCTTTTTTAACCGTTATTTAATCCACTTATCTCTTACTAGGAAATCATGTATTTTTACTCATTTAGAGTTTATATATTTACTGTTAAATATAGAATTAATAATAAATGGATCATTTGTAACATTATTTTACATGTAAAAATAATTTTTCGAAATATACGTTTTTTGTAAATATTATATCATTGAATAAAATATTATTTATTTTAAAATATTAATAAGGTATATTTTGATAAAATTTGTTATTTTGACTTTTAAAAATATCAATAAAATTATATATCCTTGAAATAAACTATTTTCATAAATACCTAATATGTAAACATTATCTATAATTTTTTAATGATAATAATTATCCCAAATTATAATATTTTTAATATTTATAATATCATTTAATTGACATTTCAATTAATAAATTTTTTAATGCATTACTATTTTACTATAATTTAACCTAATTATTTCTTCTTTAATAAATAATAATTAGAGTACAATGATGAAGATAAATAATTCTTATTTAAAAATTCAATGTTTTTTCTCATAATGATTCTAGATGAGAATATTTTAAAAAATTTATGTTTATTAAAAACATAATAGTGACAAGTATTACTTTAATAAAATAATATACTCTTAAGCGCATGAAGATATCCAAGTGGATCCAATAGGGAATAAATTTTGAACAAGGATTATATTGGCCTATAATAACTATTCCAATAAAATTAGAACATGTATTAGGATAACTTTACAATCTTAATGAAAATTAATTTACACTTAGATAGATGATGTATGCCTAAATGTTGTAAAAAAAATTAATATTATTATTCACATTGTACGAAAATAATAATAAAATATTTAATGAATGTGGAAAATAAAAATAAAAATATTGAATCAATTTTTTCTATTTTAATTTCACATAATTATAAAATTTAAATTTAAATTTATTCAAATAGAGGATGTGAGAAGGAATGTTTGTTAAGTTAAAATGTTAAATGATTACCATGTATTCATATGCTAATTAAATATAAAAAATATTTCTATTAAATTAATTGTATTATTATAATATTAATTAATCAAATTATTCTTTAAAACTAACAGAATATATAATTTATCATTATAAAATATATAGAATAAAAGTCAATTTTAATTGAAAATGTATTAATTTCTACCATTGACTAGACAATAAATCTTTTCATAAACATAAAAACATATAACCCAATGAAAATTTTGAAATTCCACATTAAAAATATTAAGTTTTTATTATTAAATTATAATAATTAAAGGGGAAAACAAAGATTTAAAATATGATACCCCCAAAAACATTGGATGACTTCCTTTGGGAAAATATTATTTTCATGCTAAAAGTGGATTTATTTTTATATCATGTCTATAAAAAGAATTTTTTAAAATGAAAAAGTTACATTGAATATATTATAAATATATATATTTCATTAATATATATATATATATATATTAGTAAACCTATTTTTACTAATTAATTTAATCATGATCATGTCATTTATTCTAACGACTATGTAATAATTGTATCATTTAAATAATAACATTTACTTGTTTATTTCATGTGGGGTTTCTGTTCAACATAATCTATAAATGATATCAAATTTAAAAATTAAAATACCATATATAAATATGTTGTCACATAAAATCTCCACAATGTACCATATCCCATGTTCAAAATCTTATGTTTTTCATTATTCATATTGTGGCCTTTATTTCCTATAAGACATTCTAGAAAAATTCAAATGCATGATGCGAGTATTATCGTTTAGTTAGTTTTTGTACATAATTATTTATATTAAAACTTTTACTAGGAATAATAATATAATGATTTTTTTAAAATTTATATACTCTAACATCACTATATTATGGTCATTTTGATTTTTTATTAATATATCTTATCCATTAAAAAAATAAAATTGACTTATTTATGTTGTGCAGACTACCTCTTCCATGACACAAAATGATTATTTTATTCTTCGGCCACCATTTAAGGATCGATAAAAGAATTTTATTAATGGATAAATATGATTTTAGGATGAAATTAATCTTATAGTTTTACTAATATAACATTATAATAATTATATGACCAACAAAAAATTAACATTAACTAAATAATTTAATATAATAATACTAAGAGTATATTATTGTATTTTAAATGAGTAAATGTTTAATAATCATTTTTTCATTTATAAAATTTGAAAACATATTACATATCACACTAATATTTACAAATAAGATCATTGTGGTTTTTTATAAATATATTTCAGCAAAACCATCACATAAATATCTATTAATCATTTTATATTCATGTTTAGGGCCCTTATATCCACCCAATTTAACTATATAATACATTTATATAATTTATGAATATGTGAAATTATTTACTTGTTTAATATTGTAGATACTAGTATAATTCTATTTTTATTCTAGGGATGATATATTAGTATTTAATTTATTCATTAAAAAACACATGTGGATCATCAAGAATAACTGAAATGTTCATGTTGTTGATTTCATATCAAAGGATAAAAAAAATAGTATTCATGAAATGAAATTGAAACAACATTAATTATTTGAAATAATACGTAATTGAATCTATGAATATCTTGTAATGGTTGTATGTGAAGTATACATGAATATTAATACTACTATTTTGAAACTATTACAAACAATAAAAATTATAATCACCTGATGTGTAAAATATAAAAATTAATATATAAAATGAATTTATATATATATGTAATGTATATTGAAATTAAAATGGTTATGAATTAATATTTCTATGATATTAATGTTTTTATGATAAATTTTATTGTACATCCATTTATATCCAGACAAGAGATAAGAGTTTTTATCGGAATTTCTATTCATTTATATGATTATTGTATTTACTCACCTAATTTTAATTATGTTGTTTATTTATTTCCTATAGGAGAAATAATTTTTTGAATAATATTTTAGTCACTATATTTTATGTTCATTTAAAAATATATCTTTCTCGGGGTTTTGAAGTTATTATTATTAATACATAAGGTCTTTCTTGGCCTCAAATGTAATTTTTTGAGACATTGTACATGTTTTTATCATGATCCCACTGTATGGTGTTCTATTAAATTACTATACAAAGAATTTACCCCAATTTATTTCCCTATATTTTAAGGTATTTTCTAAAAAAATGTTGATTCCTTCTAAATTTATTCATTGATTAAATTATTTCAATAATAGTGAGGATTTTTTAACTTAACCTTCATACATTGAGTTATAGTCATTTTCTGAGTTGATTTCATTCCATTTAGTTATATTAATAAAATTTATTATATTATGTTGTATTCAGTTATTGTTTTCATGGTATATCAATTCTTACTATATGAAACATTTTACTGATATTTTTCACTTCTAGTGATATGATGAACCCATACACATTCTTTTTATGGATAAAAACATATTATTATAGTATTGTATTAATTTTATAAGAATTACACTATATGATTCAACAATCACATTTTATATAGCTCAGATGGGAATATATTCAACATTTAACTAGGATATTATACTTTCTAATGGTAATGTATTTGAATATTAACAAATAATATTAATGAAAAGTTTAAAATTTATTGTGCAACCATCATACTTATTTCTATTTATAGTTTATGATAATTTGATCCCATTTTTTCACATGGTGAAAAGTATTGATATTACATATTTTTTATTATATAAATATCCATATTTTTATCCAATAATAAGTTCTTTATTGAATGATATGAATAATCTTGAGTACTCTTATGTTCAGTGCATTGGACATAGACACAAGATTGGTGGGGCCCAACATTTTATTGTCCTTCTATGAATCTGATGATCTTCTCACATAAATTTTTTTAAATATGGTGTTTTCTTACGAGTTTTATCAATAATTCATTTCTAATATCTTGATGGAATGTATATTTCATTTTCAAAAGCCTTGATTTTTTTTATTTTATGTCTTGAATAATGCATTACATCATAATTTCTTGTTTATTATGGTGTCATATTGTTTAACTATTCATTCGATAATACAAATTACATGTTTATTCATGGTTTAAATTAGTTATATCATTTCCACACTTTTCCTTTGAGAACACACAATTTATGATTACATTTACCCATGTTATCACTAAAAGTAATTCACATCAAAATCATTAAAGGATTTGATGTGTAAAAAAATATAGGGGTGATATATAATACATTTTGGATTATGAAATTTCTAATATATTGAATAAAATTACTAATTTACCAGAAGGAAATTGAATTTTATAGTTATTATTTAATTATAAAAATATATAATCATGAATTTATTCTATGAATTTAATAGATTCAATAAATATTTCTTTTATTAGGGATAATTATATATAAGGTTTTATAGATGGTATCAAATGGAGTATATAATTTATGTTTACAAGATTATATGAATCAAGAGAACTAGCATAATAAATCAGAAGAATCACATCCTCTCAAGGACCATGTTAACCTAGTTATTAACTATAACTTCAACCATCTTAAAAAATAAAATGAAATAAATAATAGAGTACAGTTTCAATAAAAATTTTCATTTTCAACAATAAATTTCATTTTCTCATTTGAAACCACATTCATAAAAACAAATTTGTGGAATAATCATGTCGATAATGGGTAATAAATAGAGAAAACCTGCATTAGTTATAAGAAGGATCAAAATCCTAATAGTGTAATTATATTTTATATTATATTGAAACATATTTTGTAGACATAAAAACCTAAAATAGGTAATTTTCATTATATATTATTAAATAAATTTTCATATATTTTAAGAAAATTAATAGTAAAATGCGATAACCGTTCCACAAGTCTATCAATAGGTTGTATTAAAAATATAATAGTGGTGATATGAAAGTGATTCCACATTAAGATAAATGTGGAAGATGAGATAATATGTACCTTAAAAATGGAATAAAATTGATAAAATAAATTTTATAGGGATATATGTCTTAAGGTAATGATTAAATATTATACTTTTTATAGGGCTTCATAGTTTGGCATACAATTGGTGAAACTACATGCCAACTCTTGGAACTGCACTTCCCAAAACTCTAAAAATTCAATGTTTGGTGAACCCTTATTCTAATCATTAATAGGCTCTTTGAAACCCATAAAATATTAAAAAAAATTATTAATTTTTTTCCTAACCACAACCACATGTATTAAAAAACTATTCTCTTGCCCTTTGATAAATGATTATATAGGTTCCACAATTAGCGCAGACCATGTAAAACCCACTACAATTATAATAATACCTATAAACAAAAATGTATGAATGCTAAAACCATCGAAGAACTCCCAAGACCCCACTATACCCTTCTTCGATCATCATGTTCTAATCTAAGGGGTTTTTATTATAGATTAATTAAACTAATATTCATTTGAATGTAAGGGTTTCACAACATTTCCAATATCGGTTTTAATGAATAAACATGATTTTTAGGAATTTTTTCTATTTTTTTTAAAATAAAAATGGTCATTCTAAATATTTTAAGAAAATTATTTTTTAAAATTCAACAATCTAAAACAGGAATGTTATGTGAAAAAAATAATTTATTCATACAATGGAGTAGTTTTCTATATATTACTACTTCTACCAATTCAGAATAATTAATATATATGATTATAATAAACATTTAATATTTTAAATATTTATCTTAAAAATTATATTAATAAGAACCACCTCATAATTATATATAAAACTATTGTGTTCAAATATTTGTGTTAGAATAACCACCTACTTGAACATTAAACTAAAATAGTATCATGGAAGACAATAACAACATAAATATTTATGATATAAAATATAATTAAGTATATAATGATTTGATTTTGGATATTGCATTTTTACACGAACATTGTTCTTTGAAATTAAAATATCAACCATCATAAATTAAAAATCATCGTAACATAAACATCACAAAATAAAAAATGCTTAACAAAACACAGAGAAGATATTAAAAATAATGAAACCACAACTAATATATAATTATAAATTAATTATAAATTATTGTCAATAAATTTAATAATTTAGGATAATGTTATCAAATAATGTTTTAATATAATTGGGTTTTTGACATAGTATGTCATAGTTCATTTGACTAATCTGGAGTAAAAGGTAAAGGGATAGTGCCCCAAATATAATTTCATGGTATTTTTTTATTATTGTTCACAATGAACTCATTATTATGATGTAATTACTACCAAATGAATATATTTTACAACATTCATGTAATTATTAAGGTATAAAGATACATAAAATATTCTATATTTAAATGATCTTTGACTAAAATGAAACAAATTTTTAAATAGTGTGTTAATAAAAAGTTATATAAACAATGATTGAAAATCATATTTCTAAATTAATATTTTTCGTAAAAGATAATTAAACTGGTAATTATAATTCTCTTTAAAAACACAGAACATTTTCATTGGATATTATTGTGGCTTTTTATGTCCCCTAATAATTTCATTACTACTGACACATATTTTAGATGATGTGTTTCTTTAACATGAAACCATCCTCATACCATATATCCTACAGTGAGTCTTTATTATTCTGGTCAATATTCATTAATTGATTTTTAGAATGATCTAATATATTCCTAAATAATATATTATTGTAACTACCTACTATATTACATTATGTAATAATTTTAATGAAATTTTTGATGTTTTTTGAATGGTTTGGTTACATCAAAATTTGAAAAATAACTATTTTTTTATATTTTACATAAGAAAAAAAAATTTTCATTACATTATATTTTTATAGGAACATTTCTCTCTATTATTTATTAATATTTAAAATTAATTATATTTCAATTAGATTAATTAAAAAATTAAAATAAATATTTTAAGGGGACAACAATCATTTATATTTCCAAATTGTTTTTTATAAAACAAGTATTTTTTTTTTCATTTAATTAATTATACTTTGTAATATAATATTATTGATCTAGTATATTCTCCAAATATTACCATCAACTTAATTTCCCTAGAAATATTTTCTAATGTTATTTTATATTAATGATATCATCTATCCCTACCTTTATAATTATAATCCATACATTGTGAATATGCATAACATTATTTCAAATAAATTTTCTTGTTGAAAAATCCATATTCCCTTATTATTATTATTATCCATTCCCCTATATTACATACATCAATTTTTAAGGAAAAATATTTGCATTAATATATACCCTTTATTTATATATGTGGTATGTCATATTATTTGTTATCTTAATTTAATAGTATTCATAAATAATTTCACTTCGTATATTTTGTTACCCATTTATATTCCATAATTATTTCTTGTTATGATTTTTATGCAATTATGATTGGATTCCTTATTTTAATCATTATTAATAGGATATGAAACTCAATTTCTTTCTGTGGGCCCTTTATTAAAATATGAAAGGGTTATTTTTCATTTAACCCATAAGTATGATTAAGTAATATAAATGGTCCAATATCACCATCTAGATCATTGGATAAAAAGTTATATATCATGGGAAACAAATGTTTGAGTGCATCCTAATATATCACAAGACTAGGAAACAATGTTATATATCATGAAATAAATTTTCCATTTACTAAATTTTGGGCCACATATTAATGATCTTTTATATAATAATATTATGTTTTCATGATACAGATCCAATAAGTAATAATTTCTTTATTAATGTGTTTTTTATATTTTAATCATTTTATTCATTATTATCTTGTGTTCTTAGGTAGTGTATCATTACTGTAACGTTATCTATACCATTTTTTATTCCATAGTATTACAATTATGACATGATGTTATGTCTTAGGCTTATTGATTCATGTTTCCATGCACTTTTGATTAATTTATTATGTTATTCCATGAAGTAAACCATGTTTTATTATCTATTATTTTTATGTTGGATTTTTATATTGATTATACCAATTTGTTCATCATTTGATAAATTACGGTCATTTAATTGTATATATTTTTTAACATAACATGTTTTTGACATCACTCTTTATTTTTTTATATCTCAAATTTATAAATAAATTAATTAAATATGATTTATCTATAATGTTTTAATTCATAGAAGAAAGATGGAGATGTTGAAATTTATTTATTGATTAATTACATTCTTATATAGTTTAAAATTGGCCTTATTTCACTGAACTTTTGTAATACTAAAAAAATGTTTTTCTTAATTACATAAAACTATAAACTAAATAAGTTAATTGAAATAAAAATGAATAATTATGATTGAATAATCATTTAATTATAGATGTGTTTCACATTTAGTATTTCAATATCAAAATCAGATAAAAAAGTATGGGTCTAGGGTTGTTATTTATTTTATGAAAGGATGATTTAAATAACATTAGAGGTTAATATGTTGACAATAAAATATAAATTAATAATTTAAATGGTTATTGATGATTCATAGGTTATAGTTTATTATTTTATAAAAAGTATAGCTAAAACTAATGCTTTTTTAAAATCATTATTTAATGTTTTATAGAATTATGAAGGGAAAATTATTGTAAATATTCTATAGATAAGATCATGAATAACAAATATATCAATGAAATGGTAAGGTAGATATTTTTGGGTTCTCTTATATATTACATCAACATAAATATATTGGAATGAAGAGGTAGTTTTGGAACATATTCACATAGGCGTATTCACCTGAGAAGTTAATGGTTGTGTATCAACTAAATCATTATTCCGGGGCCTGATGATTGGGTGTACGGCTTCACACATTTCAATAAAATCATTGGAAATATTTATTGGTTAATAAAATTCTATTTAAAATTCATTATGAATTATTTATTATACAATGTAATAATTTTATTGAATGTGATAGGACCCAACCTAACGAAATATATATTTAGTCTAGGGTGATTGATGTTGAACTGAATTCTAATATTATAGTAACACATTTTGTGGAATAATATTTAATGTAATTATCTAATAATAATTCCCTTATAATTCTAACTATTAATTAATAATTATTATATGCTTTTTGTTTCATTAAATTTTAAATCTCAAAGTAACCATTTTAAAAATAGATGCCATAAATATGCAATGATTTCCCCCACAATAAACCTAATAGGATAACAACTGATGTGATATATCTTTTACTTATGTCGAATTATATATAATGAATCATGTTTAATAAAATTAATATAGTTGAATTCCAAAAAAAATCGAATGATTGAATCTTAGGGTGGATCATGTGATAATGATTTTGTAAGAAAGAAGATTAAATTCCTAATATGGAAACACAATGTGATGATGAAATTTATAAGATGAATTAAATATATTAGATTATTATTTATTAATGGTAAATTAGGGAATTAGAAAAAATAATAACCATGTAAAATATTATACCATAGTGCATTTTTTATAAAAAATGTATTCATCCAAAAGCACTTTTTATTATTCACGATAAAAAATGTTGGAAACATGGAAATTGTCTAAGTAAATTCCCTAATGAAAGGACTAATAAGGGTTATATGAACATGAAAAATTACTAAAATTATAATTATAATGATTACAGAACTATATATGTTGGTTAATAAAATAATGTTGACAGACAAACAACAATCATCCACTTATGATCATTGCATACTGTTTTATTCTTCATCATCCCAGTACTTTTATCTTGAAATTCTTTTTGGAACATTGAATCATAACCCTAACGACTACATGATTATTTATTAATAAAAAATTATTCTTGTATGGTGATTATATCCCAAAATTCATATTATCTATAGATATTAATGAAAAATATATTATCCCATATTAAAATAAATGTAGAGTGATTTTGGAAATGGATAAATTGCCTTCATATAAGGAAAAACTATATTTATTAGAATAAGTAAGACAAAATTAATATTAATATTTGATTTTCTATAAATTTGATGGTTATTTTATGGAAAATTTATAATAAAATGAAATAATGATGGTCTTGATACTAAATAAAAATATAACATTGGCTCAAATGGTTGGGGTGACTCAAATTTTATGTCAAAATGTTTTGATGTAAAAGGTTATGTCATGAACCAGAGCTAGTTTCCATCAAAACTAAAACCCGACCCAGTGAATGTAAAGTACCAAATGGTTATTCCTATCTCCATTTTCTGGTACGTGATAGTAGGTATCATAAATAATTATTTGAGAATGATTTACTCGATTATGAAATAGTAAAACAACCAACAACAAATAAACGGAATCTGAAAATTTATTCCAAAGAATGATTAAATAAATTTATGAATTATAATACATTGTTTTTTTAAGAAACAAGATGACCACAACCCATATTTATCACCAAATAAAACTCAATAACCACCATACAGTAATGGGTCATCACCCCCAAGCATTATCCACCACACCACAACAAGGATGGATGCTAACAACCCATACCGCCGTGTGAAGAAATCCTTTACCTTAATTGTGTCAAATAGAACCATGTATAGTAACACTGAATGTCTTACGTAGTGAGTGATTCTAAAACCAATTGGATTCCAAACAAAATATTACATGTGGTCATAATTGTTTCGACAAAAATCATACATGTTTTAATAAATATGATATTTTAATGGAAATTTTAAAAAGGATGCAGTTAAAAATAAAAAATGTATTAAGGGAGAATATTTAAGGAATGGGAACCTATTAATAAAACACAAAAGATAGAGAATTTTCTATCAAAACACATCGTATTTGTAAGGTGAGTACTATATATTCAATTCGAACTAGTCAAAGGAACACCCCTAAGAACAAGCTAGTTGTGGGGTGCTGGGTACAACATATCTCAGTGTAAATGTATCCATAATAAATAAACATCCCATGAACAAGACAATATGGGGAAATAAAAATTACCTAGTTTTCCACAGACATCCTCAAATATTACATATTGTTTCCATTATCAAACTTTCTAACTGAAACAATGACGATACCACTATCAGATCACTAGCATACTAGTCCTAGTCTACCCACCAAGAAAACTGGGATTCCTATTTATGCGCTATCATGATCTAAATGTTAAAAATTTCATTTTAGCCTAAAAACACCACTTTTAAAACATACACACACCAAACAGTAATTAATATTCCCTTCCACCAATTTTTTAACTCAATAAATCGTTCAAAGAAATTATAAACTAATTCAAAGTAGTAACAAAAGAATTTTCACACCAAAATACCTTAAAAACCCTAATTAAATGACATATTCATATCAATAACATAAAAATAGATTTATATTACCTAACAACATTTAATAAAACCATTACATACATCATGAAGCAACCCCAAATTATACGACTTAGAAAACACATGAAAAACACCCTAATTCATGCCAAAAGGAGACATTAAATTTAAATGCTCAATCTAGGAAACCAAAGATAACTTTTAAAAAACACTAAAAGGGTAGAAAACATTATAACCAGAATCAAAACTCAATATAAATTATTCATAGACTTTTACCATGGAAACACGAACCTTATAAGTTGGAAACCCCCAAAATCCTTGTGTGAAACTTTAACCACACCACTCAGCAACACAAGGGAGTAAAAATGAACACTAAACAACATTATTGTAACAAGAAAAAAAAAATAATACCCTAGATATGGATACCTAGATTTTAGAAAGTAGTGACTTCATGGATGATGTAAGAAACCCTAAATAAAAAAAAGAAACAACGAAATAAATCACTTACATAAGAATTTTGATGTTTTCCCCACCAAAACCCATTAAAAAAATGGCTTCCAAGATATCTTGAAAAAGATTGGAAACTTATATAACTAAAAAGAATGAATGGGTGAATATAGGGGAAGATTAGGGTAAATAATTTAAGGTAAATAATAGAATTAAAAAACATTTTTAAGGAGTTGGAAAACTGTGCATAGTTTGCTTGAACAATTTAGTAAACTGTGCCGCGAAATCGTGCACCCGGTTTTAGCCACTAAAACCATATCCAAAATATTATAAATTGAAGTGGTCCTGGAGGAATCATAGTTATGATGCCAGGCTTTGAATAGAAGTGAAAATATACACCCTAAATGAAGGATATGGAGTAGAAAATTTTCCTCACCGTGAAAAATTTCCACCGCAGAAAGTCAATTTGAAGCATGATCGAAAAATTAGAATATGTACTCTTGCTCAACCAATAAAATCCAATACTGAGTATCATGGAAATAATTAACATGATAAAAAGGAACCAGACTAGTGGGATAAACATCCTACAAATCCTATTCTCTTGCAAATTCTTTTTCACAGTAGCCAATCAAACACTGATAAATCAAGTACTATCTCTTACTCTTACCAATTTATCACCAGAGAAATGTCTAGATTTTACTTGTTTAACTAGGATACAAGGAATAAATTATGAATATATGCCAACTGATATGAAAAAATATAACCATTATATTACCTTTCCATTGCAATTGATGACATCATATGGTCTGCCATACCTCAACATTATGTTTTTCTACATTCCTAAAATGTTGATAACCTAAGAGAAGGACACCTTGAAGAATACCTGATCACCAAATAATACACTAGATCACAACACATTTGGATGGAATTGAAGTTGTGGTATCTATGGGATATCAATAATTTCTGCATGATCAACATGACATTCTCATATGTCTATAGCACAAGTCGCGATGCCAACAATGAGGTGTCACATACCACAACCCAAGAAATTGTGGACCCAACAAGGCAACCATAGATCGCATCTAAAAGATTCATTCGATTCAATGAATGTTAATAATTATTTTAAGAAAAATATAATAATTCCAAATATCTATCCCATGAACCACCGAAGTCCGAGACACGTGAAAATAAAATGTCTTACATAATTTGATTTGCATACTATGTCTTACCATCTGTCTAAATATGGTATGTCATTCCATCTTAATATGCACCAGCAAATCCTTATGATTTTTTCCCAAAACCTAAAGGTGATGTGGGGGTATCTATCTGAAACAAATGATGATGGAACACCAAGAAGCCGTACCACCTCAAAAATACACAATCGGTCCAACTCATTCACTTTATTTGTATCTTTGACCGGAATGAAGTGTTATAATTTAGTAAGATGATAAATCAACCCCAAGACTTTTTCCCTAGATTTTAATGAGGTAATCTAGTAATAATTTCCATGTGGACCTTATCACACATCAATGTACTAATGTGTAAATAATGAAGCAACCCAGAGGGCTTATGATTCTATTCATTCACCTGATAACAAGTTTAACACCTCTATACAAAATCAGCGATATCTCACCCCATATGTGGTCACATGAACTATCAAAAAACATCGTAGTATGTTTAGGTGTCTCCAGGATGAAAGAACAACTAATATTGGTGGATATCAATCATCAACACTTTTTTCAAGCACAACGACACCACTGAACGTCTCGTGATTCACAATATGTCCTCGAGAGACGATGGAAAAGAAGAAGACGTCTCCCCACTATGAATAAACAAAATCAACAACTAACATATCTCACCATTATCCTCTATTTAGGAATTAATTCTATAAGTGAAAGTTTCAAATGAATGGCCACAATGAATTCACCTCTATTGTGCTCCTTGGTTTCCAAATGCATTTGATAAAATAATTCCATCAAATTCAACTCATCACTGGAATAACTCAAAACCTGCTCTTGTACTTTTATACTCAAGTCATTAGCCACTACATTACTATTTTCTGAGGTATAGAGTATGTCAAAATAAAACACCTATAACTACTCAATCCAACAGAGCTTCCTCAGGGTAAGATCCTTCTACAAGAAAATGTAGGCTTGGATCATATGATCAGAGTAGACCACAAAAATCTCCTGAAAGATGTAGTGACCCCATGTCTTCAATGCAAGAATCACCACCACTAACCCCAACTCATGGGTCCGGTAATTCTATTCATGTGGTAATATTTGGTGTGAGCTATATGACACTATGTGATCACCTTGTATAATCATGCACTTGAGACCCATATCTGAAGCATCGCAATACAACACATACCCCTTCCCTGATTCTGGTAAGATCACCACGAGGGTGGTAGTCAACTTCTAATTAAACTCCTCAATATATTCCATATTTTTTGGGGCCCAATATATGTTTTCCCTATTCTATTGAGTCTGGTCGTAGATGAAGAAAATCTTAGAGAAATCTTGAAAAATTATCTTATAATAACTTTCATGGAAGATAAAAATCATGATCTCGAACACATTCTTTGGATACTGTTATGACATAACTGCATTGATCTTATTGGGGTCCACTGAAACACCATGTTTCAAGATGTCATGACCAATTAACATATCTTCCTTAATTTAAGAGGGTTACTTTTACAAATTTATATAATGGTTATTATCTAGAAATGTTCCCAACATTGTTCACAAATGGTAATAATATTCTTTCTCGGATATAAATTAAACTAATATATCATCCACAAATACCATGATGAAGATGTTCAGATAATGGGGGAACATTGTATTCATGAATTCAAAAAATAAAACATTATATTGGTCAATCTAAAAGTTATGGTCGAGTACTCAATGTGGTTGTACCAACTTTGTAGAGCTCTCTTGAGGATTTTTGCCTCTCTCACAGTAACTTGAATGCAAGTCTATATTGTAATCCACTTTACACTATTAATGTGATCAAACACGTCATCTATTCAGTAAATGGTTATTTTTTTGATTGTTACCTAATTCATCTTCTGGTAATCAATGCACCACCAGAGGGATCAATCTACCATTATTGTAAAAAGGACAGGATACAACCAATGTAATACACATATGTGAAATTATTCTTTAGGTTCCCAATCTTAAAGATGTATCTTTAATTCTATAAACTAGGTGGGAGCCATATGATACGAGGGATGTGATATCAGTTGTGTTCCTGGTGTCAAATCAATAGAGAAATCCACATCTTTTTCAGTGTGTAGGCCTTAAAAATATGATATAATAACTAACAGTTACTCATTCACTATTTTAAGTAATCCACCCTCTATAGCATGACCATCATCCTCGTGTGTGAGTGACGACCAGTAGAATATAAAATTCCCCAATATTATGAGTTGATGTCCAGCATGACCTGACCGAGGATCCTATTACCCATGAAAAACCTATGGACTCCCATCAAGTTCCATGATGTTTTCCCATTCCCTGTAACAATAGAAGTGTACTTTAAAATTCAATATTCAATCCTCGCGCATGATTACATCGAAATGTTCCATATCCATGAATAGTAGGTCACACTCTATATCAACCCCGAAATAGAATGTACATAAGAAATCCACCTGATACCTTGCTCGTTTATACCCAACAATGTCACCTACTCCATCACTAAAGAAAGCAACTCGGATGGAAAAATCATCATGTTCACAATATAGGTTGAGATAAAATAAACATTTAAACCGGTTTCAAAGGAAATAGTATCTAATGAATATTATATCAAAACAGAATATCAAACTTTCGAGTGACCTATATCTGATCCTGCTAATTCTGAATCCATGAAAAGTAGATGCTTCGTCTCTCCTTGATAAGGTCACTCGACTGTGGATCGTCCATGAACTAGCTCTATCCAGTAGAGGATCTCGACCTTCTGCCACATCAAACAATCTGAGTAGCCACCATCCTCAATGGCTCTGACTAAAGTGGCACTCCCCTAGAAACCATAGATCTGGTCCCACTCTAGAGTGAATATGACACCATGAAAAAAAAACTGAAAATTCTTCATAGCTATACACTAATAACAATGCCTCAAGAGAGATGAACATTTAGGACGGGTTTTCCCTAACCTCCCACATCGATGGAATATGAAAGAACTCACATCAAAAGAACACATTAGAACTATCTGGGAGGTTGGCCTGAACTACCAACTCCCTTCCTCTCCTTCTCCTATAACTTCATTTTGTTCTCAAAAGAACTACCACTACCCATCACTGCTACCATCATAGAGAAACCAGACCATCAATTGTTATAGGTCTCCACAAAACAAACGTAATCAACCACCTCTACATAGGTCTTTATCATGAAAAGGAATACCTGAGAATAGATTTCACGCCAAACACACATCTCTAACTTCTGAGCCATCATCTTCCCATTGGATACCATTTCATGTGCATGTCAAACTATCTCATCGAAGCAATTGGAATACTCTACAACTTCTCTATCCCCTTATAGGTGTTCCATAAATTCATGGGATCTGGAATAAGACAAGGCATCGAGAAAGTACTAGTCATCGAAGGTCATCATGAGGTCTTTCCTTCTCATCTTCTCATGCTTCCAAACTTGATGCACTGATTCCCACCATATTTGGCATGTAAAATCTAACAAAAATGTGGAACATTTTACCTTAACCTCTAATAGTGTGTCAAGAAACTAAAACATGCACTAGATCTTTTAAATTTTATTCTCTTATTCTTGTGGTTTCGTTCTACCTTGATGGTTGTAGTCTTTTTCTTTAGTAACTATAGGGATATGTCCTCTCTAGGACTAGACACATATTTTCTAGTACGATATAGAGAAGAAGTTAGAGCCACTCCCAATCATAGAGAATGAACCATTAATCCACAACTTCTATCATCCTATGATCAAGTGGGGTGAGAGAACTCTATGAGGCATCATCCAGTGTTTTAATGTGAGATTTTTAGGGAGGCATGTTGATATAAACTATAAGAGTCACAAGATAAAACATTAGTACAATAATTAGGATTTTTTTAAATAACATAAAATATAAATAAATAAATCTAATATAAACAATGAAGTAAACAACTAATTCACCCCACCCAATGTCCATGTGTAAACTACAACCCAGACATCTCCCCTGGAAGTGAATTCAAATAAATTTCCCACATCCCGTGGAAACTCTAGCTCAATCAAGATATGTATGTTCTTCTCACACTACTCACAACTAGAAATTTGTGCCTCGAAAATACTATATCATGTATAACCAATATCATCCAAAATAATTTCATAATGTAAAGAGATTAAAAATTCTCCAATACCATTTTTGTGTGAACTAGATATGGTTTCTATCAAAACTAGCAAATGAATAAGTCCATGGAAAGGCCCGAAGGGAGTGTCTTATCATCAAGGGCTAGCACAAGTGCTCGACTATCAAAAATAATGGTTTGATAATGATTTAAAGAATTTTTAAATCATAAAACATCCAAGAGATAATATTTAACTAAATCTAATAATTCATTTAATATAAGGTTTAAATGAAATTCATAAATAAAATTCATTGTTTTAGACAAAGACCATGAGAGACATAACTCAAAAGTAGTATCAAATAAAACTCGATAACAATGAAATAAGAAGGGTTCATCATCCACAATCCTTTTGCACCACACCCCACCAGGGATTGAAGGTAGAAACCGGCACAACAAAATTATTATTTATCATTCTAATAAAACATAAATAATATCATTATTCTTCTAAAACAGTTATATTAAAACTAAACTAACTACTTTATAATTCGACAAAAATTTTCCCATGTAAGAATAAAATAATTTGTCTACTTATGATATATGATATAAATTTATTGAAAATGATTTGATATTGGTTGTAGAGTCAAAACATCAATATTCATCTCATTGTTTATGAAAAAAATATACATTCATTATAAATCATTGAATCATTCTCATCCTTAAATACATTACTGTGGATCATAACCAGAACAACCATTAAATTAAATTTAAAATCATCAAATAAATATAAAGAATCATTTTCCATAAAATTTATGATCTAGTAATGATAAATCTTGCAATATGAAAATTGAGTAACAAATCATTCACAAAACTCATTGAAAATTACTAAAACAAGTCAAAAATGATATTGAAAACAAACAAGAAATATCAAATGTATATGTAGAAAATTATAATAAAATATGGATAAAAGGATAATGGCTGTAAATAAGTATGTAATATAAGATATTAATAGAGTTATTCTAGCGTGCATCAGATTAGAGTGCATTTGACTATGTGTGAATACATGGTCTTAGTTCTTGACTCCTATGTTATTCCTTATGAAATATATCTTATTATGCACCACGCCCACTTTAATATGATGTGATTACTAAAAAATGAACTTTTTTTACTATACTCATGTAATTTATAGTGTTTTAAGAGACAAATAACATTAATTATTTTAATGAAAATTTATTCAATGGTCACAAATTTGAAAGGATGTATTCAAAAAAATTACTCAAACCGTAAGGGTTTTAATTTGAAATCTTATTTTTAAAATCATTATTTTTTGGAAAGATAATCCATCTGAAAAATTATTATTATTTATAAAAAACCTCCATATTTTAATTTTATATTAATGGTGTTTTACAATTCCTATAAAATTTTTATTTCCCTATAACTAATGCTTTTATCAGAATATTTTCATAAATGTGAATACATCCACATATATTCATTTAAGTCAATATATATAGTCTTATCATGTCTATATTGATTTTATACTTTTTTAAATTCTAATATGTATCAATAAATACTTAATTGTGATAATTTTATACTACTTTATCAACATTAAATGTTTATGTGTGGTTTATAATGATTTTTATATGGGTTATTTTCATCAAAACATGAAAAAAATGAAAAAAATGTTTTATATATAAACACATATTTTTCCTCCTTTAATATTTCATAAAAATATTACAATATATGATTTCACTTTTTAAAAATATTTATTTTCTCCAAGATTTATAAAATATTAATTTCAAAATGTACTTAAATGATAATAGATATTTCTAAGTACAGATGTTATTTTAAATAATATCAAAAAAGGTTTTTTCTATCTATGTCACTTTCCGTTGATATAAAATATAAATTGATCAAATATATTCATAAAATTATATCATCCACCTTCTTTCTCGGCATAAAATATTTCTCATTATTTTCTATCAATTACATTACCCATCAGATACATTTTCATTCCATACCATCTATCATGAATTGACATAACTTTTCTTCGAGTTCATTTTATTTGTGAACACTATATATTTCTTTCCATTTGTTTTTAGTGTTAACCAAGGTTCAATAAATTGAATTATTCGGAAAAACATAATATTTAATATATTCAAATTATATTTACAGTGTAAATGTTAGATGCATTATTATTTTAATTTAAAATTATTTATCGATAAAGTTAGCAAATATCATTGTAGACCAATTTATTTTCCATTGAGTTAAAATGTTTTTATTATTAATTGAATAATGTATGATTTATTTTTTTGAATCCATCTTAATAAGGTATTTAGTACATTTTCATTCCATGGGTACTTTATGATATGATTCATTATTGCTTTCATATGGAATTTATGAGAAATAATTAATGATGGGTGGGGTTAAATTCCACTCTCTAATTCAATGGTTAAAAGTTTATATCTCCAGAGAAATTTAAAAGAGAGTATGTTTTATTCTCTAAAAATCATGTGAAATGATGGTGTGTTTAAATTCCAAATTTATTCAAGGTATGTCCCTATATGAGTATTTTTAAATCTATTTTTTTTGTTTTCTTGTCTTTAAAACTTTTCATTTGAGTCTTATTTGGATATTGAGAGACTTTTTTTAGTAAATTTCATAATTTTTGTAGATTTACGTGTGTTTAAATTAATGGACTCTACATAAAAATGTGATGAATGGTCTTATCATGGGTTTCCATGTGTTTGAGAGGCTTAGGAGGAGTTTTATGCTTTTTGTAAGGCTCCATTATTGATGTTTCATTTAGGAAATTTTCATGACATATAAATGAGTTACACGACTAATAATTGTCTCCAAAAAGATTTTGTAAAAATGATAAATGTTGTGAACTAAATCATGGGATAAATTGGTTATGTATTGTTAATCTGCATTACATGATTCGTAATGTATTGGTTGGAATTAATTCACATTAGGAAACATGAATTTCAATGTAATATTAAATTGATAAGTACATATCATATAATACATTAACATGTTTTTGTACTTATTCAGATCAGTTATTATAATCAATCTAAAACACTGATATTTTAATTTCCCATAAGTAGATACATCGTCCCTTACACCATAGGTAGTTATTGGGAGATTCTTGTTAACCTTCCACCATTCAAAATGTCATATTTAATTGATCGACCACTATTGAGTTATTTTGATTAGTTTTTTTCCTCAAACTTTATTAATTTTTTCTGGTGATGTAATATCTTGAATGTGGTTTGTTTTGTTGTTAATATATATATTGTATGACTATGAATATTTCTAGAAAAAAATTTCACTTATCATTATTTACTGAGTTGCTGAATGGAAGTGTTGACTTGATCTGCCGTTAAAGGCTGTTGGTCTAAAACATAACACTCGTGTTGGTTTTATAGTCATTTATGTGCAATATTTTATTTCACTAATATAAAATTTACAATACAAAATTTACTTATGGATGATTATAAATAATGGATTGTGCTATTTCATAGATCCTAATAGATTCTATGTTGACATGGAATGTCTTGTTGATACCCATTAAGAGATAGAGGATTTTAATAATAAAAAACTGGATAATGGAATTAAAATAATTTATCATGATGTGAGATCCCCCATGGGTTTCTGATATTGAATCACACATTTAATGGATATTTTAATAAAATTAATATAGAATATATGATAAATAAATGAATGTAAAATATTAATATAAATGAAAGCTTTCATTATTAACCATTATAGAATATGAAATGATATAACGATATCCTTATTATTATGAATTATGTATAATTTTATGCTATCATGATTTTATAGTGTTTTTATCCCAGTTTAATGCTATAATGGTTTTAGAGATGTCTATGAAATTTTTTCCAGAAATGATCATAAATAAGAATTACAAACGTGATTCAAAAATGCTTATATATAGGCAGTTCACTAGTTTGATGTTATGATGCATAAATAATGGTCTTATCCTAGTTTTATGTGGATGTTATTATATAAAAGGGTATACATGAATTCTAAAATTAATATATAGGTAGACATGCATGGATGGTAGAATGATTATATGGGGGATATGTCAGCATTCATAAATGATTTTATAGGTGGTTCATAAAGATTTGATTATTCCATGGTGAACTATAAGCTCTTGTTTTAGTGGAATGAAGCATTGAAATGATTTTTATTTCAAATGTAATAGTTATAATATCAGTCACTACTATATGAATCCATTTATGGGCTATGTTAGTTTATTGTTCATCCATTGTAGAATGTTTGTCATCATGTATTCTTAGTTTTTATTCCCCACATTGTAGTGTCATGATTGTGGTTGGATATGTAATATTTAAATGTTTTATAAGAACATATCATAGAAGAATAGTTGAAGGGGCTTAGAAGAGGTAGATGATTCTCATAAAGACTCTTCTAACTCACATTAGTCGTGTAGTTAGAGATTCACTAGATGTCCAGGTCGAGGCTTGGGACATAGTACCACAATAGAGAAGTGAAAGTATCATGTAGAGGTGATAGATCAAGGTAGTTAGACTAGATTCTAATGAATAAGGGAATTTTATGTTCCAATTTTGAAGGCTACTCTGTCTATTGTTGATGCAAGAACTTCTACCATCAATGGTACATTTCTTGTTGATATAACATTAATTCTGTTTTTTCAAATAGGATCTTCAAAATACATTTTTAAATTATTTTTTAAAATGTTTTGGGTTTTAATGGGTCAAAGAATGATGGTTTTTTGAAAATCAAATCACTGTTGGGATTGGGTTCATAGAATATAAAATTTTTCAATGCTTGTTATATAAATATGGGTGGATACTCTTTTTTATAGGTATAGTTTTTGATGGAAATGGAATGATCTAATTTAATTATCGTTATTTATTGTTTTGTTCTATATCAGTATCATATCAAATATTTCCATATAAGAGTTACATTTCTATCTATAGAACGGGACAAATATTTTCAACATGTTGAATGGGATCTTTAGGCAGGTCTTACATGAACAATTATGTGTATATTGTATTATCTCATATCTAATATAGAAAAACTTTTTATAAATTATGGAAGAATGTAGAAGGTTATTTTTTTCCACCAGTATATCATTTTATTTATGACATTCTAGATGATTCATATGTCTTATAACACATGTTAAATGACATGTTCATGATATAGATGGTGTTGGGAGAATATCTAATTTATATTTGAGTTTATAGAATGGAACTAGAAGAGCTTCCAGAGGTAAAAGATAAGTCAAAAAAATATGAAAGATAAAGTTATCATACCACTAGGTATTTATCCATGGAATTCTATTATTACTATCTTAATGTTAGATGATGGTACATCGAATATATTTGAGTATTATTAGATATTTAACTACATGAATGTTATGAAATGGTATCCCCTTCTTCACATCAAAGAACACATTGATCAAATCAATTGTTCTAAGATGCTAACCTAGTTCAATTTTATATTTCGATACTTCCGGTTGAGGGTGAAACCAAAAATATGACTTGGACTACTTTTTTTTTTGACATATTTCTTGTATGAGGGCATGGTTTGGTCTTTTATTTTTATGAACACTCGATAATGATTCATGGACTTGATAAATAAGATATTTCAAACATTTATAGATCAGTTTGGTGTGGCTTTTTGTAAAATTATTAGTGTTCTCCCAGTCACTAGAACAACATTCCAAACAATTGTACATCATCTTGGGTACATTGAGATTGTATCACCTTTACGCTAAGATAACATAATAAAATTATTATATTGATTAAGATCTCTAATTGGGTTATATTATCTTAGATGAAGGAGTATCAGTCGACCCAACCAAGGATCTAGCCAAGAAATATTTGGAGCGACCTATGATTATCTTCAAGAGTAGGAACACATTGGATTTAGAAAGTTATAAATTTTGTCAAGAAAATTTCATGTTTGGGAGAACCAATGTTTGAAATGGTACAAAAGGATATGATTTTTTTTGTAAAAAATTTGTGTGACAGGGAACTTTAGAAGGTAATAACATTTATCACTACAATACATATTCTCATAATACATGTGTTGGGTAAAGGGTATACCATGTACTATGACAAATATATATCTAGACTCTGAGAATATTTAATTTATGGGGGAAAATTGGTTGATTATGACCACATATAGATGAGACAAAATGATAAGAATTATACTACTCATGATATATAATTATATGTGATGGAAAATTACCTAATATGGTAGGGATGATATCTTTTGGGTGAGAGTTTTTTTGTAAAATGGAAAAAATAGCATAATGTAAATCATTTTATAGTTGGACCCAAAACGTTTTCAGAGATTTTTTGTTGAGTATCTGTAGTATTTAGACTTTCAGTTGGATTATACACTAGGTAATAAAATCATAATTATTTATGATTTTCACCATAAGACATGAAAATGATGTTCATGAGTTTTTATATGGTTTGGATGATGTAAATCCTTTTATACATGCATCTAGATGTTCAAATGTCTCAAAGGGTGAGTGTCTATGATGTCAACATCTTATATACCCATTCTTCTTAAATAGATAAGTAGAGGGTGATTAATTGATATGAAGTTCTTAATTTTAAAAGGAATATCATATGGATGGGGGACACCTTCCAGATTTTCTATTGAGGTCCATAATTCTATTAATTTCTATGTCTAAGAAAGGAACCCTACATCTTGCATGAGAATCATATGAGGAAGCTTCATGCTTCTTGATGGGTGGTACATCCATGTTTTAAAATTTTAAATTTTGGGATTTTTAGAATGAACCAATGGTCAAGAATGATGAAGAAAAAAGTGAGATTAGTTGAAATATGATAACTTATTAGCAGGTAAAATCTACAGATCAGATGGATGTTAGGATGTTTTATCCTGCTTCCATTATAAAGTTGAAATGGTATGATCTCACTATGGATGTCGGGACATGATTGAAATAGAAAACCATAAAAAATATTTTTTATAGGATATCATAGATCCACTGAATTAGGTATCTCACTTCCTATATATCAGTGATACCTTCACAATTGATGACCTAGGAAATATTTATGTGCTCAGGATAGTTAAATTGAATTATATTATGAGGAGTATCATTTATGATATAGATCCCCATTTCATGCATATATTCTGTAAAGGTATTAAAAAGATATGGAATTACATATTATTATGAGAATACCCTATCATCAATATACTCATAGTCAATATAATAGTAAAATTTATATTCCTGAGGATATGTTACAAGACATTATTTTGGAATCTGGTGGATCTTGGGGGATGTATTTATAAGTAATGGTGTTAGATTATAATAACATATTCCATGGATCGATATAAATGGAACCTTTGAAAGATTTTTATGGTAGGTCAGGTCTCTCATCTATTTATTGGATGGAGGTTAGTGAGTAAACACTTTTTAGGCCTATTATCATTCATGATACTATGAATTAGGTTATGTTAATCATGAATGGGTTGGTGACATCTGATGAGTTGGATGAAATCATATGCTGACCATCAGGGATGACCTATGGACATTGTAGCTCTTAATCATGTTTTCCTTATAGTTCAATCATGATTATAGAAACATCATATAAGGACTCAATGAATTATAGTACATAGGTCATTTGTTTCATTTTAGATAATGGATATGGGTTTTCCAGTTTCATTTCAATTTATCATTCCATATTGCTATAGTTTAATGAATGACATTATTTCATGTGTCATACCATTAGAGTTGTATTCCATACCCCTTATCATGTGATATATTTCAAGGAAAACTGGTTTTTTATGGATTCCCCTATTGAGGGGTATCAATTATGTATTATAGATGACAGTGAGAAGTATATCTTGGTAGGATTATACATATAATTTGAGTGAGGTGGATGCATATGCATGTTCAGTTGGAGATCGAAGAGTGGGAGTTTGATATGTGATAATAGTGGATAGAGTTGTTTTATATAACCCCTAATTTATGAATGGAGATGCTCATGAATAGTATATTAAATGGTCGGTAGGTTGTAAGATACCATCTATTTTCCAAATACACTCTTTTGTGTGTGTTTTATTAAACCTCTTTTTTGTTGGTCTCCTTGCCTTTAAACATTGTTAGTTAAGTCATGTTTTGAGAGTGATATAAATTTATAGGGAAGATGACATAATTTAATGTGATGTATGTTTGTTTTAATTAATGGAGTCTTGTTATAAACGTGGTGAATGGTCTTATGAGGGGTTTCCAAAGAGTTTGAGTGGATTTCGATGTGGTTCAATATTTTTGAGAGACGATATTGTTGAAGCTTATTGTAGTACATTTAAAAATCATGTAAATGAGTTACAGTATGCATAACTATTTCTATGTAGATTTCATGCAAGGTATACAAGCTATATGTTATTTTGAAGATTGAAACGGTAACATGTCGTTAATCTATAGTTCACTATGAGTATTGCTTATGAATTCTTAAATTCCCCTAATACGATGTGAATTTCATCATACACATACATGACATGTAATACATTCAAAAAACATCCACTTATTTGGATAACTGATTATATATGAGTTTGAATGACTATATAATAATTCCTCATTCATACATATCTCCACTATGAAGACCTAAGAACCATCGAGGTGATTTTTTGTTCCATTTTATAGTTTGGGTATCTCATTCACGTGATCAATATACTATGATTTTTTTGGTTACGTTTTACTTCAACATTATTTATTCTTAATTTTTGCAGTGGAATATTTTGATAGTGTTTTTTAGGGTTTATCATGGCCTTTTTTGATTTATTCCACTTCTTTTGATATTATGTTCTATCATTCTTTTTTGTTTTACATGATTGAAGCATTGTATTGGTATCCGATTGAAGGAATGTCTTATAAAATCTAACTATATGGTCTTTATAATTGTCAAGTATGTCCAATATTGTGGTTACCCCAAAACAATGTGCACATTAATTCATTGACAATTGATTAATGATAAATCATGGATTACACTATTCCTTAAATCCCATTGAATTCATTATTGATGTAAATTTTTTTGTGGATACCCATTGGGTGACCGAAACATTAAGTAATAAGAAAGGTAGTAATTCATTTATGTTTTTTAGCACTATATGTGAACCTATGTTTTTATTTGTTGCAGAATCAGTTTTATAATGTATATTTATAATTGAAAATTATAGAGATAATTTCATAAAATTTTTTAATAATTAATTAATAATAATAATATTTCAAATTAACCAATAGGGATTGGGAAATTCTGTTGTGAAATCCTTATTATTATGACATCTATTGAGTTTGATGTTGAAATTATTATATAGTGGAGATGGCCGAGTTTGATGCTAAAATTATTATATAGAGGGATTTTCGCATTACGATGTTCAAATTATTATATAGTGGGATTGAACCAATTTGATATAAAAATGATTATATAATTGTATTGGCACCATTTGCTATTGGAATTCTTATATAGGGGTGTTTTAATAGTTTCATGAAAAAATGAGTCTCTAGAGTGACATGTTAGGATTGTAAAATGACTAGATATAGGGTTATTCCCTAATGACGAAATGTTAAAGTTGAGGGATTTATCTAGGTTTTGAAATTATTATAGAGTCATTTTCCTAGTTATTTTATTATTCCATGGTTATGTGGTTATGGTTGGAATGGTTGTGTTACATTATCAGAGGAATTCTGACATTGCACAATATTAGATTTACAATTTTTTCTTCTCAAGATGAAAAATTAATACACATATTTATATCTTTATAGAATTTATTTATAATCCGACTATTTATTAGACATTATGGTGTCGAATTACTATGTGTTACTTACATGTTGTTTTTGTCTATTGTTTGGTACTCATAATGATAACTTCAATGCATGTCCAGACAAGGGAAACATATGATGTTGCTTATTTTTTCTTACTGCATGGGATAAAGTATTAAGATGATACCAACACTGGGTTTGGAACCAGTAGTATTTTATGTTTATTTTTGATAGTAGGTTCTCATATTTTTTTCAGTTTGAAATTAATATAAATAACATTTTGTCATTACATGGTTCATTATTATTGGACTCTTTGGTTCCTCCATTTACTTCTGAGTTTTATGAAATTTTATTTATGTTATTTAAATATAATATTTATTTATATTATTTATTTTCACTTTATTTTAACTCTAACCCATGTGCTATTGTCTCCCCACTATAATCATCGGGTACCCACAATTAGTTGATTGACTCTTCAATATAAAGTGGTGTTCTTGGGATCATGTAACAAACCTAATTTGGACACGTGATTTAGTAATGAATTCTAGGAAGTTATATTGTGGATCAATAATGTAATATTCCCTATTTAAATTTCTGTGTCTTCTTTTATATATATCTAAAATTTTGTTCATAATATCCCTTTATTTTTATCGTGAGTGTAAATTTCCTAATACTATTTTTTTATTCAATGTTTTTTTATCATATTTATAATATCATCTCATGATATGGATCATAAAAAAATGATTGTTGTTGTAATGATTGTTTCATAGTAAATGTGTTTGAGAACATGGTAATAATATTTGGAAACAATAACATATATATCATAGACAAGATGTGTGATTCATATCATAAAAAATATATTTAATTTTCAATGAATAATAATTTAATCAAATAACATGATCCATGAATGCATAACATTTCTATGTGACATAAATTTATGGTTATCAATTATTAATAAAATATATTAAGCCACATAACCCCAGAAAGAAATTCATATCATGTAAGTCTTGGAAAAAACTACCTTATAAGAGACCTTGTTTATATGATAACCTACTTTTTACCCTCTTGAATTATTCATATATCCTCATATGTAACCTTTTTCAAGCATGGTATAACCTCTAGAGCACCATCATTCCGATTTTTTGAAACCTCATTTTGTGAATATTGATATTATATAACATTAATAAATAACCAATGAATTTTAGAGAGTTATATGTTCTAAAAATCACATAATTAATAACAATCATACATACCCTACATGATCATCATCCTATAATAACCCACTAAAATTAATAGTTTGCATATGAATTTCATTAAGGAATGACCCAAAAAAATAGAACTTTTTTTAAAACATAATTTGAAAAAAACACATAAACTATCAAGAGAAATAATAAGAATGGTATTATTGGATAATATCCCAAATAAATATTTAATAACATCAATTTATGTCATGTTATATGGAAAATTAGTTTTAATAATCACATGAAAAATTTCTTCAAAATGATATCTTTTTTTTAAATCACTTCTTTAAAAAATAGAATCCTAATAAATAATAAACTCGATTTTTTTATATAACCATGTAAAATTTTAATAAAATATTTAAATCATTGATATGTCATGTTGGCATGAAATATTTTTCATTTTAATACATGTTAAAAATATACATTACTTTTACATTTTCTTTATAAATTCAATGAATCCTTTTTTGAAAAAAAAACAAGAATATTTGTTTTAAAACATTTCCTAAAAATAAAACATAGAAAATAATTTATTTAAAAAAAATTTGATAACATTTAAATTTTTTAAAAACATATTTATAATACATGGACTTGAAAAATCGATGTGTTTTTGACCATTTAGAGAAACAAATTCTGATTTCCATTAATTTTATTTAAATCATTATTTCACAAATATGAAAAAATAATACAATTAAAACATATATTTCCATGAAATAATTAAAGTATAATAAATTTATTGATAAATTGATATATCGGTCATAATATTTAATAATTTAATTCTTGTTATTATAAAATCTATATAAATAATGTATTTTAACTAAAAAATTAGACGAATTTTAACTTTTTAATCATAATAAACATGAAATAAATAAAACTATAATGATATTTTTATCACATTAATCCATGATATTAATAATAAAATACATTAATGGTTAGTATATACACCACAAAAAGAAAACAAATAATGTATATGGAATGTGTCACAAAGAAAATAATATGTGATGATAATAACTTACTACTTTGGTAACATTTGAATCATAACCCCCATGGAAGAATAAAATAAAATTAAATATTAAATATAATTTCAATAAATTATTTCATTTTATTAAATTTTACTATGGATTAATATAAACTACAATAAATAAAATGTGTGATATATATTGAATAAGTCCTCTAAAAATAAAAGATAGACAAAAAATCCACTATATTAAGTCTTGAATTGATTTATACGTAGTAAATAATTATTTGTAATAAATGTAAGTTTATTAAAATATATTAAATAATAATAATAAAATTTATCATACCATATATTAATAACTTATATCTTATTAACACCTGTTTATTAATAAATCCATTGTAAAATTACATTTCTCGTAAGAACTACATTGTTTTTCATGTATGTTATGGATTCTTATTGTTTATCTTATTAATTTTATAATGGTTTCATAATATACATAGTTATTAATGTGATATATTTTTAATTTTAATTATTTATATATATATATATTTAAAAATATCATATATAGTTTGAGATAAAAAATTAACTACATTGTTCAAGGAAATGGGAGGTCGTACATATACACGAACATTTTTCCATTTATTTAAATGATGGAACAAAATAAAAGTAATAATATATCACCATTACTGCGAAATTATTATTTCATATATATATATATATAATATTCATTATATTTATCCTTTATAATTAATTTAATTTTTATGTAAAAAAGGTTTAACTTGTATTTGTGAGAGATAGTCCTCTATACTCAGTTGTGATGTTATCAGATTCCCACAGGTTGAAATGTATAACTATATCTGTGTTATAATAATTATAGAGAAAAAAATTTGTCATAAGTATCACATATATTTGTTAAATCCCTCATTGTATCCATATGTTGGTGGAGGTGATGGAAACTTAATTACATCGATTCGTTAGGCGGTAGTCGTCCAGACACAGGATTGAATATTTCATTTCCAACTTGATGGAAGAGGATATAGATAAGGGTTTTGAAGTTAACATAATAAAATATCAATATATGGGATATATTTTATTTACTATTATATTTAATTTTAATTATATATGATTAAGTTTGAATAACAGATTAAAAAAACATGTTAAATTTTTTTCCTCTTCTTCAGAGAACCTATAAAAATTTCAAACTATAACCTCCATCAAAGGAATTTCAAAAAAAGCCACCATGATGTGCATAGTGAGGTAATTAAGGTATTTTTATATGCATTTTCATATCTAAATGGTTTTGGATCTGTGATGTTGAATAAAAAAGGAATTTCATTTCATATGTTAGAGTGAGGAAAAACATCATTTTTTTTTGAAAAAACATTTGTCCCCATGATTAAAAAATGAAAATGACTAAAACATCTGTCATTATATAATAGATTATGTTATTCAATATAAAATTTATCGTGGAATGAGAGTGAAAATGTTTATAGGTCATTGTTTCCCATATCAATTAGTTTAACCACATGGTTGGTGAGTTTTAATATTAACCGTGGTAATTAATTTATATTTATTGACTATTCACATTAATCAATAGTTATGTTTAAATTATAATATAATATTAATTATAATATATCCAAAATTAAAATCATTTTTTTTGAAATTATATTCAAAATGATGTAAATTTTAAATTAAAATAAAACATTCTAACGTGATGAAAATGCAGTTTTCCAATTTAAAAATTTACATAAGTATATAGGGATTTAATATCAATATTCGACATGAAATTTAATATAATTAATTAAAGAAAAGTAAAATTTATATGATTTAAATTGTGTTACTTTTAAAAATATATTAAAATAAAATTCATATTTTAAATTATTTATATGATAGTATAATTTATATAAAAAATTAATATTTTTAGAATTCAAGAAAAATTAATCTTTTCTAAAAATTATCAATAATTAAATAATATGTAATTTTTAGATATTTTGAAATTAAATAAAATTCAATGAAATTATATAATATATATTAGACTATTATTTTGTGAATAAATATATTAAAATATTATGTCTGATAAATATATTAATCATTTGTTTGTAAAAAATTTGCAATTACCATTAATTCCAAAACTGCTACGACTATTTTTTAAATCAGTACTTAGGTATTGTTGGTCATTATCATTTTTTAGTGAGTTATATGATATCAATATACCATTATACATGATAACTCACAAA
Organism: Viscum album; assembly: GCA_963277665.1. Taxonomy (NCBI): domain Eukaryota; kingdom Viridiplantae; phylum Streptophyta; class Magnoliopsida; order Santalales; family Viscaceae; genus Viscum; species Viscum album. Next base: position 950,339,601 of record OY728167.1, read on the forward strand.
AATATTTTCGTTGATTCATCAGTTTAGATTATGAGCCTTTATCCATTTTATCATAATGTAAGAATAATTTCACACACTAAGAATATCATTAATTCAATAACTTTTTCGTCACATTGATATATCTAAAGGAACATCTCAACATTCCATTTTAATATTATTTCTATCTTTTATAGGCATGCCTAATTAATCACGGCCCATTGATAATATCCATCCAAAACAAGAAAAACATGGATCTCATTTAATGTGGTTCGTCTCGTATAATGTTTAATATCAAGTATCCTTGATGGATCCAACGATATACACTATCCTGAAATTATAAGACTCAAAAATAAAACTTTTTATTGAGAAATTCCACACCTAATAAAAATTTCATACAAGGTACCCTTTGTTACAATCATTAGTACAATTCTCAATTTATCATCCTAATATTCTTTATTTTATTGAATATATGAGAATATTTTCTATAAATTATACCACAAATCAACCATGTATACCTCATAAAAAACAATTAATTTTATCTAAGGATATATTGGGGGAATTAGTATGATAGGTTTTCATCACTATAAACTCATATTGTATATATATCTTGTATGGAATGTCGTCTTGTGTATATCCTCCTTCTTGACTATCAATTGATGATTCCAAAAATGATGGTCAATCTTGATAAGGTTTTGGAATCCATATATTTTATAAAAAAAGCCATAAATATATGAAAATAGTAACTTTTTCTTGAACATGATCATACTTATATCTTGATAAAAAATTATCACTCACATCAATCCATATTTATTTTAAAGAGAACAGTTGTACACCGTGGTGAAACACATGTCCAAATGAGTCCCTTATCACACATATCATAGTGTTTCATATTAAATTCCTACATCACAATTGGGGCAATTATATATAGAGTCATTGAAATAGGTGTTTCACCAGTTATGAATTTAATTGAGAAATCAACTTCATGTTTTATGGGTAGACTATGAAACTATTCAATAAAGTCATCAACGAACTCATTTAAAATACACATATCATCGATAATGTGTTCAACACCAACCATTTAATATAAACACCTCATTATAATGAGAATGAATACCCAAAAAATTGAAGAAATATTTATCCAATAATTTTATCTATCTTCTCAATGATTTTTGTTAATTTATTTTTTGGATTATCAAATACGACTTTCCATCCATGGTAATTGATTTCATATTTTTCTAGAAAATTAAATTCTATTCCAGATATAACATAAAATTCACTAGATGGATCATAAATGGTTTCTAGGAAACAAAATCAAACATATATAATAGGTGAATAATAACAGACATGCTATGTGATCATTATACCATAATGATTTTTCACTACTAATTCAATATCTAATCATATAATACATGAATTAATATAGTAAAATAATTTTCATGATTTCATAAAATTTATATAACAAAAGTAGAAAAAATATAATTAAATATTTATATAAAGACCCCAAATTCACATACATAAATAATACATCTTAATAAATGAATAATCCTTACATAACATAATGATCCACTGCATATTTGATGAGGTCAAGTGCCATGGAAAACATTTAAACATTAAATACTGGTCTATTAGTGAGCTAAATCATCTCACAATATAGTAGTCATAACTATCAACCATCATATAAGTAGAGGGAATAATACATTTCTTAATATACTAGGGAATGAAAATATTACACAGTGTGAGATCAGATGCTCAGAATGGTTAAATTAGGGGGATATCAACATAACTTGACTGTAAGGTTATGAGAAGAAGAGAATAATACTTAAAAAACCATATGTGGTATATCATATATCATAAAAATGATTCATGTATTAAATCACGAAGGTTTATATTACATCAATCTTAAATTAATCATGTAAAATGTTCCGTGAAATAATAATATTGGGAATAAATAATGATTTTTTAACATACAAATATGTATAAAAAATCATATTTTAGAGACATGCACCAATAAATTCAAAACATTTTATTCTTAGGCTAACCAGTCATGTACCAACGTAGATCTTGGGATAACCTATTGTGTATCATATTCATGGCATTAGATAACTGTCCATATAACCTATTTCGATATTGTGATAACCAAATGGGTACCCCCATTCAGGATTTGGATAACCAACCAGGAAGTCTTATAGCTCATATAACCTTAATCATTACCCAATGCATTGGAGGTATATATAGATCCAACCCATCATAAAAAAAATTTGTGTTAAAAAATATAATAATATATTTTCATGTCACAAGCCATGAAATAAAATGTGTTTAATAAATATCATCATATCATTTCCAATGTTATGATATTATGTTCAGAACCCTTGCATCACTTCAACATAGAATAAGAATGGAAAATAAACATGTTTTCTTAAAATTTTGTCATTTTACAATAGTATAACCCATAGAAAAGTAATTTTTTTCATAAATATCATTTCATCATTAAATAAACTCTCCATTAAAAGAATAAGTATGGTATAAATGGATCATATCGTAACTATTTATTATGTATCATCAATGAAAATCATATTATATTGAATTTTATTTTCAATGATCACATGTAAAAATAATTATGACATAACCTTTCCATATAGATAGGAAAATTATTTTAAAAACAAATACATTTTAAAAGAATTTATAAATCCATTTTTTTGTGAAGTAATAATTTAAACATTTATAGGATAATTTAAAATCGTATGTTGTTATGAAGGTGAAAAATTCCGGTCATCTTTTTCATGTTAAAAATTTATTAATTTATCAATTTTAGTAATATATAAACATTGCTTATTTAACAAATTACATGAATTTTTTTTATGTATTTTTATAAAAAGAAATAATTTGAGAAAACTATTATTATAAAATAATTGGAACATAATATAAACAATAATTAACTATTTTTTAGGAAAATAAATTCAATAGAAGAAAATTAATTTTCGATAGAAGAGATAAATATTTATAATTTTTATTAAAACTGTTATCTTAAAGTATCTAGTACAGGAAGATAAGAAAATGAATGTAAATCATTATTTTTAATAAATAAATACAAGATAAGAAATTGTGATAGTATAATTGGAGATATAACGAAATATTACATCATTATAATCATAAAAATGAATAATTCAAATAAATATTATGATTATATTGTAAATCAAAAGAAGACATGAGCATTATATAATGTATATATGAGAGAAGGAAAATTTAATTTAAAACCCCCTTCATTAAATCTCAGATTACTTCACACACATTGGATATTCATATATAATAAATTATGGGTTATTATTAATATATTAAAAAATCATACTTATATATTTCAAACAACAAATGATTTATTTGCGGCCTTTTATTACACATTTATTAGATATAAGTTATTAAAATCATGTTTCCAGTAATAATACTATTATTTTTGGGGTATGTTTTTATTTGAAACATTTAGTCATGTAACATTGATCAAGGTTAAATTATTTCCATAATATTAACCATGAAATAAATATTATATATCTTATGTGTATATGTATTTAATTTAATCCATAAATGTTAGATATAAGAAATGAAATACACCATTCATGGAGGTGGTTCGTTATACAAATGCATGAACATTGATTCAAATTTCTAAACATAAATAATGTAATTAAGGTAAATCATATATTAGATTTAAAAAATATGTTTCTTATATCACATATATTCATTAAATTTAAAATTATTATATTCTATGTAATATAAAGGAGAAGAACAAATCACATCTCATTTTGAGGTGGTAGTGGGTGGAACACATGACCATCATTATTTTATTCCCAAGGAATTGGATGTATGAATTTTTAAACTGATAATATAATTATAGAAGAATAATAAGATAATATTTTTCATATTAAAAATTCAATTCATTTCTGTATTTAGTCGTATGGTATGGTTATAGAAACATGATTAACATCTGTTTATTGAAGTGGTAGTCTATTATACACATGATCAAAAGTTTTATTTCCCAATCGGTGGATCAAGAGATAAATATATATAATTACATTAAAATAATAAAATATTAGTATATCAGGGATACTAGTTTTATTATATAGGAATATTTTAAGGACATTTATTAGAATTAGATGAATAAATAAAATGAAAAAACATGTTTACGAATTTTACCTCTTCTTTAGAGAACCTCATTAGGATTATTCATGAAGCCCTATTATTAGGGTTTAATAATAAAATTATGACCTATAATATTTCTGTATAGACTTAATTAATACATTGAGATATTTGTTTTCTAAAATAATTGCGTTTCAATGTGCATATATGATAGTAGTGTGGTTTTCCTTTTAAAAGTGGTGGATAGAACACACATTGATTTTTTGGAAAGAGTAAATTGTACAAACATTTATTCAATGATCAAGTGATCCAAAATTTAAGATTATTAACTCTCTGATTGATAAGGTAAAACATATCCATCAAATTATTTTTTGACTAGTTTTCAGTTAGTTTTATCCCTAATAGTTTTTCTGTAACCCCTAGTATATCCATTTTAAATTGACCACATTAATTTAGTTTTAATTTTTTCAATAATCAAATTCAAAAAATATAAGTTTCTATTCTTACAAAAAGTTATCTATTATGAATATAAAGTTTTATTCAATTTTTCTAATTTCTAAAAATTAAATTAAATATATGTAATTTAAAATAAAACATGCACACGAGATGAAAGAACAATTTTCCAATGAGAAAATTTTCTAATGATAAAAGAAATATAAATTATAATAATAAATGAATTTGTTTTAATGAATACATATTATACTTATTTTATTATATTTTATCTATTTCTTTTATTGTAAAATATTATTAATATATTGAACAATTTAAATTCATTTAAATTAAAGGTTGTTTTTGATAAAATCCCCCAATTTTCAATATTCAGTAAAAAATTAATCATTTCAAAAAAAAAGCATAACTATTCCTTATATAATATTTAAATATTGATTCAAAAAAATAAGTTCAATTTTTCAAATTAATTTTACAAATATATAAAAAAATAATTTTATTATTTCTTTAAAAACACAATACAAATCATTTTGTTGAAAAAAAATGGTTCTTTGAAGCATATAAATTCATTAATATAAATTAATTAATTTTTTATCAATATGAATTTATTATTTATCAAAAATAATAATAAAGTATTTAAAATCGGTTTACACATATTAATATATACATGTTAAATGTCTATGAAATAATTCATGGGTTTATATAATAATATTAATATGTTTTCTAGTTTTGTAAAAATCTATTGTTTTATATAACACAAGCTATAAATGAAATTAAATTTCTTTTAACAATATTCATAAAATATATGGTATCACATTATAAAACCATTAAAAAATTTATGAAAATTGAAATTACTCACACTAATATTATAAAATGAGGATACATATGCCACATTACATCTTTAGGTTCCCACATATCTTCATCAAGCTGGTTGTGTCACTACAATACTTTGACCAGTTGAGTGGTCTTATTTCATAGTAATTTTTCTCTACGATATATGAATCTACCTTGGTCAATCCTATAAGGATGATAATTCACTATTGATACAATGTATTAGTTATGTACATGTGATGGATTAGTTATGCACAACCTCAAGAAAGATACATGGAACACATCGTGAACCAAAGAGATGTTTGGTGGATGCACCAAACGATATTTTATCATCCTGATATGATCATTAATTTCAATGGGATAGATGTAAATATGCCTCATTATTTGATTTGTCTAAATCTAATTAGTTTATTACATCAAGAAATTATTATAAACACTTTATCACTAACTTCAATTTCTATATCACAATTGAAATTAAAAACATATCTTTTCTACAGACTTTTTTCTACACTAATGTGTTTTTAATGGGTCTAGAATTACCTCCCATTTATTCATCTATCTTATCTCCCAATATATTTTTTATTCAAAATCATGAAAATAAATTAGATCTATACATTTATTTATAATAATGTATTTATAAGAATCTATCTAAATTCTCATCTGAATGCTATTCTGGTAAGAAAATCAACAGGAAGATGTTGTTCATCCCTAAAACATTGGATATACATTGACTATGTATTCCACATATCCTATAGGGTTTAAATTTCTCTCCTGTAATTTCAATATGTATGAGGATGAAATTCAATTCTAAAACTTGACAAAATATCATGATATTTTTTAAGACTTCACCATTTCATCGATGTAAACATCAAATCCATATCACAAAAAAGGGATTGCGGTACTCCATGTAACCCTACCACATACTTAATATATATTATGTAAATATTATATAGAGATAATACATATCTTATTATGATGATGTATGTTGAAATTGTAGATAAAACTAATAAAACCAATTTAGAATTATTCACATTATTATTTTTATTGCGGATTGTGTTGACAAAATACTCAGTGATGTATTGCCATTTTCATTATTCTATGGATAATTGGTGTAGTATCCCATTATATTTTTACTTCTATGAATTAACACGATTCCATACCAAGTACCATTAGACACACACAAAAATATTTGTTTTTAATTTTTTTATCATAATGATTCTCATTCACATATGCTAGTGGTAGGTGTTATAACTGTGTCATCCCTCAGTAGTTGGTCCAAGCCCTAAGGCCTTGTCAAATGTGATACGTTTTAACCCAAAGTGAGAGTTATACTTTTCATTAAAATATTTTAATATATTTACTTAAAAATTCACAAATTGAAATAACTAATAATTACCATAAAATCAAAGGTATTATACACTGTAAATTCTACGAGTACATTTAATAATGTTTCCATAAAATAAATTATTTATTTTTCACAAAAATGATTTCTAAACCAAAGTATAGTATTACATATAATGTATCTAAAAATATATTAGTTTTTTATTAACACCCATTACATAAAACATTAAAATGGGTGTCTATAACATTGAATATATGATCAAACATAAAATAATACAACCTTGATAGTATCTGTCATGACCCGTCCTTGGGATTCGTTCCGTGACTACCCCATGCCCGTCGCCCATTGGCCAGGGGCTGGAGACTAGCACTAAGGTGTAAATCCCGACAAAAGGGGAAGGTATTGCCTTTATAAAGTAAACAAACACCACAGAGTATGCCAGAATAAGTAAACACTATGTAAAACTAGGTACAAAAGTAAGTGTGAAATGTAAATGGGCCAGAAAACAAACCCAAACAGAAAGTAAAGTACAACTGGAAAGAAAGTACAACAACTGAAAGTAAAGCAGAAACGTCGAGCCATCCACTAGAAGTCCCACCTGATGTGTGGGTAAAAATAGCATCATTAGTTCCTCGGGTCTAGCCATCCACTCTGTGTATGTCCCGCCCTGTGGTCCACCTCCAAGTACCGACTACTCCACTAGCCTCAACCACGATCAGCTCTGTCCATTGTCTGCATCCAACACAACATAGTGCGGGCATAACCTGTACAAGGGTGAGTATACGCTACTCATTAGGGACCCCGAAACCCCCGAGGGTCTCCCAAAATCCACAAAGGATAATACACAATAGAAAAATACAATCACAAAGTAAAAAACCAACACAACATAGGTATATGCCCATACATATACCTAAGTCACCAATAACCGTTCGGCTCCAACATCCGAGCCCAAGTTCGATTACGTCCAAACAGGATAGTACAACCAAATCCACACAGGAAAGAACAACACAATCCACATAGGAAAGCAAGTCAATCATATCAAAGATAATGATTGAAAGTCAAGACTCATCTCACACATGTATACTTCTTCGTAAGGTGATAGAGATGATCAGATATAGCCACTGATTCATCTAAGCTGGGACCCACGTAAGATACTAAACCAGCTAAGTTGTCGGACCCACATAGGATACATACAACTACTCTTCCAGACCCACGTAGGATAGCAAGAACAGAGTCAAACACTGCTAGATCCACGTAGTATACAAGAATAGTAGTCATCGCCATCGAACCCACGAAAGATTTCAGTATGGTCTTCATCGCTGCCGAACCCACGGAGGATTTCAGTGCAGTCTTCATCGTCGTCGAACCCACAGAAGATTTCGGTACGGTCTTCATCGCTGCCGAACCCACAGAGGATTTCAGTGTAGTCTTCATCGCCGGAGAACCCACGGAGGATTTCAGTATGGTCTTCATCGCTTCCGAACCCACAGATGATTTTAGTGCAGTCTTCATCGCCATCAAACCCACAGAGGATTTCAGAATGGTTTTCATCGCTGTCGAACCCACAAAGAATTTCAGTACGGTCTTCATCGCTGCTGATCCCACGGAGGATTTTAGTGCAGTCTTCATCGCCATCGAACCCATGGAGGATTTCAGTACGGTCTTCATCACTGCCAATCCTACGGAGGATTTTAGTGCAGTCTTCATCGCTGTCGAACCCACGAAGAATTTCAGTACGAGCTTCATTGATGCCGAACCCACGGAGGATTCCAGTGCAATCTTCATCGCTGTCAAACCCATAGAGGATTTCAGTACGGCCTTCATCGCTGTCGAACCCATATAGGATTTCAGTGTAGTCTTCATCAGCGGCGAACCGACGGAGGATTTCAGTATGGCCTTTATCACTTCCAAACCCATGGAGGATTTCAGTGCAGTCGTCGTCGCAGTCGCAGCTAGCTCTAGGGTTCCCGCACACATCATGCTCGATTCCGGGAGGGTCCGCTCCACGAGCTAAGGGGTCAATACATCAATTGACACGTAGTCCGTAGTTGATGTATCTCAAAGTTCTTTCTCGACAAGAGGAACTCAACGTGAATGACGGCGCGTCAATCGGACGCTCGGTCTGAGAGTTATTGGATTTTTCGTTCCAAGGCCCCTGTTGGTTTTTAAGTCAAAACCAACCCGACCGCACTTCAACTGTGTCCAAACCTCGATCGGAGTAAGAAAAAATGTCCGTCTCACAAAGAGGAATCCAACAAAGTCAACGACACATCAATCAGACGTCTGGAGCTATCGTTATAAGCATTTCCACTCCGAGGGCCCCGCTGGTTTCGTGTTCGAACCGACCCGGCCGTACCCAAAGTTCTATGAAACCTTGAGTGTAATATACTGAAACTACCGCCTTGATCCAAGGATCGTATCGCAATTGACGGTGCGTCGATCGGAGGTTCGTAGCCCATGATACGGGTGTTTGAAGGGAACTGTCCGGAAATAGGGGGTTTTGGGCTCGGACTGACCCGACCCAAGACCCCCTGGGTCAGGCCGAACCGAGAGACCTGAACCGCGTCCGGTTCCGGACCATTTGGGTACGGCCCGGCCCGACTGGTGCAGCTCGGCCCGACCAGGGCGGCCCGGCCCGGTGCGGCCGGTTCGGCCCGGGGCGGCTCGGCGCTGGCTGAGTGGGGTCGGGTCGACATTGGCTGAGAGGATGCGCAAAGGGGGGGGGGGGGGGGGTTCCCCTTGATTAAACCACGGACCCCCATGTGGGCCCGCTCCATCTTGCCAGTCATGGGTTACGACCCCTGGTCTCCCTTCCGAAATGGTCGGCCCGGTCCGGCCGGCCGGTTCTGCCGCCGCGGTCTCGCCCTCCGAGGTGCCGGTGGCCCACGGTTCTGGCCGCCCTGCCTTGCACCACCACAACTTTGAGCCACGACCCTGTATGACTGGCGCGGTGCGACGACGCCACGCCCCTCCGCCGTGGCCCTACTCTGGCTGTGGCCTCTTTGAGGTTCTCCGGAGCGGCGCGACGGTGTCGCGACTTCGGTCGGCCCCAACAGAGCGGTGCGACGGCGCCACGCTTCTTCACCGCATTCCTCCATGTTTCCGTGCAGTGTCGCTGCACCGCGCCACGTTCTTTTGAGCCGCAAAAAACACAACAACCAAGGGGGAGGAGGGTCGGCCATGTTCGTGCGGTCTGGCCTCCACCCATTAAGATGATTACAAGCGGCCCAAAATCAAAGATGAAGAACATCAAGGATTATTCCACGAACAAAAATTAACCCCTACCTCAAGGTGTTGTCGAACGAAGGTTCGTCCTGGGAAATAATCGTCGCTGATGACGGTGTCATGGAACAAGTATCTGTAAGCATCCTCAGCATCATGAAGAATAGAATCATCGGCCTCGCGGTACACGGCGTCGCGTCGTCGATCTCCGAGGATTCGGAATTCTTCATCATCCTTCATCAGAGGCCGGCGTTCTTCGTCGGCGATGGTGCATTCTTCGCATTCTTCAAGGAGGAAGAAGAGGATTCCACGGCTTGAACAATTCTTCTACAATCCCCCTCTAACAATGAACTAACCCTTAATGAAATAAGAATTTTCTTATTTAATTAACACACAAGCCAATATCTCAATTTGAAATTCAAAATAATTCATTCAATTAATTGAAATAATTGAAGAGTTTTAACCGTCCAATTAATGCGAGTGTTGAAATGGAATTTAATAGGGGGTGCGGATGTGTTACAAAAATGGGGGTTTGAGGTAGTTTAATAGGTGGGTCTCGGTGGGTCCCACCCCAATAATATTTTACCTAGTGGAGTAGGATATCATGGGTCCCACTCCATCCACAAATCTTAGGTTTTAACTACTTAAAAATAAAAATAAAATTGGTTGCACAAATTTTATTTTATTCATTACTTAACCCAAAAAATTTAATAACCACACCCGAGCAAAAGCAACACTAGAAAAGGTGTTCCAAAGCAATTATCGGTGCTGCGGTTTCATCAGTGCCCTCAGATTTCAATTTCGGGGACCGCTTCAAATGTTAGGAAAAACCGCTCGTTCGTATACTGAAGGTACCCGAGCTGAACTTTGGAAATTGATTCCGGGCACACCGGGCCTCAGAATCAGGTGTTATCAAGAAAATGAGTTCCTGTAAAATCCCAAATAAAATTAAGAAAAAAGAATTTTCATTTGAATTTTACAGGTCATTACATTACTCCCACCTCAGGGATTTGCGTCCCCGTAAAGATACATCATAAACTAGGGGAACAAATGTGGGTACTGTGCATGCATCTGAGCCTCCCGCTACCAAGTGCTCTCCTGGAGGTTCTCGTGCTTCCATCTGATGCGCACTAAAGGAATCAACCACCCACGTAGGACCTTCTCCTATCGATCCTCGATCTATACCGGGACCTGTGCAAAATTTACCCCATCGTCAATGTCCAGCTCCACATTGTCGATGCTATGCATTGGGTCATGCACGTATATCCTCTGCTGAGATACGTGGAAGACGTCGTGCATCCGGTGCAACTGAGGTGGTAGATCCAGGCCGTAATCCACCTCACATACCCTACTGAGGACATGGAATGGTCCGATAAAGCACGTAGATAACTTGACGCCTTTTCCAAATCTCCATAATACACATCGAGATGAGACCCGCAAGAAAACATTGTCTCCATCCTCGAACTCTAGTGGCCCCCGACTCCTATTAGAATAAGACTTCTGTCAGCTCTGAGCTATCCTCATCCACTCCTGGATGACCTGGACATGCTCTGTCGTGGCCTGGACCATCTCCGGTCCCACAAGTGCTGACTCCCCAGGGTCTGTCCAGCACAGAGGTGATCTGCAAGGCCGACCTTACAATGCCTCATATGGTTCCATCCCGATGGTGGAGTGGTAGCTGTTGTTGTACGCGAACTCCACCAAGGGTAGGTAGTCCTCCCAGTTGCGACCAAAGTCGAGGACACATGCACGGAGCATGTCCTTGAGATTCTGAATGGTCCACTTCGTCTGACCATCCGTCTGAGGGTGAAAGGTGGTGCCTAGATGTAGATGCGTTTCGAATGCCTCCTGAAACCCCTTCCAAAGTCGGGAAGTAATACGATCATCTCGATCGGAGACGATAGATGATGGCACACCATGAAGCCGTATGAACTTCTGAACGTAGAGGCATCCCAAGCTCTCCAATGTGCCCTGCTCTCTGATGGGTAAGAAGTGAGCTGACTTGGCGAGTCGGTCGACAATCACCCAAATGGAGTCATGACCTCTGGATGTACGTTGAATTCCAATCACGAAATCCAAAGATATCCCATCCCACTTCCACTCCGGGACCTCCAAGGGCTATACCAAGCCTGCTAGTACTTGGTGCTCTGCCTTCACCTATTGACAGGTGAGGCATCAATAAAAGAACTCAGCTACAACCATCATCATACCCAGACACGAGTGCTGACGTCTGAGATCCTGGTACATCTTCCCCACTCCTGGATGTACCGCTAAAGGGGAAGTGTAAAACTCACTCATCACCTCTTCCTGTAAAGCAACTGTTACCATGGTACGCCCTATGAAAAGGACGACGTGCTCTCCTCCTACAGAGAATCCATCAGGTGCCTGTCTTGAGGATATCTGTGAACGCCACGTCTCACAGTCATCATCCCCATGCTTTGCCTCTCTAACCCACTGCAGTAGTGGAGGAGTGACTGTGAGTGACTTATGAAAAGGTGCCCCATATCTATCCACGAAGGATATCTATAAAGCGGCTAGCTACTCCGTCGCCTCTCCAAGTAGCTGAATTCCCATCCTCCTACTGAGAGCATCGACTACTACGTTCCCCTTTCCAAGATTATATACTATCACAAAGTCATAGTCTTTAAGGAACTCGAGCCATCACCGTTATCTCAGGTTCAGGTCCTTCTGCGAGAAGATGTACCTGAGACTCTTGTTGTCAGAATATAATTTAAACTACTCGCCCATCAGATAGTGTCTCCACATCTTCAGAGTGAAGACCACCGCTGCTAACGCCAGGTCATGGGTAGTGTAGTTCTGCTCATACTGCCTCAACTGTCGTGATCCATAGGCGATCACTACTCACTCTTGCATTAGGATACATCCAAGATCTGTCCCTAATGCATCGCAGTAGACTACGTACCCTACTCCTTCCTCTTGTAGCCTCAAGATATGTGCGCTGGTCAACCTCTATCTTAGCTTTTATAATCTTTGATGACATCTATTTGACCACACGAAGGGTTTCCCCTTCTTCTTCAAAGATGAGAGTGGTGTCGCAACTCTAGAAAATTCTACCACAAATCTTTGGTAGTACCCAGCTAGACCAAAGAAAATCTGCACCTCCGTCATGCACATGGGTGGCCCCCAAGCTAGTACTTCCTCGATCTTCATAGGATCCACCGCAACTCCCGCCTCAGAGATGAGATGTCCAATGAAGTGGACCTCACATAACCAGAACTGACACTTCGAGAGCTTTCCATAAAGTAGGTGCTCTCGGATGGTGTCTAGTACAACCCGCAAGTGGTAGGCGTGCTCCTCCTCAGTGGTCGAGTATATCAATATGCCTTCGATGAAGAACACGACAAATCGATCGAGGTATGGCTGAAAGATTTGGTTCATGAGACCCATGAACACTGCTGGAGCGTTGGTTATGCCAAAGGGAATAACCAAGAACTCATAGTGTCCCTACCGACATCTTAAGGCCATCTTCTACACGTCCTCATCTCGAACCCTGAGCGGATGATAGCCCTATCTAAGGTCTATCTTCAGAAACCACCGTGCTCCCTTGAGATGATCAAAGAGGTCGTCACTCCTTGGTAGCAGATACTTGTTCCTCACGGTCACCTGGTTCAGGCAGCGATAGTCGACACACAATCGCAAGCTCCCGTACGACTTCTTGGCGAAAAATATCGGGGAAGCCCAGGGTGATACACTGGTTTGGATGAATCCCTTTCCCTAAAAGTCCTCCAACTGTACTCGTTACTCTCTAAGCTCAGCGGGTTCCATCCGATATGCTGGAGTGGATATCGGGGCTATCTCGAGGTACATGTCAATATAAAATTCTACCTCTCTGCGAGGACGTAGTCCTGGAATGTAATCAGGGAAAACGACTGCATGCTGATCCACCACTGCAGGAAAACTAGGACTTCGCACGTCAACTGCTCCAAGGATGAGGCTAGCCAACGGATGAGTGATGGGTTGTCCTCTCATATGCGTGAGTCCATCCTGCACTGCAAAGGCTCCCTTCTCACCGAGGAAGGTGAACCTGCTCCCTTCGGTGCGTATACACCACACCTTTCACCTAATACAGTTGATCTATGCATGGACTGTAGACAACCAATCCATGCCCAAGATGACATTGTAAGGCCTCGATGCCACTACAAGAAGATCCCATCCGAAGCTCTCGCCTCCTAGAGTAATCTCACACTACCGGCACCAGTGCGTAATTGTCGAGTCTGCTCCCGTAGTTGTCTCTAGCCATAAGGATCAAGCCAACGGCTCTGTCAGAATCTCCGAGCTCCGAACAAGGGCAGCAATAATAAAATAATGACTCGCTCCTGTGTATATAAGAACTAGAGAAAGGGTAGAGTAGACATAGATAGTACCTTGAATCATCTCTGGCATGCCGTGGTCGTATGCCTCTGCTGCCTAAAGCTAATCCTGTCTCTGCCCGCCAGTTCCCTATGGCCGGGGTGGACCTCTTGGTGGTGGTGGTGGTAAAGCCTTAAAGTGTCGCCCAACACCTACTGCTCGGCCAGCTCCCCTGACTCGTCCACTTGCTCTCGGTGGACCTCCACGGTCGACCCTATGTATCTGCCTGAGTGGCCCCTCAACCATCTGATGCTTCTCTACACAGTGGGTCAGGCAGTCATGAGCCATGTGGCCCTGCCCGCCGCATGTGTAGCACTGTCTGCTCCTTGTAAGGATGGCTCTGTGCCGAGTGCCCTGCACCTCTGAGCCAGTGTCCTGTGGTCGTCCGCCTAATGGTCTGGTCCTCCTAGACCCTTGTGATGTCCGTCAACTGCCAGCTGCAGACGACTCTGCTACGTGCCGCCCTGCGGTAGGTCTCGCTGCTAGTATAGGCTCAGCAAGAAATCTCTCAATGATAAAGGCTCACTCCAGTACTCCTGCCTGCGTCAGAATACTGAGGGAGATCATCGATGCACTGGTCTCATGCCTCAGTCTCTGCTCGATGGTCCAGGCCCGAAAGAATGGGTCCCGTACCATATCTGTCGAATAGCACGAGAGATCTGTAAATCTCGCCGAGTACTGGGCAACCGTCATGCTGCCCTACAGCAGTTGTAGTAGCTCCTAAATGCGCACCGCACGGAGGGTGTCTAGGACGATCTCTGAGTAGAAGAGTCTCTCAATGTTCGTCTAAAGGAGAGATTCCTCCTCGTGAACCTGGAGCATCAACCTCCACCATCTCCCTACTACCGCGTGCCGGAGGCTCGCTGCAAGGATCACCATGAGGTGAGCTGTTGTCCCCACTAACCTGAAAACTCGCACAACCGACTCCAGTCAATCCTCGGCTGCCTGAGGGTCCGTCTCCCAGCAGAACCTGGGTGGTCTCTGACGCTGAAACTCGTGTAGTGCACTAAGGCGATGTGCACTCTCAGCGGTTGGGGCCGGTACCATCGGTGGCTCGGTGGGTAGAGGTACCCCGGTGCCTCCGCTGAAAAAGGGCCCTACACCGAGGCCCCGTCCCTCGGTGGGTTGTTGTCTCGCACAAAGCTCAGAACACTAGTCGGCTTCCATAATGGGGCCATCCTAAAAAGAAACAGGTGCGCCATGGTCAAATAGTATACCTGGTGAGCTGACACAAAGTAATCACAAAGAAAACTTTTGAAACACACATGCAATCAAAGTTTTCGTGCATTGAGTCGGAAATCAGAAGTCTGGGTCCTGGTGTACGGATACATCGACCGCCACACCAACACTAGACTCCCTGGACTGATAACCACATTCAATACCCTTAACACTATTGCTTCACATAGAAGAATGATCTGTGTCCTGAGTTCTGTGGTAGAACCGAACTCCTCTGATACCAATTTGTCACGACCCGTCCTTGGGACCCGTGCCATGTCTACCCCAAGACCGCCTCCCATAGGCCAGGAGCTGGCGACTAGCACCAAGGCGTAAATCCAGAAAAAAAGGGGAAGGCATTGCCTTTATAAAGTAAACAAACACAACAGAATAAGACAACATAAGTAAACACTAAGAAAAACTGGGTACAAAAGTAATTGCAGAAAGTAAATGGTCCAGAATACAAACCCAAACTGAATGTAACGTACAAATGAAAAGAAAGTACAGCAACTGAAAGTAAAGCAGCAATGTCGATTCGTCCACTGGAAGTCCCACCTGAAGGGTGGGTACAGATAGCCTCCTCAGGTCCTCGGGTCCAGCTGTCCGCTCCGTGTATGTCCCGCCTAGTGGTCCACCTCTAGAAACTGACTGCTCCACTAGCCTCATCGACGATCAGCATTGTCCGTCGTCTACATCCAACACAATGTATTGCAGACATAGCCCATGCAGGGGTGAGTATACGCTACTCAGTAGGGACCCCAAGACCCTCAAAGGTCTCCCAGAATCCACTAAAGATAATCCACAAAGAAAAGATACAATCAAGAAGTAACAACCAACAATACTTAGGTATATGCTCATACATATACCTAAGTCACCAATTGTAACACCCCAGGTTTTATAAACTGGTCCAAGTAAACAATGTTGTGTTTTTTTATGTCTCTTGTTTTATTTTATTTTATGGTTTGTGTGCTGATAAAGAATTCGAGTGGAAATCAAACATGAAGAATACGATAAACTGTTATATATTTATAAGATACATTACAACAAGACCCATCTAATTGAAAGTACCCTGCACAAGACCTAACACGGCCACAGCAAGACTACAAAGAACCACAACACGGGCAATCGGATAGTCATCATCTTCAGGGTCCATCAGTGTGAAAAGTATAACCGCCATAATCACCGCGCACGCACTCAGCACCAGAGGTATGAGAAGAGCCATCCGCCAAGGGTCCGATGTTTTGAAAAATATAAAACATCATACCCCTTGATTTTATAATGGACCTATAAAAGGAATATGACCGTTTTTTTTGACCGTTGGGTTCCAATGGACAAAGTGCATCATTTTATAAAAATTTTGCCTTTATAACGCTTTTACAATACTATGGTATTTCATTTTTTTTAATACAAAATATTAGAATTACATCTTCAAGTATTAAAATAAAATATTATTCTTGCAAATGAATCTATTTTGATCATGATGATATTTATATGATGGAAAACTTGGTATTCTTTTAAAATGTGTCGAACATCAAGTCTACAGCGGTATCAGCAATAATTGAAAAAAATGTATCTTTTTGGATCTCAAAAACTATGTGTTTTAAATTAGAGAAAAACTATGGTTCTTTTAAACATAATTTTATAAATAAACAAGTGATGTAATTTATAAATTGGATTTTAATGGTTATTAGATCCTAGAAGTTATAAAAGTGTTGTATTAAAAATATTTTTTTTAAAGAAAATAATAGTTATATCAAATAGTATCATTTGTTTGCTTAAACTAAAATGTGATTTTGGATTTGAAAAATTATAAGTTAAAAAGTACTTATTATGTTTTATACAAATTCCAAATCATAATGTACCGGTTTTATATATATATATATAATGTGAAGGAGTATCATTTAAACGGTTATTAAAACTATATTTTTTAAATAAAAAAAACAGCACGCAACCCAGGCCATCTCGCACCCCAAGCACATCCGTTCGATCGAAGACAGGACAGATCTCGGCCGTTGTTGTGTTTTAAGACACTCCTTTCTTTTCAACCGTCCGATCATGCCAAGGTCGGATCTCATCCGTTGTGTTTTTTCTTCCTCTGCGTCTTCTTCTACCTCGCGCCAGGGTCCCGCGAACCAGCTGTTAGTTTGCCCGAGACGCCTCCCCTCCACTGCTCACGTTGACCTCGCGCACCCACCTCCATAGGCTCGGCCTAACCTCCCCCGGATCATCATCCTTTAAGAACTGAGAAACCCCAGTGAAAACGGGACCTCCGGAGCCAACCCATGCCACCGCGACACCAGCCATGCCGCCGCCTCGCCGTCGCCTCGCCACCACGAACCACCTCCAGTTTCGCACCTCACCCTCGTGCACGACCACACTAGTTCCGGCGCTACACTGCTGGACACCAGGACGTCGCCTCACAACATCTCCAAGTGGCCACAACCCCACCAGGCCACCACTGGCCACCAAGCTTCTCCTGGTTCACCGGCCACCCAGCATGCCTCCCTCCGGCGAGGTCCTCTCTTGAGCGGTAAGGGTGCCATGTTTATATGTTTTTTTCACCCATGGTTCTCGGTTCAAGTTTTTATTTACATGAGTTTATATATATATACACCTAATGGTTAAAGGTATATATATAACTTTATATATATATATATTCCATGCAAACCATACAAATTATGTTTCTAATATTTCCTTATAATTCAGTATTATATGATAAGAATTATACCTTTGAAAGGGGTATTTTAAAACAAGTCCTAACGTGTACAATCTTTATGTAAGCCTTATATATATGTAATTATATAATTTTATTAGTTATGTATTTCAATGAAAATCAGTTTTTGATTTTTACTATGTCTATGAATAATATTGGATGCGAACCAGGTCTTTGTTTTAAGTGCAAACATGTTATAGTTGAAATTGAAGTTTTATATATTTATAGTTTCATGAACATTTAAAACCCATAAGGTTTTGTTCTTTTTTTTAAACTGAATAAATGATAGATTGTTAGAGGTTTCAGTTTTCAAGTGAACCATGTTTAATTTATGAGAAACCCTATTTATATACATTGTGTATATATATCCCTATGTATGTATGTGTTTTTAAGATTAATATCTGAAAACCCTAGTTTCAAGAAATGGTTATTAATATTTTCATGCAAGTATGATTTTAGCGCTTGCCTATGCTGTTTGATAATTTTGTGTCTAAGGGTACAATAATGAATTTGTCTAAGGTTGCCCTTGAAATGAATTATGTTTTTTTAAGGATATTCTTATGTCTGTTTTAAACTCATTTTAAAAGGATAGGGGTTTAAGGGTTATGTTAATATGTAGAAATCTTCTATTATTTTTATACCGAACTCGCTGCAATGATTTTTAGTGATCAGAGTGTAACCGCAAATTCTATGACCAGTGAAGATTAATAATTAATGACAGGTATTATTTTTAAAGTGGTTTATTTCCAAGTGTCGGAATTTTAAAGATCGCAAGTGTTTATTATTTTTATACCAAGCATGCCGTAGTAATTATTAGTGGATGGAGATTTGTTGCAAGTACTGTGACCTGTGAAGTACAAAAGTTAATGCCAAATAGTTCATTTCCATGTACTGGAATTTTAGAAACTCATCACTTAATACCCCTTGGGATCAAGTCTCACACATTCATCATTTTATGTGATTAAATAATTGTTCTATGCACATAGTATGCTAGCTTAATCATTGATTCTTTTATTCCATATTTTCATGTTTATCTGTCACATCATGTATTTGTAAACCAATTATGTAATTGTTACCTTATTCTTATTATTCATGTATATGATACAACATGAAGAGGAACTAAGAACTAATTACCCAAAGTGGTATGGGACACCTTGGGTAATGCGTAATGAAAATGGTATTACCCAATGTGGTATGGGACACCTTGGGTAATATGAAATGAAAATTAAATATTAAAAGTGGTATGGGACACCTTGAATATTTGAACTTATCAACATGTGAGAAATGTATGGGACTACCCGGAATGGGGTCCGGTAAGAAGAAAACCCTCCAGGTTGGAGACCGGTAAAAGTAAGCTCCTCGATGCATCGATAGATCTCGAGACAGTCAGATTGGGTTTTTACCCTTAGGTCATGGAACAAGGCCTTGACACAGAGACCATGAGTCCTTCAGCATACATTTCTTTGTTTATGACCAACCTAGTGTTTATTCTGATTAGAGGAATAACCTTGGTTATAGAACCTTACCTATGAGTATCAGATAAAAAGAGAAACGCAAGACTTATGATATGGCAATGTTGATGCATGACCAATTTCTTTTCCAGAACTTCATTTCAAATGTTGTATTTCAATTATCATGTCATAATGTGCATATTTTGTGTAGATGATGCGCTTGTGCGCGACTCTGATGACATTTTCATCTTGTTGTTCATACACACTTTTCTTTTTTATGGACACTTTACTTCGTGCAACCCATGCCTTTTTATTATTATGGTTATCTTGTTTACTATGTGTGTTACCACCAAGTGATCTAGTGCATAAGTATGAAGTACTTTAACTCTGATGTATCAACCTTTGTTTAGTCTTGAAGTTTTTCTTTTAAGAAAACTTTCTAAGTATGGAAAATTATTTCTCAACGTAGTTTTCAAAAGCTGTATTTAAGTATTTTCAAAAACCCCTTACTGAGTATTTCAATGCTCACCCTATGTTTTATGTTAAATTTTTTACAGGTTGATAGAGCCCTTCCAAGACTTGGATGTTTGTTCTTAGCTCAGAAATAAAGAAGCAAAGTTGTTGCCCCGGATTCTCCAGGATCTAAACCAGAAAGTTCCTCCTGATGGGTTATGATGTGTGACTTATTTGTTTCATTTGTACGAAATAAATTGCACACCGTATCCGAAGCACCGGCACCGGGATACCAGGGTCGGGGCGTCATAGTTGGTATCAGAGGAATGGTTTAGGCAACCTTGGAAAATCAGGACAACACAAAAACCTTAATAATGTTTTACTAAGTAGGGCTTGTTCTTAAACTTCTCAGATGGCAAGACAGCGAACCACGCCTAGACTCTTGACTCTCCCTACAAAAATCATAGATACTATTGTAGAAAAATCCTTCTCAACAAGTTATCAACCTTTTGTTAACTTACGACTCACGTGCAAAACCCTCTATGAAATATCGAAAAGCTCGAATGTCCTTCGAATCTTCAGTGGGTCAGAAGTTGTGTATGACCTAATGGCTAGTGCGCTGTTTGAGAGTTATAAAAAGAAAGGAAAGTACTATGAGGGACTCTTCCTGTGTTTCACCATGAACAACAAATGGTTGGCCTTCCCAGCATTTGGAGAAGCTGCAAAGTAGTTGGACTTCCGCGCAGTCTTTATGTACCAAATCCTGTGCTTCAGCATGCTTGGGGAGCTCTGCGATTTTGGATATTTCCTAGAATCCTTTAATTATGAAATGGTTCGAGAGATCTTTAGGAACAAAATTCAAGCGGATGTCGCGAAGCTTGATGTCACTCATTCCCATCTCTGGAAAACAACCTGTATCAAACGGGAGCTTGGCATCAACCACGATCCACTTTGCCAAAAATGTATTTGGGAAGAGGAGACCCACAAGCTCTGTTCAGCCCTGGGGATTGAGTTGAATAGTAACTTCTTCCGTGGGCCTTGGTGGTAAAGGGGAATCACCAAGGGTGTCAGAGAAGCTGTGTGAGTAAGTCAGTGTATGTACGCCGATCGAATTGCGGGGACACAATTCTTTTAAGAGGGGGATAATGTAACGCCACAGGTTTTATAAACTGGTCCAAGTAAACAATGTTGTGTTTTTTTGATGTCTCTTGTTTTATTTTATTTTATGGTTTGTGTGATGATAAAGAATTCGAGTGGAAATCAAACATGAAGAATACGATAAACTGTTATATATTTAAAAGATACATTACAACAAGACCCATCTAATTGAAAGTACCTTGCACAAGACCTAACACGGCCACAGCAAGACTACAAAGAACCACAACATGGGCAATCAGATAGTCGTCATCTTCAGGGTCCATCAGTGTGAAAAGTATAACTGCCAGAATCACCGCGCACGCACTCAGCACCAGAGGTATGAGAAGAGCCATCCTCCAAGGGTCCGGTGTTTTGAAAAATATAAAACATCCTACCCCTTGCTTTTATAATGGACCTCTAAAAGGAATATGACCGTTTTTTTACCGTTGGGTTCCAATGGACAAAGTGCATCATTTTATAAAATTTTTGTCTTTATAACGCTTTTACAATATTATGGTATTTCATTTTTTTAATACAAAATATTAGAATTACATCTTCAAGTATTAAAATAAAATATTATTCATTCAAATGAATCTATTTTGATCATGATGATATTTATATGATGGAAAACTTGGTATTCTTTTAAAATGTGTCGAACATCAAGTCTACAGCGGTATCAGCAATAATTGAAAAAAATGTATCTTTTTGGATCTCAAAAACTATGTGTTTTAAATTAGAGAAAAACTATGGTTCTTTTAAACATAATTTTATAAATCAACAAGTGAAGTAATTTATAAATTGGATTTTAATGGTTATTAGATCCTAGAAGTTATAAAAGTGTTGTATTAAAAATATTTTTTTTAAAGAAAATAATAGATATATCAAATAGTATCATTTGTTTGCTTAAACTAAAATGGGATTTTGGATTTGAAAAATTATAAGTTAAAAAGTACTTATTATGTTTTATACAAATTCCAAATCATAATGTACCGGTTATATATATATATATATATATAATGTGAAGGAGTATAATTTAAACGGTTATTAAAACTATTTTTTTTAAAAAAACAGCATGCAACCCAGGCCATCTCGTGCCCCAAGCACATCCGTTCGATCGAAGACATGACAGATCTCGGCCGTTGTTGTGTTTTAAGACACTCATTTCTTTTCAACCGTCCGATGATGCCAAGGTCGGATCTCATCAGTTGTGTTTTTTCTTCCTCTGCATCTTCTTCTACCTCGCACCAGGGTCCCGCGAACCAGCTGTTAGTTTGCCAGAGACGCCTCCCCTCCACTGCTCACGTTGACCTCGCACACCCACCTCCATAGGCTCGGCCTAACCTCCCCCGGATCATCATCCTTTAAGAACTGAGAAACCCCAGTGAAAACGGGACCTCCAGAGCCAACCCGTGCCACCGCGACACCAGCCTTGCTGCCGCCTCGCCGTCGCCTCGCCACCACGAACCACCTCCAGTTTCGCACCTCACCCTCATGCACGACCACACTAGTTCCGGCGCTACACTGCTGGACACCAGGACGTCGCCTCACAACATCTCCAAGTGGCAGCAACCCCACCGGACCACCACCGGCCACAAAGCTTCTCCTGGTTCACCGGCCACCCAGCAGGCCTCCCTCCGGCGAGCTCCTCTCTTGAGCGGTAAGGGTTCCATGTTTATACGTTTTTTTTCACCCATGGTTCTCGGTTCAAGTTTTTATTTACATGAGTTTATATATATATACACCTAATGGTTAAAGGTATATATATAACTATATATATATATATTCCATGCAAACCATACAAATTATGTTTCTAAGATTTACTTATAATTCAGTATTATATGATAAGAATTATACCTTTGAAAGGGGTATTTTAAAACAAGTTCTAACGTGTACAATCTTTATGTAAGCCTTATATATATGTAATTATATAATTTTATTAGTTATGTATTTCAATGAAAATCAGTTTTTGATTTTTACTATGTCTATGAATAATATTGGATGCGAACCAGGTCTTTGTTTTAAGTGCAAACATGTTATAGTTGAAATTGAAGTTTTATATATTTATAGTTTCATGAACATTTAAAACCCATAAGGTTTTGTTCTTTTTTTTAAACTGAATAAATGATAGATTGTTAGAGGTTTCAGTTTTCAAGTGAACCATGTTTAATTTATGAGAAACCCTATTTATATACATTGTGTATATATATCCCTATGTATGTATGTGTTTTTAAGATTAATATCTGAAAACCCTAGTTTCAAGAAATGGTTATTAATATTTTCATGCAAGTATGATTTTAGCGCTTGCCTATGCTGTTTGATAATTTTGTGTCTAAGGGTACAATAATGAATTTGTCTAAGGTTGCCCTTGAAATGAATTATGTTTTTTTAAGGATATTCTTATGCCTGTTTTAAACTCATTTTAAAAGGATAGGGGTTTAAGGGTTATGTTAATATGTAGAAATCTTCTATTATTTTTATACCGAACTCGCTGCAATGATTTTTAGTGATCAGAGTGTAACCGCAAATTCTATGACCAGTGAAGATTAATAATTAATGACAGGTATTATTTTTAAAGTGGTTTATTTCCAAGTGTCGGAATTTTAAAGATCGCAAGTGTTTATTATTTTTATACCAAGCATGCCGTAGTAATTATTAGTGGATGGAGATTTGTTGCATGTACTGTGACCTGTGAAGTACAAAAGTTAATGCCAAGTAGTTCATTTCCATGTACTGGAATTTTAGAAACTCATCACTTAATACCCCTTGGGATCAAGTCTCACACATTCATCATTTTATGTGATTAAATAATTGTTCTATGCACATAGTATGCTAGCTTAATCATTGCTTCTTTTATTCCATATTTTCAAGTTTATCTGTCACATCATGTATTTGTAAACCAATTATGTAATTGTTACCTTATTCTTATTATTCATGTATATGATACAACATGAAGAGGAACTAAGAACTAATTACCCAAAGTGGTATGGGTCACCTTGGGTAATGCGTAATGAAAATGGTATTACCCAATGTGGTATGGGACACCTTGGGTAATATGAAATGAAAATTAAATATTCAAAGTGGTATGGGACACCTTGAATATTTGACCTTATCAACATGTGAGAAATGTATGGGACTACCCGGAATGGGGTCCGGTAAGAAGAAAACCCTCCAGGTTGGAGACTGGTAAAAGTAAGCTCCTCGCTGCATCGATAGTTCTCGAGATAGTCAGATTGGGTTTTTACCCTTAGGTCATGGCACAAGGCCTTGACACAGAGACCATGAGTCCTTCAGCATACATTTCTTTGTTTATGACCAACCTACACTACTAGAAATCTGGGCTATAGCCACGGACCTATAGCCACGGTTTTATAGAACCGTGGCTATAGGTTTTATACAACCACGGTTTTTTTTCTATCCGTGGCTATATCCCCTCGCTCAGTTTTTTTCTCCCCCATTCCGTCGGGCTCCATCCTCGCCCTCTCCCCCAAGCGTCGGGCTCCATCTCCTCGCCCTCGCCATTTCTCCTCCCCGCGGCCTCATCCTCGCCGCGGCCTCCTCCTCCACGACGCATCAACGCCGCGCCATCCTCCTCGTCGACGCCCTCCTCGCCGCGCTCTCCTCGCCGACGCTCTCCTCGCCGACGCCCTCCTCGCCGCGACCCTCCTCGCCGCGTCATCCTCCCCGCGCCCTCCTCGCCGGCGCCCTCCTCGCCGACGCCTTCCTCGTCGCGCCCTCCTCATCGAAGCCCTCGAGGTCGACACCCCCATCTCCCTCTATTTTTTTCTCTCCCGAGTTCTGGTTATCTGCATTTTTTATGCCTCATTTGCACCTTCGATTTCTTTGATTTAGGTAAGATTTACATGTTTTCCCCTTCTGTTTCATATCTGCTGAGGTTGATGTTTTGAAGCCACTAGTAGAATTAGTGTGTATTTTCATTGAAGAGGATTATAGATGTTTCTACGTGGTCCATTACAAATCTTGGTATGATTTCTGCTCTATCTGCAAGTAACTTGGACACCTAAGTCAGGTCTGCTGATGGTCTTCTTCTAAATGGATTGGAATGGTTGCATCCCAAGGGATCAATACTAGGAATGTGGGTATTAGTAGAATGTTGATTTGGGTAGACGAGTTTGGATCTACATGTTTTCCTATAAAGGATGCATGATTCACATGACCTAGGTTGTCATATGAAAATGCATTGTGATCCGACCACGAACATCTAAGGAGCCCGGGGGAGAAAGTTGTTCCATCTGTTTCTAGTGCTGAATATGTACCAATATATGAAGAATTAAAATGAAATTGAGAAATTCAATGGAGAAAAAGATTCCAATACATGAAGAATTAAAATGAGAGCCTTTCTCGGACAACAAGGCTGAATTGAATCCCTATATGGGCCCAAGAAACCCATTACGACTGTTAATGAAATGTTCAGACCATTGTAGAATACTAAGATGTTACCCCTAATATATATATTAAGTCTCATAGAACCCTTTTACTTTACATAGGTGATGGGGTCCTTAGAGAAGTATATTATAAGTCTACCACTGTATAAATTTTCTAAAACATAAAAATTTATACATGACTGCTTCATTAGTAGGAATAACTTACTAGAATCATCATATGTTCACATTCAAAATAAAGCATTGTACTTCAATAAAAACCTATTTAGAAGAGTTTAATAAAGTCAAATTATATTTAACCAATATTAATGTTTCTATAGATGATGAGGATCAGAAATTAATCCTCTTAATCCCTCTTAACAATAGCTACATCACACTAATTGAGACCATGATATATGGTCGAGATTCTTTAACTAAAGAAGATGTTAAATAATCTATTTGGTCTAAGGATTTTCATTCTAAACTTAAGATAAAAGGAGAGGTTGAGTGTTTTTCACAAGGGGAAGACCTAAAACTTAATGTAAAAAAGAAACAGTTCAATAGATACAAAAGTAAGAGTAATAAAGAACCCAAATCCAAAACTAGTTCCTTGGATAGAAAAGTCACATGTTTTCACTATGTTAAACCCATGCACATTAATCCCAAGTGTAGGAAACTCATGTGAGAGTTAGAACACAAAAAACCAACTGACCAGCCTTTTATGGTTGACTCAAGATATTATGCTATTGAATTCCGGAATATATCCATCCATAAACTCAATCATGAGTGGGTCCTCAACTATGGATATTATTGTAACTTGTGTCTATATATAGAGTCTTTTTTGAATCTATTCAAGAAGTTGGAAGGGTATGCCCTTTTAGGAAATAATAATAGGTGTAGGGTTGAGGGTAGAGACTCTATTCTAATAGAGTAAGATGATCAATCCATCATCCACTTACTTGATGTAAGGTGGGTCCCCAACCTTCAAAAAAATAATATCCTTAGGAGTCCTTGAGCAAAATGGATTTACCTCTAGTTCATATAATATAAATGGATATTGAACATAATTAAATATTGATATAATTAATTTATTATAGTAATATTTCCACCTTCAATTTCAACCAAGAAGAAAACTATTTTCTATGAAATGTCTCTCTCCTTCTCAAAGATAAATAATGATGATTTCTGTTATTAATTTCTTTATGATATGGTTTATATTTTTCGTCATCTACCACTACTCAATGGGGTGCGGGGTAAGGCATAAAAGAAAACTGAGAAAAATCACTAAACAACTCAACCACACTAGAAATTCTCAAGGATTTTAGTATAATGACAACATATCTTTGTAGATATGGTTTATATTTTCCGTCATCTACCACTACTCAATGGGGTGCGGGGTAAGGCATAAAAGAAAACTGAGAAAAATCACTAAACAACTCAACCACACCAGAAATTCCCAAGGATTTTAGTAGAATGACAACAAATCTTTGTAGATATGGGTTATATTTTCAAAATGTCTCTAAATTTCAATAAATCTTTGTAGATTTAAT
Source organism: Viscum album (assembly GCA_963277665.1). Taxonomy (NCBI): domain Eukaryota; kingdom Viridiplantae; phylum Streptophyta; class Magnoliopsida; order Santalales; family Viscaceae; genus Viscum; species Viscum album. The sequence goes on from OY728167.1 coordinate 950,366,816, forward strand.
ACAGAACATCAGAACTCGTTATGAATTAACCCAAACACTTTTGGGAATTGATTATTATTATCTCTTAGATTTCATATAAACTCTTTTTACTATAATCAGTCCTCATTATTGGAACTTATGTATGACTATTCGTGAATTTTTATAATTTAAAACATTTATGAATTCCCTAAACCATAATTTTAATATATTTGTTATAATTTTTTTATTAACTTGTTATTGATGATTACTTAATATCTTATGAAACGATACATACAATGTTAAGTCATTTTCTAGATTATTTATCTAATGTATGTTTATCTGCCTCAGAATGGATAGATACTGGATGTACAACATTGATCGGATCACTGATGAATTTCAGAAGGAGTTACAATATTTTTTGGACTTTGCATTCAATAATGATTCAGATGGCGGATTGATTCGATGCCCGTGTTTTGATTGTGTTGGAAGACCTTGGTTAACTCGCGAGGAAGTGAGTTACCATATCACTAAAAGTGGTTTCCAAAAAAATTATCATGTGTGGTATCACAATGGAGAAAAAGCTCAAGTGTTGAATGTCATCGATTCAGCAGAAAAGATTGGTATGAAAAATCTGATTTCTGATCGGTTTCCTTTTGTTTCTGAAGCTAGCTCCTCATGTAGACCAGTGCAAGAGGAAATGAATACTGGAACACAGTTCTCATCTATTAATCAGGATGATGACGTTGAGAGTGTTAGAAAGTTGATGGAAGATGCAAATACCCCAGTATATCAAGCATGTGGAAAAATGAGCAAACTTGAGTTTTTAATGCGATTATATCATGGGAAAACAATGTATGGATTTAGTAATACTGCAGTCGACTATCTCCTTACATTTATTAAGGATTTACTGCCTGATGATGCATGTATTCCAGAAAATGATTACATGGCATCAAAGTTGGTTAACAAATTTGGATTTTCATCTAGTAAGATTCATTCTTGTCTCAAAGACTGTTGTTTGTTCTGGAAGGAGAATGCAAACTTGAGTCAGTGCAAACAGTGTGGCACATCAAGGTGGAAGACTAATAAAGATGGATCTCAATCACGCATACCACAGAAAGTGATGTGGCACTTCCCTTTAATTCCCAGGATTCAAAAATTTTTTATGTCAGAACAAATGGCAATGAATATGAGATGGCATGCAGATGAAAGAAATAAGGATAACGATGAAATAGTGCATCCTGCAGATGGGTTGGCTTGGAAGAAATTTGATAGGTTACATCCTGATTTTGCAGCCGACCCACGAAATGTTAGATTGGGATTATCCTGTGATGGTTTCAACCCATTTCGCCAAATGCATACTGCACACAGTACTTGGCCTGTTTTCATTCACATTTATAACTTTCCTTCATGGATGTGTATGAAGAAGTCGTGCACTATCCTGAGTATATTGATATCTGGACCCAGTGATCCTGGAAATGATATTGATATATACTTGCAGCCATTAATAGAGGAGTTAAATGAGCTTTGGATTGTTGGTGCACAAGCGTATGATGCATTCAGAAAGGAGTACTTTATGTTTCGTGCAGCTTTATTATGGACGATAAATGATTTCCCTGCCTACGTAATGATGTCTGGTTGGAGTACTAAAGGGAAATTATCCTGTCCTATTTGTATGAAAAATACACGTTTCCGAAGAATGAAGTTTCGACGAACTTTCAGCTTCATAGGGCATCGACGTTTTCTACCAATGGACCATCCATACAGGAATAATCGGAGACAGTTCGATAATGCCATCGAGACAGATGAGACACCTCAACGAATGTCAGGGACTGATATTGTTAAAGAACTTGATGATTTGAATTATGTTCTTGGCAAAAGTCAATCAAATATCAGAAAGCGAAAGCATGCTAATTCCAATTCCAACAGCAATTGGAGAAAGAAAAGCATATTCTTTGAGTTGCCGTATTGGTCATCGAATTTATTACGTCATTGTTTGGATGTAATGCATATCGAGAAAAACATTTGTGAGATGTTACTTGCTACTATTTTAAATGTCAAAGGCAAAACAAAAGACGATTTGCGGTGTCGTCGTGATTTGATGGATTGGGGTATAAGAGCAAGACTTCATCCTGAGTTAATTGGTCAAAATAAGTGGAAAGTCCCTGTTGCCTGTTATTCGATGACAAATGTGGAGAAAAAACAATTTCTTCAGGTCTTGGAAAGTTTGAAGGTTCCGGATGGTTATTCAAGTAATATTTCGAAAAGGGTGAATACGCAAGATGTGAAACTCAAATCTCTTAAAACCCATGATTACCATGTCTTGTTACATGAGTTGATTCCCATTGCCATTCGTCATTTACTTTCACATAATGTTAGAGTTGCGGTGATTAAGTTATGTCAATTTTATCGAGATCTTTGTGCCAAAAGATTGAGCAGAAGTGCTGTTCAGAAATTGCAGAGAGATGCACCGATTATTCTTTGCGACTTGGAGAAAATTTTCCCACCGTCTTTTTTCACAATTATGTTACATTTGACTGTGCATCTTCCCACGGAAGTTCTCTTTGGTGGTCCTGTTTCGAGTCGGTGGATGTATCCTACCGAAAGAATGATGTTTACATTGAAATCTTATGTGAGAAATAAATATCATCCTGAAGGCTGTATTGTGAAATGCTATTTAGCACAAGAATGCATGGATTTCTGTTCATCGTACTTGGCTAACGTCACTACGAGGTCTAATCGACTAATGAGAACTGAAGATGAGCAATATGATCCCATTGAGCCTGCATTTCCTTCAATGCCCCAAACAGGGGGGATATCTGGATCGTACTCGTTGTGTACTTTAAGCAGGGAAGAGTGGGAAATGGCACATCGCACAGTATTATTCAACTGTAGTGTGCTTGATGATTATATCAAGTAAGTAAACTAATAAATATGTATTTTTTTCATTGTGTGATTTCTTTATATCTTCTGACATTTTAATGCTTGCATATCTGTAGAGAACATTTTGAAATTATAAAAAAGAGACATCGCTCTCTATCTATTAAGAGGAAGGAACTGTTGCACAGCAAAGAATTTGCTGCCTGGTTAAAGTCAAAGGTAATAGATTTCTTTTTCTTCTTCTCATAACATAATCACATGTCTCTGTTTAATATTCTATGTTGGTATCTTTTAGGTTTTAACTCTACCAATGATTGAAGTATCAGATGAAATAAAAGCATTGTCCTTTGGTCCAAACGATGTGGTGCGTGATTGTAAGTCAATGGTTGTCAATGGATATAAATTTGTTATAAATAGTTGTGCAAAAACAATGGCAACACAGCATGACGGTGTCACGATAAGCGCCACAACAGATTGTTATGCGAGTGCATCGGACAGGCAACCTCGATCAGAAAATATATCATATTACGGTGTTGTTGAAAGAATCATTATATTAGATTACTATGCACATGGTCGTGTCGCAATGATGAAATGCAAGTGGTTTGATTCAATGACACGACAAGGAATGCATATTGATAACTGTGGATTTAGAGTGATTGATATGAACCGCCAGCTTCGTACCGATGAACCTTATATTCTTGCGTCACAAGCTAAACAAGTGTTTTATGTAAGTGACCCGTTACAACCACAATTTGGTGTTATTGTTGATGTTATTCCTAGACATATTTTTGACGAAGGCATGGATAACAATGATGTTGTGGATGAACCTGTTGGTATTTATTCGAATGTTGCATTTGATGATACAGATGATGCAATTGTTAGAACAGATTGTGAACCAGAAATTGTCACAGACCCCACATAGCGTTGACACATTTGTAAGTATTTACCTTATATTATCGCAATATTGTATGTGTTTTTTTTAACTTTCATTCATGATATCAAAATAACTAGTATATTTTATACCATTATCGAATATAAAACTATTAATAGCCTCACCAATTTATGTTTAACCACTTCTCTAGTAAATCTTGAACATAGAAAAGTCTTGATATTTTATCAATATAAATATCACACATGAAAATGTATCTCATTGTTTTATGATACAATTGTATTATTTAACATTTTGCATTATTTCTATTTATTTGATAATATTATTTTAAATTTTCAGGTCAAAATGTCTGATTATGATGGTAGTAGAAGGAGTAGAAGAATATTGAGAAACGAACAACGTAGGTCTCCTCCTGGAAACAATGTAAGTACAAATTATGTTTGAATATTATGGTCTTTCATATTATTTATCTTGTTATCGTTCGTTTTATTTTATCATCTATGTTATTTTAGACCGCATCGTCGAGGAGACGCTTGGATTATGCCACTGAGGATGATATTGTGGCGGGGGGCACTGATTCTACAGGTCAGCCTACTACTACGCCGCTTGAGACATCAGGAGGCCATCCTCCCATTATGCCACCTCCATATTATCCATACCCACCTTTTCCGTATCCCTTTTTTCCCACTCCCACATCGGATGGTAGTTCTCAGACTCCCATCCCTCAGTTTCCATTCCCACCATCCACTGTACAGGGTACTGTGCCCCCATATATCCCACCGCCATATCCATATCCATATCCACCCTCATCTGTACAGGGTTATCCATCGGGTTTTCTGCCTCCATCAGTACACTTTGCATCTACTATACATAGTATTCCTGTAGATATCTCACCTACCATGGAGGCTGCCCCCCCTCCAGACGCAGCACTTCAGGGGTCAGCAGATCCCCCATCTACTGGTATTTGTTTAAGCATTACTGTTACTGATTAATGATAAATTCATATATATTATTCTCTTTTATTTTGGTTTCATGATTAGCTACAGCCTCTACCAGACGACGAGGCCGCACAAAAATGCGCGAGGTTTGGAATCGGAACACGCAAATCATAGTTGATTACAATGAGGACAATGCTATAATTAATAAAAATGGCACGGAATGTAAAAGTTTTATGGGAACACTTGCTAGACACAGCAATATCATTCCGGTTCAACCGATAAGTTGGAAGGCAGTTGGACAAGAAATAAAGGACAAAGCCTGGGCAGAGATTTGGGTAAGTAATGTTAATCACCTTTTTTATATATATAAATTTATAAAATTTTCTTAACATATATTATGTCCATTGCAGCTTCGATACTGGTCTACTAACGTTTCTTCGAGTACCGGTTCTGGTTTTGTCACAGTGGAACAAATGAATGCCGCAATCAAAGAAGCAAGTCAAAAATCAGAACAGGCGATAACTGCAAATATGATTAAGTTTATGTCTGCCCTTTCTTCTACACTTCCACCAGAAGCAGCTGCAACGGTTGATGCCTTTTTGATGTCGATGCGTTCTGCTAATGTAGATTCTTCTGTTGGAGCCGGAGCCGGACCTAGTGCTGGACCCGGTGCTGGTGCCGGTTCGGATGCAGATGTCGATGCCGATGATGATATTGGTGGTGTGAGAGGTGGTGATGGTGTTTCTGTAGGAGGTGTGGATGAGGGTCATCATGATTTTGATGATACTGATATTGAGACTCACTTTTGATGTTAATTGTATGTTTGGATTGGTAATGTATGACGAGTTCTATGCATCCAATTACATTGTTTTTTGATCAATATCATTAATATTTACCATATCTTATTGGGAATGAGAATGACTACTAAACTACGGTTCTCCACTACTACAAATGCCTTTTCTGATTGGTCTCAGCTTTCTTTTAGTAGTGATAATACTATTTCTAAGATGTTCCGTAATATGAAACCTACAATTTCTATCCTTAAGGATTCAATAATACAACCTGCTAACAATGACACCTCTCTTGGACTAAAGAATGAAATCAAAATAAAAGATGATGAACCAGTTTCTGCTATCCCAACTCACACTAATACTATTAGCAATCCTGCCAATTATGGGTACGCCGAGACACTAAATAAGCCCTGTAATACTGCTTTTGTGGCACCCAAATCAGTTGAACATGGTACCACAATATCGATACAGGAAACTAAGCCCATGCAGGTTATGAATGTCTCTATAGAGAAAATGCACTGCTGTACAGATCTGGAAAATATCATAAAACATCCCACAGATACTTCACAGGTCAGGTATAACTATTTCACCACCTATAGATAGTGAGCACTGTGCTATAAAATTTGGTAAATATTTCTAATCATAACTCTGTTTCTGATTGTTTTCTTGCAGAATATTGATTTTGATGACGATTAAGATGATTGATTATAATGTCGAAGAGAATGATGGTATGAAAATAATGTATACCATTGCTGTTACAGTTTTTGTAAATGAATTCTAATAACAATTGTTCACTAGATGATGTTGATCTTTACTTATTGCAGATGAGACGTTCTATGATTGATCGTACCCACCAAAGTTCTGTACATTGGAGGGCAGTGGGGGGGAGGGCAGTGGGGGGGAGGGCTGGGCAGGAGGGGGAGGGGGAGGGCAGTGGGGGGGGGGGGGGGGCTGGGCAGTGGGGGGGAGGGCTGGGCAGTGGGGGGCTGGGCAGTGGGGGGGAGGGCTGGGCAGGAGGGGGAGGGGGTGGGCAGTGGGGGGGGGGGCTGGGCAGTGGGGGGCTGGGCAGTGGGGGGGAGGGCTGGGCAGGAGGGGGAGGGGGAGGGCAGTGGGGGGGGGGGGGTGGGCAGTGGGGGGCTGGGCAGTGGGGGGGAGGGCTGGGCAGGAGGGGGAGGGGGTGGGCAGTGGGGGGGGGGCTGGGCAGTGGGGGGGGGGGGGGCTGGGCAGTGGGGAGGGCAGTAGGGAGTGGGGGGGTGCTGGGCAGTAGGGAGTGGGGGGGGGGGTGGGCAGTGGGGAGGGCAGTAGGGAGTGGGGGGGGGGCTGGGCAGTGGGGGGGGGGGGCTGGGCAGTGGGGGGGAGGGCTGGGCAGGAGGGGGAGGGGGAGGGCAGTGGGGGGGGGGGGCTGGGCAGTGGGGGGCTGGGCAGTGGGGGGGAGGGCTGGGCAGGAGGGGGAGGGGGTGGGCAGTGGGGGGGGGGGCTGGGCAGTGGGGGGGGGGGGCTGGGCAGTGGGGAGGGCAGTAGGGAGTGGGGGGGAGGGGCTGGGCAGTGGGAATCCTGCACTAATAAGTGCGAGATCTCTACAACAGGTATGTTTTCCTAAAATTGTGGAATAAACCTCCCTACCATGCATCATTTTTCATTTGCATTTACACACTATATGAATGCAGGTTATTGGTCGTAAAATCATGGAGTTGACCCCCTTTTCATCCAACATATGAATGCAGGTGATATGTTTTAACTATTGACTCCACTGTATATTGATTTTTGTGGGTCATGTCTAAGAGTTGCTAGACATACTTTGATTGTTCTCATCCCAGCATAGCGATGAACCAAAATATTGGTGAATGTGCATGGGCTGATGGAATGAATGCCTTCAATTTACAAGCATGGAGAAGAAACTGACTGGTATTTCTTATCAACATATTCAGGCTTTTTATTCTGCATTTTAATCTGCACTTTAGTATTTTATTGTTATGTAGTAATAACAAAATTTCTATATGACATTTCATTGCTTATGAGTCTTATATATTCATTAATAATAATTCATGGTTTTATTTGTTGCATGTACAGACTGTAGCAAATTAAAGTATGATTACCAATCAGTGGTTTGCCATTCGATCTTTATCAAGGTGAGCTGACAAATCTATGTGCCAATCTAACACGTCATTTGAGCTTATTCATGCATGACTCATCTATGTGAATTCTTCTTTGAGTTAAGAGTCTAGCTGAAACACACTTTAGATATTGGAATCATTGAACACACATGCATTCTGAATGTCCAATTTTTTTTCCCTGCTTGTTGGTTATTGGTTTTAATCTAGCTTCTTTCATTTGGTTGGCATTTCCGATCACTTTTGTGCTGAATATGTTTTCCATCTGTTGCTGGCAGGGGGACAAGCATGACGACACCTTGCGGCGGTTACTCCTCCTTAGAGAAACATTGAATGGTTAGCTCTATAATTTTTCGTATTTCCTCATTCCTAAACTATATCTCCTCTCAGCGCTGCCTCTCATCCATCTTTCCACAAAACGTGCATAGCAGGTGGTACAAAAGCTCAATTCAACTGAAAAAATTGGTTTGGAATTGTCTGGCATATTTTATTCCTCTAGGTATTCCTACACATTTCTAGATCTCCAAACCTCACCGAATTAGGTATATCAGGGGTCATCCAATCCTCTATTCATCACAGATTAGCATTCATTTCTTTAAATCTTCTGAGAAAACGTCCTCTCATGCCATCCATATCATCCTATTTGAAACTAAGTGGAAGATGTTGCCCCGCGGATGTCGCTGGACCGGGCCAACACGCTGCGGTCACGCCGCGGTCACGCCGCGGTCACGCCGCGGTCACGCCGCGGTCACGCCGCGGTCACGCCGCGGTCACGCCACGGTCACGCCGCGGTCACGCCGCGGTCACGCCGCGGTCACGCCGCGGTCACGCCGTGATTTGGCCCTGCTCCAGGACGACACCCTGCGGCGGTTACTCCTCCTTAGAGAAACATTGAATGGTTAGCTCTATAATTTTTCGTATTTCCTCATTCCTAAACTATATCTCCTCTCAGCGCTGCCTCTCATCCATCTTTCCACAAAACGTGCATAGCAGGTGGTACAAAAGCTCAATTCAACTGAAAAAATTGGTTTGGAATTGTCTGGCATATTTTATTCCTCTAGGTATTCCTACACATTTCTAGATCTCCAAACCTCACCGAATTAGGTATATCAGGGGTCATCCAATCCTCTATTCATCACAGATTAGCATTCATTTCTTTAAATCTTCTGAGAAAACATCCTCTCATGCCATCCATATCATCCTATTTGAAACTAAGTGGAATATGTTGCCCCGCGGATGTCGCTGGACCGGGCCAACACGCTGCGGTCACGCCGCGGTCACGCCGCGGTCACGCCGCGGTCACGCCGCGGTCACGCCGCGGTCACGCCGCGGTCACGCCGCGGTCACGCCGCGGTCACGCCGCGGTCACGCCGCGGTCACGCCGCGGTCACGCCGTGATTTGGCCCTGCTCCAGGACGACACCCTGCGGCGGTTACTCCTCCTTAGAGAAACATTGAATGGTTAGCTCTATAATTTTTCGTATTTCCTCATTCCTAAACTATATCTCCTCTCAGCGCTGCCTCTCATCCATCTTTCCACAAAACGTGCATAGCAGGTGGTACAAAAGCTCAATTCAACTGAAAAAATTGGTTTGGAATTGTCTGGCATATTTTATTCCTCTAGGTATTCCTACACATTTCTAGATCTCCAAACCTCACCGAATTAGGTATATCAGGGGTCATCCAATCCTCTATTCATCACAGATTAGCATTCATTTCTTTAAATCTTCTGGGAAAACATCCTCTCATGCCATCCATATCATCCTATTTGAAACTAAGTGGAATATGTTGCCCCGCGGATGTCGCTGGACCGGGCCAACACGCTGCGGTCACGCCGCGGTCACGCCGCGGTCACGCCGCGGTCACGCCGCGGTCACGCCGCGGTCACGCCGCGGTCACGCCGCGGTCACGCCGCGGTCACGCCGCGGTCACGCCGCGGTCACGCCGCGGTCACGCCGCGGTCACGCCGCGGTCACGCCGCGGTCACGCCGCGGTCACGCCGCGGTCACGCCGCGGTCACGCCGCGGTCACGCCGCGGTCACGCCGTGATGTGGCCCTGCTCCAGCCACATCCAGCAGGGGGGAGGTTCAGCCCCACTTGCTCACAGGCGTTTCAGACGACCCATTTTTCAGCAAAGTCATCAGCCCGCTGCCACCAGCATTCCAGCCCGCAACAGCCCCCCCACCTTCGAATCAGCCCGCACCATCCCCCCAACACCTGCAACCAGCCCCCTTTCACCCACATTCCAGCCTCCTCCCGCTCCCTTCGCTCCTGGTCGGAAGATGCTGCCCCGCGGATGTCGCTGGATCGGGCCAACACGCTGCGGTCACGCCGCGGTCACGCCGCGGTCACGCCGCGGTCACGCCGCGGTCACGCCGTGATGTGGCCCTGCTCCAGCCACATCCAACAGGGGGGAGGTTCAGCCCCACTTGCTCACAGGCGTTTCAGACGACCCATTTTTCAGCTAAGTCATCATCACTCTGCAAGCAGATGCTCCTTCCTTTCCTACTTACTCTTTTCTGCAAGGTGTCCTCTGTTATAAGGGCCGGTTGGTGCTGTCTAGTTCGTCCCCATGGGTGCCCATATTGCTGGCTGAGTTCCATTTGTCTCCGTAGTGGGGTCATTCTGGTTTTTGCCGCACGTATAGAAAATTGCCTGCCAATTTATATTGGGTCGGGATGAAAATACCGGTTCAACAGTTTGCCAATGGGCCAAATGCCAACGAAATAAATATTCCACACTATATCCGGCTGGCCTGTTGCAGCCGTTGGAAATTCCCCAGCTGGTGTGGTCGGGTCTCTCTATGGATTTTATCACCAGACTACCCTAATCCCGTGGTTGCACTGTGATTCTGGTCATCATTGATCATCTCTCTAAATATGGCCATTTTTTACCCCTAAAACACCCTTACACAGCAAAGAGTGTGGGAGTGTGGGCGAGGTTTTCGTGTGGGAGATTGTCAGTTTGCATAGCATTCCAGCGACCGCAATCCCATTTTTGTAAGCCATTTTTGGATTGAACTGCTCAAACTCCAAGGCACTGACTTAAAACTCAGCTTGACCTACCACCCGCAAACGGATGACCAAACAAAGGTGGTAAATCGCTGCCACGAGACCTACGCTGTTCCATCAGAAATCTAGTTGCCCGCTGTTGCCCATGCACTGCTTGATCGTGGACTCAAATATTATTTGAGTCGGTCCCAAGACATCATGAAGCAGAAAACTAATACACTGCCGTCACCTTGCCCTCCATGTGGGAGATCCTGTTTCCGTACGCTTTCGGCCTCACAAACAACACTCTTTAACCTGCCAGATTTCTCAGAAACCTGCCCCTCGTTTCTATGGGCCATTTACAGTTCAGCGGAAGATCGGCCTGGTGGCTTGTTAGCTTGATCTTCCTCCCTCAGCCTGGGGGCCTCCTGAGGATTTCTTCTGTTGTTTTCCCTATTTCTTCTATTTTTCTGCTGTAATTTTCGTTCCCATCCTTTAATACAGAATTGCAGCCCTCATTGAGGGCTGGAAGTTTGAGAGGCTTAACAGAATTAGAGTATGACAGTGTGTCAAGTTTGAGAGGCTTAACAGAATTAGAGTATGACAGAAAGAAGCTTCGAGCCGAAAGGCTCTAAAGCCATTTTATTAAAAACAAAAGATGACATAAGAGAGGAGATGGGGCTAGACATTGATAAAACTGCCTTCATAATAAAGCATTTCGTTTTCATAACCCCCTCCCCGACGTCATCATCCCATTCCAAGTTGTAGGTAGATGAGCTATGAGACCTAGTCACCATCGGACGTGCGGTCTGCGCAGGAGGGCTCATTATGCGTTCTTTAAGCGTTGCGCGCGCTTGAGAAACGCGCGTGGGGGGTCCAAACGGGCCGAACGAATTGCGAATGGCCTGAAATCGGACGACATCAAAGGGTGAGTGAATTGTGATGTGGTCGAGCAGACGGCACGTCAATCGGACGTGCCGTGTGCCCGCGGTGACCGGGAACGCCGTTCTGGTGTCATAAACGGCCAAAACGGGCGTCTAACGGTCAAACTCATAGCGAACGACATCGGATTGACCTGAAATCACAGGACAACATTCAAATTATTATTCGCGACGTGCACGTGCAGACGGCACATCAATCGGACGTGCGGTCTGCGCTGGAGGGCTCATTATGCGTTCTTTAAGCGTTGCGCGCGCTTGAGAAACGCGCGTGGGGGGTCCAAACGGGCCGAACGAATTGCGAATGGCCTGAAATCGGACGACATCAAAGGGTGAGTGAATTGTGATGTGGTCGAGCAGACGGCACGTCAATCGGACGTGCCGTGTGCCCGCGGTGACCGGGAACGCCGTTCTGGTGTCATAAACGGCCAAAACGGGCGTCTAACGGTCAAACTCATAGCGAACGACATCGGATTGACCTGAAATCACAGGACAACATTCAAATTATTATTCGCGACGTGCACGCGCAGACGGCACATCAATCGGACGTGCGGTCTGCGCAGGAGGGCTCATTATGCGTTCTTTAAGCGTTGCGCGCGCTTGAGAAACGCGCGTGGGGGGTCCAAACGGGCCGAACGAATTGCGAATGGCCTGAAATCGGACGACATCAAAGGGTGAGTGAATTGTGATGTGGTCGAGCAGACGGCACGTCAATCGGACGTGCCGTGTGCCCGCGGTGACCGGGAACGCCGTTCTGGTGTCATAAACGGCCAAAACGGGCGTCTAACGGTCAAACTCATAGCGAACGACATCGGATTGACCTGAAATCACAGGACAGCATTCAAATTATTATTCGCGACGTGCACGCGCAGACGGCACGTCAATCGGACGTGCGGTCTGCGCAGGAGGGCTCATTATGCGTTCTTTAAGCGTTGCGCGCGCTTGAGAAACGCGCGTGGGGGGGTCCAAACGGGCCGAACGAATTGCGAATTGCCTGAAATCGGACGACATCAAAGGGTGAGTGAATTGTGATGTGGTCGAGCAGACGGCACGTCAATCGGACGTGCCGTGTGCCCGCGGTGACCGGGAACGCCGTTCCGGTGTCATAAACGGCCAAAACGGGCGTCTAACGGTCAAACTCATAGCGAACGACATCGGATTGACCTGAAATCACAGGACAACATTCAAATTATTATTCGCGACGTGCACGCGCAGACGGCACGTCAATCGGACGTGCGGTCTGCGCAGGAGGGCTCATTATGCGTTCTTTAAGCGTTGCGCGCGCTTGAGAAACGCGCGTGGGGGGGTCCAAACGGGCCGAACGAATTGCGAATGGCCTGAAATCGGACGACATCAAAGGGTGAGTGAATTGTGATGTGGTCGAGCAGACGGCACGTCAATCGGACGTGCCGTGTGCCCGCGGTGACCGGGAACGCCGTTCCGGTGTCATAAAAGGCCAAAACAGGCGTCTAACGGTCAAACTCATAGCGGACGACATCGGATTGCCCTGAAATCACAGGACAACATTCAAATTATTATTCGCGACGTGCACGCGCAGACGGCACGTCAATCGGACGTGCGGTCTGCGCAGGAGGGCTCATTATGCGTTCTTTAAGCGTTGCGCGCGCTTGAGAAACGCGCGTGGGGGGTCCAAACGGGCCGAACGAATTGCGAATGGCCTGAAATCGGACGACATCAAAGGGTGAGTGAATTGTGATGTGGTCGAGCAGACGGCACGTCAATCGGACGTGCCGTGTGCCCGCGGTGACCGGGAACGCCGTTCCGGTGTCATAAACGGCCAAAACAGGCGTCTAACGGTCAAACTCATAGCGGACGACATCGGATTGCCCTGAAATCACAGGACAACAATCCCATTATTATTCGCGACGTGCACGCGCAGACGGGCGCGTCAATCGGACGTGCGGTCTGCGCGGTAGGGCTCATTATGCGTTCTTTAAGCGTTGCGCGCGCTTGATAAACGCGCGTGGGGGGGTCCAAACGGGCCGAACGAAGTCCGAATGGCCTGAAATCGGACGAAATCAAAGGGTAAGTGAATTGTGATGTGGTCGAGCAGACGGCACGTCAATCGGACGTGCCGTGTGCCCGGGGTGACCGGGAAACGCCGTTCCGGTGTCATAAACGGCCAAAACAGGCGTCTAACGGTCAAACTCATAGCGGGACGACATCGGATTGCCCTGAAATCACAGGACAACAATCCCATTATTATTCGCGACGTGCACGCGCAGACGGCGCGTCAATCGGACGTGTGGTCTGCACGGTAGGGCTCATTATGCGTTCTTTAAGCGTTGCGCGCGCTTGATAAACGCCCGGGGTTCTGTGCAGGGGGGTAGGGGGCTGTATGGGGTTTGTCCGGGGGTGCACATGGGGGGCTGTCCGGGGTTGCACATGGGGGCTGTCCGGGGGTTGCACGGGGGGCTGTCCGGGGGGAATGGGGCTGCATGGGGGTCTGTCCGGGGGTGCACATGGGGGCTGTCCGGGGGTGCACGGGGGGCTGTCCGGGGCTGGGTCGGGGGGCTTGTCCGGGGGTGCACAGGGGGTTGTCCGGGGCTGGCCGGGGGGCTGTCCAGGGGTGCGCGGGGGGCTGTTTGGGGGTGCATATGGGGGCTGTCCGGGGGTGCATATGGGGGCTGTCCGGGGGTGCACGGGGGGGGCTGTCTGGGGGTGCACGGGGGGGCTGTCTGGGGGTGCACGGGGGGGCTGTCCGGGGGTGCACGGGGGGGCTGTCCGGGGGTGCACGGGGGGCTGTCCGGGGCTGGTCGTGGGGCTGTCTGGGGGTGCACGGGGGGCTGGCCGGGGCTGGCCGGGGGGGCTGTCCGGGGGTGCACGGGGGGCTGTCCGGGGGGTGCACGGGGGGCTGTCCGGGGGTGCACGGGGGGCTGTCCGGGGGTGCACGGACAGGGGGGGTGTCCAGCAGGGGGGGTTGGCAGGGGGACAAGCAGGGGCTGGGGGGGCTGGCAGGGGGAAGGGGGGGGGGGTGGCAGGGGGCAAGCAGGGGGCAGGGGGGGCTGGCAGGGGGACAAGCAGGGGCAGGGGGGGCGGGCAGGGGGGACAAGCAGGGGGAAGGGGGGGCTGGCAGGGGGGCAGGGGGGGGGGGCTGGCAGGGGGACAAGCAGGGGGCAGGGGGGGGGGCTGGCAGGGGGACAAGCAGGGGGAAGGGGGGGGGGCTGGCAGGGGGGGCTGGCAGGGGCAGGGGGGGGGCTGGCAGGGGCAGGGGGGGCTGGCAGGGGGACAAGCAGGGGGGTGGCCGGGGGGGCTGGCAGGGTGACAAGCAGGGGGAAGGGGGGGGGGGGGGGGGCTGGCAGGGGGGCAGGGGGGGGCTGGCAGGAGCAGGGGGGGCTGGCAGGGGGACAAGCAGGGGGGGCTGGCAGGGGGCGGCAGGGGGGCTGGCACGGGGACAAGCAGGGGGGTGGCGGGGGGGGGGGGGGGGGGTGGACTAACAGGGGGCAGTGGGGGACTAGCAGGGGGCAGTGGGGGACTAGCAGGGGGCAGGGGGACTAGCAGGGAGGGTGTCAGGGGGCAGTGGGGGACTGGCAGGGGGGGCTGGCAAGGGGACAAGCAGGGGGGGTGGGGTGGCGGGGGGGGGGGGACTAGCAGGGGGCAGTGGGGGACTAGCAGGGGCAGGGGGGGAGCTGGCAGGGGGACAAGCAGGGGGCAGGGGGGGGCTGGCAGGGGGACAAGCAGGGGGCAGGGGGTTTCCGGGGTTCTGTGCAGGGGGGATGGGGGCTGCATGGGGGTCTGTCCGGGGGTGCACATGGGGGCTGTCCGGGGCTGTCCGGGGGTGCACGGGGGGCTGGCCGGGGCTGGCCGGGGGGGCTGTCCAGGGGTGCACGGGGGGGCTGTCCGGGGGTGCATGGGGGGCTGTCCGGGGGTGCACGGGGGGCTGTCCGGGGGTGCACGGACAGGGGGGGTGTCCAGCAGGGGGGGGTTGGCAGGGGGACAAGCAGGGCCGGGGGGGCTGGCAGGGGGGAAGGGGGGGGGGGGGGGGGGTGGCGGCAGGGGGCAAGCAGGGGGCAGGGGGGTGGCCGGGGGGGCTGGAAGGGGGACAAGCAGGGGGGAAGGGGGGGGCTGGCAGGGGGGCAAGCAGGGGGCATGGGGGGGGGGGCTGGCAGGAGCAGGGGTGGGGTTGGCAGGGGGACAAGCAGGGGGGGGCTTGCAGGGGGACAAGCAGGGGGTGGCTGGGGGGGCTGGCAAGGGGTGCACGGGGGGCTGTCCGGGGGTGCATGGGGGGCTTGTCCGGGGGTGCATGGGGGGCTGTCCGGGGGTGCACGGACAGGGGGGGGTGTCCAGCAGGGGGGGGTTGGCAGGGGGACAAGCAGGGGGCGGGGGGGCTGGCAGGGGGAAGGGGGGGGGAGGGTGGCGGCAGGGGGCAAGCAAGGGGGCAGGGGGGTGGCCGGGGGGGCTGGAAGGGGGACAAGCAGGGGGAAGGGGGGGGGGGGGGCTGGCAGGGGGGCAGGGGGGGGGGCAGGGGGGGGCAGGGGGGGGGGGGGCTGGCAGGAGCAGGGGTGGGGGCTGGCAGGGGGGACAAGCAGGGGGGGCTTGCAGGGGGACAAGCAGGGGGTGGCTGGGGGGGCTGGCAAGGGGGACAAGCGGGGGGGGTGGCGGGGGGGGGGGGGGACTAACAGGGGACAGTGGGGGACTAGCAGGGGGCAGGGGGACTAGCAGGGGGGGTGTCAGGGGGCAGGGGGGACTGGCAGGGGGGGTGGCAGGGGGGGCTGGCAAGGGGACAAGAAGGGGGGGGTGGCGGGGGGGGGGGTACTAGCAGGGGGCAGTGGGGGACTAGCAGGGGGAGCTGGCAGGGGGGACAAGCAGGGGGCAGGGGGGGAGCTGGCAGGGGACAAGCAGGGGGCAGGGGGGGCTGGGGGCTGGGGGCTGTCCGGGGGTGCACGGGGGGCTGTCCGGGGCTGGTCGGGGGGCTGCTCGGGGGTGCACGGGGGGCTGGCTGGGGCTGGCCGGGGGGGGCTGTCCAGGGGTGCACGGGGGGCTGTCCGGGGGCTGGTCGGGGGGGCTGCTCGGGGGTGGCACGGGGGGCTGGCTGGGGCTGGCCGGGGGGGCTGTCCAGGGGTGCACGGGGGGCCTGTCCGGGGGTGCACGGGGGGCTGTCCGGGGGTGCACGGGGGGCTGTCCGGGGGTACTGGCAGGGGGGACTGGCCGGGGGTGGCATGGGGGTCCCTATAGCCACGGTTCAAAACCGTGGCTATTGATGTATTGCCGCGGTTTTAAACTGTGGCTATAGACATAATGCCACGGTTTTAAACCGTGGCTATAGATTTTGTCCGGCCTTTGGTATAGCCACGGTTGAAACCGTGGCATTAGGTATACAGCCACGGTTTTAACCGTGGCTATAAACCTATAGCCACGGTTGGAACCGTGGCTATAGAGTTAAAGCCACGGTTTGGAACCGTGGCTATAGGTCTAGGCCTATAGCCACGCCAAACTTGGCCACGGTTCCTCAAACCGTGGCTATTACCTATAGCCACGGTTTGAGGGCCTATAGCCACGGTTTAGAACCGTGGCTATAGCTCGAATTTCCAGTAGTGTCCTTGGTCTAGTTGGGTA